>OX438668.1:15934956-18383706 GCA_949316385.1 Globia sparganii | reverse complement strand
AATACTAAGTTAAGTTTCTACTATAAAATCGTGTACAATTCAAGTAATCATTGTTTTTAAGAATAAATTCCTTGTTTATAAATATTTTTTATTATTATTTGCGTTGCTTCTTATGGCCTCTTTTGACACAAGCTTTTTATGATTTCAATACAGGGAGGAACATAAGGACTATCATTCAGCCATACATAAAAGGCAAGGGCTTACAATAGAGCCCTGAAGTACACCAAATTATATTTGTATGAAAGTTCATTTATAAATTATTTACAAGCCTACTTTGGATATCTTATGGTCCATGGTGATTAGTTGCAAGACTGACACATCACGCCTGGATCTTCCCGAATGGTAAGACAGAGGTGTAAGTAAAGTCAGCAAAGGAAATAAGTATGCAGGGTCGTCGAATATACTTAGCTGAAGTTTAGTAAGAAACCGATTGATGTTTTCGAATGTAATTTAATTTGCTAAGTAAACTGTTTGTTTTCTATTAGTTAAATTAAATTTTATTCGAAAACATCAATCGGTTTCTTACTTTAACTTCAACTATATTCTACGACCCTGCATACTTATCTCCTTTGCTGACTGTACCTATCAGTAGGTATACCTACGCTTCGCCAATTTTGTTGCAAGTCCCATGTAATAGTTAGCGGGCCTTTTGCCATCAACCGGGCACACATCAAAACAATTGATCTGATAGATAGATAAAGGGACTCGACATAAAGGGAACCATTCATCCAGACTCCGGGGTGTTACTGAAAAATTCCTATTGGAAAAACACAACAACACTGTCTGACCTGGGAATCGAACCCAGCAGTAGTGCTTGCGACCGCACTACACCAACGAGGCATTAAATACAAGACTGCTTTCCAAGATTGGCACGCCATTAATTCATATTATTCCATTTAGGGCTGATTTTTCCACATCGCCATATACAGAGTTATTTGTAAAACACCAGCAACCTCTTAAGAGGTCATTGTACTCGTCATTATGAACAACTTTTACTATGGGATCAAACCTGAAATCGCGAAAAAAAAATCAGCTGTTCCCTACATTTTGACAAGTTACACGAACATAAATGTAGGGAACAGCTGATTTTTTTTTCGCGATTTCAGGTTTGGTCCCATAGTAAAAGTTGTTCATAATGATGAGTGCAATGACTTCTTAAGAGGTTGCTGGCAGAGTTGACCAACTATCGATAGTTTCTCTATCGATATATGACCTCGATAACTAGTAACAATATCGATAGTGCTATCGATACTATCGGTACTATCGATACTATCGATATCACAAATTAACTAATACTATTGGAAGCAATAGAATCGATAGTATCGATACTATTACATGGTAATACTATCAATAGTATCGATAGTATCGATTATTTTTGAGTAATACTCAAAAATAATTAAAACTAAAAAAAATATTGTAAACTATTGTATTAAATAATAAAAACTAGCAATACCAAATAAAATAATAATATATAATACTATTGAATATTGGAAGGCAATACTATCGCCGTTTATTAAACTATCGATAGTGTGAGCTAGCGATATTATCAATACTATCGATAATATTGCTCCTAAACCCATGCTGGTCTTCGATAGTATCGATAGGCTATCGATACTATTGATATGACGTCAACTATCGATAGACTGTCGATAGTTTAGCGATAGTCGACTATCGGTAGGCAACACTAGTTGCTGGTGTTTTACAAATAACCCTGTATATAAAACTTTGAGTAAAACTTCAGAAGTGTTTTTAAAAATAATTTTGTATTTGTCGTATTACAATAGAACTTATAAACGATTTAAAACGACTAAGTATTAATTACAGCGTTGACGGACATCACCCAGTGTGTCTGACACACTGAAATCACACTGTAATCCTTGAATTGTACTCTTATAACAAGGCACATAACATTGTCACAGACAAGACTTAGAACTTTTACGAAAATGGTAAAATTAACAATATTTCATTTATTTATTCAAAGCTTGTGATTACGTACTAAGTTTATGTATAACCACTTACAAGTTATATAGGAATAAAATGTTAATATTTACTTTAATAATCTGTACGCGGTTTACATTACAGCTTAATGTTAACTTAGGTATAACAGAATGATCACATAAGCTCCTGGGCGTGTAGCGTTTTACAACGTTACATGAAATATAACTAATCCATAAATATTACAATAATCTTGCACAGAAAACATGCTCATAACCACTTAACTAACGCAACAACATCCGCTTTCAGCGAACAATGTATGATTTTTATAAAATCAGAACTCACAACACAATATTACCGTTTTGGCACTAACTCGAAGGCATAGACTGAGAGGAATTAGCGGCAAAATTATATCGCTGATGGTTACAATTTAAATTCAAAAGCTCAAGGATAATGTAGCGCGTTCGTCTACTACTCATGAGTTTGAAAATTAATAAATAAATGAACCGTAGGTAGTTAATAATTTTAAAAATAATTTGATTGAATATTCCTAATAGTCTATGACATGGATTAGTGAAAATGATCTTTCCGTATGATCTATTTTCGAGGGTCTGCGACATAGTATCAAATGCTTTGATGGCATCATGGCACTAGGTACATATTTATTAAAACTGTTATTTATCGTTACTTGCGAGGGTATAAAAGTGTAAAAGTCACTGGCTAGGCTAGGACGGTAACATTAGGTTTCATTTGGACCCCAGAATCGCAATTCCACCGTTCACTCGTCTTCAATACAAGCTATAAAATAACTATGCACAATACTTGTATGGTAATAATTAAACTAAATATAATAAATAGCAAAGTTTAGAGCTAAAAAGTTGACCAAACACGAGTTGTGTATTATACACACGATATTATCACAGCCCTATTGATGTGCGTGTCTTCGTATTTCAAAAATACAATAGACAGAGGTGAAAAGACTGTAGACTTTAATTTATTTTTTTATTTAACCCACGATAATTAATGAGAAACGTTATCAGTCATATCTAAAAAGTTCATCTAAAACAAAAATGAATAACAATTAAAAATAATTTGCAAATACAGTCTCACCCTAAAAATACGTTGATCTCGCGTTTGGTCGAACAAAGCCAACAAACACAACCGCCATTATTGAAACGCGCAGGAAACATTATAATACTTTTTTTTTTTAGAAAATAATCTACACTTGAACGTAATGTGTTAAATAAAAATGTTTGCAGACAACATTTTTATTAATTTAGCGCTATTACGTTTTGCAACTATTTTACCCCTAATTCAACAATTATTTTAAAACGCGTTAGGGAGCAGTGTTGCAAAACTATACAGTTGTATTCGCTGTTGGTTCTCTGCTTTCTTAATCTCTATTGCGCAGTTTCGGCTTCGCTCTGATTCTTGGCAGCTTTCTTCTCTTGTTTGATGGCTTTCTTGTCGGCTGCTTTCTTGGCATTAGCCTCGTCATCGGCAGGGTTGTCCCATTCTTGTCTTCTGCCTGAAGCGAACACGTTGTAGAACGTGCCGCAGAAAATGTAAATTCCACCGGCGATGTAGAATACTTTCTTCCATTGTGCTTGTGTGGGCTGTTGAAAAAAGTATTTCGATGAGTAAATTTATACTATTACCTACTATAATTATACAGGGTGTCCCTGGAAGTATGTATCAAATCAAATAGGGGCGTGGGCAAAGTCATTTCCAAACTTTTTGATCCTGAGAATGTTGGTGAATTTTTTTACGCTTCAAAAGTTATGACCAACTTTTGTTATTTTCAATCACTTTGCATAGTGCTCAAAGAACAAAATCATTAAAAAAAAACTAACAGGAACTGTCAATTTAAGTTTTTTAGACAGCCCTGATAGTTTTTTTTAATGATTTTTTTTCTTTGAGTACTATGCGAAACGATTGAAAAAAAATGATCACAACTTTTGAACCGTAAAATAATTCTCAATCATCAATCATTCTCAGGACCAAAAAGTTTGGAAATGGCCTTGCCCACGCCCCTATTCGATTTGATCCATACTTCCAGGAACACCCTGTAAATTATAATAATCTATAATATTATAAAGAGGTAAAATTGGTTTTTTTTTTTGTATGTAGGGGATAATCTCCGGAACTACTAGTCGGATTTGAAAAAATCTTATTGCATTTGATAGCCCAATTCTTGAGGAAGGCTATATGCTAGGAGCCTTAGGCGCTGTGAAAAACGGAAAAAAGAGCAGAAAGAACGCTAAGCGAAAACGAAGCAATAGCACGCGTGCATTTCACGCGGACGAAGTCCCGGGCAGAAGCTAGTTATAAATATTTCAAGTTGAAACAAGATGCAAGTCCTTCTAAAGCCGGGTATCCACTATGTTCGCGAACCTCTTGCGCTCCGCGCTCTTGCATCAGCTCCGCATAGTGGATACGTTTGCGAACTTGGAGCGTATACGGTGCGCGCTCTGCGCTCAGTGCTCCAACGGGTGGCGGTAAATTGGACGAACACAAAGGGGAGCTCAGTCTGTTCGTGGACGCGAGCAAGATATCACGTCAAGTGCGTACGTGTCTTATTCACGCTCCGCGCTCGGTTATTATGGAGTAGTCGGAAGAAAAATGTTTATCTCTAATCGGGTTGTACCGAAACTATACTGTGCTGTGGGATCCCCTGGATGAATTCGGACGTCTTTTCTTGTAAATGTCAGATTCCCAAAAGCGAGGAGGGCTTCTATAGTCTTCGAGTAGATAATAAAATAAAATATATGCTGCACTAGCCACTAATGGTGACGACATGTTCGCTCAATATTCACAAGACGACTGTGGAGCATGCGTGTTTCTATGGAGATACGCGTACCGTCTCCATCAGAGCAGTTACGGGAGCGCGGAGCGCAAGAGGTTCGCGAACGTAATGGATACCCAGCTTAAAAAAGCATCGAAGTGAAAGTCAATAAAGTGTACTTACCCTGCCCTCAATGATGTATCCAGCGGTTATGGGCGCGAGAAGACCGGTCAAGTTCGCCAGACAGTTGGTGAACGCCATCATAACACCTGCGAAACGTGGCGAGATGTCCAAGTGGTTCACCTGAAAACAAAGAACATTAAGTATTGAGTTAAGTACATATCCGTGCTAAAAATATGGCTTAGTCATGAGGTTGTATTATGTATAGACAACCGTCTTATTTCTCCCGTTCTTTTATTTTCATCAGCTGGTCATTGATGAACCCTTCTATTATGATTCCTCCATATCTACTTCTTTCCTAGCATATCTTTAAATATACCCATCAACTATCAAGCTTCTGTTTCCTCTTATGTAACTACCAAAACACATGCCGCTACTTCCTCGAAGAGGCTAGCAGTGGCGTTTACTTATCATAACACCTGTTTCCCAAGGGTTAGACAGACGTGTACCGTTCGTTATGTTTAGTCCCATGTAATAAGGGCGAGTCTGTTGCCATCATTCGATTGATCCTACTTCTCTTAATATCACTTGTAATGACCAACTAAAAACAAGTGAAGGTAGATAGATAGATAGATAAAACGTTTATTCATTGCAACAAAAGACACAATACAGGTATGTACTTAAAAAATAAAGATCGAAGAAGGTGAAAGAAAAAATAAAACAATAATTAAAAAGATAAATTGACCCATAGACACCTCAACATCTATTACGGTCTCGATCACTACTGGGCGGTGTGTGTCTCATGGTTGCACCAAATGGGAGTCCAGTTCAGCATATGCCAGGTACAATACCTGACGCTGGTATTCTGCTGCATCCCGTTAGTGACACACGGATGTCGAGAAGACACATCTGAGTTCCAACAAAACAGGGTTCCAGGGTTCAGGTGTTTCCAGCTTACCTTGAAACCGGAGTAGATACCTCCGTTGAGACCGACACCCACGGCTAAGATGGCGACGGTGGCGGCAGGGTTACAGCCGGTGTTGGCGGCGATAAACAGACCGATCGCCGGACCGTATTGACCTGGAAAGATGCAGAACCTTGTAAATATGGGCTGAACGGAATTATTTGTCTATGGAGCACAATATCGGATGACTTTCCAATCTATTTGTTGATAGGACTTCTAGATAATATTCGAGCCTTAAAATACCTACCTCAAACCTGACTGAGGCGGGTTCCAAATTCAGAACAACTCAGTCGAAGTGCCAAATGACACATCGCTAAAGTGGCCCGTGGGGTAGTTGCTTTTTATGTTTGTCTTTCATTTTGATAATTCGACAACATTCATTGCGTTTTTTATGTTATGGAGCAGACGAAATTTTCAAACATATGAAGCAAGGATTATGGATTTACTTCAAAATCCTTCGGATCGTGAAAGAAAGTGTTACGCAACTAAGGTATTTGAACCATTAAAACTTCTCGAAACTCACCGATACTGTTGATGACCTTCCTGACTTGCGTGTGGTTGAACCGTCCACTCGACAGCATCCAGTCGGCGACCACTGAGATGAACATGGAGAACAGCCACATGCACAGGTACGGGAGGGCGGACACAAAACCGTTCTGGAAGAAACACATTATTAGAGAATAACATCGCCTTACGTTAGTATTCCGCGAAGGGAGAAGCAGCGGTTAACCCAAATATACAGATAGTGCAATCCACGAAGACGCGCCCCACTATTCTTCCGAATTGTTAGCGGTTATCGCTAGTTAATTCTATTAGTGTTTTAGTTATTTCGATACACACTAATTACCCACTAATAATAATTAGTGTGTATTAACAAAACTTAAACACTAGCGGAATGTTGCACACTTCTGCTGTAAGCATTATGATAAAAAGTGGGGCGCGTCTTCGTGGATTGCACTATGTGTAAATATAAAGACCGCTTTTGTGAGCGTTAATCAAAACTAACTTCTGTTGCAGCCCGAATTCAAACTTTACGACGGTTCGGAACATGAGGTGATAGTTAGGGAGGCGAATAGGGGAATTTTTTGTAATACTCGAGCGTGGCAGTTTGAGATATGAGAGATACCTTAGACCTAATAGAACAACCTTGTAAAGTATTTAGCTCTATATGTAGTGACGCGCGCCTAGGATAGACGATCAGATTAGTAAAAAAAAATCGATAGTCTGAAATACTCGAGCGCGTCAGATTAAGATATTGGGGGTTGATTTTAGTGTTTTAAGACTAAATTTAACTAATCTGACGATAAGTCCTTGACGCCGCCGAGTTATAGAGTCGCGAACTTGTAAAAAAAAAACGTTAATCCGGCATTCTCGAGCGCGATTTTTTTATTTTTTATTTTGAAGAATATAATCTAAAACTCACTAAAAATACAAAATCTGCCGGTTTCCGCATGACCAGAAGTGTGGAGGAGCCATTTCGTCTTCCGAAAAACGCGTTGCGGCATATAAGTCGCGAACGATTCATCTTACAAAAAAAAAGTTTAAATAAACAAAAAAGGTAATTTTATTTTACACAAAAAAGGTCTCTTTACATTTTTGTCCAAAGTTAAAACTTTTTGACTTGAAGCATCATAAAAACTCAAACTCCCGGTTTTTTGAGTATATCTCGAAAACTGAGGGTGTTAAAAAAATTGATATGAAATAACGATAATTAAATTATGTGACTTTTATTATATCTCACAATTTTTTTTTTTTCTAAAGCTTCTCGACAATTTTCGAGGACTCGGAAAAAGCTACGCACACAAAAATAAAACAAAATATAATACAAAAGTATTATTAACATGTACAGTTTCATATATAGGTATTATTCAATAGCCTGTTGATCCTCAAATTGTTTTCTGGACGTACCGTAAGCAAAACGAAGTGAAGAATTGAAGCAAAAAAGAGGAATTTGCCATAAACATGTAATACAGACTGTGTGCTTCGCGGAAATATGCCGTCCTACCAGTATTTTTCCTTGATTTCGCAACATTGATGGTGGGGAAAGAAGCGGTAGAAGGGAATTTTCGGTACACCCTAATATATATATATATATATATATGTTTATGGTCCCCTACCGTAGACCTATGTGCCCTCAGTATAACGACGATTGAAGAGAGAGAAAAGACCCGACGGTATATTTCTCGAATGTGCTGGAAACTTTGATGAATTGTATTGAGCAAAAATGTAAAGGTCATACATAACAATACAATTATAATACAATTTGTATTTCATTTCATTTTTTTTATACAATAAATAATACAATTCGTACTACATTTCATCTACATTTACGTTGGTTGTATCTATCGCTTTATTGTCATTCTTAAATTCCCCGTTTTATCAAGGAGAAAGAAAGGAAAAAAAAGAAACCAAAAAACCTTATTCGATCAGATTAAGAGAACCCACCAATATTTTTGTCAGATTAAGGAAATATGCTTTCAGGATACCGAGATAAACCTCCCCTATGAAAATCTGACGCGCTCGAGTATTTCAAAAAAACTTTTTTTTTTTGCATTTTCAAAAATTCATCGCAACTTATCGTCACGCCGAAATCGTCAGTTTTTTTAAAGGGAGCTTCCTTGGGGCCTACTTAACACCCCTTCCGAAAATCTGACGCGCTCGAGTAAATTTTTTTTTTTTGCATTTTTGACTACTTTATATGCCTACCCCCACCACGCAAACCGGCAGATTAGTATACCGTTGTTATCAGAGGCATTTGGCGCAAACGTAGTATGAATATCTGACGCGCTCGAGAATGCCCAAGTAACTGTTTTTTTTAACATTTTTGAAAAACCGTACACGCCAAACCCACCGCTAAAATGGTTTTTACCATACGAGCTTTTCTTTTCGAAATCATTTTATCTTTCGATTTTGATAGGTCTCGACGGCGCCGTTGAATTACGCCATTTAGCTACCTCGCCTCCCTAACTATGAGTTACTGCGCAGTAACAAATTCACCTGTCAGCGGGGGGTGAGGGGTGAGGTACTGCGCACCGAGTAGCGCATTTCGGAGTCACCATAAAGTTTGAATCGGGTAGTCTGAATATACAATTAATCATAAAACCTACTAGCAGCCAAAACTCTGGCCATACTAAAGCGAACCCGCGTGCTCGTTATTTTAACTATTAAGAAGTCACGCGACTATTTGCGCCAGTTTGTGCACAATACCAGTTGACACAATAGACGCGAGCGAATATCGTCCCGCATCCCGCGTGGGATTTGCTTTAGTTTGGCCAGAGCTTAAATATGATACCTACCTATCTAAAACCACTATGTATAGTCCTCTATTGTGTAATAAAATGACGTCAAATTGCCGCTTGCATTGCATACAACGGGTCCTCTATTGAGTCGCCTCCGGGTATATTTCCGTAGATCAATCTAAACGGAACGGGGGCATAGATTCAACAGGTTTCTCTATAGGGTTGTCGCATGAATGGCTGGATTAAAATAGGAGCGCAAGGTGGAAAAAATGACCATTCATTCCATTGATATATTACAAGGAGGATGCATTCGTGTATTTTGATCCTAAGGCTCCTGAATGATCATGCGTCGTCAGATCGTTAAATAGTCAGCGGTGTAACACACTATGAGTAGGTATGGCTTTTGTTTCATTTTGACAATTCAACAACATTCATTGTGTTATTTACGTTATTGAGCAGACAAATTTTTCGAACTTAAGACGCAATGGATCCTTCAAAATGAATCAGATACTTAGTGATGGAAAGTATGTTACACTGGAGTTAAACAAAATGGGATAAGTTTTTAGGATTTGTCCGATCAAATTAACCAATCCAGTAAATTCCAATCCTACAACTGACTAAAATGAAAAGCTGAATGCCAATAAATCTCGTTTGTGAGTTGTCAATCCTGTTACTCAGTACAGTTGACCGCGGATCGTGAACTCTTGACCCGTCGACGGCGGCTCGCGACGGATGATTAATGGCCGGAACGATCCAAATTGTATTACGTTCTCGACTTTACTGCTAAATTGCTAAATTAGCTAAAGTGGGCGTTTATTTATTTTGAATGGATTCGTGTGATTTAATCTCGGATATTTACTTTTTAATTCTAATAGTCAGGATAACGCATTGTTCTTCTTTTCATTTGGCTCAAGTTCCAGTTTTAAGGAGAAGCCAAGATTTAAAGAAACCGCATTCCTGCATTTCTTTCTAAAGACTATAATCTGTTGAACTTTTGGAGAGCTTCAACAAATTACGGGACCCAAATAAATTAGCCAAACTGAGAAACTGGCTTGCTAGTCTTTTCACCATAGACAAACAAGTAAGTACTTACATCCTTGATAGAGAAGTGTAGCACTTGTCGCATGAAGGTTGGCAGCTCCGTCATGAGGGTCTCGTAACCGTAGTTCTGTCCCATGTGTGCCAACATGATGGCCCAGAAAGGTGTCGATAGCAGGAGCTTTTTCCATGGGATTGGGGGTGACTGAAATATAAAAAAAAATGTTAAAAAGCTGCGTCTTAAAACATAAACTTCTTCGTTTACATTGGACTTAGAGTTTGTAAGTAGGTACTGCTTGATCACAGGCTTTTGCAAATTATGGAGGCTAACTTCAAGGGTCTTCTTTTTCAGTCCTAATGGTAACAAACCAGCACCTTAATTGTGTAACACACCATCGATCACAATCTGAATCATATTGAAGGATAATTGCTAATCCATAACCTCTTAAGCTCAAAAAATTTGACTGCTCAACAGCGTATTTACGGTGTTGCGCAACGCAATGAATGCTATTGAACTATAAAAATTAAAACCATTAGTGTGTTACGCAATTATCCTGCTGGTCCTTTATGGAGCGAAGTATATTCACAAAGTATACTCACGCTGGAACCAGCAGCGCCCCACAGCGAGCTCAAGATGTATTTCTTCTCAGACTCCTTGATGGTAGTGCACTGTTCCGGGTCCTCGGAGACGAAGAATAGGAAGGCGATACACCACACTGTGCCGACTAGACCAAACACGTAGAAGATGGAGGGCCAGCCGCCGGAGAAGCCGTATGCTGACAATAGGCCGGACAGGGGCATAGAGATCACCGTGCCGAATTGTGCACCTTTATGGAAAATTATCGGATTATAGTAAGAATAGCTGCACTAAGCGAGGATATAATAGGAATCAGAATAAGCCATCATATTCACAAGATGCTATTTTTCTTTGAGTCAGCCGTAGACTTAATCTCCTTGCGATGATTCTACGATCTAGCAGTCTAAAGGAAGGCCTAGTACTATTCCTGATATGAGCTATTCAATGGATGTTTGTAAATATCTTACCGGCATATACGGCGGCTCCCATCCTACTCCTCTCGTTCGGTGGAATCCACTTTGCCAGCATAGCGTGAGTGCAAGGTACTATCGGTCCCTAAAAAAATATTAAATTAGGTTTCAAATCAGAAGCAAAAACACCATGACCAACCTGTGGACCTCAGTCTGTAGATAGGACAAGAAGATTCTTTGCATTTTTTAAATATCAAATGAAAAAGCATCTAAGTTTAATTCAGACTAGCTATTGGTAGCCGAATAAAATAATAATAAAAAATGAAGAATAATTTGTTTGAAATTATCTGCTCTCCAAACAGTGAAGGAAAACATCGTGAGGAAACCGTCATGTCCTTCAACCGAAAATTCGAAGACATGGGACATCTACCAACCCGCACTGGACCCTCATGGTAGATTAGAGCCCACTCCCTCTCGAACAGAGGAGGCCTGTGTCCCAGCAGTTCGAACATTATAGGCTGATTATGTTGTTATGCTATCTGCCAAGATTGTAACGGGGACTTAGGTACGATGGAACTTGGCTGTAATTGATCAGACAAACCCTTAACCCTCAAAACACTAGATTTGACCATAATGATTTACAATTAAACGTCAGTGTAGACACACACTCACCTCGCCCAAACCTTGGATGAATCGCACCAGGATGAGGTATTCGAAGCCAGCCTCAGCGGCGACTGGTACTAGCAGACCGAACACAGAGTTGACCAACATTCCGATACCCAAGAAGTAACGGGCTCCGAACCTGAGGAAGAAAGACTTTATAGGTGCCCATTCTGTTGTTCATAAACTAAATTTAAGTTCAGTGCATCTTTTTCTTTCTATTTCATTAAGAAAAGGACAGAAGATAAATTTCAGTTTAGTCCTGTCAAATGAATCAGCGCCTGACGTGAATTGACGTAATTTTACTAGGAAAGTTAAACTTGTATGGAGTAGTGTGTGTGGATACGTAGACTATTATATTATCTGTGGTGTGGGTAATTTATATTATGATGATCGGTTTTCTTGGTGGATTACTGTAATTTCCTGATTTGTCAATGATTTCTTATAGAGACATTGTAAAATGTAGCTCTATTTAGGTAGGCAGGTATGTTCCTTAGATTACTACATTAGTAAGTAAACTTAAAAAAGATTATGGCTGGAAAAAACATGACGTAGACAATGTTGTAGGTATTCATTAGTGGATAATTCGATCCATTTTAGCAAATTAATTTCAAATAAGACTACAATGAAATAGCAGACCTGAAACAATGCTAATTCTCAAACTCGTAGATTGGACCGAACATCGTTCCTTGGGAGCCCCTTCAACCTGTAGCGCGAATATTTTACAAACCTTTTAGACAGGATTCCGAAGGGTATTTGCGTGATGACGTATCCATAGAAGAAGGAGGATAAGATGTAACCCTGCAACGTAGAACTCCAAACGAACGAGCCGTCTTGTGATGTCGACTAAAATAATAAAAAAATATATATATAGTTAATACTTAGGATGCTAGAGAAGATTTACAAAACTCGTAGTAAAATAAATCTAAATATTCCCCCTTATCCAATCTTGCAAGGTTTTTATAATTAGCACAAATTTCTAAGTATGCCATGTTCCTCGTACCGTGTCAATGGCAATCTATATACAGTCAGCCCAGAATTTGGCTACGAGCTTGGCACCTTCAGTAGCGTCCATCAACTCCTGTAGTGTGCCGACAACAGGAATTAATAGGATACGGTTACGCCATGTTTCCCTGCCAAGACTATTCATCTTAAGCACGACAGTATTTCGTTGGCCCAAAACTTCTCCACTTCTACGGCGCCGTCGGTGGCATTATAGTGTTCTAGTATAGTAAGTACGAGACTAGAATGTTTGTGCTGAAAAGCTATATCAGAGAAACCTTGGTACGAGTACTACATGGCAACAAATGGAACAGGAGAAAATCGGATCGGAAGTACTTCCCTAGGTACCTAACAAATGCACATTCGTTCATTCAAATTGTTTGCAGCTAGTTTGGATTCAGCTTTAATTGGGAATCTGGATTAGTCCGTCCAAAGTTCGTCATCCGAGTTTAGTTTTGAGTCTTAAGTAGCTTTAGCACTGAATCAATTAAATAATCTAAATACATTTAATATAAATAGGAATCATTCATGTTCTAAATGCTATTACTTACTTATTTAATTTTAATATTTAATTTTGATTATTTATCCTTGTTACTTAAACCCTATTGTACCCTTACAGGATCCATAACTATATCTTAGCTTTAAGCCTATTTGTAACTACTTCATTCACATTATGGTATGCAAATAAATGATATTAAATCATCATCATCTTGGGGTCGGCAGTAATAAAATTAATGAGCTCAAGCTCATAATTTGTAGATATTGATTTGATATTTCTCTGTACGTTTTTTTTTTTGTATTTCTTACTCGTCACAAACATCTCATAAGATTCGTTTAAAAACAATTTTCTACTTACACTGGTCTCATTTGCGATGGCAACTCCGCACTCAGTATCTGTCGGCTCCGTGTGGACAGGCAGCGCCGTGTGGTTGACCATGGCAACGATGGCAACAGACATGTTTGTCCTCATGACGTAGGCGTTAGCCATGCCAAGGAACAGCATGAACGTCACGAAGTGACGGGTACCGAGGCCACCTGTGGCAAAGAAAGAGATCATACGTTAGTAAATTTAACTCAAAGCATTATGTATTTCAATTAGGTACCTACTTAAACCAATGAGCAGTGGTGGCCCCTGGAAACGGCCGTGACTTACGCTCGCAGGTCGTAGATTCGTTCCCAGGCATGGCAAGGACTTTACTTTGCGTAAATTATTTCATATGCTTTTACACTGCTCTCAAAACGGTGAAGGAAAACATCGTGAGGAAAAATGTAACCGGTTACATGTCCTAGAGTAAAAAAATCTAAGACATGAGACCTCTACCAACCCGCACTGGGCCGGCGTGGTAGATTACAGTTACACTTTACAGCCCACTCCTTGACACAGAGAGGAGGCCTGTGTGCCAGCACTGGGAACATTAATATAGGCTGATTACGATTATTATGAAATCAATTACAGGCAGAAAGATGGAGCTAGTTGCCCATTTCATCGAGTTGCTTGTGTCTGTCATTGCATTTGGTTTTTGATTACGGGGGAGTGCTGGTGCCGTAAGCTTGATTATAAAGTGCCATCATAAATCGCTAGCAAGATAAAAGTAGATAGTCATTTCTAAGGAATGCTGAAGCATATGTATGTTATGTTGTTAATGATATTTGTTGATCCATAAAACAATAGAATAGCTTTAAATTATTGCAACTGATGGCTGAATTAATTTAATTTTAGTATAAATTCAGATAGTATGGCATGCTAATATAAAATAAGCAACTGGAATAAAATGGGAAGAAACAAGAAAAAGACGTAAACGAATTTGTATACGGCAATGACCTTCCGATAGATAAAATAGATAAAGATAATATGTACAACACGATTGGATTAAACGCATGAAGATAACGTCTGGCTGAGAATTTGATCGATAGAGAGATAGCTGCATGACTCCGCGTGGTACCGACACTAAATAGAGATGACTAGAAGGACCACACTAGACGCTGCATTGTACTAGCACAAAATACAGAGAGTACTAGCCAGTAGTAATGTCCATAAGGCTATCATGTGAATGTGGCAGTGAGGGATGATGACGGTCGTGCAAAATGAGCGTTTGTCAAGGATAATGAATTATAACAGTGAAAACAAGCTCTCATTCACAGATTCACAGCCAAACTTGTTTGTAACTACGTGAAAACTTCAAAATTGCCAAAGCTCGTATGCGTTAATAGAATAGTCCTTCTAAAAGAACCAATTTTGTTGTGTGTTGTATTTCATGTCCTGACGTCATTTTATACGCACATTTCAGCACATTAATTCGTTATTTATTGGCATGGGGTAACCGCAGAATGTTTATTACCTATGTTTGTACCAATAGGCTGTTCTGCCGTGGTCTACCGTGTATTTGGACACCATGACACGTAGTGTATCTTTTTTTTTTTTCTATAGCTCATGTTCACTTCTTGGTCAGCAGTGTTAACTTTTCTATCAAGTCACCGCACTTAAGGCAGATTCCTATAATTTTCGATCCGTTATAAGTTAAAATAAGGCTCTTGCAACTGATTCCTATAATTTTTGATCCGTTATTAGTTAAAATAAGGCTCTTGTATGTGTACCAATAATGAAGGAAAGACTTTATTTATAGCAAACTATTAGGTATTCTGTGCCTATAGCCTTGCTTAGTAAGTAGTCCCTCCCATATGGAGTAGCTATCACTGGTAAAATTAGCTTACGAATCTATTCATAAGGCCAGGGGGCCGATTCTACTAACAAAATTGTTCAAAAATCGCAATGGAACCACAGCTGAATCACCGCTGATAAGCGTTTTCATATTCTACTAATGAACAACAATTCAACTGCGGTTACGTTTTAGTTTAAGCCAACGATCGATCGAAATAATTTCAAAATATATTCTGCTAACAAAATCGAACATGAGCGTGACGTTTAGTCACATTCTACTGTTATTTTGACATTTGTTAGAATCGAATGGTCTAAATATAATTTTGTATTCGAAAATACTTTCGGTGAAATGTTTAGAACATTTTTAGGTTCAACTTTTTTTTTCTGTAGGTACATATACTAGGTATTTGGCATGTTGGTAACACAGTTTTCCCCGCTGTTACGTTCCCGCTAAAATTCAGTTGCGATTCAGCATATGTTTAGTTTCCAGTTTGCATAGGAAATAGTAGAATGATTTTATAAGTAACTATCGAACGGCGATCGAAATCGAACTGTTATTAAAACACAATTGAACGTGTAACGTTGCAAATTAGTAGAATAGCCCCCCAGGTTAGCAATAAAAAATGCTACCATCTATCATTAGTAAGCAAAACGATTCGTTTTTGTTTATAAGCATTATTAAACTTTATATCCTTTCAACAAAATAATACAATAAGGGTGGATATAGGTCGGTCATTATGTGTACCTACATATAAAGGAGATTACAAAGTAATCCGTATAATTTCATATTACCCCCAGATAAGATAAAGTATAATACAAAATATTGTTCATCAAACAAAAGATAATTGCTTGGTATGTTTGATTACCAGCTATCGACATCACCTCAATGTTTGTACAGTATTAAATGCACTATAATGTACAGAGGCCAGAACATAAAGCTACCCCAATCCATCAATCTGTCAAATTTTCCCAATTGAATATGAACCTTATTCCTTTGTGGTTGAAAATCTATCAAAGATGTGATGTGCTGGCCTTTATACTATACAAATATCATATAAGTTTAAGTAGAATAATTCATTCCAGATTTTTCGAGTAGGACATGATAATGGCTTGCATATTGTAGAATCGTGTGTCTCAGAATTTGAATACCATGAATGAAAAATGATGAACGAGATTCATTGGCATCAAAATGTACTTATTGCACTACGAGAACAGCCGATTTATTCTGTAAAAACTAAGAACTTAAGTGAAGTGAGCTCGAAGTAAGCTGTCAAAAGTGTCAATGCCTAATCTGCATTCGCGATTTATTTGCCAAGAATGTAAACAAATATGAGTTTAAGGAAAAATAACTTTAAATCCTATACAATAAAGTTCATGTTTACGCTACAACTTCAAACATTACCTATTATAACTTTTTAAATAGTGAATTACTCTGAATTACTAACCATTAAAATAAATTTGATATTTATTTAACTTGAAATAATATTAATTTTAAAGATAAGTTTGAATAGAATCTAGCATCTTTTGGAATGATAGCTCACTTTAAGCTCACTTCACCTAAGTTTTCACCGAGACAGTGAACATTTTTTGTATACTAGCTTCTGCCCGCGAGTTCGTCCGCGTACCTATACATAAAACATACCTATCCTATGGCACTTGGCAATAGCGTAGTTTTCTATCAGTACCTACAAGAATTTTTGAAATCGGATGAGTAGTTTCGAAGAAAACCTTCTACCTACATACAAGTTTTACCTCTCTCTATTATAAACCCACAAAAACATTTCATGCTAAATGTTGCCAAGACGAGACCATGTAGCTCGCACTGTCAAAAAGTAATCAGATCTCATGTAGAGCCAAGCTTCTAACTCTACACGCCCTAACTCTACAAGGCCTAACTTCGCAAACTACACCTTAGTCAAAATATATATGGCTTGGCCGTTTCGTTATTACAAGAACCATTGTATAACAGTATGAGAGTTTTTCACCTTACGCTCATGTGAATGTAGCGAAATGGCCATCAGTGAGTCAGTGAGTCAATGACGAAATCGGGGTATTTTAGATATCAATAAAATCTAAAGTATAAGAGCTATGCAATTGAAACTTTATAGGTTTAATAAGTCAACTACTGACATCATATTATTCCGAAAATTTTGTTTATCTGGTATAATCCAAACCCAAGTTAAGAAGGTTCAAAAAGGTAGGTAGTGCCCTTGCGCTTCGCTTGGCTCGTCTTGGGAGGGGCACTCCCGTGCCCCCAGATAGTAGGAGACCTATAAACTGGCACACATTCCCAAAATCATAAGTAGGTACGACTGCCTAATTTGAATAGATCACTCAAATTTTCATAAATATGGTGAAAAGGCAAAAAACATTTACGATCTATATTATTTACGATCACTTGCTATGATCGAGTGGTCAATTAGGCTCCAACAATGCGCACCGATCTTACGACGTTTCCCGATAAAGTTCATAAAAATGTTCAAGCTTTCAAACTGAACCGCCATATTTGAAAGCTGATTACGATATAGGTAGAGCTAAGTTTTTGAATAGTGTAAATGTACGAGTTAACGAGTTTTTTGAGTTATCGAACGTTTTATGTTTAATGAATTTACGAAATATGTGAATTTCATCAGATTTTTTCTCCGTAAATTTATTTTAGGCGATTTCATACAAATGTTAAAACTATAACAAAACTATTTTGGAATAGTTAGTTATTCGGAAATGAGCCGAATAGAAGATTGCTTTCAATAAGCCAATCAAGTGTAGGTATTTATGAAATACTAACTGCGTACCGCGGTTTTCCCGAATAGGTCTCGATCTCGTGGGAATATCGGGATAAAAAGTATCCTATGTCCTAATCCAGGTCATGGTCTACCCATGCGAATTGGATGAAAATTTCATCCTAATCCGTTGAGTCGTTTAAGCTTGAAAGCGTAACAAACAGACTGTAGACCATATAAATATTTTTTTCTCTTCAAAATATTAGTTTAGAAATACGGATTCGGAGGATTTGCGTCATTGAGACATTTTTGTTTACTTTATCAAAAGATTTTAAATCGCCCAAGTCTTAGTTAAACTATCTTATATCTCTGGCTATGAATGTAGGTATTCTGTCAATAGTTTTGACTTCCTTCATATGTACACCAGTTTATTGAAGAAGCTAGACGCAGTAAATAAACAATTATTCAGAAAAAATATGAATAGTGAGGACACGACAAAACCACAATTCGGCCATTTTAAAAACCCAGGAAAAAAGGGTAAAAACGCTGCTCTCCTGACCATTAAGTGACCATAAGGAAAAAGTATTATTCAACAATACCACAATTTATTATAGCTCCAATTTTTATGTCGAGAAATAATTTCAAATTCGTGTGTAATATGTTTACAGGGCCTCAAGTCTGCTATTACCTAGAATAGTGTCAGAATGGTCTATCATTGATTTCATAATTGTTGATTTTGACAAGTTTGGTAATCTACTAATATAATGGCGTCATTATGACTTTCCAATCGTCAACCACTGACACTCCATTGAAAGAAAAGGCATAAAATGGAATGACAAATGAATAAAAATGTAATGTTTATTGCTATTTACGAACGTCTTACTACTTCAGATTGCAAACACTAATACGTAATATGTAAAAATAATATTAAATGAAATCTAGCATGTCTAGTAGTAGTTTTCCTCATACCATTGACCGACCAATGATCGACCATTATGAATTTAGCAGATTACGAACTTTTATCAAAATGACAACGGAATGGAATGGGTGTTGGAATGACGGATTTATAAAAATAGCAGACTTGGGCCCCAGCATGTAACCATACATACCTAGATAATGTTTATAGCATAATGATATAGAATCAAAAGCGTACGAAACTGTAGATGGTATTCCCGCAAACTTGGCAATACTAATTCGTGCACGAGCCAAAACGTCCGTCTTCCTTCACATAGTATTTAACTATTATTAATAATTTTACTAATTCTGTGCAATTAGAAACATGACTGGATTGATGTAAACAATTTACGTAAATATGAAGTAATAGACTACTTATTTTTAGTTGATTAGCCTACCTTCATCTGCCTAGCCTTTTCCCAACTATGTTGGGGTCGGCTTCCAGTCTAACCGAATGCAGCTGAATACCTACCAGTATTTTACATGGAGCGACTGCCTATCTGACCTCCACAACCCAGTTATTGGGTAGGTAATACGATACCCCTTGGTAAGACTGGTAGTCAGACTTTTAGACTACCCGTAACGACTGTTAAAGATCCACGAATGACAGCCGGGACCAACGGCTTAACGTGCTTTCCGAGGCACGGAGTGGTCTCGAATCGGTATGTCAAGATGGTCACCCATCAACAGACCAACCGCGGCCAGCGTAGCTGATCGATCGACCTGTACGGCTGTTATTACAATATAACAAGCGGCGATAGTTGACCGTTTTGTTGCTGTGTGTTCTGTCAGTAAGAAAATTACGAGTATTATTCAGGAAATTATGGAAATTCTTCCTTGGTTAGATCGCAGGGTAATTGCGTAACACACTATCAGTAGCAATCGGTTTCATTTTGACAGTTCAACAACATTCATTACGTTATTACGTTTTTGATCAGACACATTTTTCGAACAGATGGAGCAATGGATTAGCAATATGATTCAAAATGATTCAAATTGAGAGTAATAGTGTGTTACGCAATTAGGGTGCAGATATTAGACTATACTAATAATAAAATTATAATTGTAACTGCTAACTTACACTAATTATAAAAATGCTACACTTAAATTAAAATCGTTGTTATGGCGTTTTTGCAATCTGCTGTGGTTATGGGGATAAGCTTATCACGATATAAAAATGGATGTAATCCAAGAATAACTGGCTATTTTCAGAAACGTAAAGTATAACCTAATATTGAAGTCCGAATTGAAACATGACCAACCAAATATTGACGGAAGCAAAAAAATCTCCTCGGATTTCATGTTGTACCTGTGGTAGTTGCCAAGATAGTTGCATCGCAGTTATATTTAGAAACGAAAAGAAACGCGATCTACTTATTTGATAGACGGAACGTCATTGAAAATTGAAACGTTTGAAAAATGGAGAACTGGTGCAAAACAATGAGCTTAGGAATTTGGTCCTTTCGTCCGTAAAAGACATTGACATTTCACTCACCGTGAAAACTAAGGTGAAGTGAGCTGTCATTCCACCTGCAGTGCGATTCTGTAACCATCTCACCGTGAAAACTTAGATGAAGTGAGCGTGGAGTGAACTATCAATGGAGGCAATCCCTAACATCAGGTGGAATGACAGCTCACTTCACCTTAGTTTTCACGGTGAGATTTATACAGAATCGATCGGCTGATGTTAGGTATTGCCTGGATCTATCGTAGAGTTTTGATGTCAACTAAATTGGCTGAGTGTTTTCCAAGAAGCTTGTAGATAAAAATGGAGCCCACTCTAAATACACACATCAAAAGTGTCTAGGGATCAAGCATTTTTATGCGGATTTCTTGAGATTGAGATGTGGCTTTGTAATAAATTTATGATTTTATAAATTTATATGGATCCTTTTTGGTGCATTTCATAATTTGAATCAGGAACTGTGGATCAAATTCGAGTAAAAGATGAAAATCAGCTGTCAATATTTTCCCTATAAAAACATACAACGCATTGAAGACATTATTAGTGCTACTGTTTCCCTACTACTGATTAAAACCAACGTTATTATGGAGCGGCGACGTCATTTAAGCAGGGAAGAAATGCTCAGAGCCGTGGGAATGATAGAAGCTGGTTCCCGGCAACGTACTGTGGCTTTAGCTCTGAATACAAGTCAGAGTGTTATCAGTCGACTTTGGACACGTTACCGAAGCACTGGTACCGTGGCTGAGCGCCATGGAGGACGGTATCGCTGCACCACACGGAGACAAGACCGATACATTCAAATCTTAACTCGAAGAGCTCCAACAATAACCGCCATGATGTTAGCCGTGAGGCTTCATCACTCTTCAGGGAACTTAATTAGCGACCAAACAGTCAGAAACCGCTTGCATGAAGTGAACCTTCATTCCCGAAGACCGCTACGGGTACCACCTATAGCAATGCACAATCGTAGGATTCGATATCAATGGGCTCTTGAACACAGAAATTGGGCAGAAGAACAATGGCGTTTCGTGTGCTTTTCTGATGAGTCTCGTTTTGGTATGAGACCGGATACAAGACGTATACGACACTGGAGAACCCCTGGACGCCAACAGCGATTAAAATCCTGCCAGGAAGTCCATCCTTATAGTGGTGGAACCATCATGGTATGGGCGGGTATTTGGATCGGCGGAAGAACTGAGTTGATTTGGATCAGAGGCAACCTCAACGCTCAAATTTATGCTGAGACGATTGTATCAGACGTCATCGTTCCTCTACAAGTGCAAATCGGTCCCTTATTTCAGTTAATGCATGATAATGCACGACCGCACACCGCAAGAGTTGTAAGACAGACTCTCGCCGCAGCTAACATCAATGTCCTGCCCTGGCCTGCTCAGTCGCCAGACTTGAACCCGATTGAGCATGCATGGGATATGCTACAGAGAAGAGCTCTGCCGAATATGGAGGGTATCCAGTCGCAAGAAGACCTTTTTTTGTTGTTGCAACGAACATGGGCGGCCATTCCACAGCGTGATTTGGATGAACTCATTTTGAGTATGCCAAACCGATGTTCTTGTGTTGTTAGTGTTCGCGGTAGAAACACGGATTATTAATTGTTTAAGTTACCCAATAAAATTTTAGAGAAAACTGTTGTTTCAGTCTTTTTTTCGAACTTTTGTGTTAGTGGTTCAAATGTCAAAAATCCCTTTATTAGGAAAATGGCAAATTTCTTTATTAATGCAAAGGTGACTTGGTTTATCGTTACTGTGACAAACGAAAACACTTTATTTGATGAATCCTTAAAGAAAATTTTAATTAATATCAATCAGGAGAAAAGTTATTGCAAAAATATATGTTGATCCCTAGACACTTTTGATGTGTGTACCTAACCGAAACCGACTGTGGGCTAACGCTCTCTTTCTAAATACGCACTTAAGAACGAGACAGTGATATATGTTTTCTTTGTCTTATGTATGGATTCAGAAAGAGGGCGACAGCCCACAGTCGGTTTCACTTAGTTGTTCAGAGTGTTGGTTCCACTTTTATCTATATACTTCTTGGTGTTTTCAATCCAATTTCCCCATCCCATTCAATCAAAATCAATTAAATTTTCCCAGTTTTACTGTAATGGTAGCGTATGTACCTACTTATGTAGGTAATAAATAAATATATAATCAGCGAGTTAATTGCGTAACAAACTAACAGAAGCAATGGCTTTCATTTTGACAGGACAACAACATTCATTGCGTTATTTACGTTGTTGAGCAGACAAATTTTAAACATATGGATTCAATGGATTAACAATATCCTTCAAAATGATTCAGATTGAGATAGATCGTGTGTTACGAAATTAGGGCGCATGGCTAGGAAAATCTTGTGAAACATTTGTTTAATTTAAAAATAATGTACCTACAGATGCCTGCTACCCGGAACTGTCAAATTTTCGAAATCAACCTTGAACCTTAGGTATGCTTTAGCGATAAAGTTGAAAATCTATTAAAGAAATTTGACACATTGTAGTACCTATGTAGCTTGATGTGCTGGCGTCTGTACCTAAGACCTAGTCAGCTTTTCACTACCAACCAACATGTATAAACGTGTTTATTATGTAACAAAGAACACGAACACGTGCTTTTAATATTTACATTGGAATGCGTGGGAGGCATTGTTCAACGCCGAATAAAAATAACCTGAAAATATTAACAAATCCTACAATATTTTTGACGGGATTATAACACAGCGAGGTAACAAGGAATGTTTCAGAATGAAGACAGTACACGACAACAATCATTCATCATCCAATTTAGATAAAGTTTAATTTTCTTAGTTGTTGAGATATTTTGAACAGTATGTTCGTCCCGATATTTTTGACGCTGACTGTGCCTTTAAATCACAAATATAAAATCTTCAAGAGATCTTAGTGATTGGTGATGCTGTCGTGCAAATAATTATATCATCTTTTATAGTTTTGTTGATATTAAGTACCTAAACGATATGTAGGTATTCAGTGTTCGTATATTATCCCCACCTCAGTTATACTCATTCATTACCATAAAAACATTCGTGTTGTGTCTGAGAGAAAGCAAGAATTAGACCGATTTTTTAAACTCTAAACACAGTCATCAGCGCTATTTTAAGTTTCAGTTTCTAATGCAAGACGGCCATCCCACACTATTTTAAAAACGTGTGCAACAGATAGACTAATCCATAAATTAATCCATAAAGTAAATGCTTACAGAAATTGGCAAGATTTATGCGTTGCGGGAGCGTCAAAAGCCCCGCCGCTGGTTGCGCTTGCGACTGGTACAAATGTTACAATCCATCTCTGGCATTCTTAGCATTTCTAATCTGTGTCTACATTCCAGAGATTAATTTGCTAACACTTTTCAAACATTATGCACTTTTAGGGTCCCTAATTCCCTACCACCGACTTTAAAGGAAAATTTGCTTGAAAATTACACACGCTGTGCAAGTGTGTGATGTGTAACTTGTATTTCCTGGGGTTAACAGAATTCCGCTTCTACAATTTCAACCCTGAATAGATATTTAGTAAACCAATGGTCAAGTTGAACAAACACTAGGGTACTTGGCACAAACAAAATCTTAACAAAAGTGCCTCATCATCTGCCTAGCCTTTTCTCAACATGTTGGGGTCGGCTTCCAGTCTAACCGGATGCAGCTGAATACCAGTATTTTACTGGAGCGACTGCCTATCTGACCCCCAAAACCCAGTTACTGGATAATACGATACCCCTTGGTAAGACTGATTATCAGACTTTCGGGCTTCTGACTACCCGTAAAGACTGTCAAAGATCCACGAATGACAGCCAGAACCAACCTCTTAAGGTGCTTTCCGAGGCACGCAGGGTTCTCGCTATATAAAGATGGTCACCCATCCACAAACCAACCGCGGCAAGAGTAGCTTAATCTGACCGATCGACCTGTGCGGCTGTTTTTATTTAGCCGCGGGCTCCTCTTTAACATTAGTGCCTATCTATAGGAATATATTTGGTTGTGGATTTGTTGAATCAACCAAACGCTCTAGACTCCTTGGGCTTGGATATTTTGGGTAACACTAGACTTTATTTCATATTCTTGGCACAGACGCCAGCACATCAAGCTACTCGAAACTGTCAAATTTGCGCAATCAACTTTAAACCTAATGCTTTAGCGATAAAGTTAAAAATCTATTAAAGAAAGACAGATTGAAGTAGCTTGATGTGCTGGCGTCTGTATCTCTATCCCTTTATGATACACTAATAAAGTTACTGATTTTTTGTTCGTGGAAGTTTCCAATTAAGTAGTAACAAACAAGGTGTGCACTTGTATAGTTTCCTTCATATTGTTTGAGGATGCTGTACACACGTTAGTAGTCAAATGACTCCGTGACGACGTTGCACTTTAACTGCTTCCCTTTATTGTGGATAACAAAGAACGATGGTTACTAATGACACAGACGTATTGTGTTACTGTCTGCTAAACTACTTTGTGGTTCTTCAAAAAGGGTTAAAAATACTGGAATAATTTCAACAAGTTCCAAATTTAGGTAGGTGCAGGGAGTTATAGGTGATCACTTAGCCACAGATTACAGGGGGCCTACCACCACCTCTTATGGCAGTATTATTTTAATCTTACTTCAGTGTGGGAAAGAGATGGAGCTGCATGTCCTGTATTGCTCCATCTCTTTCCCACACTGAAGTAAGATTAAATAATAATACTGCTTTAAGAGGTGGTGGTAGGCCCCCTGATTTAAAAAAAAAATTGGTTGACTGTAAAGTCGGTTTACGGACGATAGTTTTACGTGATAAAACGTCATAAAGAAACATCGATGAATAAATGTGTCACAAGCCAACGCTTGGGCCGATCGTGCCTCTCTATCCCTTGTTCCGCGCACTCGCTTGCACGCTCAGGCTCAGGCGGCCGCGGAACCTGACACTTTCGAGCGAGAAGCCGGTGTTCATCGATTTATAAGACGTTATCACGTCAATAAGTAAGTGGTGTGCAATTATGTAACCAACTACAAATTAAAGAGCCATCAGTAATTCATTCATATCATGACTGATGGACGCAACTGGCTACTGAGGGTGTCAAATTATTATAAAGGCGAAAGTTTGTGTGTGTGTATTTATATGTTTGTTACTTCTTGTTAAAACGGCTTGACCAATTTTGATAAAATTTTGTATGGAGGTAGCTGACACCCCGGATTAACACACAGGCTACTTTTTATCCCTATATTCCCACGGGATCGAAACGTATGCGGGTGGAACCGCGGGGCGCAGCTAATAAGTATATTTTATGTAATTGCTGAATCATTTGGATTCAGTAACACAACTAAGTAGGTACCTATCAAAATAATTTGATGTAAGTAGGTACTTTGGTAATTATGAGACATCAAAATTGATTTCAATAATCTTCCGCCAGAACCTTTTATGTAATCCTGTGCTCATCATCTATATAAAAATAAACAGTTTTCTTGGAAACATTTTCAAATAGGCAGGCAGAAATAAATTGGCAGTCAATGGCGGATAAACTTCTTTTGGCGCCAATTTGAAAATTTGGCGGCAAAACCATAGAACTGTTTGTTTATAAATAAACAGAAACACTAAGATTACATCTATGATGGTCAACAGTCATGGGCCACCGATTAGCCAAAGAATCAGTTTTTGAAGTAAAACTTCATAGGCGGCGATTCTATAATTGAGTTTTGAGAATTTCAAGATTACAAGAGAGAGGGGATAACCTATAACTCTTTCTCTCTCTGTCTCTCACACTAAATCTGTCTGATTCTTTATTTTTTAGGAAGTTTAAAAAAAATAAAGTATTTTTGTAATTCTTCTATCACGTAAGTATGTGTAGTGTGTACAGTGTTGCACGCGCAATTTTTTTTAAAACATCAACTTTCGTTGACTGGCTTGACGTATGTTAGCTTTTTTTATCTTTCTCATAAAAAAGGAAGTAAATTAGTTGCGCGACTGCGTATAAAATAAATTAAGTACCTACCTAACCTACACTGTGTCTACACCGTGGTCTACACAATAGTATGCAAATTGTGTAAGGTCAGGTTTTTGTTAATAAAAGGTAATTTGGATCCAGAAACTACCTATTTCTAAAATCAGCCGACTAAAATTCGTAAACCAGATACCTTCTCTGTCAAAAATTAAAAAGTTTTGGCTCGTACCTATAAATCAGTAACCAGACGAAAATAGGAATATTTCTGTCTGCAAACACGAACGAGGTTCAGAGAAATGACATCACAATATCCTACGTCAAAGAATCAGTTGATACTCAGTTGACGCGGTATTCCTAAAACAAGCTGCATTGAAATCAAACTTCAAGGTTTTTTTTTTCGTGACGAACTTGATAACGAGAGCTAATAAATTGTGAAAAAATTTTTTTACAAACTTTTAGTAAGTAGGTATTTTATCAATGTGATGTGTATGTGAGATGTAGGTAGACACATCCCGTCTGTGTTTAAAATATAGGGAAAATTGTAGTGATAAAGATGGTACCTATAGTAGCTTTGAGGTAAAATTTGTTTCGTTTAAAGTTTTTTTTACTCACAAATATTTTCTTGGATGGATTTTGGACTATATTTTCTTATTAAATTGCAAAATATCTTAGACCATCATTTGTCATTTCCTAAACTAAGTGAAGACAGTGGAAAATGCCGTCTAACGTAGTGAGTTCATTGACCTCCCTTACATCATACGACCATAACCCTCGCTGAAGTCACAAACACAAACATCGATTGGCGAAAGTGGATTTACAAACAAATTTGGTAAAAACTGTCAGTTTTTCTATATTTAGTAATATCACGAATTCATGATTAATATTGCCGTGGTAATGTAACACAGCAGAATGCATTATGTCGTACTTGGATGAAACGGGTACCTAACTGAAATTGTTCCTCGAAAAAATGGCGACGGTCTACAAGAACGGCGCCAAAGTTTTGATTCGTGAATACAGATATCGTATTCCGCGGAACCATGTGCGAAACCGAATAATGATTTTATTTTCAATTCTAATCTCATGCGATACGAGAGCCAATCCAAATAATTTCACAATAAATATTATATTAATAAATTAGTTTGGTTTAATACCGATCAAGGCAACCCATTTCAAGACTTGGTCCTTTACTTGGCGCGCAAAAGCCCAATATTTTTTTTTAGAGAGGAAGTCACCTTTTTGTTCGTGGTATGTCCAAAACAATACCAGATTTTTATTTTTGGGTCCAGAGACCGGAGACCAGCACATCAAGCTACCCTAATCTGTCAAATTTTCCCAATTGAATATGAACCTTATTTCTTTGTGGTAAAGTTAAAAATCTATCAAAGAAATTTGACAGATTGGGGTAGGTTAATGTGCTGGCTTCTGTACATTTTCAGTTTTTTTCCGCCATAATGCTTGGCCATTCATCAGATAGTTATCTTCTATTTTTTATTAGCTATTAATGTCCCACTGCTGGACAAAGGTCTCCCTACTCTCTTTCCACATCTCCCTGATCTGAGCTACCAAGGACCAATCTTTATTAAAGTAGTCCAGTCCCCCATCATCTCCGTAGTTGGGCCTGCCGTGATCTTGTTTGCTATTAAACGGGATCCACCAAGGATCGTAAGTTTGGCCCCTTGATTGGATACTGCTACTCCTGAACTAAAAATATTAAAATGCTGTCTAATTCCACAGTGTAGGTAGGTAGTAGGTAGGTGTAGGTAACACCACAGCAGTCTATAGGGAAGCATAATAGCTTAAATTAAAATGCAGTCACGTTGAACAGAGTGGATTGTCGGCACCGCATCGCAGTCATTGCAATATTATAAAATCTTAACTACTTACAGGATTGTGTTCAGGCAATGTGACTGTACCTATATAAACACAATAAAACCTGTGTGGAGACGACCTTCAGAGTTGGATCATTACAGATTACTTATGCCACAGTAATTCTTATAACCACAGACAGAATTCTCTAGAGTTCTCGACAATGGCGTCGATTCCCTTGTTCACAAACTAAACCATATTTAAGTTCAGTGCATCTTTTTCTTTCTATTCCATTAGTCGCATCCAGCGGATTCATGCGGCCTTCACCAGATCATCGATCACTTAAAAACACGTAATAAAGTAACCTTTGGCTTTGTACAAATTATATTATATATATTTTTGATACGATTTATCGCTAAACTTTTCACGATACGGCTGCCAGAGAAAACGTTATCTAGACACGAGCGGATCAGAGAACCATTTTTCACGAGTTAAATCAACCGGAAGATTCCCATGAATACAGAAAGAAGCCTGTGGTTGAATAGAACGAATGTTACAGCAAAAGCATAATCAGCCTATACTATTCGCACGGCAGGGAAGCAGGGCCCCTTTCTGTGAGAGGAAGCGGCCATAATCCACCACGCGGGTCCATTGCGGGTTAATGCATGTTACACTGTTACATTGTCTTTGAAATTTTTGGTTCTAGAACATGCCAGTTTTTTCACGATGCTTTCCTTCTTGTTTTGAGAGCAGTGGTGATAAAATTAAATACACAAAGTAAAGTATCTGTCTAGGTTCGAACTCACGACAGTCACGACAGTACATACCTAAGTAGGGGCTCACTGCTGAACGAATGTTGGGGATGTATAAAAACACCAAAAAATATAGATACACTTACAATACAAAATGCCCGAACGTGACTTATTTTTAATTTTAACTTTAAAAAATGTATCACCAAACAGTTTTTTGTTCAATTTAGGTCATAGATTTGGTATTCTATCAAAAACATCATTTTCGAGCTAACCAACTCCACAAAGAAAACTAGTCAAGGACAACGAATAAAGAAAACACTTTGACAATAAAGCCGCTTTTTGCTTATTTAGCGAAATTTCTTGTAATTGTATCTAGCTAAGCTATCGAGTTTTTGCATCAGCAATTTCAGTGACAATAACATAATAACTAATTTCCTATTACTTTACTTTTTTGCCAAAGATCACGTAGGTAGGAATAATGAGAGTGTATCTATGAAAGCAATTAAATATTGTAATGATAATTAAGTGATTATTCATGAAATGAGGTCAGATAATAGAAGAAAAAGAGAGAAATGAAAAAGGAGAAAGATACGGAAGGCTGAAACAGTCGGGAAGAGAAAGAGAGGACTTACTTCTCTCCATTTTTTTTTACACAGTAAAATGGAATTTAAAATAAATCCAGCCAGCTATCTAGTACCTGATTCGGTTTTTAAACCCAGACAGAATTTCACCAAAACCCATGAAGAGACGTTCGCACTCAGGCCGAAAATAAACAAGACGTGACGATTTTACTGCCGTAAGTATGAGAGTTCGTAAGTAGCCTTAGATATGAAAGTTATACCTATCTGGATTTTCTTTCCGGGATGAGATGACATACATGTAACGGGGGAAGAAAGGCAGAAAGGCATATTGACTTAAATATTATAATAAGGAATACTTAAATTTCGAAGGAGACTAAAGAGACGACCAGAATGAATAGATTGTGTGAGGGAGATGAAATCAATGAAGAGGGAGTGAATGATAACGTGACAGGTGGCGAGGGAGAATGGAAGACAAAAATGTTTTGTTTTGACCCGAAGAAGAAAAGTTGAAAGCCATAATGATTGAAGTCTTTGCTGGTTTTGACAAAGAAAATCATGTATTTGACCACTGCCGCAATCGATGATGGTGGATTGGTAGCACGCTTGATAGAAAGAAACCACCTCATTTGTGATAAATCATATTGTCTGCAGTAGCAAAGGTGTGTATATTTATGTGCTTGTATTGTACAGACGCCAGCACATCAAGCTACCACAATATGTCAAATGTATTTAATAGATTTTCAACTTTATCGCTATCAGCATTAGATTCAAGGTTGATTGGGAAAATTTTACAGTTTCGGGTAGCTTGATATGCTGGCGTCTGTGCTTAATAGAGGCAACTATTAGACTAACATCATTAGCATGCACAATTAACTGAACTACAAAATGAGTATCTATTATAATTTAGATAAAATATTGGTCGTCTACATTTTAATGATACATTCTTTGCCATGACATCTTTGTTAAAATAATATTCTGTTGAGTTAATATTATTTTCAATATGTTTTGCTACACGATCGGTTACAAGATACTCCAGTTAAATAGCTACTTACACTGCTGGTGTACAATAAAGCATATTCTACCTATCTTAAGTCACAAGTTCCAATATCTAGCTACATATTAGTCATCCTATGAGTTTCAATAGGTTGGTTTTTCATCGTCATTTTTGATGGATCATGTTCTAGTTTTGGTTTACAAGAGTTAGAAAAAAATGCGATGTTCAATGTTCAACTGACTGTAAAATTCTAAGCTTGAATTTTACATCCTTTTTCTCTGATTTTTATCGACTACGTTACTGCAGTCATGGAGCTCAAAACTTGCCGCTGTATATAGCAACAACATACCTACGAGTTGCGATTGATCAAATGTTTCGTCGCTATATACAATACGTTGCTACCGATCTTAGATTATTCAAATAATTAGCTTATAAGTAGTCCTCTTCATCAGATAGGATTCCTCACCCTGTACCTCACGTGTTCATTCAACAGTCTTGGAAGCTGTTGCAGATTTAAGATAAACAAACAAAATGGCGATCTTTAATTTCCTGCCATCATCATTCTCATCGGAAGCAACCGTATGATGTTGGTTTTTAATTATGCTGATTGTTGGACTAAATAATACTTACCTATGCATTGTATGCAAGAGGATATTACGTAGGCAGGTTATTATCATTATAGTGATGGAACCTAGCGTAGTTATCCATTTTACAAAATAGATATGGACTTAAAAATTTAGAAAAACGATGACTTTTAACTCGATAATCCGGGTTGGCGATAATGATTCTAATGAATCGAACTCCCGGGGCGTGCCCCACAAGGAAAGGATCCCTATCAAATACTGCATTTCAACTTTTAACAGAATGGCTACTCAAAGACTCATAGCCGATGGCTAACCATTTCATCAAGCTAATTATGAATAAAGTACCTACAAAAGTGCAAAGCTAAAGAAGATTCCGAATAAGTACATTTTCATATATACGACTACACGTGTTCAGATTCCGTTGTCATTAATCAAAACATTGCATATAACAACGCATAGGTTAACGTAATTACTGTTCGCGCTCTAAAATCACGATAAGCACGGGGGTATGGACGGCCTTGCCCGTGACGTCAGCCCAGTCAGTGGGACTCACTACAACGGAGGGACGCGACGCCTTTAGGCAAATAGTAAACAGTTGGAACACTCACCGGCGTTGCTTCCAGGACGCAGGTCCTCCAGACCAGGCTGCTCCCACACCAACACGTGGGCACCGCGGGTTGACGAAACCATTTCAACAATCGAGAGGAAAGCACGAAAATAATCCTAATTTAACTAGATTAGAATATAAAATAAATTAAATTAAAAAGCGTCCTCTGAGCTACCACCTACGTAACGTTGGTGAGCGAGCCAACGAGTGGTTGAGAGTGACAGAGGGTGGTCATGGCGAGGGTTGATCACGTGATGGTGTAGGAAGGTTCTGCTGAAGCAGACTGTTGACCGACTGACGGTTGTGAGGCGACGCGGCGCGCCGGTAAATATAGAGGTGTGTGGCGGCAGTGCGGGGTCGCGGGGAGTCGGCGCACGCGCTCAGAGCATGCGATGACGTGAGCGGTTTAACTTTTTACTGAACGCTGAAAGCAGTCGGTAATGGGAATAAGTACCGCTACGCGGCGGGAGTTCAAAGCGCTGAAAGCGACGCGGGGCGCGTCGATAATATTCTAAAAAGTGGTATCAATCCTGAAACTGGGACGATGCGAGTTCTGAAAGTCAGACTGACAGTCGACGTATGCTTTATCGATCGTAGTTCTATGCATTTTTATAGCTCTCAGCTCACAGTTCACAGAGAGATTTTTGTCGGCTAACCTTGTTAAGTAGGTATCTTATGGAAACATCAAATAAGTAGAAGATAAAGATAAAAGACTAGACCACGTCTAAACTAAGGCAAACAGATGTCCACCGACTGTTTTGTTATTCGAACTATTTCGTGGAACGGACGCGGCGGCTCATAAAACATTGTTAGACGAATCAAAAGCCTTTGTCAAGTCAAAACATCGCCCATTCAGATTTTTGAAACATTGTATTATAATTTTGAAATAATAGCTGACACGCGTCCGTCTCTTAGGGTAATCAATATAAAATGAAGGGCTTGTTCACATATTAATGGTAATAGAAACGTTTCCTTGGCTTATGGCCAGGGTCCATGGCTAATGGTCGGCGGTCATTACCTGATTAGCAAGGGCATGACCAGTTCCTGAAGCAATTATTTCGTTTCCAAGCCCTCAAAATGTGACTAGAAGGTTGAATGTTGTTGGTAGTTATAGGATAGATGATAATAATTTTTAGAAGACGCAATAATTTATTTTAAGTACTAGCTGACCCCGCAAACGACGTTTTGCAAAAATAAAAAATAGATAGTAGCCGATTCTCAGACCTACCCGATATATACACAAAATTTCATACAAATCGGTCCAGCCGTTTCAGAGGAGTATGGTAACTAACACTGTGACACGAGAATTTTATATATTAGAAGATATACCTAGTGTCTTGCTTGTTACTATAACTTTAAAAAATTGACGACTGGGCTATTCTAACATAGATTACTAATGGAGATTCCTGAAAAAAACTGAGATTGCATTTGACTTAAATCATCCAATGAAGATCCTGCCACCATCTCGTAATGACTCAACCCCCACAGGATGACATTGATAGGCTTGTCCACTAAGTTCAGAGGGGCCAATAGGCATTCCTTTGGTTACTGTTTACTCATCAACGAAAACGCCCGTGCCCGCTTATACGTCATCACACTACAAAACATATTTACTATAAATACATTGCGCGTTTTGTTAGCGTGTATCTTGAATAATGTTCCTGATGACAGCAATGTATAAGTAATGCTATCGCGCAGCAAATTCCTCTGCTAGTGCGTGAGCAATTAAGTACGTCTTGCATAATGTTTGAACTATTATCAGCTTGGATTCTATTATCTATGAGACTTATTAATCGCTTTCCGCTTTGAGTCACGGTTAGCGTCTCAGTGAAGACTCAGCTAATGGTTTATTTTTTAGAGAGCTACAAGGATCTTTTGGCGCCTGAATGACATTCACAGGATCACAGGGGGCGTTGTTAGTACACATTTGTAAAACCGTCACAGAAATTGTATTGAAAAACAAGATGGCGGCGTTAGTTCTGATTTTAGCCGCAAGCCAAAAGCACAACATGCCATTGTGAATAGAATTTGAGCTGTAATTTTGGTAGGCATTCAAACGTTTCTGCCAAGCTGTTATTTTCAGTTAGGGTTCGTCAGCCTTAGCATTAGGCTTGTCTTCAGTGCATCAGCGGAGTTACGTCAAGGCTTAGGTACTTCTGAGCCTGAGCTCAAATCTTTGGCTAAAAAGTCATTCTTTATCTGCAGATATTTTTGCAGGCATTTGACGAAGCATAACAAAATTGTGCATGAAATGATTCAGTTGGAAATTGAAGGCCTTTATTAATGCTACATTAGGCAGGTAATGTAGGTATGCAAAAGTAAAAAAATGGAGACTTCGATGTCACTTTCGACTAATTTTCGATCGTTTGACAGCTCGTAAACTGAAGGCTTTTGACAAACTTTTTCCAACCAAATCATTTAACAAACTTCTTACATCACTATTTATACTCACGCACTAAGTAACTGAATAACTAGATAAGTATGTATAGCTCGATTCAAATATAATATGACGGCTTGGAACATGAGGCGAGCCGCTGCGCAGTAAGAAATTTACCTGTCAGTGGGGTGAGAGCGGTGAGGTACTGCTCAACGAGTAGCACACTTCAGAGCTGCCATTAGGCCTCTGCCTCGAATCTTGCGGGCAGCGGGGCGGCGCGGGAGCGGCAGGATCTTATGCATACATTTAAATGGACCGGTTCTCGAAAACAGCGCCGCGGGAGCGAGCAACGAGCGGTGCACTCCAGGCAATCGGCGCGGCGGCGGCCGCCCGCGCCGCCGCCGCTGCCGTCCCGCTGCACGTAAAATTCCAGGCATCGGCCTAAAGTTCGACGCGAACTATACCTACACAGATTCGTGTATCTTGGTTTCCGTGAAAGAAATAATTTTCATGCCAAGCCAAAATGTTCGTGCAATGTTAATAATAATTATATCTACAAGGTGGCAAGGAGAACGACACTCAACCTGTTACCATAGATTCAGGAGGGAGTCGCGTTACGTCCGCTACGCGTAGCGTCCGTTTATGGCCCTATTGTAATCATGAAGGTGATTTTTCTTGGATCAGTCGCGTTACAGCCGTTCTACCTAAAAGTACACTGAACGCTAAAGAGCTTGTTTTTAGAAAACTAACACACGAAGCAAATTAACATTTTGTGAAGCATGGTACTAGGCGAGCAGAATACCAGGGCTCCAGGAGATACTTTTTGTCACCCGCACACACACACGCACATTTTTATAGGTGTCTGTATTGTATGTATGTTTATCCACGGATTTCTCCGAAACTATTAATCGGATTGTGAACAAAACTATTGTGTCTTGCGATCGGTATTTCAGTTTTTTTGCCACCGACTTCCGAAATTAAAGTTTTTTCATAGTTTTGATTTAATTTCTTCTTGGACTCGATTTTATGTTTTTTATTTTGTAATTTTTAGTGTTAAAGTCTGCTAGCCTAATACCGTGCTTCACAAAAAGTGAATTGGTTTATTTTTAGGTAGAACGGCTATAACGCGATTAATCCGAGAAAAAATCACTTTCAAGAATACAATTGGGCCATAAACGGACGCTACGCGTAGCGGACGTAACGCGACTCCGTCGGATTCAGAATAATGTAGGTACTGAATCCATGGTCAATAACATGTTGCACATCAAAGGCCTTGCCACACTGTGTTATATGCAGGGTAGTTCATTCATGTTAGTACGGAACTACAGACTTCGGCACTTACCTAAATGATACGTCAGTACATTAACTGCCACCGAAACTGGAAAGTAGAAATTCACCTCAGATTTTCCAGAAAAAATAAAGCAAGTACCTAGTCCTACTCAACTACTGCATTCGTGATTTATTTGCCAAAAATGTAAACAAATATGAGTTTATGGAAAAATAACTTTAAGTCCTAAACAATAAAGTTCAGTTTACGCTACATCTTCGAACATTTTTATAACTTTTTCAATAGTGCTAGTCACTCTGAAATCAACTTAATATTTCATATAAATAAAGTTGACATTTGTTTAACTTGAAATAATATTTATTTGTAACATAAGTTTGTTGAATGGACTTTAGTTATTTTTAGGACCAGAATTCGCAGATAGAAAAAATAACGCAGGCTGAATAAGTTTTGGTACAACAATGTAAAGCCTTCTGATTTGATTTGGAGCCAATTAAGTTCATAGTTACATACTTAGCCAAGGCCAATACCAACCTATTCTTTCTTTCAAATTCCAGTGAATTGCCCTTGCCCCAATACAGGGTTATTTGAAAAACACCACAACCTCTTAAGACGTCATGGTACTCATCATTATGAACAACTTTTACTATGGGACCAAACCTGAAATCGCGAAAAAAAAATCAGCTGTTCCCTACACTTTAACGAGATAGATGAAGATAAATGTAGGGAACAGCTGGTTTTTATTTCGCGATTTCAGGTTTGGTCCCATAGCAAATGTTGTTCATAATGATGAGTACAATGACCTCTTAAGAGGTTGCTGGTGTTTTTCAAATAACCCTGTATAATTTACAACACTGTCTTATGTGTGTGACTCAACACTGTCAGTCTGTCACTGTCTGTCTTTGTGTCTTCCATTGGTTGTAGCTAAATTCCTCTATCCTTATCATCTTTCTCCAGATGTTATCCCTATTTATTTGTGGTCGGTACTACATGTCTTTTTCATATTCATATTCATATATTTATTTGCATTCCATAATGTAGTATCTAGGTGTTACAATGGCTTAAAGCTAAGGTACAATTATGGACCCTGTAGGGCACAGCAAGAACTAAAAAATATTATAATCTAGGACACAAATTAACAATAAAATTAAAAATATGTTATTAACATTAAAATAACTAAATAACATTTTGTTTTATTGAGATCAGCCTGTTATAGGTTGTGGTACCTACATAATAATTATTTGGTGAGGTTATTAAACATAATTATGCTTATCATATTATATAATATTTATTTGTGTATGTATGAATGTCTCTATAAGACTAACTGTGTGTGGTGTCTGCTTGTGTTCAACAGATTATTTTGTCATGTATGTATCGTTTAACGTGTAGTATGCTTTTTTAATTAATATTTGCTTGAGCTTATTTATAAATATCGTATCGTTGATTTGTCCTTTATTGCTTTATTTCTTCCATATTTCTCTATCAGTCGCCATCTCGGTAGTCCCCCCCTTTCTAACCATATCATCATTGACACAGTCCAACCATCGTTTCTTTGGTATACCCCTACTCGTATAGCCATCGCAACCATACCTACTCAAAACTCTCCTCACGACATTTTAAACTCCTTCTTGTTCTATTTAAATAATATGCACATGGTGTTTAAAGCTCAAATCAGTTTAAAAATACTACCTTCTTCCCGTGACTTCGTCCGCGTGAAATTTTTTGTTCCCCCGACCCACCCAGTGCGTCGCCTCACTTCGTTTTCGTTTAGTGTTCTTTTATACTGACTTTTTTCTTTTTGCTCGGCTCCTAAAGATCTTAGCGTGACGTTAAATAGCCTATAGCCTTCCTCAAGGATTGGGCTATCAAATGCAAATGCAATAACTATTACTTCGTATTCCTTTAGCGTTCTTTCTTATTTATTTTCGGCTTTTTCAAGAAATGGGCTTTGTAATGCAAAAAATTAATTTTCAAATCCGACCGATAGTTCCAGAGATTAGCGCGTTCACAGAAACAAACAAACAAACTCTCAGCTTTATTATTAGTACCAAAGATATGTAGTATAGATTGTGCAAACAAAAAGATCGCAATAAGCCGACAAGTTCAGTGACCCATCCCCCGAAGCGAGTTCCTAAAATCGCTATTATGTAGGTATCATACCTGCTGATTCTACACACGTTAATCAGATTATCCAATCTGAGTCAGTAGGTACCTACTTAATAAATTATTCATTGATGAACAAAAAGTATCTTCTCTACCTTACTACACTCTTATAGGGTTTACTTGTAGGTACCTATATGTCATGGTGTAGTACGTAGATAGATAGGTCTACAAAGTCCACAATAGTAGGTACCTAGGTAGTAACTTAAATTGTGTTTTGGTAGGTATTGACCCAAGCTATCACCCCCTGTACTATATCGTAATATTTACTGGACATCCTGAACAAAAATTTAACTAAAGTTATCAGATGATTGAAAAATCAGTCCATTACAAAAAGCTTGCGATAAAGTTCCTTGTACCGTAACTAGAACCGATTATGAATTTGAACATTACATTACACTGATTCAATAATATAAGTAGGTAATATGTACGATTTATGCATTTGTCATCAATTCGTCAATCAAACTTGAACTACTGAAGAAGAACGATTAATTAAACTACGATTAAAAACATTTCGCTAGATGGCGCCGCTGAACAAATTTCAGCGGCGCCATCTAGCGAAATGTTTTTTAATATTATGGTTACTGCCATCTGTGAAATTCATAGTGAAACCATTTGACAGAATGAACAACGCATGTTGAAAAGTTGAGTTTTCTTTCTATGAGAGGGCGCTTGAATGTTGAATATTTTTCGCGGGAAAAATAAATATTTTACGGAAATCCCACCGCAACCGATGCCGGCCGATTTGGTCACCGGCGCTGATTGAATAACGCCAAAACTGTATGTCAAGTGGTGTTACTACGTCGCGCTAACTTCAAATCTAGTTAATAAAATCATTCAATCAATGTAGACAATAGTTTGAACCGAAATTACAGGACCACTATTTTAATATTCACAATATTTCTCCACCGCGATGATTCTTCGAGAATCTTCCAAATTCTTCGGTACTGACCTAAATAAACTGTTTACGACCTAATCCTAGAATAGGTAGGTATTGTCATCAATTGAGATCCTAAGTGCTATTGTGTTAGGATTGAATAACATAGTGACTATTGTGGCATCCCATTGTGCGGCGGATGTTACCGTTTAGAATTAGCCCACGCCTTTATTAGGGTTGTCTGTTTCTAGAATTTTCCAAATGTGTGGGATAGGATGTCATTGGTGCATTCCACCGGAGAACCGGAGTAGGTACAACTTAGTCCCTCTTTTATGTGCTGAGGACATAGAAATATAAAAAACAAACAAACAACAAACTTCTTTCTTACCTATATTTATAGCTGAGGACTATAATTTTGGGAAAAATATATTAAATAGATACCTTATACCTACGTACTAAAATATAGGTGCCATACGTTAATTTAATCATATAACCAATGAAAAGCTACTTTGTAAGGTAATTTTCCTGAGCACATCCGTTACCCATTGTTTATTTGATTCCCACGAAAATACCTTTCTTTGTTTGAAGTCTGGGGAATTCCAGCTTCCGATCTTACGTCAATATAGAAAGAAAGAAAATTCGTTTATTTGCGGTGAACATGACGCAAAAAAGAACAAACACAAAAAATAAAAGGTAGGGGGAAACATGCGTCACATTCACGAAAAACGGCTATCGCTCAGCATTATGCTGCGACCCTGTGCAAGACAGAGCCCCAGCGCTGGTTTTCAGCGACAGCCGGCGCCGACATAATGACGTCAAATATGAATTTTTGACAACCCTGCCCAAACCTAGCGTGCCTACTACCTACACAGTGTGGAATACTACCTAACCTGAATCATCTGAACTGGCGCGTTCAAGGCACCACTTATTAAATTGGGGGCTTCACACGCGAACCCACAGAGCACCAGAACTCCTCGGCGGCCGCTGCGGACGGTATTATCGATACTTTCCATACAACCACTTAACCACCAACCCGCACTGGGCCCGGGTGGTGGAATACGGCCCACTCCCTCTCACTGAGAAGAGGCCTGTGTCCCAGCAGTTGGAAAATTTTAAGCTGATTATGTTATACAGGATGTTTGGAAGCCGAGTTCAAAGCTTTAAGGGGGTGATAGTTGGCACCATTTACAGCATTTTGAGCCATAGGTACATGTCTTAGACGAAGTATCGTCTTTTATTTTTAACTGCAAACAATTAGTCAAAAATAGCATACCAACTTCAACACCCTATACATGGTGACTGGATCTGGACCCGCCTTAACAAATTCGCATATAGAGGTCATTTAATTATTAGATCTTACTTTCCCTAGCTAAAGTTTTATAGTTTAGGAGATATGTCAATTTTTATAATTTGAGATTTTTTCAAAACTTGACATCAAGCATTCATAACTTCATTTATTTCATTATTTTGATATTTTTTTTAATATTTGTTGTTAGTCATAAACATTTGTGATTAAAACACGTCGGAACTTCCCTCAAACTAGGGTTAAAAAATAAGATATTACGCTAAAAAAATAAAAAAACTACGATCAAATTCACCTGAAATAAAAAAAAAAAAAACTACGGTGTTTCAATAATTAGTAAATGACCTCCTCTATATGCGAATTTGCTATGGCGGGTCCAGATCCAGGCACCCTGTATAAGCCAAGCGTGTCTGTGAGCGTCAACGTTTACTCATTAACTCATAAAACTGACGGCCGATTTTGACCATGCCTGTAACAGCCGAATTTGCGCACAACGCAAATTGCGTGTGCACGAATATTATTAGTAATGCTGCGGGGTAATTGCGTAACACACTATCAGTATCAATAGCATTGATTTTGACAGTTCAACAACATTCATTGCGTTATTTACGTAGTTGAGCAGAAAGATTTTTCGAACATAAGAAGCAATGGTTTAGCAGTATCCTTCAAAATTATTCAGACTGAGATTTGATATTAGTGTGTTACGCAATTATGATGCTGGTCTAGTCGCTGGGTAATTCCGCATCCGATATTAATTAGTACCTACTAATTTATTACAAACTACGAGATAATTACATATAAGTACAAACGATTTGAAAGCCACGTGTATGTAAGGCTGCAGTGTGCCGTCATTCACTGCAATACGGCGTATTATCCTTCGCCTCGCACGACACACCTCCTTTTATTTTATAATTGGTTCTATTAAATATAGCAGTATTATTTTAATCTTACTTCGGTGTGAGAAAGAGATGGAGCCATACAGGACATGCAGCTCCATCTCTTTCCCACACTGAAGTAAGATTAAAATAATACTGCTATGAGAGTGGTGGTAGGCCCCCTGCTATAAATAGCTTGCTGATATTAAAATTACGTCATTGGAAAAAAATTGAAATAATTTGTTTTCAGGAGGCCCTTTATGATTTTTAGAATTCTTCAAAAAATCTCTACCGATAGCGACTGGTCCTTAATAGAACTAGGCATAGAGAAGCAGAAGTTTTAATTCGATTGAATTTCTGACTAGGTCAAAATTAAGATACAAAATAGTAGATTGTTATACAAGGGTCGAAAGGAATTTTAATGACTTTCACTCTACTTTTCATTTCGAATTTATGGAAAGTAAAAATTATTTTATTTTCTTGTCTGCTCGCCACTTCATAAAATCATTTTAAGTACGGTATTGTGATTAGGTAGGTAAGTATCTTTCTTTTGAAATTCCCGGCAAAAGATTTTCGATTACTGTATTTGCCATGTCTCTAACCGAATCTGGGGTCAATATTTCAGAATCGCTTTAAATTAGATATTAGTCTTTAAAACCAAGTTCTTGAATCTCGGTACCTACAGCTTACAGAGTTAGTATCCCGCCAAATTATACTATAGTCTTTTTAAATTATGGAACACACCGCGTCATCGCCACGGGCCGTCCCCAGCGGTGACGCAGTGATAGGTATTTTTTACGGTGATAGGTATTTTTTTAAATTCACACTGGCTGTTTATACACTCACATGACCGCAGCATTTTTCTTAATTAGTTATGTAAAAAAATTTTAGCTAAGTTCTATTTTAAAAATTAATTCCCGCCCTAGAGAGGGAAGCAATTACTATGGGTCTTTCCCGCCCAAAGATGGGAAGCAGCGTCTTCCACCCACTATTCGGATCAAACAAACACTTCTTTCCGAGTATGAGAAATGAAAACGATTTTTCCTATAGCTACTTACCTACCTACATTCTTTTTGTGCCCTTTACAATAAAAAAAATACTGTGCAGTGTGCACAACACTAGACTTCAGATCATACTGTATACATATAGAACCGCACCATCTCACAGTAGGAAGCTACCAATCTAACACAATGATAACAACATAATGACAATGTACAATCAAAGCAAACGGTACCGAAATAATAGGGTAGTGACATACTAGGACGCGAGTACCGTTCTGAATGTCAATGTCGCGTGCGTGTGTTCATACCTTGACATTGTCCTACACGACAACATGGCGGTTTGACATTTGAAGAAGCCGTTAGTTAAAACGTTTTGTAGCTGTTTATTAGAATTGAATTGATTGATGAGGTGGTACGCGTTTGTATTGTGTTATTGTTAACGGGAATATTGGAGTAACAGGATTGCTTCCAGTAGTTTTCCGTTGTTATGGACTATAAAGAAAAGATAAGCCTGACTAGACTACCCAGTATAGATAAGTGTGCAATTGTGCATACACACAAGCAGCACACGTCGACTACAGAAGCCACTGTAACAATCGACGTCGTCGCGTGTCAGCGGCAGCCGACGACGCGTCGGCGGTTGTCGCCGACATGGTGCGTCACTCGTGTATTTGAGTACGGTGCTCAAATACGCCAGCGGCATGTTGACGTCGACAGTTGCAGTCGACGGGTGTCGCTCGTGTGTAACAGTTTTTTTTTTTTCAAACACTGTCTCATTCACACAAGTTGTTAGGTAGCTGCTGTCACTAATGTCATCTGTCAGTCACCACGAATGGCGGGAAAAGAATACTAGATCAACAGGATTCTACACCTATAATAGTCGACATCGTTATTGCTTTACCTACCGACCGCTTTTGGCAACAATTTCTGGAAACTGTCAATACTGTCACAAAGACACTTGACCTTGTTTTTTCTTGACTTCAACCTTATGGTGGTAATATTCTCGTCGATGGTGTCTCAAAAAAGGGGGCCAATCATGCAGATTTGTTCAAATAAATTTCATGAGTTCATACCTAGATGAAACAAAATGTAAAAGTAATACCTAAGGGATCTTGGCAAGTACCTAAGTATGAACTACGACAACACTGCAACAATTTTTCTTTCTATCTTTTAATTTGGATGATTAGGTCTTCACCAACGAAGTCTTTGTAAAACAAGACTATTGGACGATGTTACCACAACGGCAAGATTCTGCTTTATTCCTTTCCACCCACAACGTGATAAATTTAAATTCGCTAATCTATATACAGAATTATAATTACATAATAATTATAATAAATTAAAATCTCTTTTCATGTAAGTATGTGTATCCGCTTATGAACATACAAAATGAAATTAAAATATGAAAATATATATTAATTTTATTAGTTTTAAATGCTCCTCTTTTTTACTTGTATATTATTTCCTTTGCGTGTCCCAATAGTCCCAAATAAAATATGTAGGTAGGTAACTTTCTTTCTTACTTAGTTCTTTTAAACTGGACAAAGGATTTAGATGCGCTTCTCAATATCATTTAGAGAATTTGTCCCACAAGATATAAGTAAAAACCCCGCCTGTACACAAAAACATACTCAAGACTCAAGTATTAAACCTACTGCGGTGCCCATCAGACGGGCACTTTACTTTGTGTAAATTAATTCATCACTATTGATCTCAAAAAGGTGAAGGAAAACATCGTGAGGAAACCGGCATGTCCTAGAACCAAAATTCGAAGACATGTGACTTTTACCAACCCACACTGGGGCCGCGTGTTCTAGTACGAGCTACTCCCTTTCATCCCTTCCCTTTTATAGGCTGATTATGTTATGATAAATGGCTTTAAACTTATTTCAAATAATGCCTGAGTCTTGAGTGAGGTTCAGTAATACGAGCCTGAGAGTGTAACAAAAGAATAGACTTTCACCACGTGGAGCAATTAGCAACCAATACTCGAGTCGAGATAATCAGTCCCCAAGGAGTGAAAGATAAAAGACGCGTGCAACTGTTTATCAAGAATTTGTTGATACTTTGATATTGGAAACTGAAATAGGTGTGCATTTAAATCATATCAGTCGATTAACAGCTGTTTGGACACGATATTATATGCTGTACTGTGTAACTGTACGCGCTAGGTTTTAGGATAAGTTATTTTGTTACTAAAACTGGACCTCATTGTTATCTGATTAAAAAAATTTATAATTATTTTGCTCCGTAGGGTGACCATCTTTCCGACTCGTCCGCGCCTGAGAAAGCACTTTAAGCCGTTGGTCCCGGCTGTCGTTCGTGGATCTCTAGCAGAGGTTAATAATAGCCTCCCCGACCGATTTCGGTCACGGTGGCCAATCTCAACAGAGGTTAGCCAGGTACGCAGGAGATGTTATAGTGCACAACTGTGTGCGCAGACACAGGTACACTTCCTCTTCCCTCACTCTCATAGTCCGAAGGGACGGCAATCCAACATGACTGGAGAGAGATCAGGCACAGGACCAACGGGTTAACGTGCTTAACGAGGCACAGGGGTATCACACCGCCAACTTCCAAACTCCGAGCTGTTACTAAGAAATTCCTAATGGAAAAACTCATTAACACTTTGCCCGACCCGGGAATCGAACCTAGGACCCCACGCTCAGTAGTCGCGCTTGCGACCACGAGACCAACGGGGCAGTGATTATCTACGGGACGTCAGACGCCTGAAAGTCTGACAAATAATCTTACTAAAGGGTACTTATCGTATTACCCAGTAGATAACTGGGTTGTGGAGGTCAGGTAGGCAGTCGCTCCATGTAAAATACTGGTATTCAGGTGCATACGGTTAGACTGGAAGCCGACCCCAACATAGTTGGGTAAAGGCAAGGCAGATGATGATGATGATTATTAAATTACAAAGATCTACTCCATACATTTAATGTTCGCGTTCGAAAAATTGTTCATAATCACGGATATCGTTCATGAGTACAATGACTTATTTACAGATTTTCAGCAATTTAAATTAACTGGTGTACAGAATTACGGATATTAAATATCGATAATTCGACACTAGCCACGTCTGTGAAGTTTCGCTAGGTGATTTAATTTGGCTTTGTATCGGAGCCCACTTTCTGTGCTGATTTGAAGACGAACTTAGATGACTAATATAAACGTTTGGAAGATCTTAAAACTTGAGCACCCCACTTGCTACTTACCTAAATTGCTTGATTCTGTAGGTATTCCATATTCTCAAGGTGGCATTGTGAAAAACATAGGTCAGTGACTTAATTTGTCCTCAACCTTAAAATAGTTTGACCGATGACCTCTACTATAAATAATTTATTTTAAATGCTTCTTTTAGGTTGCTTCAACGACTAATATATTATGCCTTTCAAAGGTTTTTAGCAGCTGTAGCACTAAATGTTTATAGCTAAAGTATTTCGGAAGCGATAAATCGCGTGTTTGACCAGCATTTGTCGAATTTTCCATACCTAGTTGTATTTCCCGTAGCGTGTTGGACACAGAATCTAGATTGCTAAAACATTTGGGCATTATGCTATTGCCACACGCTAAGAGCTGTTAAGGTGAATGCGCAGTGGTAGACCGCGAAATTCAAATTTTCTTACGTTTTTCTGCAATTTGCAGGTCAGTGTCAGGTTGTATCTTGATCAAAATTTGATTTGCGCTTAAAAACAGGTAAGTACCTACGTATTTACAGAATTATAATAATTAGAAACATTAATACATCTTTCTAAGTTATATTTGTACCATAAGCACTTTTCCATAGATGTATTAATGATTCTAATGGCTATAATTCTGTAAATAATTACCTGTTATAGTCGCGAATAATATTTTGATCAAGATACAACCTGACACTGAGCTACTGATTTCAAAAAAACGTAAGAAAATTTGAATTTCGCGGTCTACCACTGCGCAATCACCTTAAGCTACGCTATAGGAGCTGCAATAAATAAGCCCCACCTTAACTTCGCATGATTTTTGTCTGCTAAGTAAGTACCTACTTATACATTGCTATCGCTTTAACTAAACAGATACTTAATTACGTGTTTATTTTGATGATGGGTTTAAAACTAAATACTTGCAAAAGCTATGAGATCAAGCACTTCCTTAAAGCGTCAATACAACTTATTCTTCAAAGATATAACAACATAATCAACACAATATCACGCATCACCATTACGCCTGTAATCGCTGAAGGGTTAGGTATGGTGTAGGTACCCTATTGTACGCACGGCTACACATCAAGCTATACATAACCAATATAAGATGACTTCTAATTGTACGAAAAACCTATACAATGCGAGATCAGATAAAACTGGAAATTTATAGCTTGATGTGTAGCCGTGTGTACACCCAAATTTCGTCAGAGAACTTACCATTAAAATTGAGATTCATAAATTCTTTCATTGTTTGATTTAAATCTTTAATCACTGTGCCAAAAATTTTAATCGTTAGATTTGCCCTCATCGTACATACATACTCGTAGATCGTATGAAAAAGTGACCATACGAGACATTGAGAATAGTGACCTCACACCTATCACATGGAACGCTAGATACGATTTTCAATGTAAGTAAACAAGATAATACTATTCAAATTTCATTTTTCGACGAAATAGAAATGGGAGCATCTCTTTACGGGTTCGGACGAATCTAACGATTTAAATCTTTGCTATGCTCCATTATTATTATGTTAGGTACATACAAATGATGAAAACTAAACCTACCCTTGAATTTAAATTTAATCTGTACATAAATCTTATCTTAAGGCAAGGAAATGGAAAAACAATCATTCTTGTTAAGGTAATGATCCTTTGTGATCAAGATAAATTAGGTACCTACCCATATAGCAATGTAGAAACCTTCAAAAATCTAGTAGATACACGAGAATAACTTATTATACCTAAGAATAGTGCCTTGAACTGTCTTATTAGTTCGCCATACAACATAACTTAGACATTGTCATATAATCGTTATGTCCAGGAAAAATCTTCATGAGTCATGCTTCAGATTCACTTACTACCTACATACTTGTGTTATCGAAAAAGACAATGTGTTGTTATGAAAAACGTTCAAATAAATCACAGGTAATGACAATCTTTTGTTGCTGTTGTTGTGATTTATTATATTTTGTTTGTGTCAATGTAAAATTGAATACGTAGGTACAGACGCCAGCACATCAAGCTACTACAAACTGTCAAATTTCTGTAATAGATTTTAAACTTTATCGTTAAAGTATACGGTTCAAGGTTGATTGGGAAACTTTTACAGTTTCGAGTAGCTTGATGTGCTGAGTCTGTACTGTATATAGTGTAAGAGATATCGACGCGCAAACTGATACCATGAATTCAGCACATGATTCTGCATAGACACAATTTTTTTAACGTTTTAAAAATATATTGTGTTGCTAACCAAACTAATTGTCTATGGTTCCCACTGCTATATACAATGTGTTAATGAAATAACCCAAAACCTGAAACTAGTTTGTTTAGAATCGGCAGCAAAATCGAATACAATAATTTTTGATACGGGTTATTTTTTTCCAAAAAATAATTATTTGTCATGCCATAAAAATAATTATTTGTAATATTTTTAACGACGCTTTACGCTACTGTCCAACGCAATGAAAACAAACAGCGCGGGCGAGGGTGAGGAGAGGGGGTGATAAAGCTGGCGCCAAGGCCGGGAAGCGCGCCGGCGGCGATAGAGCTACGAATCTGTAAGAAGAAGCGCGACAATAACATTTACACATATCTTTTACTGTATTTTTTGAAAATAAATAATTATACATATCAATTTATTAATATAAAAATCGGTTGGGGTGTCCGAGGTTTTGGGTTATTTCATTAACACTTTGTATGTATAAAAGACAACACTACGGTGGTCTAGGGGTTATGTTTATGACACACAGGAATTAACTGGTTGGTCTGATAATTTTGGTCTGGATGTGAACCTGATAAGGTTGCTCCACTCTATGTGAATTAAGATTGTTATCCTGTTTCGTGTAAACGTAGAATACGTGCAGACCTCCGCTGTCGATTGCATACTGTGCTGTGATACAAATCATCTGTTGTAACTGGATCGAGTTTCATTAAAGTAAACATCACCCTAATTGCGTAAAACACTATTACTCTCTATTTGAATCATTTTCAAGCTTACCTACTGCTAATCCGTTGCTCCATTTACGTTCGAATAGTGTGTCTGCTCAACAACGTAAATAACGCAATGAATGTTGTTGAACTGTCAAAATGAAACCGATTGCTACTGATAGTGTGTTACGCAATTACCCTGCAGGGCGCCATAACGCGCCTAAAACTGTTCATAAAATTTTTTAATAAGTACTTCATCATCGTCTCCCTCCCTTTATTCCATGTTACTTGTGGTCGACGCAACACGTTTCCTTCTTCCATTTTCACTGTCAACCGTCACGCTATCATTCACTCCCTTCTCTTTCATATCATTCCTCACACAATTCATCCATCTTTTCTTCGGCCTACTTCTCTCTCTGCATCCACCAACATTTATATTCAAGTCTTTTATTCACATGTTGTTTGTCTGGCTGTCAGTCCGAAAATCTGACAACCAGTCTTACCAAGGGGTATCGTGTTACGCAGTAACTGGGTTGTGTAGGTCAGATAGGCAGTCGCTCCATGTAAAATACTGGTATTCAGCTGCATCCGGTTAGACTGGAAGCCGACCCCAACATAGTTGGGAAAAGGCTAGGCAGATGATGATGAGTCTTTTAGTCACATGCATTTCCTCCCTCCTCATCACATGGCCATACCAAATCAAACGATTTCAACTGTTCTTTCACTGGTCCATCTACTTTATTCATTTTCGTCTCTACATACTTTCATCTCAACATTCTCATCTCCGCTGCATGCAGTCTTTTTACCTTCAGGGTCAAGATGTATGGAAAGGCAGACTTTTTATAAAATAACCGACGAAGAATTTTTCTGGTGGGTCCGGAATCATATAGTGTGAATTCATTGATCGATGTCCCTTAAACTCTATATAAAAGTTATAAAAGGGCATTGAACATCCTTGGCATACCTACCTGTCCACTATTGATGTGTATAGGTTTCATGCGTGGCCGCCATTTTGAAAAAAACAAAATGGCGCGATAGTAAAAATCTTCAATCCCCTTTTGGTCAAATTCTCACTTACTTACATAGCAATAAAAAAAAAGAAACAAATATAATCCAAAAATTTGGATGTTTAGACCAACATGTGAATTATCTTGTCTGCCCGCCTTTATACCTATGTACTTACAAAACTACAATGATGACTTTCTAAAAAATTTGCCATCGCATACTTTCAATGATATTTATTACAAAGGTTTGCCCGATAGATAACAACTGGTTATATAAGATTATATATAGAGAGGTAGGTACCTATATACAATTTATAGGAACTTTTAGTTGTTTTTTTAGAAGACAGTAATGTCGGCTTACGACCGGTTCTATTAGCACTTATCTTAATTATAGATCTAGCCGTAGGTATTCTTGCGAACATAAATAGGTAGCTACGATAAAGCAACACATTACGCAACATTTGGAAGTATCTCAATGATTACCATAGCTTACAACAAAAAATTAATAGGTACAGAGGCCAGCACATAAAACTACCCCAATCTGTCAAATTTTCCCAATTGAATATTAACCTTATTCCTTTGTGGTAAAGTTGAAAATCTATCAAAGGTATTTGACAGATTGGCGTAGCTTGATGTGCTGGCCAGGGCCTACCTACATTATCTAACTCTTGAATTATATTCAACATTGGTTACATTATTCAGCTCACTTAACCACCTCGCACATTATGCGACGTGCGACTGCGACGGCTCGACGATAATTAGTAGCGAGAGCGTGCGACTAGCCTATCGTTGCGACTGCAACTCGACGTCAAGTTCACAATTTAGTGACAGATAATACTATTCAGCAGTGGTGAAGGGTGAATTTATGACAGAGGTAAGCAGGAGCAAGAAAACGATGTCAATAAACAGTTTCATTACATTTCAATGATGAATTTACTATAAAGTGGTTGTGTTCTGAATTTTCGAAACACAACCATTTTATAGCCGGCGGAAATCAAGTTGTATGGTACCTTCGCCACTGCTATTAAGTGTAAGTACTTCATTCCTAGCCACACGCCCTGAGAACAAAATTTATGAAAATTGCCGGCCGCAAGTCCGCAACCTGTATGTCGTTGCGTCTAGTCGTCGAGCTGACGTAGTCGCATATCGCATAGTGTGCGCCAGCCATGTCTAATCGCGTAATACGCATTCCATGACAATCCGATTTTTTTTTAAGGAAATTGCTAAGTCAATGCTTCATAGACATACATTTGAAAGTTCGTCTGTTCCTTTTATTTAAAACATTTGGAAAGAAATAATTAGTCAAGCATCACTAGGATTTAGTTCGAGGTAATCTTAACTTCAATTACATAAATTGTAAAAAAATCCTCGCCTCGTTCCAGATCTACATTATAAGTAGGTAGATAAGATACCTACACCTAAATCTCCTCATTGTCAGTCTTTTTTTATACAATTTCCTTACCGGTGTTAAAGATTGTGTCCCTATCTGTTTGTGTGAGACGTAATTATCATTTCTTTAACAAATCCATACTTCACTACATAGTATAAAACAAAGTCGCTTTCTCTGTCCCTATGAATGGTTAAATCTTTAAAACTACGCAACGGATTTTGATGCGGTTTTTTTAACAGATAGAGTGATTGAAGAGGAAGGTTTATATGTATAATGTAGTGTATTTAGTATCAACATTGCACCCGTGCAAAGCCGGGGCGGGTCGCTAGTACTACATATAATAATATTGATTCAAAAGCACCTATAAGGCTTCCTGAGGAAAGACATAGACCGGTAGGACGTTTCCGTGGGATAATTTCGGCTGAAGCCGCGGGCAGAAGCTAGCAACTATAAATGGACTGCATTTTTATTTACAGAGGCCAGCACATCAAGCTACCCCAATCTGTCAAATTTATTTGATAGATTTTCAACTTTACCACAAAGGAATAAGGTTCATATTCAATTGGGAAAATTTGACAGATTGGGGTAGCTTGATGTGCTGGCTCTGTACCTACAGTCGTTACGGACATTTATTTTGCAACCGCACAACAAGTTACCAGATACAACTAGCACAAAATCATGATCAAAACGTAATTAAGTATTGATCTAATCATCTTCATTAGTGAGTAGCGATAACCTGGCGCCGGTTCAGTCACCCAAGACCGCATTGCTGACTGTCTCATAATACATTTACTAGCATACCTATTATAGCTAATCCAGGACATACTAATTCCATGATTAATTTTATATATTCATACAAGTAACCACGTAGGTTCCTATACATACAGGGTTACTTTTCAATGACCCGCCAAAAGGATGTGGTACAGACCATCAAACAAAGTTGTCCATGGGACCAACATCGTAATCGAGAATAAAAATTCAGCCGTCCCTTAAGTTTAGGTCGAGTAGGTATTGAAGTTTTCTATGTGACAGTTAATAAAATTTTCGCGATTACGATATTGGTCCTCACGGAGAAATTTTTTTATTTGAAAGGATATGCTTCCGAGGTGGTCCCATTATCAACAAATCGGAATCTGATGAAGGAATCCCATGGAAATCGAGGGAAACCCTCAAATTTTGTAGGCACACTTAGATAGCGATTTGGGTATTTTTCATAGTAACTCGTGCATTTGCTCTCAGAAAGCACCATTCGGTGAAGTGGAACTGATGATGAAGACCACAGATAGCCATCGGAACTACTCAATAATAAATATTTCACGGGTTGCAATAATTCGATTAGGTACTTTAATGTGATTGCTAAACACAATGCGTATCGTGAAGTGGAGCTGATGGTGACTTCTCAATCAGATCCAGTTCTCCTGGTTTTTACAAGGAGAACTCCTAAACAATTAACGTCCCTGCATCGGGAAAATCAATGTTTTGTAAAAGGTGATGAGCAGTTGAGATTAGGCTATTGTAACTTAGATAAGTTACAAACTGGGCCACTAAAAAGTGAAAAAATAAAAAACTTTTACAAAAAAAACAACCGACTTCCAAAAAAACACTACAAAGTAAAAAATAACTTTAATTTCGGAAGTCGGTGTCAAGAAAAGAAAATGCGGAACCAACGACACCGACTTCCGAAATTGAAGTTATTTTTTACTTTGTAGTGTTTTTTTGGAAGTCGGTTGTTTTTTTTTGTAAAAAGTTTTTTATTTAAATTATTATTAAATATCTTGCGATCGGCTTGACATACCATCAACCAATTTGCTGTGGGACTTTTAATGACAGGGGAGAACAGAAGGCCAGTTATTATTCCCGTAAATAAAAACGTTCAAAATCTAGTCTCAATCTCATCTCAGCGACAATCAATGTCAATAACTAGTCAAAAATGTAGGGAGATTAGAGATATTTTTGACAGATTGACACTAAAAAATACGAGAATTGGTCCCTGCAGTACCTAAGGAAGCTGGCTCTCATAAAGTAGGTAGGTTCGTAATTCGAAGATATTTTTTTTATCCTTAACAAAAAAGTCAGTCATCATCTTAAGCCGCACTGCCTAAATGAGATCGTAATATTTTTTATTACATAAATACAAAAAATACGCCTAAGTAATCTTAAAAATTATCTTATCAAGCAATTGCGGCTACAATATTAGACAATGTGTAAATACCATAGCATAATATATGTACTTTGCATTAGTTCATGCAGTACTTTAACTTTTATGTTTCAAATACTTTGAAATGACTGATTGTTTTATTTGACATGTTTCCTTTGCCATTACAGATAATAATAAATCTAATGCGACAAAGTAGCTTAAAATACATATACTTATAAATATACCTTACATGTTACACAGTACGTGGCGTGGCCCTTGTGAACTCACCCAGTGTACAGGTGAATAAGTCTATGGCATCCGACTTTTGACTTCCGTAGTCATAATTAGCGTCATTTTTATTACATATGGGTGTGGTATCAATAAGTTGAATAGGTCTTAAAGATCTACTTAATAACACCAACAGCAGATGCGGAAAACGAAGAAAGAAAACAAATTTATTCAATACAGACTAGACAGGAAAGATCTGGTGAGACTCGCACAAACCAGGGAACCATGACACAAAAAGTAGGCCTGTAATCAACAATGGAACAAGGCTGCTAATGAAGATAATGATGAAGGACCCAATATTGACCACTTTTCCAACTGAGCAAGTCCAGATGATCTACTAAGTAAAACAACTTTGGGCTAGGCGACATCCAACGTTAAAATTTCGTAAAGTCATGCATATTTGGGTGTTACAAAGTTTGCATAAGGTTATTTCCACGAATGAGGCGATTAAGACCTCTACAAGTGTACACAGCACTTGTACCAGCCTGTTCACCTAAATATACCAACAAATGTTAGAACTTGTGTAAATAAAGGAGTCTCCTAAGGTGTGTTAAAAATATCTTGTGTGAATAGGTATCTATGACGGCTAACTTTGTGCTTAGTAACAAAAAATTTGACGACGCATGTATTCTAAAAATATGGAATAGGGAGCTATTACATCACCACAAGCTATTACACCGCAGAGGTGTACAAGGTTACTTAGTGATAATATGTAAGTGGATGAATTAACATAATCGGAAGGTGGAGAGCCACAAACACCAGAAAAGGACCGCGCTGTAGACTCAGATGGAGATGGCGTGATTACAGGATAGCTTAGCAGTGGGGCAGAACAGGATCATTATAACAATAATTAAACATCAGAAACTCCTATGTCTACTGATCATTATGAACAATTTTTACTTAAATCACAAATTTATGGAACGACTGTGATTTTTTCACGATTTTGTTCTTCTAACTTCTATTCGAGCTTCTTTTAACTTCTAAGTTATGTCAACAAACCATTTTGATCGTAAACAAACTCAAGTGAGGAAAGTGAAATCACTAAGTTTTCTTTCATCTGTTCACTTGTGTTAAATTTACTTAAGAAATAATGCTGTGGTTTCGACACTAACAATAAAACAACATTGTAATTTATTAGGGCTTGTGCAGACATCGTCGAAAACATTCTTGTCTTAGCACATGCTAATTAGTACAAATGTACTCAAGTAAGCCACAAAATGGCTATAAAGTGCACGATTTAAGTATGAACCGTACTTTTTCCAAAATTATTATGACTTCCATTTTCCGTTTTTAATTCATCCTTTCATCCAACCCATCCTATAAATATTGTAACATTTCAATCCTATATTCATTACTTAATCAAGCAATCATTCTTTACACATATTGATTAATCAAGAATTAAGTATATAATTCGTTTATTTATATTCATGATGCCCATTACATTACTATGATTTTCTTATTTATGCATCTATTGTGACTACCATTTAGATTCGTTTTCACTTACACGTGCTACCATAACATTTTTATATTACAAAAAACTGATTGATAAATGAATTGCAAAAACCTGTCTCTTATTATAATAAGATTGCCCAATCTTTCGAGAGTGCTTTATCACTTTTAGTTATAACACAATAATTTTTAATCAAGTGAAACCAATCGATTGCTACTTATTTATCTATGAAAAACTAATGACTCCCTGGGGAACTCCAACTTTTTCAAAAGGCTTAGACAAATCCGTTGTGGATTTGTCTAAGCCTTTTGACAAAGTTTACACTAAAGTGATAGACGATGAAAATCTTTTACTGTAAGTACACCTTACGCATTTTTGTATAGGTGTAAACAATAGCGATTATTCTTCAAAATGTTTATGAAAACATAAATGAATCATAACGAAAGCACAACTCTCGCATATCTTTACAATGAAAATATTGTAGGTAAGCGAGAGAATAGCGGCGAATATCATTTACAGTTCTCAGACAGTAATGACCTTGTGCATGTCTCATTGTCTACGTTTGCGACTATAAACATGATAAATAAACACAAGGGACTGTAGACAATACATAAAGGATTAAACATTAAAGTCATACAAATAAAAATACGGAGGTGTTTTATTCGAAAGATGTTTGATAGCACCCTTGTGTCTGTTCTAGGGCCAAAACATTGAAAATCTTATGTAGGTAGGTAACGATACCAAGGAGGTCTTTAATACGATAGATACTGTACCTCTTTATTATTTAGCCGTCAGTCTTCAATATAATTATATTTCCGAATGATCTAGAAGCGGCCAATCCTTCGTTACCTTTACCTGCCCTATTTTAAGCGTTCGATCAACTACCTGCATAATTAAGGCTATTTAATTGCCAATTAGCAACTGATTAGGTTTCTTCTCAAAAATCGTTTTGCTATTGTGATTTGTGAACCAATTAACTAATATTGTGCTCCGAGTTATTATTTATGTTTACATCTGGTAGATTTTGTGTTTCAATGGATACAGTCGGGAGACGTTTAAAATTCTCTCAGGGCGTAGCTACGGCTTTGATTTGATATTTTAAATGATAGCAAACCTACCATAGCTGTGTCCTGAAGGCCCAGACAAGTGGCGTCCGCTTCCAGAGCGTTTCGTATTTCTACAACGACATAAATCTTTTGGGACCATAAGTCAATCCAATACATTTTTGATTTTCATCATCGATATCGCTGATATAATGTAATTGTTTAGGCCCTCTAGGTACCCCGTTCGATTCAGTCAACTCAAAGGATCCAATACACTGTCTACCTTTGGTTAAAAAATTGGGTTTGATATCAAATAATAATTTACCCATGCAAATAAATAAAATCAAATTGAGTTTAACACGTATTCATGATGATTCCCAACAAATTGCAGGGCCTTTGAGCGTCCAATGTGCAAATATGAGATAAAATTGCTTCTTAGAGAAATTAAGAACATCACTTTTGAAATTTTGTCTTTAAAATATATTTCTATAGCCGCACATTATTCTTAATTTGCAATACGAAGTGCTAGGTTAGACACAGCGTCACATCAAGCTATACATTTCCAGTTTTAGCTGACCTCGCATTGTATAGGTTTTTCGTACAATCAGAAGTCAGCTTATACTGTTTTTGTGTAGCTTAATGTGTAGCCGTGCGTACAAGGATCTTTTGAAGCCTGAATGAAATTGACAGGAGAGCGTTGTTGATAAACATTTATGAAATAGTCACAGAAATTATATTGAAAAAAAAAAATGGCGACATTAGTTCCGATTTTGGCCACGCACCAAAATACGCGTGTGTCGTTGTACTTACCTTGTAACACGAGGCATATCGAATTTTTCAACCAACAAGAATATTTTCGTCAACAAAGGACTTACCTGAAACGAAAGTAGTTTTATTAGTAAACAATAAACAAAGACATAATGAACCGATAGCTAAGTAAATATACAACAATTGTCTTTATGAATTAGTTACATAATAACTGAAAACTTAATGACGATGTCTATTAAAATACTATTAAGGAATTTGAGACAATGACCGATTAACCACGAAATGATCTTGATTTCGATAATTTAAGCAGAATACAAAGCATCCTCGTCAAATTTCAGGAGGCTGTTAGGAGAGACATAAATCCTACTACTAATAATATAAATGTGAAAGTTTGTGAAGATGTTTGCTACTCAATCACGCGTAAACAGTTGAACACATTTGGATGAAATTTGGCACACAGATAGTTTATATCCACATAGGATACTTTTTATCCCGATATTCCCTCGGGATTGAAACTAAAGTTAATGAAACCCCGGGGCGCTGCTAGTAATCAAATAAAATTACGATACCTATAGATAAAAACCGGCCAAGAGCGAGTCGGACTCGCGCACCGATTGTTCCGTATCGGCGAGGCCTATTATGCGTTGTAGAATATTTCAGTTGTAGGTCAGCGCCATCTCTTGACCGACAGTGAAACTAATGTAATTTTTGATGATTTCTGAAAAAATATGCTATCTAGAGACATCGTTTTATTTTTCCTATAATCGGCGTTCTTTCATATGATACCCTGTCCTAGTAGGCCCACTTCGAATTTTCCAGACCCATTTCCGACCCTGTTACAAAAAAAAAAATCTTTCTTATTTGAAAAATAGTTGGGCAAACGTCATCTAAAACTGTTCCAAACTTCAAGTTGATAGTATTAGTAGTTCTTTAGATATCCAGCCCAGCTGTGACAGACAGAAACAGACAGACAGACTGAGTCTCACCATAAGGGTTCTATTTTACCAGTTTGGTACGGAACCCTAAAAAGGTTTAAAATGACAATTGCATGATAATTGCGTAACACACTATCAGTAGCAATGGCTTTCATTTTGACAGTTCAACAACATTCACTGCGCTATTTACGTTGTTGAGCAGGCATTTTTTTCGAATATATGAACAAAGGGATAAGCAATGCATACCGAGACCCCTCTGTGCTTCGGAAAGCACGTTAAGCCGTTTGTCCCGACTGTCATTCGTGGATCTTTGACAGAAAGTCTGCAAATCAGTCTCACCGCCCTCGGTGAGACTGATTTTCAGACTTTCTACACGATATCTCTGTATCGTATTACCCAGTACCTGGGTTGTGGAGGTCAGATAGGTAGTCGCTCCATGTAAAATACTGGTATTCATCTGCATCCGGTTAGACGGGAAGCCACCCCAACATAGTTGGGAAAAGGCTAGGCGGATTGACCTATATGTAATGAACGTCAAAGTGTAGTGAATATACTTCGTCCACTCTTTAAGGGCAATAATACTAGCGATTTGGTACGCACGCCGCGTCTGAAGTCATGACAAATCGATCAACTTAATGCATGTTAAATCAATTGAAAGTACGATCGCAGGCTGTCGCCATGATGTCTAAGCGCTCTCTACGAACATGCATTGAATTGGCGTTTCTAATATGACAGCAAGTGGGTACGGAATATAAATATATTTATTTGTGAAAAAATAAGGAGTGGAAATGGACCTTGAAAGGAATGGAGCTCTTATAGAGGTATGAGGAACAGGGTGTGAAGTTCACTCATCCTCCATAGAAAAAGGAGGATCCTCCGACCAGACGGGTGTCGTGTCTGGCGGGCAACTGCCCGATGCTTCATGTCCGGTCGTTGTATACAACGTCTAACATTAAATGTGCAAAACCTCATACACCCCAATTAGAGCATTGAGTATAAAAGCATAATACAATGACCAAAACTATTTTTTGAAACTATTATTATTAAAATCGTAATGATTCTAGCATTACTTTATGCAATCAAAATTGAGTCTTATTGCCTTAAGATAAGACTTAATTTGCTTTGGCTCAATCGGCGGATAGTATGGCAAAATACATAATTTTTGAAAAAAAACCTATATTAAAAGTTACCGAAATGGATTCAGTAGTCAATTATGAACAAACTATTTTCAGGATTTGCGCATTTAAAGTTACACGTTGTATATAGGGTGACTGGTAATTAGTGACCGATACCTAAACACGTGATTGTACTCATGATAACAAACAACTTTTACTATGGGACCAAACATGAATTCGCGAAAAAAATATCTGCTGTTCAGTACCTACATTTGACCAGTTAGGCGAACATAAATGACTGAACAGCAGATTTTATTTTCACAATTTCAGGTTTGGTCCCATAGTAAAACTTGTTTGTTATCATGAGTACAAGCACGTGTTTAAATATCGCTCAGTAATTATCAGTCACCGTATCTAAGCTAGTTGCGCGGTACACTTTGCGAGATGCAGGATTTTGCATGACGTCAGTATGACGCGTAGTTCGCATGTGGCGTTGTAGATACCGCTACACTCTAAGTTGGGCAGGACACCTGGCAAAGCGCAGTGATGACAGGTGGGAGTAAGGCAGTGATCGAGGTGCCAATAGTCCGGCGGCGCGACGGGCATACGACATTGTCACCATTGCGGATAGAACCTGTATGGGGCTGGCATGGGAGCATGGGGATTGGCACAAGCAAAGAGAGGCAATGGTGATGAGAGTGAATTTACCACAGAACAGTTAAAGAGGTTATAAGGGCCTTGTGGGGAGTAGGAGACATGCGGCGACACGCGTTCTAATACAAATCAGGAACTATTTCCTTTCTAACCTCTTTTATCTGTTCTGTGGAATTTACCAATCTTTGGATATGCTAGTGGTATATTGGCACCAATAGCCCGAATAGGTAGTTGCGAGGAAGCGACTACCTATAGACTATTTTCTTGCTCAAGAATCGTACAATAGATAATATACATTCCGTATAAACAACAGAGATATTTTTTTTTTTTTATTTCTCTCAAAAAGGTACAATTTAATAATATAATAATAATATTCCACAACTATCACACAACGCCATCTAGTCCCAAGCTAAGCAGAGCTTGTGTTATGGGTACTAGACAACTGATAAACATACTTATATAATTCTAAATACATAAATATTATAGATAAATTACACCCAGACACAGAACAAATGATCGTGCTCATTACACAAACATTTGTCCTGGGTGGGAATCGAACCCACGACCTCCGGCATAGCAGTCAGGGTCACTAACCACTAGACCAACAGGCCTGACAAACAACAACAATTTGGTACATAGCTCCTAAGTTACATCAGATTCAAACCTTTGTGAGAGCTGGAGTCTATACTGAGCTCGGGACCTGTATGATAGAACTCCAGGCTCACACCCTTAAAATTTAAAATATAAAATTGCATTTACGTACACAGTATTGTGTAAGCTCTAAGTATTGAGAGGGGAATAGTTAAATATAGGAAGAAATGATCATATGCGAAGTGAGTGTTTAACAAGGTTCCACAAGGCCAAACGCGAACTAGGATTAATTTGAGTAGATGAATATTTCCGGAAATGAAATTATTTCAAGACACTTAGTATTATTTCAGTCTCTGCATAATCCAATTCCAGTAACCAACTCGTAACAGCTCTTTTACATTTTGATCTGCACATAGGGTAAATATTTAAAGTTTTATTAACCTTATTATAGACGTGTCCACTGAGGAACAGGAAACTACGTTGGACCGAACGACAATTTGTGCGGGTGAATGCATATATTAATAGTTGATCGCCGACTGTTCACACTGCCGGCGAGGACTGGCTGCACTGACTTTCGCTGAGCGACAAGAGCTGTCAAAAATAATACTCGCTCAGCGGATAATTATAGATATATAGGTAGGCATGTAACTATCTACCGGCTGAAACCCCTGTGGAACTAACCGCGCCGAGCGAGAGGTACAAGTAATCTCGCGTCGCAATCGGACACTCGCTGATAGCCCAGCGACAAAACTATCGAAACTACACACTCGCTGCTTGCCAACTCGTTTTCAGTTGCTAGTTCTACTCGCTACTCGTTCATCACCGGCGGTGGGACAACTGGTCAACTGCCATTAGCTTCTGCCGACCGATTCTGTAAAAATCTCACCGTGATAAGTTAGGTGAAGTGAGCTATCAATAGGGGCAATCCTTAACATCAGGTGGAATGACAGCTCACTTCATTTTAGTTTTCACGGTGAGATTTTTACAGAATAGCACTGCAGGTTACTGCGCGAGTTTACATTCGAAGAATAGGTAGTAAAAAGCTGAAGAGCCAATAATTCGAGCTTAAACCCTTTTTCTAATACCAGATTTAGTAATCTTTTAACCACTTTTCTTCCCTCAACGGATTTGACGACAATAAATCAAATGAAACGTTATAACTATTAATGTTTTAGAAACTAGTATTTGTGATTGTAATTCTGTCTATAAATATAACAAATTAACGGTCTAACAACTCCATCCACAATCTGGATGTTCTGTGAATTCGGAACAAACTCATTATGACCGATTACATTATCTAGTCTAAAAAGCGGATCTAACTAAATACACACATCAAAAGTGTCTAGGGATCAAGCATTTTTATGCGGATTTCTTGAGATTGAGATGTGGCTTTGTAATAAATTTATGATTTTATAAATTTATATGGATCCTTTTTGGTGCATTTCATAATTTGAATCAGGAACTGTGAATCAAATTCGAGTAAAAGATGAAAATCAGCTGTCAATATTTTCCCTATAAAAACATACAACGCATTGAAGACATTATTAGTGCTACTGTTTCCCTACTACTGATTAAAACCAACGTTATTATGGAGCGGCGACGTCATTTAAGCAGGGAAGAAATGCTCAGAGCCGTGGGAATGATAGAAGCTGGTTCCCGGCAACGTACTGTGGCTTTAGCTCTGAATACAAGTCAGAGTGTTATCAGTCGACTTTGGACACGTTATCGAAGCACTGGTACCGTGGCTGAGCGCCATGGAGGACGGTATCGCTGCACCACACGGAGACAAGACCGATACATTCAAATCTTAACTCGAAGAGCTCCAACAATAACCGCCATGATGTTAGCCGTGAGGCTTCATCACTCTTCAGGGAACTTAATTAGCGACCAAACAGTCAGAAACCGCTTGCATGAAGTGAACCTTCATTCCCGAAGACCGCTACGGGTACCACCTATAGCAATGCACAATCGTAGGATTCGATATCAATGGGCTCTTGAACACAGAAATTGGGCAGAAGAACAATGGCGTTTCGTGTGCTTTTCTGATGAGTCTCGTTTTGGTATGAGACCGGATACAAGACGTATACGACACTGGAGAACCCCTGGACGCCAACAGCGATTAAAATCCTGCCAGAAAGTCCATCCTTATAGTGGTGGAACCATCATGGTATGGGCGGGTATTTGGATCGGCGGAAGAACTGAGTTGATTTGGATCAGAGGCAACCTCAACGCTCAAATTTATGCTGAGACGATTGTATCAGACGTCATCGTTCCTCTACAAGTGCAAATCGGTCCCTTATTTCAGTTAATGCATGATAATGTACGACCGCACACCGCAAGAGTTGTAAGACAGACTCTCGCCGCAGCTAACATCAATGTCCTGCCCTGGCCTGCTCAGTCGCCAGACTTGAACCCGATTGAGCATGCATGGGATATGCTACAGAGAAGAGCTCTGCCGAATATGGAGGGTATCCAGTCGCAAGAAGACCTTTTTTTGTTGTTGCAACGAACATGGGCGGCCATTCCACAGCGTGATTTGGATGAACTCATTTTGAGTATGCCAAACCGATGTTCTTGTGTTGTTAGTGTTCGCGGTAGAAACACGGATTATTAATTGTTTAAGTTACCCAATAAAATTTTAGAGAAAACTGTTATTTCAGTCTTTTTTTCGAACTTTTGTGTTAGTGGTTCAAATGTCAAAAATCCCTTTATTAGGAAAATGGCAAATTTCTTTATTAATGCAAAGGTGACTTGGTTTATCGTTACTGTGACAAACGAAAACACTTTATTTGATGAATCCTTAAAGAAAATTTTAATTAATATCAATCAGGAGAAAAGTTATTGCAAAAATATATGTTGATCCCTAGACACTTTTGATGTGTGTAGTTATTTAACTTATGGCACCGGTTGAATAGCTTCGAAGGTTAATAGAATGAGGTTTTACTAAGTTTTACAATCATCGTTTGTTTTCACTAAGTACATAATTATTTGGTTATATAATCCGCGGTTGAAATATTCATCGATTCTAACTGTTTATTAGTATATTTACTTTATATTAAGTACATATTTATGTATGTTTAATGTAATAATAATAGTTTTATTAAAAACAAACATTTGAAAATATAATAAACTGCCCACCGGTATCGGGAACAGGATCCAAGCTACCGATGGTCAGGACTCCTGAATGAGGAACCTCCTAACGATACGCGCCGTGTCCAGAAGTACCGCTTTCTGGATGAAGTCCTTGATCCAGCTGCCTAACGAGAGCCTTTCCAGGTGTTGGTCGAGGCTCTTGACAATTATACCATTGGATGTCACTATCGGCATAATGACTATTGCATCCACATCCCACATGTCAACAACCTCGCGAGCCAGGTGAAGATGCTTAATCTCCGTGTCTTTTTCAGCTTTGACGAATGCTCTCATTATGCGGGACCTCTAGTATGAAACTTTCATTAGTTTTAAGGTCTTTGTTATTGTAGGCTGGTATTGAAAATTACTGGCTATTTAGAATTTATTTATCTACTTGTCGTTTCTTAATTTAGTGTTCATTAAAATACGAGTCTCTTTCCTGTAAACCTTATAATGAATGAGAGACGTTATTATCTACAAATCATTTCGATCTATTATATTATCCTTGAGTAATAAAAATAATTTAAAAATTTATGTAATTACACACATCAAAAGTGTCTAGGGATCAACATATATTTTTGCAATAACTTTTCTCCTGATTGATATTAATTAAAATTTTCTTTAAGGATTCATCAAATAAAGTGTTTTCGTTTGTCACAGTAACGATAAACCAAGTCACCTTTGCATTAATAAAGAAATTTGCCATTTTCCTAATAAAGGGATTTTTGACATTTGAACCACTAACACAAAAGTTCGAAAAAAAGACTGAAATAACAGTTTTCTCTAAAATTTTATTGGGTAACTTAAACAATTAATAATCCGTGTTTCTACCGCGAACACTAACAACACAAGAACAGTGGTTTGGCATACTCAAAATGAGTTCATCCAAATCACGCTGTGGAATGGCCGCCCATGTTCGTTGCAACAACAAAAAAAGGTCTTCTTGCGACTGGATACCCTCCATATTCGGCAGAGCTCTTCTCTGTAGCATATCCCATGCATGCTCAATCGGGTTCAAGTCTGGCGACTGAGCAGGCCAGGGCAGGACATTGATGTTAGCTGCGGCGAGAGTCTGTCTTACAACTCTTGCGGTGTGCGGTCGTGCATTATCATGCATTAACTGAAATAAGGGACCGATTTGCACTTGTAGAGGAACGATGACGTCTGATACAATCGTCTCAGCATAAATTTGAGCGTTGAGGTTGCCTCTGATCCAAATCAACTCAGTTCTTCCGCCGATCCAAATACCCGCCCATACCATGATGGTTCCACCACTATAAGGATGGACTTCCTGGCAGGATTTTAATCGCTGTTGGCGTCCAGGGGTTCTCCAGTGTCGTATACGTCTTGTATCCGGTCTCATACCAAAACGAGACTCATCAGAAAAGCACACGAAACGCCATTGTTCTTCTGCCCAATTTCTGTGTTCAAGAGCCCATTGATATCGAATCCTACGATTGTGCATTGCTATAGGTGGTACCCGTAGCGGTCTTCGGGAATGAAGGTTCACTTCATGCAAGCGGTTTCTGACTGTTTGGTCGCTAATTAAGTTCCCTGAAGAGTGATGAAGCCTCACGGCTAACATCATGGCGGTTATTGTTGGAGCTCTTCGAGTTAAGATTTGAATGTATCGGTCTTGTCTCCGTGTGGTGCAGCGATACCGTCCTCCATGGCGCTCAGCCACGGTACCAGTGCTTCGGTAACGTGTCCAAAGTCGACTGATAACACTCTGACTTGTATTCAGAGCTAAAGCCACAGTACGTTGCCGGGAACCAGCTTCTATCATTCCCACGGCTCTGAGCATTTCTTCCCTGCTTAAATGACGTCGCCGCTCCATAATAACGTTGGTTTTAATCAGTAGTAGGGAAACAGTAGCACTAATAATGTCTTCAATGCGTTGTATGTTTTTATAGGGAAAATATTGACAGCTGATTTTCATCTTTTACTCGAATTTGATTCACAGTTCCTGATTCAAATTATGGAATTCACCAAAAAGGATCCATATAAATTTATAAAATCATAAATTTATTACAAAGCCACATCTCAATCTCAAGAAATCCGCATAAAAATGCTTGATCCCTAGACACTTTTGATGTGTGTATTATGCTGTCTGAATTTCCGACCTACCCTCTTGAAGAAACTTTCGTGGTAAGCGCTAATCTTTCATGTTTTTATAGCTGGTACAGACGCCAGCACATCAAGCTGCCCGAAACTGTAAAATTTTCCCAATCAACCTTGAACCATAAGCTTTAGGTGATGAAGTTGAAAATCTATTAGGTATAGAAATTTGACAGATTGTAGTAGCTTGATGTGCTGGCGTTTGTACAGAGGCCAGCACATCAAGCTACCCCAACCTGTCAAATTTTACCAATTGAATATGAACCTTATTCCTTTGTGCTAAAGTTGAAAATCAATCAAAGAAATTTGACAGATTGGTGTAGGTTGACCTGCTGGCGTCTGTACAACAGTATTATGAATTTCTACGCTGACGTCAAAAGAATGGAAAAAAAACTTTCCAGCATTTCAGGTATCGTTTGAGTTCCTCATAATTATGTTGATTTTACGTCATCGTCATTCTCACAATTTCATGGGGTCGGCGCAATATATTTTTTTCTGCCATACTTCTCTATTATTCGTCATTTTGGTAGTCACCCCCCATATCATCATTCACACAGTCCATCGACCGTTTCTTTGGTCTTCCGCTTCTTGGTTGCTTTTACGTCTCATCATAATTACATATTTAAGTACCTAAATGAATTTAAATTATGCCTTTTAAATTAAACAACATATATCTCTACTAATGATCCTGTACTGAAAATAGGTCAGACAGAAAAATACATTAATGACCAACACAATAATGACTATATTCCGTATGAAGCAATTACAAAGGACCATTCCGGAAAACGCTAGAACGAACGAGACTACCGTGCGATGTTCTCAGAATATGAACAATTGACACTAAAGCACCTAGATGATGCCCTGATAACTCCGAGAACAATAAACTAGGAACTGACCTGGTAACGTAACCAGGTAGCCATAGATACAATTATTACAACTTCAAATAAAAGACAAAGACAACTCTAGTCCTACGGCATTGAGTCCAAATTGGAACACCCGAGAGGATACCCACGATCCTCGAAGTCGGTACAGGTTACGAAGTAACTATTTAGTAATCTGTGGTACAGGATAGGTAGTAGGTACTGTATAAAGTGACCAGTTTGAAGTGGGCGCATCCCGAGGATGCGTGTAAGTGGATTAGTTGTAATCCGGGCACTTGAAACAATCATTGTTATTACCTCTCTAGAACTGTCAAGTGCAGCATGGGATCTTGTTTCCATTCGCGAATATGTACTGTAGGTCTTTATGTTTCCATCTTTATATTCACTGTGATTACTATTTCATTCATATACAAAATATGATCAATATCTATCGAAACGTCCATTACAATAACAATATAAATCATTTTGAAGGATATTATTTAGTATGTATGTATTTATGTATCTATAATTTTGGATATGTATATATCTGTGTATATATTTTAGTGTATTGCATACATTATATTTGCACCAACGACAGCCCCATTTTATGTCCAGGAAAATCACTGTCCATCCTAAGGTTGCCTGGAAGAGATCGCAGAAAGCGATAAGGCCGCCCATTGTATATTTTGTAGTGTTTGATGTATCTTTACTTGTTGTATTTTTGTGGTGTACAATAAAGTATATATAAATAAATAAATAAATTGCTAATCCATTGCTTCATATGTTCGAAAAAATTGACAGCTCAACAACGTAAATAACGCAATGAATGTTGTTGCACTGTCAAAATGAAAGCGATTCCTTCTGGTGGTGTGTTACGCAATAACCCCGTTGAATAGGGTTTTGGCTATAATTTGCAATTATTATTGAGTTTCGTTATACATCGAGAATCAGCCTAAGCTTATGCAATGATACTTTCCGATAACATTATCGTCCTTTTATCTATGAGGATTGAGGATATACAGGGTTATTTGAAAAACACCAGCAACCCTCTTAAGAGGTCATTGTACTCATCATTATGAACAACTTTTACTATGGGACCAAACAGGCTGAAATCGCAAAATAAAAATCAGCTGTTCCCTACATTTATCTTCGTCTATCTCGTCAAATTGTAGGGAACAACTAATTTTTTTTTTTCGCGTTTTTAGGTTTGGCCCCATAGTAAAAGTTGTTCATAATGATGAGTACAATGACCTCTTAAGAGGTTGCTGGTGTTTTACAAATAACCCTGTATATAGGATTCCCCTTCAGTTGGCAACTTGGCATTCAAAACAGACGACCGATCTTCCTTTATCTAGTTAATTTACTTACATTAAAATGTCAATATATGTATATAAATAATAATAATATGTATATATATATATATATGTGTAAATGTCAATGTATGTATGTATATATGTATGTGTGTAATGTGTGTGTATTTACATCAGAACATAAACCAGGGCTGCTCGTATGCCTTGATAAATAAAGAAAATCGTACAGTTTTCCCTAAGACTTAAGGACAACTGCCCTGTCTGATAAGATGATTAATACTGACTACCTACCAAAAATAAAAACGTCATTAGAAAATGAATTACATTGACTTTCTTGGCCTTGATGATTGAAAATACCTACATATTACCAGTGCCATTTACAAGAGCAAAGTGGGTAGGTACCTGAAAATTGTACGATGCCAGAATCAAACTTATGTAGCTATAAGCGGTTTAAAATTATATTTGGTTCAGATAAATACTTTTACATGTCAAAAATAACTTGTTTTAAAACTAGATGACTTCGGTGTATCCTAACTGACTACTCTGAGAAGAAAGACCGAAACAATGTTGTACAAAACAATATTTGCTTCAAAATTATATCATCAAATTTGATCCGAATGACCTACCTTCCAAAACTTACAATGGTTGGTAGCTAATAGGAGTTTTATTCCAAAATTTTAAACAAAACAATTTATTTAGATACCATGAATACCTACTCATTTTTTTAAGTTATACATTTTCCTCAATTATTTGCAAGATTTATTGTAGTTTATAACAGCCATTTTTCTAACATTTTTGGTTATGACAATGTCAAAAAGTAGGTACAGTCAACAAAAGAGATAAGTATGCAGGATTGTCGAATATATTTGAAGTTTAGTAAGAAACCGATGGATGTTCTCGAATAAAATTCAATTTTATTAATAGAAAACAAATAGCTCATTTATCAAATTAAATTTCAGTCGACAACATCCATCGGTTCACAACTGAGATGAAAAAAACTGAAGTGTTAATCGGCTTTTGTTGCTGACCGTACCTACGCAGAAAAAAAAAATGGCAAATGAAGAAATAATGCAAGTCAGGCACAAAGCTTCTAGTTTCATACATAGGTACTAATTTACCGTACTTACGCAAAATTCGCGCCTAATATACAACAACAATAACAATACAATACATTCATTACTGATTGAAATGATACACAAGAAAATTGTAAGAAAGAGATGAAACCATAATGATGACAAAAATTACATTCAAGTACTTTAACCGCCACGGTCGTGTATAGCCGACAAATAATGAAAACGTGCCCAACACGCCACCGTTGGCTAATGCCGACAAGAAAACACCATGTTTTAAGTGCAAAATAAATAAACTAAATTCAGTTTTCTGTGTTTATACGTAAAAAATGGTGTTTTCTTGTCGGCATTGGCGTGTTGGGCACGTTTTCATTTGTCGTCTATACACGACCGTGGCGGTCAAAGGGTTAAACCAACAAAGATCTTCAGGGACTCAAACAAGGCAGGGCTATCTGTCAATCACTCTCTTAGATGATGATGGATAGAAATCTTAACATCAAGTAATGTAAATAAAATGAAAACAATGTCAATGTTTAAATAAAAATGCTAAATGCGGTTACAGCCAACTGACATGCAATAGTTCGATTGAAAGGTAAAATAACTGAACGTACCTAATTAGTAGGTCAAAGGCTAAGTCAAAGAGGATGATGGCCAGTGTTGCAAAAGAAAACAATGTTTAAGAGATGAAAATCCAACTTTGTTTATGACAACACTAGCAAGAGAAGAGAAGATGCCTAAATGTTGTTGGTCACTTTTGATTTGATAATTATTGCTGTATAAAATATTTTAACAAGAAACATTTTGCAATACAATTTTTTTATTTTTTTTTTTATTTACTGTGTTTTTTATTTTTATAAATATTTTTTTTTTATATTTTAAAACAAACGAACTACAGACTGGCCATTCTTCAATTATACTTTTTCTGCAGGCTTAGCATGACGCATTCTATTTCTACGTAGAATAGACACAGCTCTTTCTATACAAAGTGACATTTCGTTTCTTCACTTTTGACATCGCACCGTAGAAATCCTTCTACAATCTGTCATTTTGTCTTTCGTTTGTAACGATCTTTGTCTAGGTCTTTTTATAAGTAGACTATTTCAGAAGAAAGTTTTCTATCCCAACTGTCAAAATGACGCTGACGACTGACAGTTGTAAGGAGATTTTAAACTTTGTACACGACGGCCACAAAGTATATACGGTTATCTACAAAATCATGATATAACTACAAAATTTTTTTGTTCCAAAACATGATACTTCGACACTGAGAACAATTTTGTTGTAGTTGTCTTTTTATACGTGATTTATTATCAGTAAAAAAAACGAATCCTATGACAAAACAGAATTCTGAGTCGAATTATGTAAAAGAGTATGTATTTCGTAAAAAGTGCGGTTGACTCTTTCTACTTTGCTGCCGTCGTACTGTCTACACGGAATGTCATCTTTGTCTACTCTTCCGTCGACAAAACGGTGCTCATGCTACGCCTGCAGGTGTGGTAAGGCACACCAGAATAGGTAGGTATTCGTCTATTTGAAGCCACTTTCAAATAGACTTTACTGTAGTACCTAAGCACACCTGAAAAAGTTATATGTAGATTATTTTAAATAATAAGTATACTTTGCATCCATGGTTAAAGTATTCAATAATAACTAATCGATGAATTCATTGAAATATTGTAATCAGCAGAAAATCTTGTTTTAATACCTACATACTTTGTAGCATTTAAAACAACATGATTTTTATTTATTTTCACCCAATGACGCATGTAACAACAATAAAACAAAGCCTATGATTTAAGGAAAAAGCTATTCAAGGCTTGCAAGTAATAAAATTTGCATATTACAAATTACTTGCTGCAAGTTCATTGCATTCATTTGCAATGCCACGCAACGCAAGACATTATTTTATAACCAGATTTCAGTGCATTTGTTTGGGTCAAATACCTTTAGTTTGAAAAGACATAACTCGGTTATCTATTGTTTAATTTCGGCCAATTTACATGAAACATGTAGGTACGGTTACCAAAATACATAAGTAACCAGGGGTCCTCGGATATACTTGAAGTTTAGTAAGAAACCGATAGATGTTTTCTGAATTTTTTTTTTTGGCCAAATTCGGCCTGATTTTCGGTCGAAAACCGAAAAAAAAATGTTTTGTCTATCGATAGGTTTTGTTTGGTAAAAGTAAAATAAGTACAGGGAAGTACATAAATAATTTTCTCAAAAGCAATTTGCAAGAGTCTCTCTATCTATTTGCAAGTAGAACACTGCTAAAAAATGCAGATGGGTTAAACCGCATCACTGGCCTACCAAAAAAACCGCTCAACAAACTGAAGCAGGGCGACAGCGCAAAAAGCGCTACACGTTCATTGTTATTACAATGTTTATAGTTAGATTAGACTTGTAATCACTCAGTGGTGAAGGTTTAAACATTTCTTTGATTGTTTTTTTTTTCGCACTAAAGCCGTAACCGACAAGGTTACCGATTGGCTATGCGTTTCAGAGTCGAACTTCCTATTCTTTGCTGTATTTCGTGCATTTTTTTCATTTCGTGTTGGTGTAGTATATTGTCAAAATGTGCATTCTATGTTCTTTCTTTGTGTTTTGCGTTCTCAGTAGATAGGTAGATCCACTAGGAATAATTAAATCAATATCCTTCAAAATTATTCTTTGATGATCTCTGTTCTGCTCTGCGTGGGCATTCCCTAAAGCTATGGGAAAATTCATCAAAAAAAGCCGTTGAAGTGCAGCAATTCTTGTCTAATCGAGTTGTAACAGCATGGATTAGGCTCTCGGAATGTTGTTACGGCTCCCACACTGAACTGCTTCAAGAATCGACTGGACAGATTAAATATCTCCAAGCTATACGATACACACGCATCAGTTGATTAGCTGCTAGTGTGTCTAACCAAATAATAATAATAATTTCTGTTATATTTTGATTATCAGCTAGAGAGCTAATGGATTGTAAAGTCCTTTTTATACCAGGACTTTCTTCCCTTACGAATCCTTATCATCCCTCGATTACCCTAATTGCGTAACGTAGTCTCAATCTGAATCATTTTGAAGGATATTGCTAATCCATTGCTTCACATGTTCTAAAAATGTGTCTGCACAACAACGTAAATACCGCAATGTATGTTGTTGAACTGTCAAAATGAAACATATTGCTACTGATAGTGTGTTACCCAATTACCCCGCTGATTTTCAAACAGTTTTAAACCAGTAATTTCAAAGTACACACGCTATACATTTCCAGTTTTAGCCGACTTCGCATTGTATAGGCTTTTCGTAGAATGAGCAGTCAGCTTATACTGGAAATGTATGTCTTGATATGTTGACGTGCGTACCTACCTATTCGTAAACTTTTCCTTTCAGTATGCTATGGTAAACGATGACAGATGGCGAACAACAGAATCGGGGCCATTATCAGTAGGCATGGATTTCATTTTGACAGTTCGACAATATTCATTGCACTACTTACGTTGTTTGAGCATACAATTTTTTCGGACATAGTAATGAAGCAATGGATAAGCAATGTCCTTTAAAATGATTCAAATTAAGATTGATGTGTGTTACATAGTTAAAGTGCAGAGAGCCCAGATTTTCTAACACTCCATACTGTGCAGTGTTTACAGCGACAAAAATACCGTGATTACGAAACAAATGAATTCCAAATTCGCATTAGCCTATGATACCTCTAGCCATTATGATTCTATATTTTTAGTTACCTACGTAAATCTCCACACTTGATCAAATCTACACATATTTGCCCTTTATTGCCTATAAAATACCGAGGCGAATCTGCATGACAATCACACTTCCTACGAAGATTAATATTTACTTTAGCATATATGAATATGTTTTTATATGAATTACGTTGTCATTTTTCTATTGAAAATAACGTGCAAATGTTTGTTCATGTGTTGGGCGCCAACTAACAAATATTAATTGATCATTAGAATGAGAAGTAATTTCGCAGAAAATACCATACGTACTCACGGCTGCACATCAAGATATACATAACCAGTATAAGCCGAGTTCGGATTTTATGAAAAACCTATACAATGCGAGGTCAGCTAAAACTGGAAATAGGTAGCTTGATGTGTAGCCGTGTGTACTTATGAGTTTCAATTGAAAAAACACTTTATAGTGCAAAATAACTTTAATTTCGGAAGTCGGTGTTGTTTTTTGACACCGGCGTCTGAAAAGTTATTTTTCACTTTGTAGTATTTTTTTTAAGAAAAGTTTCTATTTTTCAGTTTTTAGTTGTACCTACCCCACATAAATTCATATAACACGTTACTTGCTATGTAAATATCAGTGACAGGAAGTTATTAAAACATCATCAATATAAACTAAGTGGAAAAAAATACGCAAGCAAAGTTAGTACAATTTTTATGGGACCACCCCTGAGGCATAATTTATAAGAATAAAATTGGTTACACTTACAAAAGTACCATTCAGAACAACCTTTATATCATACAAAGTGCGTAAAGAGACAATTTGTCTCGTTTAAATGAAGTATTATTTTTCGGATGTCGGAAAACACCGTGACTAACCACTCAATTCGTTGTTTTGTTCGTGTTGCTACGCACGTTTGCCCGATGAGATTTCCCGTCGGAAAAAAATTACAAACTTCAACAAAGGAACATTACTTGTTGTTGTGATCTTGTTTTCGTAACGCAATAATCTGTAGTCGTCATTTATTTTCGTTGTTTGTATGTATATTTAGTATGTGTTTATTTATGTATCTATTATACAGTTTATATGTATATATATATTATATTATCTATGTATCTATTATAGTATATTATGTTGCACCACTGACAACCCCATTTTTATAGATCCACGCAATCACTGTCCATTCCAAGGTTGCCTGGAAGAGATCGCAGAAAGCGATAAGGCCGCCATTGTGTTTTGTAGTAATAATTGTTTTTTTTTGTTTTGTATTTTCTGGTGTACAATAAAGTATATATAAATAAATAAACTTCCATACAAACTTTCATCTTCTATTTAACCTCTTTTAGGGATGAGTATTCAAAAATCCTTCATTTAAATAGGGCAAAACTTGGTTAATCACTGATATGTAGTAATTCTATGATAGTTTTGTTCGTCCTTTACATCAAAGTTACCACATAGGGCAAAACTTGGCTAATCGGTGATAGTTTGATGATTTGACTGTGAAATTTTATTTTCCAATCGGATAATTTAGTAAATATACTTTGTAGGTTCGTTTTAAAAGGAATTCTTGTGCAAAATTTCTTCCTTGTAGAACTAACTGCATGATTTAAGATGTGCGTTGTCTGTCAGTGAATGAATTTAAGATTTTTATTAGGTCAAGCCAACATTTAAACCCCTGTACAGACACGAGCATTGCCTAGATTTTCTTTGTTTAGGTAAAAGGGCCCTTAAGAAAATTAAAGGACAATAAGTAAGTACTTATAGACAGTTTAAAAAGGTTATTTTGACTTCTGCAGCGACTGAAAACTGGTTACCTAATTGCGTAGCACACTTTCAATTACAATCTGAATTATTTGATACTTATTGCTAATCCGTTGCATGCTTATTATGTTCGAAAAATTTATCTGCTCAACTACCTAAATAATGTAATAATGTAAAGCCATTCATTGCTACTTATAGTGTGTTAAGCAATTACCCCGCCGGTCACTTTACCAAAACTTTATTAAAAATCTTTCTTTTGTATTTTTTCGCTGTTTACCACAACTCACAAGATATGAAAAATTAAAATACAATTACTTATTAAACGGAAGACGTTCTGAAAACAGCATTCTAATGTAGAGTACCTAGCTATGTGGATGATAATGCAGAGGAGCCCATTGTCAGCCTACCATTCATTCATAAGATAAGTACACGAAGCCAATGTAAATAAACACCGTGACAGTTAGTTGCAAAAGGATAGATAGATATGCCATTTTAAACTTAGATAAAAAATATACACACATCAAAAGTGTCTAGGGATCAAGCATTTTTATGCGGATTTCTTGAGATTGAGATGTGGCTTTGTAATAAATTTATGATTTTATAAATTTATATGGATCCTTTTTGGTGCATTTCATAATTTGAATCAGGAACTGTGAATCAAATTCGAGTAAAAGATGAAAATCAGCTGTCAATATTTTCCCTATAAAAACATACAACGCATTGAAGACATTATTAGTGCTACTGTTTCCCTACTACTGATTAAAACCAACGTTATTATGGAGCGGCGACGTCATTTAAGCAGGGAAGAAATGCTCAGAGCCGTGGGAATGATAGAAGCTGGTTCCCGGCAACGTACTGTGGCTTTAGCTCTGAATACAAGTCAGAGTGTTATCAGTCGACTTTGGACACGTTACCGAAGCACTGGTACCGTGGCTGAGCGCCATGGAGGACGGTATCGCTGCACCACACGGAGACAAGACCGATACATTCAAATCTTAACTCGAAGAGCTCCAACAATAACCGCCATGATGTTAGCCGTGAGGCTTCATCACTCTTCAGGGAACTTAATTAGCGACCAAACAGTCAGAAACCGCTTGCATGAAGTGAACCTTCATTCCCGAAGACCGCTACGGGTACCACCTATAGCAATGCACAATCGTAGGATTCGATATCAATGGGCTCTTGAACACAGAAATTGGGCAGAAGAACAATGGCGTTTCGTGTGCTTTTCTGATGAGTCTCGTTTTGGTATGAGACCGGATACAAGACGTATACGACACTGGAGAACCCCTGGACGCCAACAGCGATTAAAATCCTGCCAGGAAGTCCATCCTTATAGTGGTGGAACCATCATGGTATGGGCGGGTATTTGGATCGGCGGAAGAACTGAGTTGATTTGGATCAGAGGCAACCTCAACGCTCAAATTTATGCTGAGACGATTGTATCAGACGTCATCGTTCCTCTACAAGTGCAAATCGGTCCCTTATTTCAGTTAATGCATGATAATGCACGACCGCACACCGCAAGAGTTGTGAGACAGACTCTCGCCGCAGCTAACATCAATGTCCTGCCCTGGCCTGCTCAGTCGCCAGACTTGAACCCGATTGAGCATGCATGGGATATGCTACAGAGAAGAGCTCTGCCGAATATGGAGGGTATCCAGTCGCAAGAAGACCTTTTTTTGTTGTTGCAACGAACATGGGCGGCCATTCCACAGCGTGATTTGGATGAACTCATTTTGAGTATGCCAAACCGATGTTCTTGTGTTGTTAGTGTTCGTGGTAGAAATACGGATTATTAATTGTTTAAGTTACCCAATAAAATTTTAGAGAAAACTGTTATTTCAGTCTTTTTTTCGAACTTTTGTGTTAGTGGTTCAAATGTCAAAAATCCCTTTATTAGGAAAATGGCAAATTTCTTTATTAATGCAAAGGAGACTTGGTTTATCGTTACTGTGACAAACGAAAACACTTTATTTGATGAATCCTTAAAGAAAATTTTAATTAATAGCAATCAGGAGAAAAGTTATTGCAAAAATATATGTTGATCCCTAGACACTTTTGATGTGTGTATATCGACAATTTGGCATCCTCAAAAAAAGTTTCTAAAGGTCATGTCAAAATTATGTAGATGCGGTACAAAACGCTGAAGAAAAAATCGTGAGGAAACCGGCATGTTCTAATTCTAAAAACAAAAATTTAAAGACGTGATATCTAGGTATCCATCCGCACTGGGCCCGCGTGATGGATTACGGCCCCCGGGCCTCTCTCAGAAAGGAAGCCTTTTTTTTTTTTTTTTTGAGGATGGGAAATCATCAAATGACCCCTCCCGCTCTGGGTGGAGCAGAAGGGAGTGTCAGACTCTTACTGGCTAAAACCCACCCGTGTTCCTTCCTTAGCCCTTTGTGTTCCGGGGTAGCGGTAACCCTTTCGGACAATCCCGCTGCCCACAGAAAGGAAGCCTGAGTACCAGCAGTGGGAACATTGTTCGTTGATTATGCTTAAGCTTATATTTGGGTACTTACTACTATAATACATAATTACACATAATACATTATTTTATTGTTAGAATTTTATTAATGTCAAGAAGAGGATAGTTTCTACGACTTTCTTCAAAGACGAGTTGTCAAAGATAAAATAAGTAAATAATAAGCTTATTGTACAAAGAAAAACACATAAGAATAGACATACATAAACATGATTATACAAGCAGTGGGCAAAGGCTGGTTGAACAGCTGGCTCCTGCAGTGCTATTCTGTAAAAATCTCACGGTGATAACTTAGGTGAAGTGAGCGTGAAGTGAGCTGTCATTCCACCTGATGTTAGGGATCGCCCCTATTGATAGTTCACTTCACGCTCACTTCACCTAAGTTATCTCGGTGAGATTTTTACAGAATCGATCGGCAGAACTAAGTAAAAGGATACTTGTATCTTAAAAGCCAAAGTTCCTCATAAACATTTATTAGTTACAATACAACAATCAGAGGGGCAATTCTCGTAATTAATAAAGTTCACAGTCTGATCTCAGTCTTAATCTGTCAAAAATACCTCTAATTTCCCTACATTTTGACAAGTTTTTGAAATTTTTTTGTCGCCGAGATGAGACTGCGACTGTATTTTGAACGTTTTAAATTACGAGAATTGCCCCTCAGGTTAAAGCATAAAGTGACTCAGTAATTACATCTATCAGCCGATCGATTCTTTAAAAATCTCACCGTGATAACTTCGGTGAAGTGAGCGCGAAGTGAGCATGAGCTATCAATAGGGGCAATCCCTAACATCAGATGGAATGACAGCTCACTTCACCTTAGTTTTCACGGTGAGATTTTTACAGAGTAGCACTGCAGTATTGAGAAAGGTATTCATGAGGTGGTCGTTAGATGTCATCATTAGATGACTTTCGGGAACTATAAAATTTCAAAGAAATGGTTTCCTCGAGAATTCCTCAACAGCAAAAAACGAGTCCATAGTGGATTCCTGTAGGGTAATAGCGTAACACACTAAGGCCCGTATTACAGAACGTCACTCAATACTCAAGCATTGCTTAAAACTAGATTCAAGCCATTTGATTGGTTGAAACTAGTTTTAAGTAATGCTTGAGTATTGAGTGACGTTCTGTAATACGGGACTAACAGTAGCAAATGCTTTAATGTTAACAGTTCAACAACATACATTGCGTTATTTACGTTGTTGGGCTGACAATTTTTCGAATATGTGAAGCAGTGGATTAGCAATATCCTTCAAATTGTGATTAATAATAAAAATGTTAAACATTTATGGTACCTACTGGGAACCACTGGTTTCGCTGCCGAAACTCATCGTTCTAAATTTGAATATAGGCAGTAAGAATTACAGTGTCAAAGATTGCAGCTTGAGGTCTATACGATTACGACCTCAATTTGGCTCCGGTTAGGAATGTTACGACTTGCGATTCATGTTCGGTCTAAATTGAACCGGACTCCGACACCTATATCACATTACAATATGAATGTCACCTATATGATATTGTTACCTATGTAACTATTTCCACAGAATATACAACCAAGTCACGCCATATGGGTACCGTGTTACTCGTTTTTGACGTCCTACAATAAATAGTTTTCCTTTCCTTACAAATTCAGCTTCATCCCAGGTTTGCACGCGGTGTTTTTTCCGCGCATTGGATTTTCAACGCACTGCCGAGAGTTGAAAATCCAACAGTGTTTTTTTGACGCGCTGGGATGCACTGTTGGATTCTCAAAGCCGCACAACACAGAGACTTGAAAATCCAGTGCATAATAAGATCCCTCAGCGATATTTTACGCCCGTGGAAACGGGGGCTTATTGAAAAATAAGTTTATTTGTCACAGAAACACGTGCAAACAAAAAGATAATTACTTAATTCTAATGACAGCATATAAGTATAATAAAAACAAAAAAAAAATTATATCTATAATCTTTTTTTTCTTTTTCTCTTTTTTTCTTCTACGTCGTTTAAGAACTGAGTAACTACATTTAGGCAAGCGCATTTTCACGAAATTTTATGCAGAGAAACCGTCAATTAATTATTTAGATAAGTGAAAATATGCTAATAATAGAAAAATATGCAAAGTCATTATGTTCGCAGTTACAGTGACTTTCAGTAGGTAGTTATATATAGCGCGAATGTGAAATCAAGGACATACAATAATAGGTAAGTATAATTATGACAAATTGTAGCGAGAACATTATGGTAATATCACGTTTATGCGTTATGTCAGAAGACCAGAGAGTGTGAACGTTTTGACAGATTTAAGAAAAAAAAAACTCAATTTAAAGAAGGTCTCTACTATGGACTTCTATTCTTCTACAACGTGTACCTAACGTTAAGACGCTGAAAACCAATATTGAGCTCCGATGTTTAGGTATTTTTAGCCACGCCCACTATTTCTCCGATATCCTAGCGCCATTCTTAAAAGGATGTGATACAGCGAACTACCAAGGATGAAACAAAGTGACGCGGTCAATAATAATTACCAATGAACCAATAGAGGACGCTCTTATATATTTATTGTTCTGTATGAAGTGCTAAAATCAAATTAGACCAGGCGATTAAAACAACAAATGAATATTTTTACCCCTTTTTTTAAATTATTTTAAGTATTTACACTGATTTTTTTTAACTATTTACACTGAATTAGACGCTGACAAGAACCAAATAGGCTTGTCTCAAACAATTTTTTAGCCAAATCTATACAGTTTGTGACGGCGAAAAAAATATATGTTAATCATGAACATATTTCTGAGAACCCTGTTGTATTCAAAACAGGTTTTTGAAAAGTTTTCTCGATACAATAAAATGGTAAACTAACCTCTTAAAATGATCTTTTAACAAAAATATCTCTATTAATTATCAACGTACATTGGTAAAATTTATAACAATAACGTATCATATTTAAATACAGAACTTGGTTGTTTTTTATTTTTGACTACTCAACCTATTTTTAAGTAATTAATTATTTTTTGGTTTGTATAAAGTTACGAGCGTCGCGTCATCGCGCTTCTCTTTCTTATGTTTCATTTAATATTTTGTTTTTTGAGAACTTATTTTATTTTGTTCTTTTAGCTACAATAAATTGTAAAAATTTTAGCATTAGCACGTAGATATTTGTATAGGTGATTTTATAAGTTGTACAGGTACATATTGTATAAGTTATTTTATAAGTTGTACAGGTACATATAGTTCTAAGTTGTGTAAATATTTTCTGTGTAAAATGGGAAACAAACAAAAATGCCGGAGGCCAGCAAAAAAGCGCTTCTATAATAATAAACAAAAACATCTCATGGAAGTAGTAAAGTAAGTAATTTTTGTAATGTAATATCACAGTATAATTATATACAGTATTGTAACTCGGCCGTATCTTGGACATAAATGCCTACAGCCGCGCGGTACGTAAACATGCGATAGGGCTGCCCGCCTCCAGCATTTGAATTACATTTGCCTACTTTGTGTTTCCATTTAGTTTTGTGACTGTAAATATACTTTATTTTATATAAAAAAATAAAATAAGTACTTTGTGAATTGAATAGGAAGTGTTCAATAAAAATGCATGTTGTTTTTTGATTGGTAGATTTAATTAAAAAACCATGTTTATGTTTGAAAAACAAATCGGTCTTATAAATTTGCGACCGAAAAATATTTGCGTCTTGACTGAGACGTACGAAACGCTTTATTATTAAATTTTAAAGTATAAAAAATCCGCATTCTAATATAAAGCTTAATTAAAAATTGTTTTGGAAACATGGACAAGGTGGAGAACTCCAATCTTTACAAACTTCAACACCTATCTACTCAACTACAATGCAAGAAACAGCTGACGAGTAATTTTAATAACTTTTTATCTCAGCTTATTAACGTCTCTATAAATTAGGTACCTACAACTCGCAACAACTCAAAACAAAAATTCTTTGGTCACCAATGCCAAGCTGCACAGCTGGCTACGAATGTTTTAAAATCACAACCCTCTCAAATATCTAAATATTCTGTGAATATCTCATGAGTCTAGCTCTTGTTGTCGTTATTAATACCGAGAAAAAAAAACGGTTTTTTGTGGTATAATTGTTGTTATAGCAGCAGCAGAAATACTTAATCTGAGAAAATTTCAACTATTTAGTGACAGACAGACGGTCAAATTAATTTTTTTTCTAGTATTATTCATACACACAGTACAATAAACAACTATTATTAATAATAAAAACTAATTTTTACTTTGAATTATACAAACTAACAAAACAAAACACACATGCCCCGAGGTTTTTAACACAAGCGTAAGTACCTACCGTATCATGATTCATGAACCGCCTATAACTACCTATTTCACTCTTGTCAATCACTTTCCTTTACTCTATTCACTTTATTAATCCAGACATCGTTTTTTTCGGGAGATAAAAGGAAATACTTATCCATTAAAAAGACACATTATGTACCTACCTACTAGTAAGTAAAATTATTTTATAGTCTTACCTTTCAGAGTTTCCAGGTAATCTAAAAAAAGTTATCCCTGGATGCGTTATTGACGAATTCATGCAACCAAAAACAGCACAATATATCCTATTCGTCATATTAAATATGTACTTGAACTTATTTTTAGTGAAAAAATCGCGCGGTTATTGTTAAAAAAACAACACACCGACCGTTCGTCACTGTGGCACAGTCACGACTGTCTGCCTGCCGAGCGAATGCCGAGATCGAGGCGCGTAGGCATAGCTCGCGCATCGTCCGTTTGTATGAAGATAGAATACTGCATATAATTATACCGTGGTAATATTGACAAAATAGGTACGAGAACAAAAATTAAATTTTTGCACAACCCATAGCGTAAATTCGACAGTAATGATAACGCTAGGTTGGTCTAGTGGTATTAGCTTAGGTTCTAAAGAGCGAGTTCCGAGTTCGTAGCCAGGAGAATTTTTAGCAAATTTGAAATGGTTTCTTTTTTTTATTTATTTGTAATTTTGAGGAAATTTTCATTTTTTTATACTTATTTTTATATAAAAAAAAATATATACATATAACTATTTTAATTATTAATTTTCTTTACAGTAAAAAAAGACGTTTGTCGAACAGTTTAGAAGCAGGTGAAGCTTCGGAAATTGTTTTTCACCAGTAAGTTTGTAATAATTACAGACGCCAGCACATCAAGCTACCTGAAAGTGTCAAATTTTTCCAATCAACTTTGAACCTTATGCTTTAGTGATAAGGTTCTAAATCTATTAAATAAATTTTACAGATTATAGTAGCTTGATGTGCTGGCGTCCGTACATACTTATACAGGTTGAAATTGAACACATGTGACTAAACGAAATGGGAGATTGTACTACTCAACATTATGAACAACTTTAGTAAAGGGATGAAAACTGCAGTCGCGAATAAAAAAATCAGGTGTTCCTTACATTTTGACGAGTTATGCAAACATAAATGTAATGTAATAGATTTAGAACCTTATCACTAAAGCATACGGTTCAAAGTTGATTGGGAAAATTTGACACTGTCGGGTAGCTTGATGTGCTGGCATCTGTACTTATTACAAACTTACTGGTGAAAAACAATTTCCGAAGCTTCACCTACTTCTGAACTGTTCACCAAACGTCTCTTTTTACTGAATAAATATATATATTTTTTAAATATAAAAATAAAACAATGAATTTCCTAAAATTACAAAATAAAAAATGGATCCTTATTCAAATTCTGTAAGACTTGCGTTGGTTACGAACTCTAAACTAGTTCGCCAGAACCTATGCTAATACCACTAGACCAACCATGCGTTATCGTTGTTGATGAATTTGCGCTATGGGTTGTACAAAATAGCCTTTAAAGTACCTATTTAATTATAATTTCATTTTTGTTCGTATACTTGTTTTTTCAATATTACATTATAAAAAATTACTTATTTTACTACTTCCATGAGATATTTTTGTTTATTAGCTTAAAAGCGCTTTTTTTGCTGGCCTCGGCATTTTTGTTTGCTTCCCATTTTGCACAGAAAATATTTACACAACTTAGACCTATAATTATGTGCAACTTATAAAATATCCTATACAAATATGTTTACGTGCCAATATTTTTACAATGTATTGTAGTTATAAAAACAATAAAATAAGTTGTCAAACAACAAAATATTAAACGAACGGATAGCGGGACTGCGGGGCTGCGGGGCAAAGCGACATACGTCCGTCTAGCAGCGCGTCTATGCGATCACTGTCGAACTGCATACATAAGAAAGAGAAGCGCGATGACGCGACGCTCCTAACTTTATACATATCATAAAATAATTAATTACTTTTATATAAGTTGAGTATTCAAAAATAAAAAACAACCAAGTTCTGTATTTAAATATGATACGTTACTGTTATAAATTTTACCAACGTACGTTGATGAGTAATACAGATATTTTTGTTAGAAGATCATTTTAAGAGGTTAGTTTACTATTTTTTTGTATCGAGAAAACTTTTCAAAAACGTGTTTTGAATACAACAAGTTTCTCAGAAATATGTTCAAGATTAACATATATTTTTTTCGCCGTCACAAACTGTACAGATTTGGCTAAAAAATTGTTTGAGACAAGCCTATTTCGGTCTTGTCAGCGTCTTAAAAGCGCAAAACCTCATACACCCCAATTAGAGCATTGAGTTAAAAGCATAATACAATTACCAAAAGTATTTTTTTTAAGCTATTATTATTAAGAAAATCATGTTGATCCTAGCATTATTTTATGCATTTAAAATTGAGTCTTATTGCCTTGTCTTTGGCTCAATCGGCGGATAGTATGGCAAAATACATATTTTTTGAAAAAAAAAACCTATACCTATGTATTAAAAGTTACTGAAATCGATTAAGTTTTTACGCATTTCATTTGCGTATTTAACGTTATACGTTGTATATCGAAACTGTAAAAAGGAATAGGACCTACGAAGAGAGGTTTGTTGGATAAGATTTCAGTAATCTATACTTAAAATCCCAGGATTCCCTGGCGATTGTGTAAGTCCAAGGCTAATTGTTATCTATACTCATAATATATAATTATATTGGGTACAGAAGCTGTTGATAAACCTTATTAAAATAACATTTTCAAATAGATAAAATAAGTACTTAAGTACGGTTTTGAATTTAGATCAGCGGTGCATAAGTTACGCGAACCGTAACGAAACACCCAAATAAACCATTGTGACCGAAAATAGAAGCAAATGAACATGAGTCAAAGATTTGATTGAATTACTATCGGTTGACTGGGCATTTTGTCGATTGAATGTCTAATTTTACGATTGTAGTAAAAACTATTTTATTCTTTTTTCTAGCAAGATGCATGCGGTAAAATTTCTGAAAGAAACTTGTCTACCTACCAAACTATAGGTACATATTTTTTGTTTAATTTCTAATTTGAGTCGAAAAACGTGTGATTCGTAAGTGTTAAGAAGACAGTACCTAGGTGCGTCGCGATTTTGAGTGTAGATATGCAACTAGTAGCTAAATTTCATAACACACTACTTATCAATTTCAATCTGAATAATTTTGCTAATCCATTGCTTCATATTATGTTCAAAAAAAATTGTCTATTAATTCAATTAATGTTGTGGAACTGTCAAAAATTCAAAATAAAAGCCATTACTACTGTGTGGTATAACACGCAATTACCCCACGGTTATGCATCACTTTTTGAAAAAAGAACTGTCGAAATTACTTTTAAAAAGATAATAACAAACGTGTTTCGCCATGTCTGACATTATCTTTTACAGTATTGACAACAGTGGCACATTTCGACATTAAAATAAGTATATCGTAGTTGCAATGTAACTTTATCTATTTCCAAGTAAGTAGGTATTTCTTCTGATTACGACAATGTTTCAGTTAGTTAAATGACTATGACGATTCTTAGAATAAAAACAATGCACTGCAATTTTTTTTTTATTACTTCGTCGTGATAAAAAAAATTATTTTAAAAATATCGTAACCAATTATACTTGCATATTTAACTTGTATATTGGATTAGACTGGACCAAAGAAACGATGGGATTGTGTGAAATATAAAACCTATTACCAGAAAAGCGATGGATAAAATAAAATAATCTCGGCTAGTTGTTAACACGGAAGAAGTACGACGAATACGCAAACCACCTGCCATGTAATCTCTTCACCACCCTTGCTTGACTGGTAGAAAATGCCTAAGGCGATTGGCACACTGCACCGCATCACGCAGCGGGGTGCGTGAAACGGACCCAAATTCCCCGCACGGAAGTGCGTTTTTATTGAATTTGTATGTAAAAAATCACGCGCGGTGGCACGTTATCTGCATCCCGCTGCATCATGCGGGGCAGTGTGAGAATCGCCTAAAAGGCCTTAAGTCCGCCCTTGTACCTTTTTTGTGTTCGAAAAGTTTAATTATATACGCCGCCGACTCCAAATAAATTGTGATGAGGGCAGAAAGTTTATACCGTTTCGAAATCGTACACCGTACCTACCTACATAAATCTGTATGTAGTTATATTGACCTAAAAAAAAATACCCATTACCTTTTATTACCGAACCAAACAAGGATGTTCATAAAACCAGTTATCATGTACTCAAAACCAAACGCGACACATTTTCCTTGCAATTGCAACGGCGGCCTTATGTGTTCAACACAGGTGACAAGGTTGTTATTGCAACAAACAAACATACAGACAAACAAACAATGTGCTAATGAATCATTTCGCCTTCCTACTATGACGCAATTGCGCATTGTTAGTCAATCAAAATTGTGCATCACCAACAGCCTAGCGAAAGAAAAGAACCTATAATTAGCAATAGTGCGCAGGCTAAAAGTTTTTTTCTTGCACAATTCTAGAAGAAAGAAATTGCATTTTTTTTCTACGTTTATTTGAGAATTTACGCCATCAACAAGCATTGATCTCAGTTCAGATCAGGTAAATTTAAATCATTTAAGTATAGACATTGTGCTTGAGCATTGATTCTAGACTCTCGGCTAAGTAACTGGATTCGTGATTATGCAATTATTTGTAATCATTTGGTATTTGATCATATAATGTAAGAAAGGAAAATACTTTATTCTTTGCAAACTAACATTTTTTCTACCAGTGTCTTACTAATAACACTGAATACTTAAAAAAAAATCAACTTATCAACTACTGTAAATTTCAAATATGACGAGCTTCAATGGGGTTTGTGACCACTGGCCAGTGAGTCAGAGCCATATTTTTATAATGCATTTAAAATTGGAATTTCAATATGTTTACGAAGATGGAATATTAATTTATGGCATTCAAATTATAAATCTTTATGTAAGTGACATTTCGTTTCATTCTTAAATCCTAATTTATTTATTTATTTATTCAGTAGTACACATACAGTTTATACATTTAAGTTGGTGCCAACATAAACTCATTAGAGTTTTACCGTGCACCAAAATCATCGACTACTTACATAATTTAGAGAATTGTAACCCTACTTAAGTAGGTACTTAGGTAAAAAAGTAACAACACGGCAAGTTTACAGTACCTATATAATGGCACAGTATATAGGTGCTGTAAACTGTGCTGGCCTGTCAATTTAATATAATTACCTATCTATGGACTTCATAACAATACACTAGTAAGTAGTTATCAAAACAAAACGATTTTACATAACCCTGAACCATAATTGCATAAAACACTATCTCAAGCTAAATCATTTTGAAGGATGTTGCTAATCCATTGCTTCATATCTTTGAAAAATGTGTCTGCTCAACAACGTAAACAAAGCAATTAATAATGCTGAACTGTCAAAAAAAATTAAACCCATTGCTACTGATAGTGTATTATACGCAATTATTCCGCTGATTTGAGTTGCAAGGTAGGTGTATGTATCTTCACTGACCTCTACTAATACCACTGGACTGGCGGTTGTCAAAGTGCCTTTGTGCCTAATTGATAATCGCCATTTTGGCGCTGTCGGACGTAGCGAGTGTCTGTGGTACTAAAACTAAGTGATGTCGAAACTTGTACTTGTTGTATTTAAATATAGTTATCATTCTTGATAACTTTTGTATAATGCATTTATCAAGAATAACATTAAATTCGAACCAAATTAATTCAAAATGCTAAATTACTTTACACTTTTACAGTAAACAAACACTTCTCTCGCAGCCATTTGCAATATACGTCAAAATTAGTTCTCTGGACACTCGCTAGTGTCGCTTCAAAAAGACACAAAAAAATTGCTGTCAAACGCTTGGAACAGCCTGTCCGGTGGTAATAATAGAGGTCAGTGATGTATCTTATACTTACCTACCTACTAAAAATAATAATTCGTTGTGGTTACGTAAAATTGCATCCATATAATTTCGCACAAAATGATGACCAACAAAAAACGGCCGAAGGATAACCAGTTATTGGCGAAATTTCGGAGACCCGCAAAGGTTGAATGACCTGCATTTTGTAACTTGTTTTCAGTTGTCCCTTCTTATTCGGTAAACTGAGTAAAAAAATCTCTTGATTTTTAACTCACTTAAGGAAAAGGGTTATTTTTATGTATTATTAGCTGTTGCCTCTTCTCTGCAACTTCCTCTGCGACCCAGGATAAAAAGTAATATACCTAAGTCATGTTATATCTATTTGCCAAAATTCTTCCAATTCGTTCAGCCGTTTTAGCGTAAAATCGTAACAAACTCACTTTCGCAATTATAATATTTAATGTCATTGAGAAATGGAAAAGAAAGTATTACTTCAAATAAATGAGAAGTGTAGGTAAAATAAAATTACAATTCCCACGTAAAGTAGTATGATATTAACCGCTGCCGCCAGTGCGCTCCAGAAATTATAAAATAACTAGCTAGTTATATTATAATTCCGCATTCCACTTATTCCATTTATAATATAATTCGGGTTTCACCCGCATAAGTGTCGATCCCATGGGGATATCGGAATAAAAAGTATCGTGTTAATTCTGGTTATAAACTATCTGCTGTGTGCTACATTTCGTCCAAATCCGTTCAGTCGTTTGTGCGTGAAGAGGTAACAAACATACAAACACACTCACAAACTTTCGCCTTTATAATATTATTAGTATGAGTGTGATAAGCACTCAGCAGAAATAAAACCACAAAATGCATGTGTATCAGGGACATTACTGGTTTTTAGGGTTCCGTACTTCAAAAGGAAAAAAAACGGAACCCTTATACGATCACTTTGTTGTCCGTCTGTTTGTCTGTCAAGACCCTTTATCTCGGGAACGCGTGGAGGTATCGAGTTGAAATTAAAACCATATAGTGAAGTCTGCGGTGCCTTGAAGCTGTAAAAAATCAAACTTCTAAGTTTTTCGTGAAAAAAAGATACAGCCGTTTATGCCGAACGTATATTTCGACACTCAAGGGAATCAAAATGTATAAGGGTACTTCCCGTTGACCTAGAATCATGAAATTTGGCAAGAAGAAAGGTATATAGCACAAGTAAAGAAAAACTCCGAAAACCGAAAATGTATAGTTACATAAAAAAATTTATAGTTGCAAATAAATCGCGAATGCAGATTACGTCTGCTAACGTAAATACAAATAATGGCGATTTTTCCAGATAACCCCAATTGGTAGCGAGAGGTAGGTGTGCGTGTTAAAAAGTAAACACAGGTGCGAATGTCACGCGAACATTACAAATGTCACAATTTTATTGTTTCAGGCCGATATGGTACATTGTGGCGATAAATATTTTTATGTGTAGTTGAGATAAAACAGCCATTATGTTTCATGGTTATTGCGTATGTAAGTATTGTTTTCTTTTCGGAAATAAGTGATACGGTACTTGTACTTACCTACGCAATGTTGCAAGATATAGAATTAGAATTTTGGAGAGAAATTGACAAATTTTCTCCGGAAGCAGTTTAGGTTCCATAAACTTCTCAAGTTTTTCTAAAACTTTTATTTTGATGCTAGAATGAGACACGGTAAACGACAATTTTCTCCGAAATCAGTTAATTATAAACTTCTGAAGTTTTCAAGTTCTTTTATTTCAATCCTAGAATGAAAAACAGGTATTTATTAGAATCCTATCTAAGTAAATCAGGAATAACCAGTAAAATGACAACACTGCGATCATTACCTACAATAAAAATGTCATTTGACAAAAAGGTCGATCTCAACTGCCATTTGAGTCTAGCAAATTGAAAATCAGAATTTAGTGAAACTTTCATGTGAACGAACTATAATTAATTCATCTGATATAAGTAATCTATACATAATAAAGCTAAAGAGCTTGTTTGTTTGTTTGAAAGTGCTAATCTCTGGAACAAATATTTTTGATGCTGATAAATCAATTCTTTAAGAATGCCATAAGCCTATACTTATATTATAACATCACGCTAATACTCTTAGGAGTCGAGCAAAAATAAATAAAGTAAGAAAAAATGCCAAGCCAAAACTAAAAAATAGCGCAGGCAGGCGATGCGACACGACGGGGTGGGTCGGGCGAACAAGAAATTTCAGGCGACCGAAGTTACGGGCACAAGCAAGTATTTTAATGAGCACAAACGAATAATAAACAAAAAAAAGAATAAGACCTACCAAAAACAAAAAGAAATCAGGAGTCGGCAACATAAACTCGAAATCACATTCACTGTGCTCACAAGATAAAACTTGAGCAAAACCAGTCAGTTTACATGATGTGAATATAATTATATGTAAATGCAGCTACTTAATATTCTTTTTTTAATATGGATTTTGGGTTTAGGGCCTTCCCAAGATGCATTCTTACATCATCAGATACAGAATTAGCACATTATTCGGTGTCCTTTTGGGCCAAAAAAGCGAGTTTTGATACGGAAAATTCCTCATCCATTGTCATGGCCTCTGTGCAATAACACGAACATCAATAAATTTTATTGCGTAACACACTATCAATCTCAATCTAAATCATTTTGAAGAATATTGCTAATCCATTGCATCTTAAGTTCGAAAAAAATTTCTGCTCATCACGTAAATAATGCAATGAATGTTGTTGAACTGTCAAAATAAAACCGATTCCGATTGATAATGTATTACGCAATTGCCCCGCTGGTCAAAGCTATTTAACCCTTTGACCGGCACGGTCGTGTAAAGACGACAAATGAAAACGTGCCCAAAACGCCAATGCCGACAAGAAAACACCATGTTTTAAGTATAAACACAGAAAACTGAATTTAGTTTATTTATTTTGTACTTAAAAAATGGTGTTTTCTTGTCGGCATTAGCCGACGGTGGCGTGTTGGGCACGTTTTCATTTGTCGGCTATACACGACCGTGGCGGTCAAAGGGTTAAAGTACAGGTATCATCTAAACGACGAAAAAGAAGATGCAGAAACTTAGGTTGCTTAGGTGCGGGGACATGTTTATGCGTATTCTTTATATTTAAAATATTTATTCCTCAATTTTCATGATTGCACATACCACTGTTTGTCTCTGCATCACCCAAAGGTTGACCGGTAGAAAATACCTATGGCATTAAGTCCGCCTCTGTACATTTATGTGCTTGAAGTATTAAATAAATAAAAAAGGTAGGTCCAGCAGGCTGCACGTCGGACCTACCGTACCACGAAGTAAATGGTACATACTTTAAAACAGGAAAAAAATAAAATACTAGTTTTCTTTCTTAGTAATAATAATATTTGGCATTCCAAAAACATTGGAACCAAGCTAGATTTAACGTATTTTTTGTTGTATATTTGGAAAACTGGCTTATTATGTGATTGTAGACCTTCGGTATTGGTAAAGGAAATCGAAACCAAAGTCTCTGCCCTTACTAAAAATCTCTCTTTTCAAATTAACCGAGAACTGACCGTGATCACGTATCGGCTGCTCGGTTGCTCAACAGCCAATATTGTAAACATTCTAGTACATGATACGTGCCTGAACAACCTCAATGAACCTAATGATACGGGCAGTAATGATTTTCTATTCAAATGGCCCTACGGAACTTTGGCATGTCTGTAATTATCCCATCGATAGGAAAATCACAGCGCGTGTTTTGACGAAACTTTAGACGAACGTGATACATTTTCGATGTTTCTAGAATTAACTGTATAATTAATTAAAGAACTGCAATACAAAACGAATTGCGTAATGGCTTCTCTAAGTCGTTAACCGTGGACTTGTTAACTTTTAGAATATATCTTAATTTTTTGCATATACTACGAAATCCTTAATAACGTTCATTCTTCCTTCAAGAGAAGGTTTATTAGGAATGCCGAATAATTCCTGTTTTCAATATTTTTTTTATTAATTTTAATAAAACCGAACCCGGTTGGATTTTCAACGGTCAGCTCGTTGACCAGAGTTGAAAAGTCAACAGTCTCAATAATATTTAGGGGTTTATTTTGTTCCTTTTTAGGATTTGGAGCATGTAAAGTTTTACGGCCGTATTTACTCCACAAACCAAAACTTCCTGCATTTCTTTCAGTGCGGAAGTAGCGTGTGACTAAGCCACTGAGACAATATATATATCATAGTTACTCATCATGAATACAAAGAGCTATCAAGTAGGTAGAGACAGAGGAAATATCCGTGATTATGACGTGATCTGCAACTGCTAACCGAAAGGAAAACCTTCGTTTTTACTAAAAATATTAAGTGTAGCAGGTCCAAGACCATCAATGTCGTGGTCAGTGAGTCAGAGACCTTCAAAAGGATTGGTATGGTTTCCTGGACTGAATGTGAAATTTGATTTTTTTTATTGTTCAGGATAAAACGGATATTATGGTAGCACATACATACCTTGCTAGAAATCAAAGCAAATACAGTTGCCAACCCTTCAGAAAGAATCACCGATTCTGATGTTATCAGTAAGACATATTACAGACAAGACATAGTATAGAAAGATAAAAAAAATATCAGACTTTCAAAGTATGACAAAACGAGTACCTATCGACTACAAGCTTTTGCCTGCGGCTTCGACCATGTGGATGTCGAAAATTATTCCACGAGAACGTACTACCGGGATAAAACAGTATCCTATCTCCATACCCAGGTCATGCTCTACCAGTCATGCACGTTTACGCGTAAAACTATAACAGACAGACGAAGTTATTTTTGCATTAAAAATATTTGTATGGATTGCATAACAGAATCTTGATAAAATTGTACTTGCTCTAAAGTCTAAACGATCACGTCCTTAAGTCATTTATATCAGTTTCGCCATTAGATCTTTTATCAAACTCAGAACATAATCAACTCGTCTCAAATCTTATCTGAACTTATTTCAATTTGTCAAGTGTCTGCTGGACAAGTGGCTAACCTTCGATTGTCTGATAATGATGACGGTCCTCTATAAAGTAGGTACCTACTTTCGCGTTATAAAAACTTGTGTTACAAACGCGTGCAGATTTCTTAATCTTGACCCAATTGGACTGGAAATTACCATAAAGTAGATATTAGCTCATCAAAATAAGATAACTCATGAACAGTAACGAAATCTCTGAACGGGTAGTTGACACTTCCCGAGACCCAAGGGCTGGCTTTTACCTTGGCCAGAGGCTAAATATTACCATACAATGTGGCAATGCCGCCAGTCTCTTGGGTGCATTACCAGTCAACAGCGATGCGGAGGAATTTTTGGACGCCATATTTTATTAGTTAGTTAATAGTTTAAGTTAGGTTAGGTTATTATATTTTTAATAGTAAATTTTCGTGACAACAGTAAGTAATGATGATGATGAAGATGACCTAATGAATACCACCAGCCTAAAGCGAAGGTTGTTGTCATGCAGGATAATATTGGATTGCGATGGAACGATAAAATATAATGATTGATATGTCATTTTTATCATAAAAGTTTAGTTACAGTGCCAGATTCTATCGGGTTAGAGAAAAAACAATGTGAAATATTATCGGTGAAAGTGAGCCCTAACTTTAACACAATATTTTTTTCTGTAATAAAATTATTCGATTACATATTTTATTTACCAATCATTAACAAAATAAAAGCTGGTCAAATAAAAACAGAGCCTGCGTCATAAGTATTTCCTATTAATTAATACAAAAGATGTTAAGTATTTATTATTCTTAAATCAAGTGTTATCTACGTCAAAGGGCTCTTTAAATATAAAACATCCTAAGTACCCACTGAAATTGAAATATCTCATGTATGCGAGATGTACAGTATATGCAAAAGTTGCAGATAATTACGGTTATTACGAAATATATTTTTAAATTTTTTCTCATTCAGCAAGCTTAATCTAGACATATACATTCATTTAATCTAGACAGACATAATAATAAACTATTTGACCTTCATCAACCTTCATCTTTTTTTTGTGTTATTTAAAACACAAAAAATCGTTTAAGAATCAAGTGAGATTTACTTAATTGCATCTGTTTATTTTGATTGGCTATTCCATAATCGAGAGAACAGTAATTCATTAAATGTTACGCAAAAATAGTCAGGTTTTTATTAAATGGCCAGCTATGTTACTTCATCGACGATAATAACTAACAAAGAGTTAAAACAATCGGAGGTAGAGCTGTTGCAGTTGCCAGCAACAGCTCTACCTCCGATTGTTTTAATTGATTTTGATTTGATTTGCTCACGGAGGTGTTAAACCGTCCAAAGAATGTAATTAAACGTGTTTTTCTTTAATATTGTAAAATAAAAATTACGAACTCTGTCATATTTATTATTAATAAGTATTATTAATTAATTAGACCATGTTATAACTATGAATTACAATAAAAAAAATGTGTTCAGTAACGGACACAAAAAATCTGAGCTTACAGCCTTCTCATAACTTTTTTTTTGTTTAGCCTATACTTTCCCACTGCTGGGCAAAGGGGAAAAGAGTACCTGGAAGGACTTGGGGGAAGTCCAAGTCCTTCCAGGAACTCTTTTCCCGTGCAACCTCGAACCTGCCGGTCGATTCTGTAAAAATCTCACCGTGATAACTTAGTTGAAGTGAGCTATCAATAGGGGTAATCCCTAACATCAGGTGGAGTGACAGCTCACTTCACCTAAGTTTTCACGGTGAGATTTTTACAGAATATTACTACAGCCCTCGCGGTACGCGTCATCTTGCCATCGCTATTTGGGCCGACCTCGGCGGCCGTCCATCTTCAGGCCCATTGTGGAAACTTTTACCCAGCGGTGACCAACTTAAGCCTGGCAGCCTTCTTGCCTACGTCCATTATGCTCGTTTTTGAACGCAGCATCTAATAACTAAATCCATATTTTATTACCTTACCTATCGTGTTTCTCCTACGTAAACATAAACTAATAAACAATTAACTCCGTCATAAAATATGACGTCCTAAACACTTTATATTGACTATTATAATTTATTAATACCTAGACTAAGTTTTCAAATAGTTCTTCGTGCTATAAATACAACCCGCCAATTATGGTTCAATGTACGATATAGAATCTGTGGCAACATTTCCGCGTGTTTTGAAGCCTTTTATTTTAAATCTACCGAAACGGTTAATGGACGGAATAACCGGTTTTTTAACGAATTCTGCATAAATATGCTTATAATTATACATACAGGGTGGCGATGACATCGAGGCGCAAACTGCAACCATCCATGAACATGCAAATGATCCCCTACTTTAGAAATTGTACGTCGGTTATCAAAAACGAAAAATTTTAACGCAGGGTTGTTCAAAATCATGCGCTGTATCCATGGAAGTTGGTAACCGTTGGTAGGTTGCGCGGCGATGTTCCTGCCTCTCTGTTTATTTGACACTTATTATTTATTTAATACTTCAAGCACATAAATGTATTTCATAATAATACCTACTAATTAAGATACTTACTTACCTAATCTTTAGAATAGGTAAGTGCACCGAATTATATCACTATCTATAGGTACAATAGTTAAGTCCAGTTGCAACGTATATTATATTTAAATTGCTATCTCTAGCCACATTCAATTGACAATGTCAATGACAAGTCATTCAAGTGACAATGGCCCTGATTCTGTTGTTCACAAACTAAACAAAATTTAAGTTCAGTGCATCTCTTTCTTTCTATTTCAATATGAAAAGGACACAAGATGAATATTAGTTTAGTCCTGTCAAATTAGATAATCCATAGACAAGTTTAGACGTGATAAAAAATTGGCTACTAAAAATACGTCAATTTACGTCAGGCGCTGACTAATTTGACAGGACTAAACTAATATTTATCTTCTGTCCTTTTTCATAATGAAATAGAAAAAAAAATGCACTGAACTTAAATTTAGTTTAGTTTGTGAACAACAGAATCGGCGCCAATGTTAAGCCTTGGCAATAACTTCTAGAATATATAACCACGGATATAATCTTAGAAAACAAAAAACAATTGCAAGAAACTGACTGACCTACATATATGCAAATGTCTGAATTTAAATGTGGAGATTTATTTTGCAAAAACTATACTGACACCACCACATACAAACACTATCTGCATCATAGAACGAAAGGAGAACTTAACCTGTAGAATTAAACTCTCGAATAAGAACTTACCTAATTGTTTTTATTGTTCTAGAAATAGTACCATAAACCTAATGGTCGGTTCAACTGTCACGCACAGCACAGCCAATTACGAGTTCGAATTTGGCTTGTGGAACGGACCCTTAAATGGGTCTTTACACTTGACGTGACGTGACATTAAATGGAAGAGGTCGATTTACACATTCGGATTTCGAAATAGTAGTGCAGTACTTTGCAGCCAGTCCGCGGCTCAACAACGGAAAGATGGGAGGGGCGGCAATCGGACACAATACTATTGCGAAAAGTATCCGATTACTCGATTGTTGACCTAACTAGCAATGAATGCCGACAATTAGAGTCACGCCTGAGTGATTCACACAAAGTATTTAGTATCGGTAATTTGTCTTATGTATTTACTGGGTAAGATCAGCGTGTTAAATAACACGTAATAAGTAATTAATTTTGTGAACGAGGCCATTAGAGACGTCACTTATTAATTATTAATTAACGAGTGACCTAAACGAATTATAACTTTGCTTTGAAGAGTTATTTATTGGTTTCACCGTAAAAACTTTTCGGCTACAGAATCGTTAAGTAGAAATAAATCCATGACAAGACATAAATTCGTCATTATGAGTTTATGTAGCTACAAAAAATATAATTTTCTTTTCTACAAGCTTCGTTGGAAAATGATATTGGAGCCAGAAAAGGTCACAATACAGCACTGAAATTAAACTTCATTACTTCCGTGTAAATATTGTACATGTACAGCCATGTCATCATCTGCCTAGCCTTTTCCCAACTATGTTGGGGTCGGCTTCCAGTCTAACCGGATGCAGCTGAATACCAGTATTTTACATGGAGCGACTGCCTATCTGACCTCCACAACCCAGTTAGGTACTGGGTAATACGATACCCTTTGGTAAGGCTGGTTGCCAGACCTTTGGGCTACTGACTACCCGTAACGACTGTCAAAGATCCACGAATGACAGCCGGGACCAACGGCTTAACGTGCTTTCCGAGGCACGGAAGCCGATGCGTATGCACAGCCATGTACAATAGTTATTGTTAGAGCCATGTATTCAAAGGATACGAAAAAGAGATTCTGTATTTAGCGAAAGAGCGTTTAACAAAAGCATTCTCTGAAACCGTTAGTCAGAGAGTCAAAGTGAACCATCTTTTGTGACCGTAAGCTAATGAATAATGACAGCCCACTGAGTACAGTCAGTGCAAATGGTATATATCTGCAGTGGTATTGTATCTGCGTGGTATTGTATCTGCGTGGTATGGTATCTGCATGGTATGGTATCTGCGTGGTATGGTAAGTGCGTGGTATGGTATCTGCGTCGTATGGTATCTGCGTGGTATGGTATCTGCGTACGTGGTACGTGGTACGGTATATGGTATCTTTAAAATCAATTCACTTTGGATATTACAATTACGTGCTAAGTTCAATTTTAGTGGAAAGCTAATGTGTATTCACATTGTTTTTTTTTTTCATTTTGTGTGTTGGGGTGCCTATATATCAAGAAGCGATAAACTAAAAAGGTAAGGAGTATCTTACCTGTAGACTGTTCCATTTACAAAGACAACAGGCTGAAGTATCGCATTCATCGAACGACACATTATTCAAAGAGCTGAGAGTTGTATAAAACTCATGACATCATTTTAATTTATACTTTATTTATTTTATTTTAAATAGCGGCCCGTCCCAGCTTCACGCGGGTGGACATTTATTTTTTAAACATTTTATTTTTTTAATTAAAAAAACCTATATTAATCAGTGATAATGTAGCATTTAAATGGTGAAAGAATTTTTAAAATCGGTCCAGTACTTTTTGAGCCAATTCGTTACAAACATACTTATATACAAATCTTTCCTCTTTATAATATTAGTATAGATTAGTATAGAAGTATAGATAGAGCGGCCGAAGCCAATTACACTATATTTATATACATTTTAACACAGTCATGTATTCTTCTCAAAAAAATTAAAACATTCTTACTTTATTTAACTATGAGGTAAAAGTTACATTATATCAATGACTTACTAACTTTAGGCTTTACGTAAAAAAAAATATCGTGAATCCTTGACACGAATCTGAACTAGCCATGCCTGTCTTTAGACTACCTTCTGTCAACGCAGTCCCTAATTTCTTTAAGGGATGCCGCGTAGCACGTAGATCAAAATAGCTACGGTCGTAGCCACTGACTACCGCGTTCGTAGCACCGTAGCACCAATTTGTAGCAATGCATATTTTAGACTAGCTTCTGCCCGCAATTACCTCCGCGTAAATTTTCTTGTTTAACATAAAATGTATCCTGTGACACTAGGCAATACTGTGGCTTTCCATTAGTAAAATAATTTTCTGAATCAGATCAGTAGTTCAGAAGATTACCCCCTACATATGAAAGTCACAAAACTCACTTCTTTATAATGTTATAAAAAAAGTATAGCAGGTGGCAATGTTTATTATTAACACCTCTTTAGGGAGCAGTGTTATCGTCCCTGATTTACGAGTTGTAGTTCGCGAGTTCGAATCACCACTGCTCTCAAAACGATGAAGGAAAACATCCTGAAGAAACCGGCATGTCCTAGAACTAAAAAATTTGAAGACATGTAACATCCACCAACTCGCAAAGGGCCCGCATGGTAGATTATGGCCCACTCCCTATCACAGAGAAGACGCCTGAGTTCTAGCAGTGAGAACATCATAGGCTGATATGCTGCGTTAACACGTTTAGCCATAATGACAATAGATAATGAAAAGGTAAGCCTTTTTTTATAAACAAAACCAATATTAAAGTTGACGTTACCTACTTGCCGTGAGAAGATATTATTTAACGGCCTTTCATGACCACGTGCGACTCAAATCCTTGACATGCATTCACAACGTATCAATTGGAAATAATAACAAAAGACATTTCGCAAGCTATTATCGATATAATACTAAATATCTTCTATTTACTGAATAATATTATCGATACAATGCCAAGCATATATCGGTCAAAAACCTAAATTGCTATTTCGCAACTAGAGCGGACGCGGGGGGAAAAGGCGGCCAAGTGCAAGTCGGACGTGCACACGAAGGGTTCCACCGTACGATTTGTAACACTCATGATCTGCCTAGCCTTTTCGAGATGGTAACGCACGCGGCGGCGGCGTCTTTGAATCGATTTGACTTTCCCATCACTACATAGTGCTTGTGACGTCATAGTAGGTAGTCAAAAAAATGGCACGCTTGGTTTTCATACGGATCGTGATACTTGCGTTATCTAAGTATATCTATATCTGTGCTTCGAACGTGGATTCACGCGAGACAAAATGGCTTTTTAATTGTTTCTGTAATTACGGCATCGAATCGGTTAAATATACACAGCCCAGCGGGGTAATTGCGTAACACATTAACAGTAGTACCATGGATTTGATTTTGACAGTTTAACAACATTCATTGCGTTATTTACGTTATTGAGCAGACACATTTTTCGAACATATGAAGCAATGGATTAGCAATATCCTTCAAAATTAATCTAATTGAGATTGATAGCGTGTTAAGCAATTAGGGAACTTTAACAGACGGACGGATCAGCGGAGCCTTAGTAACAGCGTCCCATTGGCACCTTTTAGTTACGGAACCCTAAAAACCGATAAAAAAAGGTTCTGTTATTGTCATTTCATAACCGATATTGTAATAGAGCGATATGTAAGCCGGTCAAGTGTGTGCAAATGGCCTTAGAACGAAACAAAGTTACATTATCATAATCGCTTAATAATTTTTGCAACAGGTAATCGTTCTTGGCTGAATCATCGATTCCTGTGCGTAGGTGGGCCTCTGTTTTATTTTAATTTCATAATATTAATTGAATATTTTTTATTGATCTATTGTTATTTCATGATGTACTCAAGTGCTTAAAACTATCCCAGCTGGGTAATTGCGTAATACACTATCAGTAGCAATGGCTTCCATTTTGAAAGTTATACAACATTCATTGCGTTATTTACGTTGTTGAACAGATAAATTTTCCGAACATATGAAGCAATGGATAAAATATCCTTCAAAATGATTCAGATTGAGATTGATACTAGTGTGTTACGCAATTAGGGTGCTGGGCCCCTTTATCACAAAACTTTACAATATTGTAAATTTTACAAATCTGTGTATCACAAAACCCACACAATTGTATACAGAAATAAAATTGTATTATGTTTTTGTTCCAATAAATATTTGTGTTTTGTATAAAATTTGTACTTTAAAAATGCGGAACAATCTCATTAAAATCTGTATTTTTTTTTTCAGTTTAACAATTTTGTAGAATTGTAGACTTGTAAAGTTTTTTGCACAAAGCCCATGCTATTATCGTTATAACCAAATTAAGGTAAGTACCTAATTTAAATAGGGTTCTATTTGTTGGCTGGTTGGCCTTCAAGCTAAGCTCCGCATATTAGTGAACTATCCAAATTTAAATTAAATTAAAATACGATAAGCACTTGAAAATAGGACACACTATCGCATCGAGTAAAATAAACACTAGGTATCCATTCATCGCACCGAACGGAAAATTGTGACAAAATGAAATGATAAAACAATAAGTAAGTACAAATATTTTCTTTCAAGAATGCAATGAATCTAAAGCAATAATAATTGCGTGACTAACTACAATGAACATGACATTTTCATAGATCTAGGTAGATTTCCTAGCCTAGATTATATTCAAATAGTTTTTTCAGAACATTGAACCTATTTGAGGTTCAATATTCTTTGTGAAAAAAGTTGAGACTGTTACATATCGCTGCTTCAATTCAAAAGCACCACAATGCAAAAATGTTTTTATTGCAAAAATACAATCGTTATTCTTCATAATTTTATTAAAACTAGTTAAAACATTATTAATACTGCTTGAAAATATGTATAATATGCGTATAATTGATATATATATAAGAAAATATTAGACACAAATAGATTTTTTTTCTTTGATTAGGTAGCTCTTCTGTAAAAAAATGTAATCTTGATTTATGGTAGTTTAGAAATGAAGCAGCGATATCATAATCGCATTTGAATTAGGCCGCTTTCTGCGATAAAGCTACGGTTTCTTATAAAAGCGGACGCCGCTACATCACGGCCGCACAGTGACGGCCGTCATGAAAATGATGGCAGCAGGGTTTGATTTCATGGTGTCAAAAAAGGCTCTCTAGGAAAATACACCAACTCACTTTCATAAATAACGCATTTATGAAAGCGAGTTGGGTGTATTTTCCTAGAGAGCGTGTTCAGTGACGTCATTCGTCGGTAAATTGCGGACGCTTTGTGGCGGCCATCACAGTCTTAGAAAACAATAGCTTTAGAAATAAATAAAATAAAGAAAGGCGAACATAATAATATGGCGTTTTAATATTCTTTTTATTTTTCCTGTTTATTTGAATAATTCGCCTATTATCGCAATTGAACAACAAGAAAGGCCTTTCGCTATAACAAACTAACTAGCAATTAGTTATAACTAATCAAATGGATGACGATTTTTCCTATTGTTTCTTATATCAATAATTATTCTAATACGAAACCACAACTCTGTTGTCCAGGCTTCGGCTTTCATTGATTGATTACGAATAATCACTAATTAGGTGGTAATTCCACTGATTAACGTCGTGTTTACAAACAGACAGTCCGTGAATTGAATGAAATGTGTTTGACTAATGTGAATGGAAAGAACCGGTTTTGAAAACAACGATAGGTAATAGGTAATACGGGCTGGAGTCCGCAAAAAAAAAATTAAAACAACGACTTGTCACAGATACACAGATAAAATATAGTTTTAATCACTTTTTTTCTAAAGTATTTTTCTCGCATTTTATCTATATATTAGATGTCATTGGTGATGCTCTTCAAAAAGGTCATGCAGGTGCAAACTATTCGCAAACGGCGTACATCAGATAATTATATGAACATAATAGAAGCAAAAGGAGAACGTTTTAAGTATGAATGTCGATGGCTTTGTGAGTAGGGGAAGACCAAAGAAACGATGGATAGACTGTGTGAATGATGATATATGGTTAGAAAGAGATTGACTACCGAGATGAGGACTAATACAGAAGTATGGAAGAAAAAGACATTTTGCCGACCACAAATAAATTGAGATAAGGGAAGATAAGACTGATGAAACGAAGCAAAAGTTCTGTAAGGATCGTAGCAGTGCCTGCCGGGGCAGCGGGATTGTCCGAAAGGGTTACCGCTGCCCCGGAACACAAAGGGCTAAGAAAGGAACACGGGTGGGTTTTAGTCAGTAAGAGTCTGACACTCCCTTCTGCTCCACCCAGAGCGGGAGGGGTCATTCGATGATTTCCCATCCACAAAAAAAAAAAAAAAGGATCGTAGCAGTTGGCCTTCCGTGGGAATAAGGTGTAAGTTTATAAGTACGTAGGTAGTTATGGTAGATATTGAAATTTAATTGCTCTTGTTATGAAACAATATATCCATCCCGCACGTACTAAATATTTATTCATGCGTAATTAGTTTTATTAAACATTGTTTTACTACAACATGCATATAAATGGCGTATTATTGCCTATTTTGTTTGTTGTTTGGGTTCGATGTAGCATTGTCTTTGACTATCGTCATTCAGGAATGACGCAAGGAGTGACAGATGACAGACCACAGATTATCTAGTTACAGATTTTATAACCAACTTTTAAAAAAAGAAATCCGGCCAGCTAGTTTAATTTTAATAGTTCAACAACATTCATTGTGTTATTCACGAGGGAAGTACTTTAATGTGGTTGCTAAGCAATTTATGCTCGTCACAATGCGTATTATGAAGTGGAGCTGATAGTGACTTCTCAATCAGCTCCAATTCTCCTGGTTCTTCTAGAAGAACTCCTGCATCGGGAAAAGCAAAATACCTACAGATCCAAAAAGACCGACTTCCGAAATTAAAGTTATTTTTCACGTTGTAGTGTTTTTTGGAAGTCGGTTATTTATTTATTTTTTTATTTATTTTTTGTAAAAAAGTTTTTAATTTTTCACCCCTAAACACCTAATTGTTTTCGTCGTAATTACACTACACCACTGTTTAGCGGTGCACAGATTACAACATCTTTTCAATTTTTATCGACATATTGCGAATAGTCTCCGAGTAAAATTACTGCGTAACGACCGGACGGACGGACAGACAGACATAACGACATTATAAAGGTTTTTTTTACCATTTGTTTATGGAACCCGAAAAAATAGAAAAATAATAGTAGTGCCCTTATTCCGTCAGATAAGTACGCCCCTAACAACTTAATAAGGCTCTATTCAGGTCGTGTCATAAATCGGGCACGGTATTGTAGGTCGTTGCTTAACTACCCTTATCATCACAAAGTTAGATTTTAGACACAGTTATCAATCGATAAAGTACAGACGCCAGCACATCAAGATACCCGAAACTGTAAATTTTTCCCAAACAACTTTGAACCTAATGCTTTAGCGATAAAGTTGAAAATCTATTGAAGAAATTTGACAGACTGTGGTAGCTATATGCTGACGTCTGTACCTATTAGACTCTTTTAAACATAATGTAATCAATCAAAATATTAGGCTGAGAAATAGCACTTTTTGAACGTCAAAATTATAATAATATTATAATAATAATATTATATAATAGTATTATTATAATATATCTTGTATTTTAGTCCTTGATTACTAACATAATTTTTAAGTATAAGTACTAACATAAATATGGATCGCTGTGTCTGAAGTAAATAAATAAATAAATAAGACAGTCCCACAATTCCCACGATTTATTATTTGTAAAAAACATAATTTTAAAGATTTTTTACGTCAACCGACACGAGTTACATAAATCATTTATTTTATCATCACCATGTAATGTATGAATTCGAACATTGTGATTAGAGTCACCATAATTCGTGAATTTTGAAGGACAAGTTTATTTTGTGCAAATCCGCTTATTTTTAGAATAAATACACAAGCAATTATAATAATTTCCTTAAGTGCTTGTTATATACTTAAGAATCAATTTGCATAGTAATGCATGTAAAACGATGTATTGACATTACGTTTGATATTGACTCGAGACAATTCGGGTTTAAGAGGAAAATATGAACGGCCGGTCTATATGGGCTATATCCGGCATAATGTGTATAGTTTGAATTTATTTGAACTATCAATTCAGTATGAAGTTGCATAAGTATTCGAATCGGAGTTAGAAAGATCTGAAATGGACTTAGGAAGAATTAGGTCAATGCAATGCAATAGGAATGGAAAACAATTAGTGCTTACATTTAGTCATAGGGGTTAGTACAAATTGTTTTTAAAATCTACCTAGGGTATATAATATATTTTTATTTTATTTTATTTTTTTATTTGTAATTTCAGCATGACAAATGAAGAATGAATGAAGAAGGAATGACGTTTTCAATATGTGTAAAATTATTTCAACGTCATAATTATAAATAAATTCGTTATTATATCTACATATACTTATGACAGAATGATAACGTAAACAAACACGTTATTAATTCCAAAAAGACATTTAATTTATTGCGCGAAAATTACTAACTGATAGGAAACTACAAACAAGTGTTAGAGAATTTGTAACGAATCACAACATAGTATAAAACAAAGTCGCTTTCTCTGTCCCTTTGAACGCTTAGATCTTTAAAACTGCGCAACGGATTTTGATGCGGTTTTTTTAATAGATAGAGTGATTCAAGAGGAAGGTTTATATATATAATACATGCATGCATGTGATGTCGTAAATAAACTCATTTTTTTGCGCTTACTTTTCAAACGCTGGCTGAACCCTACGAGATAGGTCAAAATAATGTACTACAGTATTGTACACCTTAAAAAGGTCTACAAAAAAGTCCGCGATGGTATATGTCTATCTCTTAGGGATAACCCACAATAATCATTTTTATCCTTTACTTTTTACGACAAATAATGGCTTATTTACGAAGCGATTTTAAGCAATACAGCATTAATCCTTATCCAATTAAATACATTGTGCATTTAATATAGATAAATATGGCCCTTTACAGCATGTAATTTTAATGAATATTTTCGAAGATATTACAGATTTAAAATGCAGGGACATAGCGGTTGCTGCGGTACCGGCCGCGGCGGCGCGTGCTGGCATTCTTGAAATACCTGTACTTAGTATCAGTATTGCACCCGTGCGAAGCCGGGACGGGTCGCTAGTTATGTATAAAACATGCTATAAATGAGGTATTTACAAATATATAAAATAAGTGAAGTTTTCAGTACTTAAGTAACTGACTACTTTTTGTTTTACGTACCTACATACCTACACAATTACAAGCACAACCAGCCTATAATGTTCCCACTGCTGGGACACAGGCCTCCTCTCGATGAGAGGGAGTGGGTCGTAAACCGCCGTAACTACATAAAAGATGTACAGACGCCAGCAAATCAAGCCTTTAATACATTTTCAACTTTATTGCTAAATCATAAGGTTCAAGTTGATTGGGAAAATTTTACAGTTTCGGGTAGCTTGATGTGCTGGCGTCTGTACTTAAATGATTTTTTTTTCTATATGTAAATAGATACGATTAGATACAAACACTTTTACACGTCAATCATATTTTAACTTAACTAGATGAGGTCGGCGTTTCCTATCTGACTACTTTGAGAAGAAAGGCCAAAACAAAGTCAGGTCACAGCAGTCTCTTTTAGAGTCCAGACATAATCTTGGTCAGATCTTGCGAAGACCATGCAGATTGGTGTCGTTAGGGCTTTTGAAGAAAGAACCACACAGATTGGGTGGACGTGTCTAGTCAGTGCACGCATTTGTCAGTAATCGTGCAGCTCAGCTGAAAACTTTTAAAGATATCTTGCCACTACCGTTAGTAAGACCTCAAGAAATTCGTCCCCGATATTAAAGTGATGTTTTATATCCCGTCATAATGGAATTTTCTCGATAGGAAAAAATATTTAACGTCACTTCTCATTACTCCAACGTTTAATAGGATCGTAAACAATCGTTTGTGAGAAATCTAATAAAGTGATTCCTTAAGTAACGAGTGTTTATAATGGAATTATGTTCTAAGCGCAGTTGCTTTATTAATTCAATTATTTTTTTTACTCTTGATTTTTAAGACGGAATGATAATTATAATAGCGCATGAAGCATATAAGTTACTGTAAATATTATGTTTAATTATAAACAAGAATTCTGTGTATTTTAGCGTATACCTACGCTAAAATACACAGAATTCTTTATATATTACACAGAATTCTTGTTTATTATTAACATGTTAGTTCAGAAATAAATGAATATTGGCGCAGTTTGTAACGTCAAGAAAATAATTTTGCAAAAAAGAAAGCTGTCAGATATTTCGAAATTCAAACCGGTAATGAAAAACCGGAGGGCCAAGGGAAATCAAGAATGACCTATCACGATCTTATTGAACCTTTTTTTAGAGACAGGAATCTCTCAAACTGGCATTTAAACGTTAGTTTCATTACTTACTCGCTTAATTTGAAGAAATAACAATAGGTAGGTACTTTTGACGGACGAAGCATTTTTTTCTAGAGCTTATTCCCTAAGGATTGATAGAAAAAAAAATAGCTGACAGTCTAAAGTAAATGTATTTTATTGATGCTAGGTATTGAAATTGAATTTAACAACGTTTATTTATATTTATAAAATATTTGAATATTCATGAATAACCTTAATTGGAGAGGCACCAATAGAAGATTTATAAATATACATAGATAATAATATACATATTTTATAAACCAATACCTATCAGATATTTATTATAAAACTGCAATTAATGTGGAACACAAATCAATTAATGCTTCAGTTAAACGTTTGCAAAGTTGGATACTTTTTATTTGTTTCTTGCCTCTAAAGTTATTCAAATTATTACACGAAGTAGTGCCTTTTTGTACCTAATCAATTGAAGATACATTTTGAACAATATCTGCGCCTACCTTCATGTGCAAAAACAAGTCAAACGGCTCAATTAACTTATCGATACTTAACACTCACAATAATTTCCACTTTCACGTAATAAAAATTAAATAATGATGTACTGACTTGGCTTATCCGAGGAGTCCTCGTCCATGATCGCCAATTTGCTCGGCCTTTTATCATCTTCAGACTTCAGACCCATGTTCACTGCAACGGCCGGAAAATTAAATAAATTAAATCAAATTAAAAACACGGTGCTTTTATTCACGTGGACCACTTGCACAGGCTGAATGTATTTTATATTTAAATTTATTGTTATTAGTTTATTTTTAGAATTTAAATAAGTTTCGAATTATTGTTTGATTATTTATATTTTATACGCGCGCGTCAAAACGCCATGCTCGCGACAGGTGAGCCTGGCCGCGTACTTCGTCCGCGAAGGTTAGTATCGACTGTCACATTACAATGGACTAGCCTTGTTTTTAAGGCACGCGACTTGCAGGCACGCAGCTGACTCGATCGTTCGCGTATGTAGGTAGGTTTGTATCAGTGAATTTGACATAATAATTGACACGATCGGGATCGACGAAGTTTGATAGAGATTAACGTGTGTGTAAAAAGATTTTCTTTAGACTCCAATAAGTAGAAAATTGTATTATATTTAAGAAAAAATAATAGAGGTAAATGAAATTCCTAAAATACTGTTCAATAGTAAATTATGATTTTTAATTTGCTAGACTAAAATTACAGCTGCGTTCGACCTTTTTATTATGTCAACGTGACATTATTTAGTATCATATTAACTGTCATTTCGGTCTAGCAAATTTTAAAAAAAAATGGCCCCATTATTAATAATACCTTCAACAGTCAATACCCGACTACAGTTAAATTAGAAATAAAGAAGCTAAATGATGATGAGACTGTCCTTTAGATATGCAAGAAAAAAGAACCGAGATGAATGCCCGAACGTGCGCAAGACAAAAAGGAAGAATGATTTAAAAATTCATTCAACCTTTTTGTTTGGTAGTACGTTCCATTTACGTCACTAACTGAACACGATAAACGATGAATTTGCGTAACACACTATTACTCTCAATTTGAATCATTTTGAAGCATATTGCTAATCCATTGCAATGTTGTTGAACTGTCAAATTGAAACCCATTGCTACTGTTAGTGGGTTACGCAATTACCCCACTGGTTTATTGTTTGGTTTTAATTCGCAAAGACTCACAAGAGAATTAAAAAAGTACTTATGTTGGTATTTCAAATATTTCTGCTTCAGTTTGCTATCAATCGGTTGATTTATTTCATAATTCCGTTTTTTATGTTAATTTCCATGGTGATAACGGTAAAGGCTTTCTTTTTGTGTTTCGACACTCGGTGAAAGAATGTGTGTTTCTGGAGATATTGATTGAAGAAAAACTGTAAGACAAAAAGAAAAAAATCACTTGAAAATATATCTTGTTTCCACGAATTTGACGGAAAGATTTCAGGAATAAAAAATCGACGGGTTGCACTCCGGGAGTGCCGGCAGAAGTGAAAACTTAAATATTAATGTTCTGCATTTTTGATATTTTGGAATGGTTAGAGAATAATTTTGTACGAATTGCTTTCGTTATCAGTATAAAAGTATTATTATTTATGTGGTAGGATACAATATTTATTCATTGCGCTATCGTACACAAACATGACAATTATCGAACATTCGCGCAAGCGCCTTGCGCCGCCTGCCCTCTCTCCATCCGTCTTACGAATTCTCGATCAGGTCACGTGTCCTGACGCGAGTTTAGAGATTTTTACCCATTCCAAAAAAAATACGCAGCTCCGCTAAAGAAGTTTTCACTTCAATAAAAAAAATATCCGGTGGTTTTGTTTTAATGATAGCATAAGACATAATCAGGCTATAATGTTGCCACTGCTGGAACCCAGGCCTACTCCCTGTGAGGAGTGGGCCATAATCCACCACGCGGACCAAGCGCGGGCTGATGGATGTCACAAATATTTTCGAATTTTTAAAGTGAAACTTTTATTACATCGTCTCAAACTTTTTCGTCTGTGCGTTGCATGTCGCGTGACGGTCGGCCGCGGAGTAGGTATAAAGTTTCACTTTTACCGTGGTTACATAAAACCACACAATCCTTTTTGGTTCTAGAACATGCCTGTGCATTGTTTCCTTCACCGTTTTGATAGCAGTGGTGATGAAATACATAAATTAAAGTGCCTTGACTGGGTTCGAACTCACGACCACTCGTAAGTCGGGGCCGATACCACTGGGCCACCGCTGTAATGATAGGTCAATTCTAAACTATACTCCATTTACAATAAGAATAGACTTTTAAACAAACCTTTTTTACCGTCTGTTCAATAGATTTTGACTTCTATTCCGTAGGCATAAGGATGGCATTAAAAGCAGTAAACAGTTGTTATTGTAAATACTTTTTTTGCTTTTAATGCCATCCTTATGCGGTTATGCCTACGGAATAGAAGTCAAAATCGGTTGAACAAGCTGTAAAAAAGGTTTGTTTGTAAGCACTTTTTTTGCTTTTAATGCCATCCTTATACCTACGGAATAGAAGTCAAAATCGGTTGAACAAGCTGTAAAAAATGTCTAATCTTATTGAGAATGGAGTTATAGTAATTATGCAACCCATCGGTAACAACACGAACACTAGATACTAGATTAAAATAACCCATTACAATAAACCATCGTTACCATTATCTATATAAAAACTAAAACCCACTTATCAGGCCTAATTAAATCCTACTCTTACTAATTGAGCTCTGTCTGGATCAACTTTTATTAATACCTATAATTAATGATAAAGCGTCAAGGTAGGTACAGAGGCCAGCACATCAAGCTACCCCAATCTGTCAAATTTTCCCAATTGAATATGAACCTTATTCCTTTGCAGTAAAGTTGAAAATCTATCAAAGAAATTTGACAGATTGGAGTAACTTTATGTGCTGGCCTCTGTACATCGTTTGTTTTATGCAATTTTCAACTCAGTATCAGGTTGTACAGACGCCAGCATTTAAAGCTACTACGATCTGTCAAATTTCTTTAATAGATTTTCAACTTTATCGCTAAATCATAAGGTTCAAAGTTGATTTGTATGTATATATATATATATAAGTATTTATATATATATCATTAGTATATAATTATCTATATATATTATAGTATGTATGTGTATATAACCTATTGATGTATTTGTGTACCTAGTTTTAACAGTTTTTTTTTTCTCATTGTTCCTCTCAACTGAAGCACCTGCCATCTAATCTCTTCACCACCCTTGGTTGACTGGTAGAGAATGCCTAAGGCATTAAGTCCGCCTTTGTACCTTTTTGTGCGAAAAGTTTAAATAAATAAATAAAAGTTTAAATAAATTGGTAAAATTTTACAGTTTCTAGGTAGCTTGATGTGCTTGCTTGCAAAGTAAAGCGCCTGTCTGTGTTCGAACCCACGACTCATAGGTCGTGGCCGGCCGTTACCACCGAGCCACTACTGCTCCACAAATTAGGGCAATTTAATATACCAAGTGACAACTAAGAAAGTAGGTATTGGCCCCGATTATGTTGTTCATAAACTAAACTAAATTTAAGTTCAGTGCATCTTTTTCTTTCTATTTTATTAGGAAAAGGACAGAAGATAAATATTAGTTTAGTCCAACTATAGGTATAATCCATAGACAAGTTTAGACGTGATTAAAATATTGGCTACGAAAAATACGTCAATTTTCGTCAGGCGCTGACTAATTTGTCAGGACTAAACTAATATTTATCTTCTGTCCTTTAGTTAATGAAATAAAAAGAAAAAGATGCACTAAACTAAAATTTAGTTTAGTTTGTGAACGACAGCAGTGCGATTCTGTAACCATCTCACCGTGAAAACGTAAGTGAAGTGAGCGTGGAGTGAGCTGTCAGTGTCATCCTGATGCTAGGGATTGATACTCTTGACAGCTCACTTTAAGCTCACTTCACCTAACTTTTCACGGTGAGATTTTTACAGAATCGATCGGCAGAATCGGGGCCTTGTGCCAAAATTACCTTGTGCACCTTGTATCTGAGGTATCTAGTAGGTATTCTTACAGACGACAGATGAATTATTTATAATAAAGGAATATTTATTTATATAAATCACGAAGCATTTATAATTCAAACTTAAGATTCGAAGAATTATTACGTTATTGTGTTAGCTATATTTCTAAGGGCTGATATTTCAATGGCCAGATAATTTTAAAATTTTTGACAATTCTTCCATACAAAATATGGCAGACGTCAATTTTGTTCCAGGAATAAAAATTATCTGTCGATTGAAAAATCAGCCTTAAGTATTTATACTCCATTTTTTTAGGTACCAATAAAACGGGGTGAATAGAGAGATGCAGGGGTGAATCAAGACGAAACTTTAAAATGGATTTTAACATTGAAATAAGTAGTAATGTTTTCTGCCAACAAGGACACTTACCTAATCATTAATTATAATATAATAAACACATTAGTCCTCTTTGACATAAAAATATATTGTTTCAATGTTAAAATCCATTTTAAATTTTCGTCCTATTCACCTCGTTTTACGGTAATTAAATAATAAATGTAAACAAAAAAAACCACGTGACGTGGTTAACCGACTAAACGTAATACCAGTCTATTCTGTTGTCAGGCTATTTACATACGACGTAGCATGACAACTGAAGTGACTGGTACAGATTGGTGACTGGTATCTGTATTATGTTTAGTCGATTTACCACGTCACGTGGTTTTTTTTGTTTACATTTATTTAATTACTTTAACCAAGGGAATATAGATCTATTTTGCGGAAAACTTGTTTATTTTAAATAAGTAGATGACTTGCTGTCTTACTGTTGCACTTAAAAATACACATATCATAACATTACGCCTGTAGGTATTCTCCGAGGGATTAGGCAGAGTGTTTCTACAGGGTCAAATTAAATTAGCTAGCGAATCTCTGCAAATGAGATGGGTATCGATATCTAAACATGATAAAACTATAAAAGCACATTAAGCCGTTGGTCCCGGCTGTCATTCGTGGATCTTTGACAGTTGTTACGGGTATTCAGAAGCCCGACCAGCCACGGACCGATCCCGGCAAGCGTTGCTTAACCCTGAAGATCGACCCGTGCAGAAACAGCTACACGGGTCGATCTTGAGGGTTAAGCAACGCTTGCCCGGATTGGTTATTTAGCCACGAGCCCCACAAAAAACAATGTAAGTAATGACAAAATTATGAGATAAGTGTTGTGTGTGTGAGTACTCATTTTGAGAATGGGTGTCTGGTGTATTTTTTGAGATGTAAAAGCACTATAGTTTCCCTTTGCATTTTAGTACTTAACACATTTATGTATATGTAAATTCCTTATCACCATAACAGCGGGGTAATTGCGTAACACACTATCAGTAGCAATGGGATTCATTTTGACAGTTCATCAACATTCATTGCACTATTTACGTTGTTGAGCAAACACATTTTTCGAACAAATGAAGCAATGGATTAGCAATACCTATGCTTTAAAATGATTCAAATTGAGAGTAATAGTGTGTTAGGGTTCAGAGCAGGTATAATTATGGTATAATTTATACATCAATTTAGAAGATTGTCAAGGAAAACCATAAATTTTACCCCAGACGTAAATGTTGACAGGAAAATTATTAAAAAAAAATCCGCTAAACATTGTAATTTTTCGTTGTGATTTATTTATCATAAAAGGTGACAAGGACATTGAAATCTTTTTTGTTTATCTTTCGTCTATTTCAGTTTAGATCAGCCTCAAAAGGCGGCGATAACTACCTAATTGGACAACCGGCGTACCCCTTTTGGTACGGGTAAGTTAGCCCTGGCTAAAACATAGATACTTAAATAAAAAGTCAACGAGAAGTACCCTATACATTTTGATTCCCTAGAGTGTCGAAATATACGTTTTTTGGGGTATAAACGGCCGTATCTTTTTTTACGTTAACTTAGAAGTTTAATTTTCTCAGCTTCAAGGGACCGCAGACCTGAATAATATGGCTTTAATTTCAACTCGATATCTCCACGCGTTCCCGAGATAAAGGGTCTTGACAGACAAACGGACGGACAACAAAATGATCCTATAAGGCTTCCGATTTTTCCTATTGAGGTACGGAACCCTAAAAATATATAAATTCCCACCCAAAAACAATATTAATTTTACGGGTTCCAGACCCACGGGACCCTATTACTAAGCCTCCGCTGTCAGTTCGTCTGTCTGTCAGCGGCCTGTATCTCATGAACCGTAGGTAATAGGTAGACAGTTGAAGTTTTCACAGTGTGTATTTCTATTGCCGCTATAACAGCACATAATTATAATAATTAAATTAAATTAAGTTAAAAATTAACGGGAGGTCTACATACAAGAAACGCGTTTTTTGGTTATCTGTCAAATTTCTTTAATAGATTTATCAATTTTATCGCTGACGCATAAGGTTCAATGTTGCCTGGGAAAAATTTACATTTTCGGGTAGCTTAATGTGCTAGCGTGTACCTACCTAATAAAAATTCCGTTGATTCTTCTTCTTAAGAAATCCCGAAAACCTTCCTCGTATGTATCGTACTTACATGGAAATATCTATATCTATTAACCAATACAAAGTCTTCCCTCTAAATGTCCACCACCTCTTGAAAAGTAGGTACAGTCGAGTTCATTAATATATTGGCAGTGAAAAAGTTTCAAAATAACATAAGCGTTAAAATGATGATCATTTTTAAGGTTATAATATTTTGAAACTTTAAATGTATCTTAACATATTATTTATGTCTAAGTTTGTATAGAACTATACGATCATTTTAACGCTTATATTATTTTGAAAATTTGTCACTGCCAATATATTAATGAACTCGACTGTACCTAACAAAACAAACATTTCACAACACAAAGAAAAACAACTTTCAACTTTTATTTTAAACAAACAGTTTTGCTTTCTTGGACTACTTATTATTGTTGTCATTTCCTCGAAAAGAAATCAAGGGCAACGGAAAATTTACGAAAAGAACATCTTTCGAATACAATTCTACATTTGAAAAAAAAAAAAAACTTGTAAGTACAGTTCGAGAATATTCGAAAAGGTAATTTAAATTTTCCTGCCGTATGCACATCCAGTTTTCGCGGGCATACACCCAAAACGTGGCTGGTTGCTGATTGGTCATTCGCTGCACGTCGAACAAAGAGTATCACCGGGTTGATGAGCCACCAAACTTGGGAAGTCAACTACAGGTTGAATAACGTCACGACCACAACGCAGGTGACACAGAAATAAGTGGATAATATAAATTACAATTGATTCAGTTAATTTAGTACTTACCTACACATAAGCTCAAAGAGCATTGACTAAATGGAGTAGGCAAAAGACTTGAAAATGCGTCAGTTTGCGTAAAACTGCGTGTTGCAAAGCCGAATACTCCGGTGTATATTTCCCGCCTCCACTACACCACTGACGCGGAAGACATCGTGACGTACGTGCGCCAAAGGTTGAAGTACGCGCCGAGAGTGCAGCTGTTGGAGTCGCATCGCAACGTCAACTTTAAGGCGTTTGTTGTGCGCATACCAACATGCTACCTGCACCTGGTGATGGAAGAAAGCTTTTGGCCGCAGGATGTGGTATTTCGCCGCTTTCGCGGACAAGTGCCACCAGAACGCACAAAGACATAGTGCAACTAAGTGATACTAACATAGTTATTAAGTTTTATTTACTAACAAAGTTGTTACTATATTATTATGTATACTTAGGTTAAGGTATGAATCTATGGGTCTTTGTTACCTGAAAATAAATGGTTTATTATTATTATTATTACACTAAGTAGGAAAAAAAGAATCGAGAATGCGTCAGTACTTCTGTCCCAATTTAGGTAGATATACAGTACAGTGCCGAGATGGGACTAAACCAGGCTGCCGCATATTCACATTTCTTACAAATTCACAAATCTGACGCTAATCTTAAAAAATGGCGTATTAAAACTCTTAGGAGACGTCTGCAATAACGCAAGTTGTAATTGTATTGATTTGCACAAACCGTGTTGAATTTTAAATGATGTTTGATTAATACACACAAATCTTCAGTCTGCCTAGCCTTTTTTTATTTTCTGCTTTATCAGAGAGCGCTTCTTGTATAGAATCTGTTCGAATCGATTTAACTAGAAACCATTGAGCATTCTCAAAGCTTATTGTAGATAGATACCTATTTGAAATACCTGGCAAGGCACAAAAATGTCATGAGGATTAAAGCAGTGAACGAGTGGCGTCCAAGGACTGGAAGACGAAGTGCTGGGCGTCCGGCGGCGAGATGGGTAGTACGTGGGTAGAACCGGTGGGGTAATTGCGTAACACACTATGGAGCAATGGATTACCAATATCCTTCAAAATAATTCAGATTGAGATCAATAGTGTGTTACGCAATTAGGGTGCAGGATGAGGCTGGCACAAGAGCCTGGGGATCAACACAAATACTCAGCAGTAGATGAAGTCGGGCTGGTGGTTGCTGGATGATCTAAAAGTATATCTTGTTGTAAATATAGTGCAGCCTGTGCAACAAAACAGATTATATTGTGTTTGAACAAAGAGAACATCTTGACGTAACAATATGAAGGGTCCGAGAGAGGTGCTATAATAGCACCATACGGTTAAGCAACAATCAGACGCTTCTCTTTTTGTTAATTGTCTTTCACTCGAAGTGAAACGTTTGATCACAAAATGAATACAAGGTGTAACTGAATTCATGAATAAAACGATCAAACAATATTGGATTTCGGCTCTCTTCACTTGCCTGCCGAACGATTAAAATATGAAATGAAATTAATGGAGTAGATGAATGTTCATTCCTATGTAATTGTGTCAGTGTCATGTGAACGTGGAATGAAACAAAAAAAAAAAATAACATTGACTCGAGTAATATCGTCTGATATCTAGTGTTGTAAGAAACTCAAGTCTTGAAGTCTCATTTAATAAGACTTGAGCTATTTTTGAAGACTCAAGTCTTATAAATAAAACTTAAGAGCTGAAGTCCTTTAGAATTTGGAGTCTTTTGTAAAAAGACTCGAATCCTGCCAAAAAGAACTCAAAGACTCAGTCTTTTTAAAAGAACTCATGACTGAGTCCTCTAAATCTATAGCTATAGTTTGAAGTAAATAAAATAGCAATTAACAAATTATTGATTTATTAAGTACTTACGTAAAAACGCTCAAATCGCTTTCATCACACCAACTCAAATTCATGACTCAGTCTAGCTCAAAGAACTTAAAAGACTCGAAAAGACTCGGAAGGACTCAGAGGACTCAAAGGACTCGGACTCATGTGACTAACGAATCCTAGTCTTGAAAATCGACTCCAGTCTCGAAATGAAGACTAAAAGACTCGAGTTTCTTACAACACTATTGATATCAGCTGTACTACCATTTATGTTGCATCACCGTTCACCGTATATTACGTCAATTACCAGTGACCAACAACTTGAGTGATGGTTTCCTTTTTAAAGACTGAAGTTACCGCTGTGAGGATGTTGCCAAATCTTTGCGAAATCTTTAGACGGATGATCATGAATTTGCATGCCAATTATCTTTTAGACGGAACCTACATACTAGGTAAGACGGCGTACATCTAGACTTGCAGTTACATCAATATAATTATTGCTAGCTAGTTCCCTAGATTGAGGGGCCCATGGCTAAATAATAACATCCGCACAGGTCGATCGATCAGGTTGCCGTGTTCCCTCGGAAAGCACGTTAAGCCGTTGGTCCCGGCTGTCATTCGTGGATCTTTGTCAGTCGTTACGGGTAGTCAGAAGCCCGAAAGTCTGACTAACCAGTCTGGGACACGCATGTTAGGCCACTAAAAGTATGAATGTAAGGCATACTGAGATGAGAATGCTAAGAGGGATGTGTGGTGTTACACGAATGGATAGAATAAGAGATGAGTACTTAATAAAAAGTCTGAAAGTGGCACCGGTAACTGAAAAGTTGTGTGGAAATCGGTTTGTCATGGTATGGGCATGTGTTACGAAAGAACGACGTAAATTATGAGAAAAGTTTTGAGTATGAATTTCGATGGCTATAAGCGTAAGGGGAGACCAATGAAACAATGGATGGACTATGTGAATGATGATAATATGGTTAGGAAGGGAGTGACCGAGATGACGACTCAGAAGAAAAAGACAAGTTTTGCCGACCCCAAATAAATTGGGTTATGGGCAGGGGAATTAAATCTTTTGAATCTTATTCCCTTTTGTTTTCCTTCGTCCGACTAACTATCAAAAGTTTAAAGAGCTTAATATTCTTCTACACTTGCCTTGTCGGGATAGTCATAACCCTGGATAAAATTCATAAATCACTCCAAATAGTCGATTATCAGGTGAAATCTAAAACCCATTAATTTTCATGCTATCAACAACTTTGATCAAAATCAATGTAAATAACTTACTGCACAAACCTAATCTACTGCTATATATTCTTAGAATGGCAGTAGATACAGTTAGTTCTAAGATCAGTACAAATACTGGAGCAATCGCTTTATCTATTGTGTTAGACTATGATAAGATAACAAAGGCAGTAAACTTGTCGGCAAGTTCGATCACTGTTGAAGAAATATCTCTACGAACATTTGCGTAACAATAAGTTGTACTTACTGACGAAATGTGATAACTATCGGTAGTCCCCTGTATTCTCTAGCGATATTTTTTCAAAACAAGGTTCTGCTTTAGACCCAGGGGTACAGACCATCGCGCCAATTTTAAATTTTTAACTAAATCAGACAAAGTTAAATTTCATAATCCACCAACTGACATTAAACCCGAGTCTAAGCTGTCAATTTTGCATTAAGAACTTTACGTTTGTCGGAATAAAGTTCAAAATACAGTAATTGGCTTGAATGTTTAGGCTAGGTCTAAGGTTAGAACCGGAAGCTGTTTTCTTGAAAAAAAAATAAATAAAAATAGTTTATTCTGCACAAATAAAACGAACAAGAAGGTGTTTATAGCCCTGCTATATTCAAACCTCTCAATGAAAATCTCGTACTGTGTAATATTATGTTAACGAAACGAAATAGATGGGTCTATCAAGGATAAAGACCATTTGGCAGCGGGATTGTCCGAAAGGGTTACCGCTACCCCGGAACACAAAGGGCTAAGGAAGGAACACGGGTGGGTTTTAGTCAGTAAGAGTCTGACACTCCATTCTGCTCCACCCAAAGCGGGAGGGGGTCATTTCGTCGGTCTAATTATCAGAATTCGTAAGTCCATTTGAGGAAATTTTACAGGAGCAACAAAAAATAAATATTATAAATAAAATACTCCGTAATATGGCATTGAAAGTAATTTTTGTATTTTTTTTTTTTTTGGAGATACGAATTCTGATAATTAGTCCGACGATTTGATGATTTCCCATCCACAAAAAAAAAAAAAAAAAAGATAAAGACCATTTATCCTTAGGTAGATCTATAAACTTAAAGAACATTTTGTTTAAGCATATCTACACAGATGTTCATAAGTTGCTTTATATTAACGTACCTACAAGTACAAATTTTATAAATACCGGTTTCTTTAAAAATAATGAACATTCTGAAAAGTTTGTCGCGACCCGGAACCAGATAGTAAATGAAAACCATAATTGAATGGCCAAATTCAAGACGTCACTAAGTCCTTTTTCTTAGGTTACAGAAATCGTCGGTAAAGTTTCAATAGTGACTTTGAAACGAAACAGAAACACTATTTATCGCGATTAAAAAGAAATTAGAAGGACCCGAGAGGAGGCCTGGGAGGGGCCCGTGGCTAAATAATAACAGCCGCACAGGTCGATCGATCAGGTTAAGCTACGCTTGCTGCGGTTGGTCTGTGGATGGGTGACCATCTTTACATACTGAGACCCCTCCGTGCCTCGGAAGCACGCTAAGCCGTTGGTCCCGGCTGTCATTCGTGGATCTTTGACAGTCGTTAAGGGTAATCAGAAGCCCGAAAGTCTGACAACCAGTCTTACCAAGGGGTATCGTATTACCCAGTTACTGAGTTGTAGAGGTCAGATAGGCAGTCGCTCCATGCAAAATACTGGTATTCAGCTGCATCCGGTTAGACTGGAAGCCGACCCCAACATAGTTGGGAAAAGGCTAGGCAGATGATGACGAAGATGAAAAAGAAATTAGAAATAATAAAAGAAAAGAACCAAAGTCCAAGATCTAAGAAAAAGGACTTAGAGACATCTTGAACTTGGCCATTCAATTGCGGAACACAAATTAATCATTTTGAAGGATATTGCTAATCCATTGCTTCAAATGTTCGAAAAATTTGTCTGCTCAACAACTTAAATTACGCAATGAATGCTGTTGAACTGTCAAAATGAAAGCCATCCATTACTACTGTGTATTGTGTTTACGCCTGTGATTACGCCGTAGTTCCCTCCAATCGTCTCGACAAGTCACAACTAAAAATGCTGAAAGTGATTCTAGGTCTAGGCGAAATGGTTATAGTTATGCTCTAGACATAAAAAAACAATTGGGGAAATGTAGGTGTGTTAGTGGATACTATAATCACCAGTGGTCGGAGCAGGTAGAGCTGTTTGGGGTGACCGCAAACATTGATGTTAACATGGATATGCCTCTGAAATCCCGGGATTTTGAAATAAAAGTGGAATATCCATTTAAATATAACGTTCCAATTAAGCACTGACAAAAGAAACTACTTAAATACTTGTTTTTTTAATTTCGAGAATTCCCGGGATTTTCGGAAATACATACTTGGCATATCTATGTTATGTCCGTATGTATCAAATAACAAAAATACCTCTACCTACCTACTCCTGTAAAAAATACTTAAACAATGTTTTTTTAATTCCGAGAATTCCCGGTATTCCGGGTAATATTTGGCATATCCATGTTATGTCCGCATGTCGCAAGTAGCAAAAACAGCTTTACCTACTCCGACCACTGATAATCACCGATCAGGGCAAAAGGGCGTGATTCAGAAAGAAACGACTAAGCATGATATGACAAGATCCGATAAAAACTTGCAACGAAACGTCCAATTACCGAAATCTATCTATCTACCTACTAATAACCAAGCTGAAGACTTTTTTTGTTTGTTTGTTGAACGCGCTAATCTTCGAAACTACCGGTCAGATTTAAAAGAATATTTTACACTTAATAGCCCAATTCTCGAGGAAGATTATAGGGTTTTAACATCACGCTACGACACTAAAGCCGAACAAAAAAAAAAATTCAGAAAGAACACTAAATGAAAACGAAGTGATAGCGCGGGCGGGCGATGCGATGCAACGCGGTGGCTCGGGGGCCAAAATTTCACGCGGAAGAAGTCGCGGGCAGAAGCTAGTCAATCATAAGGCTCACGATGATGATAGATAAGATTGCTACAACACACTGAATTTCCTGATACAAGTGTCAGCTTAGCCTGAGAAGGGTGCTTGAGAGCTAAGCACATCGTAAAGATCGGGTATCAATGGTACACTGCTGGTGCGTGCTATTGCATATTATATCTTACTGTCTGTTAGGGTTGTCTGCGATAAGTGAATGTGTTCGTCGCGTTATTGGGTCGATACCATGTGTATTTTACCCCTGGTTACCTGAATCGAAATCTTGTGTTATATGCTTTTAAAAGTTCATTGGCTTATTGCCAGATTACATAATAGTAAGTATCAATTTGCCTAGACCTTTCCCAATTGTGTCGAGGTAAGTTACCAGTCTAACCGGATGCAGCTGAATACCAGTATTTTACATGGAGCGACTGCCTATCTAAACTCCACAACCCAGTTACTGGATAACACGATACCCCTTGGTAAGACTGGTTGTCAGAATTATGCGCTTCTGACTACCCGTAACGACTGTCAAAGATCCACGAATGACAACGGCATTTGCGAGGCACAGAGGGGGAGAGGAGAGGGAGAGGGGGGTCTTGATATGTAATGTATGGTCATCCATCCATAGACTGACTGCGGCAAGCGTAGCGACCTTCGTTCGACCTGTGCGGCTGTTATCATTTAGCCACGATCCCCTCCTAATAATAACCATGTAAATTACGAGGTAATGGCGTGGAAGCCAGCTAACTAAAGCGGCCATATTAGTCGTAGAACAGACGATGGTGACTGATAGATTGACCGAACCGATAAAGCCTTTAAAAACCTGTCAACAGAAGCGAGATTTACCTAAAAACTGCCTTTTATTTATGGGACAATCTACGGCCTGCTGTGGCGTGCTAAATTTCTAAACTTGACATAAGCAGTCGGTATCTGCGTGGGGTCTGACGTATTTGTCTCCTAATATTATCAAACTTGGGCTTGCGATCTTTGTATCTTGTAGCACGCACGTGAGATCTTGGTTTTTTATATTGCTTGTCTTTTAGATCATTTTCAGCTGCCGAGCAGCGTTGCTGTGTTCCAGTGTAATTACAGCGAAGAGCTAGACGACGGTGACCATCAGGTGGTCGACTTGTTTCACGTTATATGCCATCGAATAAAAAAAAAATATTATTGGATTATCGACAGCAAAGTTCAATTTATTTCATTTGGCCCAATAATTCAGCAACACCATCCTTTAACTGTCCATCTAGCTGGGGGGCCAGCCCACTGCCACTTCAGTTTGCTCACTCTGCAAGCTATGTCGATAACTCCGGTACTTTTCCGGACAGTTTCATTCCTGATTTTATCCTTCAAAGAGGCTCCGAACATAGCTCGCTCCATGCTCCAGCTAGATGGACGGATGACCTAAAGAAAGTGGCTGGAACGGACTGGATGAGGAAGCCTATGTCCAGCCAGGGAGGAGCCTATGTCCAGCAGTGGAGTGAGATAGGCTGAGTTGATTGATTGATTGATCCTTTAACCGACGCAGCCTCGCGTGTGTACTTTTTTTATATGTTCAGAAGCTAATGCCTCATCGATCTCTCGATCGGGTTTTACACCTTTTTTATTTAGGTAGGTACGTGTGATTTTAAGATAAGTTAGCAATGTGCATAAGTACAGGTAAGTAGGGGTATTGGTTGTAATTTTATCCTTATTTGATGAGATGTTAAATCAAATAATTTTGTAGCTACTGGTAGCCAAGTAATAACAGCCGCACGGATTGATCGATCAAGTTAAGCTACGCTTGCCGCGGTGTATGGGTGACCATCTTTACATACCAAGACCCCTCCGTGCCACGGAAAGCCCGCTAAGCCGTTGGTCCCGGCTGTCATTCGTGGTTCTGACAGTCGTTACGGGTCGTCAGAAGCCCGAACAACCAGTCTTACCAAGGGGTATCGTATTACCCCGTAACTGGGTTGTGGTGGTATAGCATCTACCTACTACAGACCTATGTATATACTTACACTTTACATACATTCACATTTATTCATCATACTCTTTTATCAGGTTTACATTTTATTTTGCGAATCGGCCTAAAACGATTCCTTTCCTTATTTATTTACCAAATTAAATATTTCTATAGTTTTCATTGTTATGACATTTACGTCAGGCTGTCAAACTGCTATTACTTTTTTCTGTAAATTTTCTCTCATAATTTCTTACTGGCTTAGTCTATGAAGGTTACTTTTGATTTGTATAATTTTAAATTATTTAAATAATTTAAAATTATACAAATCAAAAGTAACCTTCATAGACTAAGCCAGTAAGAAATTATGAGAGAAAATTTACAGAAAAAAGTAATAGCAGTTTGACAGCCTGACGTAAATGTCATAACAATGAAAACTATAGAAATATTTAATTTGGTAAATAAATAAGGAAAGGAATCGTTTTAGGCCGATTCGCAAAATAAAATGTAAACCTGATAAAAGAGTATGATGAATAAATGTGAATGTATGTAAAGTGTAAGTATATACATAGGTCTGTAGTAGGTAGATGCTATATTTCCCCATCGACCCCGAGAAAATTTTTGGTCTAGAACAAAAATTTTGTAAGAAATATAGCATCTACCTACTACAGACCTATGTATATACTTACACTTTACATACATTCAAATTTACTTCATACCCTTTTATTTTGTTAGGTTAGTAGATTTGTTACAGTGGTCAGATAGGCAGTCGTTCCATGTAAAAAACTGATATTCAGCTGCATCCGGTTTGACTGGAAGCCGACCCCAACATAGTTGGGAAAAGGGTAGACAGATGATGGTAGAAAAATCATTGGTAAACAATCTGATTATTACTGAGAATTTGTTTCAAGCCTGTGTAGAAGCGCACTGGATGTTTAATTATTGCTTCTCGTGGAGGCTTTTTTAGTGCACCACAAAAAATCCGGCTGCAAAAAATTTAAGTTCATAATGCAAAAAATTGAAGTTTATAATACTTACCTACTTCTCGAACAAACTATGAAAAACCAATTTATTTCTGCGGTCGTAACCGAAAGTAACCCATATCTCCGAAAACTGTTGACTTCAATAGAGCAGTCACTTGGAAATATCTTTTTAGTTATTCAAAATAACTAAAAACACCACACGCATCGAATTATTTTTTTCATCCCTCAGTTACATTTATGGGAAGTGTGTGTGTGTGAATAAATTATTAGAGGTGCCTAATATTTTTTTTTTTTCGTAATTTCCCTACACCATTTGCTAGCATGTGCTAGCTGTGCACGGTATACACCTTATTTCTAATTTTTCATGTGCTAATATTCTCTAAATAAAATGGATGTCACATCAAGACTGACAGACAGACGGACATGGCGAAATTATAAGGATTCCGTTTTTACCATTTGGTTACGGAACTCTAAAATTGCCTGCTGATTTTTTTGGTATGTTATTTTTTTGTTTGAACTGTATTACGTAAGTAATTCTAACTACTAACCGATAGTAACGAAGATGCTCAACCGGACATAACTAGAAACAAGACATTGATATTATGATTGATGTTTTAAAAATATTGATTGTCATGGATTCGAATAACGTGCAATAATTCTGGGAATTAAAGTGTGAATGGCGACACGTGGCTAAATAACACCCAGTATACCTACGTGTGTCTGCGAAGTCTCAGATGTCAGCAGAACAATCAATTAACTTGAATAACAGTATACAAGACTACTGTTGCTGGTTTGGAGTTCTAGATGGTCAATCAATCAACCCCGCCTATCGCATACCCTGTCCTCCACCTTCCGCATCCAGTCTATCACAGCCACCTTTCAAGGTCGAGATGGTCCTTCGAGTAAAATACTGAAATTCCAGAGTAGGTACCAAGACTGAAAACCGACTCAGTTGAAGGTTTGTTATTGGCATTTAACCATAGATATAAGAAATATTTTTTATATCTTTGCTTAAGGGCCTATACTACCTCAAATGGCTTAGCATGATCCTCCGTTATGTCGAAAATACTGCAGCATTAATTTTGAAATAAATATATGGTAAAGTTGAGGATTAATGTTAGGTCTTATGTTAGACGAAAACACGATTCCATAAAATTTTGACGATAGAAAAAAAATCCAAAGTTACCTCCAAACCGAACAATAAACCGCTGTTATTCAAAAAATACTGCAAATTAGATCATGAAACTTTGTATACTAACCGAACTAACTATAAAGCGGGTCTTATGTTATTTTTTTTTTTTTAATTACCATTATTTTCACCGTAAAAAGCAAATACCTAAACTATTGGCGCTGCCTGCCGCCTAGCACCGCACTCTGTTTCGCTCTCACTCAGTCCGCGAGCAGTATCGTGCGAGTGAGATAAAGAGTGAATTTTATCTGAGGTAGTGTAGGCTCTTAACAGCGAAATTGAACAAAAACTCCACAAAACAGAAATGCGTATGCTAAGAATAGATGGTCAGGAGAAGACACTCAGAGACAAGGTACGCAACGAACATATTGGAGGGCACTTCAAGGTTGCGGAATAGCGGATAAAGTAAAAGAATCCAGACTGAGATGGTACTGTCATGTACTTCGACTAACAGACGATCATGTCGTGAAAAATGCGTGCTTTTCCATAGATACAAAGAAGAGGGGAAGAGGAAAATCTCAGACCACATAGATGACGAAGGTCCAAAAAGACATGAGGAAGATGGGACTTACAGAATGACGCTCAAGACCGAAATAAATGGCGTCGTATGAATGGAAAAGCCGGCCCCCCCGTAACTGGAAAGGGCGAATCCAAAGAAGAAGGACAGTAAAAAGATATTGCACTACCAAAGCATTTCATGTTGGTACAATCAATTCAGTAGCTATTTATGTAGATTACTTCAAGTTATTTTTAACGCAGGTAAGTACAATTTTATTGACGCCTTTACCCAATCATAAGAAAAATCATAAAGAACAAGACAATGTAATATAACGATGTACTTATAGCCAGCGACGTACCTGCGACACGTAAGTTCCGCATTAAAACGTCGTTCGTTTAACCCGCTTTGAATCACCCACTTGAATTCTAGTGATTCATCATGAACACACTAAATCTAATACATACACGACGTGACAGTGTTTTATCTCGAAAATGTATGTTTTATTTATTTCGAAGGGCCTCAAGTCTGCTATTACAATAGTATCAGAATGGTCTATCATTGATTTCATAATTGTTGATTTTGACAAGTTTTGTAATCTACTAATATAATGGCGTCATTAGGACTTTCCAATGGTCAACCACTGACACTCCATTGAAAGAAATGGCATATAATGGTAATCTCGTACATAATGAGTATGAAAAATGAATAAATGTAATGTTTATTGCTATTTACGAACTTCTTACTACTTCAGATTGCAAACACTATACGTAATATGTAAAAATATATATTAAATGAAATCTAGCATGAAATTTAGCAGTAGTTTTTCTCAGACCATTGACCGACCAATGATCGACCATTATGAATTTAGCAGATAACGAACTTTTAGCAAAATGACAATGGGATCGTGTTGGAATGACGAATTTATAAAAATAGCAGACTTGGGCCCCAGGTAAGAAGGGTAGCGTATTTAATTATTGTTTACTCATGTATTGTATTATAATGTAGGTATTGAAAGGTCTTCATTGCTGTGTATTTCGCAAAGAAACAATATTAAATGATGCCTAAATTTTTCAGATGTGCGTGCGCATGAATGGCAGGTCACTTGGATCATACGTGAAGACATGACGGGTTAAAAGATCACTATTGCGCAAGACTCAAAGATTGAATTCTGGCTGGGCTATAGACTTTCAACCTATAGGACTGACCCATGACTCCTTGGCTGCAAATTGTAATGTAGAAGGTCACCCCAAGTTTTTAGCTAAGAACCATTCGGCCTCATCCATCCACGGTCATTATACAGAATGGTTGCAGCGAGGGCTCCAGTGGAAACTGCGCCATCGGCATAGCTACTCACAACCAATCTATACGCTTCCGTACCGTATTACACTGTTCACAAGTCGAAACCCGTAATTTTTGTCAGTTTTATCAAATGGACGACCGCTATTCTTCTAACAGCTGTATGCTGTCGGGGGCAACGCAAATCAGGTTATCGAAATGTGTCATTTTCGATACGATATCCTGTCGAATGGTAGTGAATAGCTATGCAGATCGTTCCAATCATGTTCAATCAATTAATCGCCTATCACAGTCCACTGCTGGACTTAGGCCTCGCCAGGCTGCGCGACAATACCCTCTCCTGCGCCATCCGCATCCTTGTCCTAGCCACTTTTTTAAAGTGGTCGATCTATCTAGCTGGGGGTCTTCCCACACTACGCTTACCGATTCGCGGTCTCCACTCTAGGAATCGTCTGCTTCACCGGCCATCATGTTCCCATCCCAATATTATCCGCCAATCAGTGGCTTACAGCTAACTATGCATCAGTAACTCACATGCTCTTTTGCTGTCCGTCGTAAAAGATCTAAGCTCCACATCCTCGCCTCTCCCAAGCATCTCATTTGCAGGAAATGTGTAGTAACTTCGGTGGAGCATCGTCGTCCAAAACATCGTGCAGTACGATAATGACACCAGTTTGACGTTGACGTTTAAATTATTATATAGGAAATCTATGAGGAGTAACTGTTACCTATTTGCAATGAACTTTTTATAAGAATGTGATCTTCCTTTGGGGAGTTTGTCTAACCCAAAGACCTTATAGGTCTTTGGTCTAACCTACTAAAAAGCCCATTCTAATTCTATGATTTAACCATTAAAATATGCCATTTTCCCTCCATAAGCTTGGCAGATGACTTTCCTTAGTTTATATAATACAGAGTGGCACATCGACCGGAAACTGTAACCATGGATTAAGCACATACGATTTTGATCGCGCAAGTATAGGCTAGTTTCCACCATCAATAAATTGAAAATCTAATTAGTCCGTCAGTTAGATTCTCAAATCATATTTGACCCGTATTTTTTCTTTTGTTACATAAACCAAAATTGACGAAGATACGACGCTTTTAATATTCTCAATACGTCACACCTTGGTATAATTTTTAGTGCGTTCTGACGTCACAAGCCCCCACTCCCGAGTTTTGATGCGTTTTATCTTTGTCAATATTCATTGATTTACAAAAACAAAAATACGTGTCCATTATTTTCCAATACTCTAACTGACGGACTAAATTGATTTTCAATTTATTGATTTTGGAAACTCGCCTATTGGGATAACCATACCCAAAAGCAGACAATGGCCTGCGCATTCACTACAAAAAGGCCTTCAGGGCGCTGCTGAGGCTTCCACCTTAGTGTAGTGCGTCAGGTATGTTCGCTGATGCGCACACTGACGATTCCTTTGCGATATTGCGGAAGATAGTTGCCTCATTAATATTCTGAGTGAGGGGAAGCAGCAACAGCATTCTGAGGGTGTTTGCAGAGAGGCTGGATAGGTCTACAATGGCGAGGTGTACCGAGCTACATGTTGGCATCAAAGCTTGTTAAACCTTTCTGTGATTGTCATTTTAACCGACTTCAAAAAAGCAGCAGGTTCCCAATTTGGTTGTAATTTTTTTTTGTTTGTTACCTCAGTACTTACGTCATTTATAGACCGGTTCGGAAAATTCTTTTTTTATTTAAAAGGATATAAGTACTTCTAGATAGATCCCATTTTTGTAAAAATCTAGTTCTGATGATGGGATCCTGGAGAAATCGTGCGAAGTCTTCAAATATTATAGGCACACCTATAGCGATTTGGGTATTAAGTATAGTAACTCGTGCATTTGCTCTCGAAAAGCACCATTTGGTGAAGTGGAACTGATGATGAAGACCACAGATGGCCACCGGAACTACTCAATAATAAGTATTTCACGGGTTGCGATTCTATTACTTTAATATTGTTTCTAAGCAATTTATGCTCGTCACAATGCGAATGGTGAAATGGAGCTGATAGTGGAGTACCAGGAGAACTCCTCAAAAATTAACGTTCCTGCATCGGGAAAAGCAATATGAGCAAGTTGACCTTAGGCTATTGTAACTTAGATACATTATAAACAGACCCACTAAAAAGCGAGAAATAAAAACTTTTTAACAAAAAAAAACCGACTTCCCAAAGTGGTTATTTTTCACTTTGTAGTGTTCTTTTTTGGTAGTCGGTATTTTTTTTTGTTAAAAAGTTTTTTTTATTAGTGTTCCTGCATGTTACTAATATAGTTTTTTTTTAACTAAGATGTAATACTAACACCCGATGGGCCTTGATGCCTGACAATTTTTTTTTTTGTTATTGCATATTTCCATAAACCCTCAGATTTTTGTTTTCGATAATTGACGAAAAATTTTAACGCAGAGGGGGTTCAGAATCATATACTGAATCCATTGTAACAGGGTGCTCGTCGATGTCCTTGCGACCCCGTTATGTTACACATTAAACTGTTGCATGAAAAAAGTAAAAACAGACTTGGGTCAATTCAGCTTTCCAGCAAGAAGCGATAAGCTGTTATGCGCCTGCATCGCCACAGACAGCCCCCTTTGCAGGGGCTGCCTTGACGTCAAGGAATCAGCCGCCCACGTCATCCGGGAATGCGAGGCTGTGGCGTCTCAACGTGCAGAAATCCTCGGAACAATGAGGTCGCTCCGCGAAGCCTGTGAAGCTCCCGGGAAGCTTCTGTGCTTTTGCTCGGAGCTAGGCTGGCTCTGTTAGCCAGTATCTCCACGCACAACGAACCGAATGGGAGTCTAAGTGTGGAAAAGGGAGTCCCATCATCATCATCATCATCATCATATGCGCCTGCATGTTTAAAAGGTGTTGGGTCTTAGCCTACATTTACGTCTTCACGTTGGTATAGTCAACCGCTCATCAGTGGTAACACTTGCACAACGAAAATCGCCGTTACTGCTATTACATAAAAAGTGTTGTCAATGTTAAATTGTTACCACTTATTTATTTATTTATTTATATATACTTTAGTGTACACCAGAAAATACATAACAAAAAAAAAAACAAATATTACTACAAAACATACAATGGGCGGCCTTATCGCTTTCTGCGATCTCTTCCAGGCAACCTTGGAATGGACAGTGATTGCGTAGATATATAAAAATGGGGTTGTATACTATAATAGATACATAGATAATATAATATATATATACATATAAGCTGTATAATAGATACATAAATAAATACATACTAAATACACATACAAACAACGAAAATAAATGACGACTACAGATTATTGCGTTACGAAAACAAGATCACAACAACAAGTAACTAATGTTCCTTCACCAGTCTCTTAAACACGGCGAACGATTACACTTATATATGTATGGCAGCCCAGAATTCTGCTACGAGCTTGGCACCCTCAGTAGCGTCCCTCACCTGCGGTTAACTGTACTTTATAAAATCCTCCAAATCCCCTAATATCATAATAATATCTCCTTTCCTCTAAATTATAATCTTTAAGATGGGTTCAAATCATGATCATCTGTCACTTGTTACTTCCTTGAAAAGTTGAAACATATGATATCTCAGTGATATAACAGTATCAGCGAACTGATAGCGTTGATATTTCTTCATATCTGCTGATGCTGTGAGCGTGTTGTACTCAGTTTTATCTAAAGGCTTAAATGTGTATTTTAAACCGTTTTCTATCTCAGTCCAACTTCCTTCTTTGATTATTTTTTGTTTTACATGAGACCGACTAAAAAAACATATTTGGGTTCTCTTTAAAAATATTCCAGCAGTGTAAGATCCTTCTTCCCATGGCATATCATTTAAAGATAATGGGTCGGAATGCACGTCTCCTTTTTAAGGAAATTTCTCGCCGACTGGTCGACACTTCACGTGATCTGGCTGGCTCGTTCTTGCCAAAGAATTAGCATTGCCATTCAACGTGGCAATGCTGCCAGTCTTCTGGGCGCGTTACCGGATCACAGCGATGCGGATGAATATTTCGACGTTAGGCGTCGAACGTTAGGCGTCATGATCAAAAAATAAAAGGATTTTTTGTAATTATTTGCATATTTAGTTACACATTTAATTTAGTAGGTATCTAGTGTATATAGTTGTAGTTGTTGTTTATTTTAGGAGCAGACTTTATTGAGTCGCATAAATTAGTTTAGATTTGCATAATCTATTCAATACACAAGTTGTTGCTACGGCAGCGCTGGGAAGACGAATGCCGGCTACATTTTATGCGCGTGAAACATTGCATTTAGCATTGTCAACATTATTGCTTTAAGTAGTTCCTACAAAGATGTTCTCTTTTTTTTATTGCTGAGTGGGCTTGCTCTTGACCTCGATCACGCCTAATGGAATGCGATGGATGAGGTGTATGATGGAACGAGCGTACCCAGAAGATGCCTAAGGCACCCACGGAACTCCCACGCATCGACGAAACACAGCAGGCTGCTTGACGCCGGACTCCGGTGGGAGGGTGGTTGCAAACCAGGCGGGCGTAAGCCCTACCACCGCATGGGAAGAATTGGCCAGTCAAATAAGGTGTTGAGTGTGACTGTCTAGGATGCGCCGAGCGCTCGCTTCAGTTGAGTAACTGGCGGAGCAAACTGCGCTACACGAGGAGGCTTCTTCATGCATACCAAAATAATAATTGATCTGCAATATACCAAAGTCGTTGTGGAGATGCAGCTCAAACGATGCCCAACCTGCTGTATCGTACTCTCTGTCAACAACAACACTTACAAAGGCCATTGCAAGGCCAATGCAAACGCTGTCGACGTGACTGAGTTCAACCGGTCTATTCTGCATTAATCTCACCTTGAAAACTTAGGTCAAGTAAGCTGTCTTTCCAGTGATATTAGAGCTTGACACTATTGCCAGCTCATTTCAAGCTCACTCGTCTCCACGAGGGTCGACTCGTCTCCACGAGCGAGAGAATACCGGCGATATTATCATCGTACCATCAAAGTCAATAGAAGCTCTATGAATCAATCTCCACACGACGATATCATCGCGACCATATAGTTAGACCTATAAATAGATAACGCAAGTATCACGATCTATATGAAATCCAAGCGAGCCATTTTTTTGACTACCTACTATGACGTCACAAGCGCTCTTTCTCACTCGCGCTCACCCAGCAAGCAGCAGTGCGATTTTGTAACCATCTCACCGTGAAGACTTCGGTGAAGTGAGCGTGGAGTGATCTGTCACTGTCATCCTGATGCTAGGGATTGATACTCTTGACAGCTCACTTCACCTAACTTTTCACGGTGAGATTTTTACAGAATCGATCGGCAGTACACAGCCTATCGATTCTGTAAAAATCTCACCGTGATAATATAGGTGAAGTGAGCGTGAAGTGAACTATCGATGGAGGCAATCCCTAACATCAGGTGGAATGACAGCTCACTTCACCTTAGTTTTCACGGTGAGGTTTTTACAGAATAGCAGTTGGTGCGTTTTTGGGCACGCGAAGTAATTGCTCTTGCGTTATCTCGGTGTATCTATATCTATGATCGCGACGATAATTTGATGGCACCGTATGACTATCGCCGCGATTTTCTCGCCCGTGGAGATGGCGCCTAAGTTTTCACGGTCAGATATTACAGAATAGATCAGCTGGTCGAAACATAATACAGGGTTTTTTTTTAATTGTCTGGCTAAACTCCGCAGACGCAATGGGTATTGCTATTTAAAGATAAAACAAAAAAAAAGTTTCTTCGACCCTTATTACAGCCATTTGAAAATATTAGTTTCAAATTTTATCGTGTTTAGATAATTATAATACTAGCTAACCCCGCAAACGTCGTTTTGCAAAAAAAAAAGATAGTAGCCGATTCTCAGACCTACCCGATATGCACACAAAATGTCATACAAATCGGTCCAGCCGTTTCGGAGGAGTATGGTAACTAACACTGTGACACGAGAATTTTATATACATATTAGAAGATATTGATATTTAAACACGATAAAATAAAACTATTCTCCGCGGAGTTTAGCTAGCCAATTTAAAATAACCCTGTATCTGAAATCATCAAAACGAATAAGAATAAGCTAAATGGTTCAATATTCGAATAGCTAGGTACCTACTAAGTTCGGCGTTTTTTATTTCCCTATCTATATCGGTACCTACTCTTCGGTATCTCCCCCACGATGAAGTCATCTTGTATATCCTACCAACTCGACATTAGCATATTGTGTACTCTAATTGCATATTAAAACCGCAGTTCATCATTATTATCATCAAGGTGAATTATCAACAACAAACGTAAAGAAGGTAGGTACGAAAACGGCTCTACCGCGGATACCCTTCATTTTTTGTTGAAACTAATCAAAGACAATAATTCTATATTTAACTTGGAACCGCAAATCTTAACTTCCTTCCGGTCAATATAAAACCTATAGCCCTTCTTCCTTCTTGATAAAATTGCTTTACCTTTATAACCTATATTAGCTTCTGCCCGCGGTTTTGAAATTATAAGTACCACGGGAACGTGCTACCGGGACAAAAAATAGTATACCCACATGCACAAAAATAGTATATCAAAGTATATTATTCCCCAGGATGCCATCTACTAGTATCTCCTTGCCAAATATAATCGAATTCCGTTCAGTGGTTTAGGCGTAAAGAGGTAACATGCAGAATTACAGACAGAGTTACTTTCAAATTTATAATATTACTTAGTTAGTATGGATTTTTGGAGGGGCCCGTGGCTAAATAATAACAGCCGCACAGGTCGATCGATCAGGTTAAGCTACGCTTGCCGCGGTTGGTCTGTGGATGGGTGAACATCTTTACATACCGAGACCGCTCTATGACTCGGAAAGCACGTTAAGCCGTTGGTCCCGGCTGTCATTCGTGGATCTTTGACAGTCGTTACAGGTCGTCAAAAGCCCGAAAGTCTGACAGCCAGTCTTACCAATCGTATTACCCAGTAACTGGGTTGTGGAGATCAGATAGGCAGTCGCTCCATGTAAAATACTGGTATTCAGCTGCATCCGGTTAGATTGGAAGCCGACCCCAACTAGTTGGGGTCGGTTCAGTTAAGTAATCTGAAGATAATTTTATACCTAAAAATTCTGTTCCAATTTTTATTGATCTGAGAGACTGAATACACACCTACAGTCAACAAAAGAGATAAGTATGCAGGATCGTCGGATATAGTTGAAGTTTAGTAAGAAACCGATGGATATTATTATTTTATATATTATTATTTTATTATATATATTATTATTATTTATTAAAAAATAAATATATTATTAATTATTTATTTAATAATTTATTATTATTTTAAGGATATAATTATTTTAATTGTTAGATTATTTTATGTAAATAATAAAAATCAACAATTTGATAAATGAGCTGTTTGTTTTCTTTTAATAAAATTAAATTTTATTCGAGAACATCCATCGGTTTCTTACGAAACTTCAACTAATCCGACGATCCTGCATAATTACCTATCTCTTTTGATGACTGTACATATATCACCTATGTTACATTTCTGTCCTAATATCTTTGTGGGCAGGCCACATTGCTCGCAGAACAGACGGCCGATGGGGCCGAAAGGTTCTGAAGTGACGACTGCGGAAGACGTAGCGTTGGAAGGCCTCCCACAAGGTGGACCTTAAGAAGGCTGCATGAATCTCACTGTGTCCTTGCAATGGAAACATTATAGGCTGATTATATTATCCTATTAACCTAGTACCGGGCAAAGATTTTGATATACTTAACGAGGAAAACATTAAAGTTATGGCTGATAGGCTTCGGGGCTACTTAATATTCGTAACTGAACACAACCTGCCACGCTTGCAACGTATATACTAGTATTTTTTTAAATCGGAAGTTTCCATTTAGTTTTCTAGGAAATACTGATGACAACAATTTTGTCTGTTTTGTTGTTAAAGGAAGGATAAAATGTTGTTGTTATTTCGACATGGTGTGGAAAACTTATTAGGCACAATTTGTTTTGAGGCTTCTATCTTTCTTTTTTCTTGTAAGTTCGCCTTTCGTTGGTCGTTGTAAGGTCCTACCACTCCTTTTTTTTTCGCTGAGAAATGCATTACGCATTCCCGCTCGCGGGGGACGAGACGGGATACGTGGGGCTATGTCGGAATGACAGCATACCCACTAAAACTCAGCGGTGTTGGGAAACCGGCTCAGCCTTTACTTTCACAACCCTCCCGGCGCATGCCCACCTAGCTGGCGGGCCCCGCATGCCCCCCATGTTGGGGGGCTACGGTAGTGGCCGGGACCACCTGGTCACTCAAGGTCTTACCACTCCTAACCTAACTCTCTTAGCATATTATGACATGGCTAAGTACCTATAACTCTAAATCCCATTTACTTCGTGTAACTTTCCAGCCCGACTTCCAAAATATACTTAACTACTAGACAATGAATGCAATTGACATATACAGGTTGAAATTGAAAACATGCGACAAACCGAAATGAGAGATTTATTTATTTACTAGCTGCGAAACCCGGCGTTGCTCGGGTTATTATATTATATTATATACATTTATATTTTTATTTTAGTATTATTTTTTGTTTAAACTTTAGTTTTACAATACTTGTTTATACACTACATTTATAGTTTTATTGTTTGGACTGGAAATATATAAATTTAGAGATGATCCTACTCGTGAGAATGCGACATATAATTGGCCGTGTGCAAAGCATGGTTCCTCCACAGCAGTGCGATTCTGCCTATCGATTCTGTAAAAATCTCACCGTGATAACATAGGTGAAGTGAGCGTAAAGTGAACTATCAATGGAGGCAATCCATAACATCAGGTGGAATGACAGCTCACTTCACCTTAGTTTTCACGGTGAGATTTTTACAGAATAGCACTGCTGTAACCATCTCACCGTGAAAACTAAGGTAAAGTGAGCTGTCATTCCACCTGATGTTAGGGATTGCCTCCATTGATAGTTCACTTCATGCTCACTTCACCTATGTTATCACGGTGAGATTTTTACAGAATCGATAGGCTGTATTGAAATGTATAAATACTATTTGTCCTCTTTCTTTACCAGTCATTATACTGGCTTCGATGACATTATTATGTAGCTGTTTGATGCAGAGTCTCGTACCATTACACAGTTTCGGCGAGTTTAGATTTCGTAATAAAATGACTGGCGAACCAATTTTTAATGTTTGCAATTATTAAAAAAAAAATCCAGATCATTCGAGAAGTTTCTGGAACTTTCTCGAACATTCTCAACTAATTACTTACATCAGTTTGCAAATACTAAAAAAAATTCAGATCATTCGAGAAGTTTCTGGAACTTTCTCGAAGACTCTCAATTAATTAAAACAGTTTGCAATTATTAAAGAATTTCCAGATCATTCGAGAAGTTTCTGAAACTTTCTCAAACACTTTCAATTAATTAAAACAGTTTTTCAATTATTAAAAAAAATCCAGATCATTCGAGAAGTTTCTGGAACTTTCTCGAACACTATCAATTAATTAAAACAGTTTGCAATTATTAAAAAATCCAGATCATTCGAGAAGTTTCTGGAACTTTCTCGAACACTCTCAATTGATTAAAATAGTTTGCTAGATCATTCTAGATTTTTTTATTTTTTTTAGAATGTTCCAGATCGCTAATAACTGTTTTTCACATTTTAGAAATTTTTAGAACATTCGAGATCAATAATAACCCTTTTACATATTTCGAACCTTTCTAGATCATTCTAGAAATTTTGAGATCTTTCCAGAAGTCTCTAAAGGTAAGAAAAGGACAGATATTTTTTTTTCACATTTTTGCCTCCCACAACCACCCACTTCCACCCACCGCGACCAAACTCTCTTACCTTGTCATCTACGGACTAAGGGGTATTTACCACCCCAACGGGAAGTTGACTGGAGTTGGTGGTAACAGAGAAAACCATGTCTACGTACAAAACCCCTTTACTTTTTATTTACACATGGTGTAACAGAATACCTAAACGCAAGTCCTGAAAGTAGTTTGTTCATAATTGACTACTGAATCGATTTCAGTAACTTTTAATATGGATATTTTTTCAAAATTTTTTTTTTTTTTCATACTAACCGCCGATTAAGCCAAATATAATTAAATCTTATTTCAAGGCAATAAGACTCAATTTTAATTGCATAAAGTAATGCTAGTTTCAACACGATTTTCTTAATAAAAATAGCAAGCTTTAAAAAAATAAGTTTTGGTCATTGTATTATGCTTTTAACTCAATACTCTAATTGGGGTGTATGGGGTCTTGTGTTAATTATGTTACACCTTGTACATTAAGATTTAGGGACAACAAACAGCAAAATAATATGCAAACATAGTACATAGGTTAATAATAGAGATAACAAATACACTACTCACAACGTTATCCATATTATTACTGAGATTGTACTCATCAATAAGAACAACTTTTACTAAGGGACCAAAGCTGTAATCGCAAAAAAATATCAGCTGTTCCCTACATTTTGACGAGTTATGCGAACATATGTAGGGAACAGCTGATTTTTATTTCGCGATTTCAGTTTTGGTCCCTTAGTATAAGTTGTTCATAATGGGGTGTTATTCATAATAATTGTACGTAACGGATATGGAAAAGATATGAAAATGAATTTAATGTAACAGAAAAGATAACAGATAGGAATTATAAGGACTAGTATATAGGGTGACTGGTAATTAGTGACCGATACCTAAACACGTGATTATACTCATGATAACAAACAACTTTTACTATGGGACCAAACCTGAATTCGCGAAAAAAAATCTGCTGTTCAGTCATTTATGTTCGCCTAACTGGTCAAAATGTAGGTACTGAACAGCAGATTTTTTTTTCGCGAATTCAGGTTTGGTCCCATAGTAAAAGTTGTCTGTTATCATGAGTACAATCACGTGTTTAGGTATCGGTCACTAATTACCAGTCACCCTTTATAATATGTGTAGAAAATAATATTTGTTTTATTTAATGGGTCTTTAGATCATTCATTTTATTCAGGAGGTTAATAAAAAACTATTATTTTGATTGACTTATATTGCTTTATTAAGAAGGTACGATTATTTTAGGAAATAAATTTTGAGGAAACACATAATAATAATTAATATTAGCTTCATATGTAATTAATAATATCTTAATTAGTAATATCTTTGTTTATATATTTTACGACTAGAGTTTATTTATTTATATAATACTTCAAGCACATACATGTACAGAGGCGGACTTAATGCCATAGGCATTTTCTACCAGTCAATCTGATGGGGATGTGTCACCATGTAACACATCCCCATGTGTTACATGAGTAGATTCAATATTATTAAAAGTGACAGAGAGACATAAATAAGAGTGAAAACAAAGGGAATGTGAATGTTTAGAACAGTTACTTTTTTTAAATGTTTCTCCGTAATTACTTATTTATTAAATATTATATTTGTATTAAACAACTCCTTAAATTTATTAATTTTATAACACCTTATATACGCAGCTTTACCTTTCATATCTTTTACGTAACACAAAAATGTAAGGGAGAAATATCATATATGAATATTTAGTACGTGTCTAACCTACAAAATACTTCGTAAAGCCGTCAACAATTAGTTTTTTTAAATTGTTTCTACTGATTTCACTTCTGCAACCACGATTCTTTTCTCATAATAATATAAAACCTGGAAAGTACTTACCTAATTCAGATAGACCATGAAAACAAATATCACAAATGAATGTCGAATTATAACGTTACGCACAAAATTGATCGCACTGAGTGAAAGAACAAAATAGCCGAATCCACAGTTACGCCATCTGTTTACAGTGTTTGTTGTGTAATATTGTTAGTAAATTATTTTATTTCCAATTTGGAAATAATGTTGTAAAACACTGTAACCGAGATGAATAACAGAGATGAGTAGAATATTGGACTTCCATTTAAATATGTAAATTATGTATTCATTACTGTTTGTTTTCTTTATTTTAAGGAATAATCTATTTGAATGGATATAAACAAACTAAAAAAATACTAAGTTTTATAAGAACACAATTAAATTTTTTTAAATATATTTTTAATGTTGCTTTAAGTAAAAATGGATATGATTTTCTGTATGAAATTTCTGTGGACACAATTTTAAAATTTGAAATTTTAGAATATTATGCTTTCTCTTACTTACTGAGTATTATAAATTGTAGTTCTAAATACTTTTAGAATTAGGGTGAATAAAATTGAGCTATTACTGAAATGCCAAATAAAAAATAATCGAGCTGGACGCGGAGAGGGAAGCAAATGTACAATTTTCGTGAATAACACCCAATGATGAGTACAATCTCCCGTTTCGGTTTGTCGCATGGTTTTAATTTTCTCCCTTCATATTTTTTTTATATTTATTACCAAATCTTGTTTGTAATACGTGAGTAAACGATTAAGTACCTGCTTTCTCGCAGTCGGGTGCTTTCCTGATGTCAGACTAATCGCTGTAACAACATACCTATTTAACTGTGTAATAAAGACACTTCGTAATTAAGTAAGTAGGTACAGTCAACAGCAAAAGTAGATAATGAAAATCAGAAATTCAATACTAATTAATGAACGGAGTTCGCGTCAGAACTGTGTGGCGTCGAAGTAGTAAATGTTTGGTATAATTTACAATTACATAACGACACTTTGACGCCACACAGTTCTGACGAGAACTCCGTTCATTAGTATTGAATTTCTGATTTTCATCATCTACTTTTGCTGTTGACTGTACAGTCAGCAAAGAATATAAGTATGCAGGGTCGTTGAATATAGTTGAAGTTTAGTAAGAAACCAATTGATGTTTTCGAATAAAATTTAACTAAATTAATAGAAAACAAACAGTTCCATTTATCAAATTCATTCGAAAACATCAATCGGTTTCTTGGTAAACTTCAACTATATTCGACGACCCTGCATACTTATCTCCTTTGCTGACTGTACATGCGATACCGCGTGGGTAGAGTCAATAAACCTAACCATATAACATATATATAGATAACATTATAATGACAGGTTTAGCAAAGAATTCTATTGAAAGAAAATATATGAAATGTTATAAATAAAAACTTTATTACAAATAAATAACTACCGACTTCCAAAAAACACTACAAAATGAAAAATAACTTTAATTTCGGAAGTCGGTGTCGCTGGTTCCGCATTTTCTTTTATTGACACCGACTTCCGAAATTAAAGTTATTTTTCACTTTGTAGTGTTTTTTGGAAGTCGGTAGTTTTTTTTTTTTGTAAAAGTTTTTGTTTTTCACTTTTTAGTGGGCCAGTTTGTAACTTATCTAAGTTACAATAGCCTAATGTCAACTGCTCATCACCTTTTACATAATATTGCTTTTCCCGATGCAGGGACGTTAATTGTTGAGGAGTTCTCCTTGTAAGAACCAGGAGAACTGGAGCTGATTAAGAAGTCACTATCAGCTCCACTTCACGATACGCATTGTGCTTAGCAACCACATTAAAGTACCTAATCGAATCGCAACCCCTGAAATATTTATTATTGAGTAGTTCCGATGGCCATCTGTGGTCTTCATCATCAGTTCCACTTCACCAAATGGTGCTTTCTGAGAGCAAATGCACGAGTTAATATAAAAAATACCCAAATCGCTATAGGTGTGCCTACAAAATTTGAGGGTTTCCCTCGATTTCCATGGGATTCCCTCATCAAATTCCGATTTGGTGACAATGGGACCACCTCGGGAGCATACCCTTTCAAAAAAAAAAAGAATTTTGAAAATCCGTTGACAATTGGCGGAGTATTCGATGAACAAACATACAAAAAAAAAAAAACATACAAACATCCGAACATAGTAACTCCTCCTTTTTGTGAAGTCGGTAAAAAAGTAGGTACGTCCCTACCTACTCCGGAAGGCGCAGCGTTGGAGGGCCTCCCACAAAGCGGAACGATGACGTCGATGACCTAGTGAAGCACAGGACCAGATGATGTAGCGGCGCTTGAAGAGCGAGGCCTGTCAGTAGTGGACGTCTTTCGGCTGAAATAATGATGATGATACCTACTGCAATATTCAGCTGCATCCAGTTAGACTAACGTAATTAGGAAAAAGCTAGGCAGATGACGATGATACTGCTATAGTGCAGTCAATCATTGCTTTTGCGACCCTAGAAAGATGATCAATGTAGAAGATGGTGAAGAACTAGGATGACGGCTAAAGAACGAAAGAAAGAATAAAGATTATTTGGACACAGTTCGTGAAACACAAAATGCTTTAATGATAAAGATGCATGGAAAAGAAAGCATTCTACACCACCCACAATTAATATTGTAAAAGGGCAGGACTAGTGATAATTGAAATGATGCTCAAGTAGAATACTAGCGCTGCGGTATTTGTTTTTTTTTTTTTCAAATATCGCAGCATCATGCTGAGATAGGGGCCTTTTTGTCCTCGCAGAAGTTTTTCTTTTTTTTTTTGTTGTTTTGTGTACCTACCTACTACAAATTTTGTTACCTACTTTTAATCCTAGATAGTTTAATGTTTTTTTTTTTTTTGTTATGGTTTTAATGATTTTGTTAGATTGAATGTTCTTTTATATTGTTTGTGCGTGTCCAAAATAAAAGATTTTTTTTATACCTTTCTAGCCTGAATCCACATCCAAAATTTCTGCCATACTTAACTTATATCATGGGAATATACTCAAATCGCTTTTTATAGGCATTATTGATTGAGCGTAGGCCAAGAATACTTTGCGTACCTATCCCTGAAGCAAACCAGCACCCTAATTGCGTAACACACGATCAATCACAATCTGTTTCAGTTTGACAGTTCAACAACATTCATTGCGTTAATAATAATAATAATAATAATAATCGTGAAAACCGAGAAAGATAAACAAATCAAGTATCTTGACTTGGCTCACGAGGTTGTCGACATGTGGGATGTGGATTCAGCGATCATTGTGCCGATAGTCGTGACAGCCAATGGGCTAATAGCCAAGAGCCTCGACCAACACCTAAGGAGGCTCTCGTTGGGCAGCTGGATCAAGGGCTTGATTCAGAGGGTGGTACTTCTGGACACGGCCCGCATTGTTAGGAGGTTCCTCTCTCTGGAGCCCTGACCGCCGGTAGCTTGGACCCTGTTCCCGATACCGGTGGGCTACTATTTTTTATATTTTTAAATGTTTTTATATTTTTTATATCTTAATATTTAAAAATATAATTTATATGTATATAATGAAATAAAGGAGATAATAATAATAACCCCATCGTCGTATCTCTACGTTGACGTCGTGGTGGGGCTTGCGCGCTCCGAACTCTAGGCCTGTGCCGGAAAAGTTTACTTTGCCGGAACAGGTCTAAGATGAGGAGCCAGACCAAGAGAGATACAGAAACCCGCAGGGCAGCATGTGGCGAGCTGTTGGGCAGTAGCGACCCCACGGACCCTATCTCCCGGGAGTAGTCTTGTTCCTCACCTCTGGCTTGCCTTAATTGGCTGGCTGGAGTGAACACTGATGAGGAACAGAGCTCCCACCTCATTCTTGCCTTTATTGGCTGGCTTGAGTGGAGATTCGCAAGAGCAAACGTGCTCGGGGGAAGGAAGTATTCCAGTAAGTGCTCGTAGGGATCTTGACCATCTTCCGGGCTCTGGGATTGTTCTGAAAGCCGTGGAATACCTCTCCACTCCTCAAGCACCTCAGGACATGTTGCCCCCTTGTCACTACGTCACTATGTGCTAGCGACAGTTCCCGGGGGCCCATTATTGAGTGTGCAAGTCACCCCCTGCCATTTTATCCGTGTATATATAAAACATTGATCAGGCAGGGGCCATAGTTCTTCCATAGTTCTTGGTAACCAATCCACTTTAACCTCGAAAACCCATAGTACAACTTTTTATTTTTCCAATACTGCAATAGTCCTACACCACCCGAGGGTTGTCCTTGGGTGCACTTTCATAGTGCATATAGGGATAATCGTCGGTTGGTGCCACATTTCATTAAAATTGTCTAAGGGGCCTCTGCGAGTTGGCTTCGGCCCCTCGTACGCCTTCCAAAGGACCGGGACCCCATGGTCCCGAGTTATATAAAATAAATAAAAAATAATAATAATAATATATTTATTTGCATAAAAACACGGTATAAAAAGATGGTAAAAGGTACAATTTTAGAACAAAAACATGTTTTGCCAATATAATAGGCATGCAAATTTTTCAGTATGTAACTGACATTAACATTGTTTGTCAATGAAATCTTTAATACTATAAAAACTATTAACATTTAACCATTCGTGCATTTTATTTTTAAATAACTTAGTATTTAAATTTTTGAGATCATTTGGTAACTTATTATATAAACGTACACACATTGCAAGACAGCTTTTACTATACTTAGTTAGCCTTGGAATCTCACTTAGTACGAGCCTGTTGGGGTCTCGTCGGTTTCGGACATTAATATCATCTGCTTTGATAAATAAATTCTGATGCTTTTTGACAAATATACATATCTCATAGATATAAAGAGACGGTAACGGTAACAAACCAAGTTCTTTGAATATAGGTCTACATGATTCGTCTGGTTGGAGCCCATAAATTGCTCTAATGCATTTTTTCTGAGCAACGAATGCTCTATTATGATCGGTGCTGTTACCCCACATTATTAAACCATACCGCAACAACGACTCGACATAGGCGTGATACGATGTTATTGCCGTTTTAATGTTAGTTACGTTTCTAAGCCCTTTGAGTGCATATACAAACTTATTTACTCTTTTAGAGACATCATCAACATGTGTTTTCCAGTTGACATCTTGGTCTATAGATAAACCTAGAAATTTTGTTTGTGTTACTTCTTTAATTCTAGGTATATTCAGATTTATGTTGTATGTAGGATTATTTGATTTATTAAACTGTACAAAGACGGATTTATTTAGATTTATTGATAAGTTATTTTTGTTTAGCCATTCAATTAGTGTTTCAATTGTGTTGTTTATCTCAGTCTCATGGTCATTAACTGTGTTATTCTTTCTATCGGATGTAACAATAATGGAAATGTCATCGGCAAATAGTATACATTGATGATTGGTTATGTCAGTAATGGAATTGATATAGAGTAGAAATAGGATTGGCCCCAAGACACTTCCTTGGGGGACGCCGAATTTGTTGTATTTATATTCAGATGAGTGTGATATCATGTCCTTATTTTTATCAATTTTAGTAATGGTTACACGCTGTTGTCTGTTATTCAGGTACGATGATATCCATTGATGTGCAGGTCCCCTAATCCCGATCTTTTCTAGCTTCTGTAGTAATAGATCATGAGACACTAGGTCAAAGGCTTTTGATAAGTCAAAAAATAACCCTGTTGTTAGATGGTTTTTGTTGATATTCGTTAAAATTATATTAATAAGAGAGAAGATAGCTAAAGTTGTGAATTTTTGTTTTTGAAAGCCATATTGTTCGTTCTTAATAATATGGAATTTATTGCAGAAGTCAATCAATCTCTTATACATGCACTTTTCAAATATCTTCGACAGAATGGGTATTAATGTTATTGGGCGATAATTATTGACGTCTGACTTTTCTCCCTTTTTAAAAAGTGGCTTTACTATGGATAGTTTTAATGCTTCAGGAAAAGTGCCAAGTGAGAACGATAAATTGATTAGATATGTTAAGACCACAGTTATTTCATATGTACATGCTTTTATAATTTTAGTGTTAATCTCATCATAACCTTCGGAATTCGTGTTATTTAGTGATAATATCTCCATTCGAACTTCGCTTTCAGATACAGGTTTGAGGAACATCGAGTGGCCTGCTGAATATTCACTGGATATTATACATTTTGTTATTGTACGCACGGCTACACATCAAGCTATACATAACCAGTATAAGCTGACTTCCGATTGTACGAAAAACCTATAAAGTGCGAGGTCAGCTAAAACTGGAAATGTATAGCTTGATGTGTAGCCGTGTGTACTGGTACAATTATGTGTCATATTGATGTAGTGGTTATTAAAGGCAGATGCTATTTCTACTGGTTTTGTTATTACTGTGTTATCAATTTGGATTTTATCTATATTGTCTTTAAAATTAGCATTCCTTATTTCATCTTTAATTACTCTCCACGTGGCTTTGCATTTGTTTTCATTATTATTTATATATTTGATATTTGCGTTTTTTTTTGAGGCGAAGATACATTTTTGTAATAATTTTGAATATTTTTTATAATTTGTTTTATTAGCAGCGTTTTTATTTGTGTAATAGTTAAAGCGTAGATTCCGTTTTGTTTTGCAACTTTGTTTCAGTCCTTTACTAATCCAATTTTGTTTCTTTTTATTTCCGATGTTTATTTTTATCCTAATTTTCGGGAAACAAAGATTGTAGAACAGGCATATTAATTCATGAAAGGAATTAAATGCTTTGTTTAAATTATTTTCGGCGTATATTACGTTACTTACGTTGTTGAGCAGAAATTTTCCGATCACATGCAGCAATGGATTAGCAATCTGTTTCAAAATGATTCAGATTATGATTAATCGTGCGTTACGGAATTAGGGTGCAGTTCAATGCAAATCCTTGGCAGTGATTAGCAAACCATGGCCTCAGTCGGCAAACCTATATTTACCATCACAATTAGCGCTGAACGCTCCGTGCTTAGCATCATAATTTTAAGTAATTAATCAGCTTTTGTCTTTCACCTGATGGTACCTATAATAAAATTATATACCAGCCCTTGATAATTATAGAGCAGTCACAAACATTGATCACCACGCTTACACTTGCTTGATGCTATCTACCATGGCTACCGCATAAATGATAAATGATTTATTATCTGTAAGTAGGTTTGTACAGACGCCAGCAGGTCAACCTACCCCAATCTGTCAAATTTCTTTGATAGATTTTTAACTTTAGCGCAAAGAAATAAGGTTCTTATTCAATTGGGAAAATCTGACAGATTGGGGTAGCTTGATGTGCTGGCCTCTGTACAAACACTTTTACACGTCAATCTTTTTTTAAGCTAGATGAGGTCGGCGTTTCCTAAGAAAGGACGAAACAAACTCAGAGGTCACAGTGTCTTTTAAAGTCCAGACAAAATCTTGGTCAGACATGTGAACAGTACAGATTGGACATTTGGGTAGGCCGCGTAGATTACTCAAACTCAAACTCAAACTCAAAGCATTTATTTCAATTAAACCATTTCCAGGCACTTTTGAATTGTCAAAATTAACTAGTCGGTCAGTTAGCCAGAAAGTTGAAGCCCATTACAAAACGTAGATCTCTTGGAGAAGAACGGGCAAGAAACTCCAAGGACACTCTTTTAAATTAAGATACCTATTACAAAATCCTGAGTACAGTATTCTTGTTGCATCTATATGTGAGAACAATGTTATGAAGAAACAATTCAAAATAGGTATAAGATTAAAAAGAAGCCCTGGCAGCTAAGAGATGACCAGTCTCAACTGACAGCGCCCGTTCACGAACTTGACGCATGGATCAGCACCATCCAGCTCAACCATTTTGAAGGGAACCGAATGATCCAACACTAAGAAGGACAACAGAAAAAAACACATATACTAAAACTAACTAAGAAGGAAAACAGAAAAAAACACATAAACACATAGTCCTCACATTCACAATAGTTAATCAAAAAAGAAAAAAAAAACACTTTACAAAGTTAATATTCATGTCATTGTATAAATAAAATTCATCAATCTCAATGTGTTTTTAAAAATCCGAACATAATATTTGAGGACCATGTATTATATTGGTGTCTGAAATGGTCTTTTGAGGAAAGAACCACACAGATTGAGTGGACCTGTCCAGTCAGTGCACGCATTTTCAGTAACCGTGCAGCTCAACTTCACAGCACACCGGTACAGCATACCGGTAGACGTAGCTTTGGAAGTCCTCCCAGGGATCCTTTGGATGCGAGAAGCATAGGACTGATGTTGAAATGCGTTGAGTGCTATTCTGCAAAAATCTCACCGTGAAAACTAGGGTGAAGTGAGCTGTCATTCCTCCTAATGTTAGGGATTGCCTCCATTGATAGTTCACTTCACGCTCACTTCACCTATGTTATCACGGTGAGATTTTTACAGAATCGATTGGCTGAATGCGTAACACATTAACAGTAGCAATCACAGAACAGATGGTAGCAATGGCTTTCCTTTTGACAGTTCAACAACTTTCATTGTGTTATTTACATAGTTGAGCAGACAATTTTTTCGAAATTATCAAGCAATGTATTAGTTAGCGTGTTACACAATTACCACGCAGGTTAATGAGCACCGGTTCCTATCATTCCCTCTGGTTTGTCCTAAAAGATATGCAACTTATTTCAATTAACTCATATAAATGCACTCTTGAATAAAATTGTCAAGGAGTCGCCCATTCCCAAGCGTAGTAGGTTCCCATGGAGAAGAACGGCCAAGAAACTCCATGGATACTCTTTTAACACAGCAACAAAGGAAGAATTCTACGGAGAACAGTGAAAGCCATCACACAGACACACAAACGTAGGTACGAGTACTCTATTGATTGTTTGCACTAAACATACACCGGTCAGGCATATATACACATTTATTTAGTTCCAAGAAACTCATATGTCTAACAAAATGACACATGTTCTAGCTATGTTATTTGCTGTGTGATTGTTAGCAATTGCAATCTCAAAACACAACAAATGAACAATATCATCTCTTCATCATGAAACAAACAAACATAATTATATTTCTCTGCTGTTTGATTTTTTTATACTGAACAAAATAATTTAAAGTACCTACACGCACAATGGTCCACTTGAAGTACTAGTGCGGAAACCAAACCCATAAACACAGAAAGAACATAGAAGGTAAGTATACACTAGAGCATGTTCTTGAGCATTTCCATGTAATGTAACGTTGTTATGAATGATACAATATTCGTACATGCAAAATCTTAGTTTCTAAAAGCATTTCCATGTAATGTAACGTTCCAGCGAATGCTCGACGCTGCGTTCGATGTAATGCTCACGGCGAGTGAGCATTTTACCTGTATCATTTCTTTCTACGTTGCGTTCATTATTGATGATTGTCGGTCATGCCTTTGCTTGATAAAATGTTACGTACTATACGCACGTTGGTTTTTAAAATCAGGTTTGTAACAAAACATCGAGCGTCTGTTCGAAGTGCGGCTCGATAAAATTATAATAAAGCGGTGAATGCTCGTTGTTCAGTTACATTTAAAATACTCATAGCTAGCTCTATTATATAACTTTACATTACGAAATTTATTATTTTGTCGAACGCAGATTTTTAATACCTAGCTACAACATCAAGCTACTACAATCTGTCAAATTTCTTAGATTTTCAACTTTATCGATAAAGCATTACTTAGGTCCAAGGTTGATTGGGAAAATTTGACAGTTTCGGATACCTAGCTTTATGTGCTGGCGTTTGTACATGTGTCCTGACTTCTGACGTCTAAACAGTAGGTATCTTTCTTTTTGGTGTGATCAAAGAAATAGAATGAATTTGGCGTGATCAAGAAACCCGATATGTCTCTAAGGATTTTTTTTTTTATTCCGAAGGTAGTTGCAGCGAATACACCTATCAATGCAAGTGGAATTGGTGGAGTTTATTGGTTCAGAATCCTGCAAGCAAGCAGTGTTGTTAAAAAAAAAGTATCTTTTGGCTTTTGGTCCGGCCGTCCGTTCTTCAGTTTCAATATTCATTATTGTAACAAGTGCTTTTTGAATCTTACCTTTGAAAATTCGTCAGAAGCCCGAAAGTCTGACGATCAGTCTTACCAAAGGGTGTCGTATTACCAGTAACTGGGTTGCAGTCACTCCATGCAAAAACTGGTACTTATTCAGGTGCATCTAGTTTGACAGCCGACGCCAACATAGTTGAGAAAAGGCTAGGCAGATGATGATAATCAAGTCCTCATTTAATATTACCTGGGAAAAATCATTAACTATACAAACCTACGGCAAAAATCAGCTCCACAGTAAGAATCATGTTCGTACTGAAACATTGACTACCACACCTTATTTGTCTGAAACCTCTCCACACTAATCTCCTGACACACTCGAACTGATAAACCCGTTCGTAGTAACTGCAATTTTCGTCAGCCAATGAGAGCTTCGTATTCATTCACGCCCTCGTCTCATGAGTGTCATGAGAGCTCGCAGCGCGGTCCATGCCTGTCTCACAGACGTGTCACAGAAATATGATAAAATGATAAATGATCTCGCTAAAGCCATTACAAATAGAAATCTAAATCCTTTGTAGCCGTGCCTCCGAGTTGTTTTACGGTGACATAGGGTTAGCACATGATGTTTTTCTTTCATTTTATTTAATAGGCTAGTTTCCACCGTCAAACCTACAAGGGCACTTATGAAACGTCAGAAGCTAGGTGCACGGTTCCAATTGGTCGTTTTCTATGGAAAAGAACCGGAAAGAAACTCCACGGTTACTCTTTTAAAAATAATTGGCTTTTACAATGTTTTCAAATTACAGTAGGTACGGGAGAACAGCGTAGGCCGGTCAACAAGTTGATAAAATAAAAAAATGGTCTATAGATCTAAAGTCTGCAGGGCCTACAAAGTCCTCATATTTACAAAATAAGAATCTATCAAAAGGGTAAATAAAATATTAAAACCAAGTGATATGATTGTATTACAACCACTAATTAAGAGTTGAAAAATTAGAATTGTCTGTAAGTACCTACTACCTAACTTTGTCAACATCGTTGATAATCTAACCCAACAATTCAAATAATTTGGCCTTCCCGCTTCCCGGTATCTTCGGGGAAGTCTTTTGAGGGCTATGAGCTGTTTGACTTTGACATAAGGCAATCGCTTAAAAATTCCGTCCAGTATTTTTCCAATGTTCTGGTTTAGAAACTGTAGAACTTGAATTAAGATAAAGTAGGTATTTATAACGCCTATAAAAAATTCTAAAATTCCATAATAAACTAATTTTATAACTAGGCAACTGAATAAATTAAACTTGTTTTGTGCTGTGTTCTTTTACGTTACAAACTATTATTATTTCCGAGTTCTTTATTACAACTTGTTGTTAGATATATTTAGATTTTTATATGGAGGTATTTACTGGCGTAAATTGGCGACGATTGGAAGATGGATGGACTGTGTGAATGAGACATACTGCGCCAACCTTAAAGGAATTGGAATAAGGACAGTTGTATGTTGATCACTTCAACCGAGCAATTCTGTAAAAATCGCGCCGTGAGAACTTAGGTGAAGTGAGCTGTGTCAATAGTGACAATCCCTATAGCAGGTATCAGGTAGGGGTGTGGCAGGTATCAGGTGGAACATAATGACAACTCACTTCTCCAAAGTTTTTACGGTTAGTTTACAGAATAGCACCGCTAGTGGAATGACAGATCACCGCAGGTGGAAATAGAGATCGCCGCAGGTGGAATGAGTGATCGCCGCAGGTGGAATGAGTGATCGCCGCAGGTGGAATGAGAGATCGCCGCAGGTGGAATGAGAGATCGCCGCAGCTGGAATGACAGATCACCGCAGTTGGAATGACAGATCACCCAGCGTGCAACTTTATTCTTTAGTAATGCAAGGTATTGCACGCTTGTTGGTGTTTCCTTGTTATGGAACTCATTTAGGTAATCAAACTTAAAAAGCATTTATTTTTACCGACTTCACAAAAAGAAGGAGGTACAGACGCCAGCAGGTCAACCTACCCCAATCTGTCAAATTTCTTTGATAGATTTTCAACTCTGGCAAAAAGGAATAAGGTTCATATTCAATTGGGAAAATCTGATGGATTGGGGTAGCTTGATGTGCTGGCCTCTGTACTATGTTCGGGTGTTTGTATGTTTTTTTTTTTTGTATGTTTGTTCATCGAATACTCCGCCAATTGTGGACCGATTTTCAAAATTCTTTTTTTATTTGAAAAGGTATGCTCCCGAGGTCCCATTGTCAAATCGGAATCTGATGAGGGAATCCCATGGAAGTCGAGGGAAACCCTCAAATTTTATAGGCACACCTATAGCGATTTGGGTATTTTTCATAGTAACTCGTGCATATTTGCTCTCAGAAAGCACCATCCGGTGAAGTGGAACTGATGATGAAGACCACAGATGGCCATCGGAACTACTCAATAATAAATATTTTACGGGTTGCAATTCGATTAGGTACTTTAATGTGGTTGCTAAGCACAATGCGTATCGTGAATTGGAGCTGATGGTGACTTCTCAAACAGATCCAGTTCTCCTGGTTTTTACAAGGAGAACTCCTAAACAATTAACGTCCTTGCATCGGGAAAATCAATTTTTTGTAAAAGGTGATGAGCAGTTGAGATTAGGCTATTGTAACTTAGATAAGTTACAAACTGGCCCACTAAGAAGTGAAAAATAAAAACTTTTTACAAAAAAAAATAACTGACTTCCAGAAAAACACTACAAAGTGAAAAATAAATTTAATTTCGAAAGTCGGTGTCAATAAAAGAAAATGCGGAACCAACGACACCGACTTCCGAAATAAAATTTATTTTTCACTTTGTAGTGTTTTTTTGGAAGTCGGTTGTTTTTTTTGTAAAAAGTTTTTTAATTAAACCATATGGCATTTTTGAATAAAATTGTCTAGGAGTCACTCAGAAATATGAAGCTAGTTGTCCATTCCAAAGCGTAGTAGGAACCTATGGAGACGATCGGGCAAGAAACTCCATGGATATCTCTTAAATCAAACGCTTTTCAATAGCTTTTAAGCATGCACAGACGTACTTAGTGCAGTTAGCAAGAAACGGTATAGTCTGCGGGGCAATTGGGTAACACATTATCAATCGGAATCGGTTTAATTTTGACAGTTCAACAACATTCAATGCGTTATTGAGCAGACAAATTTTTTGAACTTAGGAAGCAATGGATTAGCAATTTGCTTCAAAATGATTCAGATTGATAGTATGTTACGCAATTAGAGTGCTGGCTACCTATTACTGACCGTTTCGTAGCTGGTGTAGAGCCCTATAAAATTCTCATGTAAACCGGACAAGCCCTCCAAGTTGTTTGTTAACCAAAGGTGTGTCAACTGCATAGTTGGATTTATGCATGAAAACCTCTTTATTTACGACCAATAGATGTTCCCATGTTTTTCCCCAGTTCTGTCAAACACACCCCTAAACATTAAAGTTTTATCTTTGATTACTAAGTAGATGACTCTTAGCAGTAAAGAGTTAGTCAGAGAGCAACACACTCGCTTGCTACGTGTATTATTTTATTTGTATTTTACCAAGATAAGTCACCATAGTAGATAATATTTAAAAAACCGGCCAAGTGCGTGTCGGACCACGCACAATGAAGGGTTCTGTAGTTATAACCCGCATTATTTTGGAAAGACCTATCCAAAGATACCCCACAACATGGGGTAGACGAGAAAAAAAAAACATTCCCACTTTCCGTGTAGAGGAGGTACCCTAAAAAAAATTTTTTTCAAGATTTTATTTTACCACTTTCTCGCCGTGATTAATTTGTACCTATATCCATGCCAAATTATAGCTTTCTAGTACTAAGAGTCTCTGAGCTAAGCTGCGGACGGGGACGGACAGACGGTCATGGCGAAACTATAAGGGTTCATTATTGACTACGGAACCCTAAAAAGTCATGACAGTTCTAACCTTAAGCCATGCAGGAAGGGCACGCCACGATAGTGGCGGTAAGACCCCTCTTTGAGGAGTGGCTAGAGAGGCGCCACGGCGCCCTCACCTACCGCATGACGCAGGTCCTCACCGGACACGGGTGTTTCGGGAGGTTCCTGCACATTATCGGGCGGGAGGATACGCCCGTGTGTCACCACTGCGAGGGTCGCCCGGAGGACACGGTGGAGCATACGGTGGCGGTATGCCCCAATTGGGCGGAGCACCGCCGTGTTCTCGCAGAGGCGATCGGCGGCGGCGGCGACCTCTCGCGCCCGGCCCTGGTTCAAGCCATGGTCCGGGGCGAGAGGGAGTGGGAGGCAGTCACCTCCTTCTGCGAAGCAGTCATGCTAGCGAAGGAGGTGGCGGGACGGTTGAGGGAGAGGGCCTCACGTCCCAGCCGCCGCGGGAGACGCTCCGGGCGTCGGGAGCCGCGAGACGACTCCCGGCCACCGTAGGCGCGGGCCTGCGGGCGGAGAGTAATGGGTAAATCTCCGTCCGATCAGGACCAGGCCCGTGCCGGACGGCGCGTACGTGTTCCACGCGCGCCTCAAAGAGATGTCAGCAGCAAGGAAGGGGCCGAAAGGGCCGAAGCCTGCCGGGGCAGTGGGATTGTCCGAAAGGGTTACCGCTACCCCGGAACACAAAGGGCTAAGGAAAGAACACGGGTGGGTTTTAATCAGTAAGAGTCTGACACTCCCTTCTGCTCCACCCAGAGCGGGAGGGGTCATTGCATGATTTCCCATCCTGAAAAAAAAAAAAAAAAAAGCCATGCAGGAAATACCAAATACTTAACTACTTCAGCAGCGATATCACTACATTGATAAATAACTCTCCAGCGAAAATAGACTATAGATCCATGGAAGTATATCTACCTACTTTTTGGCGCAGCCGTGAGGCACACTTCCCTGTTCATTTCTTACATCGGACTTCACATTCTTTCATTTGATAATATGTCTCTGTGTCTTTTAGTCTGTGCTAAATAAATGTATTTCGACGCTTGAAAGGCAAAATTGACTAAGCGACATGGGTGGGACTAACTGTACAGGAACACAGTTTAAAGTTTAACTTTTCATTTTAAAAAATCATATAAATTCTGATTCAGATGCTAAAATAAGATTTCCAAAACAGTAAGAATTATGCCTGTAGGATGACTACAAGAATTTATATGATTTTTTTTTCTGAGAAGTTCGACATGTCGTTTAGTCAATTTTACCTTTCAAGCGTCGATTTTCTTTCTTACCTTACATACTCGTAACTATACGTTCATCAATGACCCGCCCGCCCCGTGCGATTTCTTAGCAACAGCCCGGAGTTTGGGAGTTGGCGGTGTGATACCCCCGTGCATAAGCCGTTGGTTCTGCGCCTGATCTCTCTCCGGTCGTGTCGGATTGCCGTCCCATCGGACTATGAGAGTGAGGGAAGAGAGAGTGCACCTGTGTCTGTACGCACACTTGTGCACTATATTAACTCCCGCGCCGAAGGTTAGTCTCCGTTGAGATTGGCCGCCGTGGCCGAAATACGGTCTGGGGGACTTTATTTATTTATTTTTATACGTTCCTAACATACATCATGTTCATTAAATGAAATAAACAGCCTTTATTCCATATGAGCATAATAGTTGAACCTCCAATAGTGAAGATTTCAGGCTTCCGGCACATCTGAACAATCAGCCCCATTACTAGTCCTTGGTGACTAGCTTATCCTTTGTCTCTGTAGCAGAAGACACATTTGCCTTCCAGTGAGACAATGGCTTGTAAGAAACCATCGGTAAGACCTAAGAAATATACAAAAACCAAGAACATAAAAGTCCTTACTAGAAAGTAAACAAAAACACTGTCAATCAACCCTACAAATTAAGTTCCTAATAATCATTAGAGCAAAAGCTTTACAAAACGGTCTAACAAGTAAGTATAACGAACATACCTATTGATGAACGCATTAACATCATTACCGAAGCGGAACTCAATTAATATCACGTTACGACTAAGCAGACTATAATGAGTATTTGGTGGCAAAATCGTGATTACCACTTAGCATACACATGACAATTTATTCAAATAATTTTGATATCTAACATGATGAGACGGCGTGCGGCCCTGCTTTGCGATTCCGTAACCATTATAAAAGTGCTCTGTGATCTCACCGTAAAAACTAGGTGAAGTGAGCGTGGAATGAGCTGTCAGTGTCATCCCACATAATTGACCAAGCATACATTTACGAGATACGTTTTTGAGTCGATAATACATAAGAGCGTATTCGAACAAGTGTCCAACTTGTTGTCTGACGCTCAGCACGGATTTCGGCCAGAGCGCAGCACGACCAGCAATTTATTAAACTTTATGTCTGAAGTGATCCCGCAGTACAAGTAGATGCTGCCTACTTTGATTTTAAGAAAGCTTTCGATTTGGTGGATAACGACATCTTACTGTCGAAGCTAGCGGCAGTTGGATGTACTCCTAAACTACTTCGGTTCTTTGCTGACTACTTGAGAGATAGACGGCAGTTTGTGGACTATGCGGGATTTAAATCTGAGCCTTATTTTACTAGATCAGGAGTTAGTCAAGGAAGTAATTTGGGTCCATTACAATTTATTATTATGATAAATGACCTGCCTGATGCGGTAAGGGAGGCCACCTGTTTGTTATTCGCAGACGATCTGAAATTACTAATGGCTATTCATACAGAGGCAGACTGTCTTAGATTACAAAAAGACATAGACAGAGTGGTAGAATGGAGTAGGAAAAATAAACTAGGGTTCAATGAACAAAAATGTTCAGTCATAACTTTTGGTAGGATGAGATATCCAATACGCCATGGGTATGAACTAAATGGCTCGGTAATGGATCGTAAGGATGATGTTCGCGATTTGGGGGTGCGTATGGATACTGAACTGACATTTCGGGAACACGTTACATCGGTTTGCAAGAAATCTTATAGAAGCTTAGGTTTCATACTTCGTAGGGCAGTAGGCTTTAGGGATATAAAAGCTATAATCGCCCTGTATAATGCACTTGTAAGAACGCAATTAGAGTTTAATGCGGCTGTATGGGCTCCGCATGAAGCCAAATATATCCTAATGCTGGAGCGCATACAGAATAAATTCACACGGTACCTGTACATGAAACTTTATGGAGTCTATCCTTTCTACCCATTGATGTACCCAACCCTATTTGTGTTAGGTATGGTTGGGTACAACAAGCTGGAAACAAGAAGGGATTTGGCACTTGTTACATATATTTTTAAGTTATTGCGTGGAAAGGTCTATAACCCGGGTGTACTAAAGGCTGTGTGTCTAAACGTGCCGGATAATTACGTGTCGCGGCGATTGAAGCCGCGGTTACTGGCGGTGCCTCGCGGCCGGACCAACCTGCTGGGTAAAGCACCTTTGACGCGCGCCTTGCATACACTGAACAAAATCGCGGAAAAAGTAGATTTATTTACTTGTTCTCTGAATGAGTTCACAAAAGTTACTTTACATGTAATAAGCTGTAACGGAAAAAATATTGTTTGAGACCACGCTACCGATTTGGGGTAACCTGTAATGATAGTTGTGTTGGGGAAAACAAATAAATAAATAAAAAATAAATAAATAAATAAATTTACAATCATAATGATAGGTTAACAGAAAAAAAGGCTGCGCTTTAGGGCCATTTTTGATGGTTCAACAACCCCACAGTATAGAAACAACCCGCACTGCGTCGGTCGCGTGGCCGGCCGCGGGGTGATTACTACCCACTTCTCACAGAGCACTGGGCGCTCTGTGAGCCTCCATAGCGCCTGGGGGTTCTCGAGAAATGATATTGGAACAACGGGTCAGTTGTCCTTGTGAAACGAGAGCGAGAATGGGACATGCAGGCTTATTAAAGTACCATTTCCCCTCATGGCGTCTTGGAGTGCGCATAGATCAGAGGAGTGGCTAATGGTGAGGGCACGGCGAAAGTTTTGCCAGCGTAAGCAGGTCAGTATAGATGTAGGTAACAATATTATCAGCTGAGCCAATATTAAGTATCTACCATTACACAGAAGAGACTCAATAGTTAACTTAGCAACTCAACGTCCACAAACTGTTTTACTTAGGTAGGTACTTATCTCGGAATAGCGGCGCATTGCCATTGCCAAAGCCACCGGCTAGTTCACCTGTTGAATAAATAAATGGTCCTTGTTAGTTCAGCTGCTCTTGTGAGTCTGTAAGTTACGTAGACAGAGTAGCATTCTCTGTCTACGCCTACGGTAAGTTACAAGATAATCATGCTAGAAATATTAAACGGTGCCATCTATTGGCAGATGCGAGAATGTTGCCTTTCAGTCATACTTTTAGAGCTAAAAAAATCGTAGAAAATACTTTTTGAGTTTGAGTCATGAGAGCAAGTGAGTTAGGCACAATAAGCTACACAGTCAAACGTTAATTATAGCTTACTATTGAAGGATATTGACGTGTTTGTTTGTTTTTATCTATGTAATTCGACAGGCTCTAGGCATAGGCTGTATTATTATGATTAACTTAACTTTTTACGCAAAATAATAAAAAAAAAACAAAAACATAGAACGTAACGTTCAGCACAACTTCGCGTTTTTTATGCAAAAAAAAAAAACAAATAAACTTTTTCCCACAAAATATTATTTTATTCCCCTTCGTTACTAATACAAAAACATTCAGGACTAAAATGTTTAAATTTATAAATTTTGTATGAATTATTTGATTTCAAAATAACCGTAAAACCGGTATTTTCAACGAATGGGGTTGGCAAGTGAAAGCTGATCTCAGATGGCGCCACCACCATACGAACCTTTGTCAATGTCATTTTAGTTGTTGTCAATGTCATTATAAGAGTTAAATAAAATTTAAATTTTATTATTCTACTCTGTGACAACTGATAAACATTTACACACGCAGAGACATTTACATCATCTAATTCTTCAAGTGGCTGGATATTACTGAAGCTCTGAGTAGTTGAGTTCTCTCCTTGAAACAAGGTTTTTCTATAATTACGTGTTTTCAGGCGTTCTGCTCTCAGTGTAGAGGCTGGCTTTATATTCCACGGAAACATTGAAGAGACCGCAGACTTTTTCAACATTTTGCTCTGGTTTATGATCCCAAACAAATAATTTATGCATTATGGGCATTGTGCTTTCTTAACGCTTATTAAATCGCATTATCTTACAGTTACGTAAATACAAATAGGAGCAAATAGTTTTTTATGACTTAGTTAAACTGAAAGTAATCATTTATATTAGATACCAAAGTATTTACCAATCTTTTAATAGTCACTTTCCTTTAAATGTTTATGACACACTCTCGCCCCGCTTTTAGGCTCAAACTTTACTCGCCTTATCGCTATAAACCAATTTTTTTATGTTTCTCATCTTGAGGAAACTGGTGGCCTCCAGTTTCTTTACAATTTGGTACACAACATCCAGGCATTTCCTCAATAATTGTCTTTATTTATGAATTCACTACAAATTCCTTATAAAAACTGCTTTGTTATTGGTCTGTGCGCTGCTAGCGCCACTTTGACAGTTGTCGGCCCCATTGAATCTTAAAACATAGACTCATTTGATCACTTATTGTCTATGGTACACAAAGCTGGCGTGGCCTCATTGACATTTCGTTATCGCGTCGCCATTTTGCGTTGATTTTTCCTTTGCAATCGTGTGGCCTGTTGTAGTTTTAGCTAAAATAATAATTGTTTGATAAAGCGAAGCTGTGATTGTTAGTAACTAAGTAGTGTAATATATCTAATTGTTTTTATCTTATTTTATTCTAAGTTTTCGTGTCTTTTACGTTACAATGGGCAGAAAGAAGAAGAAGGCATCTAAGCCATGGTGCTGGTATCCTTTTCCAATAAATACTAAATGGATTACGAAATTAGATTTGTACACGACCTTCGTAATCAGGTCAAACGCTAATATAACTTGTATTATTGATGTAGCATCGCAATAAGTTTCCTTAGCCGTAATGCAGGTATTGCAACAGGGAGTTCGACGACGAAAAGATTCTGATCCAACATCAAAAGGCGAAACATTTCAAATGTCACATTTGTCACAAGAAACTGTACACGGGACCTGGACTGTCAATACACTGCATGCAGGTATGTGCGTCTGTCAGTGCCATAGTTTTGGCATCCGCCTCACCCGCCCACGGCCAACGCGCACTCGCTTTTTTTAACTCACACATATAAGTATCTATAGATATTTTGGCGCGACTTACGGGCCCAATTCTGCTCCCATAGTAGTACTACACAAAATGTCTTTCCCTATTTTCACTTGGGTGGGTAGATCTAACAAAAAACGTTTCTAAATTCTAAACAAAGCATGTAGTATTAATAATTTTTAATTCTGTTTCAGGTTCATAAAGAAGCCATAGATAAAGTACCAAATTCATTACCAAATAGGTCAAATATAGAAATAGAAATCTATGGCATGGAAGGTATACCGCCAGAAGATGTGAAGGAGCATGAGAAACAAAAATCAGGTATAAAAACTCTTTTATTTGGTCACCAACTGAACAACTTCGGATTGATGTATGTACTATTTCTTTATTATGCTCGGGACACTAGTTATTAATGTACATAGTTGTGTAGTTTGTTAATTTTTCCAACATGAGGCAGGTCAATATTGTGATGTTTTGTGAGGGAATATGTTTTATTATCTGTGGTATTTTGTACAGGTGGTGGTAAAGGTGAGGAAGACAGTGACGATGATGAGCCTGCTGCAAAGAAAAAAGCAACCCCAGCACTGGTAAGCATAAATCTTCAATTTCTTTCCAGTTGACACTTCTAGGACTATCCTACCAAATGTAATAGTCTTTTTTGATCTACTCCAAAGAGAGATGGTATTATTTCATAAAAAATACACTGGAAATATGTCTACAGCTTCACAGTACATCCAAAGTATCCATAATCGCTTCCTAATTTACTTGCACTCTTGAATTAAATTTACTAAAATACTCTATATTTTCTACACAAGTACACACGGCTACATATCAAGCTATACATTTCCAGTTTTAGCTGACCTCACATCAGTGGCGAAGGTACCATACAACTCGATTCCCGCCAGCTTCCCTTCGAAAATTCAGAACACAACCACTCTATCTATAGTCAATTCATCATTGAAATATAATGAAACGTTTTATTGACTTTTTTTTTGCTCTGGCTTACCTCTGTCATAAATTCACCCTTCGCTTCTGCCTCACATATAGATTTTTCATACAATGAGAGGTCAGCTTATTATTGTTTACAGTGTACTTACCTACATACTTCTTATTGTTCTTATTCAACAACACATGTCATGTTATCTCATAGATAAAACTGAAGCCTACTTATTAATTTTGTTTTGTTGTTTTTCAAACAGCTGGGCCCAGGGCCATCACAGGTGACACAGGGTATATTACCCACACCTATGGGACCAGTACCCCCTGGGATGTACCCCGGACATATGCAAATGCAAATGATGCCTCCGTTTATGCAGGCACCTAGGTGAGTTGGTAACTTGTTTAAGTAATTTTAAGAATAAATTTCAGATCAGTGACTGTTGAGGTTCCTTGAGGAATCAAGTATGTTCGTTTTACAAAATACAGGGTCCATTTTAGGCTGAAAATAATACTGAAGTTCGTATGCAAGGAAAAGAACTAGGTGATTATACCTAGTTTTAAAAAACTTAATATGAAATACAGCCTATCGATTCTGTAAAAATCTCACCGTGATAACATAGGTGAAGTGAGTGTAAAGTATCAATGGAGGCAATCCCTAACATCAGGTGAAATGACAGCTCACTTCACCTTAGTTTTCATGATGAGATTTTTACAGAATAGCACTGCAGGTTCTTACAACTTCACCAATTACGTAATATGTAGAATTTCAGAAACATTATACAAGGTGCAAGATAATTAATGCAACACCTCATGCCTCCCAATTAAAGTATTGAGTTAAAAGCATAAAACTTTTTTTACAGCTTGCTATTTTTATTAAGAAAATCGTGTTAACACTAGCATTACTTCATGCATTTAAAAGTAAGCCTTATTGCCTTGAAATAAGATTTAATTTTATTTGGCTCAATCGGCGGTTAGTATGAAAAAATACATTTTTTTTTTTAAAATACCTATATTAGAAGTTACTTAAAATGATTCAATAGTCAATTATGAACAAACCTAGTACTTGCATTTATTCTGTTACACCTTGTATTAATAACCCTTCCTTTTGACTTTGCCATAATTGGGTAAAAATATTAAGCTTAAAGCAAAGAATTGAATTAGGTTTCAAAACAGGTTTGAAATATCTGTTACAAAAAGAGAAACTTCTAATATTTACAATCCAGTTTAGGTAGATGCAGATTTAAAGCAGCAACTTAAATAATTGTGTTGTTAACCTTGTTCCTTACTAGAACACTAGAAGGTCAATACTTACTCGTGAATCATATTTTGTAGTAGAAAATGTTAGCTTATGTCTTATATTATGGTATTTATAGGTGAGACTAGCTTTTTCTCGCGACATCGCCCGCGTGTCTGTCGAAAATTATCCCAAGGGAACATACTTCTGGGACAAAAAGTATCTAAACCAGGTAAAGGGACCTGTGTGCCAAATTTCATCGAAATTCATTCAGCCGGTAAGGTGTGAATAGGTAACAGTTGTTTAGTTGCTTTCAAATTTATAATTTTATTAAGTATGGATATTATGGCGTGATTATGTTTATTTACTCATGTAAGATAAACAAGCATCATTTACTAATGATATACTATACAATCAACATTTCCAATACTCATGTATTATTATGTATTTATTAATGAAGATAACAAAAGTAGATAATGTCATTAATTTAGATATTCAAGATAAGTATTGATTCTAAAGCCAAATATACAGGTTTCCCTGAAAGTATGGATCAAATCAAATAGAAGCATGGGCAAGGTCATTTCCAAAAGTTTTAATCCTTTTCCTCCTTTTTTCAAGGTCATTTCCAAACTTTAATCCTTTTTTCAAGGTCATTTCCAAACTTTTTCATCCTTTAACCAATATTTTTATTTTTTCAATCACTTTGCATAGTGCTCAAAGAAAAAAATCTATTACGGCTATCTAACAAAGATAAATTGACAGCCCTGATAGTTTTTTTTTTTTTTGTTTCTTTGAGCACTATGCAAAGTGATTGAAAAAAAAAATTGGTCATAACTTTTGACCTGTAAAAAAATTCACCAACATTCTCAGGGTTAAAAAGTTTGGAAATGACACTGCCCACGCTCCTATCCGTTTTGATCCATACTTCCAGGGACACTGTATATTACATCACCTTTCCAGGTAGGGGTAGGCAGAAACTGCAGAACGCTACCTGCTTCAATCCTTTTGTCTCTTATATTATGTGATTCTATAGCTTAGGCTGATAAAAATATGATCAACCATTGTCCATTTTCATTACAAATGTCTTTGTATTTAAATACATTATGATGAGCACAGCAAACCATCAAAATATTAATACTTACTAAAAAATAGCTGACCTAACGAACTTCGTACCGGCTAAATGTATGAGAAATGAATTATACTCATTGTAATTTTGCCCCATGTTTTAATAGTTATTCTGCTATTCGGGACAAATCAAACATCATATAGGTAATGCAATCCACGAAGACGCGCCCCACTCTTTTTCCCAATGCTTATAGTACGAATGTGCAACATTCCGCTAGTGTTTTAGTTTTGTCGATACACACAAATTATTATTATTGACTAATTAGTGTGTATCGAAAACACTAAACCACTAGTGGAATTAACTAACGATAACCATTAACGATTCGGAAGAAGAGTGGGGCGCGTCTTCGTGGATTGCAATATCTGTAACAATCAGTCCAGCTGTTCTTGAGTTATAATGAATGGTGTAACTAACCCGACTTTGTTTTATTTATATAGATAATGTATAACCTAATTGTTTCAGGATGATGATGCAAGGAATGCGGCCACTGTTCCCAGCGGCGAGTATGCCCCCCACGTCGAACAGTAAACCCACGTTCCCCGCCTACAGGTATGTCGGCTAATTATAACTAACTGGTTATACTAACTAACTGTATTTATTAATAACAAATTACACTTTGTATATTACAGTAAATAGCAAAAAATTATTTAAAATTGCCCAAAACTATTTCTGGAATGTAAGACGTGAACGGAAATAAGAGAATTTGTGTTAATCACCATTTTAAAAGTGGATGAAATTGACTTAGTTTTAGTTGAGAAATCATGTATCAGATAATTCTACTTGAGTTACAGAATTCTCAAATATGTATTAAGGTGAATGCGAAGTGTTAGACTGCGAAATTCAAATTTTCTTACGTTTTTTGCAATTTGCACGTCAAGAGTCAGGTTGTATCTTGATCAAAATTCGATTCGCGGCTATAACAGGGACGTATTTACAGAATTATGATGACATTAAAACATCTTTCTAAGTGAGATTTGTACCATAAGCACTTTTCCATAAGAGATTTCTTCTTGTACAAATCTAACTTAGGAAGATGTATTAATGATTCTAATGGCTATAATTCTGTAAATAAGCACCTGCTATAGTCGCGAATCATATTTTGATCAAGATACAACCTGACGCTGACCCAGACTGCAAAAAACGTAAGAAAATTTAAATTTTGTGGTCTACCACTGCGCAATCACCTTAAAACTATTTACTATATTTACTTAGCTAATATGGCGTATAAAACTATTGTTTACAACATACTACGAATGCATAGCGTATACTGGCCTCGGACGTTAAATATTTTGGCACCAAATATTAGCCAACATACAGAATTTGTCTCATAAAAGTGCCAATGTATATCGCAAAAGTGTTCACTAATTACGTTGTAAAATAACTGTGTTAATTACATTGACAGTTATTAAAACAGACTCTATCTAGGAATTTGCACAAAAAATTATTCTACAATAGACAATTATTTCTCATTGTTTATTTTCTATTGTGTGCGTCGTTGTAATATAGTAGTAGTTTGCCCGTGGTTTCACTCGCATCTTGGGAAAAATTATTTTTGTAAGCATGTATATGGATGGATAAAAAGTATCATGTGTCCTCTGGGACGTTTTTGAACCCTGTACTAAATTACATTTAAATATGTACGGAAGTTTTGACGTGAAGCTCAAATATAAATAAACGTATACTGAAGTGCGCGATTTTATTATATCGTAATTTATTTGTCTGGAAGACATTGTGGTGTAGAAATTGTGCGTACATATATAAATATTTCGTTTATATGTTATGCAAAACAATAGTCATATAATCGCTATTACTTATGTTAAATATTCTCATTAGAATGTAATTGCAACAAAGTAGAATGTTTACCATGAAGAGATAATATGAGAATTTATCAAGAATTCTCAAGCCAAAGGGGCCGTTCAAGTATTACGTAAGCAGGTTTTGTGCAATTATTAACCCCCCCCCCCCCCCTCCTCTTCAGCAAACATTGGTACGTGCATTTTTCTATGTGTTCTGGTTTCCTTAAAGATTCATGAGCAGCAGTTGTACCAAAATCGACTAAATTTTGTAGAAAAGTAGTAGTGCTTACGTAATAGTTAAATTGCCCCAAATAAACAAGTTAAGATGATAGCAAAAATGGCTCTAAACGAGAACAGACACAAGCAAACGACGACTTATTGTATGACTATGTATGTAAAAGATTATTTAAAAGATACAAACAACAACTATATTCCATTTAAACTCCCACCTCAGTATTTATTCTGGATCAAACACTACAACTACCTACTACAGCAACGCGACGATCAGTGCGCCGCCGACGACAACAACGCCATCTAGCAGCTCTGAGCTCAAAGAGAACGGGGACTTGAAGCTTCCTGCGGTGAACTCGTGTCCTCTTGTGACGGCCACGGGAGCTGGTTCCAAGATCATTCACCCGCCCGAAGACGTGTCGTTAGAAGAGATCAGAGCAAGGAACGGCAAGTACCGTGCGAAGCCCAAGCCGGACGCGCCAGCCGCACAGCCTGCGCCCGCGCCTGCCATGATCACACCCAGTACGAGTCAAGCAGAGGTATGGGTTAGTGGTTCTTTTATATTTATCTATTTATGTCGTTTGATAGCACTCTAGCAGTTTGCTCACGATTTTTATTTTTGCACCTTTTTTTACCATAAAATTGTTGCTGCTTATTATTAATTACTGCATTGACACTACACTATTGTTAGTGATAAAACAATAGTCAATAATTCCTTGCAATTCAGATTTAAAATACAACGCATACTAACTTGATCCATCTCACAAAGACATTTTTGTAATCTAACAGCACCTGTGTGGAATTTTTAGATTGAGTTCAAAAGATGTTTATTTAATGTAAAAAATCTTGTTTACATAACGCACGCGCTTATATTTATTTGTGTGTGTCGATTATACAGAATAGCACCAATGTTTGTTTTACACAAGGAGAAATATTTTAAGTTCTGCTATAGCGACTAGGTAAATGCTTCAGTTTTATTTATACACAAACATTTAGATAGTTACCCACTGAATTTGTATTGTAAGATTTTTTTCTAAAAATTCTAAGTTGGTGGAGCAAATAGCTCCACATATCCCTGACTCTATTTACGTAGTCTTCATCAATGTCCTTTTTATAAAAGTTCATATCATGTCTAAAAGCAAGCTAATGAAACGCTCTGTGCTAGTCAACCTCCCCAACAGATCGTAAAAATCGTACAGCAACAATATGAGTAATACTGACGTGATCATTTGTTTTGGTGGCGTCTAAAAGGAAGCTATAGAAGTGCTAGCTAGCCTCCCCAATAGATCGTACTGGTAATAAAGCAACAGAACATGAGTATTACTAACATGATCATTTGTTATCTGCAGGTGGCAGCCCATATGAACGCGGCTGTCGCGGCAGCGCGCCAGCAGCAGGCGGCCGCGGCGCTGCGGCGCGGCGTGCTGGGCAGCATGGGGATGGGCGGCATGGGCGGCATGGGCGGCGTGGGCGGCATGGTGGGCATGCTGCCGCCGTCCGGCATGGTCCCGCGCGTGCAGGTGCCCGTGTCCGTCCCGCAGATGCCGCCCGTCGTGCCCATGCTGCCGGTCATGCCTCAGTTCAACCTCGTGCGCCAGCTGCAGCCCGGTCAGTACCCGCACTATGCGCCAAACGAATACCGCTAGACCTCTGGCAAACCCCCCTTGCCGTCAGGCGGCATTTGCAAACTGCCATGTTTTCAATTTCTTGACGTATCCGTATTTCTGAAACTAGTGCTCACATTTCCGTTAAGTTAGCTAAGCATAATATTAGCCACTAAGTGGTCAGAAAGCACTTTGCAAACGCCCCCGGGTGCATCTCGAGCGCCTCCCGCGCTCAATGACTTCTGAGGACATTCTGTGAAGTATGATAATGTTTAGACATTGTTTGATAATGTTTACATCCCCCTTTTTTATCATGTTTACCAGTGTTTCTTGATGAATTATATAAAAGTTCTCGTTATATGCTGGTTAGATGAGCTGCTCGTATGTTTACGACTGCTATCCTTTTCTTATCCGTGTTTAAACCTCTGATGTCCTTTCAGATGACCCCCCCAATGAACAGTATTATGATGTATTTGTATGGATATGATATACTCTAACGTAGGACATATCAAAGTATTAGGTAATTCGTAATGATATATTCTCGTTGTCTTTGATGTTGCACATTGAACATGAAGTTAAATGTATTTACTTGTAACAAATTGTATTTTTTGATGTTGAAATGGTCCAAAGCCGAGACTCGTTGAAAATTTTTTTGTACAATGTAAACCAAAGAAATTATGTAATGTTAAAGGTTAGTTAAAAGACTGGATTTTAGTACATTCCGATTGAAAACTCACTAGAGTCGTCCATATTTTTATATTCGCATAAAATATTGACAAGAACACAGTTCACACGTTGAATGTAGCTCTGTAACACTGACACATGGTATTATTTTGCATTTATTGAACTTAAGAATAATATAGAATGGGTGGTTTTCTTTAGTAATAATATTGCTTTACGATAGTTTAGTATAAGAACACAGTAAGACAACTATTGTTTTGATTCGTTTTTGTTACTCACGCGACTCGTGTTTTTTTTTTACAATATACGTGGAAAATGGAGTGTCATGAAAATTTGATATTCAAATAAAAAGTGCATTCACTTGACTGATTTTATTTTTCTATTTTCCACGACAACATGTATGATCTAATTAAGACTTGACTAGCTTTAGTTTATTTTCACTTTGTGTAAGGAACTGATCGCTTGTGTTTAAGCGCGTGGAGCAGTTGTCCACTTAGTTCGCTAAAGTTCGAAGGCAGCACAAGACACTCAGTGCTTGGCTATCAGAGCAGGCTGCGGTCATTGTCGCTCGGTGGGTGCCACCTGATATTATTATGATAGCACTGGATGATGTTAGCTCCGGTGCCCGCGACATACACGATATCTGTCTCTCAGTAATCTAAACACATAACAGCTTGTCGATACTCACCCCTAACGCCCACTAACTCGACCGACCTCTCACCCCCCTAGTACAGAGCCACTCGTCATAGACTAAACACTGTCAAGAGCTAAACTGTGATTTTGATGTGCCATCCGCACTATCGGAGGAACGGAATGAAAATGAGCGGTAATTTTATTCACATTCCTTAATGGATTTGCTTATTGTAGTAGCTCTTATCTTATTACTGTCTCGATTTTCTCGTAGTGTCATATAAGATATGACTTTGTCGGTTTACGGGTGGGTACACTAATATTATATTTACGTAAAGTAGTTTTGTCGCTTTACAATGTGCATGAAAAGAACGAGTTAATAGTCGTTGGCTGAATTGGATTCTACGAGCAACCATTCTCGGATCACACTGAAACATGCATGAACTACGGATATTACGATTATTACATCGCCGAGTATTTTGGAAGTGTGATTTTTCATGTGAATTATTTATCCTACCTACCTGTGTTCCTTTGCTTATACTGCACCTTATCAGTCGCCGAGCTCGCGGCGTGGCCGTGACGTCACGCCGCGAGCGGCGCGTCGGGTGACAGGCGATTGTTCAGCAGTCACAACGGCCCAGCCGTGTGTTGGACCTCCGCGGTCCCCTGTTGCTACTCGCCTGAGTGTCGGCGCCTAGTGAGCGAGCCTTTGTGTGTGCAGGGATGCTGCTGCCGGGCGGCATGATGCCGATGGGCGCGATGTTCCCGAGCGGCATGGTCATGCAGCCGCGCTACCGATAGCCGCCCGGACGGCCGCGCCGGGGCCGCCGCACTAACGTCTTCTGTTGACAGAGCCGGCCCGGCCGCCCGCCGACGAGCCGCGAGCGAAGGTAGGCGCTCGTTCAGTAGTAATCGTTCTATACGTCCGCTTGACCGGTTGTGTGTCCTCGGCTCGTTGCTAAATACGCGGTGAGGGGATACTAACGACAAGGTAAGGCGGCGGCGGCTAAGTGCACGTCGGACAGGTGATCCCGTCGCCCGGCGCGGCCGTGGTTGGGCCGGCAGTTCCCTGCGGGCGGCCGCAGGCGACGCGTTCCTGTCACAACAAGTGTTGTTGGATTGGCGGCCCCCTGTCCCTTAGCATAAGTCATTATATTCCTACCTTACCACTAAGCTCTCACATAGACTGTCAACAGCAGATTTCAGTAGTGAATTCCGTTCTTAATTAAATTTCTGGTGTTAAGAGATGTGTGTAAGATTAATAATGAAATAAATGTTATCTGCCTTGATGATTCTTTAAGCGTTTCCACATTAAAGTTGTGACGTTTGCCTACTCTTGTAGAATAAATTTTGACTATTTTACGCAATAAATGCTCTGGACATGATACCTTGGTTTTATTTTCCCTTAAAATTCCTCTAGATCCCTTTACAAACACTTGACACACCTTATTCGTGGAATGGTAAAATTAATAAATTCTCTATGATCTCAACTTACCTGAAAACAGAAATAGCCTCAAGCTGCACTGATAGAACCGAAACACATACCAGTGGGCGACTATATTGACCGAAAATGGTGCAATTTTTTTGCAATAGTGACACGGCCGATTAGTCGGAGAAGGCAGAACAAAGTACTGTTAATTTAAGGGAAGACTGCCCCGCTGCGGGACTAAATCAAAATGCATTTATTAAAATTAAGCTGAGAATCTGATTATTGGGCCTCATTGAAGTTTGGTATCGATAGTTATGCTCAAAAGAAAAATGCCGAGTCTACAATTAGTATAAGACGATGTTGGTTCCTAGATTTCTCACCTTTCGTTTTCTTGTTATTGAAAACTATGATAATTGACGTAAACTATAGAATGTTAAGTCATTGATATACACTAAGAACAAGAATGGACCTAGTATTGAGCCTTGCGGTACACGTAACTGAACTAGTGGCCCGGAAGATTTCACACCATTATTATCCTACACCTATCTAAATTTCTTAATGGTGTGAAATCTTCGTTCGAGCTTCGTTTTGGACACCGCAATAACGTAGTTTTTGCAAAAGCGTGTCTGGTGCACGCCATCAAAGGCCTTGGAGAGATCACATAAAACTCCAATAGCACTTTGCAAGTTCTCCCACATCATATCATAGGTTGAAAAAGAATATTGGTTTGATATTTCATGAACCTGCTTGTGAGGGAAAACAACGATTTTCTACCGGGCAGTAGAACCGAAAAGAAAATATTTAACTTCTATTCCACACCCTCTAAAAATCGAATATTCCTGATCAGTCACACCCCGTTCACACTGTTGACGATCGGGAAAAAAGTTTCATTCGTTCAGTGTGGACAAGTGGGAATTAATTTTGATTATTCCCGATCAGTAACACCACTGTCGATAACACTAGTGACAATCGGGGGAAAAAAGTTCCTGAAGGTACAACATATCCAACTCTGAAAGGGATTGTCACCTTCGCCTTTCACCTCGCCGTCAAGCTAACGTAACCAAAGCTGATCAGCAGCTCCGATACGTCGACTCTGCTATAGCTAGGCGACGCCGCGCCTACGGCTCGCCGACCGCTGGTTGAGTGAGAGGGGCAATCACAGATATAGATAGACCTAGATAACGCAAGTATCACGATCTGTATGAAAACCAAGCGTCCCATTTTTTTGGCTACCTACTATGACGTCACTAGCGCTCTTACTCGCGTTCACCCAGCCAGCAGTACACACAGGACTGAGCGCGAAAGTGGCGGCTTACAATTTTTGAATGTAAGTTGGTGCTATTTTCGACACGCGCTCTTGCGTTATCTTGGTGTATCTATATCTGTGGGGGGGTGGCCGAAGAGACGCAAGCGCGGGAACTGCAAGTTGTCCTTTAGCGTGGATAAACGGAATAACCGAAGTAAAGCATTTATGAATATCATAAAATTGTGATTATTTCCATAAAAATTAAGACTACCTACACTGATATCTGGCAGGACCCCGGAAAAACATTACAACGCCTGTAATCCCCAAAGGGAAAGGCACAAGTGCCTATAGTATAATATCTATCGATCACACACCAAACAATATTACTAAAAAAAAAAATCAGTATTAAGTGGATCGAAATGTGTCATTCGCTCGCTACACCCCACGGCAATGATCTTCGAATCCCCCGCCTGAGACTCCACGACTGTCTGCATTTTGTAAAGTGATTGTTAAAGAGTATTGGGATGCAGAGTTCAATAAATGAAATAAAAGTTTGCATATAGTAAAGCTGTATAATTAATTATAATAATAAAAGGTCTCGTCTGTACACATAACACATTTATACACGACAACTATCCGCTAAATCGTTATTAGAAGAAATATTAGAATACCATATCCTAAAATACATGAATTACAACAGGCTTAATTATATAAAGTAATAATACAATTATTGCATTTAACTAGTATCACCATTAAACGATTCGTTCAACCCAATTAAATATTTTAGTAAATAAATTCACAACATTAATTAATTTAAAATAATAAACAAATGATGCTATTTTTAAAATAATTACACAACAAATACTTAACATCTATTTATGGCAACATTTAAAAACGCAATTTAATATGCAAACACCTCATAAAACTGTAAAAACTAAGTGGCGTTGATTACTAAACTATTGTATAATTAATTATCTGTTCCGTAACATCTAAGCTAAGCTTTATACGCTACTTGGTCAGACGAAATATACAGTGGCCGGCAAAAGTCAGTTGAAATCCACGTTTATAGAATTCAAACGAATATCTGTCCTGTGTATTTCGACTTCCGATGAACAAAAGCATAGCGATAGCATCATATTACATTGCCCTAGAATATTCTGCGTAGGTTCTTCAAAATTGTTATCGCGTTTTTTTTAAACATCACAACATAAATAAAACTACCAATCGTTGGTGTCAAAAGTCAGTTGAAATATAATTTTCGACACGATCGGACGTGTATGGACTTGTGTAATTTTGCCTTTCGGTTATCATTATTTTCATTATAAGAAGTCGTATCGAAAAATATTTCCATAGTCGATCAAAAGTATTGATCTTTGTTCATAAAATGCCTGTAAGACGGAAGTTAACTGTAGCTGAAAGAGTAAAACTTGTAAGTGATTATGAAAGACTTAAAAACTACAGTGCTGTAGGACGATTATTTAAAATAAGCCCAGAAGGCGTCAGAAAAATAGTTCAAAAAAGTAAATGTGAGCCAACACTTGCAGATAAGCCGCGCTCTGGCCGTCCGAAAGTCACTTCTTCTGTAACTGATCGGCACATCATACAACTTTGTAAAAAAAATCCAAGAATAACAGCTCAAGAAATTTGTGAACAACTTGAAATAATGGGTGTTAAGGTGTCTGAAAGAACGGTACGAAGACGTTTGCACTCATCAGGCTTTGGAAGTGTTGTTGCGAAAAAAAAACCAATGTTAAAAAATATTCATAAAAAACGAAGGTTAAACTTTGCTCTGAAATATAAGGATAAATCGATAGATTTTTGGAAACGGGTTATTTTCAGTGATGAATCTAAGTTTGAAATATTCGGAAATCATCGAAGACAAGTAATTTGGAAACGTGTGGGTGATAATCCATTCAGAGATGACTACTTACAACCAACTATAAAACATGGTGGAGGTGGTGTGGTAGTGTGGGGATGTTTTTCATGGCATGGTGTGGGAACATTGCACATAATTAATGGTAAAATGACTGCGCTCGTGTACTGTGACATATTAAAAGCAAATTTAATACAGTCGGCAAAAGCTATGGGGTTGGATAAAAAGTTTATCTTTCAACACGATAACGATCCAAAGCACACGGCTAAAAAAACAAAAGAATTTTTGATGGATAATAACATCGAAGTACTTGACTGGCCTTCGATGTCGCCAGATCTCAATCCCATCGAGCATTTATGGGACGAATTGGATCGTCGGATCCCCAAATCCGCACGCAAAAATAAAACTGGGATTTGAAGCGTCTCTATTAGAACAATGGGCAAAGTTACCGACAAATATTTAAAAAAAACTCTTGGAATCGATGCCTAAAAGACTCTCAGCTGTATTAAAAAACAAAGGAGGACACACCCGATATTAACGAATTATGTTTTTTTTTTTTTTTTACTAGATTTAAAAGTAATTTCAACAACTTTTGGCACTCAATATTTTCAAAAATGTATTATAAATACAGTTGTAATAAATTTATGTATTTAATAAATATCAGAAAGTGTAGATAATCAAACAAGAAATATGTTTTGTTTATGTGGATTTAATTTAATAAACCTTTATGCACGTTTCCTGTTATTATTTCTGATGTTTTGTAGTTTCAACTGACTTTTGCCGGCCACTGTAGGTGTACAATTCACTGCAAGTTTAGATACAAAACTACAAAATTTGAGCTTTCAGAGGTCACAAACGTGGCCGAATAATGTAGATTAATGTGAATGCTTCGAAAGTTACGATTATACTCCTAGCGGCCAGTAGCCCGCGAATATTGAGCTCCTACTTTATTATAAACTGCCCTTACGTAAGGCTACATACATACTAGACTACAACCAATCTTTTTCGATATGTAACTGTTCATTTAATTGCGACCTGACGACGAGGCTAAGGAAAATAAATCACAACCCTTCAACTAGTTGCGAACACACCATTTGGCACGTTCGGACTATTACAATTCGTGTTTTAAATGATCAAAGTGGACTAGCAACGATCGAATACGAAACGAATACTGATTAATGTTACATTAGAGGTTATAAAAATGTTATCCAGTCACATAGTTCTCTAAAGTTAATGACGCTAAGTTGGGGAAGTTCGAAACGCGGCGCTTCCCTCCCTTGAGGACAACCTCATTTGCTTCTCATTTACCTTGATACTAATCAAGTCGGCTCTATCAACCTAAAGAAGGCATTTGAACCATCCAAATCGTCAGCCTTAATTCTTGGCGAGATGCCTTTGCGGTCAACGTATCAACGTGATTACCAGAGGCAATCATTCCACCAACAGGCTTTCCATAACATAGAAACTGCCACTTACTATTCATAAAACATTCGTCTACTTCACATTACCCGAGTAAATCAGGCGACGGAGTCGTTCGGAAGAAATCAAGCGAAGGCGACGTTGAACGAGCTAAGTCTGGACATGGTGTGTTTGTCCGGGTCATAGACTCGAATCTCTCTCTCATAGCGGCCACGTGACCAGCTATAGGCACGACCTCTTTCTTTTCCTCTTTATCCATAGTTTCGGGAGCTACGTCTTCATCTACAGTCGGCCTTTCGGGCAAGTCCAAATCAGATAGTAAGGACACTTCGGAAGACGCGGTATAGTACATTTCACTGATTGGTTCGCAAGCTGCGTTCGCGGGTTCTGTGTCGGAGGGAAACGTGTCTGTTTCATCGGTAGGTGGCGACACGAGCGCGTCGCTCCAGCGCTCGGCGCGGTACGCTTCTATAGTCCGTATCGACACTTCTGAAGGACTCACCAGTTCCGTGTCGCATTCGACGACCTGCGCCACATCAGCTTCAACATCGACCACGCTGATGGTCTCGGCTACGCTGACCGCGTTACTACTAATTACATCTTCTACTTCTACATTATCCTCTTCAGGCGAGTCACCCGCGACTTCGTCGTAAGTGGAAGTCCTCATTGTTTCGCACAGTCTGTTTATAGCGTCGAAGACATCCTTCAAGTCGCTGACGTCATCAGTGGAAATCATGGGTTCTTCTATGGGCAGTATGTCGAGGTCCGCGGCAGGTTCCTGCACGCAGGCGGGCAGTAGGGTAGCAGCCAGCGCGTTGGCAGGACACAGCAGCGCCTGCGCCACCGACAGCAGCGCGTGCGCCGGCGCAGCCGCGGGCGCCAGGTGCGCCGTGCTGCCCGAGCGCGCGGGCGGGGGGGCGGGGGCCCCCCGGGCTCGCTAGCAAGCAGACGAGGTGCGCGTCCAGCCCTCCAGCGGGACCGACAGCGGCGGCGGCGGCGCCTGCGCCTTGCTCACTGCCCGACACACAACTTACATTAGATATAACCGATGAGAAGTTAACACAATATAGCCTAATGTTAGGTACACATGCAGCCACTCGCATGCGATTTCGAATCTCACGTCCACACACAGATTTTGAAATCACTAGCGACAAATCTGCTGTCGAAATGTGTGATTTTGAAATCGACTACAGTCTCCGCGTGTGTAGCTAGCATAAGTTATCACCAGTTCTCTCAGAAAACATACTTCGTCCACAGATAGTTTTAAAGAACTAGACAGTCACAAAAGATTCAAAGATATATGAAATTGGAAATACCATCAAGAAGTTAGAACAGCATATTATGATTATGTAATTTAATAGTTTTGAAGGTGTCCGTCTAGATCCCCAATTTCCTAAAAGAACAGATGCTAATTTAGGTGTATTATACAGGTTGTTATTAGTTTTTCATTTTCGCAGCATGTTTTAAAGGTAGTCACAAAATTCTAAACACATTTTCAGCATTATTTTTCTCATAATATTTTCTAGGCATTAATAGCTACAGAAATATGTTGGAAACAATATTTCGATGTCGGTTATTAATAATGTTAGGCCCCAAATCCATGTTCTTATTTCATGCAAAATGCACAATCCCTGCCAGAATAAGTGTCCTATTTAATCGATAAACATATTGCAATAATAAATCAGTAAGTATACTGACATTGTTTAAATTTTACTACCTTTAATGCAACGATTGTTTATTGACCAAAAAGCACACGGTTTATTGACGATTAGGCAGAGTAGGTACATCACCGTACACAACGAAATACAAAAAAATATATTTTGTTAATGCACTGGGCGTATTTAAATTTTGGCATAGATTGTTCGTAAAGCAGTACGTATATTCACTAATCGAGAAATCAACCAATAACCAACTCGATTTTAGAGCTATAAGCATCAGGCAGCCAGTTGATACCTTTCAATATGTTTCGCCAGTGAATAACCGGCATATACCCCGAATTCTCAAACGTCCCTTTACTTAAAGCTGTTCTTAAAAGGGTTTCTCAGTCTGACCTAAGTGACAAAGACAGCATAAGACTTAAGGGCAACTTAAAATTGAGAAGCGGTTGAGAATTCGACTGTTGATCATGTAATGATTTTTAATAAAAATATTCATGCAAAATGCTCCATGCAGTGTTAAAATGACTATGTATACATGAAGGATGGAAAACATGCTTGAAATAATAATTAGAAACTTACCCAATTGACATGCAGATCGTATAGTTGTAGACCACAATCATACACTTTACTTAGTACCTTGGCTACAAGAAATAGTTCTGACTTTCATAATAAAAGAAACTACAGATATATTTATGCTTGATTCCTACGAAGTTGGATAAAAAAGGCTAGTTATAAATTTAATGTAAAGATCAAAAAACTACTAAAAAAATGCACCATTTTCTACTCAGTTGTACAGGAAGAAATTCTATTCTGAACTAAGTGAAAAAAATTATAATAAAAAATAAGGAAGTAACATCTGACAATCTTTGTTTTTTTTTTGAAATGCATTTTATAACATCATCATTATTCTTGTGCAATTCCATTGTATTTCCAGATAAATATTTTTATAAACTGACTTAATTATTTTTTACGTCCGATTATCTGATTAAAAATAATCACGAAAAGTATATCAACTAATAATTTTAAATATGTATCATGTTTAAGTAGTTCATAATTCAGTTTTATACTTTTTGACTATGACAAAAAAGTTAAACCTAATCGAAAGTTAAAAATTAACTACAGCACGAACGCTGACGTACACAAACAAGCATATACGACACAGATGTTAGGACAATAAAATACAGGACAACTTATTGGTAATTATTATTCTTTTATTATCGAAAAAATAATAATATTATAAATACTATGAGCGTCGTACACAGCACTATCACAATACCGGTTGCGTTTCAATACATTAAGCGTAACTGTAGGCCAGTGGCGTGCACAGAGATTTCAGACAGGGTATGCATAAAAAAAAAACTTACCAGTTACAGCTTGTTGTACAAGTCAACAAGCTGAAATTGGTAAGTTTTTTTAGCCTATCTGACTTTTACCGCAGACGCCATTATTGGTTTTGCATGATGTTTGTTTCAGACCACCATGAATATCTAATTAAGTGATTTATGGTACCTAACATAACAGGTCACATAAATTATATCAAAAGTAGAATTTAAAAAGGTCTGGAGATGTTAATTTTGTTTTCTTTGCGCAAATTAATTAAAATTTCTTATAAATTACATACTACTTAAATTTTAATTGATTACTTTCTACAAGTTAATGTTTGTAAATCAAATCGACGCGCCTATCTGACTAAAAGTTCTTTTTCGATTGTAATCATAGATAAATCTGTGAGTCTGTTTTGGTCCTATGTGTTTCGTAAATATGTATGAATTCAAGTACCTAGGTACTCTTTGATGAATTCTTTTTAGACTAGAAAATGATCGTTCGGACGATGCGCTGACTGGAATCGTAACTATTAATTTTCCTAATTTGTAAACTTCAGAAAATATGGAAGTCAAAATATGGTTTGAATATAAATTTTGAATGAGATCGAATATGTATAATTATCAATTTTTTACAATAAACTTACTAAATAATTACTTGACAGGCAATCACTTGCGCCAAGAAAAACAATAAATGGCGAAAAAACTTTGCAATTTTAGATACTTACGAACTAATACAAACGAATGACTTGGGTCATTTGGTCAATCCGACTAAAAAAGTCGACCCTCTGCAAACAACTATTAAGCGGTGCTTTTACGGGTTCTCAATTTGGCCGGCTTGCAATGTAAGCTATGCTTCTAAAACTCCAACACGCGCGCACATTTTCACGCACACACTCACACTTTTGCTGTGTACTACACGAGATGCGTTCTATGAAGAATAAGCAAGGCGTAGTGTTGCTTTTGCTCACGGGAGCGCTGCCTGCGCGCTGCGCAGCGGCCGCCGCTCCAACGAGTTAGTTCCAAAAAAGGTAATAGATGGCGCGTTAGCTAAATTACCATTATTTTTTAAAATTAGTTTAAAAGTATCTAACATTTAGAGGGGCATGTATGTATGGGACTACAGGGTATGCAGAGCTTATTTGCATGTATGGAGTGCACGCCACTGCTGTAGGCCCGTCACTAAATTTCTTAACTGCGAGTTTTAAAATGCATGTATGATACGCACGCGACAAATTTTGTCGCTGCATTTACTCGCGCTGTAACGAAACCGACCACAGTTATTATCTCGTTTCTGCGCGAGATCGTGCGTTGGCGAAATTTTGTCGCGTGCACAAGTTAGCTGGGCTGAGCCCTAAGCTCCAATATTACTGTGAATATTCGCATGAAGCCGAATCAGCTGATTTTTCCACAAAACATGAGGCGCGCTTTTTACCCGAACAAGCATTTTGAATCACTGTGAATTTCGTTTTGGAACACCAAAAAGCCAATATTACTAGTTAGCAGTTAAGCAATTTACTGAGCAGCTTTTGAGTGAAAATAAAATGGTCATGAAGCGATACAGGTACAATAATAGCATAAAAAATCTGCAGTAATGGCACCTCACTATATTACAAAAATAAGAATCACAACATAGTTCTCGTCAATAACCTTCCAACATTGCTACATCGTGCAAGCATTTGATACACGAAACAACCGATCCAGTATGTATAAACTAAATTATAATATAATAATAAAAATATAATTAAATATAAATATGCTTAATGATGACTCAACACGATACATTGGTAGAAGTCCTAACTACTCCAGGAAAAAAACTAGACAAATTTCAATCTTCAAAAATATAATTCTTAATGGGGAATCGCCAGCAGTCGCGAAGATACCATACAACTCTATTCCCGCCGGCTTCCCTTCGAAAATTCAGGACACAACCACTCTATAGTCAATTCATCATTGAAATATAATGAAACTGTTTACTGACATCTTTTTTTTGCTCCGGCTTACCTCTGTCATAAATTCACCCTTCGCCACTGGATCACCAGTAGGCAGTTGAATGATTTGTAATATCAATCAATAGGATTATATGAACTTACCACGATTATATTGATAATTTTAATGATAGATCAGAGCGGCGCACTATGATTGTTGACATAACCGTCCCGCATGATGAGAACCTCGTGAAAGCCGAGAAAGATAAACAAATCACTTGGCTCGCGAGTTTGTCGACATGTGGGATGTCGACTCAGCGATCATTGTGCCGATAGTCGTGACAGCCTATGGGTTAATAGCCAAGAGCCTCGACCAACACCTGAGGAGGCTCTCGTTGGGCAGCTGGATCAAGGGCTTGATTCAGAAAGCGGTACTTCTGGACATGGCTCGCATTGTTAGGAGGATCCTCTCTCTGGAACCCTGACCGCCGGTAGCTTGGACCATGTCCCCGATACCGGTGGGCTACTATTTTTTTTTATATATATTTTTGTTATCTTATTGTTTATAAAAATAATTAAGTAATTAATATTTTTTCACAAGTGACATTTATCTGGTTTTCTTGCTGGAGTACCATTTATTTACTAAATAATGAACAAAACACTCACTGTATAAAATAAAAGGCTTACATAATATACGAATATAATTTGGTATTCAGTAAGATAAGTGATATTGAACGAATGATTTGCATTGGTATGTGGAGTGTGGTGAATCAGAATACTGACTCAACTTCTAAACACATATTCGGTCTGATTTGATTTGGAACGGATCTTTTATCGAATCGGTCAAAGTTCTATCGTCAATTATAATTCAAAGAATGTGAACTGAACCTCATATTACATCGTCATCTTGGTCGAGTATATTTATCTGACCTATTTCGGCTATTTCCGGCCACATATTATATACCACCCGCCCGCACTGGACTCTGTGCGCCGCCCTGAGAGAAGTCGAGAACCGAACGAAATGGAGGAACACAAAACATAAAACCACAAAGGCCTTTCAAGGACACGACCTTCAGTTATAAAGTACGCGACCAAGAAGAAAAAGAATTATAAAATAAATTAAAATAAAATATCGATCCATTATTTCACTTTTCTAAATCTATTCAACGCTAATGCCGCGATTGACCGAAACAAGTATTTCAAACGTCTTGAAGCAATGAGAGCTTATTTATCAAGTCCCAAGTTTTTTTAAATTATGCATGATTGCTGAAAGGAAGCAGTGTTTTAAAATAAGCTGTTATTAAAGTTAAGTCAGTATTCCAATATAAAAACGTCACTCATTTGTTATGTTAGTAACATGGAACACTATGATATCGATGTGAAACGTCCACGACCATGATTTGAAATATTAAAACTATAACCAACCAAATATGTGTTCCTGGAATGACATATTAAATGCGAAATTTTTGGAAAATAATCACTGTACTTTTTACTCAATTATAATGTTAAAAAGAACAATTTTGGAAACATAATATTACTTGTAAGCATAGAGTTTAACTAGTCTATACTACTATGTGCAGTCTCTAGCGCAAAGTATAGTTCAGTACAAATAAATATGTAGCGCGCATTCGTTATTATTGAATTATCTTGGAAAATTTTACTGTGCAAATAAACACACTAAATTACTCGAGACTATTTATGTCAATTCATACTTTTATCGATACTATTCCATTATCGATAAATCTTCGCTTCGAGAACAACAGAACTATTCATTATAATTATGTTATTTTATGTTTTAATTATTACGTCTATATTTATCTGGTCTTAAAGTTAATTGAGATAAATAATAATAATCAATATAAGTTTATTTATTTATTATTTGCTTTATCTCAGAGTAATTGTATAGAAGCGAAAACATATCAAGTTATTAAGGATGTCCAAGTATAAATCGAACTTCAAAGCTACAAATCAACAATTGCGCGCTAAATTTTAATCCAATTTCAGTCTCCATATAAAGACACTTAAACATACGTCATGCGGTCATGCAAGTAAAAATAAACATTTTAATAACAAAAATAATACTTTATCATAATAATATTATAACAATTTTAATCTTCGAGACGAAGTTCCGTAAAATACTCATGACTATAATAATTTTTTAGATATTATGCTTGTCAATTTCGACTTGTACCTATTGCACTTAAAGATAAGCCTAGATAACTAGATAAACTACGTTAATATAATATGACTAAGTAGAGCGTGTTTGTGCGTTTGCTCTATAAATATATAAAAAAGAAAAAGATATCGATACTATTTGTAATCTTTGTTTTTAAGCAGTATCGATACTCGATCGGAAATATCGATGTTGAAATGCACATCTCTATTTGATAACTATTATTAGCAATTTTACTTATTTATAACAATTGCAAATATTGTCAATCAAAATCAATTGTCCTTTAGTACAATTTAAAGTATTTGAATTTTTACTTCGGTATGTAGGATCATTCCTATTGAAATAATGGCATTTATTATATATAATATGCCACGATGTGATTTGATCGCGTAGTCGTGATAATTTACTTTGTATCAGCGAAATACTTATTTGACAAGTCAACACGTTCAAACAGGAACAAATGGAGCTGACGGCACCATTTTGTAATCTTATTAAATTCCACCATCAAATCACCACTACTTCAGAAGTTTAAATGGACAAAACAGTTAAACCTTAACTTTTTTTATCGATCTTTCAACGCGCCACTACAGCAACAAGAACTAATGAATTATTTTGACTGATCGATCAAACAGAAATCCTCAACCTACCGTTTTTGACCGATCAATCAAAAACTTTTAATCGACCTTTCAACCTTCGACCTTTTGATCGACCATTCAAACACAAATTCCAGTGGCACGGTCTTATTACATTACCAAAAGTCCCGTACACCCGTTCACGCGTACTTACCGGCGACTGTGGCGCTGCTGTAGCCCTTGGCGATGCGCATGAAGGGGTCCGGCTCGGGGAAGCGCGACGGGTGCTGGAACAGGTCGGCGAAGCGCGCCTCCAGGTCCAGGGAGCGCATGGACGAACCGCGCACCGGCGGCAGGGGCGCTATGCCCTCGTCGCCGTTTATACTCTGGAAAAGTTAATAACAGGTTAGAAATATGGTCCAAATGAGTGAGTTCATTGGATACACTTATATGAACGTCACAAAGTAAATTTAAAAATTGCAACGTTGGCTTTACAAATATCACGTTACAAAGATGATTAAAAAGTAACCTCAAAAGTGAACCAGATTTGTTACTAGCCTTTAAAATACATTGTTTTTAACAGACTTTGGATTAATTTTTTTTTTACGTATATTTGGACATAACTCCATCATTCAGAGAGGGATTTGCAAAATTCTTTTTTGTTCGAAAGAGTTTTATTCTGAAATGGTTCCATATGTTATTAACTTTGCTTGGGTAGTTTTTGAGTTAGCTACAATAATTGGAATTTTTTCCATTTAGTTTATATTGATGATGTTTTAATAGCTTTCTGTCACTGATATTTACATAGCAAGTACTGTTATATGAATTTGTGTGGGATTGGAAAACTAAAAAGTTTTTTTTTTTCAAAATAAAAACAACCAACTTCCAGAGAAAAAAAAACACTACAAGGTGAAAAAATTTCAATTTAGGAAGTTGTTTTAAGTTATTTTTCACTTTGTAGTATTTTCTTTTTTTTATGATAACTACTCGGTGAATGAAGGTAGCGGGAGTCCGCTGGATGCCGGAAGCACGAGACCAGGGCCTCAAGTCTGCTATTACAATAGCGGCAGAATGGTCTATGGTTGATTTTGACAATTTTGGTAATCTACTAATATAATGGCGTCATTATGACTTTCCAATGGTCAACCACTGACACTCCATTGAAAGAAATGGCATAAAATGATAATCTCGTACATAATGACAAATGATAAAATGTAATGTTTATTGCTATTTACGAACTTATTGCTACTTCAGATTGCAAACACTAATACGTAATGTGTAAAAATATATATTAAATGAAATCTAGCATGAAATTTTGTAGTTTTTCTCAGACCATTGACCGACCAATGATCGACCATTATGAATTTAGCAGATTACGAACTTTTAGCAAAATGACAATGGGATCGTGTTGGAATGACGAATTTATAAAAATAGGCGACTTGGGCCCCTGTCGTTGTGACGACGGCTGTGTGTGGCTTATGTAGGGATGTGAAAAAATAATCGATTATACAAAAAATCGGTTGGATTTGTTAACTTTAGATCAAAGACAATTTGAATTTCGCGGGCTACCATTACTACATTCACCTGAAATTTCTTCCTGCGAAAGCAGAAATGAAGAAAAAACTCTCTGAAATTTAATTGTTTATCTTGTTGATTAGATTAAAAAACTGAGCTGTGAATGCTGTGATAAGAGTGATATTTCATGTGTTTAATTTAATCTATAAAAAAATTAGGAAAAATCGATTATTTTAATTTAAAAAATCGATTTTATTATTAGGCAAAACAATCGATTAATTAATAATCGATTTTTTATTTATACTGTCACATCCCTAGGCTTATGTTGAGTAACGTGTGCTAGTAGTGGAACTTGGAACAAGCAGACTCACAGACTGTCGGTGGTGCGGCGGAGGGGGCGGCGGCGGCTGGGCGGCGTGGCGCGCGGGCGGCGGCGGGGGCGCGCCCGGCGGGGGCGGGGGGCACACCCCCGGGGGGCGCAGGCCGCGAGGCGCGCGTAGTGTGCCTGCGGATGGCAACGTGTCATCATTCCGAGCATTGTGGAGGAACGTTTATTTCTGGAAGGCATCAAAACTCGGGAGTGGGGGCTCGTGACGTCAGAACGCACTAAAAATTATACCAACGTGTGACGTATTGAGAATTTTAAAAGTGTCGTATCTTCGTCAATTTTGGTTTACGTAACAAAAGAAAAAATACGCGTCAAATATTTTTTGATAATCTAACTGACGGACTAATTAGATATTTTTTTTCAGTTGATAAGCCTATTCTCGTAATCTAAAGAACGTTGACAGTCTGATCTGAGTCTCAATCTGTCAAAAATACCTCTAATTTCCCTACATTTTGACAAGTTTTTGACATTAGTTTGTCGCTGAGATGAGACTGCGACTAGATTTTGAACGTTTTAAATTACGAGAATTATCAGGCCTTCAGCTATGGACTGATTGGACTTCAATTTTAAAGCTGTCGACAGGCCCATAACCCAATGGTTGAAGCACGAACTGGCGAGTATTCGCGGGTTCGAACTCTGCACTACTGACGGTCTGTTCTAAAAGTACCTGATGAAAATGTAATTGTAAGCAATTGGGTCAGAAAACGTACATAGAAATGTCAATTTGTAATGACACTTACAAATTGAGTGCTTTGAATACTAGTGCTTATACCCGAAATTCTAATTATAAATTACCATAAAAATGTGACGCATTTGAAAATTGAGATTAATTTTAACCTGAATTTTCGTCGATGATAATTTTTCAATTACAATTTAATAGTGTTATTTAAACAATAATTGTTGAAAAAGAGGTGAGATATAAAGTTGAAACCTTCTAAATACAAATGAATGTATTACTAATTCCCTTTAGTGAGAACATGGTTTGTTTACACTTTTATCAGATTATTTTGGAGCAGACTATAAACTTACTCATAGCACAACAAAATTTCACTTAAGGCTGCAGTCTTGCAAAATTCACTCGCGGCGAATTATTTGCGCAACTTTGTAATTTTTTTTCTAAACAAAATAATGAAATAACATGAAATATTATTATTGCACATGAATAACCATAATATAAGTAATAGCTAGATATTTTTTTTAAGTTCATCTAGGTAGATTATGTTAGGTAAATCAAGTGTTAAACACAGCTCTTTCGCGCCCAACATCATTTCGAGTTCCGTTTGAGCTCTTCGTTTATGGCAATGAAGAATTAATTTAAAAATCTGTTCAGCGCATAATTAGCTCAACATTCTTGTCTTCAAAATGCGCTGATTAGTTTTTTCGAATTATCTTTCATTTTCTTAATCCAGAGGTCGCAATTTCATCAAAATTCTCTGTTTTTATCTCATAATAAACGGTTTTTTTTCAGAATAACTATGCATTGTATTTAAGTAATAATTAGATTATTTTAATGCCAAGGGTTCAATAAGCAAATACTAAAAAAAATAGCACCTAAATCACCTTGTCCAAAGAATAAATATAATTTCAAAAGACCTACAAAATAAGAGTTTATATACAAGAATTGAAAGAGAAATTCCTTAGTGGCCGCTGCACCAAAGAGTATAGTAATATATCGGGTAAAGAGAGCCCTCTTCAGGCTTTTTATGGCAATCCTGTTTGAACACGAGCTCCATCTGGATTTTGGAGGCAAAACTAATCATAGTATACATACCTACGTATACCTATAATACTAAATATATTGTCCATAGTTTCACGGAAGGGATCCAATCCACACAGTGGTAGTTATGAGAATTTAATCTCTAGTCAAACTGGAGATTAAATTCACATAACTACCACTGTGTGGATTGGATCCCTTCCGTGAAACTATGGACGATTGTATTATAGCGACTTCTAACTACAAACGTGCGCACTCGCAAGAAGTAGCCGCCATGTTGTGCAATTTTTTGTGAGAAATGGTGTGGCAACTTAAAATGTTTGTCAGTCTTACAAATTATAATATTTATATGTGTGATATATTTATTTATTAGGTTTAATAAGTAATTTAAGTTTTTTCTTAAATATAATGCTTTATTAAACATACTTTGAATACATAAAATATGTTAGGAAAAAATTAATTTACGAATGCAGCGCCATCTGTAAAATTTTTGAGTACTAATGATAATTTGAGTTGTGGTAGTCAAGTAGCAGATGGAGCTACCATCTTTTAGAACTGTCATTTGTTAGGCACTGTCCCCCCCCTGCGCTGCACGGTCGCAGCGTTCAGACGTGTGGTCCACGAAGAATTTTAACTGTTCCCTCTCGCTCTAACTTTGCTCCTGCTCTAACATAGGTTACGCACTGTTGTCTATCAAAAGTTGCTCTACTTTATTATTTTTTGTATATAATTTTTCGAGTGTTTTGTAAATAATTGTAATACAGTAATAGTTTTGTAAATATTTGATTTCAATATGGATCGTAAATTTAAAAAAAAATATGCCTGTGCGAAAAAAAAAATTGGGCTCAAACGTAGAAGTAATGAAGAGAAATAGATTCCAAAGGTAAGTAAAACTGTTTACAGTATTCATGTTTAGGGCCTAACTACAAGGTCAAATTAAATTAGCTAGCGAGATTCCACAGACATGATGAGTATCGATATCTCATCTCGATTTTATCGGTATGTTCCCACTAGTTCTACTGAACAGTTCTACGGTAGAACTAATGGGAATTTTTTTTCCCACTAGTACTACGATATTTGGTATAACAAAATAGTAGAACTAGTGGGATTCTTTATTCCCACTTGTTCTACTGAACAGTTCCACGGTAGAACTAATGGGAATTTTTATTCTCACTAGTACTACGATATTAGGTATAACAAAACAGTAGAACTAGTGGAGTCTCTATTTCCCACATGGAACGCTTCGTTGTCACTAGTACCATTAACTGTTCCATGATGGAACTACTGATTGTTTTTTTTTTTTATCACTAGTTCCATTTTAAAAGAATCTGAAAATAATGTTGAATTTGTTATCAGTAGTTCCACATTATTACGTCATGGATATCGTTTTCGTGGTTTTCTAGGGTGATAAGGCCGATAGTGAGGTCAAAATTAAAATCCAAGATGGCGGACGAGAAAATGTTCATATTTTTCGTCATGGATATCGTTTTCGTGGTTTTCTAGGGTGCTAAGACCGATACTAAGGTCAAAATTAAAATCCAAGATGGCGGACGCGAAAATGTTCATATTTTTCGTCATGGATATCGTTTTCGTGGTTTTCTAGGGTGCTAAGGCCGATAGTGAGGTCAAAATCAAAATCCAAGATGGCGGACGCGAAAATGTTCATATTTTTCATCATGGATATCGTTTTCGTGGTTTTCTAGGGTGACAAGGCCGATAGTGAGGTCAAAATTAAAATCCAAGATGGCGGACGCGAAAAGTTTATGATTTTTCGTCATGGATGTCGTTTCCATGGTTTTCTAGGGTGCTAAAGCCGATAGTGAGGTCAAAATGAAAATCCAAGATGGCGGACGAGAAAACTATCTAATTTTTCGTCATGGATATCGTTTCCATGGTTTTCTAGGGTGCTGAGGCAGATAGTTAGGTCAAAATTAAAATCCAAGATGGCGGACGCGAAAATGTTCAAGTTTTTTTGTCATGGATATCGTTTTCGTGGTTTTCTAGGGTGCTAAGGCCGATAGTGAGGTCAAAATGAAAATCCAAGATGACGGACGCGAAAATGTTCATATTTTGCGTCATGGATATCGTTTTCGTGGTTTTTTAGGGTGCTAAGGCCGATAGTGAGGTCAAAATTAAAATCCAAGATGGCGGACGAGGAAATTATCTAATTTTTCGTCATGGATATCGTTTCCATGGTTTTCTAGGGTGCTGAGGCCGATAGTGAGGTCAAAATTAAAATCTAAGATGGAGGACGCATGGTGGACGCGAAAATGTTCAAGGATTTTGTCATGGATGTCGTTTCCGAGGTTTTCTAGGATGCTAAGGCCGATAGTGAGGTCAAAATTAACTAGTGAGCCCAAGTGCCTGTGGCAGGACCAGCATTTAGCCAAACATTTTTATCTACGATATAATCATCCAACTTGTAATCATCCAACTTATAATATCCTTGTCTACATAGTGTGCGCATTTTAATCACCGTTATCCTCATAAGAGATCATTCTACTCATTATTATGAACAACTTTTACTATGGGTCCAAACCTGAAATCGTGACATCGTGAAAAAAAAATCCGCTGTTCCCTAGGTTGTAGGGAACAGCTAATTTTATTTTCGCGATTTCTGGTTTGTTTCCATAGTAAAAGTTGTTCATAATGATGAGTACAATAACCCCTCAAGAGATGATAAAATTACACTCAGTATAAAGGGTGACTGGTAATTAGTGACCGATACCTAAACACGTGATTGTACTCATGATAACAAACAACTTTTACTATGGGACCAAACCTGAATTCGAAAAAAAAAAATTCGAAAAAAAAATCTGCTGTTCAGTCCTTACATTTTGACCAGTTAGGCGAACATAAATGACTGAACAGCAGATTTTTTTTTTCATAATTTCAGGTTTGGTCCTATAATAAAAGTTGTTTGTTATCATGAGTACAAGCACGTGTTTAAGTATCGGTCTCTAATTATCAATCACCGTATATTTGTTTCCTCTAAACTCCGTTACGGCAGAATTAATACAGATAATTTTTTTATAGAGGTAGTCTAAGGACCCGCTGCGAAAAAGTAGCCAATGTACGCATAGGCTACTTTTTCGCAGCGGAAGAAACCACAGGGTGCTACAGAATATTAGTACGATGATTTTTTACGAATAGGTACTTCTGAAAACTCTGTTATTATATGACTTATTTATTTTCATAGGTCCGCTGCTGGCTCACGTCAACCATTTTCAGATATAAGCAACCTGTCAGAAGCTCGAAATATTAATCTTACCTCTTCTACTATGGGAGTACCATTGATGATTGAAAATATGCGATGCAAAACACTAATGTCCATTACCGATATTTTTTATATAAGAATGTAACTGTAATGTATGTGATAGAGTATAATATATTAGTTAGATCATCGCCAATGATATTTCGTGTTCGAAGTCACTGAAAATGTTACAGAAGGCCTTACGGTGAATCGACTTTATAAAAAACACGTGCTTATGAGTAATACAAAGCGTTTAAAAGCGGTCTAGATTTGCCTTGCCCTGGTAGGCCGTCAACGTCTTCAACTGAAGTTAATATCGCAAAAGTGAAGGAAATAGTGACTGAAAATCCTCATTCAAGTTTGAGATTGATAGCCGCTGAACTTTCTGTGTCTCAGGAGCCTTTCCGTATCATTAATAATCACTTTTATGTGCCTTTTTGAAATAAAGGCTAATTAATAATAATTATTATTTTATTAATTTTTTTATTAATAATAATTTGACTTTGATTTTATGTTTTTTTTTTTTGTCTCCTTTACACACTGTCTACATATCTCTATTTATTGTCCTATCGCAGGTATGCTGGAAGAGATTCTTTTGAAATAAGCATCACTTTTGTACCTATTTTTCTATTCTGCTTTTTTTTCTTGTCTGTTTATATGTCGCACCTTAGAATTGAAGCGGCTTAACTATTTTTTTTTTTAATGACTGACACGTTGTATCCAAGTTATTTTCTTAAAATTTTAAGAAAATGACTGATACATTCTATCAAATTCATTTTCATTGTATCAGTAATTTTCTTAAAATTTTATTTTTTTTTTTTTTTAATACTTTGTATCAAAGTAGTTTTCTTAAAATTTTTAGCTAAGCCACTTCAATTCTGAAGGTGCGATGTGTGTACATAAATGGTAAAATAAATAATACTTAGTAGAGCAACTTTCCGACCGTGTCAAATTACGCTAGGTAGGATGTATGCGGGGGACTGCGGGGTGCCCGGGTGCAGACGCTCGGCGCGTGGACTCGCCGCACGCGATTCATAAATTGTGCACTAGAAGACTAGGCCCTTAAATAAAAACTTTCTTACCGAAATGAGAAGCCGGGTTTTTAGTACCAATAGGTGGATTTAAAGGTGCGGGCGGCAAGTTAAATGGTCGCCCTCCACCCGTTTGTGGCGACGACGGCGATGCCGGCGGAGATCTGACGAAATTGTAAAAAGTAGATTAAAATACAGCTAGTACGCTTACTAAACCGTAGCAAAATCGTGATTGCAACATCTGACAAGCACCAATGTGACTTTTTCAGGACCTTGCTACTTGTGAGGAAAAATATCATAAAGAAACCAGACTAGAACGGTTTATAATCACCGAACGTAACAAAACAGTGATTCCGACATCTGACAAGTACCAGTGTGACTTTTACAGCGTCTTGCGACTTACGAGGAAAAATATTATGAAGAAAACCGGATTAGAGCGATCTGAAATCACTAAAATGCGGTGAGCAAGTGTGGTGATCTTTATATTGTAGATATATTTAGGCTACATACGCACTGAAAGGTGGCTTGCTTAGCGCCCAGCCACATAACATCTTTCGATACACGCTAGGAGACTAGCGAAGTCGCCAAGCGCGCAGTGCGGCCGGTTGCGCAAATTCTAAAGCGTTCGTTTCACTTCGCTACTCGTAAGGTGACTCGCTAGGCTCTAGGCGCTAAACAAGCGACCTGTCAGTGCGTACGTAGCCTAAAGGCATGACCCTAAATCACATTAAAGAGTGTCATTTTGACATGACTTCTACAAACAAAATCTAGAGATTTTTCAAGCAAAACTAACTACACGTTCTTTATTGCATATACTTACCTAGAAAAATACAATTTTATTTAAACATGACTCACCTAGGCACCCTCATACTCTGTGTCCTGCCGGCGACCTTTCCGTTAGTTATCAGCTTCTTCGGCGGTGGCGAAGGCCTAGTATCGTTGGGGGGCGCAGGGGCTAACTGTGGGGGCTTGGGGGCTAGGTTGGGCTTGCCGTGACTAACTCTCATGGGCCGCTCGCAAAGGTCCGACGTGGACAGCGAAGACGCGGGGGCGGGGGATTGCGGAGCGGATGACAGTGAGGTCATGCTACCACCTGCAAACGTACATATTACAATTATTTTGTGAATTTTTAAATTATTTATGGATAAAAAACGATTTAAACCATCATAATCCTCCAGCTGAACGACGTCCTCTGACCTGGGCCTCAAGTCTGCTATTACAAAAGTGTCAGAATGGTCTATCATTGATTTCATTATTGTTGATTTTGACAAGTTTGGTAATCTACTAACATAATAGCGGCATTATGACTTTCCAATCGTCAACCACTGACACTCCATTGAAAGAAACGGCATTAAAATGGTAATCTCATACATAGTGACAAATGAATAAATGTAATGTTTATTGCTATTTACGAACTTCTTACTACTTCAGATTGCAAACACTAATACCTAATATGTAAAAATATATATTAAATGAAATCTAGAATGAAATTTAGTAGTTTTTCTCAGACCATTGACCGACCAATGATCGACCATTATGAATTTAGCAGATTACGAACTTGTAGAAAAATGACAATGGGATCGTGTTGGAATGACGAATTTATAAAAATAGCAGACTTGGGCCCCTGGCTGAACGTAGGCTGCCTCATAGCATCGCTACTTTTGTGCTTCTTGCATCGATTACCACAAAATTCACCCACCAGACTATCAGACATCCCTTTTTGAGAGAAATGTGGGGAGCTAATTGTCTGGTAGTTTGCCATAGAATTCTTCAAACTATGTCGCTCACGCAGGATAACTCAGATAGGAACTTGCTACATGTAAAATTCTGGTATTCAACAACATAGTTGGGAAAAAACTGGGCTGATGATATCTTATTCAAAAGCATGCATAGACTTTGTCTGCGCAAATGACTAGTTAGATACACATAAAGCATTTCAATATTTTCAATACATTTCAAGATAATACTTTACCCAACGCGCCCTGTCCAGCAGCATGGAGAGAGCTCTTGTTCCTGTGCAATGTAGACGCGACATGAGGCGTGATTCCTTGATCCGAAGTCTGTTGCTGGAGGTTGCTGATGCGGTCCAGTATGGAGTTCGTCGTTAGCACCGAATCTGATGAACTCTGTAACAAAGTAAATGAAACTAAGTCACTGTGAAGCTTAATGAAAGGGTTACAGTTAAGTCAACCGTCCATCAGAAACACTTGCACTAAGAAAACCGCCCTTACCGCTACGACTTAGAGGTGATATTCACTGTCAAATTGTTACCGGTGACGATATTTTATTAGTTGACTTTTTTTTTAATATGAATTGACCACAAATATAGATACACCTAGATAACGCAAGAGCAACTACTTCGCGTGCCAAAAATCGCATCAACTTACGTTCAAAAATCCTAAGCCGCCACTTTCGCGCTCAGTCCTGTGTACTGCTGGCTGGGTGAGCGTGAGTGAGAAAGAGTGCTTGTGACGTCATAGTAGGTAGTCAAAAAAATGGCTCGCTTGGTTTTCATATAGATCGTGATACTTGCGTTATCTAGGTCTATCTATATCTGTGGAATTGACTCTTGAACTATACATTTCACATCAATTCTAATGGCTAGGCTTTTAATTGCATTGTTTCTGTATGTGATTAAATTATTTAACATTTTATTTGGTATTGTTTCTGCATGTGATCATTATTATTTTTTTTATTATAATGTTCAACACAATGTAAATGGTTATGAATAAATAAATGAAATGATGTCCGTGAATAATGTTTTAACTATGTTATAGCTCATGTGACCTAACATCATCATCAGCCGGAAGACGTCCACTGCTGAACGAAGGCCCTCCCCCTTAGACCACCACGCCGAACGACAATCCGCCACTTGCATCCACCGGTTGCCCGCGACTCTCACAATGTCGTCGGTCCACCTAGCGGGAGGCCTGCCTACGCTGCGTCTTCCGGCTTACACGAGCACTTAAATCACCCTGTGTTTATGTGTAAAAATGAACTACTTAAGTCACAGAAAAGCGTGATTTAAGTGCGGGTTTAGGTTAAACAGACGATAAACGACATTCAAGGTGTTAAGGAAAATAAATTGTTAATTTTTTTATGAGTTTTGCGGTATTGCCTGGTGTCACCAAACCGACCTATGATTAGTTCGGTTTTCGAACAAGACGATAGGTATGATATCGAAAAAACAATTCCAGTCTATTAGTAACCCAACAATAATATTCGCCTATTTACCCCAACCATGTTGGAAGTTTCTAACCTAAACAAATATCAGGGTTTTATATACATACTACCTACAATAGTGTTATAGCGGAAACTAAGCAGAATTTATTATTACTGGGGACTGACTAACTTTAGTATCGACACCCCATCCAGTGAATTCATATTATCCCTAGCAATAGTATAGTTATTTCAGTTTTAAATAGTACCTATTAGTTATAACTATAAGCTTAAAAGAACCATCAGGAAAACTGTCAATAAGGATGTTTCTGCAGAAAAAAAAAGCATCTGCATGGTTGGACGTGCCTCGCCTGGGTATCACGTACACATTGACATGACACATACACCATATTAAAAAAAAAAAAACTAAACAATAGCTTTTTTATGTGTCATCATCTGCAACCGCATAAAGCACAAGCTTACTAAGAAATAGGTTCTTTATAACGTGTATTGGCAGAGGTCCAGAAACCCGCCACCACTAGTCACTCGTGAGCGCGAAGTTCAAGCACATAGCTTATGTCTGCATATGGTTGCTAACGTTAAAACGATATCATCGGTCGTGAGCTTACGAGGTTGAAGGTCTCCAAAACGTATAAGGATAAAGTGTTCTGTTATCAGGAACAATGGATCGTTAGTTTCCGAAACTGTCGAGGAGGTATGTAGGTGAAAATATTGTTGGGGCCCCTGAAGACTTTTGGACAGCGCATTTAGGCAACAGTAGGTAGATCTTTTCGTCCTTTTTTAGGGAAAACTATCTCCAGCAGTGCCTCTTTTGGCCGAAACGTTGGAGTCAGTTTCGAGTCTGACTAATCAACCTTAGATTAGCTTTTGCCCGCGACTTCGTCTGCGTGTATATTTCTTTTAACACAAATATCCGGAATGAAAAGTATACAAATTTCATACCAATCGGTTCTGTTGTTTGGGCGTGAAAGGGTAACAGACAGACAATTACTTTTGCAATTATAAAATGAGTATGGAAGTACATATTTAACTTGGCAACTGCCATCTAAGTACAATCAGAGGTGCAATTCTCGTAATTTTAAGAATGTTCACTTTAAAGTCTGTTCTCAGTCTCAATCTGTCAAAAACACCTCGAATTTATGTCATTCAGGCTGGCTGGACAAATCTTCAAAATAGCTCGCATTTAACTACGTCAATAGCGCATTTTATGTGACGGCTAAACACCCTTATTTCAGAATTTGTGACGCTACAGAATCTTAGATAATCGATCGAAAACGTGTCCAGCCATCTTGAAAAACCACTTTTCGCTGGTCTCTCAATCTCGGTAACGGAAGTGATTTTGACTACTTTTTGCATATCGGGCGTCACATAAATTTGTGACAGGCATCGAGCTAAAAGTTTTGTGATACGAACAGCGGTTTAGTAGAAAAATGCAAAAATCTGTGTCCAGCCATCTTGAATTTACGTATAAAACTTTTGGCTGGCACTTCTGAATCTCAATAACGGGAGCGTTTTCGAATATAGTTCCTTTACTAACATTTAGTGACACAATTTGTGACAGTAATAACGTTCGATTTATGGCGTCACATGTAAGGGTTTACGAGAAATCAGTAAAAACTTACATGTCCAAATAACCTGCGTTCAAGCTGGCTGGACACATGTATCTCCGCTGCCTGATGATCTACGGCCTTCGAAATATATTCAAATTTTTGTGACGGGGACGATAATGATTTACTGAATTTGTGACGGAGAAACTTTGAGTAGTTTCAAAGATATTGATAATTTAAATTTTCCCATACAAACACTGCAGTAGGGTTACCAATATTGTAGGTTTTATGTAGGACTAAGTATAGTTTAAGGTGTTTTCTTTAATGGACGAAAATCCGTGTTTTGGTGATAGTAGTTGACAGAATTATAATCATTACAACAATCAGTAATACAACTTGTTAAGTTAGTATAATCCCCAAATGTGAAAATTTCATGAAATAGTCATTCTTGGGGATTACTTTGGTCTTAGAGAGTTGTGTTGATGAATTTATAGATTATAATTATGTAAATACATATTTGTTACGGCCGCGAATCATATTTTAATCAACCTACAACTTAATACTGCCAGCAAATTGCAAAAAACGTAAAAAAAATTGAATTTCGCGGGCTACCCTAGCGCTTTCGCCTTAAATCGATAGATGACAAAAGTGTAGAAGTGAGGAAGGGGGGGGGGGGGGTAATTTTTTGATGTTATTGATTATTTACGTGCAGATACCTACTCTTTTTAGTAGGTAGGTATTGGTGTTTTTCATGGTAAGTACATAGGTAGGTATTGGTGCCGATTCTCTTGTCACAAATGCGTCTAAACTAGACTACAAATCACCAAAATTTAGTTTATTCCTGTCAAATGATGATTTCCCATTCTGAAATTAACTAAAGTGACACAACTTAACTAAATTTTAGTTTGACAGCACTAAGATTGCACTGAGTTAATAGTTTAGAGAAAATAGTAATTTTGCTATTCTGAATTTGAGGTTTTTCACCTAAAATTTAGATTCTCTGACTAAATCTGACTATTTTTAATCGCGACTTAAAAGGTGTGGAATAAAATTTGTTGGCATGAGCTAAAATTCACACCAATACCTCGACTTCGGATGCAAAAACAGTACTGTTTTTTGATTTTCTTTTCTTTTGCTTATATCTAGAAAACGGTGTGTCCTATCGCAAAAATAATGAAAATTTCGATCCCCTTTTAGAAACCCGCATACCCTTAAAACTCAACACGTTGGTAATAATTTTTAATATTTTCCATACAAAAGTGAAAAATTCCATAAAAAGGAGGTCGAGGTTGCCCCACTATGCCCCTTCGGCTCAAAAAAAACACGGGGAGGGGCCCGTTGCTAAATAATAACAGCCGCACAGGTCGATCGATCAGGTTAAGCTACGCTTGCCGCGGTTGGTCTGTGGATGGGTGACCAACTTTACATACCGAGACCCCTCCGTGCCTCGGAAAGCATCCTGGCTGTCATTCGTGGATCTTCGACAGCCGTTACGGGTAGTCAGAAGCCCGAAAGTCTGACAACCAGTCTTACCAAGGGGTATCGTATTACCCAGTAACTGGGTTGTGGAGGTCAGATAGGCAGTCGCTCCATGTAAAACACTGGTATTCAGCTGCATCCGGTTAGACTGGAAGCCGACCTCAACATAGTTGGGAAAAGGCTAGGCAGATGATGATGATGAGGGCAGTACCTAATTTTTGGCTGAATGCACAAACCGTGCGAAGCCAAACAAACAAAAAAAAATACCTACTTACCACGTGGAGTCGCGATTTTCAAATTCGATTTGGTTGTGTCAAAATTATTTTTAAATTTAGATATTTTAATGCAGAATAGCTCTAAGATTATCATAGCCAAAAGTAAGTAATTTTAGTCATAGTTTAGTTCGGTGTACAAGAGAATTGACACCATTGTGTCAGGATAACTAATGCTCGAAGGTATTTAAATGAAAAAGTATATATCGGCATAATTACATAAAATAAGTATCGGCATCACTTTTAAACGTCGGACATAATAAAAATAAAAAAAACCAGATGGAATCGACACTTTCTATCTCAATACCATTGAGACTTTATTTATGTAAAAATTATGGTCACCTCACAATATTAATGGATGTTTGTATGGGAAAACTTAAATGATCAATATCTCTGAAACTACTCAAAGTTTCTCCGTCACAAATTCAGTAAATCATTATTGTCCTCGTCACAAAAATTTGAATATATTTCGAAGGCCGTAGATCATCAGGCAGCGGAGATACATGTGTCCAGCCAGCTTGAACGCAGGTTATTTGGACATGTAAGTTTTTACTGATTTCTCGTAAACCCTTACATGTGACGCCATAAATCAAACTTTATTACTGTCACAAATTGCATCACTAAATGTTAGTAAAGGAACCATTTTCGAAAACGCTCCCGTTATTGAGATTCAGAAGTGCCAGCCAAAAGTTTTATACGTAAATTCAAGATGGCTGGACACAGATTTTTGCATTTTTCTACTAAACCGCTGTTAGTATCACAAAACTTTTAGCTCGATGCTTGTCACAAATTTATGTGACGCACGTTGATATGCAAAAAGTCGTCAAAATCACTTCCGTTACCGAGATTGAGAGACCAGCGAAAAGTGGTTTTTCAAGATGGCTGGACACGTTTTCGATCGATTATCTAAGATTCTGTAGCGTCACAAATTCTGAAATAAGGGTGTTTAGCCGTCACATAAAATGCGCTATTGACCTAGTTAAATGCGAGCTATTTTGAAGATTTGTCCAGCCAGCCTGAATGACATTCGAATTTCCCTACATTTTTGACAAGTTTTGACATTGATTGTCTCCGAGATGAAATTGCGGACTAGATTTTGTACGTTTTTAATGACGGGAATTGGACTTCTGTTGTAGGTAAGTTTGCAGCTGATGTAAGTCTATGGCATCATAAATCCACAAAAGCTGCGTAGGATATCTCCAAGCCAGACAGAGCGATGAACCGAATAATGTAGTTGGCGTGAACACCGAGAACGGAGGAGTGAATGTAATGATCGGATTTGGGAGAGATGTCTGTCTGTCTGGCTGGCGTATGTTATGATCCGAATTGGCCAATTAGGGAGCAGTGTTTGCCTTGCAAAGTTTCAAGAGACAGCCTGAGCATGATTGATCGTTTAACGTATTTTGTCTCCTCTTTTATTCCATACTGGCTAGCGGGATAAAAAAAAGTATCCTATGTCGTAACCCAGGTCATAGTCTACCTGTGAGCCAAATTTCATCAAAATCTGTTCAGCCTTTTAGGCGTGAAAAGGTAACATAAACAGATTGAGTACTTTGACATGTATAATATTATAGCATAGTAGTTACCTATAGTTTAAAGTTAAAAATACAGGGTGCATTTGAAATCATGGGCATTATTTTAACCTAAGGTACTACTTATGATACTAATTGCATTAGGGCTACTATTACGCAAATCAAAAATATTATTAATGCAAGTATGGAAAACCTTAAAATGTAGTAAGTCATACAAAGTATCAAATTAGTTGCGCTTCTCGATAGCAAATGCGTAGGTACACTACGCCGTACGCGCGTCCTTGGGCGTGAATTCTTTGACCCCGCCCGACTCACGTGACATTCGTAAGTTGCCAATGAATTGATTCATAATAAATTCCAATTTTCCCTTCGTACTTTGCCGGCTTAGGACGGTCAAAACTACGTCAACTAACATACATTAAAAAAAAAACATTTACGTACCTAGCTTGTGGATTGTTTTGAAAAAACCTTATTTGTCGGTAAAGTGACAGAGGGTAAACGGGTGCTCTTCCACGAGCTTGTGCATGTGCTGGCACGTGAATAGACGAAAAATCCAACAGGTTCTGAGTGGTTCTGGTGGAATGAGACCCCGTGAAGGAATAGGGTCGTTCGGGTAGCGCCGATGGAACATTTCACGAGTTCATACTAAATTTCTTGTGCGATCGTAAATTACAACCATTTGTGGGTATTGTTGGTTGGTGTACCTAGCCTGCACATTACGCGGTCGAGGCATCGTGTACACAAACACACACACAACACACAACTACTACACTAACACTTAATACACTGCAATCCAAGCACCGTATGACGCGAGCGGCGAGTACGGCGATTACGTCACGGGATCAATAAATCAATTACGCGTCAATGCACCTGCGCAGTCGTTATGACACTGGTTCCGGGTTCGTGACTTCGTGTTGCGGCGGGAAGCATACCCCGCGCGGGGGTGATATTCGTATTTTTGCGAGTGAGGGAGTGGGACGGAGAGAGTTCAGGGAATCCCGCCGGACGGAATGTCTTGTAGCCCATTGTTATTATTACTTGTAAGGAAAAACCCGCGCGCGCGCAGGTGATGTTTGTTTACATTTCGCTTTGCGCTGTACTGCGCTTTAAGATTTTGATATTTCAACAATTATTGGCGTTAACGAAGTATTTTGTTTTAATTACTTTAAGTGTTTATTTGCAATAATAAGCCTTGTGCAATTTGATTTACTACATTTTTAAGGTTTTCCTTACTTGCATTAATAATATTTTTGATTTGCGTATTAATAGCCCTAATGCAATCAGTATCGTGAGTAGTGCCTTAGGTTAAAATAATGCCCATGACATCGATTCCACCCTGTATAATGGATAAGCACATGATAGTTTTGCTGACGACCACATGGCAACGAATAAGTTCAAACAAACCTACATACTTAGGTACATAATTCTTAAGCAGGTAAGAGACCCTAAAGGATATTACGTAAGTCATTTAGGTTTAAACTGAATCATCCACAACAATTACGTAAAAGGGAAATACATCAGCCAAAACTATCAAGCCACAATTGTCGCACTATAAAATAAGGATATCATATTATACAAATTAATAAAATTTAAGTGTCTATTTGTAATGTCAAAATAACAGCTTTTTACTAAAAGCATATGAAAGTATATACGGTACTTCTATATTTTTTTTTTTAGTTTTTTTTTTTTTTAAGTGTTTGTTGCGACTAATCTCCGAAACGGCTGGACTGATTTTGAAAGGACTTTCACTGGCAGATAGCTGATGTTATAAAAAGCTTAGAACGTAGGCAACTTTTGTTTTAGAAAAAGAATTAGGGTTCCACGCAAAAAAAAAACCATGAAATTTTCGACATCCACGCACCGAAGCCGCGACCAGAAGCAAGTACGGAAATAGAGAATTTATTATTGCAATGGTCCCGATTCGCAATAATATCAATTAAGTATAAGCAATTACGATGGTAAATAAACAATGTGCTGATATAATTGTTATCAGCGTGTGAGTCAGAGCTTGCGAAAGTGTCCGCCCGACAAAACCTACCTACGTAAATGTGAAGAGGCTGCGTTACTTGTGATAGCGGGTCCGCGGATTTTAGATAGAGAAAGAATGATACCACCATCGACCTTTTACCACAGGACAACCAGACGTACCATCCGCACTTGGTTGATATCCCGACTCCGTACTCAGTGCTTCTCCTCCACTTTTATTATGCGCACAGCCAAAGTGTGGAACTCTTTGCCGGCCATCTGTGTTCCCTCCCACATTTAACCCGTCTGCCTTCTAATCAAGAGTGAACAGGCATCTTCTGGACACGCTCGTTCCATCATAGACCTCATCTATCGCTTTCCATCAGGCGTGATCGGAGTCAAGAGCGGGCTCATTTAGAATAGAAATTCACAACACTTAATGAGAAACATAATCTATACTAATAATAAAGCTGAAGAGTTTGTTTGAGCTCGCTAATCCCTGGAATGGAACTACCAGTCGGATTTCAAAAAATCTTAATTTATGCATCGAATAGTCCAATTCTTGAAGAAGATTATAGGCTTTAACATCACGCTAGGACCCTTGGGAGCTGAGCAAAGTTAGCGAAAACGCAGTAATAGCGCGAGCAGGCGATGCGATGCGACGGGGTATGTCGGGGAAACAAGAAATTTCACGCGGATGAAATCGCGGTCAGTAGCTAGTAATTATTATTACTAGTAAAATAATGACATTAGGGAGCAAAAGCTTATAGACTTTTTATACAGCAGATAGGTATCTTGTTTCCCTTCTTGCTATACATCTTTCAACTCAGATTATCGCAGTTAAGACATACAGTTGCATGAAATTATTGGGTCTAGGATATGCCAGTTTTCCTTCACCGTTTTGTTAAGAGCCTATACTACCTCAGCTAAAATTCTTTCTTTATCTCGCTCGCACGATACTGCTCGCTGACTGAGTGAGAGCGAGACAGAGTGCGGTGCTAGGCGACAGGCAGCGCCAATAGTTTAGGTATTTGCTTTTTACGGTGAAAATAATGGTAATTAAAAAAAAATAAAAAACATAAGACCTGCTTTATAGTTAGTTCAGTTAGTATACAAAGTTTCATGATCTAATTTGAAGTATTTTTTGAATACTAAGCCATTTGAGGTAGTAAATACAAAAAGTTAAGTGCTTGCCTGGGTTCGAACTCACGACGTACAACTCGTACGACGTACAAGTCGGAGCCGATACCACTGGGCCACCACTGCTATAAATGTATTTAATTAATCTTTAATCCAATTAAAGTTAAAACAACTCATGCTGGCGTGTTTTTCTCCTCCATTCGCATTTTATAACAGCGAAAAAAATTTTAATGAATTTTTGGAACATTAATAAACATAAACACGTCATACAATTTACATGACCGCGGATATCAATCTCAACTGAAGCTTCTAACTATTGTTTTGAATAACGTGTGAACTCCAAATTAAACTTGTTTATAACTATCCTCGTATAAGGGAGGAAATCCCATAACAAACCATACACGATCTATACATCATTATGCACATAGCGACTCGCCTGCGGTCGGACCTAACCTCGCCCAACCCTGCAACTAATTACCAATCCTAACACAATCACACAAGACATGTTTTCCGGTGAATCATTGGCAGAAGTACTTCAATAATGAGTCAGTGATGACTCAAATGATTCCTTATTGACACGGTTCACAAGTGAAACGTAACACTTTACTGTATACCAAGGTCTTCTATGTGGAAATGATTCTGAATCATTTTACCTGTGACCTCTCAATATAACCATTGATCATTTACCCGGAACTGAAAACTTCCATACCGTACGAGATGATAATTATTATATTTTGTACTCCATTCAATGAATGAGATGAATCAGAGATCGTAACGAGAAACATCTGCTGGTTAAAAGGACTAAAGAATCACTACAGTATAAAACAAAGTCGCTTTCTCTGTCCCTTTGTACGCTTAGATCTTTAAAACTACGCAACGGATTTTGATGCGGTTTTTTTAATAGATAGAGTGATTCAAGAGGAAGGTTTATATATATAATACATGCGTGCATGTATAGTAGAGAAACATTGATAATTTTAGAGGTTTCTAATGTGATGTCGTAAATAAACACATTTTTTTGTGCTTACTTTTCAAACGCTGGCTGAACCCTACGAGATAGGTCAAAATAATGTACTACAGTATTGTACACCTTAATCATTTTTTATCCTTTACTTTTTACGAGAAATAATGGCTTATTTACGAAGCGATTTTAAGCTATACAGTATTAATTTATCCAATTAAGTACCTCAAATAAATTGTGCATTTGATATAGATAAATATGGCCCTTTACAGCATGTAATTTAAATGAATATTTTCGAAAATTTAAAATGCAGGGACATAGCGGTTGCTGCGGTACGGGGGGCCGGCGGCGCGTGCCAGGCTGACATTCTTGAAGTACCTATACTGAGTATCAGCATTGCACCCGTGCGAAGCCGGGGCGGGTCGCTAGTTAACTGTATAAAACGTTGATTGAAATAATTAAATTACTACACCATGTGTGATTCAGGAAGTATTTGCGTTGTTCTTATCGTAATTGAATTAAGTAGTTTATCAAGTTCTTTAGATTGGCCAACGTGTAATGAAATAGTATTCCTCTAATGTTCTTCTGATAAGAGCGTTGTGGACATGAAGTATTTCAAAAAAATATTTCGGTTAGTAAATATTTTATGGTTGATAACTCCTGTCCTGCAGGATAATTGCGTAACATGCTTGCAATGACAAGGCCTTTAATTTTGACAATTCAGCAAAATTCATTGTGTTATTTACATTGTTGGGCAGACGAATGTTTCGAACATTAACCAGCAATGGATTAGCAACATCCTTCAAAATGATTCAGATTGTGATTCAAACTGAGTTACACAATCAGCGTGCAGCGTGCTGGTCCTTGTGAATTATAAATTCTAAAATAAGATACAAAAATTAAGCTGGTACAAAAATTAACACAAATTTTCAATAAACTACCTTTCGATTCAATGTCTACATCCAGAAAAACTCCACACCAGCTGCTTTGTAAACTGAACGAATTTAAGCATCTAATGTGAAATGTCAGAAGTCGATATCATAATTCAAAGCTCCAATATCGGATATTCGCAACTTCGGGAATGGAAGCGTTTGTACGAACAAGGTGAACTGGCTTCACAGGCTTATGTAACGTCCCGTCCAATGTGTGCCGAGAGGCTGTTGACATACGTTAATAGGCAAACAGTGTTAATGACGGCCGAAACTGCGACCCACGCAGTGAGCCACATACCTACAGAACTGGGTGTCTATACTTCTGTGGCGGCATCTACATCGCCAGATGCAAACTGCGCATCGCACTGACGTCAAGCAAAGGTCCTGCATCGCGTAAGCAGAGTTTACGTTGTTTATTATTAAACAGGGTTATTTGTAAAACACCAGCAACCTCTTAAGAGGTCATTGTACTCATCATTATGAACAACGTTTACTATGGGACCAAATCTAAAATCGCGAAAAAAAAATCAGCTGTTCCCTACATTTTGACGTGATAGACGAAGATAAATATAGGCAACAGCTGATTTTTTTTTCCCCTTTTTTTTCCTCTTAAGAGGTTGCTGGTGTTTTACAAATAAGCCTGTATATGCTAGACGCGCACTAGCATATAATAATACACAATCATCGGGCAGTTGCCCACCACACAACACCCGTCTGATTGGAGGATCCTCCCTTTTCTATGGAGCACTCAGCCGTGCTTTACACACTGTTCCTCACATTTCTATACACGAGATCCAGACTATTTTGTTCAGACGGCAATTCGTATGTATCTTTTGATGTTCCGTCGGGCCATCACGTCTTCCATCCCTCACTTGATTAGTCTGGAAACGTTGATTCTTTGTCTAGATCGCAAATATTGCGCAGGTCAAGTAATAAAAATGTGCCTTTGTCTCATATTTACGAAGTAAGATAGACAAAAAGGGTAATGTACACGTTTTGTGAATCTCGTCGCGATTCGTTCCTCTCGTATCAAAACGACCAGTTTCAATCTCAAGAGTTTATACTTGACACTAGCATCTGCCCGCGACTTCGTTCGCTTGGAAGTCATAACTTGCAAGATACACAATATACCTACTATAAAAACAACCACATCTATATAAATCTCGGCCCCCGAGTTGCATCGCATCGCCAGGCTCTGCTATTACTTGGTTATCGCAATTCATTTTTCGCTTTTTGCTCGGCTAAGGGTTGTATCATGATGATAAATAGCCTATAACATTCCTCAAGAATTGGGTTATCAAATCCAACAAGATTTTTCAAATCCGACTTGTAGTTCAAGAGATTAGCGCGTTCAAAGAAAAAACAAACTCCTCAGCTTCAGCTTTGTTATACTGTAGTATATATTAACATAGGTAATTATGGAGTCCGGAAGTCAGGTCCATAGAGGAAAAACTACATAGTTGCCTCAAGAACAACCGTCTATGACGCAGAACGAATTTACCTATTGGTAATTAAGAACTAACTCATATGACCTAAAATGTAAGGAGTACTTTTTCTAACGGTGCGAGAATATTATGTTTACTCAAACGTGTGACATTGTTTGGGTCAGTGACTTAGTTTTCCTATATATTGTAAGCCACAAACCGCTAAACTAATGACTGACTATTCACAAAAAATAATTTTAAAAAATAAAAAACACGCCTGCCTTGTCAAAAAGTGAATTAAAACATTAAAAACAAGCTAAATGATTTTAGTATTGAATGGGAACGAGGTAAGTACCAAATAGATTGTAATATTTACTGTGCAATTAAACCGCCATTGTGCCCAAAAGTGGAAAACTGAAAACCAATATTTTCAGTGTAGTCGGGGGACCTGTAAAGAACTGTTCCAAGGTACCGTAACCCGACTGCAATGAAAACATTGGTTTCCAACTCCTTTTTTTGGGCAGTTGTGTAAAAATTTGACCAAAACAAAAAGCTTAATGCAAGGCAAAATTAATTTAACATAATATGGCATTATGAAATTTCCAAAAGTTAAGTTACATTGCAAAATATCAGGAAAATAGAAGCATAACCCAATTCACTGACAAAGGACGAAAGGGACTTCAAAGAGAAAACAATCAAGATTCAATTTACGCTAAATACACATTAATTTCCAGTTACTGTGAATAATTGAGGGACAAAATGCAAATCTATACTAATATTATAAAGCTGAAGAGTTTGTTTGTTTGCCCAGTTCTTGAGGAAGGCTATATTCTATTAAACTTGACTCTAGGACCCTTAGGAGTTGTGCAAAAAGAAAAAAAGTCTGAAGTTTTCGCCAAGCGAAAACGAAGTAATAGCGCAGGCCGGCGACACGTTGCGACGGGGTGGGTCGGGGAAACAAAAAAAATTTACGCGGACGAAGTCGCGGACAGAAGCTAGTACTGTTATAAAAACCAAATTGGAATAGCATTGGGCTTGAACTAGTCGCTGAAACAGTATTGAATTTACTTGAATTCGTTTCGAAGACATTCTATCTGACGTTTACATCAAAATAATGTCAACACAAACTTGAAATACAGGTTCAAATTAAATTAGCTAGCGAAACTCTGCAGACGTGATGGGTATTAAAAAATATTTGATGGAATTTTTTGGGGGTCAACGACCGCTGGTAGTGTTGTTACTTGAAGTACTTAAGTTGATAAATTCTGTTTCTATTTTGTTTTATCGTGTTTAAACATCGATACCTATCACGTCTGAGAAAAATACAAAAAAAAAAAAATATAGCAGTGCTATTCTGTAAAAATCTCACCGTGAAAACTAAGGTGAAGTGAGCTTTCATTCCACCTGTAATGCTATTCTGTAAAAATTCACCGTGAAAACTTAGGTGAAGTGACTTTAAAGTGAGCTGTCAATGTGACAATCCCTAGCATCAGGTGGAATGACAGCTCACTTTAAGCTCACTTCACCTAAGTTATCACGGTGATATTTTTACAGAATAACACCGCTGATGTTAGAGATCGCCCCTATTGATAGCTCACTTCATCTAAGTTATCACGGTGATATTTTTACAGAATAACATCGCTGATGTTAGAGATCGCCCCTATTCATAGCTCACTTCACCTAAGTTATCACGGTGATATTTTTACAGAATCGATCTGCTGAATGCTGATATTTCAAGTGACGACCCAAACTGCGGAAAATGACCTTCACTTTTTGTTTTATCATGTTCTGATATCGAACGTTTCGCTAGCTAATTTAATTTGAGCCTGTATAGAACTGAACTGCGGGGTAATTGCCTAATACTATTATTAGCAATGGCTTTCATTTTGACAGTTCAACAACATTAATTGCGTTATGTACGTTGTTGAGGAGACAATTTTTTCGAACATGAAGCAATGGATTAGCAACTTCGTTCAAAATTATTCAAATATGTGTTTTGAAAGTGTATATACGCAATATTATTAGGGTGCTGATCATCTTGAAACTTTTTAAAGTGTGTATTATATATTCCATTTAAAAATATCTGTGCATTAAAATAGTATCTACGTGTGGCGATCACACGTGGATCTATATTAATGCAGGGATACTAAAGTCAGTTTGACAGCTGTCACAAATACCAATATGGCGAAAGTTCACTCCTACTCTTAATCCTTATTTTGATCGCATACTATTGTAATTCACAATTCATTGATATTCACGGTCAGACATGACTACCTGTGACAATGACTAAGGCAACATCTTTGTCTCTTTAATAAATTGTTCTAAGAAGTTGTTAACTTTGGAATTAATTATTTATGACTATGTTACATAGGTGAACATAAACCTTTGTCTTAGAAATCCAACTTCATGACATATAAGAGTTAGTATTATTCTCTATGTTCTGTACAAGTTTTCGAAGACCGGAGGTTCTAAGGACCGAAAACCTGAAGAAGACTATATGTAAAAAGGCGAAGACTACAATGCTAGATTAACTTGGAAAAGGCTTCCTTTGCCAAGTAAAGGACTAATATAGCATGATTCGATTGTTTGCATCCAAGGAGTAAATACTCGACTAGGCCATGAAAATTTCTTGTCTTATGATGATGTCATTATTAAAGTAGATGGTGTGGCAAATCTAAGTAATAAAAAACTCTTAACAAACTCGGTGATCAGTAAAGCCCTATTCTTAGCTAGAGACCACACGGCCAAGTCCAAAATAAACATGACGTTACTACGTCAGCTTTTATGAGCAAAAGAAAGGTATGCTGCCGCGCTAATTAGAAACGCAGTAAAGAAGGTTTTTTGGAAAATTGAGTTACTTATAGATTCTGAATCCTCGTAATGAGCTCTATATGGTGATTTGATTCTTATTTTGATAGCTGTTCTGGAAGTAGTATTTTTAATAAGCAAAAACGCAGTATGTTTCTTGCTGAGAACTAAATTACTAAGCACAACTGCAGTAAGACACATTACTGCTCTTTGCCTTAAAGTATTTGTTTGAACTTATTTTTTTTTACTAGTAAGAAACGCAGTAAGAAACACTTGCTGCTGTTATGAATTGTAAATTATGTTTAATGAATAATTTAAGGATGCTACTTATAAATGCAGTAATATTGGATACTGCTCTTTTTCTAAGCACTCCATTTCATTTGAAAGAAGAGAAAATACTTATTTAAAATGCAGTAAGATGCGTGACTGCGTTTATCTTTAGTATTTGTACGTAAAGAACCTATTATGAGATACTAACTAGAAATGCAGTATGCTTCATTACTGCATTACTATTTAGTATTCGTACCTTATAGATTTTTTCTAAAATGCATAAGATATTAGCAGTAATATTTCACACTGCGTTATTATTTAGTACAAGATAATTTTATGCATAGGTATCGAAGTACGAAGAAAGTCCGCAGTAAAGTTGGACTTTGTTTAATAAGTGTAACACTCAAGTTAGCGGGGGTTGAGAGGTGAGTTGGGCGGGTGACTGAATTTGCCGAAACGAAAACTGTTGCGAATAGAAAAACTTTAATCAAGAATAATAAGCCCATCAAACGTAACGTAACGTACTCATATTTTTTTCAATGGGCAGTGTCCATATTTTTTTATATGATGTAATTGAAAAACCATTTCGAGGAATAGCATTACTGATCATGACGGACTAATTAATCATGAAAAATATTCATATTTTATTGTTAATTATGATAAAATACGATTGACCTTCTTTGCCGATCAAATCACGTCAGCTTGGCCGTACAGTTTTGTATCGTTACCTTAGAAATTAAAAAATAAGTAGGAAGTTTTGTCTAATCTGTCAATTGTCAAATTATAATGTCAAACATGTAAACATAATTACAGTTTAAAGTTTATACAATATATTATTCCTGCGACTTGCCTCATAATCTCGTAAAATCTCAATACACTATGATGGCCGCTAGTAGAAATATACTCTATTATCATAACGGTCTCAACTTTAGGCAGGTTTCAAGAGTCAGCTTTAACAAAAGTATCACTCATTGTGGTCATTTGTAGTCGTGTTTGTAGTTCAGGAAAATGAACAATAAATAATGTCGCTGCGTCGGTGATTAGTGACGTACTTCAAAAACCACTTTCCGTTTATAAGGAGGATCGGCACATACGGTTGGTTTATCAAAAACATTATGATAGGATTCGATTCGATTTTAGATGACATCTATTGATACTGACAGATGTGACGTGTTGACAGATTGTAATTTTTTTATTTATGTACTAGTGAGGCAACGGCACTTAATGTTTTCTGCCACTGATGCATTAAAAATGTTAAATATTTAAATCTTTTTTTTTAAATAACTATTGAGCCAATCCTCAAAATATTCAAATTGGTTTCTCAAAATGCTCTAAATTTTCAAAAAATAAAATAAAATCTAATGGTTAGAAATTTTAGACAATCCCCATTGGGAACTGAAAAAATTGAAATTGGAAAAACATTTTTTCTTATATACGACGTTAGGTTATCACGCAAAAGATGACAGAAGATTACTAACAGCGTTAAAAAGGCCAAGTAATGAACAGAAAGATAAAAGAGGTCTTTATGAAAGGAAGAATAAAATAGATACTGAAACTATAAAAGATGACGTCAAATCGTACAATCCAGTCATATCTCATTACAGACGGGACATGCACCATTCCGTCTCTACTTACGAAGTGACGTAACAATTGCTACCATGTACGAAAATTTTTGTAAAAAATATCCTAACATGAAAGTGTCCTATGAATTTTATCGACAGGTTGTACGAAAGGACATGAATGTTTCTTTTGCGCATTTGGGCAACGAAGAGTGCGAAGTTTGTGCCCATCACAAAAAACACGCCAAAAGTGATGCAATAAGTAGGTAATGAAAATACAACTTGACCCATTTGCGTTAAATATAAAAGTCATAAAACAAAATATGTACAGGCCCTTAGAGCATATAAAAAGATGCAAAAAATAGTGAACATAAATACAGTATGTTTCTCTGTTGACCTACAGAAGGTTGTTGTTGTTTAAGTTTGTTTATGTTGCCTCGTATGGAGAAATTTAAAAGCGCAATTTTTTGTCCAAGATTAATAACTTATAACGGTTTCGTTCCATTAGAAACATGCAAGAAAGACACAATCTGGAACGAAAGCACGTCGTAGTCAAGAAGACATAAAATCAACCTTCAGGGCATTTTTACTTAAAAAACGCGTTTTTTTTATTTTAGAAATTGTTCAGCCCAAAACAAAAATTGGGTGATATTTATAATTAACAGCAATTTGATTTCCGCGCAGACAATAAACAGACTTAAAATTTTCGAACCAGGGCATACATTTATGTCTGCTAACAGTTTTCATCACAGAGTCGAACAATCTTTACAAAATGAAAGGAACGACTTTACCGATTTTATTTATGCTGTGAAACAAGCCCAAAATCCTGTCGACGTTAAAATCATGGAAGTATCCGATTTTTACTCTTATTCAGATCTTTCTTCAATTCACAAAGTACGTAATATTACTCCAAGAATTTACCTAAAAGATATCGTGGTTGTTGTAGCAAAAAGGGCCACATACACTTTAGATTTTAAAACAAGCCACGATGAAAATGAGAATCCTAGATTTTCTTCAAATTAAATTTATGAAGAATCAAAGTTTGCCTGAGGTTAGACAAAAACACGCCCCTAGGGCGACAACAAAATCCATATTGATAAGCTTTTAAACAAGGAAGGAATTTTGGCTGAATTTGCCCGTAAATAATAATAATGAAACTAAGAATAATGATATCGAAGACGCCTGATACCTAGTTCTTTTTTACTTTTTAAATATTTGAATTGTTTTGTTAAAGTTGTTATAGTGTTTTTAGTATTAGAAGTCTGATAGATCTTTTTAATGATAAGTTCCTGAGAACGGAGATCAGTCAGTGTTAGAATTATTCGCACGTTCAGACGTGCGAATCTCCGTATTTGCCATTGATCTCCGTATTTGCCATAGACATAAATCACTATTTAGCCGTGATTAAAATAATTGTAATTTTCGAAACAAAGAAGGAAGTTTGGTTGAAGTTGATTAATGAAACTGATCTTATATAAGTGTGACCTATTTTATATTAATATTCCTAGATTTTGTAAAGACTCAAGAGATTGTTACTAGATTTCATTATTTCAGTGTAATAATTGGTGATAATTACAAGTCCTTGTTACTATAAGTAATACTAGCGGCCCGCCACAGCTTCGCACGGGTGCATTTTTTTTCAAATTAGCGGTTATGAATTGAGATATAAACTATCCTATCTTTCAAGTTGGATGAAACTGCATACATTGTGCAAAATTTTATTAGAATCGGTTCAGCAGTTTAGGAGTCCATTGCGGACAAACAACGTGACACGTATATTAAGATTAATCTATGATTTTGATCTCAACATAATGTGACATAATACTTGGCTGTGATAATAATAATTTTTAGTTTTAAGTTTTATTTGGTTCTTCTAATAAAAATACATTAAAATAGTTGTATTATTTATCTCTTCTTGATATTTAATTGGTATAATCTAGTTATTGTGGTTTTTTACGTGTGTACACTAATTTCAAAGCTAATAGTCACTCTTTAACTGTGTTTATGGTTTGTAGTCAGGCTAAGCATAACTATAAGAAAATATTGTATTACTAATAATAAAGGCAGTAACTGTCTGTGATTAAGATATTTTCAATATTATGTTTTATTTGCTATTTAAAATAACGTAGTTCATTAAATATACGTTGTTTTATTTAATTAAGAAGTGGTAAGGATGAATTATAACCAAGTAATTCACATTTAAAGTCACTATTACACTGCGTTTATAGTTTGTTGTCGGGGTGATAATAATAATTGAATAAAATAAAATAAACACAGTTAACTGCGTTTGCTAGTAGAAAGCGCAGTAACTCCAAAGTTACTGCTGTTACATCTTGTAATACTGGAGTTAGTTTTGAAGACCCTGCTAAGCATAACTAGTTTTTTTTGTTTTAAATTAGTTGTATTAAACATATAGAGAATTGGGTTAGTTCATAAGAAACAGTGCATATGCAGCTATACATGTAAATCAAAACATATTTGCAAAACTTCAAAATTATATCTAAAACAACAAAATAAAAGTAAAAATTTTTTGGCGCCCTTTACTCGAAACTATGAACAACCCCCTTACTGCACTTCTAATTAGCGCGGCAGTATGTATCATCAAAGGAAAAATCTTTCAAACTGTGTCAAAAATTATGCATAGGCTCAAAAATTTGTATAAGTCTAAGCCATGTAATGTGTCAAAAAAAGTTCCATAAGTTCTTATGTAAAGAAAAGATATCACGTCAAAGAAAGCGTTCATAAAATATTTATATTTATTCGTCGATTGCATCACATTTAGCACTACATATAAACGCAGTATGGTAATACTTTAAACCAGTATATTTAAAAAATCGCCTCTTCCTCATTTAATATTCCAGATGAACATGTGGCGAGGTATTTTATGTTCGCAACTCAATATGCCTTATAAGTGCATGATGAACCGGCTTTGAACGGGCCACTCACAAATACAGATAAAAAACAATGAGCGCCCTTTGCCGCGAAAAGTGACATTCGGCTACACGGTTTAAAAATCGAATTTCAAAATGGCGCGTGTCCTTGCGTGGCTGGAATAAACGACCTGTTGACTACACGAGAGAAAACTTTCAATTTCATGTACATTTATGTAAAACTAATAATACTGAGACAAAGTGATTTATCTAGCGTAATATTATCATACATTTTTCAGGCTTTATCATTCTTATCTAATATTTACTTGACATTGATGTTACTTTATAAAATCGGAGCAATATGGCGAAATTTTTCGCTAGCAATGTTCACGCGTCTTTACATCGGATTTCTGTCGTTATAGATTTGTTCAATCTGTTCAACCTTTGAGTAGCTGTTGCCAGCGACTTCATCTGCATTTCGCATACCTTGCAACCTCCGATAGACCTGCTCAGAGGTTAAGTTTTACGAAAAGTGCTCTATAGACTATATACCCTATGAGGATCTTCTGAATTATAGTTGCTCACGGAACTGTTTTATAGACTCCATTAGCTTTAAAATGAATCGCGCATGATATAACGCAGTGATGGCCAGTAATCATTTTCGCAGCACCGATGGCCTATTTCTGTATCATATTGTTTTGAAACGCGGTCAAAGTGGAACGTCCGGAAAACTAATCAATGGAATAGTTTTATTTTTATTTCAGCGCTATGTTACGTTACGTATGTGGAATTCAGAGTTCTTTATAAACAAGGTTGTTATAATCATGACATAAAACGTGATTAACTTCTTTTAATTACTAGTGTGAATCAGAAACCTTTGGGGCTTCGTCACATTCTCACAATGAATCTAATTAGTAGTAAGGTTCACTAATTTTGTGAAATGAGCACGATTCAGGATAAATACTGTTCCTAACTACTCATACTGCATTAGGCTCTTAGCACAATTAACAATAATCTTAAAGAAAATGTGATCAATGGACGAAGATAAAGATTCTAATGATCAACAGTAGAACTCAAAATAAGTTCAACCATAGAGAAATGTTTTCCAAAAAAATTAAAACCCTCTTCATAAATGTATGTACACATATGCAAAACTATCACAAACATCTAGATTTCCCTCCCTTAGAAACCTCCCACATTAAATTTTGGATGATACACCATTGATGCAAAATAATATCACTGAAATAAACAAAATATTCGCTGGGCCAAAATATCCGCAGAAGAAAATTTCAAGTCTAGCTAGACGCCTATCAGAGTATTCGCTTCAAAACGCGCTACCTGTTGGTATCCACTGCGCCTTACTAGCTCATTAGTCTAATGAGACCAACAGGAAACCATCTACGATAACTTTAATTATGGCTGCTGAAGTTAAAAATATAACTCATTAATGAAACGCAATGCTATTCTAACGAAATGATTCAAGAATCTTTGCACAACTTTCCTTGTACTGAACCTTGACACGAATACAGGAATGATATCGACTGAAAAAATATCAACACCTTCATAGCCTTTCCTTGTGTCATATTTTTATCAAAATCTGCTCGAATATAAAGTCCACTTTCTACTTACCCTATACAAATAAAAATTTCCAGAAGATACAAATATATCGTCCATATTGTTGTCAAAAGTACTGCGATATCAACTAATAGGAAAAACTGTTTGAAAAATAAATGAAAGCGTGCATATAATACGTGTTATTGATAATTATCAGATAATACTCGAGGCAGCTAACGGGCAACGCGATAACAATTCAATCTACTGATACTGTGGTTTTCTGTAATAACTATAAAATAACGGAGCATTTTTTCATGCATGCTGCATAGAAAGATCTAATTATTACTTACAGTATTTTCTTACTAGCCATGTGGTCTGCCGTTAATAATAGACTAATGCTCATCCCGTGGTTAACAAAGCGGAAAAAATATAACACAATTTTTATCAAAACCAGTAATTCCTATCTGATTGTATCTTGCGAAAACCTTTGTTATATTGATTTGATTAGGATGCATGTCAGCGAATGTTCATAACGTTCCTAAATGTTACTGTGTCAACGTCAAAACACGTCGCAAGTGAGTTCCAAAGAAATCTTTAGAACAACTCCACTTTCGTCATCAAACATTATCACTAAATTATTTAGCTCCTGTCAAATTACTGTTCCTCCCAATCTCCCTGCACAAATCCTTTTCGCTAAAGAATAATAAATTGAATGCGGACTTTTACCCGTAATCCCCGTTTGACCTCAGCAGTAATCCCTTGCTTGTGCCGGAAACATTTTGAATACATGACTCTGCATCATTTGGTACGTCCGGATAACGCGTGTATACGTGTAGTCTTTTATGGAGCAACTTTTGAACATAAAGATGACATAAAGTCTAATCGGATTTAAAGTAACAATGCTGGGATGCTGCAAACTGACCTCCGCATAATCTCCAGGGAGAGAAAGACTTCACACTATGGTACTATTAGCATGGATGGACTTGCCAACTTGTGAGTTCTACGGTATCCGGATTAATCGATATTTATTAGGTGTGTGATTATTTTGTGTTTCAACACGATGCGAAAACTGCTCGGCCTAAATGAGCCCGTGGCCTAGCAGACGAGAAAAATCTAACAGAACTGAGGTTACCATACAACAATGTGCATTGTTTCTATATCAGCTCAAATGCAGATGCTGCTTCTCAAACTGTATCCGATGCTGATTTTATTGGAACTGTCGGTCATCTCAGACATCCCTGCCTGCCTACAAGCAGTATTTCCAAAAGCACAGTTAAGACTACACCAGGAATAGTATATCCGCAATTTCTATTCCAAAAATTATCTTACGTCATGTATATAAAAACAAAAAAAAAACAAGTTACTGACCACCCATGTTTTTGTCAAATAAGGCTTACTTTAAAACCGGGTCTAGACGTGTGTAATATGTAAAGTAATGTAATGCGAATAGTTTGGACGGCATACAAACTCAACGCGAATCCCGTATGTGTTCGACTACGAGAGCCTTTATGTTCGCGCTCAAAACCGACAGCCGAGGGATCAACGCGAGCTCAGCCGGAGCGTTACACTGTAATGCTCGTAGTGCTGTCCACACACAAAACTCGTGTTACATTACATAACACATCACACACTTCTGCACGCGGCTTAAGAAGCCTTTGCCATGTCTTTCGGCTACCATGGGATTTCGTTATTAATAATATCCCAATGAATCATGATGAGATAAATCTATTATTCAATTAAAACCAGTATTACATGAATGGATTTCTAACTCCGACAATATCACCAGCGGGGCCGCTATCTAAATAATTGACATGATTACTATTCTCGATAATTAGCACGGCGGCGTCGTAATTAGATAGCCTGTAACATTCGATGATGACATTACAACTATTAATTGTATACTTGATTAAAAGGCTGAACTGAAACCTTACTATTGTATGTCTGTTCACATTTATCGCAACATAATTTTTATGTTATGAAGTTAAATCGATTCATAGTACGATTAAATCCTACTTCCTACTATCCTACTAATATTATAAAAGCGAAAGTTTGTGAGGATGGATGGATGGATGTTTGTTACTCTTTCACGCAAAAACTACTGAACGGATTTTGATGAAACTTTACAGTAATATAGCTTATACATATCAGAATAACACATAGGATACTTTATATCCCGATATTCCCACGGGATCGACACTTGTGCGGGTGAAACCGCGGGGCGCTGCTAGTCAAGTCATAAAGATGACGATGTTTCTGCAGTTACAAAGAATTTTCTGTAAATTTCGATTGTATAAAAAAGTATACTATGCAGGTTAAGTGCAGCAGTGCAATTCTGTAAAAATCCCACCGTGAAAACTTAGATGAAGTGAGCTGTCACTCCACCTGCTGATCGATTCTGTAAAAATCTCACCATGATAACTTAGGTGAAGTGAGCGTGAAGTGAGCTATCAATAGGGGCAATCCCTAACATCATGTGGAATGACAGCTCACCTTAATTTTCACCGTGAGATTTACAGAATAGCACTGCTGATGTTAGGGATTGTCCCTATTGATAGCTCACTTCACGCTCACTTCACCTAAGTTATCATGGTGAGATTTTTTTTCTTCACGAATCGACCGGCAGATACAATTTGTCGAAGTGGGGGATTACTAGCCCAGTGCGAGTGCGGTGCTTCTTTCTGATCATACCATGCCCCAGTTGCTGGAATGCCCGTTCATCTGCATCTCGGATTACCTAAAAAATGCTACTGATGCCGTAATCAACGTGGCAACCTACCGGGCTAAAACTATATAGAAAATAACGAGGAAGAGTACTATCGGCACGAAAAGAAGAACTGTGAAAGTAAACACTCATAACATGATTTATCTAACAGATAAAATGATACAACTAACACGATTCCTAGTGCCAAAACACTACTTGAAACGCCGCGTCATTTGGCACAACCATGGTACTTCAATTAAAACTATGTCGTAGGAACGACTGCCAGCTGATTGCAAGCAGTTAACTCTCTTCTATCGTCAATGAACAAAGCCTTGTAGAGGTAAGATGCGCCACACATTTCCTAAGGGGTACTCTGTAAGTCTGTCAACGAAGAAGCGGGCTTGTCCAAAAGTAGAAATTAGAGACAAATCCTGTCGTTATTAATTCCCAGGTCGGGCCCTACTAATAATAAAAAGTCAGGAAGCGTAACTATGAACAAAATCAACGAGAAATTCGGCTCAAAATTTCACTAAATTAACAAAATACCTCGAGTATTCGAACGAAAGAACCACAAGCAAATAAGCCAATCAGCTACGCTCGCATAAAGCGTTGTATTCCAGCAAGCGCCATGATTGGTTCTGGTGCGCGGTGGCCTTTTTGGCAACGCCCACCGCGGTAAAAATTAGCGTGGTGGCATTTTTGAGCTGAAGTTACATTTCTGGACTTTTATTTTCTGTGATCGGGCCCCAAACCAATGTTATGTCCGTAGGTAATGCGGTATAAGAATCGCCCGTAACCTCGGTCGAAACAACGGATTTCGGAAATCAGTATGAGGATATTATCCTTTTCCCTAACGAAGTTTTACGTTTATCCTCTTTACTGCCAAGCTCAGCAGTAAGAAAAACTTCAGCAATAAATCCAAAACCATCTAGAAACTTCGATAGGGCTTGGAAACGATTGTCATAGCAATTAAACTGTTCTTAGGAAATATTCGATAAGTCCTTGACATTACCAGAAGGTTGTTTTCCATAAAAGGACAGTCATTCTATACCAGTATTTTACGAATGTCTAGGTCTAATTAATGAGGAGACGAAGATTAATGAGAAGATTGGAAATAAAAATATAAACGATTTATCCGAGATTAGTCAGTTCTATTCATGAAAAGGATACGTTAGGATACGTTAGAGAGCTTTTTCAGTTGCATTAGTAATTCTGTGCCGTTTGGAAGCTGCTATGAACATGGTCAGTAAAGGGAAAAATAATTAGTTGAGGGAATGCCCAACTTTTCTCCTTACGTAATGGTACAGTGGTAACACTGACTTACAGCTGGCTTAAGTCCGTCGACAAAGATATTAAGATGTATAATATTTTTGATTATAATTCTATTATCATCTATATGTATAAAAAGAGAAGTCCTGACTGACTGACTGACTCATCAACGCCCAGCCTAAACCCTTGGACCTAGAAAGCTGAAATTTTGCACAAAGGTTTCCTTTATAATGTAGACGAGGAATAAGGAAGGAATTTTCGAAATTCAACCCCTAAGGGAGTTAAATAGGGGATGAAAGTTTGTATGAAAACTCTTATTCCTTGGGTTAATAAACTTGAAACTTTACACGAATACTTGTCTAAGTAAATTATGAAAATTGGTCTTTTTTGTTTTTCTAAACTACCTTCTAAAGGGGGATGGGGGGGTGTCAAAATTTGTATGGAAGAATTTTAATGCACGGTCTGATTAACTCAAAACTCAGTATTTATACTTAATACCAAAAATAAAGAATCACGTGTATCAGGGTTTTTCGAAAATCTACCCCTAACGGGGAGAAAAGGGGTAGTTAATTTTACGGGGCAAATTTTACTGCCTGGCTTAATTAAATCAAAAATTGGTATAAATAATCTGTGAGTCAAGTAATGAACACATTCCAAACGATTTTTCAAAATTCCACCCCTGTGGGGGTGAAAAGTGGGGATACAGCTTATATGAAAAATCTTATTCCTTGGGTTAATAAACTTGGCACGAATACTTATCTAAGTAAATTATAAAGTTTGGCATTTGTTGTTTTTCTAAACTACCCCCTAACAGGGGATTGGGGGGTGTCAAAATTTGTGTGGAAGAATTTTAACGCGCGGTCCGATTAACTCAAAACTCAGTATTTATACTTAATACCAAAAATAAAGAATTACGTGTATCAGGGTTTTTCGAAAATCTACCCCTAACGGGGAGAAAAGGGGTAGTTAAATTTACAGGGCAAATTTTACTGCCTGGCTTAATTAACTCGAAAATTGGTATAAATAATCTGTGAGTCAAGTAATGAACACATTCCAAACGATTTTTCAAAATTCCACCACTGTGGGGGTGAAAAGTGGGGATACAGCTTATATGAAAAATCTTATTCATTTGGTTAATATACTTGAAACTTGGCATGAATACTTATCTAAGTAAATTATGAATTTTGCCATTTTTTGCTTTTCTAAACTACCCCTTAAAGGGCGATTAGGGGGTGTCAACATTTGTATAGAAGAATTTTAACGTGCGGTCTCCGATTAAGTCGAAACTCAGTATTTATACTTAAGACCAAAAGTAAAGAATAACATGTATCAGGGTTTTGCGAAAATCTACCTCTGACGGGGTGAAAAGGAGTAGTTAATTTTCCATTTTACTGCGTGGCTTGATTAACTCGAAAATTGTTGGACATAATCTTTGAGTCAAGTTATGAACACATCCCAAAAATTTTTCAAAATTCCTCCTGTGTGGGTTGAAAAGTGGGGAAAAACTTTATACGAAAAATCTTATTCATTTGGTTAATAAACTTGAAACTCGGAAGGAATATTTGCCTAAGTAAGTAATAAGAAATGGGTCTTTCGAAAGTAGACCCCTGAAGGGTAAAAAAGTGGTAATTCGATTTTTAAGGCCGGTATTATAGTGCATAGCTTGATTTACTCCAAAAAAATGGTATGAATAAATTTAAGCTTCAAACTTGGCACAAATACTTATCTAAGTAAATTATAGTTTGTCATTTTATGTTTTTCTGCTCTAAAGGGATATTGAGGGTGTCAGTTTGTATGGAAGAATTTTATCGCGCGGTCCAATAATATAAACTCGGAACTCAGTATGTATACTTAAGACCAAAATAAATAAAAAAGTATGACTGGGTTTTTCGAAAATCTAACCCTAACGGGGTGAACGGGAGTAGTCCATATCACAGAGGAGTATTTTATTGCGTGGCTTAATTCAATGGGAAATTGGTATAAATAATCTTTGAGTCAAGATATGGAAACGTCCCAAACATGTTTTCAATATTTCGCCCCTATGGGGATAAAAACTGTGAAGGTGAAAAGGTGGTCTTATTCCTTTGGTTAAGAATCTTGAAACTTTTCAACATTTGCCTCAGTAAATAATAAAGATTGTCACTTTTAGGGGTTTACTACTTACTTACTTAAAATAAAAAAGTATGAGTTTTAGGGTTTTACTTATTCGACTCCTACCGGGGTGGAAAAGGGTAATAAAGTTTAAGGAGTAGAAACTTCAACTTCCATTAACACGAAAATGGGTATAAATAATCTTTATATCATAAAAATGGAAACGTACCAAATGCAAAAACAAGCCCTGTCGTGATGAAAAGGTAGGATAGTTTATTTGAAACATCTTAGGTAGTTTAACTAAAATATTGGCCCGAATACTTATTTATTTAAATAAAGTAAGTATAAAGATCGTAATCAATAATTTTCGAAATACCTTTCAGGGGGAGGTGGAGAGGGTGTTAAATTTATTTGAGGAAAGTACGAAACCCACGCGGACGAAGTCGCGGCCAAAAGCTAGTTTTATATAATTTAAAAGCTGGTATTTTAGTTGTCAAAACAAACTATTTTGTGGGGCTTTGAAAATAAAATAGCAAAACAGAAACTTAGAATCTCAATGTTGTTTTATTTTCCTAGGACTAGTCTTTATATAGTCTGAAGCGCGAGCGCATTGCGCAAGATCAATAAAAAAAAAATTGAAACTCTAAGTTTCTGTTTTGTAAACCCCAAAAAATAGTAATATTGTGACAACTAAAATACTACCATTAAAATTATATAAAATGATCAACAGAGTCAGCTCGATTATGAATGTAAATATATGCTTGATCAATCCCTAGTATCAGGTGAGATGATACTGACAGCTCACTCCACACTCACTTCGCCTAAGTTTTCACGTTGAGATGGTTACAGAATCGCACTGCGTATCTTTTCTCCGTAAGTGATATGTATTATGAAATGCCCGTAACTACGGACTTTGAGCTTAGGGAGTAAACGGCCTAGTATTGTTACCAGTACTTAACAGGCGGCCTACCGTACGATTTTCATGTATGTGTTATGTACCTATCAGAAAGCCAATTCTCGTATTTTAAAACGTTCAAAATCTAGTCGCAGTCTCATGTCAGCGACAAACAAATGTCAAAAACTTGTCAAAATGTAGGGAAATTAGAAGTATTTTTTGACAGATTGAGACTGAGATCAGTAGGCCAATTCTGCTAATTTAAAGCGTTCAAAATCTAGTCGCAGTCTCATCTCGGTGACAAACAAATATCAAAAACTTGTCAAAATGTAGGGAAATTAGAAGTATTTTTGACAGATTGAGACTGAGATCAGACTGTGAACGTTCTTAAAATTACTAGAATTGCCCCGCTGTTGTTGATGATGATGAGTGATGACGTATCCGAGTCACAGACGCAGTAGGAGACGCTCACTGGTATGAATCATTTTACTAACTTTATGATTAATCCACATGTCAAAGGCTACATAAGCAGCGATAAACACTATGATTAACTCTATTTTTACTTTCAAACAAATTGCTATGTTCGCGTAAACATTATCTTCGCGGTTGCGAGTTTCACTGATTGTCTTCGTATCTTTTATTTTATTATTGTTGACTTTTAACAAAACAGCGTTTCAAGAATTATATAATGTTTATTTTGATATCAATGGAAAAGATCTTTGTTAGCACCTTTTAAAAACCTTTCATAATCTTCAGTTGGAACCAATAATTCACTGCTGCATTTAAGCCTCATCTACCCTGTAATATATCCCTTTTGATTAAAGCTTACCGCTTCAATAACTTTCCTGTCTTCTTTTTCAGCATCCCATCTGGCATCTGCTTTGGCAGTGTACTTTTTGTGACGGCAAAAATATTAACGTGTTCTTTATTTTTGTAAAAAAAAACGGATTATGACGACGCCATTCATACAACAATAAACACGCATCTGTCGGGACTCGGTTATGATAAGCCTGATGTTATCAATGTCATGAGCGCTTTGACCCTTGCTATCCGTGACAGAACGACGAGAGCGCGGTAGTAGCCCTTTGACACGAAAAAAATCTTATCTGGACAGATTTTCTCTTACAAAGAAAACAAAGGGTATTCTTTTGTAAGAGACCAAAAGCGGGTCCTACCTGTCTGAAGAATCCCAAAGCAGCCCAATCAAAGAACAAAATCTACTGATTGTAATGGACAAAAATGAACAGAAAGGTTACGTAAATAAAGCACATATTCTAATCTATCCAGATGTGGCTAGTAATCTGTATAGCCATGCAGTTAAAAATAAAGTTTGCGGTGGCGCATCGTGTGCACTGGCACAAAATAAACAAGTTACCAAATCCGTTCGAAATCCTCCCACATGGCGTTATTTTATTTTTTTTATTGCGACACGTGACCGTCATCCCCGCTTAGTGTATTTTTACATTCACAACACTTGCGTGGGTGGAAAACATGATTTTTTTTGCGGAGAAATATTCTTTGTTTAGTTTTCATTGTCAAGTGTCTATTTGTTACAGTTTTAGAATTCGTAGCAATTTCTGACCCCATTTTAAAAGGTGTGGTATAGAACTGCAAGGTTTTCACAGTTCTTTTCTACAAAAAAATGGCATTATATAATGCCATATTCTGGCCATTTAGGGCCCTTGAACTTGACGCAGCTACCGCGTAATAAATAAAGCGCGTTCAGAATCTTTCTTTTGTCTTAGAACCTTTTGTATCAGCAAAGGTTGCTCGGGGTGTTTATGATTAATTTATTTGGAGCTCCATTCGTGCGGAATCTAGGGCGAAGTCAATTTATTTATTCAGGAGGAGCTTAGTTGGTCCATGATTTTCTTAGCCAGTTTTCGCCACTTGGACTAGGCCTTTGTAAGTCGGCTTAAGTCAAGAAGAATACGAAATGTGCCTTAACCTCAATTAGTGTTTAAAATTCATTAAAAAATGCTAGAAACATCTTCTCTAATAATATTTGACATAACGCAGCACAGCACATTTAATCACGTATATTTTATGACGTAAGCAGCGTTCAAATATTATAACGACGAAGTTCTAAACTTTCTCCACGAGCCAACATGTCTGGTGATGTAAAGAACAATTGAACAAGATTCTTTGGTTTATTAAAGCATTGTTTTTACGATACCCAATAAGGAAGATGCTATACCCTCGGTATATTTTATTGGCAGCCGTTTGACGTCAACGTCATCATAAGCGCTATGTATGGGAAAGAAAGGAACTCACTCGTAATTGGAACTCCTTAAATTGTTTATGTCGGATTGGCTTGCTTCCTTTTGTGTTGACTTCGCTGAATGTTCGTAGAACCGTCGAAGATAAACAAATGACAATTCAATTAATCAATTAAATGAGTCTCGCAGCATCAAGGCAGTACCGCACAATACAAAGACCCCTTTCAGGAAAGAATAATGCGTGTTGGTGTTGAAATTTCGCGGGGTAAAGTTTATTTAAAAAGCCTCGGAACCCGATAGGTATGGGACCAACTCGACGATACGAAAGAAGTTTTTAACCGTTGTCGCCTCAAGTTTTAATGCAGTTTTCGGTTTGGAAATGTCATTAAACCTTAAACAACATTCAAGCCAATTACCACGGGCACCAAACAATAGGAACTTCTTTTGGCATCTACATATAAAAACGAATTAAGTTTCGAAATATTTAGGTCCACATTGCTACGAGTATCAAGAACAATCGTTTTCACGAGCGTATTTAATCAATTTTATCATATCGGAATTTATAGCAACCTAAAATATGTAATATGTTTTTCTAATTAGTTAGCATTTTAGTGCGTACAATTTCATGTTACAGATTGGATTGTTGGTCATTATTAGTGCATCAATAGATTCAGAGCTAAACAATTTCCTTGAACCAAAAGAATTAGCCTAAAAACCTATGCCGAAATGAGAGTAATTTAGTTATTAAGACTTACCAAAGGCATCATTTTCTGCGTAGGCGGCTGTGGTGGGGGCCCTCTTGTCCTGATATCACTCGGCTGTCTTCTAACCGCTGGTCTAACAGGGGGCTCTCTTGGTACATCTCTGTGAATTTCTCTAGAATGTTCCTTAGAATGCTCTTTAGAATGATCTGCCGTGCCTCTGTCACGCCCTGCCAATGCTTCTGACAATGCCGCTGATAATGCTCCGACGTTGCTCGTTGGGGCAGGAGGTATCGGATGTCGGACTTTGTCTGGGGAAGACCTCTGTGGTGGTGGTTGGTGCGGCTGGGGCGGTGGGAACCGCGGTGCGTCGGTTTTGACTTGCCCATTGGGTGTGGAACCTGCGAAAATGTTGTTGGTTATTTTGTGCTTTCTTGACAATAGAAGTTAAATTCTCAGAAAGGGGATAAAACAACTACTGGCGAACTCATATTCGTCTCTTCGAGAATTTCAAACTGGCGACAGCCATTCGTATTTATGAGCGCAATAGTTGTCCCTTAGTAGACAGTGAAATATCACCTGTTTTCTAAAAAGTATTATGTTATAATTCTCATTCACGTGTGAATGTGAAAAGAAGCAGTTTATTTTATTGCTATGTTTTTTTTTCACGTTCATAGACTAGAATGGCAACTGGCTAGGCTACTCGTAATACCATTTGAATGACTTATTTAATACGTCTATGATGTATAAACGTGAATGTTTGTAGGTGTATGTCAAAGATTACACGCTCAGTCTGGCGTCAGTCTGGTCCATCAGTCTGCTCAGAATGACGGGAGAATTATCGTCTAACCGGTTGACTGACGGACTGATGGTCCAGAATGACAAAAATTAAACGTGTTTTTCATACATCATTCTGGCATCAGTCTTAGCCGGACCAAACTGATGGATTGAACTGACGCCAGACAGCGTGTAACCTTTGACTAACTCTATCAGCTGTATCGGCTATGAAACAGACATACTGACACCAAGCTAGTCAGCTTATACATACAGAACCCTAAAAATGCGACTGTACTAATACTTTTGGTCAACAAAGAACATGACTTAGCACCAACTTTGGCTTGACCAACCAAATGAACTCATAATCAGCCTACGACGTTCCCACTGCTGGGACACAAGGCTTCCTCTCTATAAGAAGGAGTGGGCAGTAATCCACCACGCAGGCCCAGTTGCAGTTGTCACATGTCTTTGAGATTTTACCAAATTAACTCGATAAGTACAAAAGAAAAGTTTTATTTGCTGTTCACCAATTAATACAGGGTGTGATGTAAAGCTAGACTGATGCGGCTGCAGCCACAGCTGCAGCATATCGGGCCGGACTTCCAAACGGTCTTGATGACGAAACTGGGTATCCTATGTGCAATCCAGGATGTACGTATTCTACCTCTGTACTCATCCAAATCCGTTCAGCCGTTCCGACGAAATTGAGCAACACACATACATTCAAACTTTCGCGTTCATAATTTTGGTGGCAGAAACTAAGAAATTGTATGTCAATTATTTTTTTCCTTAAACAAGGTCGCTAATTGAAGCCCCTTTTTCGGAAGTCAGTAATTCAACCTGTGCTGTGGTCAAACCTCATGACGAAATTTGATTGGCTGTTGCCATTTCGAGCAACCAACCACAGCAGCAAAAAATTACTCATACTGCGGGGTCAATGCGTAACACAATATCAGTAGCAATGGGTTTCATCTCGACATTTCAATTTTCATTGCGTTATTTACGTTGTTAAGCAGACATATTTATCGAACATATGAAGCAATGGATTAGCAATATCCATAAAAATGCTTCAATTAGGGTGCTGATTAGGCGTTTGAGAAGCAGAGTATCAGTCTTTATTTAATAGCCCGCGACTTGTCCGCGTGAAATTTCTTTTTCACCCAACCCACCCCGTCGCATACCATCCCCTGCCTGCGTTTTTGCTCAGCATTCTTTTCTACTTTTTTTTGTTTTTGCTCGGCTCCTAAGGATAATAGCGTAGTGCCAAAAACCTTCCTCAAGAATTGGGCTATCAAATACATTAACAATTTTTCAAATCTGGCTTGGAGTTCCAGAGATTAGCGCGTTCAAACAAAAAAAACAAACTAACTCTTCAGCTTCATTATTATTAGTATAAGAAGATTAAATACTAAAGCAAAAACCATTTCATTACATTTTAATGCAATAATTGTTGACTTTGATTTCCTAAAAGGTCACGGAACCTAATACCTAGTATGACAAACAATAACACATTACCTAACATAAATATTATTTCTCTGAATTCCCTGACATGTTTCCCTCATTTAGATCATTCTACTGTTTCAACAAATTTTAATGTTATATTCCTTTGTGATCTGTTTGTGGTTTTCACATTTATACCATAAATGGTTACTAAAGTTATTAATAAGATCAAATCATGTGACTAACTTTCATATGGACATGATTACAAAGAAATTACATAATAAAGTACTGAAGCCTTGACCTATAAAAGTATTATGTTATGATTTATGAGACCACACATTACTTCGTTTTCACTTAGTCTGACTTTTTGTCTTTTTGCTCGGCTCCTAAGGGTCCTAGTGTGATGTTAAAATATAAAATAGCCTATAGCCTTCCTCAAGAATTGGGCTATCAATAGCAAAAATAGTTTCTCAAATGTAACTGGTATTTTCTGAGATTAGCGTGTTCAAACAAACTTCAGCTTAATGATTTGTATAAAAAATTACAAAAATATTTGAATGTGTTATTATTCATTCCTTGATTGCAAGCATTATCAAATGGACTTATGACCTGAAGGGTCGTTTTTTGTAGGAACAGATTGAGTAACAATCTGTTCCTGATTGATCCATACAAAGTTGATTGATTAATTGTTTATGATTTATGTATTTTATTTTCTCTTCGTGTGAAGATTAATTACAATATCACAACACAAACAAAAACAACACAGTAACATATCCAAACTTACTAAAAAGTATATTATATATGTTTTAGAAAACCGTGTCTTTATTGCATAATAATTTGTAGGAAGACTAGAGCATTGCCTAGATGAAATACATTTTTCTAGCATTTTCAAAGTGAAACCTTCAATAGCATTATTCATTACTCTCAAAACAGTGAAGGAAAACATAGTGAGGAAAACTAGGAGGAGTCCTAGAACCAAAAATTCGAAGACATGTGACATCTACCAACCTGCACTGGGCCCGTGTGGTAGATTACTGCTTCTCACCGAGAAGAGGAACCAGCAGTGGGCACATTATAGGCTGATTATGAGCTTATGATCATGGCAAAATGTTACAATTTACTTCTTCACTTTCACTTTATATGAGACTTCTGAGTCCATCATTAAGAACTACCATGAAGCTGGTTTGTTGATAAGTGTCTTCATAAAAACCTGATGTCTTTAGGCTACAGAAAAAGAATCATATTTTTTAGTATAATTCTGAATTATTATTATTATATTCAATAAAACCTTAATCATACAGATATTGACTGATTGGTTCATCTATGACTTAATTAATAGAATATCAAAAGTATAGAGGACAGGATTTTTTTTTCTGAGTTTTAATGTTGGTCTGACTTTTTTTTGTACTTTATGCAGCCTACTCAAACATCCCTTATTTGGTATTGTTTATCAAGTGCTTCAGCTCCTCAAGTTCTGAGTTGAGCTACATGATTACTGACAAATGCTTGCACTGCCTCAACTGGTCCACTCAAATCTGTGTGGTACTTTCCTCAAAACACCTTTCCAGGTCCTAATCTACATTGTCTTCAGATGATCTGACCAAGTTTTTGTCTGGATTTTGATCCTTGAGTTAGTTTCGCCATTTCTTCTCAGGGATTGTCAGACCTCATTTAATTTCTTTTTGTATAGTATGAAATGGCTTATTAAACCATATTATAAAACCAAATACCTGTTTAGAATATTCCAATTGTTATTACATTATTTTATATTGGAACATCACATCCATGCAGAAATCATTTTGTATGTACAAAAGATAATCTCTCTACTTAGATGCATTGAGAACTTCACTTGTGCTTGTGCAGGTATGCTGGAAGAGATTTCTTATGAAATAAGCATCACCTTTGTACATATTTTTCTGTTCCGTTTTTTTTCTTTTCTGTTTATACATACATGGTATAATAAATAAGCAGTATTAGTAGTTTAGGATAGACCTCACTAAAAGTGATTAATTATTCACATCTTGTTCTTTTGTATTTAAACATTGGTGATTAATGACTCATAGGCAGGTAATAAATATCTACATAGCTTATTTGAATTATAAGTGAGCTTTAAGTCCTGATCATATTAAAATACCTACAATATCATAAAACAGTAAGTATGCCAATTTACTGAAAATTATTTACTCAATTTCACAACATCTGTATAAAGTTTTAGATTACTGCTCCATGCTCCACAAGATATGATACTTGTAAAGATAAGAGTACAGCTATCTCTAATGACAACGAAATTGAGTTTTTCATAGAGTGGTCTTACCTGCTAGTTTACCAGTAGGCCTTAGCTTGGGTATTCCACCAGCAAAAAGGCCGCCCAGCCCAGGTGGAGCGCCACCGCCGCCATTCTGCAGGGGAGCCGCACTCCTCACGCTGCCCCCACTCGGAGATCCTCCACTAGACACATTTGACACTTTCCCAGGTATATATGGGCCACTTTTGTCCACTGTTTGTGTCTTTTTTAACTTTGCACCCTGCCTTATAGAACTCAATAATGCATTTCTATCATCAGCCCCACCACCCTTCGAGCTGCTTCCGAAAATAGGTGGAGGCGGCGGTCCCGGAGGAGGAGGAGGTCCAGGCGGTGGCGGAGGTTTCGGTCCCATGACGACACAACACTAACAGACACTGTCGCCAAATGCCATTAGGCGCAAACGAATAAATTACGAACGTCGTGATACCATGCAATTCAGTATTCTAGTAACGACACTTCAAACCTTCATAGGTAGTCTTCGTAGACCTTCCCGCACGTGATGACAACACTTAATACACAATACGTCACTCTACACCAATACATACTAATTTACATAAAATATTGAAGAACCTTGCCCCAAAAGATTAATCATTGTAGGAAATACGTAGGCACTGTAACAGAAATTGTTTTTACTTCTGGGTGCACCTCGTCATAATAACCAACTAATCTTAATAATAGGGAACATCGTTTATTATTCTTCTGAAGTTTAAATAGAATAGAAACGAGTTCAATGATATTTGCAAAACATGAACGACCACCTCACACAATGTGTTAGAATAACGGAATGAAGTGGAGATTTTAGTAAAATTCGTTCACAAATGGCCGACTACTACTATAAAGCGAGAGCCAAGAGAGCTGTCAAAAAGACAACAGATAAATAAAAATAACAAATTACCAATGTAAAAAAAAGAAAGGAATGGTAGATATAGGCCCGATAATCATGGTGAACATTTTTGTTATTTGCTGAGTTGCTGGCAACACTGCGTGTTGCAGAGTTGTTTGATCACGGCATGTTGGCAAGTTCTCACTCGACGAGCCCGGACGAGCCACACCAGTCTACATCATATAATAGTAATCTGTCACACCCAAACAGAGTTGCCCAACTATCGATAGTTTCTCTATCGATAGATGACCTCGAAAACTAGTAACAATATCGATAGTGCTATCGATAGTATCGATAGTATCGATAGTATCGATACTATCGGTACTATCGATACTATCGATATAACAAATTAACTAATACTATCGATTGGAAGCAATAGAATCGATAGTATCGATACTATTACATGATAATACTATATGATAATGAATAAAATCATTAGTATCGACAGTATCGATTATTTTTGAGTAATACTATCTACTTAAATAAGAATAACAAATGTAAACATTTGGTAGGTAGGTACCTATACCTAATCACTAATTAGGTAATGTAGACGTGCATTTCTTTACCTTTCCAAGTGAGATAACCGTTCGTCTTTTGGAAGTGAGAAAAACGTGAGGTTCGGATCCTTGTTATTATTTAGGTTAGGCAGCCGAATACGATGTAATAAGCTTTTGCCTTCATTTTATTCTAAGCAACGAACGGACAACGTGACGAGGTGCGTAAATGATTATCGAACTAATGTGTGAGTCGTGCGAGTATGTGACGGCCGGCGCGCGCGCGCGGCATCCTCACTGAATTGGCCCGGCAAGTCGAGCCCGCTGCGCACTTGTAGCTTCATACCTAAAATGCGGAGTGCGCCTGGTCTGATAGTATGGAGCAATTATATATTAGCTTTTGATTAAAAGAGCTCTATTAAGCAGTCAATAGAGCTCTTTCAATCAAAAGCAATAAAGATACTTCAAGAAAAGAATAAAATGATTTAAAAAAATATATGCATTTGACGAAATTTCTCAAGCTCTAAATATATTCAAAAAGATTCAGAAATTAAAATACATGTACAGTCGCCAGCAGGTCAACCTACCCCAATCTGTCAAATTTCTTTGATAAATTTTCAACTTTAGTGCAAAGGAATAAGGTTCATATTCAATTGGGAAAATCTGACAGATTGGGGTAGCTTGATGTGCTGGCCTCTGTACTACGTACGCAATTGTATATATTAGATAGAGATACAGATACAGTGAACACAACAACACTACTTCCGCGGGTAACATTTTGACGACGTGTGGACAAGACATATTGATATAAACTTTGTTCCCAGCAACCAGCCACGTCCCAGCAAGCAGCAACGTCCAGTTTAAGCGTGAACTTCAGAGCGAGTGCAGGTATCAAGGAAAATGGAGTGGCAACATTTTGATACGGAATTGTTTTTATAGGAAGTAGAAATTAAATAGCCGGCTGGCGATATGGGATATGATTATGCCAACAGAATTTTAAGGCTCAGAGCTTGGGAAGACCGAAAGAAGATGACTCCGACGAAGAAAAGAGATAAATCTGTATTATTTACACGGAAAGGGGTTTGAAGATATTTATTTGGGGCCTGGCATAGCTATAACAGTCGCGCCATTTTGAAAACGGCATCCACGCATGAGACCCATACATTAGGGGTTTCGAATACCGGGCTTTTTCAATACTAACGGTATTAATATAATACCGCAAAAATTTTCATATTTTCCAAAATATTTTTTTAAAATAAATAAGTAATAAGGTCACCACAAAACATTACAATATTTTAATTGAAGACAAATTAACTGTTCATTTCCTCAAGGCAAAATCAATAGTTAAGGGTCTAATTGATACAATGCAAGATATTCGTTCTTCTTTAAATTATTTTGGACTAGCCCCTCCAACTGAAACTGGTGCGTCTGGATGCATGAAGTGTACGGTGGCCAGCACATCAAGCTACCCCAATCTGTCAGATTTTCCCAATTGAATATGAACTTTATTCCTTTGTGCTAAAGTTGAAAATCTATCAAAGAATTTTGACAGATTGGGGTAGGTTGACCTGCTGGCGTCTGTACATCACCAAATTAGAATCATAGCTAGCCTTACTACCTCCTTGTGCCATAGCCTCCAAGGCCAATCGTTCGATTTCTGCGCGTGCCTCAGCAGCTTTTATTTCCCTTTGAACGTTTAACTCTTCTTTTTCTCATAACCGTGTGTCTTTAAGCTCCATATTTTCCCTAAACTTCACAAGAGCCGTCGATAAATACTTTATTGGATCTGCAGGCTGGTATAGTAAAAGGTTGGCAATACATGAGCGTAACGCTGGGCCAACTGTTTGTTTTAAATATCTAAAGTCTTCCGTGACATGCGCGTCATCAGGGCATGGTTGAAAAATATCCAGTTGGCTGCGAATACGCACTATGTTTCCTAATTCATCGTTCTCGTACTCACTCAAATGACCTTCGTCCCGATAAATATGTTTGCCCTGCTCATTTATGTAATAGCGACCACAATTATCATAGTAATATTCAGTTCCATCTTTTACCTCTTTTACTTTTAGTAACACTCCTGTTGAGTCCATCTTATATTCACTTGAAGAAGCACGAGCTTTATAAATTCTGTCCCTTGTTGTAGCTTCGATATAGTAACGCCCACAATCGTCATAGTAATAAATGTGATCTAAATCGTCTGAAATAGGTACTAACTCGCCATGTTCATTGGGCTGCAACAGAGTCTCACCATCTTCTGGTGATGTATATACTTTTCTACTGTGTTCATCTATATGGAAAGTGCCAAGTTCATCAGTAAATTCTTCTTTACGTTCAGCAGCACTTAGGATGGAAATTACAGATTGGTGACTTTTTTCACCAAAAACAGCTAAATCCCAAAAATAACATAAATCCGTAACTAAGCGTTCACGGCTTTCCACTGGAAGTACGTGACAAAACACGTTCAGTTGATAAAAATCTAGACATGGACATGTTTCCATATCACCCTGTAATTTAATATTCGTTATGTTTTGAATGCAGTCTAATGTAGTTTTTAATTTTTCAAGTTTAGCTACTCTGTTTTCCAGATATGCTTTCTTTTGGAACAAAGCCTGTACGGGGGTGCTAACCGATATATCAGTCAGTTTCTTAATACTTTCTTCCAGATCATTAATCTTGGCAGATACCTTGCTAAGTTCAAGCTTGTGCTCAGTACAACGTCGTACCAAACTACCTATTGGTTTGTCTCTCTTTTTTAATTGATTCAGCATTTCTACAGTAGCTGGATTGGATTTGTCAGTTAAAAGATCATCAAGTATTCGTTGTAGGGTTTTTGACAAATTTCCTTCTAAACTTGGTACATGCATATACTTACTCAATCTAATAGCCAAAAAATCATAATTTTTATCTAACCAGGTAAGTAGTTCATCAATTGCTTCATGTACTTTAACCTTAAATTCTTCAAAACAAACGTAATTTCTAAAACATTTTAGTTTCTCTGAAAGGGCAGCTGTGACATCCATGTGCATCTCTTCTACTATTTCCAAATCTGTTAGAATGTTAGCTTGGTTTTCATTTGACAAATCATGTCGATACTTATCCATATAATTCCGGTAGTACTTTATACGATGGCCCATAGCATCTATAGTAAAACTAACAGATTCGTACATTTTATCCCTTGGGCAATCTTCTGTCAAGTCATTCTTATATTGTTCTATTTCATTTATCGCCCGTAACCATTGTAAATGAAATTCTACTACGGCATCAATAAGGCGACTCTTATCCCCCGCTCGTAATGCTGTGTGAAAAGAGCACAATGTATTAAATATTTGATCCGAGAAATCGTTTCTGGTAATAAATATTACTGTATTCTCGTAAAAGTCTTTAATTTGTTCTGTAATATCAGACAAAAGTTCTACATCCTCATTTGATTCTAACATAGTGATACAATAAAATATATAAAAATCACAGAAATAGTATTGTCAAAGTCACGTCAAAGTACGTAATTTTTATTTTGACATCTTTAAAGTATTTTTTTTAATTTCACATTGACAGAATTTCATAAGTTTTCTTACGATAAACTTTTCTAGACGTCAAAAATAAATTAAGATGAAGCGGTTGCAATTAAAAAAAAAGTTCAATACATTTTGTATGAAACTGCGTTGACTAGAGGCGCGGCGAGGTGTAGCGGATGGACGTCAAAATGTTTAATCAGCCAAACAGATTTTTTCAGCCTTCTCACGTGTCTAGTACGTGTCTAGCGTAAGTGTATATTAGTGTCAGTACCTAAACGTTTGTAATAATTATCGGAAGGAGCTACTTGTAAGACTATAGAACTTCACTACAAGATCGATGACCTCGTAGGGCATCCGAAATTTTAAGACCTTCTCGGTCATAAAATGAACACGCTCAAAACAAAGATCATGTCAAATGCTCGTATAACACCCAGTCTCACGAAGATTAAAAGATTCCACGCTTGAAATTGTGGATGATTATGTTTACCTAGGCCAAAATGTCCAGTTAGGTAGGTCCAACTTCGAGAAAGAGGCCAACCGTCGAATCTAACTGGGTTAAGCAGTGTTCGGGAAGCTACGCAGTGTCTTTTGGTCTCACGTGTCGTGTTGCCAGTGATGACCCATGGAACTGAAATATTATCGCTCAAAAGTCACAATGGGCCTCATTAGAAGGCTAAAATTCACACGAAGGGCAATGGCTCTGACTATGCTTGGAGTTTCCCTGACAACGTGATTGAATCAGAAATGAAGAGATCCGCAGGAGAACCAAAGTAACCGACATAACCCGAAGAACTGGGAGTAGGCAGTGCACATTGCTTGCAGGATGGCCGATAGTATCGAAAGGTTCTGGAGTGGCAACTGCGTACCAGAAGACGAAGTATTTAAAGGCCGGTCTCGCAAGGAGGACCGGCGACTTGGTAAATACCGGCGAAATCCGGTGTATGGTCAAAGTAAATCACAGAATCGGTCAAAATGGCGATGCTTGGGGGAGGCCTATGTCCAGTAGTGGACGTCTTCCGGTTGAAATGATGATGATGAGGTAGCTAGGCTGTTTCTCGTTTTAAACATGTAATGCTCGAAGAATTTTAGGTAGAAATATGATTTTTAGTACCTATTTTCAAAGTTAAATAGCAGCGGAAGGGTTAATTATATACTCTCCTTGTATAGTAAAACATGTTGAAAGCCGTATTTTTTCTTTCTGGCTTCTACTTTAATTTTTGGGTACAAAATGTTCGAAACCGAATGATGTCCTTTTTTGATCGTAGTAGCACAGAATAAATAGTACAGTAGTAGTAGTAAAAAACAAAACCCGAAAAATAGTTAAAACTGATGGTGCTCAACACCACCCGTTCACAGCTTTGCGTTTTAACGTTTTCCTTTCCATTCGGCGGCGGCGCCCCGCCGCGTAAAGCTCAAACACATATCATCTGGGAAAGGGATCGTAACCACAGATCGTAACCGTAGCAACTCTAGCCATTCAGTATTATTTGTATGAAACGCCCTACTGCAACGCATACTAATCGGAATCGTAACGTAATCGTCTCGCCTCAACGCCGCGCCGGAACAAGCTCACGAACCGCGGTGCGGTGCGTGGTCAACTTGCAGTTCCCGTGCTGACGTCTCTCTGTACCCGAGCTTACGTCTCTTCGTCCACCCTTGCCCCTCTCACTCAACCAGCGGTCGGCGAGCCATAAACGCGACGCAGGCGCGGTCGCAGCCCAAGATTTTGAAGAGGGTCACCATGGGTGCCGTAGAATATTATAAGGAAGGTATATCTCCTCGTTGGTCTAGTGGTCGCAAGCGTTACTGCTTAGCAAGAGGTCCTAGCTGAGTTCGATTCCTAGGTCGTGTTGGGTTTTTCCATCAGAAATTTCTCAGAAGCCTGGAGTCTGGATTTGTGCCCGGTTGGCGGCAGAGGGCTCACCCCCTATGACATGGCACTTAATAACTGGCGAAATGTGGGTGTAAGTACTATAAATTAAGGTACACTCCTGCCTAACCTTTAGGGGATTAAAGGCGTGATGTTAAGGTTCATGTTGTACAACAGCATCTCCATTTGCACATTACATAATTATGTATATTATTTAGGGACGCAGCTTTTACATGTGGGAGGAGGGGGTTATTATTTAATAATGCTGCCAAATTGTTCGTATGTATTAGAACGGTAGTTTCTATACTTAGTAGTAGCGGTAGAGTAATAGGAGAGCGAGCGAAACGAGCTCGAAAATTTTAACAACCCGCCTTGGTTTGGTCAGGTTTTGTATTATATTTTCAAGCAGAAATAGAAATAGTTACATTGGCCCCGATTCTGTTGTTCACAAACTAAACTAAATTTAAGTTCAGTGCATCTTTTTCTATCAATTTAATTGAGAAAATGACAGAAGATAAATATTAGTTCAGTCCTGTCAAATTAGTCAGCGCCTGACGTAAATTGACGTATTTTTAGTAGCCAATTTTTTAATCACGTCTAAACTTGTCTACGGATTATCTAATTTGACAGGACTAAACTAATATTATTTTATCTTCTGTCCTTTTCATAATGAAATAGAAAGAAAAAGATGCACTGAACTTAAATTTAGTTTAGTTTGTGAACAACAGAATCGGGGCCATTGTCGACTTATGCAGGCAAGCCCAAAATATCTTTATATTTTACTTCAAATGGATTTGAGCTTTCTATCACACTCCAGCCTTTTATCTTTAACGAACTATAATATTCTACTACAGTCTTGACTTTCTTAGTAATAACAATATTATATTTTTACATTACAATTATATAATTTCTTCATTTTCTACCAATACGAAGACTTTTAAAACTTAAAACTGGTAACCCTGTACGCGTCTACGATTTGTTTCTGAAGAGGTCGTAGATGACTTTGCGATTATACAAAATTACAAAGAAAAAGTGTGTCCGTTGTAGTGCTATTTTACAGTTTATCTACGTTTTTAGTGTAAGCATATAAATACACAACATGGCTGGAGCAATGTTATTCGAGAGATCGCGCGTCTCGTCGTCGACGAACAGAGACGAGGACGTCCGCATGACCGACAAAATGGTTAGCACTGGCGAGGTTCCCGAAGATGACGAAGAAAACATAAGAGCCAAGGAGCAGGGGATCCTGAACCTTGGCGAGAAATACAAGAAGGAAGGCAAGGCTAAAGAACTAGCGGAACTGATCAAAGCTACTAGACCCTTTCTAAGCTTGATAAGTAAAGCGAAAGCAGCAAAACTGGTGCGTTCTCTCGTCGATTTCTTTCTGGATTTGGAAGCTGGCATCGGCATCGAAGTTCAGTTGTGTAAAGAGTGTATAGAATGGGCCAAGGAAGAGCGTCGTACGTTCTTGCGACAGTCTCTCGAAGCAAGGCTGATCGCCCTCTACTACGACACGGGTATGTACACGGAAGCCCTGGACCTGGCCACGGCTTTGCTCAAAGAGCTCAAAAAGTTAGATGATAAAAACCTACTAGTTGAAGTGCTTCTTTTAGAAAGTAAAACTTATCATGCCCTTAGCAATCTACCGAAAGCCCGTGCCTCGCTGACATCGGCCAGAACGACCGCGAATGCTATTTACTGTCCACCTAAAATGCAGGCTGCCCTTGACTTACAGTCTGGTATACTCCATGCTGCTGATGAACGTGACTTCAAAACTGCTTACTCATACTTTTATGAGGCATTTGAAGGTTATGATGGTGCCGACAGCCCAAAAGCTTTAACTGCTTTGAAGTACATGTTATTGTCCAAGATCATGTTGAACAATGCTGAAGAAGTAGGATCAGTTTGTAGCACTAAGACTGCACTGAAGTATGCAGGAAAAGAACTAGAAGCGATGCGGGCTGTTGCTACTGCTTCCCACAAAAGGTCCCTGGCAGACTTCCAGGCGGCTCTCAAAACTTACAAACCTGAACTGGAAGAAGATGCAGTGGTAAGAGCTCACCTCGGGGCTTTGTACGATACAATGTTAGAGCAAAACCTTTGTCGCATTGTTGAACCATATATGCGAGTCCAAGTTGACCATGTAGCCCGTTGTATCCGTCTGCCTGTAGTACAAGTTGAGAAAAAACTTTCCCAGATGATTTTGGATAAGAAACTCAATGGTATCCTAGATCAAGGTGAAGGTGTTCTAATTGTGTTTGACGAGTCCCCCCTTGAGAAGACCTATGAGACCGTCCTAGAAACGATTCACCACATGAGTAAGGTTGTTGATACTCTTTACCAGAAAGCAAAGAAACTCTCATAGACCCATCTGTAAATTTGTTGTAGCATTAAAAATAATAATGTATATCAAAATAACCATAAATTTTCAGTTTGAATTGTTTGTAAATGGAACTATTTTTTGAATGAATTCCAAATTGCATTATTTGTACCACAATGTTGTAAGTGAAGTAATTAATTACAGAAAATATTTAAAAAAAATGTAAAAAAAATAGTCTAGAAAATGGGGAATTGCTGCAACCCCAAAGTTGAGGGCTATGAGGTTCAATCATTCAGTGTGTCAATTGGCACTTAACTAATACAAAAGTAACGCATTTTGAATATACCTACTAATCTTTAATTTGATTTAACATATTTCCTTTTTAACATAAGCTAGTGAAAAATTATAATATTCTGTTTTATTGAGATAAATAAAAGGTGTTCTCCAAGTGGTTGTTTCCTTCACCTCACCACCCACTCATAAATTTAGCAAGTCATGTTATTTTAACTTGTTGGCAGACACCGCTGTGAATCACTGAATGCAAATACAGTTTCAGTATATATAAATGTGAGTATAACTAAGAATTAAGGTTTTCTTTACTGCAATGCAACCAAGACTGCATTTGGGGTCCTGAGATCTGTTAATACTTTCTCAGCTAAGTACCAGTGCTATTTAAATACATACTAGGTGATAATTCTAGAAGTTCCAGGTTATACTTGTTGCCAGACAAGGCGGGCAATTGTTAAATGCCCTCATTTAATCATTTTACCTGAGGTAGTCACAGTATTGCTCAACTGTCCCTATGTTGCTAGTATTAGTATGTTTGCAGGTTTACATTCCTTAAGAGGGATAACTAGATAATTCTCTAGTAGGTACTAGTGGCGACCTCGTTGTCCAAACGAAGCAGTGGTTCACATTGAACAATAACAGTAGAAGGGCAACTAGCATGAGCACTCTATAAGGCGTTTAGAGAACAGCAGCTGTTCATTCTAAACAATATCTAGATCCTAGGAATTCCTTGTTTCCTGTACTAGTACAGGAAAGTAATCAGTAGCAATGGCTTGAATTTTGACAGTTCAACAACATTAATTGCGTTATTTACGTTGTTGAGAAGACATTTTTCGAACTTAATCGATGGGTCAGTAATATTATTCAAAATGATTCAGATTGAGATTGATAGTTTGTTACGCAATTAGGGTGCTGGTACAATATTTAGTAAGTATATGCAACTACTTGTTTATTTCAAATAGGAGAAAATCAAACGAAAATGTAATTATATCATTTATTTATTTCTTAAAAAATAGGACCTGACAATCTAATTTCAGTATCTACATAAAATGTTTGCAATAAGTAACATTTTTGAACTACGAGTTTAATACCCGCATTATTATTCATTCATACCACTTTCCCTATTTATCTATTTACAATTCAAGAGCGCCACGGTTTTTTAAAGAATACAATCGTTTCCGTGCCCTCCACGCCACGTCTTTAATAAAAGAAAATATCTAATCAAAACATTTATTACATCAAAATACATGAACAAAAATGCTTCGTGCGTATTTTTAATAATTAAAAATAATAGATAATTAAAAGTAATGAGGTTCATCCAGATTGCTTCTAAACTACTTCAATACTTATTTTAATGTATCATCACAGATGTAAGGTAAATTAAGTAACCCAATTCCTTTGCATAGCAATCACAAAGTGTATTTATTCGACCAAATATGGAAAATAAAATACAATGCAATATTCAAGAAACTCAAACCGCCTTTTTTTAGGAGGAAAATGGGCTTATTGTAGGTGTACAAGTACATCTCTGCCTGTCCTTTTGTAGAATACAGGTATGATGATAAGTAACTAATGGATACAATTTAGAAAAAAATGTTTTCAGAAAATCTATTTTTCCGAATTAGCTACGACGCAGTACAGAGTTGTTTTGATATGTACCGTTATGTGACGTCATCTCTATGTACGGCGCGGCCATGGCGCGGCGGCCGGGCAGCGAGCCGGTGATATTTATCTTGTTTTATACTAATACGATAAACGTCAATGCTTGTTTTTATTCTAAGTAATATTCAAATAAAAGATATAAGATCAAACTCTTTTTTTTGTATCTGAAGGATCTTTTGAAATCGAAACACCAATCAAAATTGTCCAAACTGTAATGTTTTACTGGTGGTCTGTCAAATTTGTCAAACAAAACTACTTCAGTTGATTTGTATCTAGAATGCGCTTGCGCATTTTATGTGCAGTTAGTTCAACTCAAAGGTCGTGCTATTTTTATTTTGATTGCATCAACATAAACACACCGCCTGGTCTGTTTGACATAGCAAAAAAATGCACGAATGCCACTTTTGTGGATAGAGAAATTCCAGTTTTAACTCGGTATACTCATAACTTTAGAGGGGAAACTATACACTATATCTAATGACCACTTGCACCATATCTCGATCTATATTTAAAAAAAGGTAACCAACTCAAAATGGCCCACAAATGTCAATCTACATTATTCCTCCTATTAAACTCCTCAGTATCATCTGGAACACTCCACCGAGGATTCCAGAAGGCAGGCGTCGGCTTCGTCTTTTCTGTCGGATTGGTCACACCGCGGTGGTGGGAACATTCGTTTATTTTCTTTGCTAACATTTCTGGATCATTCTTGTAGAGCTCGCCGAAGAACTGAGAAAAAATAATTTGTATGAGTAGGTACCTACTTATTGTATGGGACGGGTCGCACCGCGATGCAACGCATTGCAAAAATCCTCCTTCATAGCTTTCGTACATTTTCTGCTAATTTCTGCCCGCAGCTTCGTCTGCGTGGGTGTCGAAAATTATCCCTAATACCGGGACAAAAAGTAGCTTAAGTCCTTCCCCAGAATGCCAACTATCTCCTTTATAAAATTGGTCGAAATCCGTTCAGTGGTTTAGGCGTGAAAAGGTAAAGAAAGAGTCGCTTTCGGATTTATAATATTAGTATGGAATCCATATCAATAAATTATAAATCCGAAAGCGACTCATACTATGGATGAATGAACGCATATTAAAAAGTGAGGCCCTAGTGTGTGAAAATGCGTTGTGTTGCAGCCCGTTGCAGCTGTAATGTGTGGTTAGTTTTACCCCGCATTAACACTCAAATATATGTTTTGATACAACCCGATGCAAACTTTATGGCGGTTTGGAACATGAGGTGAGTCGCTGCGTAGCAGGGTGACGGGTGAGATACTGCGCAGTGAGTAGCGTACTTTAGAGTCGCAATAAAGTTTTTAATCGGACTGTACTGTATTTCGACAAGTCTTGAAAACCCTTGTCAAATACATGTGCAAAAAATGTATCGTATTGCCGTTGTTACGGCTATTGACAACTATTTTGTTAAACTATTTGATACTTTTTGCAAGTTCTATAAACAGTTGTGTAACTTATAGAAAACTATAGGCCCACTGTTTAACTGAGACGTTGTTTGAGGTAGCAGCGCGGTGCGGGAGGGGTGTGGTGACGTGATGCGAGAGCTCAGTGAGTGGTCAACTTGTGACAACTATCACCCCTCCCGCACCGCGCAACTACCTCAGGCAACGTCTCAGTTAAGCGGTCGGCCTATAGTCAACTTCGAAGCCTTTACAACTTGTTTTAGGTGTAAACGATTACCGAAGATGGTAAACACTACTTTTTTTTGGGAATGGCTTCTCGCAGGCCCATAGGAGGTTTTCGTCTGCTTAACCGCGGACTTGGCAGTAGACCCGATGTTGAATACATGTATATATCTTGGTGTAAACGCAGGATTAAAATATATGACTGGCGAAATGTGGGTGTAGGAAATTATTTATTTATTTAATACTTCAAGCACATACATGTACAGAGGCGGACTTAATGCCATAGGCATTTTGCTACCAGTCAACCTTTGTGTGATGCAGAGACAAACAGCAGGAGGTGCAATCATTAGAGGAATAAATATTTTAAATATAAAGATACGCAGAAACCTATTTAAACTATAAATATAATATATACCTAATTACATATAAATATAAGCACAAATAAATATACATAAATAAATGAATATATAAGTAGGTAGGTATTATAGTTACGCATCTGCCTAACCCTTCAGGGAGAAAAGTCGTGATTGGAGAGGCCTATGGGAAGCAGTGAACTGGTATTGGCTGATGATCTTCGGATATCATCAAATAACTTCTCCCGCTCTGGGCGGAGCGGGAGGGCGTGTTAGACTTTTATTGACTAAAACCTACCCGTCTTCCTTCAGTTGCCTGTGCCAGAGGCCACGGTATCTCTTTCGAACAACCCGCGACCCTGGCAGGATCGGCCTTAGTGGACCTCGTCAATATGTGTCCCCTCCCCTGAGTATGGTACTATGATGTGAGAGTAAATATCGTTCTCGGCAAATGTCGAAGTTGCGGCGTCGCGAAGACATAATTAGAATAAGGCCCAGCGCACATTCGCCATAGCGCAGCGGGGGTTGTTATTTTCATAGGTACAATTATCGGCACTGCGTTTCATAAAATAAAGTCGAATATAAATAAATTCTGTTTGTTTTGATGCGCTCTTGGCCTAATGGAAGTTGAAAGAAATGAAAGAAAAAACGTTTATTTGCGGCAAACATGACGCATCAACAAAAAAAAAAAACAAACAAAATAATAATTAATTGATTCATTTAATTTATTTATTTCTTTTTTAACTTTATTTTGACGCAAGGTAGATATTTGTTAGGCAGTGATAACCACACTGCATTGCCAACCTCTAAAGGCTCTTTCAATTTAGACGTGTCGTGTCGGACTGCTGCGGCGCCGTAGCGGTGCGGTTGTCGTACTGTGGACGGCTAGTCGATTTTTTCCATATAATTATTGCAATTAGAATTTGTAACATTGCCGTCTTGCTGTCTTGCGTGCGCGGCACCGGCGCCGCACTGCGCGTTTGGTGCATACGTTGTATGAAAAAAATCGACTAGACGTTCGCAGTAAGACAACCGCACCGCTGCGGCGCCGCAGCAGTGCGGCACGAAACGTGTAAATTGAAAGAGCCATAAGACGGGGCCTTTTTTATTATAGGTACTTACTTCCTTGCATTCCTCACAGCTCCATCCGGGTAACTGACGTTTTTCAGCTCTTGTTCTTCTCCCCGGTTCATCGTAATTGATTTCTATTAATTCTGGAATTTTTCTGTAAAGATACCCCATAATTAAATCTTGCTGTAGAAGTATGACATTTTTGTTTATCTATGAATACAATAATTATACATTATCTAATGGTGATAAAACTTTATTAGACTGATAAGATTCTTTTTCCGGCGCAATATCAATATCAAACAAAATATAGAACAATATTTTGAAATTCGACTTCAAAATACTTTGACAGAAGCAGTTAGGGCGAGATTCATAGACCGCGCTTTGATTACTTTGCTATGTAACGATTTCATACGGATACAAAAGTTACAATTACAATTGTCAAAGTGCGATTTGTGAATCTCGCCCTTATAGTCGAACGGCAGTAAAAGGTTATATACCATCATAACATCTTGCATATACTTACAAAAATTGGGAGCTGTTCCTTAAAATAACACCAATTGAATATTTTGCTTAAAAATAAAACGCTAAGTACTAAGTTCCCTTGCCAGGGCAGCGGGATTGTCCGGAAGGGTTACCGCTGCCCCGGAACATAAAGGGCTAAGGAAGGAACACGGGTGGGTTTTAGTCAGTAAGAGTCTGACACTCCCTTCTGCTCCACCCTGAGCGGGAGGGGGTCATTTGATGACTTCCCATCCACAAAAAAAAAAGTACTAAGTTCCTTACCTTTTAACATTCTCAACAGCCGTTTTGTTAGCATTAGATTCTCGGTGCAGCACCGACAAGCTGGTCTGGATATCGTCATTGTCTTGCATATTCGTTACATTTATGTTCTCAGCTAGAGGCCTCTTTGTGGGGCTGAAATATATTGCAAAATATTAGTATTTATATTGGGAGCAGTTTGAGAGGCCCGTGGCTAAATTATAACAGCCGCGCAGGTCGATCGATCAGGTTAAGCTACGCTTGCCGCGGTTGGCCTGTTGATGGGTGAACATCTATACATACCGAGACCCCTCCGTGCCTCGGAAAGCACGTTAACATTTTTATAACTTTTTCAATTGCGCTAGTCACTCTGAAATCAACTTAATGACCAGTAAAATAAAGTTGATATTTGTTTAACTTGAAATAATATTAATTTGAAACATAAGTTGCAATAGACTGGATTTGTGATGAGACAAGAGCTAAGAGGGAGGTCCTTCCTTGCTTACCTTCTATTACATGGAACCTATAACATTCCATATTATAATCTTTTAAGCAGGGACTTGAAATATTACTCAAAATAACGTTACGCGTAGTTCCGGTACCGATAATTTGTACCGTTCCACCAGGAACGTAACAAAATTAATTCCTTGACTATAACGATACTCAGAAACGGAACGATCCTAAACTTTTCAGTAACAATATTATCCATATATCGTTATTAGTATTACGATATAATAACGTTGTTCATTTCGTTACCACTTTTGCCAGCTTTATGACATAAAAGATGACGAAAAAGTATGAAGAATAACGTTATAAATGAATCTGTAACGTTTCACCTGTAACGTTATTACAAGCGGATAAGCTTAATGTTACTGAGATACTTAAAACGTTACTTATAATATCGTTCTAAAGAAAATTATATTCTACTAGCTGACCCCGCAAACGAAGTTTTGAAAAAAAAAAAAATAGATAGTAGCCGATTCTCAGACCTACCCGATATGCACACAAAATTTCATACAAATCGGTCCAGCCGTTTCGGAGGAGTTTAACCACAAACACCGCGACACGAGAATTTTATATATTAGATAACATAATGTTTATTAACGTTATTGATATTTTTAGGTTTTAGTATTGTTACAAATTTTGGAACGTTATACCTACAATAACATTAGTGGCAACGGAACAAAATTCATTTAGTTTTCAAGTCCCTGCTTTTAATTTTTTTTTTTATTAAGTAAACCTGTTCGGCCCCTTCGCAGAATACAGACTCGACTCGAACTCGTAAATAAATAAAAGCTCACCTGCATTCATTACCAACTCTGTGGATGTTCTCCAGCTGATCAACCTGATGTAATAGGGACATGCTAGACTGTGTATCACAGTACGTCTCGTCGTTAAAACGTTCTGCTTTCATTGGGGAATGTTTTATGAAGTTTTTGGGTAACCTGTAATTTAATGAACAACATTGTACAATCGACAAAATTAACAGGTATGCGAGTCTAGGCCTAAAATGGGACCCAGGGCGAAGTAACTATTTAGTAATCTGTGCCCAGGGCAGCAGGATTGTCCGGGGCAGCGGGATTCTCCGAAAGGGTTACCGCTACCCCGGAACATAAAGGGCTAAGGAAGGAACACGGGTGGGTTTTACTCAGTAAGAGTCTGACACTCGCTTCTGCTCCACCCTGAGCGGGAGGGGTCATTTGATTGTTTGCCATTCACAAAAAAAAAAGGCCTAAAATGGGATAAACCGGAGGAAAAAAATCTTCAGTTGCTGTTGGAAATATTGCCATAGCTCCATTGGTGGTCCCACCAATCATGCTAATAAAAATCACTGTTCTTTGTTACTTTCCCGTTGCCCCCTTTTGGTTTTTGGTGTAAGGCGGTGAGAACAAATAGAATTTATTAAAAAAAAAGTATTTCGCAACTTGTTATGATATTGGATTTATTTTTATTCACTAACCGGTCCGTTGCAGTGATAACCGCCGTTATCTTTATCGCACTGCACCGGACACCGCTGCGGTGTGCGGTACTGCGGTTTTTAACTTTGATTATACAATCTTGGTTTGGATACAAAAAACCGGTCAAGTGCGAGTCGGATTCACGCACCGAGGGTTCCGTAAAAATTTGTAGATATGTAAATAGTTTACCACGTGATGGTTTTTTTGGAATGTAACTACAAATTTACGGTTTACGGATTTTTTCCTTTACATGTGCTACATGACATTGCTTCTTGCCAAATTTCATGATTCTAGGTCAACGGGAAGAACATAAACGCCCGTATCTTTTGATTGTATTGACTTTGAAATTTGATTTTTTCACTGCTTCAAGGGAATGCAGCTCTGAGTATTTGATATTAATTTCAACTTGATAACTCCACGTGTTCCTAAGAAAAGGGGTCTTGACCGACGGACAATAAAGTGATCTTATAAGGGTTCCGTTTTTCCTTTTGAAATACGGAACCCTAAAAACTGCAGAGTATAACACACTGACACCGCATCTCCGTGCGGTTTTCAGTCAAAGTTGAAAACAGCAGCAGCGCACACCGGAGCGGTTTCGGGTACAGTGTGATAACCGCCTTAGAATCAAACTTTTTTTCATCATCATCATCTGCCTAGCCTTTTTCCAACTATGTTGGGGTCGGCTTCCAGTCTAACCGGATGTAGCTGAATAACAGTGTTTTACATGGAGCGACTGCCTATCTGACCTCCACAACCGAGTTACTGGGTAATACGATACCCCTTGGTAAGGCTGGTTGTCAGACTTTTAGGCTTCTGACTACCCGTAACGACTGTCAAAGATCCACGAATGACGACCGGGACCAACGGCTTAACGTGCTTTCCGAGGCACGGAGGGGTCTCGGTATGTAAAGATGGTCACCCATCCACAGACCATCCGCGGCAAGCGTAGCTTAACCTGAGCGATCGACCTGTGCGGCTGTTATTATTTAGCCACGGGCCCCTCAAACTTTTTTATTTACAAAAACCTTCAATTCTAATACCTTTTAGGATTCAATAAGTTAATAGAATCTTCTTGAGTGAACGTAACACTATGGTTCATCTTTACATCGGTCATCAATATATTTTCCGAGTTCTGTTCCTGTTTTACAACTGTTTGATTTGCGTTCTGATCAATCTTCTTAGGAGTTTTCTTTTCAGGTTTAATTTTCAAACTTAATGCAGGTTTCTTGAATTTCATTGGACTTTCTTTAGATTTGAAGCTGTGGGAATAGAAAACAATATGAAAATAATATAATAATATATTAGATGATATTATAAAAGATAATTAACCAAACAACCAACTAGTAACTGCAACTTATTTCTTCGTTATGTGTGCGGTTTATGTCATTGTGTGTTACACTAAACTTTGCGTATTTATAACGCGAAAATTAAAAAACAAAAAAAAAATACAAAATTAACTTTATTCCGATAATCATAGGGTATATTTTGCTTTACCTACCAAAGCAAACATAAAGCTGGCATAATGTTTAAAAACTTTAATCTCTAAGTTGGATACTCATTTCTTTTGTTGACTTTACGCGTGACAGCAGTATTAAATAAATCAGATGCCATTTACTTACTTAAAATTATTTGGTCCACTGGTAGGCGAAGGCAAAATGGTGTCGTCATTTTCCATTGATTCTTTCTTTATGAGAGGCTGTAACATAAAATAAAAAGCTCCAGTTATGTTATAGGCCTGTCTATACACACGCTTTTTTTAATTATTTTTTTCGACAACACGCTTTCTGCAATCCTCAACTTGAAAAAGCAGCACCTGAGCTTGCAGAGCGTTTTTATTGCGTTGTACACGCGTCGATGCGCCTTTAACGCAACAAGAACGATCGCGAAAAGCCTAGTTTTGTTAAAAATAAAATATGTTTGCTCTTTTTGCCTATTATGACTAATATAGAAGTACTAGCTGACCCCGCAAACATTGCTTTGCTACAAAAAAAAAAAAATGTAGGGGTATGAAAAATAGATGTTGGCCGATTCTCATTCCTACCCGATATACACACAAAATTTCATACAAATCGGTCCAGCCGTTTCGGAGGAGTTTGGTAACAAATATCGCGACACGAGAATTTTATACAACGTGTAACGTTAAATGTGCAAAACCTGAAAATAGTTTGTTCATAATTGACTACTTAATCGATTTCAGTAAAGAAAGAAAGAAAGAAGAAAGAAAATACATTTATTTAGCACAGACTAAAAGACACACAATAAAACAGCTAGGTACATACATCAGATAAAAAAAAAACAGAACATATAGGTAAGTAACGTAAAGTCCGATGTAAGAAATTAGCAGGAGAGTGTGCCTCACGGCCGTGCCAAAAAGGCCCAGTTCAGCATAAAGCCAGACAACTAGTGCCTGACGCTGGTTTTCAACTGGACCTGATGTGTGAGGTGACGGATGTAAATCAGTTTTATACTGCAACGTAACGTATGTGTGCATACTTAAATAAAATAATTATGTGTCAGACAAAAAATATAGTAAAAAGTACATAAATAGTGTGAGTTGAATAACAGTGCAAAAAATAACCTACCTACTAACCTATAGACCTACTGATAAATAATGAGACGGCCGTGTGATAGACCAAAAACCTATTTAAACGATGCCTGACTCTCACGTTCCAACACATTGTCGCTTTTCATTGCACAATGCGCTGCAAGCAGTAACTTTTAATATAGGTTTATTTTTTTTTAAATGATGTATTTTGCCATACTATGCATAAAGCAATGCTAGGATCAACACGATTTACTTAATAAAAATAGTTCGCTTTAAAAAAAATTGTTTTGGTCATTGTATTATGCTTTTAACTCAATGCTCTTATTGGGGTGTATGAGGTTTTGCGCATTTAACGTTACACGTTGTATATTAGATGGAAGAAATAGATATGTTGCGCAGATTCCATTTTTTTTTTTTGTTTGGTATTTTAATTTAGACTGTTTAGTTTGTGATCCTCCTGTACGAGTCGCAATAAATACTTTTTCTTTCTTTCTGTTCCATTTAAATTGGGATAAGGGCAAGAGAATTTATGATGATACTCTTTTCGTCAACAAACATTGCAGATAGTTGAAAGTGTTTGGTTTGTATAACCAACCACATGGCAGAAATCAGTCATCATCATCACACTAATATCATAAAGACGAAAGTTTGTGAGTGTACGTGTACGTTTATATGTTTGTTACTTCTTCACGCTCAAACGGCTGGACCAAGTTTGATAAATTTTGTAAGGAGGTAGCTGACAACCTTTTTTATTTTTTTTTTTTGAGAATGGGAAATCATCAAATGACCCCTGCCGCTCTGGGTGGAGCAGAAGGGTGTCAGACTCTTACTGACTAAAACCCACCCGTGTTCCTTCCTTAGCCCTTTATGTTCCGGGGTAGCGGTAACCCTTTCGGACAATCTCGCTGCCCCGGAGCTAGCTGACACCCTGGATTAACATATAGGCTACTTTTTATCCCGATATAGCGGGGCGCAGTTAGTAATAATATTTTTATTAGACCAAAAGAATAAACAAGTTACACAATTTGTCTTAGTCTATAACTAGCCCCTCCCCCCCAAACCCTAATCCTTCTATGCCGCTTTCGGTTACGGCGACCATTTCATCATCAACCTACTGGCGTCTATCATGGGCTCTCATGTGGCTAGAAAAACTACCTTTGTTTACAAATATTCTTGCACAGAGTGGACACTTTTCCCAACTATGTTGGGGTCGGCTTCCAATCTAACCGGATGCAGCTGAATACCAGTATTTTACATGGAGCGACTGCCTATCTCCACAACCCATTTACTGGGTTGTATACAATACGTTACGCCTTGATAAGACTGGTTGTCAGATTTCTGGGCTTCTGACGACCCATAACGACTGTCAAAGATCCACGAATGACAGCCTGGACCAACGGCTTAACGTGCCTTCCGAGACACGGAGGAGTCTTGGTAAGTAAAGATGGTCACCTACCCACGGACCAACAGCGGCAAGAGTGGCTTAACCTGATCGATCGAACCGTGTGGCTGTTATTACTTAGCCACAAGCCCCTCCGAATCTGCAATCAGTGCAGAGTGTAATAGAAAAGAAAGAAAGAAAGAAAGAAAATACGTTTATTTGCGGTGAACATGACGCAAAAAGAACAAAAATACTAAAAATAAAATAAAATAGACAGTAGAGGGAAACATGCGCCACATCCACGCAAAATCAACAAAAATAACTTTTACCGCTACATTTCCTTCATTCTCATCCCTATTACTCCTACATCCGCCGCTAAATTCCGGTGAACTGGTGATATCTATAATATTGGTCTCTGGCACTTTGACTAAGTTCAGCCGCGCTTGCCTGAGTCTGCCGCTCTTTTTGCTGCCCGGTGGTGTAGAGAAGGACAGTTTTAATCCTTTTGGTTCTGGATAGCTGTCAGACCTATTAAAGAAATTGTATTTTATTTATATGAAAGCATCTGAACTCCTAATCACCATGACTGGAAGTCATAGAATGCAGTTGCTGTGGTTGAGGTGGCCTGGATTGAAAAATCAATATTTAATTTAATATGTAGTACTAATATTTTTCAGTTTCTAAAGCCTTATTATTATGTGACTGCCCCAGAAGTAGGGCAATGTTTTTTTAATTCAAGACAAACCAAATAATTTTTGCTAGCTGTTGTATTCTGATCCATGAATCAGAATTTTCCATTAAGAAATTCTCAGCAGCCAGGGTCTGTATTTCTGCCCTTACATAGGAATTGTACCAGAATTGGCAAAATATGGGCATATTATTGACCTCTGCTTACGTCTTGGAGGTATACAGGAATACTATGTTTGCTATCACAAATAGTAACCTAATAATTAACAGTAAATTTTGTGTTTTACTCACCAATTATCCGGACACTTTTTCTTATCCCTAAAATCAGTAGAAGTTATCAAAGAGCTCTTTAGTTTTTTCGTCGGTATTATAGGACTTATACGGCCTGTTGTTGGAGTGCCTTCAATCTCAGATACAGACTCATCACGAAAGGACAAATCCTCTAAAGAAGACTGAACCTCTTTCTTTATGCTTATTGGTGATGTTTTGTTTTTAGTATCCTTAGACTTCATGTCATCCTGGTACAATGGCACTGGTGCTGCAGTTTCTCCAAATAGTATTTTGAATACTTCATCTAATATTTTCAAGTCTTTTGTTTCATTTAACCTTGTTAATGTGGAAGCTGTAAACCGAAATATTAATTGAAGCAATAAGAAAAGTTGCTCACATAATTTAGGATGGTAAGCATAAGCATGCATGGGCAGCGGGATTGTCCGAAAGGGTTACTGCTGCCCCGGAACAGAAAGGGCTAAGGAAGGAACACGGGTGGGTTTTACTCAGTAAGAGTCTGACACTCCCTTCTGCTCCACCCAGAGCGGGAGGGGTCATTTGATGATTTCCCATCCTCAAAAAAAAAAGCATAAGCATGCATAATCAGCCTATAATGTTCACATGGCTGGAACACAGGCCTCCTTTCTTTAAGAGACTAACTACTCCGGCCACAATCCACCATGCGGTCCCAGTGCTGGTTGGTGAATGTCACACGTCTTTGAATTTACTACTACAAAGGTACTGTAGCAGTATCTACAACTCCACATGCGAACAACGCGTCATACTGACGTTAAAAATTATACTGATTTGTTTACACACTGGTCACAGCAGCAAACAAGAATTTGAAATGCTATAATATTTATTTTTTTGAATATTTTTTCCATCAATAATATTAAGTTTTGTTTCCCTCATTTCGATATGTGCACATTATGAAAAATAACATAAAGTAAGACAGTGTGGGTCTGTCTTACTTTATGTTATTGCATGTATATTGCAGCAATCCTTATAACCTCCCTTTTTTTATAGCCGTTCCTTGTTTTTTTTATGCTTTTTTTTTTGGTAGAATCAGTTTTTTTTGTTTATAATGGATTTTTATCACTTACCCACTAATTGTATGATATTGTCTTTTGATTCAATAATCCTTTTGAGAGCCTCAGCACTACTGCAAGTGTTGCTACAAATTAAAGGGATTAATTAAATGAGTGAACTGAGTTACATTGGTAAAGAAAAAGGAGAGGGAAGCCTTTGCCCTGCAGTTTATGACTGGAATACAGGAAGAATACAGGCTTGTAAGATGAGATACCGTCATTTGGGGGTCCTATGGTCTATGGTCTATGTCTATGCATAACGGACAGTCCATTGTATGTCTCTTTGAATGCACAAGGCGTAACCCAGATTAGGGCAAAAACCCTTGGGGCACCCAGATCTTGCACAGATGTTCTAGACAGACCAGGAGATGTAATCAACTTCTGGAGGGAGGTGGGCTGGTTGGAATAACGACCAACGGCCGCCATGAACCACGCACAATAGTCTATGTGAAGGACCAAATGGGGAAATCAAACTTTTTAACATAGAACATTGGTGGTTTTCAGCAGGTAAAATAAATTAGGATTTTTGTAGTTGTTCCACAATGAATCATTAGATTGATTTCCTCTATTATAATTAAAGAATCAACTCTTTCTGGATATTGAACAAATTTTTTAAAATCCTAACTTGACAATTTAACATACCTGCCACATCTTTCTTGTTGTTTGATAAATTGTGTCTTACAGCTATCATAATCACTGTAAAGCTGTTCGAAGTCTGACAAAAGGTCTGAAAAGAAATTATAATTACAAAATTAGTACAGCAGTATGAGAGAGAGAGATGTTTAAAATGTTTTTACCTTCTTGGCATAGTTAAAAACAACATTACCTTTGAAGTCCTGTAGGCTTTGACATAATGTTTTTTCTAGTGCTAAAACTTTTGTATTACTAGAGAGCACTGGTGAAAATGAATTAGATATGTTGATCAAAGTCATTCTTAGAAGAATTTTAAGAAAACAATGTTATCAAAATTTAGCGCCAATATTAAATATAGGCGATTTGTTTATCGTGTGTGCGCGCAATGCAGCAAGTATTCTTATCTAGACTGCGTGTTCTGCTTTTTTCAACTTTTAACGTAATATTCTCAATAAAAACTTCTCTTATTTACAAAACGATTAGAACTTTCTCAAATCACAAAATATAATCACACAAACAAATCAAAATCACTTGTCTTGTTGAAACTTGAAGTATCAAAACTGTCAAATGTCGTGTCATTGTGTCATTGTCACTGAAGTATGAAACCTAGCCGATGCCGACTATTCTGCCAACGTCAAAGTGAACTGGAAAAGCAAGTGTGCATTATTTAAAAAGTAAAAAATCTACGATGCTATTCTACAGTTGAACATAATGTAGATCTTGTGGGGTTAGTGTTGGACTGAAACAAACAACAAAAAAAAAATATAATTACATAATATTATTATATTTGTTATAACATTAAAATATACATAATATACCACATCCCAACGGGCTGAATATTTGAGGAAACAAATCATAATTTTATATTATTGTGCCGGATGAATATCATCAGCGCCACAAACAAATCTGGAGAGGGATATGTTAAAAGAGAGGGGAAATTAATCGGAAGAGGGATCTTAAATTTGGGGAGACGGCTATACAAATCTAGAGGTGGGATGTTGTTAGAGCATTTGAAAAATATGTGATCCAGGGTGCCCTCCTCCAACCCGCACTCGCAGAGAGAAGAGTCACGGACATGGATCTTGTGTAAAAAGACGGGAGTGCAACAAAAGCCTAGGCGGATTCTACAAAGAACGGATATAATAGTTTTCGATACTTTTTTGTGACCGAAAAACCACGGTTTTGGTTTGATGGTCGGTTGCACTGCATAAAAAAAACTACCTTTTTTTTTGCTAGACATATTCCACTGCTCTTGCCAGGAAGACTGTAGGTTCAGCCTTGGAAGGGACAGTAGGTCGTAACCCTGGTAAGAATTGTGCGTGAGATCCGACGATAAAGATGAACAAGCATCTTTAGCCAAAGCATCAACACATTCGTTGCCCTTAATGCCACAATGGCTAGGTATCCAAACTAACTGAACATCTTTTTGACTATTAGCGAAGGTAAAAAGTGAATTTTTAATTTTTAAAATAAGGGAACTGTGCAATTTACTTTTAAACGGATTTTGGACTAAAGCTTGCAAACAACTAAGGGAATCTGTAAAAATAACGGCTTTCTGGATATTGTGGTGTGATTCTATAAAAAGACAAGCTTCCAATATAGCCACGCACTCGCCAGTGAACACAGAAGACTCCTTAGGGCCTTTATACTGTAGTATAATTTTGGAGTTTTGGTAATAGACCGCAGCGCCAGTGTGATTATGGTCGGTTAGTTTCGAAGCATCCGTGAAGAATAATTGAAACCCGTTCCATCGCTCGCCCACCACCGCATTGAAAGCCAAATTTGCTGATGGGGATTTTTTGGATATACCAATATCAAAGAAAATTTTTGGAATATATCTTAAAACTGGATAAGGAAAGTTAAAAAGGGGTAATCTGGGAAACTGGACGATCGGGTATGGTAAATTTAGAATAATACGAAAGGATTTTAGGATTAAGGGTATTTCCTTATTTTTCCAGTAATTTGAGCTTCTGCATATGGCATCTAATTCGTTCAGTCTTCTTAAGAGAGGGTGGGTGGATCTACTTATTAGCCTAGACACAAAACGGGAGGCCAGATATTGCCGCCTAAGGGCCAGAGGAGGATCAGCACATTCGACCTGCAACGCGTTAACGGGAGAGGACTTCATACAACCTGAGATGATACGAAGGCACTTCGACTGAACTCTATCCAGCCCAGCCAAGGCACCTTTGTTGGAAGGAATCAGAAGATACGTTCCATAGTCTAAAACACTACGAACTAAGGCGTTATATACTAATTTCATGGTGTATGGGTGAGCACCCCACCAGACACCCGCAAGGACTTTTAAAATTGAAATAACACGTTCACACTTTTTAATAAGATGATTTATGTGATGTTTGCCAGTTAATTTTGTATCTAAGATAACGCCTAAAAATTTTACTTTTTTAACTATAGGAATATTGTGGCCTAAAATGTTCACTGAAATATGAGGGATGAGTCTTTTGCGAGAGAAAATTACCACCGAACTTTTGGGAGCAGATAACGACAACCCATGGCTTAAAAGCCATTGATTCAAAGAGTCCAGAGAGAGACACAAAGATGACGCAGCGTCAACTATGGAGGGATCAGTCACATACAAAACAATGTCATCGGCATATTGTAGTATCTGACAATTGTTGTTTAAGCAGGACCCAATATCAGCCGTATACAAATTGTAGAGTATGGGACTGAGGACATAGCCTTGTGGGAGTCCCTTCCATGTCTGCCTTGTATCGAACTCCTCACCCTGGACTCTCACAACCAATGAGCGGGACAACAGAAGTTCGCATATGCATTGTATCATCTTAGCCGGAAGACTCAGCTGTTGCAGTTTTTGCCTGAGTACGGGAAGAAGTACATTGTCATACGCAGATGAGATGTCAAGGAAAGTGGCAACAACAGATTCATTTTTAGAGTAGGCTAAGCGGATATCCGCAACTAAAGTACTAATATTATCCATTGTGCTTAGTCCTTTCCTAAAGCCAAATTGATGATTCGGTAGTAGGTCTCTCGATTCGACTATCCACTCTAGACGGTTTTTGATAAGGTGTTCCAGTAATTTGGCTAGGACTGAAGATAGGGCAATTGGCCTAAGGCCATTCGGATCATCTGCATGTTTGCCTGGTTTCATCAAGGGAATAATAATTTGCAATTTCCACTGATCTGGAACCCAACCATGACTATAACAGAAATTTAAAATATTTAAAAAATAGACTTTCGCTTTTTCACCAAAATGGGTTATGAATGAATATGGCACGCCATCAATACCCGGCGCTGAGTCCCGGACATGTTTGAGTACCACATTCAGTTCGTCCAAAGTAAATGGCGCATCGAAAGGATCCTCTGAATCTTTGTACAAGGGCGCGTTTTGACATTCTGATAATAGTGGAACATAGGATGGCGCAATTTTGTCGAAAAAATGTTCAGCTGTTTCCCTAGCAATCGGTGAAGAGATTGATGGGGAACAACCACGTCTAAACCTATTAATATTCTTCCAGACGACTGAAACTGGAGTAGAGGGTGATAAAGAGGTGCAAAAATTAACCCAACCCGTACGTTTCTTCTTGCGAAGAAAACGTTTGGTCCTGGCATTGATACGACAGTATGCCAACAGATTTACAGTGCTCATATCTGTATTGTAACACACCTCGGCCTCGTCTCTATCCCTGATTGCCGAGGTGCATTCTGGGTCCCACCACGGTGGTGAAGGGATTTTATTAGGAGCACTATTTTTTAATGGAAAGCAGGAGTCTGCACTGGAGGTAATAGCTGTTACAAAACTCTCATAACAGCTCTTGGCATGGCAGTGACCAGAAGGATCAGATAAGTTTGAATTTAAATTTGTAAGAACATCAATTTTGTCCTCCAATAGTGATATAAATTTTGTCCAATCCGGTTTGGACAGGTTATATTTCAAAAGTGGAGGAGAAGTTTTTTCTAAATAGAACTTATTAACCAAAGATATGACTATAGGGTAGTGATCACTACCATGCGACAAGGTTGTGCATTCCCAGTGAGTCGATGCCGCTAACTCTACCGAACAAAATGTAAGGTCTACGCAACTCTTTTGTTGTCCTGGAAGAGATCGTCGTGTTGAGCAACCGTTGTTCAAAACGCAGAGGTCCAAGTCATCCAAAAGATCAACTAGTGCCACACCAAAGGCATCACAGCGTTCAGACCCCCATCTGTAATGGTGGCAGTTAAAGTCACCCATGACCAATATTGGACCATGAACATTAGAGAAAATATCCTGTAAAATTGTTAAAAAATTATGATGAGGATGTGCAATATAGATTGAAAATACTGTGATGCCCTCAACTCTCCCTGCGGCAATGCTCATATCACCCGTAAGTGATGGTAAAGTAAAAGGCAAAAGTGGGACTCGATTGTTGACTAAGAGGGCTGACCCTCCATAGCCATCAGATCGATCACATCTGAAAATGTTGAAATGTGGCATACGGAAGCTAAGACTTGGAGTAAGCCAAGTCTCAGCTATGGAACAAGCCAATGGCTTGTATTTATTTAAAAGGAATATGAGGTCGTGCTTTTTATGCCACACACTCCTCACATTCCACTGAAGGAATACTTGGCGAGACGCCATTTCTGATATCTAAAAGAAGAGTTATAAGTTGTTCGGCAACGTTGGACGGTAATTGGGTATTAGAAGTAGAAGAAGAAATAATGATGGGTAAGAGTTTTATAAGTAGTTCGATAATAGAAGAAGTACTATTAGAGACGGAAGTATTAGAAGAGACATTATTATAATTGAGAGCGCAGCCATTAGGCTGTGAAGGTTGGGGGGAACTAGTTATCTGCTGATGGGCAGCTTTGTCATAAGATGGGGAGAGGGGGGCATGGGTCTTAGGCTTTAGTGTTACTGTCTTGCGATAAGACTGAGATATCGGAGTTTTTGTGATGTTGGCATAATTGCGGGAAGCTGTTGGAATTAATTTGCTAGCCTCAGCATAAGGCATGGATTTTTCAGCCATAACAGTCTTAATGGCTTTCTGTCTACCATGCTCGGGGCATGACCTGCTATCAGCAAAGTGATTACCCGAACACAGAATACAGAAGGCCTCGCCCTCAGAAATGTTGCAACCATCACCTGGGTGATCGTGGCCACATTTACTACAGCGTGGTTTTGATCTGCATACGTTTGCCACATGTCCGAATCTACAACACTTGCGACATTGAATTGTGGGAAATATGTACTGCTCAACAGGAAGGGATGTGTAACAGCAGAAGATCCTCTGGGGTAAGACTTGATCATCGAATGTGATTACACAAGTTTCAGTAGGTTTCCATACATTAACACCATCTTGCTGAACTTTTCTGTTAATCCTGCGAACTTTTAGAATTTGCCCACATCCTGAGGGCACAGATAACAAAGCTATAGCCTCATCTTCTGAAATATCAGAGGGAACACCTGTTACTACTCCCATCCTTGTGATGTTAAATGTAGGGATAGAGGCAGTATAACTGTACTTGGGTAAGAAGGTGTTAACCAAGAAGGAGTTGGCATCCTGAGGGGAAGTAAACTCTACAGACACACGGTTTCTACCAACCCTATTAACACCACCACGAACTATGTTCGCAATGTTGTTATTAATTAAAAATTTACCAAAATTAACAGGATGTAATGTGGTGCCTGAGTTGGGTTGGGTCTCTATACGGGAGACGTGGACAATGTAAGGGGCCTTATCAATTGCCGAATATTTGGCACGTCCAATTTGGCTTTTTTTTTGTTTGCTTGGGGGGGTAGATGACAAAATATCTTCGTTAACCGGGCGTTTACGGGAAGATTGGCTGGATTGGGATACATCCATCTCTGTAACACTACAGACAACATCCGCGAATTGTGATAGTGGATTCGGGGAAAAAGGGAATGAAGGACTTGGAATGTCGGGAGGATCAGGATCGGGTGGTTTATTTGCATCCATTTTGAAAAAAACGAATTAAAATACGACAATCACAATACAAACCTGATAACGAACACAAAAACAACACACTTAACAATAACAAGTTACAAAAATGTCAACAATCACTTTAAAAAAAACAACAAATTCTAAACACACGTGATAACCAAGAACACCGTGGCGAGAATCTCTTGTGTCATTGTCATTTTGTCATTTTACTCATTTTGACAGTCAAACAAAATGTACCAATTTTTTTCCCTTTTGTTCCTTGTGGAGCAGGCTAAGGTCAGGGACCATGCTGCCTAGTCATCAAAATGTATTATTATTATTGACGGTTCGGAAATTGAAAGCGAAAAGCGGTAAATATTATTCTTGCTTGTCTGCTACTTCTGCCACTTTTCCAGTGAATTTGAGGTGAGGGGAAGACAAATATTTTGAGATTACTTGCTTATAATTTTATTAGTGAGCCAGAATAGCTATAGTATCTAATATACTATAGCTATTCTATAGTATCTAATATAATGTCTATGAAATTGAGCAAATCAGGATTCTAAACAGTGCAAATAACCTAAAGCGCTAGTGTTTACATTCTCTTTGAAAACTGAAAAACCAGGCCATAGACTACTAGTCAGGCAAAGGAATAAAATGGATTACGTTGTAGATTTCATTGCTGTGGCATTTGTTTACTGAGATTTGAGAATAACGTGATAAAAATGATTGAAAACACTAAATAATTGGTCAGTTTTTTAAACCCTTTTTATTTTACAATAACTTTATCGAAATAAATAAACATTTACCTTACTACTAGGTTTTATAATTATGGACCTTTGCATTGATGAAAACTTGAAAAAAAAATTGATGGCGCTCACTGGGGTTGTCAAATTATTTGAAAATATTTTGCATTTTTATTTTTTAATTATTTATGTGAAATAGTTCCAGCACCAAGAACTAAGAATGGTGTTTTCTTCTAGGTTATAATTTATGATATTGGTTGATCTTTGAGCTATGGAGGCTGAAGACGATATGATCGTTTTAGTAGTTGTTGACGATGACGAGAAAGCAAACACTTCTGAAAAGGATTTTCCGGCTACTGAGCCTTCTGAAGCCTGTCTAGAAATGGATAATATAATTGAAACAGCTCAGAAACATGGAGAGTACATCACAATCAAGTTAGAACCCTCTGACGACCAATACCAGTATGATTATCTTGAAGATGGAATGACATCTGAGGTAAGCACTAACATACACTAAAATACTAATATTTGAAACTTTTATTATGTTAAACTGTAAAATGTATTGGCTTGCTAGATTTTTATTGTTAAATGTAATGTAAAGTAAAATTTTATATCATGCACTGCAATTTATTTTAAAATAAAATAATAATAATAAACAATAGACTTATTCAAAACAAAACTTCAGCCTGTTGCTAGTTTTCTAAACGGTTTGTAACCTTTTCTTACACAGACTGGATCAAATCACCCACATATCAAAGATGAACCTGTAGAAGACGAAATAGAAGAAGACAATGGTGATGAGGAATATTTTCCGGAAGACGAATACAACCAATCTCAACGTCCTGATAGACACCGCTTCTCAATGTTGAAGCCATGGCAGCAACGGTCATTTGTAGCGGAACTGAGGGAAAGTTATGAGGAATTGAGGGACGATGAAGAGTTATTGGTCAATACTTTGGGTAGAATTATGCGGACAGTAAAGCCTCCACCTCCGCCACAGGATTTCTTTATTATGAATGGTACAATGTTTGAGTAAGTATAATTTTATTTGGGTATTTCATATTTTTTACTAAAACAAATGTAGCTTCTTCAGTAACGAACAAGCCTCAGAATGTCGATATTTCTCATTATTTTGTTGGGAAAACAAAGTATCCATCAAAAAAAAAAAAAAACATAATATAATAATAATTTTCAGGGAGCCATTATCGAGTGTGCAAGCCACCCCATGCCATTTCATCTGTATAAATATAAAACATTGATCAGGCAGGAGCTATAGTTCTTCAGTAGTTATTGGTAACCAGTACACTTTAGCCCACCAAACCCATAGTCCAAATTTGTATTTTTCAATATCATGCAATAGTCCTACATCAACCAAGGGTTATCCTTGGGTGCACTTGTGTAGCGCATATAGGGATATTCGTCGGTTGGTGCCACATTTAGTAAAAATTCCCTAAGGGGCCTCTGCGAGTTGGTTTGGCCCCTCGTACACCTTCCAAAGGACCAGGACCTCATGGTCCCAAGATATGTAAAAAACAAAAGTAATATAATAATAATATGTCTAATCCATTGTTGATATACCTAGATATAAAGTGTGATAATCCAGTTTTCATCCTGGAACACAGAATATGAGGGTGTGAGGGGTCTAGATCACAAAAGTAAGCAAACTTTATAAGTTTAAAAAAATATTGCTATATTTTGTTTGCAATTTTTGTAGATATACTGATCTTACGAAAGATTCAAGGGGAAGGGGTTCATTCAAGTTTTATTTTTTCTTACGTAGGGGGGAGGGGGTCAGAAATTGGTTAAACATCTTGGTCTTACGCTACGAATAATAAAAAGTCAGGAAGCCTAACTATGAACAAAATCAATGAGAAATTCGGGTCCAAACTTCACTACATTGACAAATTACATCGAGTATTCGAACTAAAGAACACACATGCAAATAAGCCAATCAGCTGCGCTCGCGTAAAGCGTTGTATTCCGGCAAGCGCCGTGATTGGTTCTGGTGCGCGGTGGCCTTTTCGGCAACGCCCACCGCGGTAAACATTTGCGTGGTGCCATTTTGCTTGAGTTACATTTCTTGGCTTTTATTATTCGTAGGTCTTACGTAATAAATGAACAGCCCCTTATATTAACCAGTATACTTTTATCTTTGTTTCCAGGTGTGCATACTGTGGCTTTCTGTTGGACACAATACCAGCGGCCAGTCGACATTACCAGGAAAAGCATGGACAGCGATATTTGGTTTGCTACGCGTGTGGTGTTGATTTTAGAAGGTAAGTAATGATAAATTTTAAATTATATTCAAGGCATATTAAAAGGAAACCGCACATTATAGAGAAAACAACTATAATGGCCTGCGCAGACGACGGAATTTTGTCCGCGGACTTTTTTGTCCGCTAAAATAGATCGCTTACAATTGTATCGAATAACAGTAACGCAAACGAGGGATTAAAAGTACCGCGTACAAAAAGTCCCCCGAATAACCGAGGACATGTGGGGAGCGGACCGGACAAAAGTACGGGGGAGCCGCGAAAAAAATTGAACTCGTGTGACTAGGCGAAGCAACGCACATGGCGGACTTTAGTCCGCGTTGTGCGCTCGAGAGTGATGTACGTATGCCCGTATTTCCGGGGAACAAATGATCACACACCGTGTGCGTTGAGTTCGCGGTAAATCCGCGGCGGACTTTTTATTCGCGGAGCGTACTTTTTTCTCCGCCGCACACAGGAGTATTCGACCTCAAAATCCGGTCAAAAGACACAAAAAAATATTTTAACAATTGCCACTCAATTTGCATTGTTAGCACACGTCACTAATCGAACTAGTATAAACCGGTTCCAAACACGGCTTGAAAGCCGCCCGCTGTAGGTGCAGGTAGTCGGAACTTAGTCGATGTTGAATACGCTGTGTTGAGTCTTTGTTTTTGATACGCCCTATATTTTAACAACTTTGCAATTTGTGTTTTGAGTAATTTGTGATAATATTTGTGAAGATTTTCAATGGGTACCGAAGCACAAGGTATGTACTTAATTATAATACTAAAATATGATTGTTCTTTTTGATATTTAGTTTCTTTTTGAGATTAAAATAACTTATACTACAATATTGATATTTTTGACTAAATCCTTCAGAAAAAAAGGTATTTTTGTAATAGTTCCGGTCATGGTCGGGTCATTTTTTTTTTTTAATATCTAACAATAGACCTTAGTTATGCTTTCTAAATACAAATATATCACCCATCTTGCCACCATTTTTTTAAAAGACAGTTTATATTTCGAATGTATTTTTTTTTGTTATTTTGCACATTGACTTAGTAGATGTTTTTCATTTTAGGTTCGGCCCCATCTGACATTCAAATGTCTAGAAAATCATTATACACGTTTTTTAGAGACAGCAGTAAACGAAAATTAGATAAAAAAATATTCGACATGGAACAGAAAGTTAAGGAGATTACAAAATGTCCAGAAAATGAGTTTAGAATAATAAGGAATGATCTGAAACATTTTAAATCAGATTTGAAGCTAAGATGGAGCTTAGCCAACAATACCGAAGCACGTTTCCTCAGCCAAAATAAAAATTGGCTAGACAGTTCCATAAAAATGCATAGCTGGTCAACGCTATCTACATCAAAAAAAGGGCGACCAAGCAAGTCATTCCAGGAATTATCTGATCGCAGCAAGAGGCGAAAAACAAAAGAGCTTCGAGAACAAGTGCCTGTCCAAGAATTAACATACGCTGCCAGTGTTAGTCAACGAAAATCAGGTAACATCGAAGCGTCGAAAATAATAAAAGAAGTCACTGCCACTCCTACAAGGTCGAAAAAGTTAAAAAAAGCGCTCTGTAACGTTAAAAAAGTGTCTGCAAAGAAACACTCAGCTTCAGAAGCTTTGTCCCTTTTTATTGAGTGTGATTTGACCAAGAGACAGTACGAGATACTACACGAATCTAACAAAATGATCTATCCGTGTTATTCGCTTATTAAAGAAGCAAAAAAGCATTGCTATCCGAGAGAAGAGTCTATGCGTGTAACAGAAACTTGCGCCGAAGTTCTCCTCCAAGACTTATTAAATCACACAGCTTCAAGATTATGCAAATATCTGGAGGATGTACTTGAAACCTGTACTCCAGAAGAATTACTAAATATGGAACTTATAACGAAATGGGGTTGCGATGGTAGTCAACAGGCTCGATATCAGCAAAACTTTCAGGATGATTTAGGAGCTGATGATTCAAATATATTTCAAAGTTCGTTGGTACCCATAAGATTACAATCTAATATTGAAAACCATAACAAAATTTTGTGGCAGAACCCAACACCATCGTCACCGCGATTCTGTCGTCCAATTCGGATAAGATTCCTACAAGAAACTGCCGATATCACAAGAGATGAAATAAAATATATACAGGACCAAGTGAATCAATTGACGAAGACAGAGATACCTAACTCGAATGGTATACAGATGAATGTTCTGCACACCTTGCTTCCGACTATGGTAGATGCAAAGGTGTGCAATGCCGCTACAAATACAACTTCTACTATGCGATGTTATATATGTGGAAAAACATCAAAAGATTTTAACGATTTTAAAGCAACTAAGACAGAGAATCTTGAAGCACTCAGTTTCGGAATTTCAACTTTACATGCGAGAATTAGATTATTTGAGACTCTTCTACATATCGCCTATAAATTACCTTTGAAAAAATGGCAAGCTAGGGGTCAAAATGAGAAAAACATTGTGAAACAAACAAAAGAAAGAGTACAAAAAGAATTCAAGGAAAAAACAGGACTCATTGTAGACGTCCCTAAAGCCGGTTTCGGGAATTCAAACTCTGGAAATACATCCAGAAGGTTTTTCAGCGATCCTGAAACAGCTGCTGAAATTACAGGCATCGATATATGTCTCATACAGAAGCTGAGAGTACTATTAGAAGCCATTTCTTCTGGTTATGAAATCAGTGAAAGCAAGTTTGCGAGTTTCGCAAATGAGACTGCGGAATTGTATGTAAAATTATATGGTTGGCATCCCATGACACCTACATTACATAAAATCCTCGTACATGGTCCTGCCATAATCAAACATGCCCTTCTGCTTATCGGACAACTATCAGAAGAGGCAGCGGAAGCCAGGAATAAACATTTTCGATCATACAGACTCGATTTTACGAGAAAATTCTCGAGAGAACTATGTAATAAAGATGTCTTCAATAGGCTTTTGCTGACTTCAGATCCATTTCTGAGCTGTGGGCGAAAACGGCAGAAGCTGAGGAGCAGCCGGTGTTTCTTACCAGAAACTGTAGAATTATTTGTAGAAGTGGGTCCTAAAAATATCCAAGAACTGACTGTAGAAAGTTGTGGGTGACTGATTAGGTATTTTTATGATTTTATTGTGCGTAACCCCTTGTGTCATGTTTGTTTATTACTGTTTTTGTGAAATAAATCTTAAGTATTTTTTGAAATTTGATTACTAAATTTTTTTTTCAAGATTGCGACGTTATATATACCTTATAGAATTAAAGTCAGCATTTTAAATTATATTAATTTAAAAAATTTTAAGAAATCATTTTGACCGGATTTTGAGGTCGAATACTCCTGTGTGCGCCGCGGAGAAAAGTCCGTCGTCTGCGCTGGTCATAAATATTGGATCTAATAAATGAAGAAAAATTCCAATATTATTGAGGGTATAAGATGGCATATCATGTCAGGTAGCCATGCAGCATTGTTAAGTGGACAATACAATAAAAAGTTTTTTTTAAATTACCATATAGGTATCATCATCTAGCCGAATTCTAGCGCATAGAGCATGTGTTATTTTTGTTTAATACATGTTATTCTTTCTTATTTAACTTGTATCTAAATGTAATGCTGTGACTTGTAAGAATCTTTTGCCAATAACGCCAGCAACAGCCAGAGTGTCAGTACTTATAATACTCGTGGTCGCAAAATTAGCGATGATCGCAAATTTGGCTGTCGCAATAGGACGTCAGTTTCTATGAGTAAACAGTGACGCTCAATGACACAGTTTTTTGTATGGAACGTGTTGACAATACCATTTCCAGCAGCGGCCGCCGAGGCGTCTCACTTTGAAGTCGCTTTTAAAGGTATTTTTTGAAGTTGGTTGTTTTTTTTTTTTGTAAAAAAGTATTTACTGCCTGCAGCACTACAAACTTGTACAAACACGAGAAGCGTTGCATTGCTCCGGATGCGGAGATAGTACTGCGTGCGCGCGCCGTGTTCCTCGGTCGTAAGGGTCGTGGCCGACCCTTTCTGACGCTCAACAAGTTCTCTACTAACCGTGATAAGTAAGTCCCATTACAAATATAATAAATATCGTTCTTGTATTCCCCAAAGAGGGACGCAGAGTTAGTACACTAGTTTTTTAATTCTCATGTAATCGAGGGCAACTCGAGTTATTAAACTTATCCTCTATACTACTATGTACTTACTATGCTAACCATAGTTCACCTGTCTACTACTAGCTTGCAAATGTAAGTTATAACTTCTTGTAGGCTTTTGACTGTGTTGATCATTAGAATTGGTCCAAAACTTACACCATAGTGTATATAATAAGGAATTTGATTCCGTCTCAAAACTTTTATTTGACACAATTCGGAGAATTCTCTTAAAAGAATCAATCCAAATATGTAGAAAACTGATATTACGACCGGGGCTCTGCAAGGATCTATTCTGAGCCCACGTTATCTTTTTAGTTCCATTGCTACGTTAATCGGTTCGTTGGTATTGCAGATAGATCTGTAAACGTTAGGACTTAAATCTAAATAAACAACTAAATCAATGTATTAGGTCGAGATTTCCCTGCTCGCTATGTTCTGCGGTGTTCATAACTAAGAGCAATCTGGAGTCTCATGAGAACTTGCATCGCGGCGAGCGGCCGTTCCGATGTCACGTCTGTCCGTGCGCTTATACGTCTTATTCTGCGCTGTCGGTAAGTAACCGTCGTGTTTTCTTATAAATTGAAGGCATTTAATATGGGTTTAACAAAACAATTTTTATGAATCCATAATATAATAATTATTATAAATTCGGAAGTAACTCTGTCTATCTATTACCTTTTCACGCATAAACCACTATAAGGATAGCATACTTTTTGTCTCGGTAGAACATGCCCGTGGTATAATTTCCGACATTCACACGGGCGAAGCAGTGGGCAGAAGCTAGTATATTATAATAACATTATTTAAATATAGCGTCACCAGATAATACAGAAGAACCTTGAGTATTTACTGTTAAGTTGCAGTACTCCCCTTCTTTGTCAACTTATTATTCTATTACTGATACTGAGAAAAAAGGGTTGAAGGAGATAACAAGGAGAATCTCGCGGAGTTTGTTTTTTTTTTTATGTGTTCAGATATTTATGTTTTTTTTTTCAGCGTCACGCTAAAAAGCACTCGGGTGCCCAGTTTATCTGCGAACACTGCAGCCGATCTTTCAAGATCAAAGCCGCGCTAGTTGCTCATATGGACACGCATAAACGTAAGTACCATTATCATATTGCAACAAACATTTAAAGTCGTTCATTGCTACCTACACTCAAAAGCACCGTTTCTACATGAAAATCGATTTGGTAGTTGAGCTTATACATCGTATCTATCAGACAGAAAAATAGAACGATAGTAAATAGGTAACATTCCCGATTTACGAGGTCGTGGGTTCGAACCCAGGCATATCCTAGAACCAAAAATTCGAAGACATGACATTTGTCCGAGCAGTGGGAACATTATATAGGCTGATTATGTTAAATAGGCAGGTAACAGAATTATACGAGGCTCAAATATATCACATACAGATTCACAGACCGCTCCTTGCCTTTACTTTGCACCGTTTTATACCAATACTAGCGTTAATCGCGTTAAATTCGGGGTAACTTCCCCTTTCCTGATTTAGAACAGAAGATAACTCGGAACAGAATATGCGGAATGCTCCATACAAACTTCCACCCCCCATTTTAGGGGAGTGGGGGGTTATCTCTTCAACTATCTTCACTTAAAAAATTACGTCAATTCGTCGCTCCGTTTTGCCGCGAAAGACCGACAAACAAACATTCACTTTCGCATTTATAATATTAGTAAGGAAGTATGGATGAATATTATTCTTATAACACTCTAGGTTATTTTCGCCTGAAACGCTTGTTCACATAATCAAATTTACTTATACGTATACAGGCATTATTAACGCAGAACTAAGGTTCATATTCGTATGAAACGCTTTAATTAACAAGACAATTAGAGGCAATTTGTGAAGTCACTATTCTTCCTTGACAGCGATGCGTAAGCATGGATGCGACGAATGCAATCGCCGTTTTGCTCAGAAGTCTGCGCTGATGCTGCACGTCCACAGAGTTCATAGGAACTTACCACCGCCCTGTGCTTGCCAAATATGTCCGAAAAGGTTAGTATCCAATCCAAATTAACTTGTAATAGGGTAAATAACCCAATCATTGACACTTTAAGGGTTACTCTGTGCAACTTACGCTAAAAAAACATTGGACAGAATTGCTAGTTAAAATACTGGAAAAAGTTACCAACATGATTAAATTACACAAAAAAAAAAAAACTAACTTTAGCAATAAAACGCTATTTGCCATGTTATTAATATATTTTCCCTAATTATTGTCATTCGAAATCCCAATGATTTCTTCCTTGCTTTTAAAGGCATTAGTTAAAAAAAAATCTTTTCAGATACCCGCGGATGTCGCTACTCAAAGCACACATGAAGAGGGCGCATGGAATGTCGATCATAACTCGCAAGGTGAGAACCCTTTATAATTTTAGTTCTTATTACAAGCTTGTTAAGAGATATAAATGATGATGGGTAGTTTTTTATACTAAAAACAACTCATTCAATTTTAGATGTTCTTCAAATCCCTGCCAACGATGACAGAACTAGAAATAAAACAATCCAAAGTCATATTGAAATATGACGAAAAAGAAATGCTTGCTTTCCCACTGTCACCGATCAAGAACGAACCAGTCGCAAATGAGGAAGTTAATTTCGACCAAGGTTATGAAGAATATAGCAATGAAAATGAAACGGACGATGTGGAAACAAAACCAACAGAGGAAATATTAATGAATGACTTTATGCAATATGTGACAAACAGCGTTCAAGACTCAGGTTCAAATGTAGTGTATATACAAAATGGGGAAGTTGTAGATAGTACGGATTTGGAATGTGTGACGCCTGCGGATAATTTGATTTTGGAAGTAGAAGCTATAGTTGATGGGCAGATTGTGGTCAAAACTTTGAGCAATAAAAGGAATCTTAAGTGATTTTGTTAGCAAAAGTCTTTAGGACGATTATTGTGTGGCTCTCGGTCAGAGCATATAGAAGGATTTTGTGATGAAATTGAATAATAAACTTTATTATATGTGCCATAAAGTGCAAGTTTGAATACCTATTCGAAAATTAACGCAGACATCTAACGGATCCTCGGTCGCTTTCGCGCGGGTTGTTTGTACTTATTGACTTGTGATCTACGAATAATAAAAGTCAAGAAATGTACCTCAACTACAAAAATAGCACCACGCAAATGTTAACCGCGGTGGGCGTTGCCGAAAAGGCCACCGCCACCAGAACCAATCACGGCGCTTGCCGGAATGCAACGCTTTACGCGAGCGCAGCTGATTGGTTTATTTGCACGTGTGTTCTTTCGTTCGAATACTCGAGGTTTTTGTCAATGTAGTGAAGTTTGGAGCCGAATTTCTCGTTGATTTTGTTCATAGTTACGCTTCCTGACTTTTTATTATTCGTAGCTTGTGATAATAAAGTCTATCATGAATAAGGAACTTTATCATAAGCGTCATAAAGTGCAAGTTTAAATAGCTATTAGGAAATTAACGCAGGCATAAAATAGGTATTCGGTCGCATGCGCGCGTTTTCGTTTGCACTAAGTATGTGACACTTGATAATTTAGTTTATATTCAATGTCATCAGAAATTCCTTTCTGTTCAATTTTGTTTAAAAAGGACATAATTTACTGATTAGTATTGATTGATTGCAATGGTTAAAACAAAATCATACTGCTTTTAGTAGTAATTCAAGATGTTATAATACGTATGATTATAGTGAGATAATTTTTCAAAATTCTTATTTCAATTAATTACAATTCATAGAAATGCATGGGTGTAAGAAGAGGTTTTGTCAATGAAACCTGTAGTTGTAAAAACTGTAATAAGACTGAAATAGTTCTGTTAAACGAGTCCTGTAGATTTAAGACTTGTTATTAAGATTGATTTCTTTATGTAAATACAGCTTATTTATTATACTGGGTCATGAAACGATGTCCAAAAAATTTTTTTTAATACTTTATTCCGATTTTTTAAGAGCAACAATGAGAAAAAAACAGTTAAGATGTTCCCAAAAAAAGAAAGTTTACTTCCATAAATTATAGCTGAACATACTTGGTGTTTCAATAAACCCTTGAATAGAGGATTCTATAATTTTATTTTGAAAGCCATTTCATCGGTCAAGCTGTATATGCGTAGCATATACAGCGTATCCAGATTTCTTTAAATTGACTGGCCTCATAAGGTCTGCGCTAACGCACGAGCAGGCGTTCGCAATAGAATACCTAATTCACATCGTACCTACTAGAATACGAGCATTAAAAATTTCAGTCGTATAATGACGCAATAAAAGAAAGAAAATTCGTTCGAAAATTATAATTTTATTATCCTTATGTGTTTTTTTTTTATATATTTTTTTCCTTGAGAATTTTTATGTTTATTGAGATTGTGTGTTCGAAAGTGCCGATGAATTATCCAGACTTGTATACTTAGGGATAAGCTGAATAAAGAAATTACCCATCGGAATATCAATGGCTCTGCCATTGATATTCCCAGAATAAATATTATTTTATGATTGTTCAATGTAGGACGTGGATGGTTTTCTCAACCAAGGTGTAATACTTCAAAGTGATTTTGTTAATAGGAACGGGACAAAAGTGGTTTTAATTTATTATTACATAAAAATAAAAATGCCAAAGTATTTTTAATACGAAAATGTTTTATTACGCACTTATTATTTCAACCAAATATGTTTACTCATCTATAGCATAATGCGTACACAATCGTAAGAAGACACCACGAATTTTTTTGTTATAATGCATCATTACATGCTAGGAAAATACAAAAATATTAAGCGGTTTCTTGGTAAACAACTACTCGGGATACCTTAAAAATATGCGAAATGTACATATACTTAATGAAATGCACCATTTTATAATACGCTGTTCATTCATCTTGGTCATCAGTTAACACTCCAAGACCTTTGTTTTTGGGCTTCTAAAGCATGTTTTTAATATCGATAAAAAAATGTCGAATTGAGAACCTCCTTCTTTTTGAAGTAGGAAAATAAAATTCTTCAAATAAATGCCTTGCAATCATGAGTTGTTTTCGTTGCAAGTAAAAACACAGACGAAGGCAAAATGGTCCACAATACCCCATACAAACCACTTAACTACAGGGTGGAATTGAAGTCATGGGCATTATTTTAACCTAAGGCACTACTCACGATACTGATTGCATTAGGGCTATTAATACGCAAATCAAAAATATTATTAATGCAATTAAGGAAAACCTTAAAAATGTAGTAAGTCAAATTGCACAAGGCTTATTATTGCAAATAAACACTTAAAGTAATTAAAACAAAATACTTCGTTAACGCCAATAAATGTTGAAGTATCAAAATCTTAAAGCGCAGTACAGCGCAAAGCGAAATGTAAACAAACATCACCTGCGCGCGCGCGGGTTTTTCCTTACAAGTAATAATAACAATGGGCTAAAAGACATGCCGTCCGGCGGGATTCCCTGAACTCTCTCCGTCCCACTCCCTCACTCGCAAAAATACGAATATCACCCCCGCGCGGGGTCTGCTTCCCGCCGCAACGTGAACCCGGAACCAGTGTCATATCGACTGCGCAGGTGCATTGACGCGTAATTGATTTATTGATCCCGTGATGTAATCGCCGTACTCGCCGCTCGCGTCATACGGTGCTTGGATTGCAGTGTATTAAGTGTTAGTGTAGTATTTGTGTGTTGTGTGTGTGTTTGTGTACACGATGCCTCGACCCCTCGACCGCGTAATGTGCAGGCTAGGTACACCATACAATACCCACAAATGGTTGTATGAACTCGTGAAATGTTCCATCGCCGCAACCCAAACGACCCTATTCCTTCACGGGGTCTCATTCCACCAGAACCACTAAGAACCTGTTGGATTTTTCGTCTTTTCACGTGCCAGCACATGCACAAGCCCGTGGAAGAGCACCCGTTTACCCTCTGTCACTTTACCGACAAATAAGGTTTTTTCAAAACAATCCACAAGCTAGGTACGTAAATGTTTTTTTTAATGTATGTTAGTTGACGTAGTTTTGACCGTCCTAAGCCGGCAAAGTACGAAGGGAAAGTTGGAATTTATTATGAATCAATTCATTGGCAACTTACGAATGTCACGTGAGTCGGGCGGGGTCAAAGAATTCACGCCCAATGACGCGTACGGCGTAATGTACCTACGCATTTGCTATCGAGAAGCGCAAAGTGTTTGATACTTTCTATGACTTACTACATTTTAAGGTTTTCCATACTTGCATTAATAATATTTTTGATTTGCGTAATAGTAGCCCTAATGCAATTAGTATCATGAGTAGTGCCTTAGGTTAAAATAATGCCCATGACTTCACCCACCCTGTATAAAGTTCTATCGATAATTATATCGATTTTAATATTCGTGTTGACAACTCTATTGATATGAATTACATAACATGTCGACATGCGTTATATTTTTTGAGAACCTATTTGAAACATTTTTAGAAGCTCCAAAAACTATACGGTAAAGTGTATGGGTGCATTATTTAGAGCTAGAAAGCGCTTTGTCTCTATTCTCGACAACAACAATCACTTCGACCAGCAACCACAAAAACTAACATCAACTCTTTTATCTTCACTCCACAATACTGATCATAGTTTTATCTTAACAATGGTCCAAAAATATCTAATAGCGTTCCTAAACGATCAAGTAGAAAAATACTTTTAATTATGCCTCGCAGAAATCTAGCTTCTTTGTTAATTTTCCCTCACTATCATCAAGATATAATTTCTTTTTTTTTTTTAATATTTATTTACTTCTGTGCCATGTCGAATTGCGTCAAAGAATACATTGTGGGTCTAAGAGTGTTAATCTATACTACTGTGACAATCTCGATAAGTTTCGGTTACCGTGTTGCATAATGTTCAGGATGAAAATATTACATCACTCTGTATAAAACTAAACATTTATCGATATCGATAGATAGAACGGAGACTTAAAGCATTTTTGTTATTACAGCGCTCCGTCTATCGATATTCGATTGAAATCCACAGCATCGATATTATCTAGACCTATTTCTAGGGCTTTTCTCCTAGAATACTGCTCCCAATCTTTCGAGTTTCACAAAATGGAGTGTTTTGGTAGCGTTAGTCGAAACATTACGTCCAGTATTATAGTAGTGATCTCTATAGCTTTCAATAACTTGAACGTTTCATAACAATATGTCGACAATGACCTAATAAGTCGAAAGAACAAGGCAGATGTGTTTAACATGAGATTTCTAGCGTGTTCGCACTTCAGATAAATTCGTATACTCGTGAAATGAGCACTAAATCAATACCCAGCTAAACCTAATGTGGTGGGGCGTCAAAATCAAAAGTATGAAAATGTCACAGATTCTATAAATCAATAATCTTTCACATTACACAGACCAAACTGTCGAACATGTCTTTATACAAATGGGGTTTTTTATCTATCCGCTAGCACTCAGCCTCAAACATTTTCATTGAACATTGTGCATCAAAATCTTAACATTAACCCTATGATAACAGTTAACACGATTACATTAAACAGACAATATTGTGAACTTGTAATGCATTATCGTTTGACCTTATTTTTACGTTGAATTGAATATGTTTTTATAATTTTTCAATCGACAGATATTTTTTATTCGTGTAATAAAATTGACGTTTGACAAATTTTGTATGGAAGAACCGTCAAAAACTCAAAATCATTCCTCGGATAAAATTATCTGGCGTTGGAAAAATGAGCCCTAAAAGACGTATCTGTTGGTAGCTCTTAGGAAATAGGCCCTTATTTGAATAAGGAGAAAGTCTACTTTTCATCATCAACTGTTCTTGTATCGGTGTTAGAACTAGAAGACGTCTCCTAAATCGGTTTTTTATATTTAAATGAGTCTATAATTTAAACTTATTGGAATTATAATTAGATTTGAAAGATATTTGTGTTTAACAAATATCTTAGATTTCAAAGATATTTGAAATCTTTTGTGAAATAGTTAATATCAATCACTGAATAAAGAACATCTTGCATGGTATTTTACAAAAATATGGCCCCTGCGCAAAGATGTGGTTTTAGAAGACTTAAAATATAAAATGTTCATAAGAGTGAAAACTTAAGTTGTTTTTTGTTAAATAAAAAAAAAATGTTTCGTTTGTTGATACAAAAATAGGCCTAAAAATTGTTCAAACACAAAAACTACCCTCAAATACGTCTTTTGATGAAAATAAAATGGTTTGTAGAATGTGTCTTACATTCGGTTATCCGACATTATAATGGAGCCAACTATGTTTTTTTTTTTTTGAAAAATAAGTGTTTAATATAAAAACTCTGTCTGACTAACTTAATTATATCACATTTCACTGCGCCTGCGACGTTAATTCTGCCTTTAATAATAATAATTAATAATACGTGTGGAATTATTAATATTTGTGAGTGCGGTATGCAGTTCTAAATGTTGCCAATTTTGCATTATCTAGAAAAAATAATCATTTTTCTTAAGAATTAATGTTTTTCGTAAATAATGGTACAGTCAATTTGTTTTATAAAAATGTAGTCAGGCAGAGCTTTTAAGGGCAGAGTCCACTTATAGTACCGCCTAGCAGAGCCAGCTAGCCGGGTGATGTTGACAATAATAAATTATCCACGGTTGACTTAGTTAATAGAGGACTCTGAATGTTGAGATAGTTCTGGACAAATTTAGTGAAAAAATATTGCATTTTATAATAAAATTCCATGATTTTGTACACAATACATAATAAGTCGTAATCGTTTTTGAGTATAATGTAAATATATTTGTTATATAATATAAAATAATATTGAATTGTTTGTTTCACGTTAAATGTGTCCAGAAACAACACATTATTTCGATCAAACGAGCGTTCACTTACAGTTTGTATTATATTTATGTATATTACATTGTATATACTAGTGGCAGTTATCAACGCTCCTGATATCAACTGGTAGGTTAAAAGCTCACTAAGTTCATAGGTCACGAATGCTTTATTTAAACACACAATTATATTTAAATAGAATAGTTTAAGGCCTTAAAATCGGTAGAGAAGGTTAAATTATGGAAGATTGATCATGATTTTTGAGCTAATTAACTTTAGGCGGTATCAAAGAAATTGAAAAAAAAAAAAAAAAAACATTTTTTTTCTTCTAAATAAAGATTAAGTCGTGTGAGTCGACTCGCCTAGTGAGCTTCCACACTCATGCGACGGTCATACAATACAAATACAAAAAAGTACTTTCAATTACATCACTATTGAAGTCGGACGTCAAGTTAGTCGATTATAATTATTTATCGATTTCGGGAAATTAATCAGTGCGTATGAGTTTACGATCGATTGACATAGACATCATCATAGATAATCGAAGCTCATGCAATTTCTTACAATGATAAGTTTATACAATTATAAATGAAGTACCATGTTATTAAGATAAAATATACGGGTACAAGGTATTCTAATCCATAATATATTAAATGGAAACAATAAATGAATAATAAAACCGTCCGATGGCTAACTTACCGCATTCGTTCATATTAAAATGAGCTCAGATTTCGTTTCCGACTACCAACGAATAAGTCAAACAAAAAATTATTAATTTAGAAAAAAACAAAATTGTGTAAAATATCCAAAGATACACGAGGAATAGTCGAAAATCACACAATTACTAACTAAAAATCACTAAATCAGGCGCAAAGTAAAATAAAATGGAAATCATCTTCCCATAACACATTCAGGTTTCGACTAGGTTCCTCACAAAAACATAAAATAAAAAAAAATAAAAAAATAAAAAGCAAATTGTACAGCTGAAATCATTAGGAACATACAACTGACATTATCTGAGCAACTTCTTGAAAGAATACGTTCAAGAAATTCAAAATTTCTATTACTAACATACTTATCACAGGTTAAAAGGGACAAGAGAAAGTATTAGTGTTCTCTCAATACAGTACATACGTAGCTACATAATATAAAAACTAAGACAACTTACGATGTACTAACGACCGCACCGAAGCCACGGCGCGGCGTGAATGAAATCGTTTTTAAAAATTAATAATATTTTCTAAGCCCATTGCCCCTTACGTGGGGCGGTTGAGATCGATTACTTACATTTATAACAATATAACATTATGTTGACTGGCGGTGCCAAAGCGAAGCCGATTAAAAGTAAAAGAGCACATAAGGCGATATCCTCACTGTTCACACGGGCAGTCGCACGCGTCGTGCAAGCCGGTCAGCTTCAATCTCCCAATAATAATTAGTTGTGATAATAAAAATAATATGCAATCGAACCTGACCGATTTACGCGGCGACGTAAAATCTGTACAGCTATAGAAGCTTTAAAGATTGACCCTCTACGCCAAAGGGTTTTATATCTAGTTGGTATCGTTTTAAGTGAGCTTCGGCGTAAAGGTTCCCGATCGTCTCTTGGAGTAAGGCGAGCGTTACCGTGCAACTCGCCTGCCACGTCATCACGAAGGCTCTATCTGGCGGCGGAAGTTCATCGTTGCTGGCCTATCGAGGCCTTATGGCCGTAAACGAACACTCGTGGTGCATATCAGATGTTTGTGGGTAATTGACGCTTCGGAAAGTCTTTTTTGTAGTCGCGCCGGTTTGTGGGCTTCCATCGCTTGACCACCAATCGTATCACAACAGCACTGTAGTCACTGAGGCCTAAAGTCCGGCCCGAAACACTCGTAGTCTGGCGCGCGGTCTAGGGGACCGCGACCGCGCGCCTAGTCCCACCCGTTCTCTTTCACCATATGAGCCAGTTCTATTATGAACTTGCCCTCTTTGTATTTCTGACTTGATTCAAACGCGTGCTCCTGAAACAGAAGGGTGGAATTGTATGAGCAACAGACAGGATAAACACGTTTTAACGTTTCGCATGGACTCACGATTTAAATGTCAGTGGCACCTGGCACGTGCCCTACTCTACCTCAATGGATTTAGATTGGAATGCAGTTCAATAAAGATAAAAGAGGGCAGGGGTGTGATCAATTGAAATGCTCTATCTACGTGGAAGGACTTGTGTTCAACTGACTGAATGTTTTTGTGGAATGAGAAAAAAATATTAAGCCGTTGAACCAAGATAACCAGCTACATGTTTTGTAGGTATCGACACGATGAAGTGTGACTTTGTCAAACGCCTTCAGATTGTGGTCTTCAAATAGGCTGTGATGATCGCTTGTTTTTGTAGGAGAAAATCCTTCTTATCTACGTCAAACTCCACATGTTCATTTAAGATTTCTGTACGTCTTAAGAAATCTTATCTTCGAATGACGTTCGAATTATGCGATTTGCATCTGAGATGATAAATCCTCTATCGACACAACATCATAATACGGTTATTATAGGGTTACTAAAGAACGATCTACTTTAATATCGACTAAATACGTATTCGATAATTTTGATATCAGTTGGTCTTCGATGGCCTGACCTCAGCTATAAAATTTTACTTTCATTAATACTACAGCTGCTTATTATACATTAAAATGAAGGTCTGCATTTCATTTTAAAACAGAAAAGCATGAAAATCGAGTTGTATTAAGTTGAAATCGCTCTTTAGATTCTCGTCGTCAACTATTTTGGTATTATAATTAGAGGCGAACAGAAGAAGAATTAGTTTTACAGACGATAGATAGGCTTTACTCGGAAAAAAGGGTTCTAGAATTACTTGTTTTTAGTCTAGATTAGGCAACAGTTGGGTGGATAAGTAAATTGGTACAAGATTAGAGACATTTGCTTGTAGGTAAAGGTCTACAGCTAAAGTTGGACCTAATCATTATTAGTACCAATCACACGAAAAATTAGGAAATACCACTTGTAATAAGATAAGATAAAGAAGATTAATAAGATCCTTTCCTGTGCATTGTGCAAATGCACCCCATTTGCACAATGCACATAGGGATAATTGTCTGTTGATTCATTTCCTTTACTTATAGTCTAACGGGTCCCTGCGAGCTGGCTTCTAGTATGCCTACCAAAGGCTCTTGCTAGATAACTTAATGAACTTCCAGCTTTGGTTTGAATTGTAAAAAAACTTGGCATCCTTCATCCCTATTATTTAACACGAATACCAACCTGTAATTGGTTTCTCAAGTCTTGTCAAAGTTATGGGCGATGATCTGCTGTTGTAGTTTCACTGTGTCAATCGTGAGGGTAGTACAAGGAAGTAACCACTTCATACTAGCCTCAGAAGTTTATAATCTATACCATGTTGAAGTAAAAATGTTACATATTTAGGTACCTATAACTTTCGTATGAGGGGCACGATCTTATGCAACGGTATTTGAAGATCGCTTTCACGGAATATTGGATGTTTGAGACTCGGAACTGACATAGCTAGGTAGGAAGGTGCTTTTTATTAAAAAAAAAAACAGCACTAGGTATCAATCTCAATCATTTTGAAGCAAATTGCTAATCCATTGCTTCATAAGTTCGAAAAAATTGTCCGCCCAATAACGTAAATAACGCAATGAATGTTGTTGAACTGTCAAAATTAAACCCATTGCTACTGATAGTGTGTTACGCAATTACCCCGCTGGTTCTATCGTATTTTGGAAACTTTTTTCTTTTTAGGTTTTTCCATCTGAACTATCATAATGAATTCTTAAAAATAGGTTATCTAAAAGACTCGGATTTTGACGTGCAATTATCATGCTAAAGTGACACCTATCACAGCTCTGAGAGCAGTTTCTACAGCTACAGTTTCTTCAGTTTTTAAAGAGAAGCACTCAACTAAAATAAATCTTCAAGAATTACAAAAAAACTCCAACAGTGGCCTTCAACCTTTTCATGTCCAATAAAAAAGGTGACTAAACAAGTAGGTACTTACATATTTCCATCCGAGCATCGTCTTACAGCACTCGCAGTAGATGTCGGCGACGGCGTGCAGCCCTGTCAGTAGCACGCGCTCCTCCGCCGGACCGCAACCCACGTTTACACTGGAAAATACAGAATAATACCTTTTTTATATAAACTCCATAAGTATGCACCTAAAGGGCGAATGCCAATTTCTTTAGCACAAAAAAAAAGTTAAGTATATAAACGACAACTTTGTCCTTTTTACTAAATGCCTATCGTTTTCTATCTGCATTTGTATGAAAATATTCCCGCCATTTTGCGCGTCATAATTTGCCTCCATTTTTGTTAGGTAGTAATGGCAAAATATTTGGCAGCCACGAATTTGATTTTACAATATTAAGTGTATTCTAAAAGCCTAAAATGTCCAGACGACCGAAAGGTATAGTTATTTACAAACACTATCCGTCTATCTGAACGATTTCAAGGCAAATATTTGTGAAAAACATATAATTGAATTCAGATAACCGTGACATTTATGAAGCACATGTCATGCTAAGTCATATTGTCAGGAAAAAAAAAAACAAAATAGCAATAACGCTGAAGGTGACACCTTTGAATGTTTCAACGGAAAAATAGCGGAGGTTGCAGCAAGGCACTCTATTGCACATACCGAAGGACGTGCATCAAGTTTCAATCATTTAGCAATAGAATCGTCAAGTGCGACTATAATCTCGATAACGGCTTATTTGTTTACGAAACTCGCTTTAAACGCCATGGGTTATTGCAAGTTAGCACTCGAGAGGTAAATAATGCTAATACGGGTGTTGAAATCCAAGTAGCGTGCAGGTCGCGTACATGAAATATGCATGACTAAAGTAGAATATATAAAGTGACGTTGATATTATTATACTCACACTGAATTGAAAAGGTACGCGCGCCCCTGGCTGCCTTGAAACGACTGGAAAACAGAAACATATTTCGTTAATGTTAAATCTTATTAAAATTAAGGCCAGCAATGCAGATTGAGAAGAAGAAATATATATTCTTATTGTAATAACCTAATTGGAAAATGGTTTCAGCATGAATAAGTTACAGCTTTTGAATTGCGGACTGTAGAAGCAACAGGCGTTTGTTTTAATTGAAAAGTTATGGAATAAAGCGAGCTTTTTCTTGAAGAGACAGTTACTTATATAAAAGTTTAATTTGTGTATACTGATGGAGTAAAGGTAAACAATGAAAATAAACGTGAATAGGGATGACTGAAATGAGCGGGCCTAGTGTGTTGACCCAATTAATATACATTACACCGACTGGCCACAAAGCACTTCATAAAAATGAATATTAATTGCCGCTGTTGATATTAATTTGAACAAAGAGTTCACGAGCTATTTCTGTTGGTGTCAATAACAGATTCCGGCAATGAATGTGCAAATTTGAATGCTTGTCTCGTCGGCAAATTTACAGAAATGACTCAGAAATACAAAGTTTCTGAGGTTTGAAACGAAAAGGTATGACTAATATGAGAATTAGTTAAAAGCAAGAGTTGCTCAAAGTTAGTAAAGAAATAAGAATCGTAACATTTCCTTCATTCGTTATGAAGAAAATGTTACGAAGGCAAAAAACAAGAAATTACTCGAACGGATTTTCACCAATTAAGTACCGTACCTCAATAGCCAAAATAGATCATCTCGTCATATGGACAAGATAATTGATATAACGGCTTAAACAAGAAACAGAAGTAATTTCAGTACAGTGTTTGAAGTAATTAACACAAGAAGAAAGAAGACATGAGAGATGAAGATGATGTAGAAAAGTTTAGCGTTTGACTTAAAAGAGAAATTGAAGAAGGATAATACATAGAAGGGAAATAGTTTATATGCTTGAAAAGAACATTTTGAAGATAAATGTGCTGTATACCTTTGATATAAGCTCGTCATGGCTGGCCAAGTGCGCGCGGCAGTGTATACAGCTGTAGGTGCGGTGCGCCGGCGGCAGGTAAGCCTGGAAGGTCTTCACGGGAGTGCGTGCGGCCGTGGCGCCGCCGCCGCCCTCGCCTGCCACCCCGGCTCGGTTAGTCACCCCGTCACGCATGAGTGCCTGCTAGCTACCAACACACACCGCCGTCAGCTACAGCTACTGGCGGGCGCCCTAAGTGCACTATGAATGGCCGCCATGGAGATTGTGACGGGCTCTTTGTGATTCATTTTTGAGGTAGCTTTTTGGAAATTTTTGCTGGATTTTTAATGGAGACGTGGCGGTTTTGAGTGGCAAGGTGAAGCTTGGTGCTTATTAAATTGCTGTTGATGATAGACTACTAAGTATCACAACATTTAAAAGGCTAAATCTCTTTTAGGAGAAGCGTTAGAATGTTCCTTAGTGAAATACCTGAATAACAGTAGCAAGAAGACTTAGATCATAATTGGAACGAAAATAGTTTCATAACAATGCAAAAGGTCATTGATTTCGGGAAGGTGAATATCGCAAAATGTATGCGCAGAAGTGTAACCTTTGCCACTACTCAAGATTTGGAACGAGTCCAAAAATATGACCATCGTATTGCAAAAGAAAATGCATTTTTCGGAAGGCTTTGCTCTCATCTAGGTGCAGCTTAGCCATTCTATTTGTATAAGGAAGCTTTTTCGCAAAGAGCTTGCATAATAGAAAACTACCTATGAAAGTGAATCATAATATTCCAGTACTGGATATGTAACGGGTAATTTTAGAAGAGTGATTAAACTTAAGTTTACCGAGGATAGCTTCAGATTTGTTCGAATGCAAGAATTTATACAGTCACAGTTCTAACCTAAACTCGTTAAAGTAGTATTACTTCGGTTAGCTCGGATCAGATTAGAATTGTGACCACTACAGAGGCAGCGTTCTAGGGTGAACCGGAACCCATAACAACTGGAAACTCAGCATTCTTATTGCATAACTCACTCACAATGGTAGTTGGAAAATTCGTCTTCAACGCAATAGATTTATTGTCGGCATCGACATCGAAATTGAAAACTGCAGGTATTATATTCTGTTAAATCTCATTGTCAAAACTTAGGTGAACTGGGCTTGAAGTGAGCTGTCATTCCGCTTGATGCTTGGGATTGACACTATTGACAGCTCACTTCAAGTTCAGATTTTTACAGGATATAATCAGCTGTTGTGTTACGCAACTGGGTTGCTGGTCTCCACACCCTGGCCATTTTAAGTTATTCGCGGTAAACCTAGGTAGGTCACTCACTCACCTAACATAGTCAAAAACTGTTTTTGGAGTCGAATATAATCTCAATCGCGGCCATGGTAATATAGTGCACGTGGGGCGAACAGTAACAGCACTCATGGGACAGTGTATTACATGAATTCTAGTTAGATTCCAACGATATAACTATAGCTAACCGTTATATCTATATCCCTAACGTTAGGTCATAAGATTACGTGTGCTATGCCATCAGTCAGCTGCATCTTAAGTCTATAAATAGGAAGATTGTTATCAACGAGCAATGTTGGGTACACAATTTTGTATCGAGTTGTCTTTACCCGTTTTTAACGACTCCACAAAACTGAGCAACACCCTAATTGCGCTGCACACTATACACAATATAAATAATTTTGAAGGTTATTGCTATATCCATTGCATACGTTCGGTAAAGTCTGTTCAACAACGTAAATAACGCAATTAATTTTATTGAACTGTCAAAATGTAAGTCATTCCTACTGAGTGTGTTACGCAATTAAACCGCGGGTTACTTGAGGGTCTTATTTTAACCTCAATACGCTAGATTTTTTTCCGCTAGTTTTTTTTTCTATTGAGCAACAGGTGGTAATGGAAAAAAAGGCATTGAAAATTGCTACCGAATTATTTTGCTCGTCTAAAATAGAGTGGTACTAGGTAAAGGCATTCATTAATTAGCTTTTAATTAACAGCTGTCTACGCTGCTAATGGAGCTGTGAAGAAGTTTGGCTTTGATTGTTTCTGCCCATTTTGTTTTTGCGTGACTTGTTTGCAATGAACATTTCTTATGACTATCATAGTTTCACAGTGGCGGATTTACACATTTGCCGCCTGTAGGCTATTCAATTTGCCGCCCCTACCGACCTCTACAATAATGTCCCATATTGGCCCCGATTCTGTTGTTCACAAACTAAACTAAATTTAAGTTCAGTGCATCTTTTTCTTTCCATTTCATTACGAAAAGGACAGAAGATAAAATATTAGTTTAGTCCTGTCAAATTAGACAATCCATAGACAAGTTACACGAGTTTAAAAAATTGGCTACTAAAAATACGTCAATTTACGTCAGGCGCTGACTAATTTGACAGGACTAAACTAATATTTATCTTCTACCCTTTTCTTAATGAAATAGAAAGAAAAAGATGCATGAACTTAAATTTAGTTTAGTTTGTGAACAAGGGAATCGGCGCCGTTGTCTTTTGTATACTTACTGTTTCCTTTACTTCAAAATACTTAAAATGTTTTCGTTCAGCTATGAAAAACTTGCAAAGAGATTGTAATGACGGGAACAGTGATCAAATCTACGGTAGAAGCCTGAATTTGAGCATTCACTTTGTTTATTCTTTCTTCCAACAAAAAAATATGGTAGGTAGGTACCTATATAAATTGATACGATGACCATTCGTTCGTGTTGTGTTAAAAAAATGTTAGCCCCAAATTTGCCGCCCCTAAAATCTGCCGCCCTAGGCTCCAGCCTACTCAGCCTGTTGGTAAATCCGCCACTGTAGTTTCAAGATTCAGTTAGGTCCAAGTTATTGAATGTTATGTACTATTTGTTTTATTTTATTTTTTTACTTGTAGTACGAATCATTTGATCTGACTTGGTTTCCGTACGTCCTTTTCGGGTAACCACTGAAAATCAGCGCTGTGCTGTGGGTCCCCTATAGCACAGCATCATGCTGAGTGGAAGCCTTCTTGTCACAGTCATGACGTGCAGCCGTCGACTACTTCTGCTTTGTGCTCGTGATTATAGATATATTTTGTTTTTATTTATCCTGTTATTAGAATTAATAATTATCCTTTTGTTTCTACGTGTTTCTGTGACAAATAAACCTATTTTTCTTTCTTTGTTCTTTCAATGTTTTAGTAAAATGATGGTTCTTATAAATTTCACCAGGGGTTAGCATTAGACCCTAGATTCCTATCTTGCAAACGGGGGATTTAAGGGGCTTCAAAACAAGCCTCGTATTAATCTTTGAGTTACATAGATTCTAAATTACTTATCTAACATTTGTGTTCACTATTTTCGTCTCAGTTAAAGCCCTAGGATACCTACTAAATATTTGCCAATATTTCGACTTGATGGCATAGCAGTCCGCCTCTTACGGAACTGTACAACGCCAGCTCAGCTTTGGCATTATGAGGTTTCAAAGCTGAAATCGGGACACTGACTCCAAATTTTCAATTATCAAAGCCAACCAGCGTTGTATAATCCAGCACTTAGTCATAGTCTCTCATGTTGGTTAAGTTTTCAAGTATTTGGTCCCCTCTAGACAAAGTCCAGCAGCATAATTGCGTAAAACATTTGCAAATGAACCGTTTGTTTGGAAAATTCGTCTCCTCCACGCCCAGTTCTACAGATTGTTAGGGTTTGAAAGGGCTTAAAGACTGTTTTAGACAATGAAGGTGCTGGTATTCGTATCATAATAGCACAGTTTAGAAACAGACCTGCCTGGCGCGAGCAGCAAGCGCTCGCCGCCCACATCAGCCGGGAACACCGTCGGTCACCTGCCGCGCGCGCCCTCGCACCGCGCCGCGCGCACGCACTTTGATCCCGCCACCCTCTATGGACAAAGAGAAAGAAATGGTTAGAACTTACAGGAACTGGAAACTTTTTGGTTTGGATGTCGTTATCATAATCTAGGGAGCTTGGAACAAAAGGCAGAAGCCAAACTCAGCAGTACGTGATACATGACTCCCAATGATGATGATGATAATCTAGTGAGTGGTCCGGGAGCCTTTAGTCACCAAGAAGTTTGCAGCAGTTAAGGTAGAGACATGTTTCGGGTCTTATTAATACTAATTATAAAGAGGTTAAATTTGTTTATTTATATATTCGTATGTAGGGGGTAATCTCTGGAACTAACTTTAACATCACGCTATGATACTTAGGTCCCGAGCAAAAATTAAAAAAAGCCAGGAAGGACGCTAAGCGAAAACAAAGTGATAGCGCGGGCAGGCGATGCGATGCGACGGGATGTGCACTACACCTTCACAAAGACTGTGATATGGAGCCGTCTTTCAGATGTCGGCTGTATAGTGTATACTGAAAAATACAGGAGCACTTCACTACCCAAACTCAAAATTATAAGCAAGCAGTATTCAGAAATTTCGATCGCTCCATCTAGCCAAACTAAAAGCGACTTGTCGCTCGGCGGCGCTCAAAGAATCGCCTTTGTGTGGCAGGCCTTAGAAAAAGGAGGTCACTTGTCCCAAGGGAAGCCCGTCTTGAGCATCATTCTATATGCTGTAACCGCATCGAATGGGTGTCAACAGATGACGTAATAATGCAGTAAATTGGCACTCAATTTTGATACAGTCTGTCTTATGCTCGGTTCCTATAAAAAAACGAATCGTTTTGCTTACCAGTGGTAGCTTTTATTATTGGCAAGCTGGGCGCGCCTTAAAGAGATGTCAGCAATAAGGATGGGGCCCGTAAGGGCCGTAGCCTGCCGGGGCAGCGGGATTGTCCGAAAGGGTTACCGCTACCTCGGAACATAAAGGGCTAAGGAAGGAACACGGGTGGGTTTTAAGAGTTTGACACTCCCTCCTGCTCCACCCTGAGCGGGAGGGGTCATTTGATGATTTCCCATGCACGAAAAAAAAAGCTGGGCATATAAAATTATAAATAGATTGATAAGCTAATTTTACCTGTCATAGCTACTTCATATGGGAGGGTCTACTATATGCAAAGTTACGAGATCTTGGCTTAATTATTGGTCAAGATACAAGAGTCTTAATTTTATAGGAATTGACCATTAGATGGTGAGAAAGATATTAACGTGAGTTGAAATACACTGAAATACTGTCCTGTCCATTTAAATTCATGTGACAGAATAATTTAGTTCTGACTTGGGTGAATGTATTTCCAGATTCACTTTCTACTAACAAAATAGTGCAATCAAATCTGATGCAGTACTAAAAATAGCAGCAGGCAAAACAATATTAGTTTGTTTTACTTGATGTTTAAAAACACAGCAGCACTGGCGAGATGCCAGCTTTCAAGCGAATTCCATATTTATAATTGCATTACTTATAAGCTTTGATGCTAAACGAAATGCAAATTAGTTATGCTAACCTCGATTAAAAGAGTTTTTATTTAAATATACATTTCTGATTTGATTCAACGAATCTAATTGAATTCGCCGATCGTTCAACTGTCTACAAGGTAAACGGTCAAATACAATAATTATTTAGAAAAAGAAATCACGTGCTTCAATGCTCCGAGCATACGAATCATTAACACTGATCGTGACTAGTACTTAGTAGGATAGCGCTTGAGTTTCGAGCATCGGGCAACAAGGTCGCCGCGGTCTGCTCGGCAGTCGAGCAATGACCAGCGGGTGAAGAACCCAGCTTGTCCATGGGACTGTATGACGCTTATGAACAGGCTTTTTTGTCTATGGTTTTGTAGAGGTCTGTGTTTTCCTTAGAATCGACGCCCGAATCAGTGTAAGTGTAAAAACGCTGATCAAATTAGTACTTATGCACTGATTTTTGTTGCTAGGTGGAAATGGTCTGTACCTACGTTTGTGTTAAGTACCTAATTGTTTGCTCAAGGTTATTTAGGTAGGTTGTACATAATGGACTATATTATGATGTTGAGAGCCAATAAACATAATCAGAGGACTCTATCACGGTTTTTGACAAAAAAAAAAAGATATTAACTCGAATAGACACGTCATTGGGTGTTTATTTACAAATAGACGTGACAAAAATGCTACCTACCTACTTGTTCATATTGCAATCTTAGAATAATGTTTCAGATATGCTCCAGTAATCATTTGACCACATTCTTAACCTTGTGATATTTATCTTAATTCAAACATAATAAATAGTTTATAGTGAGATATCGTGATGGCCAGTATGTTTTCAGTGGCGTAAGAGAGGACATAATCGTAATTGGAATGAACTAAATTTGGATTTTTTCTTGACGTTTTCTATTGTGTTTTTATATTTGAACAACCTGCTTTAAATGAAATAATTATAAACTCGAATACTTGTAAATCACTTTATTGGTACCTACTCAACACAGTAAAATAAGTAGTAATTGTCACTCGAGACCACTTTCATATTCATAACCACTCGATAAGCTTCCCGTATCGAACATCAATCAATGCTATCGTAGGAAAGTCCTTCCCAAAAATTTTGTCATTTTGTATCAAATAGACGACCGCTATTGTTCCGAACGGCTAGCGGGTGTAGATATGCTGTCGGGGGCAAGGCAAATCAGGTTATCCAAGTGTGTCATTTTCGATACGATATCCTGTCGGATGGTTGTGGATAGCTATGCTGTTAGGAAAAATTTTGATTTACAAGAAAACTACTACACAATTTACTTGGACCTAAAACCTTAGCAATACAATAACGCAGAATCTATATTTTCTTTAAAAATATTTTCGTTTCTGTTTTCCTCACCTACTGGAAACTATCGATGCATCGCTGCTCTAATATGATTTATTCCGTCCATCAGTTTCAATAGGTCTTATTTACGATCATTGATTTTGATTGAAACACACTTATTTCGAATTTAGAATCTAGGTTCCAATTTAGAATGCAATGCACTCGGTCTATTAGAAGCATGGAAATGGTATGTACTGTACTATTACCCCCTTACTAATAAAGTTGTATAGCGTCTGTATAGTTACACAATGCTTTGTCTTCTTTCGAAAGTCAAATAATGATGACTGAAAGAGAGAAACCGGTGTGTAACTATTCATCTGATATTATACGTTTATTAGTGAGGGGGTTAGTGTGTACCTATACTTATTATGTATAGTACTACAAGTGTGAACCTTGTTTATCTATAGCAATTTTAGTCCGGTGAAATTTAACGTGTAATGACTGGATGGTTCTAAGAATGGCTCTAGTAAGGTGGGCACTCAGTAACGCATTGTTGATCGGCTAATAACCCCCGATCATCATTGTCCATCAACTTGACCGAGTATGCATGCGGATATGACTTTGAAGAGGAATTATCGTTTTTTTTATAAACAGCGTGAGTTTTTTCAAAGAGTGACATTATAGTAATGTTGTTTTATTTCTTGTTGACATTTATTCTATAAAGGGTAGCAATTTAACTAAATATCATAGTGGAACATGACTGATAAGTCCTTACTTCTGTGCGGTCGCATAATTTATGTACAGGTAATACCTAGGTTACCTAGCGGTTTTTATAACTGCCTAGGTTATAAAAACCGCTAGGTAACCTAGGTATTCACTATTTGATTATTTATGATCTCGACGGATAACTGCAACTTTGTTCGTGTCTTTTTATTACTCATAGAAAAACCTACTTTTCTATAAATAAGCATATAATAAAAAAATGCAATTAGCGTAGCGTGCCGTAGCTAATCGCAACAGCCATATCCGTGTATATTTATTACAATTGCCATTTAGGTATATAAAATATGAATGAAAGAAAATTACCTACGCCGTTGGCAGCTGTTCATTTTCCCGAATAATACACAGATTATAATCTTATAATAATGTAGCTGGGGAAAAAAGATATCCATTTCCATTGTCTAAAAATTAATTGCTATTGAATTAAACAGCTTTTCTTTTTTTCTTGATACCCCATACCTACTAGTATCTTGAATTACGCAAGGTCAAATTAAATTATCTAGCGAAACTGCACAGACGTGATATCTAAACAGGATAAAAAAAAACAAAAAGGATTATTTTTTAAACCACAAACTAATACAAAAAAATATATAAATAAATTTTTATTTTGTAATGTTTACAGGGAAGGGCCATCTTTTAACACGAACGTGTCGTGTTTCAGAGAGAAATGTTTAACTTCATGTTGTTCGACGATGTGTAGTAAACTTCAATGCTTTATAAAATCGTGTGGTAATGCTATACGCCTCAAACAGTACCGTTTGTGCTACTTCTCATGCAAAGAAAAAACAAAAGGAAGTTATTAAAGAAATATAATAGTAGAATGGGAAATTATAACTGTTGTTATTTCAGAATAGACATCAATCGGTCAACTTACTTCTCACAGGGATTATTAGGAGAAAAAGCGGATGAGTTATCTTCCTCTATTAAATAACTGGCCCTAGATGATTAATAACAATAATAATCCCATCAAACGTTGAGTTACAAGGATATTTAAAAAAAAATGGCTTGTGCTAGTATAAGCACAGGTCGAAAAGACTTCATTAAAATGGAATAGACGATTTGACTTTTGAATTTAGAACGGTATCAACCTCCAGCCGCTATAAAATGTCATTGTTTCGTCTATGGTTTGAAGTAATTACTTTTTTATGATCAAACTACAAACGAAACAAAATGTTAATTTCCACTAAAAATCTAATAATAATAACCGCCTTCCTGTTTTAGAGAGAAGACAAAGGTTCAGACATATATTATTGAATATTTTATATAACAATCGTCATTGTGTCGATGTCATTACTATGTAGTTTACTTTAACACTCATTCATTCACAGATAGGTTTATTATTTTGACAACTGCAAGGATGAGTTTGGGTCAATAGTTGTAAGGTGATATTCTCACTTCCGCCATTAGTACTACCTAAGCAAACATTATTTAGTAGATCTAATATTTAAAAAATTTAACATAATAAGTAATAATAACTACCTACTTACTAAAATAAAAATATGTATATTTTATTTTTATTAACCACCTATTCAATTTTATTTATTTGTTTTTTTTTTGTTATATGTACCGTAAGTATATACTTTCGTGAGTAAAAAGCTGTTATATTGACATTACAAATAGACACTTCAATTTTAATGATTTGTAAACTGAATGACGCTCGATAAAAAATAAGTAAAAAGGAGGCAAGCGTAGCTTAACTTGATCGATCGACCCGCGCGGCTGTTATTCCGATTTTAATTAAATAACAATAATAAAAACGTATAGTTTTCCAAATGATTTGTGTCAATGTCAACATGAATCTCTGCTATGGGCCTGCGTAGTTAGTGTGTAATCGTTTTATTTACGCGTCTTTTATTATTACTTGCCGGTGGTCACGATCGCTTAAATAATAAAAAGTTTATATTGTATACGATTCTGTTATTGGCAACTGTTGGGTTATTTGCCTCTACTACGTTTTAGAAAATCAAAGTCAACAGTCATTTAGAAACTAGGCTGAGAATCAGCATTTTTTTAACGTCAAAATTACAAGAGTCCCCCATAAAGCACTTCTAGCGCTTTAGGCATTCCCATGTGGTAGAGTTTCTTGCCGGCTCTTCTTCAAAGGAATCGACTAATAGGAACCGTGCACCTAGTTTCTGACGTTTCATAAGTGCCCATGTAGGTTTATGTGAAATAAAATATTTTGATTTTGGTTTTTAGCTGGGAAGAAGTGGCACTACAAACTTCTCAGCAACACAGCTGTCTGTTCAGTTAGAATAAATATTGAGTCCTCCACCTTGCAATACCAAATAACAAAATTAGACAATTAACTCGACATAGTATTCCAGTCCCTTGCTGAGCACAGCCGTCTTCCAAGTTACACAGGGTCAAATTAAATTAGCTAACGAAACTCTGCAGATTTTATGGGTATTAATATCTGAACACAAGAAAATAAAAAAGATTTGATGATTTTGTTTGGTAGTGTGGTTAGTTGAGAAAATGAGTTTATTTTTATCTTGTCTTGTTAACTTGACTGAAATACTTGAAATATCAGTTTTTTTGTGTTTACTTCACAGAAAAACTGATGTTCAAACTGATATTTCATGTAACTACACTACCATCTGTTGTTGATCCCAAAAAATTAATTCTTCAAATTAATTTATTTTTGTTTTATCCTTCTCGACTGCGAAGTTTCGCTAGCTAATTGAATTTGACCCTGTATATACTGAGTACAGAATAATTATGTCAGCTGTTATGCATGTTCCAAACGTGGCCAATAAATCACAAGTCTTTGTTCCATTTGTATCCCAATATTGGCGCCAATGTTTGCCGATACGAGTTACGATTATTACTCATACAAGACACATGATCTTCATAATTTATTGTCCTTTATGAATCTCATCCACGCTTGAGTTCAATTAAAGATGATACATGTAAATGGAAATAATGTACAACAAAGTATAACTGCGCATAAAATGATCTAATTTAATCAAAAAGATTTTGCAAGAATAGGGATGCCTGTCCTTCGCCTAGCCTTTTCCCAACTATGTTGGGGTCGGCTTCCAGTCTAACCAGATGCAGCTGTATACCAGTATTTTACATGAAGTGACTGCCTACCTGACCTCCACAACCCAGTTACTAGGTAACACGATACCCCTTGGTAAGACTGGTTGTCAGACTTTCCCTCTTCTCTTACTTATAATATTAAACTGTGATCACCAAGTTGCCTGAGAAGTGTAGTTTCAATTTCCCTTTTGACCATTCATAGTAGCTTAGTATTCGGTGATCTCATCATTCTCGGCGCAATATGCAATATGTCTAATAATGATTAATAATAACCAATTTTTTCCCCACCATTGATGGAACAATTTAAGTCCCATAATAGGACCGAAGTTATTTCTAGCACTGAAATGAATAATAACAGTTTCCCGTTAATTGTTAACCCAATTATTTTGTTTACCTCTAAAATCTAAATTTATAGGAACTAAAAACATGAAGGCTCATTCCGTTAATGACTACAGCTCCGTTTCAATGTACGGATTAGCCGTTAACCCTGACTATGTGAAATTTTGGAATAAATCCAGTTGACCTACATTTATGTACTTACTTCGGCCTGGAAACTGGGTTGCATGCATATAGCTTGAAAGCTTCGAACTCGGAAAACAACGACTGGTTTTATCAAATTCCTTCTGTTTTTAAAGTTATCAGAACTTGATAAAGAAGTAATCAGTACTGTACTTGGTCCCCAGTTTCTAAAAGCCTCATTAGTAGGTAAATATACTAATCACCGATGCGATTAGGGTAACAAAATAACATCATCAAATTATGAGCAAACTTTTAAATCGTTACATGGTGTGAATCAGAGCTGTCAAAAAGGAACAGAAACGTGACAGATCTTTTGGCACGTTAGGGCGAATCTAACGATTTTAATCTTTGATTATGAGAACAACACAATCATCTCAATATGAGATTTGCCATCATAATCAATTGATTGGCCATTCAGAAATTGTGAGTTCTCTATTTTCAAGTACATGCGTTGTATAGTTACAATCATCAGTCACAACCTTCAACATCATTCAGCTGGTAACTAGTTACAATGCCGTATTCCAATTACAGCCAGAATGGGCTGGAGTGTTTGTAATGTACTGCACTGATTGACACAGTTCGCGTTAGCTGTGACATTGTGTCCTTTCTGTGGTACTCTTTGAATGGTTTGTTTGTCTAAGTTACATAATTGTAATGTCGTGAGATATTTTTTTATTTTTTGAAGTATTTTGCTAGCAATTATTATTAGTGGGAACTGTAAATTGATTGTTTGATTAGCAAGAATCCGAAAGATGTTGCTTGAGATATAACAGTTGCTAACAGGCATTGACGCTAAAGAGAAAATCTGAGAAATGCCGATAAACTAGCAAGATTGTTTTTTGTTTATTGCAGGCGAATAGCGATAAATGCGTGTATTTTATCAAAAATATAGTGCTCTTTGTACGAGTAAAGACAAATGTATGTAGGATGAAGCTATTACAGAAAGTAATACGTCTACTCAGATGACAGATAACGGTCTGAAAGAAATAGATTGAATCATAAGTGGTCTTTATGATGTCATAAAAACGGCGAAAGTGAAGAGTTTTGATTAATTTCAAGAATCTCATAACAGGTCTTGATTTAATCGGCTCGTTATTAATTTTATAGATTAAATATTTTTCTTCAATGATGTAAAGGATGGAAATATTCTAGAACATACTAACGACGTAAATGAGGAAGATGAACAGACATGACTGTGAATCAACGGTAGGAGTCATTAAGATAAGCACAAGAAGAGACGTTAAGAAGGAAAATATTTGCATTCATTTAGAGAACAAATAGAGCATGTGTTAATGCACTGTAAACATTCAAAGGCTAGTCAATAGAATCATTTTCCCACAGTTATCGAGATTCCACATCTTGTCCATAAAAGGACTCAACAAGAATAACTAAGGGCTGACTTCACCAATGAAACTGAACGCAATCAGCACATTTAAACACGCTCAAGAGCTGTCAGTGACATCACATAATCAGCCTATAATGTTCCCACTGCTTGGACATAAGCCTCCTCTCTGTGAGAGGGAGTTGGCCATAATCCACCACGCGGGTCCGATGCGGATTGGTAGATGTCACATGTCTTCGAAAATTTGGTTCTAGCTCATGCCGGTTTCCTCACGATGTTTTCCTTCACCGTTTTAAGGGCAATAGTGATGAAGTTATATATACAAAAAGTAAAGCGCCTACCTGGGTTCGAACCCACGACCTACAAACTCGGTAAGTCAGGGCCGTTACCACTGGACCATCATTGACATTTCCGTGGCATCATTGTTGTGAAATATTGACACTGACAGCTCTTGAACGTAGTTTAGATGACGTGCTGATCGCGTTCAGTTTCTTTGGTGAAATTGGCCGTAAGACGTTACGAATCAATTTGCCATCCATCACAAATAGTGTTTTAATAGATTTTGTTCATATATATTAGATGTTATTTATTCATTTTGCATGGTACGAACATGATTTAGATACAATGGTAGTCACGATCCGGATTTAGTCATAGTTAAGACATGGTTTCTTATGTTCAATGATTGTTGGTTTGTAGGTATAGGTCGCTCTTTGTTAGAATCTCTTGTGGTTAAATTAAGGATTGTATCGTTTAAAATATTCTTCATTCATCCAATGGTTAAAATGTAACTATTATCTCTTAATTTAATATTTTGCCCACTAGAAACATTAACTAAATAATTAAATAAGATACCAATTTAATGATTTGTTCATTCATCGCTCTCGTTCTACATCCTTATAACTTTAACTTTACGTTAAAGGTAAGTTCTGTTTTTTTTTTCTTATTACCTATTTTATTTCTCTCTAGTATTAACATTTTCTAGAATACTCGTAGAGAGGTTCTTAACATCTACTTCAACAATTTTACAATAAAAGCTCGTTCGAACTCAAGTACCAGCACTGACCTCATAATTTATTTTCATCTCATTTAATAATGTTCATTCACCTCTTAGTCTTAATCTCATTACTTTCATCACTACAATTATTTCTGCTGTCATTAACGATATGGATATACAACTTTGTATAAATGCGTTGCAGAGCTTCCAAAATTGCATGTCTCATTAATACCCTCCCGGAGAAACGAGGCACTCTGCAATTCCTTGTGAATTATAAAGACCTAAAAAACATCAAAATAATGATGAATCAAAGAAAAAGTTCTTAAGCAGTTTTGAAGCCATATATACTGGCCATCATTTTGGTGTCGTCACTGTTCCGAATTTGAATTCACGACCATTTAAAAAGTTATAAAACAGCGCAGGGTGGCTCGATTTAGGAGTCCGAGAGTGTGTAGTCTCCCTTAAGTGTGTTTTTTTTTTGTATCTGCTGGCATAATAATAAATGCTAGATCATTAGTTGTGCTCCAAAAATATTGTTAGAAACAAATGCCGAACTTGATTCGATATAAAAACTTCTAAAAGTCGTCTCAAGTTCATTCTTCTAAATATTAAACGATATTTTTTGTATTGAAATGAGGCTAGTTTATAAATTATGGATCGCTCTATTAACTATAGCATTTAATATTCTCTTAGAAGAGGTATATTAGCGATACAGCTATATTAAATTCACATTTGATAGCTAGAACACACACATGACACAGTTGATTAAGTCCCTACGGGTCGTGGAGGTCAAAGAGAGAAGTGACTATATGTATATTCTGTTAAAGTAGAATGGAATACTCTTTATTATGACATAAATATAGAAAAGTAATCGGTTATAAAGGACTTTAATAGCTAATTTGATTAACTAGGGGATCACTGACCCATTCAACATCCAGTGCGAGTGCAGTGCTTCTGATCAAACCGTGTTCTACTTCCTGAAGTATCTTAAGGGCCCGTTCACTTGCATCTTTGATGACTTAGAGAATGCAACTGATGACGTAATCAACGTGGCCACCTACTGGTCTCAAATAATATAGAAAAGTCAAATCAAAATACCGTCGAAACGATAAAAAGAAGAGTTAGAACCAGCTTGACGTTTATGTGAAAAATTGGTCCGCACTAGCACAAGATCCAGTTGAGGGGTAAAGAAAAGGGAGTGTTACACCACAGCATTTAAAGCATAATCAGCCTTTAATGTTCCTACTCCTACGGGGTTACGCGGGGCTACGCGGGTTTAGTGCGGGTTTTTACAAAGTGAGCAATAAAAAAAAAAAAGAACCTTCGCCGTTCTGCGAGCAGTACTGGTGATGAAATAATTTACACAAAGAAAACCCGCCTGTCTGGAACCAACAAGAACTAAGGTCTATTCAAATGTATGTTTCCAAGTGATGTTATTTCAATTTAAACTATTAATATCAACTGAATTTTAGTGGTAATTAATAGGTACCATTTAAAAAGTTATAAAAATGTTTGAACTTGTAGCGTTAATCTGGACTTTACTGTGTGGGCATTAAAGTAATTTTTCCAAATACTTATATTTGTTTCCCTGTTTGCCAAATAATTCGCGAACGGGCTGTAAGTCGTGACCGTTACCCCTGGACCACAACTGCTCCCTATAGGTAGAAACTAAATACCGATTTTAGTAATGTAGCAATTACTTCATTTCATTTATCGTTAGAAACAAATCAACAATCACAATCGACAATAACAACTGTTCTCAAGATTACTCAATAAATCTCCTGAGTCCTTTATTTGTTTGATAAAAGCTAATATTTCACCTTCTACCAGCCGCTATTGAATTGGTGCAGAAACAGTTGCGAAATCCAAGCACACGTGCACTATTTCGACATCCACGCTCTGTGTTTAGTATTTGTGTCCGCCTGTTTGAGCATTGAGCTTACAAATACCATTATAATAAGAGTCCGATCGGATCGATAGCCTGGTTCAATAGGCTTGTTATTAGGCGTTTTAGAATGCATTTGATTTTATTGGATTGATTGTTAACTTGATTCGTATTTGTTTTGAACTGTTTTGGGCTAATGATGATTTTGATAGCATAATTACATACATAACATCCCCCTGTATTTTCCGATGGGTTAGTCAGAGGTGCACCTAAAGTACAGACGCCAGCACATCAAGCTACTACAATCTGTCAAATTTCTTGAATAGATTTTCAACTTTATCGCTCAAAGCATAAGGTTCAAAGTTGATTGGGAAAATTTCGGGTAGCTTGATGTGCTGGCGTCTGTACACCCACATTTCACCAGTTGTGTTTAAGTCTCATGTAATAGAGGCGAGCCTTTTGCCATCAACTGGGTACAATATTTTTTTTTTTGCTGAATGGGTCCGCTCTTGACCTCGATCACGCCTGATGGAAAGCGATGGATGAGTTCTATAATGGAACGAGCGTGCTCAGAAGATGCCTAAGGCACTGGAACTCCCACGCATCGACGAAACAGCAGGCTGCTTGACGCCGGACTCCGGTGGGTCGCAAACCAGGCGGGCGTTAGGCCTACCACCGCAAGGGAAGAATTGGCCAGTCAAATAAGGTGTTGAGTGTGACTGTCCAGGATGCGGCGAGCGTTCGGTTCAGTTGAGTAATTGGCGGAACAAACTGCGGTTCACGAGGAGTCTTCTTCATGCAATCTAAAAATGGAGACTCCGAGCCGCTACTGAGAAATTCCAAATGGGAAAACCCAATAACACTTTACCTTACCGAACTCAGGACCTTGGACCCGCGCTTGCGACCAGGGGCCCAAGTCTGCTATTTTTATAAATTCGTCATTCCAACACGATCCCATTGTCATTTTGCTGAAAGTTCGTAATCTGCTAAATTCATAACGGTCGATCATTGGTCGGTCAATGGTCTGAGAAAAACTACTACTAAAGGAGATGTTCCAAAATGTATGGAGCCTGGGCCAGGTCCTTGTACAATATACTTAAAAATAGGGAAGTTCATTTAAAACAGTTCTCAACTGTCCAATTTCTTTAAAATAGCTTGTTTTTCTAGTAAACAGAAGGAATTACACTGAAATTGCAACAAAAAAAAAAAACAACCCGTCATGGCGGTAAGCTGGTCGTTGTGGCAATGCTTGAACCTGAAGCCAATGTCTCGCTGTAGAAGTCTTTCAGCTCAATAGTGATGATAACGATCGATAGAATCTTCACTAACATCATTAACATTATCATCTGATATGATAGGTATCAACAGTCTGTGAAATTGTGATGTCATTCTTAAGCGTGTCTTTATCAATTTCTTTCGATAATGACTAAGGGCAAAATTCACCAATGAAACTAAACGCGATTAGCACATCTAAACCGAGTTCAAGAGCTGTCAATGTCACCATTGCATTGTTGTGGAATATTGACGCTGAAAGTTCTTGAACGTGGCTTAGATGTGCTGATCGCGTTCAGTTAGTGTGAGGCCAAACGAACGTAATTTTATGAGTCTTGAGTCGCTGAATTTCGGTCGCAGAAATTCTGCTGCATTCAGTTTCATACTAAAGACCTGTTTGTACCACACGGCGACGCAAAATGAGTTGTCTGCTGACTCACGCGCGTCATTTCAACCGAATTGCGCTCAGGGTGAGGGAGGGGAAAGAGGCAAGCTTCAGTTAACTAGTTAAGTTACAGAATGCAACTGAAGTTACGTCCGTCCGTCTGACAGCCTAACCGAATTTCAGTTGAACGTAAATTGCGTTACTCAAAATACGCGACTCACAGCTCAAAAAATTACTCTCGTTTTAACTTTTTCTTTCTTTGTGGTAACTTTATGGTTTTTAGAACAATGTACTTAGATTTTTATACCCCGTGTCTTCCACAGGCAATTGTACATTGTACTGCCGATTGTCTTCGTGTCGCAATTGCGGGCAGCGTCGTATTGTTTGCAGACGTTGCTGCAACACCTTCAGAAGCGTTTAGCTCTACAATGCATATTGTTCGAGTACTAACGACGCTTGGGAAATTATCACTTTATGTTGCGACATCCTGTCTCTTGTTAGTTAGCTAATGAATGTTAGATAATTAGTTTTGTTTTAATGGTTTTGGTGACTTTCGTTTGTTATTGCTTGGTACCTATACACAATTTAAGTTTAATTGGAAACAGTAAAGTAGAACGTCTTTTTTTTTGTGAATGGCATCTCACAGTTCAGCCTATGAGGTTGTCGTCTGCTTAACCAGGCTTGCCTGTGGATGCCTCAATAAATTAAGGCCTCCAACCAGGGCTTAAAAAACTTAAAATCTAAGCGACTACGCGCTAAGGGCACCCCCTGTGGGGTACGGACCTCGGCTTAGGGCGTCGCTGGGGGAGGACAGCAAGGGACAGGCTGGATCGGAATTATTTATGGACGAATTTGGGACAGGCTCAGAGGCGCGGGCTGGCTCGAGCAAGGGTCGAGGTAGGAGAACGTCAGCTACAACGATACTTATACAAGGTGTAACAGACTAAAAGCAAGTCCTGAAAGTAGTTTGTTATAATTGACTACTGAATCGATTTCAGTAACTTTTAATATAGGTATTTTTTCAAAAATTATGTATTTTTTCATACTAAAAATAAAATCAAATCTTATTTCAAGGCAATAAGACTCAATTTTAAATGTATAAAGCAATGCTGTCAACATGATTTTCTTAATAAAAATAGCAAGCTTTAAAAAAATAAGTTTTGGTCATTGTATTATTGTATTATGCTTTTAACTCAATACTCTAATTGGGGTGTATGAGGTCTTGCGTTAATTATGTTACACCTTGTATGTAGATATACGATCGTAGCAGGTGACGTTCTGTAGGTTTTGCCTAACCCCATAGGGAAAAAGGCGTGGGTTTATGTTGCTACAAAAAATACACAGGGACCACTGTGCATTTGATCCTTTGAGAAAGAAAATCTTAATAAAAGCGATCGTAGACCATTCTCAACGTTTTACTAAATTTCAAATTGCTTAGATACTAGGTGCTTACGCACTTAAAAATGCTTCAAGCTGTATTCATTTTCTATCTAGATTAGATTCCAATCAACTTTTTATTAAAAACTACGACCGAAGTTCAAAAGAATCCAATTCTCTTATTTCGTTCGTTCACCTCTAGATTACCAAGGTCCAAATTATTCTGTAAAACACTAAAGAATAATCACATTTTTTTACTCATTTGTTTTTAGGAATCCGTACCCAAGTGTGCAACGGGACCCTTTTACTAAGGCACCCTTGACTGTCATCCGTCTGTCGTATGTCCGTCTGTCACAGGGCTGTATCCTTTGAACCGTAATAGGTAGACGCATAAAATATTCATTATTCGTGTTAATACAGCAGTGGTGGCTCAGTGGTATCGGCCCCGACTTACAAGTTGTAAGGTCGTGAGTTCGAACCTAGGCAGGCACGTTACGTTGTGATTTTAGTTTCATCACCATTGCTCTCAAAATGGTGAAAGAAAACAACCAGCATTTCTTACAACCTAAAATTCGAAAACCTATTGTGTTATCCACCGACCCGCACTGGCGGCACACGCGGGCGCGTGGTAGATTATGGCCCACTCCCTCTCACAGAGACGAGGCCTGTGTCGGCTGTGTTTCAGCTGTGGGAACTTTATTTTTATAGGCTGATTATGCTGTTATGCTATAGTGTTAAATATTGTACGGCGGGCGCTGCGAAAGTACGGGACCCTTCGTGTGCGACTCCGACTCGCACTTGGCCGCTTTTTCGCTCATTTGTTTTTATAAATCAGCACGAGTACATGGTAGTGCACTTTGTTTAATCTGATTAACAATTTAATTTAATTTACATTGTTGGAACGCTCGTAAATTACAAACAAGACTGTTTTTTTGTTCTGTTTAACAAATATCGCTTAGCAAACATAATAATAATAAAGGTGGATGTTTTTCATTGCTGTACAAATATTGAGTTAGTGAAGGAACGATGTTGTTAGAGGTTATTTTTTTTTAGGAAACTGCTACTTTTTTGTTGTGATATTACGGTATCGGTCAATGTGTGCTTACGGGTTTTTTTCTTAATTAATGTGGATCCTTTAAGTTTTTACAATAGGAGTTGATACATAATGAATCTTATACCGATTATTTATGTATAACCTAAGTCCAGTTATTTTTGTTGATGACTTTTAAACTATCTGTATCCACATTTAAAGGCTTCTGCAGACAGGCGTGACGCGACGGCGCGGCGCGATTCTGGTAGAATAATAAAATTTCCATGAAGTTTTCATAGAAATTGTTTTGATAGAGTCCCGTCGCGCCTTACTGGAGAGCCGATGGTTTTAAAGCAGTTAAGTAGGTAAATTGCTACTCAGAATTCCCAAAAATATTGTTTTTACTTCTTCCCACAGCTTAGTTATAATAAGAGCTCCGTCACTACACGTAGGTACGTGTAGTGACGGAGCTCTTTCAAAGTGCTCGAGTTTTTTCAAACCGGAATTAACATGTTCAAATGTTTCTCTGAAACAAATGTAATTTCATCCAGTTTAGTTACTAGTTAGGTTAAGTTAAATTCACATCACGTTTCGGCTCTTTGGCATCGTAATATGTTTTTATTAAGGCTCGTCTAGGCTTACTAACTAACAAACAGATTAGTCATGAAACTACAAGCTAATAATAAATGAGGTGAACTAAGGTTCGGGCTTTTAAAATGTAAAGTATCCCACGTGTATTCCGAGCGAAAGGAATATGAAAATAGCTTATCATGGTGAAATGATTAGCCAGTTGGCAACCAGGTAGGTTGTTAAAAATGCTGAGGGCTAAGGAAACTAGAGAAATACATTACTTTGTAAGAAATGAATACCCTTGTATCACCCGCTTGACAATTTGCAGACGAATGTTTGAAAGCAATTGTTTTTTTATTGTAGAATGGGCCTGCTCTTGACCTCGATCACGCCTGATGGAAAGCGATGGATGAGGTCTATGACGGAACGACCGTACCCAGAAGATGCCTAAGGCACTGGAGCTCCCACGCATCGACGAAACACAGCAGGCTGCTTGACGCCGGACTCCGGTGGGAGCCGGTCGCAAACCAGGCGGGCGTTAGCCCTACCACCGCAAGGGAAGAATTGGTCAGTCAAATAAGGTGTTGGGAGTGACTGTCCAGAACACGCCAAGCGCCCGCGTCGCGCTAACGCGTCGCGCCTGTTTGCCATAACCGCTAAGTGAAAACGGGGACCATGTTCTAAAAAATTTGATTGTAAAAGAGTGTCCGTGGAGTTTCTCGGCCGTTCTTTTCCATAGGTACCTTTTCAACGCTTTGGCAGGAGCTTCATCTTTCTGATTGATCGACTCCTTCACTACTGAGAGGTGCCTGTAATATAAAAATTGTTCTAAAAGAATAGCGACGCACCGTCGCGTCCCACCTGCCTGCCTTTTTTGTCCCGCTCATCATACGCACTAATCCCCCAACAACCTTTAGGCGGATCACCCACTGCAACGTTTCACGCGATGGAGCGCGGGAAACGGAGCCAAATTCCCCGCGCGGAAGCGCGTTTTTATTGAATTTGTATGTAAAAAATCACGCGCGGAGGCGCGTTATCTGCGTCCCGCCGCGTGAAGCGGTGCAGTGGGTGATCCGCCTTAAACTTACGCCTGACCCCAGGAAGTGATATAGGTATTCTGATCTGACCCTTGCACCATATACAATAACGTCGCACATTACGTACAAAATAATTAGATTATTATGTCAACACAACTAACACAAACAATGACTGATATCAACGGCCTTGGCGAGACGATAGTTTGCCAGCGATATCGGTCAACGGTTCGAACAAGCTTTGGCCTACTTATTATAATAGAGGAAATTATTTTTATTTTTAGGCATTATTTACATTTTTGATGTGAGTAAACGCTATTGTATGTAAATCGGTGGGTAAAGGTTACCCGGGTCTAATAAAATAACGGATCATTTAGATTAACATGATTGTATCGTGATTAACTATTGTTTTCGAAAATAGATTTGAAAGTAAGTTTGTAAATAATCAAAAGTCTTCTATCCTAGCCTTTTCCCAACTATTTTGGGGTCGGCTTCCAGTCTAGCCGGATGCAGCTGAATGCCAGTATTTTACATGGAGCGACTGCCTATCTGACCTCCACAACCCAGTTACTGGGTAATACGATACCCCTTGGTAAGACTGGTTGTCAGATTTTCGGGCTCCTGACTACCCGTAACGACTGTCAAAGACCCATGAATGCCTGCTGGGACCAATGGCTTAACGTGCTTTCCGAGGCACAGAGGGATCTCGGTATGTAAAGATGGTCACCCATTCACAGACCAACCGTGGCAAGCGTAGCTTAACCTGATCGATTGACCTGTGCGGCTGTTATTATTTAGCCACGGGCCATCGTGGGGTTTTAATCGAGTAATGTGTACGATAGAACCCTCCATTCCTTCCAGACGAGGGCCTTCATACGGATTTCCCTACGGAAAAGAAGGGTTCCAACAACCTACTCTCACAGAAGTTTAATTACCGGAAACCAAGTAGCGACGCAAAAAACAAAACAAAAACAATTCCTAATCAATATCTGATCGATATTTTATCGTTTTAAGTTAAAAAATAAAAACATAAACAATTACGTAGGTGATAATCACTGGAAAACACATTAGCCGACGGCTTTCATATAAGAATGACCGATTTGTGATTATCGATAAACAAGTGTCTAATCATCATTATTGTACATGTATGTACCGCTCTCACTTTATATTTACAGCAAAACTAGTTTTTTATACGCCTTTATGTAGTGTGTTTCCTACCATCCTGGTGGCTAGGTTCCCTATAATTTCTCGTTCTTACCCTCATCTCCACACAAGGCGACATCTAAATGAAATGCGTAGATATTAAGTAGTAAACAAGCGCAAAAAAAAAATACTAGCTACTAGGCAATCAGTAAAGTTACGACACCAATTTCCGGATGCGTAATGCTTAGACAACTTATGGTGCATTCCATCGACGACAATCAATGACATCGTTACATATTTTGAGGCCATTATTAACGACTGGTCGAAATTTCAGACGTTGCAAGGCATTTGTTGCTTCCATTTTATTGTATGCCACAGGCCAGAAAGTTGCATCTTGTAAATGAAACTTACGTCTGTCTAGCGTTGGCTCATTCTTGGAAACCAGCTGATTGCATCAGTGACTGACTGGACTTTGAACAGGATGGAGAGGACTTGGCAACAATGAGGATTTTAATTGAATCAGTAATCTTTACATATAATTATAATAAATCTTTTTACAAGGCCATTTAACATGCAAACGTAAGCTCAATCACAAATGCATGTGGTGTACGCAAAAAGATTCCGTATTTACTAGAAATCATGAAAGATTTCCTGATAACTCGAAACAAGATCACACTGGAACTGGAACTTCTAGACAAGCTGGTTGCTAATTTAATTTATACATACACATTTTTTTTTAATACATTGTCTTTTACATTCATCCACTTTTTAAAATACTAGTAAAATTTTACAATCTTTGTAAATATGTGAGCACCATGTAGCTATTACATAATTGAATTACCAGTCTGTTATATTTTTAATTCTTTTTACCATTTGTGGCTCCGTGCCTCGGAAAGCACGTTAAGCCGTTGGTCCCGGCTGTCATTCGTGGATCTTTGACAGTCGTTACAGGTAGTCAGAAGCCCGAAAGTCTGACAACCAGTCTTACCAAGGGGTATCGTATTACCCAGTAACTGGGTTGTGGAGGTCAGATAGGCAGTCGCTCCATGTAAAATACTGGTATTCAGCTGCATCCGGTTAGACTGGAAGCCGCCCCCAACATAGTTGGGAAAAGGCTAGGCAGATGATGATGATGATGGTAGACTAAATTTTATTTTAGGTGCATCGTCTTCACATATAATTATATAGGTAATGAATGTATACAAAAACTTGTAAAACATTTTAAAAGAGTAACGGTGGAGTTTCTTGCCCATTCTTCTCCACACGAAAACTACCTGTTGGAAGGGGCTAGAATCAATTCTATTTTTTAATTTTAATTTTTGACGTTCAAAAGTGCCTTTTAAGTGCCTATTTGAAATAAAACATTTGACTTTGACTTTGACAAGATGTAGAGGGAGGCTCAATTTTGAGAAAACATAAATTGAGTTTAGTGTTTGCGCCCCGCGGTTTCACTCGCATAAGTATTGATTCCGTGGGAATATCGGGATAAAAAGTAGCCTATATGTTAATCTAGGCTGTCAGCTACCTCCATACAAAATTTTATCAAAATTGGTCTAGCCGTTTGAGCGTGAAGAAGTAACATACGTATAAACACACACACACACACACACGAAACTTTCGCCTTTATAATAATTATTAGTATGGTAGTATGATTAGTAGTAGCCTGGGACGAACAAAAGGAGCGTTAGACTTTTCACTTTACAGAGCTTTATCCTGTTTTAGAAAAAGTAGCGTTTGACGAAAAAACGGCGTCTTGATGAAAAACTCGCTAGAAAGAAGATTGGCAAAGCGCGGGACAGAAGATTCGTAGAAAGAAGAAAAGAAACTATCTGTAGCGATGAATTCCTGCTATTTGTGAATAATGATAACGATGATTTTTAAAATTGGATGCCTTCATTTTCTAAGTAATGCACCAATATTTAGTTTTCATTCATTTCAAAGCCAGGACAGTCAGTACTAAAGTATTTTTTGTGTGACAGGCGTCGACGTATAGTCTGGTACTCGAGGAACGTTTGCCAAATGCTAAGATTAGTCATTTGACGTACGGCATCGTTACCACGCCCACATAGTGTGAGGAACCGAAGGGACTACCTAAAGCCAAAAGATGGAGAGCATCTACTATGTAAGAACTGTAACGTTGTTCAACTTTTACCAATCGGTTCGCTATGTGTAGTGAATACGGAGGAGTACATGAGATGAATGCCAAGGATCATGTTCTTGAGAGATGAGCTGTAATATCATTATGCATGTCATCCATTCCCATTTACAATCTTTTCTGATTTGCAAACCATCGAATTCGCCTCTACGTTCAAAGTAAGAAGATTAGAACAACTTGTAACGTTAAATGCGCAAAACCTCATACACCCCAATTAGTGCATTGAGTTAAAACCATAATACAATGACCAAAACTATTTTTATATAAAGCTATCTATTATTATTAAGAAAATCGTGTTGATTCTAGCATTACTTTATGCATTTAAAATTGAGTCTTATAGCCTTAAAATAAGACTTAATTTTCTTTGGCTCAATCGGCAGACAGAATGGCAAATACATAATTTTTGAAAAAAAAAAAACCTATATTAAAAGTTACTGAAATCGGTTCAGTAGCCAATTATGAACAAATTATTTCCAATTCGGCCAATTCGACAGCGTGATCGTTGGTTTTGCAAAGGTCTTCCTTCCATAGTGCAGCCGGTGTATTCTGTAAAATTCTCACCTTGAAAACATTAGTGAAGTGTGCATGAAGTACGCTGTCCATGGTGTCCCCTAGCATCACGTGAAATGCTCTCAGCTCACTTCAAGCTCACTTCACTTGGGCAGCGGGATTGTCCGAAAGGGTTACCGCTGCCCCGGAACACAAAGGGCTAAGGAAGGAACACGGGTGGGTTTTAGTCAGTAAGAGTCTGACACTCCCTTCTGCTCCACCCACAGCGGGAGGGGTCATTGGATGATTTCCCATCCACAAAAAAAAAAAAAAAAAAACCTCACTTCAGTTATGTTTGAGATTTTTACAATCTTTTTTTTTTTAATCTGAATCACAACAAGAGGCGAGGCATCGTTTGGTGGCCACAGTCGTTTTGGTCAGAGATAGACAGGTTCTCCCGTCTTGAAATGAATCCGACTTGAAATGAATCTGCTATTTCAGGAAGCAACACATTTCAATAATACTATGTTATTTACATACATTGTAATGAAAATTTTCCTCTACCATTTGATAATTGTATTTATAATAATTTATAATGCAAACTACGGTCCCACGCTATATGAAGGTCACGGCTAGAAAGACTGATCAGCAAATTATATTAATACTAGTATTGTTATATGATACCATTTGTCTCCACAGTATGGAAATTAATAATGTTTATTGATTTATAGAGGTAGGAAAAATACAAAGGAAACATCAGCGATCAATTCAAACTGGGTAAAACACAATGTAGAATTGATAACTTTGGCTGGCTAATTAGCTGTGATGTTAAATAAAATGTTATCCGAAAATAATGATAATCAAAATGTTGTAATTGTAACGCAACCCAATACTGAAATTTGTATTTTTCAAGATGTTTTAAGCTATCGTGATCGTAAACAACAGTATAAAGAAAGGAAAATTGGCAATGAGGGGTGTAAATCCATAATGCCTTGCCTTGCTAGAATTTGACTCTTGTTTGATCAACTAAAGTTAAGTTGCCTAGCTCTACCTATATAAATAGCGGATAGCACATAGAAAATACCTTAGTGAGAACAACACTATGTAAATATTTACACATTCGTTTATTTATTTAAGCAATTTGAAATTGTAAACGACTTCCGTTTTCTTCATTAACGGTTTCTGAACATTGTTGTTTTATGGCCATTCCTCCATAGATACACGTTTTCGATTACGTATCTATCGATACTTTGATAATAGGATATTGTGAAAACCTCCATTGCAATTTTCATCTTTAGTAGTGTCTTACTAAAGATGAAAATTGCAATGGAGGTTTTCAAATAGATTTGTCAATCATAAAATATCTGCCAGTCTAACCGGATGCAGCTGAATACCAGTATTTTACATGGAGCAACTGCCTATCTGACTTCCACAACCCAATTAGACTGGAAGCCCACCCCGACATAGTTGGGAAAAGGCTAGGCAGTTGATGATGATGACAAGCAAAAAAATTAATTAAGAAGTTATATAATTAATTAAAAAGTTATATAATTAATAATGACATTAATGACCACATTAGACTCAATAACTGATGATCGCAAAATGTCAATAGATATGATATTGAAGACGGCCATAAGTATGAATGGCAGATACACCCGTAAACAGCCATTGATCTTGAAAGCTAAATTAACGCCAAGGTTGTTTGGGAAGATCATCTATGTTCCTAATTATAGCCGTCTTAATATAGACTAGGCGTTGGCGAATTTGCTGCATCCAGATAAATTACTCTTGCAAAATTTTGCGCTACATTTTTGAAAGAGAAATGGCTATGATTTATGATTGTGCATCACTGGCTTTTATTAGGTTATCTTTTCTCCGAGATTTCGCTGGATATCTATCAAAATATAGCTCAGCTTTGAGACATGAGAAGTGATTTTTAAAGATACTATAAAATCGTACCAATATATTTTATTGAATGGGGATGCTATTTATAAAGAATGGTGAAATAGTGACAGCTGAATTTTGTTTAGATGGTATATGAGTTAATATAGAAAATAATATAGGTGATAGTGGAATTTCAGTCACAACAAAAACTATCACAGGATAAGAACTATATCATGCCGATCATCAATCATCATTATTGTCAGTTACAATTTCAAGATCATACTTTCTTTGTCCAACTGCCAATCTGATGCCAAATGTTGGGTACTCACTTTGGTTCACTTTGTAGGTCGGGACTACTCGGGAGAAGTATTGTTTGGTATGGGTTGAGTATTTAGTTTCTATCCTATTTAATTGGAGCCCTCCACATCATCGTCATCGTCATCATATCAACCTATGGAGAATACAGATATATCTTGTTTATTTTCTTCATAATGACTTTCGTCATAAATCAAGAAATGCTCATTATATCATGTTAAATACTAACAGCTATTGGCGTATACTTAAGTTCTATAAACGTCGTGTGTTATCCACTTTATCGCAATTATGACAATTTGCCATTTACCGAGATCAGAAGTTAATTGCAACAGCAACGCTACGTACTATGTAATCGATGCAATCGAACGTCATTTGACGTTGGAGTTGGACACAAAGAGAAAAGTTTGTCAACTGCTTCCTATGACGATGGGAGGTCGTCATTATTCCGTGGTTTATTTTCATTCTCATTTCTATCAGATTTTATTATTTTAGATTTTCAGAAACATTCACATTGAAACAGTGTTCAAGTGTATTTCATGACTCAAAGATTTTTCGACTTATTATTAACGCAAAGAAGATTTTCACATAAAATATTGATAGCAAAAGTCTTAGCGTTATCGCAGATAGCGAACTTTCTCCAATTCCTACCGATAAGGTCGATGACAGAACTAAAAACATCCGTCGTCTGAAATGTTTATCGCTGCGATAACACGTGCGCTACGCGCCAGTATTTCCTGAATTTCCCTTCGTCTTTTAATAACACACGTTTACCTGAAGTACTTGATTTATACCTATCGAAAACACCAAAGTAAATTTGCGATCTACACTGAAGGCGGAAACGATATTTTTCTCCTTATAAATTCTTCGAGTGTTCGCCCGAACTCAGGTGTTTCGATAAATATTTTCGACGGATTAATACTGTTTATTTTGACGATTAATACAGTTTTTCATGTAATCGCACACGACTTATCGGCTCGGGTTCAGAGCGCAATTGCGTCAGATAAACACGCCTGAACAACAACTGATAAAGACAATAGTCCTCGCTCTTATGCAACTAGATAACGTTGGCTGCGCATTAACCCTAGTATATAATATTATGATCTCTATACCTTCATTATACGGCACATAATCAGCTGGAACCGACGATAAACACTTTTACAGAGTAGCGCACGCTGGCTCACAGCTGTATAATGTGTATGCCATTTACATAATCTGGCCGAAGCGAAACCGGCTGTGAGGACTATTGGTAATCAATTTTCAATCAAATTACAACGTAATAGAGTACACTTTGTATTGTTTGCTACAAAGGCATATGGTTCCTTTGATTAGCGCGTGCAAACAGTTGCAGAGTCGACATATAGAAACAACTTCCGCGGCAATAAGTGAGTTTCTACTTGATTATTAGGTACATGACGATGGCTGCCATTTAAGATTTACCACACACATCTGTGAACTGAGGAAAATCACTATGTGCAAAATGTCGTGGTGTATTTACGTTTCACCATCATAAAAACTTGAAAAACACACAATTTTCTAACGTAAATCAGGGCATAAAATAGGAGAATGTGTCCGGTGTTTCAAAAGCATTGCACGATTCCCCACAATTGTAACAACAATTTAGAAAAGAAATACTAGTTATAACTGTGATCACTCACCTAAGTTTTATGAGAAACATTTTGTCACAGCCAAAAACAGAATATTTTCGCACACTAGTCACCGATGGCACACGTCTAGGAAGCAGAGAGACATCAACTATAATGAGGACACATACGGAATACATTAATGGAGATACGATCGTGCCGAGAATTGATACAATTGGAAGAAACAAGCTTGAAACATAATACATATAGTATATGAATCTTTTAGCACACAGATTGGATGCGACGCTCATGATTTGTTTTGCTCTTTGTCTAATTTCAATTGCTCTAAAGTGTTGACAATTGAAAAGGTTCTTGCCTTGCTGTAGAGTGTAGACTCTACACAGCAAGGCAATATCCTTTTCTTATTCTATTACACAGGTTTTAGGCTATATCTCTACTTAATTATGTTGGATGAATTAGAGGAGAATTTGAAGAAGAGTGTTCTCTATCTGGTGCAGTTGATAAAGTAATTTTATACATTTTTATAAAATCCATTTCAGTAACTCGTCTTGTAAATTGATACTTCTACTCTCGGCAACTATGTTGCATAAAATATTAAAGCGAAAAAGGAAGATAATATGAGAAAAATTGAAAACTCAACAGAATAAACGAAAGTGTGAATAATAATTTTTCAGATTCGACCAAAATAGGAAACAAGGCGTGCTCCGTCCAAACGCTGTAAAGCATGAACACACAAATCGATCATTATTTTGAATAACCAATTCTCCGCGCCCGATTCGACACGGAAATAAAAACAAAGATATTTATAATGCACACGCGAAATGTCAATGAACGTAGGGCTGCAGCTTGTGCCAAGAATGCGCTAATTAAGACATATAAGAAACCGTTTCACGCCAACGTGTTGACCTATGGAAACATGCGAACACGATAACGATTATGAATATTACCGATTCATTGGAATAATTATGAGTGCTTCTATTGGAGAAATTGAGAAACCAATTCCGATAAATGAAGTAATTATTACTGCTGACATGGTTAATAAAGATGAAGTATAATCAAGTGAACTGAATTCTAACATCCATAAAAACTTTTTTACAAAAAAAAAAAAACCGACTTCCAAAAAAGACACTACAAAGTGAAAAATAACTTTAATTTCGGACGTCAGTGCCGTTGGGTTCGCATTTTCGTTGTTTGCCACCGACTTCAGAATTTTTTAAATAGATTTACCTACAATATTACTGGAGATGTCGTGTAACAAACATACAAAAAAACATACAGACGAATTGAAAACCTCCTCCCTTTTGAAGTCGGTTAAAAATAGACCAAATAAGTTCACAACGGCAGATTTTAAAAATAAACAGTTAACTTAAGACTTAAACGCACAAATCACTTATGAATTCACAAGAAAGGCAAAGACCTTATAAAATAAACTCTCAACGACCGGTTTTCGTGCTATATTTAGCACCAAAACAGATACATTTGAAATTATATCGTTTAAATCATCAAGAGTAATTCTGAGTTGGACGATCTGCGTATGTACGGCTTCCGGCTTAGAGTAAGTGTCATGAGGATGGGCAGACGCATCCTCCTGAGCACCAGTAACAAGATAGTTACTGCCATTACCAATGAGTTGACCAAGCGTGATGATTATGACTACAACAAGACCGTTAGGTGGGGTTCCTTTAGAAGGTCTATGTCCTGACCTGATCAAGGCGAAGATGGCGGGATAGGCTTGCCTCCTATGCTAAAAGGACTGGATTTTTGCAACGAATAGAAGTTTGAAAAGACGGACGCCCTTACCCTGCAGTGAGACGATACAGATAGATGTTCTGCAGTGGCTATTAACGGGCTAACTGACTACGTATGCAAATTGATCAAATGCACATGGGCAAGATAATGATAATAATGATGAAGATGAGAAGTTTGAAAAGGGAGAGGGAGTTCTTTGCTCTGCAGTGGCACGATACAGTGATACAGATTATGATAGATTTTCTGCAGTGGATATTAATGGGCTAAAAGATTACGAATGCTGATTAAACGTTAATTTAGATAGACAGAGTGCGTTTTTTGGACTGATCAAAAGCTGTCTGCATACCGTTTATTATTCAATACAAAAAGGCTAACGACGTAAACATTCAGCCGATAAAAAATATTACGATGGTTCTTAGATAAACTGCGCAGTGTAACAATTTGAGTGGATACAAAACAAGGTGTAGAAATAGATTTCGCAATAACAATAATATTTATATCATATGAGAATGTTTGCTTCTTTATTTGTATCCGAATGCTGCCAACTATATGGAGATTGTTTTTTTACATACCAGTTTTTTGTCGTGTTTTTCCTCCTAAATGTCTGAACTTATTCGGCTAATAGACTATAGTAGTTTTAGAGTTATAAATAAAACATTAATTAGTTATAGAATATTAAATGCCGATTTAGACACTACTGGCCTATATAACTGGTTGCTCAAAGTTTTGTGGCAATGGCTTCACGCTTGGACTGACTTCGTTAAATTAACAGTCACTAAGTGGAAAACTTATAAATCCAATTTGGCGGGTTTTAATCCCAAACCAATGCTTCTAACATGAGCGGTGCGCATTAAAGCATGGAACCTTTATAGCTTCCTTATGTTCAGGCTGATTTATACGTCTCTGAAATTTTAATTTTATTATGCTAAAATATGGATCAAAAGAAAAAAAATCTTTGAAATCAAAAGTTCGCGTCACAGTGGTAATGTGCAAAAATATGACAGCTGAATTATTTCAGCAATTAACTTTTATGCTCGTAGTATGTGTGTTTATAACGGATTTAATTACATAACTGTATAATTTGGAGATAAACGACCTTGCAACTTGACCTCTCAAGTCTCAGGTATTTAAATAATTAACTCTGTAGTGTTCGTAATGTTTGTTTTCTCGTTGGTTAGGGTTATTGGTTAGGGTATTACGGGGCAGATTCTAAATCTATTTTCATTGAAAAGAGTATCTTTGGAAGTCTGGACATCGCAAAATATGAAGGACTAAGAATTACATACATAAATTCACGCTTTCTTCTGATGGGGAATGGCAAAAACTACAGAACGCTACGATCCTTACATACTCCTTCCTTTGCCTCGTTTACTTTCATACATCTGGTCACACGGACCAAGAATTGTGTCGCAATTTGGTCGGATCCAGCAATTCATTTGACAAGCTGCCACAAGCTATACATATTTGATTGATTGACTGACTGATTAAAATAGCACTTTGATACCAAACCTTGTTATTCCTGTCGTCCTGCCAGTGATGAGTCTAACTTCCTTTATGGCTTCATCCTGATCACCGTTAAAGGACTTGACTTTGACGTATGATACCAGACTTTGACGTTTGACATCAGCAACAGGTGCAGCTAATGTAGAATTTTAAATGATAGGTAAAGTACTTGCTGATATTTATCTACTACATACACGCAATGAGCCGAAAGTTGACAAAGATGAACATGAAAGAAGAGATAACAATATAAACAACCGTACAAGAATTTTGGGTTCAGCAGATGACTGTTCGTCATTATCCTGTTACAGCAGGCTGATGACGATGGTGATGAAAAGGACAAAACAGGGGCAAAGGAAATTCAATATATCACCTTTTTCCTTCTCCTTGTTCTGACAGTGACATAACTGAAACCATGAATTCAGCACATGATCCTAGACCCCGGAGTAGCGTACAATTTTTTCGACGTAGTCGGTCTAAATGTGTGGAAGCATGGAACAGCTTCTTTTTTTTTTAAATAACCAACGAAAAATTCCAACGCAGGTGGATTCTGAAACATATACTGAATCCATGGTCCTGTAGAATTCTATAGATTTTGTATCATTGTGGCCATGTATCTAATACAATTTGTATTAATCCATCAATCGTGGTTACTGATCCATCTATACGTAGAGGATTACGGCTCCCAAATTCGATTAATCCCTATTTTCGGCTTATAGGACCGTAAATATTTCTATTCATATGTCTGTTGGCACGTTGTTTTGCTTACATGAGCAGAATATTAAGCACTCTACATATGTGTTTTTTATTTATTGAGTATGTTTAGTTTTAACTATTTTACTGTATGTACTAATGTTATATTATTTCTGTGAATAAAATGTTTATTTCTGTTCTTTTTTTTTGATGCAGTCAAACTTTGATAATTAAGGAATACAAAGTCTAAGTATATTTACTGTAATTTTAGTATCTATCTTTTCACTTATTTAGGTTACCTTGTAGTATTAATGGTATTCTTGTTAAAGCTTCTAAACATTTTGTAACTTTAATCAGTTTCTCAGATACATTTTTTGTTGTCTGTGGGAAATATTTCGCGTCGCTAGTCTGTCAGCCATATGGCAATGTTCTGTCACAAAGGCTTAGGAAACTCATTAAAGTCTTTTTTCACTTAATTTGGTCCTAATCGAGCGTGAATGAGGGACCAAGGTTAAGGTTTTGCTAGCATTTAGAACACGGCAAAAATATTGTTTTTTTTCGCTACAAGTAAAACATAAAATAGACGAATTTTATAAGAAAACTTTTTAGGGTTCCTTTTTTTATTAATTAGCATCTTCTTTGAGTGAGGAGGGTCTCGTGGCTAACTGTTAACAGCCGCACGGGTCGATCGAAGGTTAAGCTACGCTTGCCGCGGTCGGTTCATGGATAGGTGACCATCCATTGCATATCAAGACCCCTCCGTGTCTCGGAAAGCACGTTGAATCGTTGGTCCTGGCTTTCATTCGTAGATCTTTGACAGTTGTTCCAGATAGTCCAGAAGCCCAGGAGGCGGGCAACCAGTCTTACCAAGGGGTATTGTGTTAGTAACTGGGTCGTTGAGTTCAGATAGGCAGTCGCTCCATGTAGAATCCTGGTATTCAGCTGCATCTGGTTAGACTGGAAGCCGACCCCAAAATAACTGGGAAAAGGCTGGACAGATTGATATTGAGTGAGACCAGAGAGAATTTATTAATATATCTTTTTTTGCCAGTCAGGTTTAGGCAAATTATAATCGATTAGATAGCCTAAGATTGATTAGGCTTAACGAGAGTATATGCCCGAATTGAGATGCTCCGATTCCTAACGAGATGAGTTGATTAGTTTATGGATTCTAATAGGCTTCTACGCGAAACTGGGAATAACTACGTTAAATAAAGTGGTATGATAAAGGTATTCTAAGTAACCCTGAATTACTGGTGATTAATAGTGAACAAGCTATATGTTCACAATCAGCCTGTAACTTTCTTACTGCTGGGACACAGGCCTCCTCTCTGTGAGAGGGAATGGGTCATAATACACCACGCGGACCCAGTGCCTGATGGTAGATGTCATGTGCGGTGCGTGGTCAACTTGCACTCCCCGCGCTTACGGCTCGTCGTCCCCGCGCTTACGTCTCTCCGTACCCGAGCTTACGTCTCTTCATCCACCCTTGCCCCTCTCACCCCTCTCGCGGCCTGCCTGCAACACCATCAACCAGCGGTCGGCGAGCCATAAGCGCGGCGTCGCCTAGCCGTAGCCGAGTCGGCGTATCGGAGCTGCTGCTCCGCTTTGGTTAAGTGCTTACGTTAGATTGACGCTTGTTTGACGGCGAGGCGAAAGGCGATACGGGGACGATCCCTTTCCGACCTTTAGTCTAGTATAAACGTTCACTGCTACAAATTAGATTTGTCTTGACCAGCACCCTAATTGCGTAACACACAATCAATCTCAATATAAATCAATTTGAAGGATATTGCTAATTCATTGCTTTATACAGGCAGTGTCTGGAAGTATGGATCAAATCAAATAGGGGCGTGGGCAAAGTCATTTCCAAACTTTTAGATCCTGAGAATGTTGGTGAATTTTTTTACGGTTCACAAGTTATGACCAACTTTTGTTATTTTCAATCACTTTGCATAGTGAACTACCAAAAAAGCCATTGTTACTGACAGTGTGTTACCCAATTACCCCGCTGAGTTCTAATTAACAATATCAACAATCAAAAGTCTGCCTATTAGACTCTTTCTTTCAGTTTCACGTATTTTGTTTCTCCTTTTGTTTCTATCACCCAATTGTTCTGGCCCGTGTCACGAAATTCTGCAAACTCCTAATCTAACAAACGTGATTCGATTTCAGTAGACTCGTCCGACGAGTGTAAACAAAAATGGCGACTCTATTATCACGGTCTTTTCACAAATAAAAAAAGATCGATATTTCAGATAAATTGATGTCTTCATAACTGTTAAATTGACACCTGAGGGGCAATTCTCGTAATTTTAAGAACGTTTACAGTCTGAATCTGTCAAAAAATTCTTCTAATTTCCCTAAATTGCGACAAGTTTTTGACACACTATGGGATTAGAAAAACAGCACTTGATTTGCTAAGATCATACCTGAAAGATAGAAAGGTTAAAGTTCAAGTAAACGGCATAAACTCATTAGGGTCTGAAATTACAATGGGCGTTCCTCAAGGTTCGATATTGGGTCCATTCCTCTTTTTAGTTTATATTAACGATTTACCCCAATTACTTCAAAATCAACCAAAGATGGTGTTATTTGCAGATGATACATCATTGATCTTTAAAATAGACCGACGGTCACAAAATCTTGACGACGTGAATAACTCTATTCTTCAGGTCCAAGATTGGTTTACGGTAAATAATTTAGTACTTAATGAAAAAAAAACCAAATGCATTAGATTTAAATTACCTAATGTTAGAAGCAGCGAATGTGACATCATATTGAATGGCCAAAAACTAGAGTTTATTGATCAGACAGTTTTCCTAGGAATCACGCTAGACGAGAAATTACAATGGGGGCCTCATATAACATCTATTGCGGGGCGGCTAAGCTCGGCCGCTTATGCTGTTAGAAAGATAAGACAGTTAACAGATGTAGAAACCGCGCGTTTGGTCTATTTTAGTTACTTCCACAGTATTATGTCATATGGCATTTTACTGTGGGGTCGGGCTGCTGATATTGAATCCATTTTGCAAAAGAGAGCTGTCAGAGCCATTTACAATCTACGTCGCCGTGAATCTCTTAGGGAACTATTTAAAAAGGTTAATATTATGACGGTACCTTGCCAATACATTTATGAAAATATTATGTATGTAAGAAAAAATCAACATCTTTTTAATAAAATAAGTGATAGACATCATTTTAATACTAGAAATAAAGATAAATTAGATCAACCTTTTTTCAGATTATCTAAAGTGCAAACATCTTTTATGGGGTACTGTGTTAAATGCTACAACAAAATACCTTTTGATATATTACAATTAAATGAAAGAAAATTTAAAACTCACATTAAAAGTACACTTTGTAAACAAGGATATTACAAATTGGAGGATTATATCCAAGATAACAATGTTTGGAAACATGCTGGTCCTGCTCCATAGGACAATCTAGAATCTAGACAAAATAAAACTGGTTGCTAATTTAATTTATACACACACTTTTTTTTTAATACATTGTTTTTTACATTCTGTGACAAATGTAACTCACACACTTTTTAAAATACTAGTAAAATTTTACAATCTTTGTAAATATGTGAGCACCATGTATCTATCACATAATTGATTTACCAGTCTTTATATTTTTAATTCTTTTACCATTTTTGGTAGACTAAATTTTATTTTAGGTGCATGGTCTTCACATATAATTATATAATGAGTGTATACAAAAACTTGTAAAACATTTTAAAAGAGTAACGGTGGAGTTTCTTGCCCATTCTTCTCCACACGAAAGCTACATTTTGGAATGGGCGACTAGAATCAATTATATTTTTTAATTTTAAATTTTGACGTTCAAAAGTGCCTTTTAAGTGCCTATTTGAAATAAATGATTTGACTTTGACATTTGTTTGTCGCCGAGATGAGATTGCGACTACATTTTGAGCGATTTAAATTACGAGAATATTAAAACTTTATGCGCAAGTAAAAAAATACTATACAAAGGCGACTTTGAGGCATTTTCTGCCAGTCAACCTTAGGGTGATGCAGAGACATAAAATGGCAGGTGCAAAATACGGGATAAACAGCTCGGAAATGACTGTAAAATACAAAAATAAATACTAATACGTAGATACATACATAAATACATATAAACAAAATGAACTGCCAGGAGAAATAACGATCGGTCGGATATTATATTATTTAGTATCGAGTTTGTTGTCAATATCATTCACATTAATTCTGTTTTCCGTTACCTTGTACATTTTATTGGTTAGTAAGTCATTTATTTACAACTTCAATGCGATTAATGGTCTCTTGTCAAGCATGTCAATATGGCTCCTCAAAGAAAAGGTAATATAATAGGTTTGCTAGTGACTTCACTAAGTTACACCACTAGGTGGGTCCTAACTCTTAGGTACAGATGCCCAATAGCTTGTTGTTGTTCCATACCTTGCAAAGCACGTGCACGTTAAGGAGCTGTTGGTCCCGGCAATCATACGTGGATCTTTGACAGTCCTTACGGGTCGTCAGAAACCCGTAAGTCTGACAACCAATACTAAGAGTATCACATTACCCAGTAACTAGGTTGTGGAGGTTAAATAAGCAGTCACTTCACATACTGGTATTCAGCTGCATCTGGCTAGACTGGAAGTCGAACCCAGCATAGTTGGGAAAAGGCTAGGCAGATGATGATACCGAGGTTATTGCGACGCAAACAGCATATCAGCCCTGAAATATTATCTAGAATTTTCAAACAAACATTTACAGTACTTTTTCTGTATTATATCCTTGTCCTAATATTTGTCCATTTTATTTTCCTCGTCGACATCCTCGACCCGTAACTATAAGTCTATAATCCAAACTCTTAATTACGCGATAGCCCAGATATATTAATCCTTATATTTGCCGACACATTCTAATGTTGTGATAACGCTATCAGACTATCACGGGGTAATATCGTGATACTGATAAGATATGGGGAAAGCCTTTCATTATTAGCCTTTTATTATTTAGCCTTTTATTATTTTTATTTAATAATTCTGTTTTCTAAACAGTTATGCAGTTCGGCAATGTGAAGTTGTTTTGTCGGAAATGGTGATAATGAGACCTTCTACATCTGCACATATAATAAAATATAGTAACGAAGTCAAAACTGTTCTATTGACTATTATTGAAAAAAAAAGTAATTCCATAAAAAGTGATGCCTAAAATATTGTTTTTATAATTTATAGCTTTTAGTTTGTTCCGGATTGGCGCAAAAACGGCTGAACGGATTTGGATGATTTTTTTAATCCCGGTAGTACGTTCTCGTGGGATCATTTTCGACATCCACGCTGGTGAGGCCGCGGGCAAAAACGAATTCGAAACGAAATAAAGGAAAATAATGATACTAACATGGTTAAAAATATTCAACTAAAGAGAAACCCAGAAATGAACAGGATGTGTCAGAAATGAAAGTGTTCTTAACAGTTTTTGCAGTAATTGACATGGTCATAATTGGCAGTGACTCTGCAAGATTGGTTTTGCAGATTGGATATCACGATAATCCTAAAAAGGAAAGTATAAAAACTACAATATAAAACATCGCTATAGCCATCGAACAAGTAAAAGAAAACATTCGCTCTGGCCTATAATCAATAAAGGGTCAGATCATGTTTATGGCGCATCTTATCTCCATACTTTCATGTTCCTCTGGTCATAGCAATAACAGTAGAAAACCAGCAAACACAGATCTCTTTGTGAAGGTAACCAATGTACCGTGCGGGTGGTCTTCCAAACGATTGGCCATTCATGCAATACCCGTCCACAATGGCTGATCCTGGCTCAATTTTGTCGTACATTGGCAATTTAGTAAGGGTTTGAACTAGCTTCATTCTTATAAAGTTAGCGATGGATATCAAACATCTGTCACTGGTTCTTTGTATGCCAAAGCCATTAAACTCCAAGGAAGTGGATTGACCTCCATGTTTTTATATTTAATCTTGTGTGATGTGTATTTATAAATGTTGATTTAGTATTTGGCGTGTTTGTGAGAAAATATACAGAGATTACTGAATGTGTGGAGGTTGGGCATTGACCTGAATCTCAAGTTTTGTAGGTAGACATCAGCAGTTAAAAAGGGTGTCAATATGGGCCGTGGGAACATACAGCATCGCTTTTGGGATTTCAAGGTAACTTAGGGTCTGGATTTATGCATTTTCGTGTATATCTTATGAAGATAATTACCTAGGATTAGGTAGGGAAATGATGCAAGATAGCTCTTTGGATGTGGCCTTAGCACCACATCCGAGAATCATACCTACCAAAAAAAAAGCACACGTTTCATGAGTCGTCATCACAATTGCTCAACATAAATCGCTCTAAAACGTAATAACACAAAGCACAAAGAACCGTTACGCAGTTGTTGTCAAAACTGTTACAACGTATGTTTACAGAAGTGATTATGAGTTATCTATCAGGCCACGTGTGGAGCTGAATGTGGAACATTCGCGAAATAGGACAGAGATAATGATGTTGTATTTGTGATAGCATGAAAAAGATATATAGAAAGATAGCCTGGTGCAGGTCAAGTTAGTATAAGAGAGACAGAAAGCACGAATGATAAAGGCAGGGTAAGTTAGAAGACAAAAATGGGCAAGAAGTTCATGACAAAGTGATATTCTATGAGCGATAACAATGCTGGAAAAGTCAAAAATGTATTGGATTGCCATAAGCTATCGCAAAGCAATCCTGTTGAAAGTCGTTGTAGAACGAAACGCTTTGAAAGCGATTCCCAATTGTCTAGGCCCTTAGGTCCAAGGAATTATGGGTCAAACTAGCAAACAACTTTTTGATCATAAAATGACGATAGTTAAAGTGTTGGATGTTGTTCTCTCATGTGTGTCGGTACGAGCAAGGTTGGTAGAGCTGACTGGCCAAGGTGCGTCTTACGTAGTAATTTAGTATCGTCGTTAGTTGAAGATCTTTTAATGCATCTTATAAAGTTTGAGGTATGGTTAATGTGCAATCTTGCACCTAACCTGGTAGCAGCCCGGATGTTCGGGGCAGCGGGATTGTCCGAAAGGGTTACCGGTGCCCCGGAACGGGCTAAGGAAGGAACACGGCTGGGTTTTAGTCAGTAAGAGTCTGAAACTCCCTTCTGCTCCACCCTGAGCGGGAGGGGTCATTTGATGATTTCCCATTCACAAAAAAAGAAAAAGCCCGGATGTTATATTTATTTTATATGTTTATTTTATATAAATATTATACATTATTTGTTTTATTTTTTATAATATGTTTATGTTATTTAAACCATCTCTGAGTGCAGTAAAGATGCCTTTCAGTGTTTATTTTAGGTTTTTATAAGGGCAATAAAACATTTTGACGTCTGCATAAACTTCGGGGTCAATGTGATCCAATGTTACTTTTGAAAATATTTTCTACAGCTTCGTTAATTTATACTTTCGGCCGTTTCAGTGACGGCGTGGTTTTAACCCTTGGTGCATTCTTTTTTGTATGGTTAGGCCTTCTGTATTTTCCAGCTATATGTGTATAGCTTAACATTAACTGACATTAAAATGATACCTGTCCGCATTTGGAAAGACGTGAAACCGGTACCGGTTATTAATTCCGTATCTACAAGTTAAAGTAAAAGAAAAAACATTAAATTGGTAATTAGTAAAGTTAACTTAATTGTAATTTATCTGTTACTTATTTCTGACGAGTATTTTATCTGACTATGTAATTGTGTTATGTGGTCAAACGATAATGAGCTGATATTTTTGAAAGAATCCGTTTCTATAAATACCTTATGCTTAGTGATGGTAAGCGAAGTCAGGATTCTTGTTACACGCAAAAATGTAATTACCTGAAAAAAATAAACAATGAAATTACTACAAAAGACTTAAAATCCGAAACAATCTTGATAACAAAACAATACAAAATATTTGGTACATATTATAGTTTATATGACAACCTTCTTAAAATCGAAAGTCGTTTGCAGATGTCAGTTGATCAGCTGATCGAATGACCACAAACAAACGACCGTGAACCCTTTGTGACAGCTGTTATGGAATATAGCCAAGACAAGACATTCTTTCACAGAGGTTTTCTGTGAATCTATGGTTTATCGAGAATATTTATGTTGTTTGTGGTGCTATCGTCAACCGGCCAGTGTTATTATTTATATAATGGCTTGACTCTGCTTGACTTGATATATTATTTTTCTTACTCTTCTTTTTATCTTTAGAAATAAAAATGAAATTCTGTTCGTCGGTAAGCGCATCACTTGAGAACGGGTGGACCGATTTGGCTATTTTTGTTTTAGAATGTTCGTAGGTAATAGTCGGATTAGGTTTTTATGGAAACAAAAAATGGAAAAGTTTACCGTAAAATTAGATAATTCAGGACAAACTGTAAGTGCTTGTTTCTATGGGATTTTGGTATGAACTCAAGACCATATTGAAACTTTGACGGGACAACGTCAGTCGGGTAAGGTCAACTAGTTAAAAATAAATATGAATCTGATTTTGGGACCGGTTTATTGAGCTCTTAAGAGAAAGACATGTTTTTTTGGAAGGTCTGAGTAATGGTACGATTATTTTGAACATTTTTAGCAGATAAATATTTAGTATAAAGTAAGTAGCGGTGATTTATTACACGTGTTTTTCAATTTTATAAAATAAACTAGCTCCTGCCCGCGACTTCGTCCGCGTGAAATTTCCAACCTGTCGCATCGCATCGCCCGCGCTATTACCTATTTCGTTTTCGTTCTGACTTTGTTCTTTTTCCTGGGCTCTTATAGCCTTCCTCATGAATTGGGCTATCAAATGCAAAAATAATTTATGAAATGCGCCTGCTAGACCAATAGATTAGCGTGTTCAAAAAACAAACAAACCTTTCAGCTTTATTATTAGTTTATAGTATGGATAGAATAATGCCATCAAAGAGAAAGTGAAAGGACGATGTTCATTCGACTTTTTTCTATTTATAGAGAAACTTTTTCAACAAAATTGATTTGAACAACACCGAATAAGTGTCAGAGAAAGTCAGAGTTTAATGTAGGTAATTAGATGATTTATCATATAATATTTATACAAAATTAAAACCTTATTCCACAGCAAACGAGCGTCAATTACAATTATGGGCCTTTGACGTACAAATTGAATTTTTGACAAAAAATGTTCATGATTTTTTAATAAGAAAATTCTCGAAATTAATTTGCATTAAATTCGCGTCAAGTATAAATAGCTTTCTAGAGCCCTTTGATCCATTTAAATGTGTTAGAAAGATAAGAATTTTGAGAGCTTAGATTTCTAAGGGTAACTTATTAATATTTATAATGTCTTGGGTTCAGATTAATTTTAAAGAAATTATTGTTAAGTATTTATTACATTATGAAATTACACACAATTAAGGGCTGATTTCTCCAACTCCAGATAATTTTATCGGGGGAATAATTTTGAATTTTTGACAGTTCGTCCATACAAAAACTGTCAGACGTCAATTTTATTCCACGAATAAAAATTATCTGTCGATTGAAAAATCAGCCCACACAATTAATTACATATAAATTTAAATTATTGTTTTTGACGTTTTCTTTTTCTATGCCGATATTATGGCTTCTATTTATAGCGTTTTTTGTCACATTTTTTCTTTGACAGCTAATCTGGGCCTCAAGTCTGCTATTACAATAGTGTCAGAATGGTCTATCATTGATTTCATATTTGTTGATTTTGACAAGTTTGGTAATCTACTAATATAATGGCGTCATTATGACTTTCCAATGGTCAACCACTGTGCACTGACACTCCATTGAAAGAAATAGCATAAAATGGTAATCTCGTACATAATGACAAATGAATAAATGTAATGTTTATTGCTATTTACGAACTTCTTACTACTTCAGATTGCAAACACTAATACGTAATATGTAAAAATATATATTAATGATCGACGATTATGAATTTAGCAGATTACGAACTTTTAGCAAAATGACAATGGGATCGTGTTGGAATGACGAATTTATAAAAATAGCAGACTTGGGCCCCTGTTCTGTATAAATCTCACTGTGAAGACTTACATGAAGTGAGGCTGAAGTAAGCTGTCGTAGTTATAGCGTCAATTCCTAGCATCAGGTGGAATGATAGAGGTGTGAGGAACAGGGTCTAAAGTTCACTCAACCTCCATAGAAAAGGGAAGATCCTCCGACCAGACGGGTATTGTGTCTGGCGGGCAACTGCCCAATGATTCATGTCGGGCAGTTGTACATTTATGCTAGTTGCGCGGTAAAGTCTGCTTGCGAGATGCAGGATTTTGTGACATCAGTATGACGCGGTGTTTGCATGTGGCGTTGTAGATACCGCACCAGAATAACCGCTCACTTTATCTATATTTTCACGGTCATATTTTTGCAGAATAGACCGGCTAGACTAGAAGCTAACAGTGGCTTGAACTTTATCGAATTCAAATCTGGAAATTCGTGTGCAGAAGTCATTACAACGTTTACACTTAGTTGATTACCTTCTTCACTTATAGGCTGCTTTCCACTAGAGGTGTTCTATGCAACTATGCTGCGAGGATGTGAAAGCTAAGTTACGAAACTAAGCGACCGTTTTCACTAATGCTAAGTTGTGTAGCAGAGCGAGGAAGATGTGCTATAAAGATGCGCCGCCGTGGGGTGTAAGGTCCCGCCGTGGGGTGGAAGGTCGCGTCACGTAAAAAGAACGCTGAGCGACAGTGGAGGAAGTGTGTCTGCGCACGGGGACAGTCGTGTCCTAAAGCACCTATACTCCATTTACAATAAGATTAGACATTTATACAAACCTTTTTACAGCTTGTTCAACCGATTTTGACTTCTATTCCGTAGGCATAAGGATGGCAACAAAAGCAAAAAAAAATGCTTACAATAACAACTGTTTACTGCTTTTTATGCCATCCTTATGCCTAAAGAATAGAAGTCAAAATCGATTGAACAGACGGTAAAAAAGATTTGTTTAAATGTCTAATCTTTGTAAATGGAGTATAGGCTATTGTTTTACAAAGTGTAATTTTTTTATTGTAGAATCATAATACACACATCAAAAGTGTCTAGGGATCAAGCATTTTTATGCGGATTTCTTGAGATTGAGATGTGGCTTTGTAATAAATTTATGATTTTATAAATTTATATGGATCCTTTTTGGTGCATTTCATAATTTGAATCAGGAACTGTGAATCAAATTCGAGTAAAAGATGAAAATCAGCTGTCAATATTTTCCCTATAAAAACATACAACGCATTGAAGACATTATTAGTGCTACTGTTTCCCTACTACTGATTAAAACCAACGTTATTATGGAGCGGCGACGTCATTTAAGCAGGGAAGAAATGCTCAGAGCCGTGGGAATGATAGAAGCTGGTTCCCGGCAACGTACTGTGGCTTTAGCTCTGAATACAAGTCAGAGTGTTATCAGTCGACTTTGGACACGTTACCGAAGCACTGGTACCGTGGCTGAGCGCCATGGAGGACGGTATCGCTGCACCACACGGAGACAAGACCGATACATTCAAATCTTAACTCGAAGAGCTCCAACAATAACCGCCATGATGTTAGCCGTGAGGCTTCATCACTCTTCAGGGAACTTAATTAGCGACCAAACAGTCAGAAACCGCTTGCATGAAGTGAACCTTCATTCCCGAAGACCGCTACGGGTACCACCTATAGCAATGCACAATCGTAGGATTCGATATCAATGGGCTCTTGAACACAGAAATTGGGCAGAAGAACAATGGCGTTTCGTGTGCTTTTCTGATGAGTCTCGTTTTGGTATGAGACCGGATACAAGACGTATACGACACTGGAGAACCCCTGGACGCCAACAGCGATTAAAATCCTGCCAGGAAGTCCATCCTTATAGTGGTGGAACCATCATGGTATGGGCGGGTATTTGGATCGGCGGAAGAACTGAGTTGATTTGGATCAGAGGCAACCTCAACGCTCAAATTTATGCTGAGACGATTGTATCAGACGTCATCGTTCCTCTACAAGTGCAAATCGGTCCCTTATTTCAGTTAATGCATGATAATGCACGACCGCACACCGCAAGAGTTGTAAGACAGACTCTCGCCGCAGCTAACATCAATGTCCTGCCCTGGCCTGCTCAGTCGCCAGACTTGAACCCGATTGAGCATGCATGGGATATGCTACAGAGAAGAGCTCTGCCGAATATGGAGGGTATCCAGTCGCAAGAAGACCTTTTTTTGTTGTTGCAACGAACATGGGCGGCCATTCCACAGCGTGATTTGGATGAACTCATTTTGAGTATGCCAAACCGATGTTCTTGTGTTGTTAGTGTTCGCGGTAGAAACACGGATTATTAATTGTTTAAGTTACCCAATAAAATTTTAGAGAAAACTGTTATTTCAGTCTTTTTTTCGAACTTTTGTGTTAGTGGTTCAAATGTCAAAAATCCCTTTATTAGGAAAATGGCAAATTTCTTTATTAATGCAAAGGTGACTTGGTTTATCGTTACTGTGACAAACGAAAACACTTTATTTGATGAATCCTTAAAGAAAATTTTAATTAATATCAATCAGGAGAAAAGTTATTGCAAAAATATATGTTGATCCCTAGACACTTTTGATGTGTGTAGTTACTTTACATAGCCTCGCGCTCTCTTCATACCACCAATTTGATCGTTAAATCGCTCAGTGCGCAGGTAAACGCCAGTGTTCTTTTTACGTGACGCGAACTATAGCTGTGCGAGGAAGATGCGCAGCTCGCGTTATGCGATGCGATGCATGATAGTAGGGAAGGCACGTGGAGTACTCTGCTCTGCGCATAGCTACACCACTCGCGCATCCACAGCTCCCATCCATGGCATGGTATAAAAAACATAGCTTAGTTGAACCAACACGGGTTGCGGGTTGTTGAGGAAAAGATCGTGAGGAAACTGGCACGTCATAGAAACAAAAAATTCGAAGACATACACACAGACCAACCCGCACTGGGCCCGCGTGGTGGATTACGGCCCACTCCCTCTCATAGAGAGGAGGCCTGTTTCCCAGCAGTGGGAACATTATAGGCTGCCTATGTAGTTGAACCCGCGAGGCAATTGCGTATTATATTATCAATGGGAATCGGTTTTATTTTGACATTTCAACAACATTCATTGCGTTATTTACGTGTAGAGCAAACAAACTTTTTGAACTTATGAAGCAATGGATTAGCAATTTGTTTCAAAATGATTCCGATTGATAGTGTGTTACGCAATTAGGGTGCCGGTTCTACCAGTGCTATGCTATGTGGACCAATTAATATGATTGGTGGATATCAATCGCATCCATAGCAACGTCGCATAGCACATCTCTGATGGAAAAGCAGCCTTAAACCATCGTCAAGCGAAGGTTTTCATGTCCACTCTGAATAAATTGAGTAAATAATATAATCAGAGTTTATTGGTCGTCAGTAAGGCTCCGGCTAGACTGACGACCGGTCAAACCGGTTTGTTTATAGGTCTCAAAGTCTTCCGCCTACTGCACGTGTATTACCGATAATACTATTACGAAATAATTCTTACTAATTGAACTAATAGTACAATTTCATTGGACTTGTCTAAGACTTGTAATAATTTCTTGTTGCAATTATAATTTATGTAATTGCCACTTGTAGCTGATTGTGATTATTACGTAGATTGTTGTTACGTTAATCAGTGTAATATTTGTATCAATGTATTTTTTTTATCTTATTTTTCTTATTAGGTACTTTTACAATCAGAGACCCGCGGTTTCGCCCGCATAAGTTTCGATCCCGTGGGAATATCAGGATAAAAAACATCCCCTCTTAATCCTGGTTATAAACTACCTATCTGTGTGCCAAATTTCATCCAAATCCGTTTAGTAGTTTTTGCGTGAACGAGTAACAAACAAACAAACAAACATCCATCCATACAACCTCAAAAACTTTCGCGTTTATAATATTAGTAAGATTAATCAAGATAATTTGAAAGTGAAGAAATGTATAATTTAGAAAATGCCACCATCAGAAATTTTTTGTGGAATTGTGTGACATAGTAGTCAAGGAAATTAATTGCTCAGCAAACTGGTACCCTACATCAATTTGCCTTATTATTAGCCATTTCACACAACTATCAAAGAATGACAGTTGTGATTTGAATATACGGACAATTTTAGTTGGTACCTAGTCTATATGTTTAACAGTTAATTTCCTTGACTTTACATTTCGATAGGGTGAATGTTTCAGTTCAAATATTCTTACGTTTTTTGCAATTTGCAAGGAAGTATTAGGTTGTATGTTGATCAACATTTGATTCGCGGCCGTAACATGTATGTGTTTACAGAATTATTATCATTAAAGTCATCAATACAACTCTGTAAGACCAGGTAATCTTAGCTACGACAATTCCATTATGTTATATGATATTTTTTAAATTCGAACTAGTAGTTCCAGAGATTAGCGCATTCAACCAAACATACAAACTCTTCAGCTTTATAATATTAAGTATAGATATACCTATAGGTACTCCATTTGTTTAGGTAATTAAATAAAGATAAACAAAAAAAACCACGTGACTTAGTTAACCGACTAAACGTAATACCACTCACTTCAATTGTCATGCTACATCACAGTTATACTTTTCAATTTAGCAACGTTATTAACGATTTATAACGTTGCTAAATTGAAGAGTACAACTGTGACGTAGCATGACAACCTAATAGACTGGTATTACGTTTAGTCGGTTAACCAAGTCACGTGGTTTTTTTTTGTTTACCTTTATTTAATTACCTAAAAAATTAAGTACAAATCTGAAATCGCCTACCCGTCTCCCGCATGCTTGGTGATCAATGCCTGTGCCTTCTCTGTATGAGAAGAAGCTTTTGCCCTGCACATAACCTGACATGACAACTTGACTTTAACACTGGCCTAAACTTTATATCAGTTGTCAGTAGGTCAGAGATGACGTTTGAAACGTCATCTCTGACCTAGCAGGTGAATAGTTACAGATCTTCTCATTGACATTATATGTCTAATGGAAGATCAGGTTATTACCCTAATCCACCCCGCTTAGATCAGATAAAACGTCCTTATGAATTCTAGATATTTCAACTGACGTTGTGGTTTTTTCGATAGAGCAAAATGCACGATCAGCGGGTTAATTGCGTAACACTATTAATCACAATCTGAATCATTTTGAAGGATATTAATTGCTAATCCATTGCTTCATATGTTCGAAAATGTTGTCTGCTCAGCAACGTAAATATCGCAATGAATGTTGTTGAACTGTCAAAATGAAAGCCATTCCTACTGATTACCCTTCAGTTCGGTGAATCCAGTCTCTAAAACCATCAAAAATGAATTCTTTCAACAATTTATAAACATTAATAAAAACGCGACTCTTCAAGGTTCCATTATAAATAAATGGCGCCAGATTTTTAAATAGTATTATTAACCTTGGTAACGATGTAGTCTTTATTTTATTATATCTGCTTATATAATTTGAAGATTTATATGTTCGGAGATGCTATTAAATGCGTACATTGCCCTACTTACGAAATAGTTGATGAAATTGGAAGTTATGATCATATGATACAAAGTGTTAATGGTTTTAAAAACATAAAAATGCAAGACGCATAATATATCTGTCAAAGTTGAACTTAATTCAGAAACCTACAAGAAACATTAGCCTATATCTGCTCGGAGTGAAGAAAATAACACTAACGCTAATGAACTCTGAGAATATCATCCGGTGTTTATCTCAGCTGTAATCTACAGGTCTTAAATTAGAACGTCTAGATTCAGGCCTTCCTCAAGATTTATTGGTCGCCCGTTGATTTAATTAAGACATCGAAATTCACGACATGCGGAGAGGATAATGCCTTTTGTCGAAGGATGAGAAACTGAAAGGTATGAAGGAAGATTGTTGGGGTAAGTAAAAGGATGGCTGAGAGGCCAATGATCGAGCCCCGTGGTAAGAGAGACCTATGACAAGTAGTAGACTGCTATGGGACAATGATGATGATGATGAGAACGCATAGGTTTTCTAGAAGATTTTAGAAAGTGTGAGTATTATTAAACCTAGTATGCTTCTTATAAGTGCATTTGCAAGTAAAAAGCTATGCTGTGATAAATTGAATCGTAAACAAGTCATCACGGACAGCGCATGATCAGCGAAAAAATTCACAGAATGCTTAGTAGCTGTCGTTCAAACAATCCCACGCTTGATTTGCGACCGTAAACAGTTTTTGTAACCAAACAGTGGGAGTTCCATTGAATTGATTCAGATAAATCAAACATCGTAATTACTTGGGTTTAACGCCCTATCTTTGAATAACAAAAATGTTTTATTTAAGATTTTTGTAGTATATATATGTCATTGTCACTGATTGTTCACATTAAGATCAAGTTTTGGGATTTGATAGTAAGGTAATATTGTGAAATAAAACAAATATATAAACAAGTCAACTGGGTGATAAAAGTGATGCGATTAATCGATTACCATATTACGAAATTAAAATGATAACGATGTTAGTAGCTGATTTAATAAAACAGACAACGAATCTAATCACTAATCAAATAAAGATGATCCAGTGAGATTTGGATCCATAAAAGCAGAACACGATACTTATAAAGTCAATAGCGAGAATAAATGTCTAGTAATTAAAGTATAATAGGAGTATCAATTTAGTTGCGACCAAGTAAATCCTAGTTTTAGAAACGCTGCACTGAGTAAACACATTGAAAAATGGTTTTGCGAAATTACTAGACGTAGATTGAGTTAATATTAAGAGAGTTAACAACCTCGCGTACTTTGGGGGTTAATAGGGTGTTATTCAAAGACTCGATTCCATGAATCCCTACTGATTTCGAATCGAGTACATTGCTCCCACTTCGATGTATCGGTGTATTATGTGGGGTGAACGAATTCGAACAAACGCAGCAATCGACTGACGACACGACGTTGGCGGGTCATTGAATCGAATCGCCGGCTCTATGCAAATTAGCTGTTTGAGTAACACGATCGTGACGGTTTTTAGATCACACACGCTTGATTATGGCTTTGTGTGTTTATGAACTACCTTCACGTAATTAAGGCCTTCCGTTTCAGCAACAAAATCTGTGGTGACGAAATCTTGACAGAATGCATTCAGATCAGAGTCAGATTCTCTGAATGTACTGTTTCTTCTCCAAGCGGTTTCAACACTGCTTCTTCTATTGATGTAAATTCTTCTTATTCAGTTTAGAAACTAGGTACCTAAATGTCCTCAATCATTATGAATTGGTTTGTAATCATTTGTTTAAGAAACAGGTTCACATAGTAAATCACCGCCGTCACAAAACAATCAATACGAGCTCGGTTTCGGCATAAAGTGTGTTTTTTCCTGATATGAAAAAAGGTGCAGAAGATATTAACTTATTCCGGTCCAGTGGCTTTAAATTTGATATAAATAAGCTTTTTATTCAAGCCTTCTTTCATATAAAATGACATAATAAAATTCTCGTAGAAAAAACATAAACGTAAAATTGTAAGTACCTCAGATACAATCTTACGCCGGTTTTCCTAACAACGACAGAGAAGTTACGTGTTTGTCATTTTAAAAATAGACGTGTTTCTTTTTGGTGGGCGTCCCTTGGGCCGGATTCAAATAAGGTTGTCAATCGCCACTTTGGAAAATTTTGGGCATTTACTAAGAGTGAAGATAAATCGAATTTCCAACATTTTAGCCTTAGAATCGTATTTAATATTAGACTAAAAGCAGCAAATGAGAATGAAAAAGAATCGAAGTTTTAACCTAATTTAATGTACAAAGCGAGTTAAGAGGAAATGCGGTCGGAGAGACTTTTGAAAAAGTAATAATTCGAGGTCTGGCTCTCGCTTATTTCCTCCTCGAATATTGGACCAATTTAAAAGATATTTCATAAACTGAATAAGGACGACATATACTGTGTCCCTATGTTTTTTTTTTTTCATTAATAATTGTCAAATTTGTACACTAAGCCTCTGTTGACAGCGGCAATTTTGAGCATTTTTTGAGGGTTCTAGTGCTTATAAAAATAATTTATCATCAAAAAAGACAACATAGGGACATATAAGTAGTTAATATTTATTATTCGGTAAAAATCATTTTTTTATGGTCATTAACCAGAAAGAAAACAGTCTAGAGCGTTTCTATGGAGAAACGACCATCCGCATTTCCTCTTAAGTAATTGCTCTAGAATATTAAAAACTTTTCTTAGTTTAAACTTGATAAAAGATTCTTCAGCTAAGGTTGTACGAACTACGAATACAAAACAAATAACAGTGACCTATTGCGTTTTAGATCTGCAACGCTCCAGTTAGACGTAGTGGGGTCTACAATATAGTAATTGTTAATATCAACGAATCAGAGGCGCTATCAGATTCTGAGTCCGTCCAGTTTATTCCAGATCTGTCAACCTTGTTTGAAGTACCGCCGGTTAGTGCTCCCAAATCTTCCAGTCAACGGTCCTCACTCCTAAGTAATGTGGATGAATCATCAGATTTATATCTCGGACGTGCTGAATAAGAATATACTGGAATTTATGTCGAATTGGGTTAGTGAATTGGGCTATGGTTAAGTTTATTTGTTGAAACTGCATATTATTTTTGTTGAGAAAGTTTTAAGTAGTATATGCGGTGGCTGGTGTGTTATCCATTATTTATTGTTCCAGTTAATTTACACTATTCGACTGCCAGCAGGTAGGTTAGTGATTATGTTAATGATAAGGAAGGATGAGTGTACTTAGGCGTATTTTAGTTTCAATGAAGTTTCCATAAATAAAATTACTATTCCTTTTCTTACTGAACTGAGTAGAAACGTAAACAAAACAAAAGATCGTAGCAATAACACAAGGAAAAAAATAATGAGTAATAATTAGACCTGCTCGTCAGCAAGTAGCAACAGACTGTTATTTATTATTATGTAACAAAGTCGAGAATTTGTCGACGATGAAATAAAAATAATGACAATCATAAGTCGTGTTACGTATAAACGGACTGTTGTCAAAGTTGCATACGGTGGTAAAATTCAACCAAGTTGCTTGATGGTGCCTGTCACAGACAGTAGAACAGAGGTCGGAAGTAAAGAAGATCGACTAATATTTGGGAAAATGTGGACAGAATTACATATTATAACACCACAAGCAGTTTATGCAGGCTGCGTGAAAGATGATATGGCTAAAAGGGGAGAATACTGAGATGACGCCTGATAGAGATTCATGGAGGGAACTAGATGGATGCTGCTTTAACTTCAAATAAATTAGATTAAAAAGGATGATGTTTAGCAAAACCAAACATATTTTCAGGAATTTTTGATTGACATATCATCATCTGCTTAGCCTGTTCCCAACTATGTTGGGGTCGGCTTTCAGTCTAACCGAATGCAGCTGAGTACCAGTATTTTACATGGAGCCTATCTGACCTCCACAACCCAGTTACTGGGTAATAAGAGACCACTTGGTAAGACTGGTTGTTAGATTTTGAACTACCACATGTATACCTCCATATTTTACTGTTATAATAAAGCACTTGTTACAACAATCGATAGATGGCCATTTAAGACTTCACATATCATGCATGACATGATATCGACGCTTGAAAGGTAAATTTGACTAAACGACAGGTCGAACTTCTCAGAAAAAAAATCATATAAATTCTTGTAATCATCCTACAGGCATAATTCTTACTGTTTTGGAAATCTTATTTTTGCATCTGAATCAGAATTTATATGATTTTTTAAAATGGAAAGTTAAACTTTAAACTGTGTTCCTGTAAAGTTAGTCCCACCCATGTCGCTTAGTCAATTTTGCCTTTCAAGCGTCGATATTGAACATAATATTTAGATTTTAATAACGAACATGTGGCCCCTGTTACAGGTAATTAGGAATTACATAAGAATACATTAAGTTTTTATTAAATACTGAAGTGCTTCATTACATAACAAAGGCTAATGTAAAACATTCGGTAGGTAGGTACACATACTTTTTGTGTTCTTCATTAAAATAAGGAACAGGCTTAACAAAAAATAAAACGGACAGACAGCCGGCAAAAAATATTGTAGGCTACTAGAACAGTCTATGTAATATGCTAATGTAAAATAAAGAGTAGATACGAGAACTACAGAACAAGAATAACCCAAAAAAGTATAAAATAAATATAAGATGAAATATTGAACTAAAACTTTTGTCTCATATTTTATAACTCCTAAGCTCACAAAAACATATCTAAGTAGGATTGCGCAACTTACCAATTGCACGAAGACGCAAATTTTATCAAGCGAAGTGAATTATTGTGCAGTGAAGATCTCGAGATGCAAAGACACAAAGGAAAGGCGATTGCAAGACGACACTCGTAAAATGAACGAGACATCTCCAATATTTTAGAAAAAACTAACACGAAGCTACGTCTCGAGGGGTACTGTAAATAAACATCTTATACCTAAAGCAAAATAAACCAAAGTCTTTGGAAAGGATCTAAAAATCAAACAGGGATAAGTCTAAAATGTGTCACGATTATATAAACCTGTAGATGATCAAACAAAAATGACAGCAAAAACTAACAAAATAAAGTTCAGAATTAATAAGTCTAGAAAATAAAGAAGGAAACTAAATACGCAGAGACATAGCAGGTAAAAATGAACTAAATAAGAAACAATAGGGAGCGTTCTGCAATGTATGTGTAGTCTGTCAACAGTCCAAGGACTCGCTGAATATTATTACAGAAGTTAGCCGCCGGCTAGACAGGGCACAATAGCCAGACATTTAAAATCACCGAACGCTTCGCCCGTGCTCAAACTTAGAAGCCAATGCACAGCACACGTCGAGGAAGCAGAATATTATAAAAACTAAATTGAAAACTGTCCAGACGATGTTCCAACACTTTATCCTGGTGCTGTAGAAAATAAGGATCGCAATTTCAATGCAGACGGGGGAAAGGGAGATGCAGTTTCAAGTTTAATGCACGCATGTCTAGACAGGAGAATGCAGAGAGAATTTATTGTAACAATATTATGTAAGTATACCCCACTGTCTGGGCATAAACTACTTCAATATAGATCTAACGGTAAAATGAAATTGGCTATTCGATGGTAGGTTATAAATGCATTTTATGTTGAAGTTTCCATTTATTTATTTTTACAGGCTACCAATCATAAAGTTCTACGAACTTTTGATTCATTTACAAATTCTTGTGAACGCTTAGTACAGACAACAATGAAATAAATCGCAATGTTTACAGACAGCGTTCTAGTTAAAAGTGACCAAACAAAAGGCAAAACTGAAGTTTTTAGTAAAACCAAAATGAAACAGGATTTTAAGTAAAAGACATAGTTTAGACTAACGAGACAGAAATTAAATTTTATTGCAGCACTGTTTGTACAGAACTGCGCAGGATTACACCTATTAAGGACACATAGCATTTTCTCTAACAACAATGAAAATTTTAAAGTGGCACGTTTTGAAGATCTGAGACGCAATAGGAAAGAGCGAGTACCTACGTTGTTACAACAAAGGGTTTCGGTATTTCAAGTCAACTTCATGTAAATATTTTCCTTAAACTCGTTGGACGGGAGCCAAAATTACCGAGACGAGTTTATACCTTAAAATTGCTTTATTTAGGTGATTATTTCCCGGGCCTGCAGTGCAACGGTATCTCCTGTACCCGTTACAATAATGAAGGACCGGTTACTCGAGCAGATTTCACTTTAATTACATGAATTTATGCAGTTTGGCGATGTGCAATCAATGTCAAGTGTAGCTTTTATGCTGGGGATAACAGTAAGTGTCTTGGAAATGATAATTATCTGTGTTTATGTTATAAATGTGCTGTCGCTGCATTTTACTGTTGCAATTCGTGAATTGCGTAACCTTGCAGAGGAACCGATACAGCGGAGATGATGCAGCAATTCTAAACTTTTCATATTCAGGGGTTTATTTATAAACGTTGCTTAAAGTCAAGTAATGATTATCGCCTGTGAGGGTCGGTTCACATCTAACGGAAAATGCGTCGCGTATTATCGGTCGCGTAACGCCAGAACAGACAATTATAGATAAAATATTCAACCTTTCACACTCAACCGATGATGCGTTAGTGCGAATAGACGCGATCGATTATGCGCTCGGCGCATTTTCCGTCAGACGTGAACCGACCCTTAAAAAATACACTTTTGACGTTTAAACGGCTCAGCAACGTTTATAAATAAAGGGGTCAGTTGCTATGTCAGTGGAGGGGCCCGTGGCTAAATAATAACAGCCGCACAGGTCGATCGATCAGGTTAAGCTACGCTTGCCGCGCTTGGTCGGTGGATTGGTGACCATCTTTACATACCGAGATCCCTCCATGCCTCGGAAAGCACGTTAAGACGTTGGTCCCGGCTGTCATTCGTGGATCTTTGACAGTCGTGACGGGTAGTCAGAAGCCCGAAAGTCTGACAACCAGTCCAGTGTTATCAAAGGGTATCGTATTACCCAATAACTGGATTGTGGAGGTCAGATAGGCAGTCGCTCCATGTAAAATACTAGTATTTAGCTGCATCCGGTTAGACTGGAAGCCGACCCCAACATAGTTGGGAAAAGGCTAGGCAGATGATGAGTTGCTATGTCAGTGATGGAGCCGCTTTCGAACAAAAAACCATCGTATGAGAACTCTTGAGTGGCAACTCGTAATTATATCGAAGTAATTACAACTTCCTTATTGTATTGATAAGTTGACACAACACGGAGTAATCTATTACATCATTAAGTCACAAACTCACAGCATGATACTGCATGTCAGTGTGCCTCTTTGTCTGCCGTATTTCATTTCCAAGGTCATCTACACCTGCTGGTGGAATATTACAGTCTTGACTGCAATTTCGAGCTCCATTATGGTTTGGCTGCGGTTATATAGTTGAAATAAAGTTTTTATGAAATTGTGTGCAGTTCAAGTTAGTTTGTCTTGTCTTCTTTAGCTTGTAGATCAAGGTAGTTGAATAACCTTGAGATCTGCAATTCTTGTTATAGTCGATTAATTCGCATAGATTTTCATAAGTTTATAAACATCAGCTCACAGTTCAGAAATGAGAAAATTGGAAGAGAAACACTAAGAATAACGTTCCACAGTGACAAAGATCACAAAGTCTCATATTCGCTTCCTGGTTTATGAGCCTGTGAATAAGCAGACCGCCTGCCAAGCGTTACTGCCAAATTACTGACTGTCTCCGTTCTGGAAGTCCCGTCCCGTCTGTAGGTACTCTAGAGATCAGTAACTCAAAGTTCACAGTCTGGGAGAATTTGTAAAATTTTACGAACTACTCGTATACGGTCTTAAAACTTTTTACTGATCATGATCTCTTATCTTCGAAGTAACTAAGTAATAGATCATAGACTAGTGACACTGACTGACTGTATTAAACTTGGTATACACTACGCTAGCGCACCAATTCGACTCAGCATTTCTGCTTTGCATTTGGCCACTACGACGAAAATTATGATGCGCGGAGTATTGTGGATAAATGATATCTATTTCTGTATAAATTTGTTATAACACTTTTACATGTAAAAACATTTTTTTTTTAAACTAGACGAGGCCGTTGTTTCCTAACCGACTGCTCTGAGAAGAAACACCAAATCAAAGTTAGAGGTTCCAGACTCTTTTGAAGTTCAAAGACATTATCTTGGTCAGATTATATGAGGACCATACATGTGTCTGTCAGTGCACGCATTTGTCAGTAATTATAAAGTTCAACTCGGAACCGCAAACATTGTGAATACTCAGCTTTACAGTATCTATGGTTGCACAATTTGAGAGTTAGGATCCACAGACAAGAGGCGATCTATTGTGTAGTCGTGCGTTTCGGTCGTTCCGCTGCAGTCACGAGCTTGAGGCCAAAGATAGCTGAGATTAGCTTTGTGGTTTATTTTATGGGCCTACGAATGCATTGGATATTTTGGCTGCATTGGACTTTGTAGCGTTCGCAAATGAATGTGTATTTGCTGTGTTGTTGAAGCTAGTACTGAAAAAGGATCCATTTTGGATTTACTAATTTATTACGTTCCCATCATCATCAGCTTACAAGTTCACTCCTGGCCTCTCCTATTGCACGCCATTCAACTCGATTTTCGGCAATTTATTACGTTTCCAACATAAAAGCCTTTGTCTCACAATCTTTACAGTTGAATTGTGTGTAATGAAAGATGTCATTGAAATACATTAACATTCACTCCTTATCAAGAGCCTCCTCATTATACAATACGTATCTACGATGAGGTGTCATAACATCGTAAATATTGCAATAATCAACTACGACAAAGGAAGACAATGCACAGACAAACGTAAACACTACAAACACTAGCAAAAATAAAAAAATCCCTATGACTCATAAACGTTAAGTAAATCACCTGTAATTTCATCAAGACTTTGCAAGAATCCATTGTTGCGCGAACTCTAGTTAATTACAAAAGATTTAGTGTATTACAAAGGCGCACACGTTCTTTGGATTAAAGCCAACAGCACAAGAAAACGTATAAAGTAAAGAACAGGAACTTTCTCTGTGAATCAGAGTTTTGTTGAACTGACCATCACTATGGGGATCTTGGAAGATGGTGTGGAGTCTGTTTATAGTACTGAGGAACTTAAGTGAATGAGTGTGTTGTTGAAGATGATACAAATTTTCAGAGGCTGAGTCGTCTAGAGATTGTTGATCTACATGGAAATTTAGAGACAACCAAGAAATGAACAATGATGTTAAAATTTTGGCAGATCTTTTGGAGTCTTTTCGACATCCTAGACAACCTGAGTTGATCATAAGTACTAATAACAACTTACCAGTGGGTTTTTCTGTCAATTGGCAATGAGCCCTATAAATGGTGACTCTTGGGAATAGTACTGTCATTAAGTAATTTGACTACATTATCTTACATGACATGAATAAATTACAATTTTGATAATTATTTCATTACTTAATGGATACTAAACTTTACATTACAATGCAGAGGAATTAACTTTAAGAAAATGCAATTCCCGAAAGTGATTCTAAACTTATAACTTCCGGACTCATTTGGAAACCTTTTCTTAATTTAAAAAAGTTTGCATTTACAGAAGAATCATCTCTTAATATCCAAGTAATTTCATGGATAGTCACCAGTATTATTTAAAGAGTTTCTGTTTCTTTCGTGTTTGGCTGCCGCGGCAATAATTTCGTTGAGAGCGTTATAAACTTACTGTAGTACCTAATAATACATTTGGTTTGGTAGTGATTGTAATGGTGCCTGAAGTAGCTATACAAGTTTAACTACGACTCGTTGTCGTTTTAAGGTTCTTTTTGGGTTCCTTACTAAAGTACGTACAATCAACAAAAAAGATAAGTATGCAGGATTGACGGATATAGTTTAAGTTTAGTAAGAAACCGATGGATGTTGTCGACTGAAATTTAATTTCATAAATGAGCTGTTTGTTATCTATTAATAAAATTAAATTTTATTCGAGAATACCCATCAGTTTCTTCCTAAACTTCTAACAATATCTGACAATCCTGCATACTTATCTCTTTTGTTGGCTGTACTAAAGAAACCAAATGGGTTCTTGATGGTACGAATACAAATAGTGCACAGAATACGATGCAAAGTGTGGATATCAAACATATGGATGAAACAAAGATGTAGGTCGTACAAAATGTTTATTTTGGCGGATGATTGAATTCGATAGATACAATTGAGAATTGAAAACACTGCCACATCCAGCTCTTCACGTTGATGTTAATTAGTTAGCACCAGACGAAAATACATGCAGTACGTTGTAGCAGATACGATAATAAATAATAACCCTTAATAATCCTTCATTGCTTTTTACAATGTCAATGTATGAAAATATGTTTTTCTTTTGCTCAGTTTTCAGCATGTAAATATAGTTGATTCTAATGCGCAGTTTTGCATTATGTATAAATATAAAGTTGTCTATTTTCCTCAACTGTACGACAATCAGCTGACAGTTTCGTATTAGATGCTCTTATTTCATATTTTTTGTGTTTTCGCCAAAAAAACTTTATAAACACACCTAGGTTTATGAATATTATTCAAATACACATTCAACTTTCACTCGAGATTATTTTTATCCGAGACGCGTATCAAAGCAATCACGGCTGCGAGAGGTCAACAGACGAGGACGAGATAAAAATCCTCTACTGTTTATAACCTTTTAAAACTATGAATTTTAACTCAACTAAGCGTTCGAAATTACTTTTGAAGAATTTTAAGCATCTCTTGAATGAACAGGACACAAAAGAATTATTTACTTAACAATAGCGAATAGGCAAACGAAATTCATTGTAAATTGTGAGGCCTTTTGAAATAAAAGTAAAAGAAAGTAGTACTAAGGTTGGCTTCATTGTATGCAGATGTTTAAAACTGCAAAAACTTTGAAGAGCTAGCGACAAAACTAGGTATTTTACAACTTCTGTACAATTAGCAAAGCGAAGATATTGAAACAAAACCTTTCACGGAACTGTATTGAAATGACAAGTACTTCACTTATCTCTATTGTATTACGCATATTGCAAGTGGCAAGTTCACGACTTGTAAATTATGCGATAAAAGTATAAATAAACAAAGGAAGACATTACTTTTATGACCTCTTTAATTGACATTTACAGTAACATCACTTTCGTTCGACACAAGGAAGACTGAACCTAGTATAGTCCTGTAAAAACTTTGTTGACAAAAATTATATCACCTTTGTTTACTATTAATAATAGTTCATTAACTGTAAGTTGACCGCATCCCATACGGTTCAGTTGACCGCAAAATTTAATCATCGTATAGTGGGTAATTGTTTGTGTATGTGAGAAACTACGCACGGTGCAATAAGTTTACCGTTACCCAAGAGACGAGTTACCGGGCCACCAGACGACCATAAGATACCGCTACACGCCTTCTACGGCAACCGGCCAAATTATAACTGTATCTAGTCGCAAGTCGCAACAGGAGCGGAGGATAAACGCAGTCGCAAGTTGGTCTCTTGAGTCGCTCGTGTGCAAGCATCTCATTTGCAGTGAAATTGTGTGGTGCCACAGTAATGACCATGTCGGTACTCACTTTCCAATCCTTGTCCTGACTGACATTTTGCGATGATCAATCGAGTGTGAATAGGTACACGAACACTGTACCTATATCTTTGATAATTGTATAAAAGTTATGAGCAATGCACACATTTGCATTGAAAGATGTCGATATGCATTGATATGTTACCGATGAGTCCACTGATATTATAAATTCGCTACACTCCCGATATAAAATTTATAGATCGTAATCTTCCTTTGAAGCACCAGTCCGCGAATGCTGTATATTACATACAATGTCCGAGGAAAATAAAAGAAAACGAATTACCTTCTGGCACAGTGGCGAATGCGTAATTTTAGACGTGGTAAAAAATCTTCGGTACAAACGCTGACGGATCAGAGCTCCAGAGCACAACACTTCACAGTAATATTGCGCAGAAGAGGAAAAAATTCTTTAAAATAACTGCACTAAATTTAGCCGATATACGCGATAACACGATAGCTCTAAACAAAGTTAGTGTCGAGGCGGCACACGTCCGTCGCGCACGAAGTCCACACGCGAATAGAACAGCTTGTTGAGTCGAGCACTCCGCTTGTCAACAAACAAAGAGGGCTCGATCGCGGGCGTTCTGCGCAGGCGCAACGACGCCACACGCACACAATACCACGCGTGTGAATGAACGTGTAAACATTAAGTAGATTAGTAGATTTCGCTGTACTCAATTTCGTTAAAGAATTTGAGGAGTCGCGCCCGACACTCCAAGCAAATTAAAAAGGTTTGTAGAAAAGTTTAGAACCTTTCCGATCGTAAGGTTGTGCTAGCCGGGGGCGATTCTCTGAAAACGTAATTTCGATGTAAGTCTGATGAGCGATTGTCGAAGCGATGCGATCATGAGGCGAGCAAGAGCGCATCAAAACAACAACACGAGCCTTATCGAGGAACGCGATATCGATAGCAGTAAAAACAAATCATAAGTAATTACAACGAGTCTAGACTCTTCGACAGCTGATTCCACATACATAATTATGGGTAGTTTAGTAGTTAGAAAAGTAAATCGTGAAAGGTCACGAACGAATGTTCTAATGTTGGCACGCGATACGTAAATAACAAAGTAGCCATGAACCTGAAGATGTGCGTTAGAAAGAAATTTGGTCCAAACGCGGGGGCGGGTTAGGGGGGACACAGCTCGCGAGAAATAGTGCGGACAAAGAGATAATCCATAGATAAGTTTAGACGTGATTAAAAAATTGGCTACTAAAAATACGTCAATTTACGTCAGGCGCTGACTAATTTGACAGGACTAAAATAATATTTATCTTCTGTCCTTTTCTTAATGAAATAGAAAGAAAAAGATGCACTGAACTTAAATTTAGTTTAGTTTGTGAACAACAGAATCGGGGCCAATGTCAGAGAATATATTATTTTAAATACAATGTGTAACAGAATAAACGCAAGTCCTGAAAGTAGTTTGTTCATAATTGACTACTGAATCGATTTCAGTAACTTTTAATAAAGGTATTTTTTTCAAAAATTATGTATTTTGCCATACTGATCGCCGCGCCGATTGAGTCAAAGAAAATTAAGTCTTATTTCAAGGAATTAAGACTCAATTTTGATTGCACAAAGTAATGCTAGGAACAACACGATTTTCTTAATAATAATAGCTTTAAAAAAATAGTTTTGGTCATTGTATTATACTTTTAACTCACTACTCTAATTGGGGTGTATGAGGTTTTGCGTTGATTACGTTACACATTGTATAGAGACCTTGTACCTATATAATAACCTTTATGAGAGAAATAAACTATATTATTATTATAGATACAGTGATGCTTTGAACAAACATTATTTACTTACAATGCAATGGCGATGGCGTTGAGAGGTTATGACGACTTTGACAGAGGCTAAGGCTAGACAATAGATATTTATGATTTTGGATAAACGCCAGCACATCAAGCTACCCGACACTGTCAAATTTTCCCAATCAACCTTGAACTTTATGCTGTAGTGATAAAGTTGAAAGTCTATTAAATCAATTTGACAGATTGTAGTAACTTGATGTGCTGGCGTCTGTAGGTACAATGTATTAAGTACTTACTTACAGATTTTTTAAATCTTTTCTAATTTTGCTCTTTGATAAGTTTGATTCGGAAAGTAAAGATACTGCGTCTGTTTCAGACAATAAATTCAAAATGATCTTAATTTCGTTATCATGGTCCAGAGCTGTGGTTTTAGAAATTGTTTTCAATTATTTAAGTAGGGCGAATTTCACCGATGAACGCGATTTTCTAAATTTGACCATTGTATTAGATTGATTGTTGTGGAATATTTGTACTGACAGGTCTTGAACGCGGTTTAGATGTGTTGATTCAGTTACATCGATGAAATTCACTTTTAGTATCTTAAAAATTGGGACAATTCTACTGTCTCAAAAATCTTGGTTTCCACCTATCTTAATAAAATTGTCCTACAAATACCATCGGAAAAACTGCGCACTACGTTTACAAGTCAACGACACGTGTAAACATAGGCTAACAATATTTGATCTAGTTAGTGCAGACCAGAACGTGAACTACACCTTATTAATAAATAAAATAATTTATACATATACTAGCTTTTGCCCGCGACTTCATCCGCGTGGGTTTCGTACTTTCCTCAAATAAATTTAACACCTTCTCCACCTCCCCCTGAAAGGTATTTCGAAAATTATTGATTACGATCTTTATACTTACTTTATTTAAAGAAATAAGTATTCGGGCCAATATTTTAGTTAAACTACCTAAGATGTTTCAAATAAACTATGCTCCCTTTTCATCACGACAGGGCTTGTTTTTGGATTTGGTACGTTTCTATTTTTATGATATAAAGATTATTTATACCCATTTGTGTTAATGGAAGTTGAAGTTTCTACTCCTTAAACTTTATTACCCTTTTCCACCCCGGTAGGAGTCGAATAAGTAAAACCCTAAAACTCATACTTTTTTATTTTAAGTAAGTAAGTAGTAAACCCCTAAAAGTGACAATCTTTATTATTTACTGAGGCAAATGTTGAAAAGTTTCAAGTTTCTTAACCAAAGGAATAAGACCACCTTTTCACCTTCACAGTTTTTATCCCCATAGGGGCGAAATATTGAAAACATGTTTGGGACGTTTCCATATCTTGACTCAAAGATTATTTATACCAATTTCCCATTGAATCAAGCCACGCAATAAAATACTCCTCTGTGATATGGACTACCCCCTTTCACCCCGTTAGGGTTAGATTTTCGAAAAACCCAGTCACACTTTTTTATTTATTTTGGTCATAAGTATACATACTGAGTTCCGAGTTTATATTATTGGACCGCGCGATAAAATTCTTCCATACAAACTGACACCCTCAATCTCCCTTTAGAGCAGAAAAACATAAAATGACAAACTATAATTTACTTAGATAAGTATTTGTGCCAAGTTTGAAGTTTAAATTTATTCATACCATTTTTTTGGAGTAAATCAAGCTACGCACTATAATACCGGCCTTAAAAATCGAATTACCACTTTTTTACCCGTCAGGGGTCTACTTTCGAAAGACCCATTTCTTATTACTTACTTAGGCAAATATTCCTTCCAAGTTTCAAGTTTATTAACCAAATGAATAAGATTTTTCGTAAGTATAAAGTTTTTCCCCACTTTTCACCCCACACAGGAGGAATTTTGAAAAATGTTTGGGATTTGTTCATAACTTGACTCAAAGATTATGTCCAACAATTTTCGAGTTAATCAAACCACGCAGTAAAATGGAAAATTAACTACTCCTTTTCACCCCGTCAGAGGTAGATTTTTGCAAAACCCTGATACATGTTATTCTTTACTTTTGGTCTTAAGTATAAATACTGAGTTTCGACGTAATCGGAGACCGCACGTTAAAATTCTTCCATACAAATGTTGACACCCCCTAATCGCCCTTTAGGGGGTAGTTTAGAAAAGCAAAAAATGCCAAAATTCATAATTTACTTAGATAAGTATTCATGCCAAGTTTCAAGTATATTAACCAAATGAATTAGATTTTTCATATAAGCTGTATCCCCACTTTTCACCCCCACAGGGGTGGAATTTTGAAAAATCTTTTGTAATGTGTTCATTACTTGACTCACAGATTATTTATACCAATTTTCGAGTTAATTAAGCCAGGCAGTAAAATTTGCCCTGTAAAATTAACTACCCCTTTTCTCCCCGTTAGGGGTAGATTTCCGAAAAACCCTGATACACATATTCTTTATTTTTGGTATTAAGTATAAATACTGAGTTTTGAGTTAATCGGACCGCGCGTTAAAATTCTTCCACACAAATTTTGACACCCCCCCAATCCCCTGTTAGGGGGTAGTTTAGAAAAACAACAAATGCCAAATTTTATAATTTACTTAGATAAGTATTCGTGCCAAGTTTCAAGTTTATTAACCCAAGGAATAAGATTTTTCATATAAGCTGTATCGCCACTTTTCACCCCCACAGGGATGAGATTTTGAAAAATCGTTTGGAATGTGTTCATTACTTGACTCACAGATTATTTATACCAATTTTTGAGTTAATTAAGCCAGGCAGTAAAATTTGCCCTGTAAAATTAACTACCCCTTTTCTCCCCGATAAGGGTAGATTTTCGAAAAACCCTGATACATGTAACTCTTTATTTTTGGTATTAAGTATAAATACTGAGTTTTGAGTTAATCGGACCGTGCATTAAAATTCTTCCATACAAATTTTGACACCCCCCCATCCCCCTTTAGAAGGTAGTTTAGAAAAACAAAAAAAAACCATTTTCATAATTTACTTAGATAAGTATTCGTGCCAAGTTTAAAGTTTATTAACCCAAGGAATAAGAGTTTTCATACAAACTTTCATCCCCTATTTAACTCCCTTAGGGGTTGAATTTCGAAAATTCCTTCCTTATTCCTCGTCTACATTATAAAGAAAACCTCTATGCAAAATTTCAGCTTTCTAGGTCCAAGGGTTTAGGCTGGGCGTTGATGAGTCAGTCAGTCAGTCAGTCAGGACTTCTCTTTTTATATATATAGAATATTGTTTTGCACATTCTACTAGGGTTGGTCCCTAAATTACGTTTTTTTCTTTTGAGGTACGAAACCCTCAAAAAGAGGGCTATAGTGGATAAGGTCGGGCTGTGGATGATGATATTGACTGAATATATGGTGAGGTCTAAAAATCGTTGTTATTATATAAATGCACCAATTAGCACTGGGCCCGGATGGTGGATTACGGCCCCTCCCTCTCATAGAGAGAAGGCCTGTGTGCCAGAAGTAGGAACATTATAGGCTGATTATGTAAATAAATGTTGTTAGAGAGGACCAATTTCCAGGTTCGTAGGCCATCCGTAGCGGTTCGTGGGCTTATCGTAGATCTTCGTATGCTCTACGTAGCGGTTCGTAGGCCTATAGTAGACGATAGACAACAACTCGAAGGACCAACAATCAGACTCGGAAATTCCGACGCAAAGTCCGGAAACTGATTTAATCAAGTCAACGCACTCGGATGGACGGAGACGTATTTCAAATTCCAATCATTTGTTAAGCCTTTCTTGCGTCAGTGACTCAAATTGTGAAACGACTGTTGATTTTGATTCAGTGACTTTAATAACATCACACGGATTGTTTTTGTGATATACATATTATATTTTACGCAGATAGGTATAATGATATTAATGATAATGTTCAAGGTGCCTTTCTCCGAATTTCGTGATTAGAAATAGAAGTTACGACGTAAAAATATTCATGTTCTGTGAATGGTAAAATAAGGTTAGTTTGTTTGACATATGGATGAACTCCGTATTCGGGATAACAGCTAATGTCATCGCTGTGTCATTGTTTTGAAACACAAGAAAAAAAAAGAATGTTCGAAATTCCAATACCAATAATTTTGAGTGAGAACGCAAATTTTAATGACAAAACAAAATGTTTTAAGTAATTACGTCTCTCAAATTTGAAGTTGAGCGATGATAAATCCAAGTACACACAGATATTGCCTAATATCCCACTCACTCCGTAAGTGTAGCCATGACACATGCATGCATTATCGTTGACAGATAACAAAGTACTACGTTGCACAAATTTGTATAAAATAAATAATTTGTACGGCAAACATTGGAATCATGCACCGTAAGAGTGGTTCCGCACTACATTCGATCCGAATCCGAGAAATGTCGATCCGAAGTGACCGTAGTCCTATTTGTATGAGGGGTTGCGCACTAGATCCGAACTCTATCCGTCAGAATTTAGAACATTCCCAATTCGGAGTAAAGTCGGATCTTTATTTCGGATTCGGATCGGATGTAGTGCGGAACCTCTCTAAGGGTGCTTGCATAAAGAAGCGGGTTTTTAAGCGCCATAATTGCGTAACACACTTGAATCAATCTTGATATCTCAATCTGATTCATTTAGAAGAATATAGTTAATTAATTGCTTCATATGTTTGAAAAATGTGTCTGCTCAACAACGTTTGAATAATGCAATGAATTTTGTTGACCTTGAACTGTCAAAATGAAACCCATTGCTAGTGATAGTGTGTTACGCAATTTCCCCTCCGGGGGATAAGCACACAATTCGTAGTTGCAGCTGCAGTTTCGGGAGTTTCCTTCCCCAGATCACCTACGGACTTATGATAAGTTCTGGCATAGATTTATACAGTGGTTCGGGTCGTAACTAACAATGAATATCAACACGATTTGACAGTTGTCCTTAAGCCCGATGTGTTTTTACCCGTCCGAAAAAGTTAATCCTGTTAATAAACTTTTTGGACGGGTACGGTTAATTTCGAAGAAGCGAACTAAGTACTTATGGACGTGCCCATATCTTCGTTGACGGATTGAGGACTTAGAGAATAGGCCCCCAGATCACAGTAGTCTGATATTCGGAAAGACAGTCGCTTCATGTAAAATACTGGTAAGTAATACTGCAGTTGAATAAGAAGTTGGAAAAAGGCTAGGAAGATGGTGATGATACTTAACTTTTAAAAGATATCGCTGATAATGAAAGATGAAAGCATATTCATATGCATTATGATTTTGGCAATGACAACAAAAAAACAGTATGGAAACACGTTTATTTGTGGCAAAAATGACACTACAAAATAACAAGTTGGAGAAAAATATGCGTTACATCCATGCAAAACGTCCGTCGCCCAGCATAGTGCTATGTCCCTATGCGAGACAAAGCCCCAGCTCGTGCAATATACGAAGAGTTAAATGTAACACAATAAGAAAAACAAAAAAAAATAGAGAATTTCTTAGTTTTAGGGGCAAAATATCCAGCTGCTTAGAAACACTGAGAAGGCACAGACCACGGACATCTGGCGTAACAAATTTCCATCAAGTATCACCATTGTGAATCAAGATTGCCTACTAAAGACTTGCATTTCTACACTCAACTGGAAAAAGGTAGATAAATCGTACAACTCCAAATCACAATGCGCATAAAACCGATATCAACAACACAAAACAACGTCAAAGCTTTCCTAGACAAGCCGTAACGAAGATTTACAAGTAAGGAAGCCCCCAATCAGTGCATCACACCTTGACCCATGCTATCAGCTGGTAAGATCTGGTTGAGTCCTTGACACGAGTAGCGTGCCAGCCAATTGTGCTGTTGTGTGTAATCTGATCGATTTGTGCCGTCATGTGGCGTATGGTGTACAACGGAAATTGTTAACGGACATATTTTAATCGTGTTAAAAATTTAAAATATTTTGTTGGAAGGTGCGGTAGGGATTTTGGGAGTGAGTGCATAAAGTTTTAACAATGGTAAACATGGTGCACTTCGCGAGGCTGTTGACCAGTTGATGAAAAAACAAAAATTTTACATTTCGGGCCAGATATGGTAGGACTGCCTAAATCTTAAGCTTGAATCATTCCAAACGTCAGAGAAATGGTCCTCCCACACTACCTTATTCTTTAACAGAAAATAGTGACTTAAGGAATTTAAGGTCTGCGCACTATGAAGAAGGCTATGCTCGAAGTTTCTTTGAAGGATAAAATCAGAAACGAAGTTATCCGGAAAAGAACCGGGGTTACCGACCTAGTTTGCAGAGTAGGCAAGCTGAAGTGGCAGTGGGCTGGCCATGTTTATCGCAGGACCGATGGCCGGTGGTGGAGCATACGAGTCCTAGAGTGGAGATCACGTATCGGCAATCGTAGTGTGGGGCGCCCCCCAGCTAGATAGATCGACGACCTCAAAAAGGTGGCTGCGACAGACTGGATGTGGAAGGCGGTGGACAGCGTGTTATACCACAGCGTGGGAGAGACCTACGTCCAGCTCCAGCCTGCGATAGGCTGAGTTGATTGAATGACTCTAAAAGAAACCCAGTGGTGAGTCTCTCTTGATTTTCAGATTCTCTAGTGTTAGGTTTTGTTATGTTATTTAGATTATTTGACGCAGTTTGTTGTAATCTAGTTTTTTTTTAATTTATTTATTTTTGGATTCGATTATTTGCAATCGACTTATTGTGCTGACAACACCGAAACTATTCAATGGGGTTGGCAAGTGAAAGCTGATCTCAGATGGCGCCACCACTATACGAACCTTTGTCAATGTCATTTTAGTTGTCATTTTACGAGATAAATAATATTTAAATATTATTATTCTACTCTGTGTTATACATTTACACACGCAGAGACATTTACATCATCTAATTCTTCAAGTGGCTGGATATTACTGAAACTCTGAGTAGTTGAGTTCTCTCCTTGAAACAAGCTTTTTTTATAATTAGGGTAATTAGGTACCTAGGTGTTTTCAGGCGTTCTGCTCTCAATGTAGAGGCTGGCTTTATATTCCACGGAAACATTGAAGAGATCGCAGACTTTTTCAACATTTTGCGCTGGTTTATGATACCAAACAAATAATTTATGTATTATGGGCAGTCTGCTTTCTTAACGTTTATTAAATCGCATTATCTTACAGTTACGTATTATACAAATAGGAGCAAATAATTTTTGATAACTTAGTTAAACTGAAAGTAATCATTTTTAATACATACCTAAGTATTTACCAATCTTTTATTAGTCACTTTCCTTGAAATGTTTATGACACACTCTCGCCCCGCTTTTAAGCTCAAACTTTACTAGCCTTATCGCTTTGAACCAAATTATTTTAAGTTTCTCATCTTGAGGAAACTGGTATCCTCCAGTTTCTTTACAATTTGGTACACAACATCCAGGCATTTCCTCAATAATTGTCTTTATTTATGAATTCACTACTAATTCCATAGAAAAACTGCTTTGTTATTGGTCTGTGCGCTGCTAGCGCCACTTTGACAGTTGTCGGCCCCATTGGTGTGATTCTCTTTGAAAAGGTTGTCAATGAAAATTAATGGCGGGAAATGGTTTTTGGGAAGACTTTTTTCTTGTAAGGTTGTCACGTCGAAGTCGGACGCTCAATAACTGGTCTTTTATATTGCTGGTCTCCATCTGCATATAAGTTATCACAGTTATCATATTGTAGAACTAAAACAATAAATACTTACTGAGTGAGGCAGTTTTATTACACTAGTATCCAAAACAGGTTTTTGGATACTAGTGTAATAAAACTGCTGCTACTAGTGAATTACTTTGAACTCAGCTATTACAACATACTAGCGGCCCGTCCCGGCTTCGCACGGGTGGAAAAAAAAGAAAAAAAAAGCCTATATTAATCAGTGATAATGTAGCATTCAAATGGTGAAAGAATTTTTAAAATCGGTCCTGTACTTTTTGAGCCAATTCGTTACAAACATACATACAAATATTTCCTCTTTATAATATTAGTATAGATTCCACATTATTATTTGTCATAATAGTTTCCTCTATTACGATTTACAGAAGAGGTCCCGCTTGTCACACTAGGAATATGTAAAAAACATGGTTTCAATATATAGTAATACTAGCTGACCCGCAAACGTCGTTTTGCAAAAAAAAATAGGGGTATGAAAAATAGATAGTAGCCGATTCTCAGACCTAATATATATAGTTAGGGAGGCGAATAGGGGAATTTTCGGTAATACTCGAGCGTGGCAGTTTGAGATATGAGAGATACCTTAGACCTAATAGAACAACCTTGTAAAGTATTTAGCTCTATATGTAGTGACGCGCGCCTAGGATAGACGATCAGATTAGTAAAAAAAAATCGATAGTCTGAAATACTCGAGCGCGTCAGATTAAGATATTGGGGGTTGATTTTAGTGTTTTAAGACTAAAGGACATGTCTGGTGGAGCAATGGGCGATTGTCTAGGTAGTCAAAGAAAATGTTCAGTAATGATTCTTATATTAATATAATCGTCGTATTTTATAGTTTATCAATTAATAAGTTTCAGGAGTCAGGATCTTGCGAAAACTGGTCAAAATAAGGTTTACACGCTGTAGATTTTCTTAGTTTTTTTTAGTATAACGCCATCTGTGAGCGAATACAGGTACTAATTGGTGGTATGCCTTTGTAAGGTTTAATGAAACATTTATTATTTTGTTGGTCTGAGATCATATTCTTCAGTTTTTTTTTAAATATTTCTATTTCTGTAACAAAAATGTAAAGCACCTATACTATCTATTAAATACTAAGTGAATAACTTTTTTTTTAATTTAATCACAAAGCATTCTTATTCTTTATTGTACCCATAAATGCGCATAATATGGTATTGGTATCATCTTTAATTCCGTATTTTGGTTTTATCTTCCATACCCATACCTATTATTATTTTATTTTTAGCTACTTGTTAATAGTTACTGAATTGGGAGTTTAATAAATAAAACTATGTATGCATTTATTGTAAAACAAATTATTTTATTGTAGATACATACATAAATAAAATGATAAAAAAACATTAAGCATCTTCTAGAGACACCAAAACATAGTCCAAAAATGTCGTTGTGCTACTGGTGATAATGGAGGTGGTAGTGGTAGCGGTGGCGGTGTTGGTGGGACGGCCAGTGGTAGTGGCGGTGTTGGTGGAAGAGACTGTGGTGGCGGCGGAGTAGGTGATCCATGTTCCACGGATGGAACAATATCCTCTTGTAAGTCTCTTGAGGAGTCATGAATCAGGTGTCGATTCGCTCGAACCCAACAGGTTTGACATGCATAAATTGTTGCCATATCCTGAAAATATTATTACATTTTATTACATGACATGATATAACTGGCGAAATGTGGGGTGTACTACTGGTTCACCTCCCCAAATCCTTGTCTTGATAGTCGTTACCATTGCTCGTCTTTCCAGTTTTGACAGATCTGTCCAATTAATTTTACCATTTTCTTTCAAAGATCTTTCCTACTTATATAATAAATAATTTACCTGATAATCAATATCATCGGAAATAAGGGGTACCTACTATAATGGTTGTCCATTGCAACGGTATAGAAACGTCTGCGTCTTGGATTTCTGAGTCCGACTGAGATACCACAACCACGGCAGACCATTGTATGACCTAGTAATCTCTCATTGTCAGTAGCTTCGGTATTTAATAAATTATAACAATCGTGACAAGCATATCCATCTAATGGGAGCTGGAACAATACAAAATGTCATTGTATTTTTCAAATTATAACACAACTGCTCAATGTACTGACTTTACTGCATGGCTTACGCGATTGCCGTAGGTTAAAGGCGTACCTACCTGATTTGCTAACCATCGAGCAAGTCTCACTTGCAGGGGTAACGCCAGCCCTGACACGATATGTCTGCGAATGCACAGCACAGCGATGCCATAATTGATGTACCTCAGCTTAGTATCCAAATCGAAAGGAAAAACAGAATCCTATAAGAATAGTAACAGTAATCGTGTCTAGATGATGTACGTCCGTGTAGAATAGCAATGATCGGTAAAAGAAAATATCAAGATCACAAAATAATTGCACAGTAAGCAAGGAACGCATACAAGCTTATAACTTGGAACTGCAATGCAAGCAAAGCAAGCAAAAAATAACTGGTAATATGTCAATGTCATGTCAACAAATTAATAAATACTTACCTTCATGTTAGGAAGTGGGTATTCAAAGTTGATGTGTACGGAAGAATATTTTAGTAATATTGTCGTATTTTATACGCAAATACGTTAATATATTCCTTTGGTCTAAAATAAGAGGCTTATAGTTATTGTTCACATTCTTTGGCAAGTAATTATGGGATAAAATGGAACGTCAAAGACATTTTAGTACTTCCCGTTAAAAAGGGCAAAGCGGAAGCCACGATTGAGTACTGTTTTTTTGTAAATTATGTTACGCAAGTAATACTGAATTAATAAATCTATAGTAATTTTAATATAAATTTTTAAATCTTATTGTAAAATCTTAAATCATGAACATTTATCGATACCAGAATTACCAGAGGGCAGAAACTGGACATCTCCTTTAACTAATCTGACGATAAGTCCTTGACGCCGCCGAGTTATAGGGTCGCGAACTTGTAAAAAAAAAAACGTTAATCCGGCATTCTCGAGCGCGATTTTTATTTTTTTTATTTTGAAGAATATAATCTAAAACTCACTAAAAATACAAAATCTGCCGGTTTCCGCATGACCAGAAGTGTGGAGGAGCCATTTCGTCTTCCGAAAAACGCGTTGCGGCATATAAGTCGCGAACGATTCATCTTACAAAAAAAAAGTTTAAATAAACAAAAAAGGTAATTTTATTTTACACAAAAAAGGTCTCTTTACATTTTTGTCCAAAGTTAAAACTTTTTGACTTGAAGCATCATAAAAACTCAAACTCCCGGTTTTTTGAGTATATCTCGAAAACTGAGGGTGTTAAAAAAAATTGATATGAAAAAACGATAATTAAATTATGTGACTTTTATTATATCTCACAATTTTTTTTTTTCTAAAGCTTCTCGACAATTTTCGTGGACTCGGAAAAAGCTACGCGTATCTGTATACAAAAGTATTATTAACATGTACAGTTTCATATATATTATTCAATAGCCTGTTGATCCTCAAATTGTTTTTTGGACGTACCGTAAGCAAAACGAAGTGAAGAATTGAAGCAAAAAAGAGGAATTTGCCATGAACATGTAATACAGACTGAGCGCTTCGCGGAAATATGCCGTCCTACCAGTATTTTTCCTTTATTTCGCAACATTGATGGTGGGGAAAGAAGCGGTAGAAGGGAATTTTCGGTACACCCTAATATATATATTGTTAGGATAGACGCCATGACAGATAGCATTTTGTGTCGTCATCTGACAGCTACACTATAAAAGGAACGTTCTGCGAGTAGATCGGCCTTCCACCCCGACCCTTGCTCGAGCCAGCCCGCGCCGCTGAGCCTGTAGTTTTAAATTCGTCCCTAAATAATACCGATCCAGCCTGTCCCTTGCTGCCCTCTTCCAGCGACGCCCTAAGCCGAGGTCCGAACCCCACGGGGGGTGCCCTTAGCGTGAGTCGCTTAGTTTTTAGTTAGTTTTTAAGCCCTGGCTGGAGGCCTTAACCTCAAGGCATCCACAGGAAAGTCCGGTTAAGCAGTCGACAACCTCCTACAGGTTGAACTGCGAGATGCCATTTCCAAAAAAAAAAAAAAAAAGTAGATCGGCCTTTTCGTCGGTTGACTCTCGAACCGAAAGGTTGTCAGGTGATATCACTATTTGCTATTTGTCGATTTGTACATGAATATTGAAATTAACGGTTGTTTGCTAATGTGATTTTGTTGTGTTTATTTAAAATTAATTTATGTTAAGAGAATTAGTAAAATATACGTGATTATTGTTTTTTTTTATTCATCTCTACTTCTGGTTCCTAAAAATATATATATGTTTATGGTCCCCTACCGTAGACCTATGTGCCCTCAGTATAACGACGATTGAAGAGAGAGAAAAGACCCGACGGCATATTTCTCGAATGTGCTGGAAACTTTGATGAATTGTATTGAGTAAAAATGTAAAGGTCATACATAACAATACAATTATAATACAATTTGTATTTCATTTAATTTTTTTTTTATACAATAAATAATACAATTCGTACTACATTTCATCTACATTTACGTTGGTTGTATCGTATCGCTTTATTGTCATTCTTAAATTCCTCGTTTTATCAAGGAGAAAGAAAGGAAAAAAAAGAAACCAAAAAACCTTTTTCGATCAGATTAAGAGAACCCACCAACATTTTTGTCAGATTAAGGAAATATGCTTTCAGGATATCGAGATAAACCTCCCCTATGAAAATCTGACGCGCTCGAGTATTTAAAAAAAACTTTTTTTTTTGCATTTTCAAAAATTCATCGCAACTTATCGTCACGCCGAAATCGTCAGTTTTTTTAAAGGGAGCTTTCTTGGGGCCTACTTAACACCCCTTCCGAAAATCTGACGCGCTCGAGTAAATTTTTTTTTTTTGCATTTTTAACTACTTTATATGCCTACCCCCACCACGCAAACCGGCAGATTAGTATATCGTTGTTATCAGAGGCACTTGGGGCAAACGTAGTATGAATATCTGACGCGCTCGAGAATGCCCAAGTAACTGTTTTTTTTTAACATTTTTGAAAAACCGTACACGCCAAACCCACCGCTAAAATGGTTTTTACCATACGAGCTTTTCTTTTCGAAATCATTTTATCTTTCGATTTTGATAGGTCTCGACGGCGCCGTTGAATTACGCCATTTAGCTACCTCGCCTCCCTAACTAATAGAAATATAGAGAATATGCACACAAAATTTCATACAAATCGGTCCAGCCGTTTCGGAGGAGTATGGTAACTAACACTGTGACACGAGAATTTTATAGATATTGTGTCTTGTATTTTTCTTTATCTAATAGTCTGTTTACGTTCACTTATGTAAAATTCCCGAAAGATTTATCGTGTTGTCATCTGATATACCAGGAATTGTGACATGAACAATACTTCTTTCTTGGTAGCATTTTCTTCGTAGAATTGTAACTAACATTTAGCAACAAGGAAAAATATAATTTTCTATCTCGGAAATCAGTTTCAAATTGAGAACAATATAATCAACCGTTGGTTCCACACGCAAGAGGATTACCATAATAGAAAATAACACTGGCAGCTATTAAGTACATTTTCTACGCGTTCGCTTTTCAAATACACAATTTAAAGACCGTTGGAGGCAAAAAAGAGGTTTTAATTATTAGACTTCATTCTCCCACAGTACAGTTTCGGAGTTTAAAGTTCTCGCGAAAATGTTTCACAAAAAATCGCGAAACAGTCGCTAAATGGATCTATGAGTAAAAACTGGGGCATGTCGAGTGCAGAACTACAATCCACATTCATATCATATCGGTCACCAGTTGTATGTTATTATGAATACTTGACCTCATTCTATGGCAAATTTTGATTCAGAATTTATTTTTAGAGGTTAATTTGCATCGCAATAGCAAAATAGCTAGTAACAGTTAGCTAACGGCCTTTTTTTCGTGCTTTTTATTTTTGTTATATTATTACTATTTTTTTCATACGTAATGGACCATGCGTTCTAAAATACAATCTACTGTTAGTCGTGAAATGTAGTCATCATTGATCAATTTTGAATTTTCCGGATGTTTTCCACTTTTCGCCCTCAAATTCAAAAGGGCAAACGTTAATAAGCTTATTGCCAAGTGTTTTACACGTGAAGTCTGTGGACCAACAATACTCAATCACTAGTAGGGCGTTATCAGCGCCTTACGGGTCCAATACAGTGTGTCCGGACATGGACTAGCGATATTCTAAATATTTAAATATAAACTATTTTAAAGTACAATTACATTCTAGGCTTGGGTCATTACACTTCCCCGATATGTGGCAGCCATTTTGTTTTTTTTTTGTTGAAATATGCTCTATGGGAGAACAAACAAAATCATATCTCTTAAAGTTTTAGTCATACTGAGATAAAAATAGGCTTATTCGAGAGGCAATAATATTATCTACCGTCTGTATTACAAAACAATGCGTTCAAAATTTTGAAAAAAAAAAAATGTGAAAGTCGAAAAAAACCGAGAAATTATGCAATTCAACCAATAATTGTTAATCACTACAAAAACACCCCGACTACTTTTTTATTTTTTTTACTAGATTGACAGATTTTGAGCTAAGCTACAATACCACATAAAATTCACAACTGTATGTCTAATACTTTAAGAGTTATTGTTGTTTGAACATAGCGTATGCGTAAGCACAAAAGGCCTGTGTCGGAATCCTAAACAGGAAATCATTAAAAACATAACATTCATATTGAATTTTATTTAATGTTTTTTCCAATATTAAAATGACGATTAAAATATCTAAAGCAGTTGCTCAAAGTGGCCACCTTCAGCTTGTAGACACACTACGGCTCTCTGTGCCACCTGGGTTGATGAGCGCCTAATTAAGTCCAAATCGGATCTAATTTCTTCGGCAGCTGGCATAATTTTTGCGATGAGTTCTTCCCTGGTGTTTGGAACTGTAGTGTATACTGTGGACTGATGAAGCCAAATTTACAAGAGCTGGGATTACAAACACAGAAACGACCATCTCTGGTGCTCCGCTAATCCAAGGCCGGTGCGCACAAGCCCATTTCAACATGAATTCTCAATAAATGTGTGGGCTGGCATAATCAATGATAGCCCGCCATTGGAATTGCCATCTACATTAAACGGCGCTAGGTTTTTAGAATTCTTAGAGACACAGTTTGCGGAAAGCCTCATGGACCTACCTCTATCATACCGTCGGCGTATGTGGTTCCAGCTCGATGGTGCATCCGCGCATTTTTCTCGAGCAGTGAGAGAATATTTAAATAATATTCTATCGCCGTGGATCGGTCGTGGTAGTGTAGTAGCGTGGCCGCATCGCTAACCCGATTTGACACCCCTGGATTATTTTTTGTGGGGTCATATGAAACAAAAAGTATACGCTACAGTTCCAAACACCGGGGAAGAACTCGTCGCAAAAATTATGGCAGGTGCCGAAGAAATTAGATCCGATTTGGACTTCGTCAGACAGAAATCTGCCTCTTTGTTCTGCAGAGTGCGGGAGAACTCCAACTCCATCCTGAAGGCCATCGCGGGGAGGTGCGACTCTCCGTTATTAGGTGATGTTGTTCGAAGATGTTTATCGAACACCAGCCTTGTGTCCAAATAAATAGGTAAGAAGTTTACTATAGGTATAAGTTATCTTTTTGTTTACTAACCCATAAGGATGCTGCTTATCGGAAATAAAGGTTATTTTATTTTATTATTTTAATGGTCTTTAGGTAGGTATTTCGAATTAGGTTTCGGCTTAGGGACGACAATATTTAGAGAGACAGATTTGTCTGTTGCATGGTCAATACTAAGTTTAACCTTTAACTGATCACGTTACGTAATAAAACCTGCTTTCGTGAAGCACTGTGTTTACAAATAACGGGCAGTGGTAATTGAGAAATCAATTAAGGAAATTAAAATAGAACTGGTAGCTTATGAGTAATGAATAAAGCGGTTTGTTAATGGACGGGATTTTGAGTGAGAAATGAGTTGCTGCTGTTTTGAATTTTAAAGTTATTTGGTGCAATACGGAAGGCTAAGTTATTATAATAAAGAGGGGCTCGTAACCAATTGTAACAGCCGGCACAGATCGATCGAAGGTTAAGTAACTCTTGATGCGGTCGGTTCATGGGTGGGGGCTCATCCATTACATATCGAGACCCTCTGAAAGCACGTTAAGCCGTTGATGCTGGCTGTCATTCTTAGATCTTTGACAGTCGTTACGGGTAATCAGAAGCCCAGAGAAGTCTGAGAACTAGACTTACCAAGGGGTACCCTGTTACCCGTGGGTTGTGGAGGGCAATTAAGCAGTCGCTCCGTGTAAGAGCGCCTTCACAATAACGTTTGTCCAGCGTAGGCGTTCGATAAACGTATGCGCAGCGCAGACGCCGCGACTACGCGGCGCAGGCGTCGCGTTGTCGCGGCATCAGTGCAAGGGTAAATTAGTAGGCTGCGTTACTGCGGAGTCATGTACAATCCTGTTCACATTCGAGCTCTCCCCGCCACCCGCACAGGGGCGCACGGCTGCGGCTTGCACTGACGCCGCGACGTCTGCGCTGCGCTTACGTTTATCGAACGCCTACGCTGGACAAACGCTAGTATGAAGGCGCTCTATAATACCGGTATGTAGCCGCATCCGGTAAGACTGGAAGCCGACCCCAACACAGTTGAGAAAAGGCTAGTCAGATATTTTTGACAGAAGGCTATGTTATCCAGGAACTTAATTGTGTAACTAACTATCAATCACAATCAGAATAATTCTAAAAGATTGCTAATCCATTGCTTTATATGTTCGAAAAATGTGTCAGCTCAACATCAAAAATAACGCAATGAATGTTGTTGAACAGTCAGAATGAAAGCCATTGCCACTGATAGTGTTACGCAATTACCCCGCAGAAGTGGACTGTGATACTTAGATTAAGTTGATTGGTTTGATATTGAAACCTAATAGTGTGCCGGAATACCTACGCTATTTGATTGATTGACACTTAGGTCAAAGAAAGAACACAAAGGTTAGGTTAGTAACCGAGTTATGGTGACATACGAAGTAATTAAATCTATACTAATATTATAAAGAGGAAAGATTTGATGTTTGTAACGAATTGGCTCAAAAAGTACTGGACCGATTTTAAAAATTATTTCACCATTTGAATGCTACATTATCACTGATTAATATAGGCTTTTTTAATTGCAAGAAAAAATAAAATGTTTAAAAAATAAATGTCCACCCGTGCGAAGCCGGGACAGACCGCTAGTGACTAAATAAAAGCATATCGTTTTTAGATTCATTTAGGCCTTCTTTTTTCTATTTAGTCATTACTTGACAAGATTTTTATCCTAAAACGCTTTTAAAAGTTACATAATTTATAAAAATATTCCAAACAAATACAAATGTATTGACGTAAAAGAGGTATTAGTTCTTACTCTTAGTCAACAATTTCTTTGGGAAAACTTGATAAATCACTGATTAATAGGTTCCCAAGTAAATTCAAATAAATAAGTCTATGTCTAGTCTATGTATCGATTTGCCTGTCAGTTGTGTAGGTACCTACACAACTACATACTATCAGACAACTCGTTTAGTCTAAATATGAAGAAAAGCTAAGTTATGTTTATGTTACTTAGATGTTTTGTCTATAGCAGGGATTCCCAAAGTGGTCGGGTATCGGGTATGGTATCGGTTTCCTAGGGGTCGACATAAACGAAAACTGATTTTGGGGGTCGATGGGGTTGATCTTAAAAGTAGGTAATTTGGCCATGGGGGTCTGAGGTAATAGCTCATTTTGGAAAAGGGGGCACTTGTACAAAATAGTGATCCCTGGAACATAACATACACGTGTCGGGCTTTACCGAAGACACTAGACACCAATTAATGATTTCTGAACAACTGAATACAAACTAGGACATAAATCACATCGGAGCTGGTCTGTCTAATGACCAGTGGCACCCAGTGGCGTGCATTGGTTTTCAGAATAGGTAGGCAGGCACTAGGCCGAGTATAGTCTAGGCAGACGCGGTCACTTATCAGAAACAAAAGTATCTATTTTGAATGTTCAATTTATTTTCTTACCCACGTATGATAATTTAGGTAGGACACCCACACTAAAATGAAATTGACAGGCTTATGGTGACTTATCGAGGTAGGTACTGCTTATATGCCTTTATGCAATACACGCCACTGCTAATGACACGTGTCGTTTTTAACCACCGCACCAGAAATCGATGAGTGACGTCACACGATCGAACCACCGATATGTACCATTAGTGTCGGATATGCACGAAATTCTGATATGGAAATACTAGCTTTTGGTAGCAGCCTTGCCCGCGTGGAGTTCGGAAATTCTACGGGAACGTACTACCGGGATAAAAAGGGATGGAAGAATGAAAGATTTTATCCCTTCTCCTGTCTATCCGTATGCTAAACTTCTTCAAAATCCGTTCAGACGTTTAGTAAAACTCAAAGCACACATATCAACTCGGAAAGGCATCGTCATCGTATCGCCTTTGGCCTCGCCGTCAAGGCGTCAATCTAACATAAGCACGTAACCAAAGCGGATCAGCAGCTCCGATACGTCGACTTGGCTACGGCTAGGCGCGCCGCGCTTACGTCTCGCCGACCGCTGGTTGATGGTGTTGTAGGCAGGCCGCAGGAGTGGTGAGAGGGGCAAGGGTGGATGAAGAGACGTAAGCTCGGGTACGGGCTAGGGGACTGCAAGTTGACCACGTACCGCATCGCGGTTCATGATCTTGTCCCGAGGCGAGGCAATTACGTTACGATTCCGATTAGTGTGCGTTGCAGTAAGGATTTCATACAAAGAATACTGAATGGCTCAAGTTGATACGAAGACAATCCCTTTCATAGTTGATATGATATGATTGTTGATATGTGTGTCCTTTAAACGTAAAAGATAACAGATAGACAGACAAAGTTACTTTCACATTTGTTCATTTTCGTTGTTTGTCATCAACTTCCGAAATTAAAGTCATTTTTCACTTTGTAGTGTCTTTTTTGGAAGTCGATAGTTTTTTAAAACATAAAATATGAATAAGTATCCTATGATACTCGGTAATACTTCTTTATCTTTAGCTTCCCATTAATGAAAGAATTCGCGGAATTGTATCAGTAATTCCCCCTTACATAAAAACCTCACTTTACCTCTTTATAATATCAGTATGGATAGTATGAATGTGTGTAAGGGAAGTGGGGAAGGTACCATACAACAAGATTCCCGCCGGCTTCCCTTCGAAAATTCAGAACACAACCACTATAGTCAATTCATCATTGAAATATAATGAAACGTTATAATGACTTTTTTTTTGCTCCGGCTTACCTCTGTCATAAATTCAGCCTTCGCCACTGGTAAGGGAATGTTTATTTGTCAACCAGGCGAGGTTAAGTACCGTGATTTGGGTTCTTTATCGGTCAGGTTTCGCACTTAGTTGGTAGCCCGAACCTGATGTTTTTGCGAATTTATTCGTAAGGCTAAACTGTGTTTAAAATGGTGTTTGTTGAACTTCGCGTTCCCTTTTGTAGAGTTCCGTAAGTAACAGTTCACTTAAGAGTTGCATATACTACTACAGGGAGTACCTTCAGCTACTACAGGTATAAAGGCGCGTTTAGATTAACGGAAAACATTCAAGTGGAAATGCGGGTGGTCGTTTCTCCATAGAAACACTCTCGCCTGTTTTCTTTCTGGTTAATGACCACAAAGCAATGTTTTTTTTTACAAAATAATAAATATTAAGAGTCCGTGCACAAAATTCCCTCGCTAGAGTTTAGGTAAATTCATTGCGATGCTATGTTTGTGTGCACCGTTCACGCACACACGCGTAAAGATCGAGCGTAGTGATCGCTTATACAGTTTTGATCCTATAAATGATATTTCTATATTCATGTATGTACTTACGGTTAAGAAATAAAAGTTGGAATGTTTGTCTAGTATAGTATTCATGTAGTATAATTACCACAATCAACATAAAAATGGTACAATTTGGTGTTATATGCATTTAGGTACCTACATATTTTAGACATTCAATAACATTGAGGCACCGTAATATTATTACAGTATTGTGACTCGGCCCTGTTCTTGAAATAATTACTTACAGCCGCGCGGTACGTAAACACGCGATAGGGCTGCCCGCCTACATTATTTTAATTTCATCAACCTACTTGAGTTTATTTCTAGTCCTGTGATTGTATAGGTAAATATTCTATTTTAAATAAAAAAAAAAATGAAGTTCGTTATGAATGAAATAGGAAGAGTTCAATAAAAAACATGTTGTATTTTTTGATTAGTAGAAGTAGATTTAAGAAAAAAAAACTTTATTCAACAGTAAACAACATATCACCAGTAATTACTGTCTTTTCAGAAATTGCATTGTCATCGACTTTCAATGTACTCGTAAATACTTCTATGCACTTCTAGCGCTGATCAAAAGTAAAAGCTTACAAGTTCTTGAGACGAAGCCGTAGCGATTTGATTTGAATCATGTTTTGTTAGAATCTGTCTGATACGTGCCACGTTTCAGCCTTTTTTTTTTTGGTGATGCGATTCTTTCTTTCGACCCATCTAAAACAAATTTCTGTATTAATACCAGTAACTTATAGGCAGTGTTGGGCTCAATAACTAAAACACTCCATCGATTGATTAGTCAAACCAAAGCATTAAAGAACCATTAAAAAAAATATGTGTGTGGCCGGGGGACCTCCGTCAGGAACAAGGCTTCTTCTCACATAATTATGATTTAAAACAAAAACAAAAATTTCTCAGCCGCCATTTTGGATTTACATTTTGACCTCACATCGACTATAACACCCTCGAAAACTATGAAAACGATACTCATGATGAACAATTAGAGAATTATCGCAGCCGCCATTTTGGATTTACAACGTCACTATCTGCTTTAAAACCCTCGAAAACCATGACAACGACACTGATGACAAAAAATTAGAAAATTTTAGCAGTCGCCATTTTGGATTTTCAGTTTCACCTAACTATCGACTTTAGCACCCTCGAAAACTATAAAAATGATACATATGATGAAAAATTTGAAAATTTTCGTAGCCGCCATCTTGGATTTACATTTTAACGCCACTATCGGCTTTAAAACCCTCGAAAATCATGAAAACGACATCAATAACTAAACATTTGAATTTTTTTGCAACCGCCATTTTGGATTCATATGTTGACCTCACTACTGACTTTAGCACCCTCGAAAACTATGAAAATGACACCCATGACGAAAATTTAGAAAATTTTCGCAGCCACCATCTTGGATTTACATTTTGACCTCACCGGCACTTTAGCAACCTCAAAAACTAGAAAAATGACAACAGCGCCAGCCGAGTCCAACTATATAGCTAAGAACCATCCAAATAACACAACACGCGCACACCAGTATTTTATACTAGCTTTTGCCAGCGACTTCGTCCGCGTGGAATAATGGCTTCCGGAAATTGAGGCACTAACTCTCATAGAGTTTAACCGATGTGCTCTTTCTTCTGCCGATTCTTGAGAACGCGTATTTCTCATTCAACGCGTTTTTCAAGACAATAGCGGGCGGACGCCGGCGTCCGCTTGGGGCTTGAATAACTAAAAATATATAACTACGTCTAATATATAAAATAATATATAATAAAACCTACTTCACTTAAAACTAAATACCTATAACTACTATAATTAATAACCTATACCTATAATTCATAAAAGTACCTTCGTTTTTACCTACTTAATATTAAAAAAAAACTGAACATAAATTAACCAAAACTTACCTACTACTAACTAACTACTACTAACCTATTACTACTTCACCTAAAAAGAAATCCTGTTTTCCCAACATTTCCCTTCACTGCTCTGCTCCTATTGATCGTAGCGTGATGAAAAGTATACTATAACCTGCCCAGGAGTATGAAGAACAATTGTACCAAGTTTCGTTGAAATCCGTCGAGTGGTTTTTGTTTCTATAACGAACATACAGACAGACAGACAAAAATTTTACTGATTGCATTTTTGGCGTCAGTATCGATCACTAATCACCCGCTGATAGTTATTTTGGAAATATATTTCATGTACAGAATTGACCTCTCTACAGATTTATTATAAGTAAAGATTTAATGTTCTTCATAAATATACAAAGTACTTACTTAAAATAAAATTATTACTTACCGGATCAAAATGTAAATCAAAATATTTAATGTTCTCCATAAATATACAAAGTACTTACTTAAAATGAAATTAATACTTACCGGATCAAAATATGGTAGTCGGCGTACAATTTCAGAAAATCATGTTTACGTAGAACGCACGCGTCTGCGATACAAAGTGACGCGTCCTCACGCTGGGAAGGCCCGGTCGCTACTGACGGGATCGATTTTGCGCGGTCGATAATATAGCTAATTTTGCCATTTATTTACGAAATGAAGTTATTGTGTATTTATAAAATAAAATTTAGATTCTATTAAATGGTTAGCTTAAGATTAATAGGTAATTTTTAAAATTTCTTAAAAGTATTTCTAAGGAATAGAAAAAAATACTTATTCGTCTAGAACTTTTCCAAAAGTTATGTTATTTCAACATTTTTTTCTGCTTTATTTTGTACTGAAATTGAAAAAAGTGGTTCAGCCACGTGCAAGTAGACCATATAATGATGCTGATTATATTTTTTAATGTTCAAAATCAAAAGTAGTTTCTTGTAAACGGATAATCAAACGTCAGTCTCGCGTCATTTTTCGGAAAACTTGTTGCGAAATTTAGTGATTTTCCATGAATACTTAATTTTTTTGAAAAATCCCTTTCAGCCACATGCAAGACAAAGAACTAAACTCTTCAATTCACAAATAATTTTGTTTAAATTTTCTTTCCCTTTCCCACAACGAACGAACAAAATTGATCAAAATCCGCCAATTTCGTGCACGGCCCCTTAACTACTTGTACTTTACTTTGTATATCTATGTTTTCCTTTTTGGTGACACATTATTTTTATAAGCACTAGAACCCTCAAAAAATGCCGATTTAAACCGCTATCAACAGAGGCCTAGTGTATAAATTTGACAACTATTAATAAAAAAAGAAAAACATAGGGCACACAGTATATATCCTTCTTATTCAGTTTGTGAAATATCTTTTAAATTGGTCCAATATTTGAAGAGGTAATAGGCGAGAGCCAAACCTCGAATTATGACTTTTTACTGAGGCTGTTTCTGCGACCGCATTTCCTCATAACGACAGAACTAAGGCTTCTTTAAAATTAGAGTAAACCAAATGTTGTACGGATGCAAGTTTGTACAATATTCCATGCGGTTGGAACCTACCTGTCTGTTTACAACAAACATTAATACATCACGCCAGTATGTCCCTAAGGGTTAAGCAGACGTGTACGTATAGACATAGTACCTAAACTCACATATCGCCAGTTATATGTCTAACCCCCGAGCAGTGGTAGCCAAAGTGGCAGCAGCCGCGAGTTACGAATTGTAGGTGATTTTGTGTAAATTATTTCATCACCATAACTTATGGTGGAACCAGTCGCGAGCTCGAACTCACTGGTGATCATGGCCAAAAAGTACGCTGTCTCACCTGGCTTCTTGTCCGACAGATCAGTGATGAGAGGTTAGACGCTAGTCTACACGCACAACCTCTAGTTCTCACCCACAAAAACACTGAAAGGCGCGTAAAAAAATTCAAAAAGTGCTTTGGAAAATCGAGTTTTATGAAAAAAACCACTGCATAAATCAATTATAAATAAAGTTTATTGAACTCTTCGATAAATGAGGTTTGTCGGTACCGACTTTGATTTGAAGATTTTACAGGTCTTTTATTACTTATTTATACCCAAAGTTACGTTAAAATAGCAAGAAAAATGAATCTTTGTTGGCTCATAACTTTTTACTGGCTTTTTATTTTACTATTCTGTTTCCGAACAAACAAAATTAATAATAAGACAAAATGATATCATGTTAACTTTGGATGTACAATGTCAACTAGTGGAATATATTCTCTCGAATATGTTTCATAATAACTTAAGTGGCAGTGGGCAAGGCCCATTTCTCGCAGAACAGATGGCCGATGGGGCCGAAAGGTTCTGGAGTGGCGACCGCGTACCGGAAGATTGGAAGGCCTCCCACAAAGTGGACCGACGACCTTGTGAAGGCCGCAGGAATCCGTTGGATGCGAGAAACACAGAATCGGTCGAAGTGGGGGTGGTTGGGGGATGCCTATGTGTAGCAGTGGACGTCTTTCGGCTGAAATGATGATGATGATTTCATCACCACTACTCTAAAAACGGTGAAGGAAAACATCGTGAGGAAACCGGCATGTCCTAGAACCGAAAAATTCGAAGACCTGCTAAGCTGCCCTGGGCCTGCGTGGTGTATTACGGCCCCACTCCCACTCACCGAGAGGAGGCCTGTGTTCTCAGCAGTGTGAAAGTTATCGGCTGATTGTTTAAATCCCATATAATAGGGGACGAGCCTCTTTTTACCAACCGGTTACAATGTTGTTCATTTTCACGGGGTAACGCCCCATGCACCTATTAGTAGGCCAATTTTCGTAATTTAAAACGTTTAAAATCTAATCGCAGTCTCATCTCGGCGACAAACAAATGTCAAAAACTTGTCAAAACGTAGGGAAAGAAGTATTTTTGACAGATTGAGACTGAGATCATACTGTGTTCTACGTTATTAAAAATTACTAGAATTGCCCCTAAGGTTACAAAAATCTAAGTAGTCAAATAAGAGCAGAGTCACTATTCTAAATCTAATAGATGAGTAACTTTTAAGAAATACCGCTTCAATATCTTGTTTTTTTATTTCAAAGAATCGGAAATCCTTTCATAATGAAACATACTTGGCTTTCTTCCTAAACGTTTTAAGTAATTCAGAATTAGTCAACGCTTGCGAATTTGTATGACTCAGTTATTGAGATGAAATGTGTTTATCGCTTTTTTGTTTATTTCTCGTGTTACGCTAAATGACTTCCATTATTTTAATAAAATGTGTTGGTGTTTCCATTCTACACAATTCAATGTCAAGAAAATATTAATTTTGGGTAAAGGCATAACTTTGACGAATAGCAATGCTGTCATGTCATAAGTCATTAAACCATCGTTCTACAACATAATAATTTTAGTTAATAGTTAGTTTTTAATCTTTTTTTAAACACTGTACCTACTCAGATTCTTAACTGTATTTTTTTCTATTGTTTAATTTTTCTTAGAAACAAATAAATAATGTTTGCCTTACTTGGGAAGAGACTGAATCCCACGACACAGGGAATCCAAGTGTGGGGTCCTGGGCATTTTGTAAAAACGTAGCACCTAAGGCTCCTCGTAATCTGGTACTACATAGTTTTTGTTTTTATATTGTACCGTGTTTTTTTTTTCCTGAAGTGAATAAAGTTTTCTTTTATGAATCCGAATTTGGGAAGGAATCATTGCAAAAGTTCTAACATTCAAGCCATCATCATTCTTTTGACTTTATCCCATTATACCTACTTCTGTATTAGTCGTCATCTCGGTAGCCACCTAGTTCTAGTGATATTTCAGCCATCTTACACACAGTCCACCCATCCTCTTTTTAGTCTTCCTAGCCATCCACATTCGTACTCAAAAAATTCCTAACGACATTTTCCTTAGTACCTACTAAAAATTAAAATTTTTGTACAAGAATTAAAATTGGTCCTTTGAATCTGTAACTTGGACTCAAAAGACCAAACTAAAAAAACTTGAACCATGAATGAATACTATTCGCTGAAGAGAGAAAAACTTCACCTAAGTGGATTACGTTCTGTTCTTGAGAACTTTCATTAAAAAACACCTGGGCTCTGCCGCCGGTGGAAATTAACCTTAATTTCTTTAATGGTTGTTCCGTGTGCACTTCTAGTGCCTATAATTTTCCTTTCATCAAGTTTTTCCTTGTCAAGTCGATTTCTTATTTCAATTTAAGTACTTCGTATTCAATACTATGGTTTATGTATATACAGGATGTCCCTGGAAGTATGGATCAAATCGAATAGGGGCGTGGGCAAGGTCATTTCCAAACTTTTTGGTCCTGAAAATGATTGATGATTGAGAATTATTTTACGGTTCAAAAGTTGTGACCAATTTTTTTCAATCGTTTCGCATAGTGCTCAAAGAAAAAAAAATCATTAAAAAAAACTATCAGGGATGTCTAAAAAAACTAAATTGACTGGTAGTTTTTTTTTAAATGATTTTGTTCTTTGAGCACTATGCAGTGATTGAAAATAAAAAAAAGTTGGTCATAACTTTTGAACCGTAAAAAAATTCACCAACATATTCAGGATCAAAAAGTTTGGAAATAACTTTGCCCACGCCCCTATTTGATTTGATCCATACTTCCAGGGACACCTGTATATATCGCACCCTCGGTGCGACACTGTCACTTTTGCAAAAAATGCAAAAATGAGTTAAATATTATAGTATATTTTTTACAATAATGATGATTATAATGATGATTAATATTTATCCAAAAGTAAAGTTAAAAGTTGACGTTGTAGTATAAGCTGTTCATCTCATCTATATACCTATTCTTAAGTCATTGTTTTGTGAGGTGTCAAAGTTTTAAATGCTTCTCCTGAAAAACTACATTTTTACAAAAGTGACAGTGTCGCACCGGGGGTGCGATATGTATATTGTAAGTATACACACAGGATGACAGGGACTTGAACACGCAAACTATAACCATGAATTAAAAATAAAAATTTAAGGCGGTTATCAAAAAAAAAAAGAAAATCTGCGGTTTCATAGAAAAGTGCGATACCTACGCGGAGAAATTGTATACATCATTTTTTTTTTTTAAATAATCGATTTCAACGTGGAGGGGTAATAGGTTGGGTCCTGTATAATATGTAAATGGTACACCACAGACTACCTGCACCATTGTTTCTCCTTTCTCCTTTAATCCATCCAAAAGTTGTCTTTAAAAGATCGCTTTTAGTATTAAGACCGCCTATTGTGTTACCCTTTGTAAAATTTCTACATTTAAATCTGTTATTTTTATGGTAGGTAAGTACATAATAAAGATATTCTATCTTCAATGCTTTGCTTACAAATATTTCTACTATAAATCTGAATAATATATCCGATGAACTATATTAAAGCATCTCTAATAAACTACTAAGAAACTTCAGCGATGAGGTTTCGAATAACTTTTATTTGAAAACTGAAGTTGAAATATCGGCCATCTTGTTGTAACTTGAATTTAGAAGAAGAACAATAATTTAAGATGAATTCAACTCTAACTACTTCAAAATAATAATCAGATTTCTATGGAAATGCAATGGTTGGTTTAGTTGATTTTGGCTAATCGACAGGCATATTAATAGAAACCTACTTACCGAAATTAAGACATCCAAAGATAACTCAAACTCAAAGCATTTATTTCAATTAAACCATTTACAGGCATTTTTGAATTGTCAAAATTAAATAGTTGGTCAGTTAGTCAGAAAGTTGAAGCTAGTTGCCCATTCCAATCAAGATATTACAAAATCCTGGGTACATTATTCTTGTAGCTTCTTTAAGTGAGAACAATTTAAAAAACACGAAATTGATAGTGTTTTCTTAGCAACCATTGTATCTCAAGTGCCACTCTACCCACTATGATTAAATTATAAATAAATAATAAATTTTTATTCAGAATCAAAACGTATGAAATTTTGTGAGGTTAGCCATTAGGTAATCATGTTAAAAATTAAACAATTCACATTTAATATATTTGAAAAAAAAAATATTCGAAAGTGATATTTTGGTTATTAATTTCTCATTAGTAATCTCCATGGTAACAGAAAGTTAAAAACGTACCAAAAGATTTAATTGGAACTTGATCCCTGAATTTATGAACAATTTTCAAACAAACTTTGCCGCGTGAAATTTAACCGAACGAAACAATGTTTAACTTGAACAAACGCACAAAACCACAAAATTCTAAATAAATATTTATCAACCTACCTCTTTGTGCGGCAGCGAGGCTAACAATCCGTCAGTGATTACACAGAACTACGAAGAAAAAGCACAAACTTTTTGGATGATCGATATTTATTAACGGCACTCATGGGCACTCGCGGGCGACCGGCGCGGGCAGGTAACGTTCACAACTGACTGTGCACAGTCCACAGTGTAATGTGCAGCCAGAGGTCCTGCACTCCGGCTCCGTTACGATACCAGACTGTGGAGTTCCAGACACATAAATTCAACAACCTTCGTGGTTCCCTCGCCCGTGGAAATTATGTAAATATCTGTCTCACTGCGCTAATTTAAGAAGTTTTCGTTTTTAAGTTAATTGTTTTGGTATGCATATTTTTTTTGTAAGTTATGCAGCTACCGTTATTTTCATTTATTTGAAGTTAGGAGTTTAGTGAGGTACGAATAAAAAAATAAGGAAAACACAAGGTGCGTCTTTAATCAGAATAGTATGAAAATTATAATCTTCTTACAACATTATTATGATTAATATGAAAAGACTATAGAGCTTTTGAAAATTTTATGACTTAGTAAATGTTGGGGGTTGGGGGAGCAGCGGTGGCCCAGTGGTAGTGACCCCAACTTACAAGTTGCAGGTCGTGGGTTCGAACCCAGGCAGGCGCTTTACTTTGTGTAATTTATTTCATCACCACTGCTCTCAAAACGGTGAAGGAAAACATCGTGAGGAGACCGGCATGTCCTAGAACCAAAATATTCGAACACATTCGACATCTACCAACCCGCACTGGGCTCGCGTGGTGGATTATGGTCCACTCTCTCTCACAGAAAGGAAGCTTGTATCCCAGCAGTGGGAACGTAATAGGCTGATTGTGGAGTAAATGTTTTCATTAGTTATTGCATTTACAGTAAAAAACAGTTTTAAAATACACACATCAAAAGTGTCTAGGGATCAACATATATTTTTGCAATAACTTTTCTCCTGATTGATGTTAATTAAAATTTTCTTTAAGGATTCATCAAATAAAGTGTTTTCGTTTGTCACAGTAACGATAAACCAAGTCACCTTTGCATTAATAAAGAAATTTGCCATTTTCCTAATAAAGGGATTTTTGACATTTGAACCACTAACACAAAAGTTCGAAAAAAAGACTGAAACAACAGTTTTCTCTAAAATTTTATTGGGTAACTTAAACAATTAATAATCCGTGTTTCTACCGCGAACACTAACAACACAAGAACATCGGTTTGGCATACTCAAAATGAGTTCATCCAAATCACGCTGTGGAATGGCCGCCCATGTTCGTTGCAACAACAAAAAAAGGTCTTCTTGCGACTGGATACCCTCCATATTCGGCAGAGCTCTTCTCTGTAGCATATCCCATGCATGCTCAATCGGGTTCAAGTCTGGCGACTGAGCAGGCCAGGGCAGGACATTGATGTTAGCTGCGGCGAGAGTCTGTCTTACAACTCTTGCGGTGTGCGGTCGTGCATTATCATGCATTAACTGAAATAAGGGACCGATTTGCACTTGTAGAGGAACGATGACGTCTGATACAATCGTCTCAGCATAAATTTGAGCGTTGAGGTTGCCTCTGATCCAAATCAACTCAGTTCTTCCGCCGATCCAAATACCCGCCCATACCATGATGGTTCCACCACTATAAGGATGGACTTCCTGGCAGGATTTTAATCGCTGTTGGCGTCCAGGGGTTCTCCAGTGTCGTATACGTCTTGTATCCGGTCTCATACCAAAACGAGACTCATCAGAAAAGCACACGAAACGCCATTGTTCTTCTGCCCAATTTCTGTGTTCAAGAGCCCATTGATATCGAATCCTACGATTGTGCATTGCTATAGGTGGTACCCGTAGCGGTCTTCGGGAATGAAGGTTCACTTCATGCAAGCGGTTTCTGACTGTTTGGTCGCTAATTAAGTTCCCTGAAGAGTGATGAAGCCTCACGGCTAACATCATGGCGGTTATTGTTGGAGCTCTTCGAGTTAAGATTTGAATGTATCGGTCTTGTCTCCGTGTGGTGCAGCAATACCGTCCTCCATGGCGCTCAGCCACGGTACCAGTGCTTCGGTAACGTGTCCAAAGTCGACTGATAACACTCTGACTTGTATTCAGAGCTAAAGCCACAGTACGTTGCCGGGAACCAGCTTCTATCATTCCCACGGCTCTGAGCAATTCTTCCCTGCTTAAATGACGTCGCCGCTCCATAATAACGTTGGTTTTAATCAGTAGTAGGGAAACAGTAGCACTAATAATGTCTTCAATGCGTTGTATGTTTTTATAGGGAAAATATTGACAGCTGATTTTCATCTTTTACTCGAATTTGATTCACAGTTCCTGATTCAAATTATGAAATGCACCAAAAAGGATCCATATAAATTTATAAAATCATAAATTTATTACAAAGCCACATCTCAATCTCAAGAAATCCGCATAAAAATGCTTGATCCCTAGACACTTTTGATGTGTGTACTTCTAGCCTTTTAAAAATAATGCACGTACGCGAAACGAGCAAGAAGGTAACGTTGCTCGTTTAGTACGAACTATTATCAAAATGTAATTATTGACGATGTTAGTTAAAAGAGCTTGTAATTAAAATGAAAGATTATTAACAATTTTATATAACTAGTTGTTCTTTCACGTAAAAAACTTTACCTAGGCATCCTTCACTAAGTTACTAAAAGTCCCACGTTGTGGTCACAAGAGCGACTGTTGAATGTGGGGTCCTGGGCTCGATTCCCGGGTCGGGCAATTTAGTTTTTCCGTTAGGAATTTCTTAGTAGATACAGCCCGAAGTTTGGAAGTTGGCGATGTAATACCCCCGTGCTTCGGAAAGCACGTCAAGCCATTGATCCTGATCGCTCTTCGGTTATGTCAGATTTTCATCTTATCGGACTATAAATAAATAAAATAAAAATAAAATATTCTTTATTTCAGACAACTTGTACACCGTCCATAAAGAGAGAAAAAGAACAACAAAATTAAAATTAAATGACCCTCTCAATTAAACGCCTCCGTAGCGGAGATGAGACTCTGTTAGCTATCGTCTTCAGGATTTCATTGCGGCTATCACGCACTCTGTAGATCAGGGACACCGTCCTCTTGCGCATGACGGCATGAAAGCCGTCGGTGTGATAAAACGAGAGTTAGGGAGGGAAGAGGGAGTGCACCTGTGTCTGCGCACACACTTGTGCACTATAATATCTCCTGCGTCGAAGGCTTGTCTCCGTTGAGATTGGACACCGTGGCCGAAATACGGTCTATAGGACTTTATTTACTAAAAGACAAACAAATTAAAAATTATTAGACACACTACAAAAAATAGAACCTATTTTAGTTTTAAATTAGTAGATAATTAAATGAGTACAAAATTCAAACTTTACAAAATGCTATAAAAAATTATGAACTCATAGACTAAACCACTTTTAAGTTCATGAACATCTAACAGACAATGGAAAATAGAAAAGTATGCCTCAAAAACCAACAGTCGCATCCACAACTACGCTCACTTCCTTCCTACTCCATGCCGACTGCACAGTGCAGACGGGTTGCACTGTATTCGATGGGTGCAAGACAAAGCGATGTCAACGTCCCGACGAACGAGCGGCGAGCGATGACCGCGCGACGGAAACAATCCAGGTAGCACACCACACGCGGGCAAAAACTTTCAGAATGTTCCAAAAGGACCAAAAGTTAGGCGGGTAGTGCTTTTACTCCGGAGATGGCCTAAGTTGGGGATAGAAGCAACGGAGGCACTAAGTACAGGTGAATGTGCACTTTTAAAATTTCTAAGTTGACGACATTATCGTGGATGTCCACGTCCAAAGGATGTATACAGGGTGTCCCTGGAAGTATGGATCAAATCGAATAGGGGCGTGGGCAAGGTCATTTCCAAACTTTTTGATCCTGAGAATGATTGATGATTGAGAATTATTTTACGGTTCAAAAGTTGTGACCAATTTTTTTCAATCGTTTCGCATAGTGCTCAAAGAAAAACAAATCATTAAAAAAACTATCAGGGCTGTCTAAAAAACTTAAATTGACAGTTCCTGGTAGTTTTTTTTAAATAAAAAAAATAAAAGAAAATAACAAAAGTTGGTCATAACTTTTGAACCGTAAAAAAATTCACCAACATTCTCAGGATCAAAAAGTTTGGAAATGACTTTGCCCACGCCCCTATCCGATTTGATCCATACTTCCAGGGATACCCTGTACAATAATACGTACTTTTATGACGTTATCATTGGCGGAAATTAAAAAGCGTCTTCATATACCTACCCCACTATAATAATTATAGGATCAACTACGACGATCATGTGTGATGCTGATGAGTCATGATCCACCCTCTGGTGCCTGCTTATCGTTGAATTTTGGGACACCTTGTATGTTGTACTGTCAACAGTACACTTACGAGTAAGGTAATAAATTGAGCATAAATAAAATTAAAATAAATATATTTCCATACATTTTACTTCCCTGTGTTATCGTGATGCCGTGACGTGCACGTCAACGATAATATCGTCAAGTTAGTAATTTTAAAAGTGTACATTGGATTATAAGCCTTAAGGGAATCTAGAAACAGTACAGTAAGTCAGTGATAATCGGTACATGCAAAAGTTGAAAGACCGACTAAAAGGACCAATATTGCAAGATGGTTACGTCGTCCATTCGATTGAAGTTAAGTTTTCATAGAAATCTAGATGGCAGAGGATTTCAGTGCTTAGTACTTATCCATCCAATCAATACAATAATATGGTCGCTCGAGAGTCGGGCACTTCAATAAGGTATCAACCGATGATGAGGTTGAAACCTTTTAACGTAACTATCGCGCAGTTCCCAATGGATGATCATGTGACTGAAGTGGTTATAGTGGTAACATACCACAATGTATCTAGAAAAAGTTTAAGAACATTTGAAAAAGGACCACAAACATAAGACATCTCAGGAATCCGCAATGTGAATCAGCAATAGATACGACAGAAGTCGTGACTGTGCATTATTTAAAATTGCAAACATTTAATGTCCCTTTGGTATTCGTAATCGTAACTACGACTACAGGACTATGGCCTCCTGTGAAAGTTTATAGTGGATCAGACAGAAATTATAACAATAATAACCAGCAGGGGATCAGCCAGGGGATCCGATCGGAATAACTCGAAAATTGTAGATAGCATAAACTCACTAAAAAGTTTGAATTCGTTTTCAGAACTATGCAAAACTCAAACATGCTGTCAACAAACAGAATTTGATTTTGAAGCACAAAAAATATAAATTGCGCATTCTTATAGGTTCTCGACCTTATTTTGCCCGCCGCACCGTCCACTTTGAGAATATTTTTTTCTAGAGCCCCCAATTTTTTAGGGTTCCGTAGTGAACAAGGAACCCTTATAGTTTCACCATGTCAGTCTATCTGTCTCTACGCGGCTTAGCTCAAAAACTATTAGAACTAGAAAGTTGTAATTTGGCATGAGTATACACGTTAATGACGCCGAAAAAGCGGTAAAATAAAACTTTGAAAAAAAAAAAACAATTATTTCGGGTACCTCCCCTACATGTAAAGTGGGGATGATATTTTTTTTGTCCTTCCCATAATGTGGGATATCGTTGGATAGGTCTTTCAAAAATATTAGAGGTTTGGGAAGATTGTTTTTTGATTAAGTAAACCGTTCGTGACTTAACAAGCTTTAATACCAATTTTCGTTAGAGTCAAGTGTCCCCTCCTCTACCAACTAAACTGCCGATCGATTCTGTAAAAATATCACCGTGATAACTCAGGTGAAGTGAGCGCGAAGTGAACTATCAATAGGGGCGATCCCTAACATCAGGTGGAATGACAGCTCACTTCACGCTCACTTCACCTAAGTTATCACCGTGAGATTTTTACAGAATAGCACTGCTGTTGTAGTTAGAAATTCAAATGTCACGGCAGTAGTACCTATATATAACGAAGTTTAAAGGAAAACTATCACGCTTAAGTGGGCTTTACAAGATTACGAGTAATAGTCGACCAATTGTATTTGACTCGAAAATTTCGTTTTTTTTTTTTTTATTTTGTTATATTATATAGTATCAAACACAAAGCTCCCCCAGGTATAGTAAACTGCTTCCTCAATTTAATTTTTTTGTGATGAGTGAGTAGTGTAGCTCTGTGTCCAGTATTTAAATTCAAAAGACCGGCTATGACAAATCTTATCCAAATCTCAAAAAAAAAAAAAAAACTTTCCGTGCAAAATTGTCGGATCAGGTGAGGACTTGTATAGGAAGTCAAATTAGGTAGGTAGTCATGTTTGGCTTTTAGTTAGAGCATGGTACAAAACTATGAGTCAGCGAATACGACCCGCACTTGGCTGCTATAAAAACTACGGAACCCTACACTGCGCGAGGCCCGACACGCACTTGACCGGTTTTTTTCCTTACCATCTGTCACCAATCTGAACTGCTATTGCCACGATTATATTTAAACGTGTAATATTATACAGTTGTAAGATAGGATATATAATTTTCTCTGCAGCCTGAAAGTCGCAAACACCCACGTTGAGAACCTATGCTATAGATAGACTGTATAGTACCTACTATCAGCTAAGATGTCCACCCTAATGGTTTTATTTCTGTAGGTGCTTTTTTATTGTTCTATTTTCACCGATCAACTTACAGAAGAGGCATAACAGGTAAGTAAAAAAATATCTCCATCGTCAATTTCGATTAGGAACTTGCAACCGTCTGAAAAGTTTGGCGAGCCTGCGAGGAATGTTAATACGATTAGAATAATAATATGTTACGAAAAACTTCGAAAAGTAATTAGATTTAAAAAAAAACTGAAACTTTTTCAGCGTGATCGTATTATATACATTGTTTGTTTTTGTTCATAAATCTGGTTTTAAATTTAAATGTTACAGAAAATATTCTAAGTACAGACGCCAGCACCTCAAGCTACTACAATCTGTCAATTTTTTAAAATAGATTTTCAACTTTATCGCTAAAACATAAGGTTCAAAGTTGATTGGGAAAATTTGACAGTTTCAGGTAGCTTGATGTGCTGGTCTGTGATGATTTTGATCTATGTAGATCAAAATCATCATCATTCTCAGCCTGACTTCACCTATTCTGGGCATGGGCTTTTTATTTCTTGTGCCAATCCCCACGTCATCCTGTCAACAATAAGGAAGGGGCTCGTAAGGGCCGTAGCCTGCCGGGGCAGCGGGATTGTCCGAAAGGATTACCGCTACCCCGGAACATAAAGGGCTAAGGAAGGAACACGGGTGGGTTTTAGTCAGTAAGAGTCTGACACTCCCTTCTGCTCCACCCTGAGCGGGAGAGGTCATTTGATGATTTCCCATCCACAAAAGCCTTCGGGGTAATTGAGTAACAGATTAACAGTAGAAATGGCTTTCATTTTGCCAGTTAATCAATATTCGTTGCGTTATTTACGTTACTGAGCAGACAAATTTTTTGAACATATGAAGCAATGGATTAGCAATATCCTTTAAAATGATTCAGATTGCGATTGATTTATGCAACTAATTGTGCCACCTGCACCCTAAGGTGCAGGTTCTAACCGCGATGGCAACATGCTATGTAGATCTCAGTCCAAAAAACGGAGGTTTTACAGTGGCGAAGGGTGAATTTATGACAGAGGTAAGCCGGAGCAAAAAAAAAAGTCAATAAAACGTTTCATTATATTTCAATGATGAATTGACTATAGAGTGGTTGTGTTCTGAATTTTCGAAGGGAAGCCGGCGGGAATCGAGTTGTATGGTATCTTCGCCACTGGGTCTTAGTTCAATACACCAATATATGTTAAAAGTACAAATCCAAAAATTCGCCCTATCTTTGGTCATTGTGCAGTTGTGCACACAGGCCACAAGGACCGAATTTATTTAATAATAAAAATAATAATAATAATATACAATGTGTAACAGAATAAACGCAAGTCTCGAAAGTAGTTTGTTCATAATTTACTACTGAATCAATTTCAGTAACTTATAATAGGTACTTATTTTTTTTCGAAAATTATGTATTTTTTCAATCTAACCGCCGATTGAGCCAAATAAATTTAAATCTTATTTCAAGGCAATAAGACTCAATTTTAATTGCATAAAGTAATGCTAGTTGCAATACGATTTTCTTAATAAAAATAGCAAGCTTTAATAAGTTTTGGTCATTGTATAATGCTTTTAACTCAATACTCTAATTGGAGTGTATGAGGTCTTGCCTTAATTATGTAACACGTTGTATTTATTTGCATAAAAACACGGTATAAAAAGATGGTAAAAGGAAAAATTTTAGAACAAAAATATGTTTTGCCAATGTAATAATAGGCATGCAATTTTTTCAGTATGTAACTGACATTAACATTGTTTGTCAATGAAATCTTTAATACTATAAAAACTATTAACAGATAACCATTCGTACATATTATTTTTAAATAACTTAGTATTTAAATTTTTGAGATCATTTGGTAACTTATTATATAAACGTTTTCATGTGCTATTGACAGCTGTCAGTTACCATCTTATATGAGCCAATTTTGTGAGCACAGATATATTTGCAGGAGCGAGGACTCAACACGGGATTTATTAGATTTTTCTCACTTTGAAATAAAATTACATCTACAATACGAACGAGAATTGAGCTGACAGGACAAATATTGAAATTGACAAGTTTCTTGCTTCACGTAGAAGTCCTTTCGATACGAGTAGAACTGCAAGCTGTGTAAGCGTATTATTTGCTGTGATGAAATTAGTTCATGTTATACAAGGTGTAACATAAATAACGCAATACCTCATACACCCCAATTAGAGTATTGAATTAAAAGCATAATACAATGACCAAAACTTTTTTTTTAAAGCTTGCTACTTTTATTAAGAAAATCGTGTTGACACTAGCATTACTTTATGCATTTAAAATTGAGCCTCACTGCCCTGAAATATGATTTAATTTTATTTGACTCAATCGGCGGTAAGTATGAAAAAATAAATAATTTTTGAAAAAATACCTATGTTAAAAGTTACTGAAATCGATTTAGTAGTCAATTATTATGAACAAACTATTTTCAGGACTTGCTTTTATTCTGTTACACCTTGTAATACATAAAGACTGCACATTTTCTTTAAAGCCCTATTTCCACTTTTTCTACTTCATTTCTTTCATTCTACCTATTCATTCCGATAAACGGCCAGGACATACCTGTAACAGAAAAATAGCTTTTATTATGCTTCAAGATTTCCATTCAAAACAAATTAACATCAACATAAAGCCTAGATAACGCCAGGAGCAAACAAAAATTACAAATAATTTCAACAAATCAATTTCTTATTAATTTACATTCAAGGGCAAGGGGCAATTCTCGTAATTTTAAGAAAGTTCACAGCCACATCTCAGTCTCAATCTGTCAAAAATACCTTTATTTCTCTACATTTTTGTCAAGTTTTTGGCATTGATTATCGCTGAGATGAGATTACCGACTAGATTTTGAACGTTTTTAATTACGAGAATTGCCCTTCAGGTCAACAACCCAAAGAATGAAAAGTCACAATTCACGTCACAACCCGAAGTTCCCCGAAGTTCCCCGAAGTCTCCCGAAGTCTCCAAAGACTCGAGAGTCGGGAGTGGATGGCCCTAGTGTTGGTATTCGATATCCTATCCATCCCGAGTGATCCCTGGGGGGATGGACAAATGGAATACTTGCTAGTGTGATGGAAGAAGACCTGTTTATTTTCGATTTGCGGAGTTTTACTTTGAAATTTTGCTGAACATAGCTTTGCAGGAGATAAGTTTTTGTGTTTATATTATGTCGACACCTGCAATTTAAAACATTGTAACTCATTTGTCACTACTTTTCAGGATAGCGATTTAAACATTCAACATATTCTCAGTTTGTTCCTATAAAGTCCTAGCGTCTGCCAATTTTGTAAATATAAGTAAAAAGGGATTATATACTTTGCTGTATGACTAATATGTTGTTTACTTATGTATTTTATATGTTTTTATGACTTGCAATGATTTTTCATTAAAAAGTGAGTTACAATGTTTTTAATTGCAGGTGTTGTAATAAGTGGTTGGAAAGTATGCTTTTTGTATTTACTACTCTAGTACTTAAAATATTGACTGCCTCGGTGGTCTAGCGGTCGCAAGCGACACAGCTGAGCATGAGGTCCTGGGTTTCGATTTCTGGGTCGGGCAAAGTGCTATTGGTTTTTTGCATCTGGAATTTCTCAGTAGCAGCCTGGAGCCAGGATAAGCGCTTAGTTGATGGCAATAACCTCCCCCCCCCCAATTTTACATGGGATTACTAAAAATTTGCTTAAAGGGGCTTGTGGCTAAGTAATAACAGCCGCACGGGTCGATTTATCAGGTTGGTACGTGGATGGGTGACCATCTTTACATATCAAGACCCCTCAGTGCTTCGGAAAGCACGTTAAGCAGGCCCCGGTTGTCATTTGCAGATCTTTGACAGTCGTTAAGGGTTGTCAGAAGCCCGAAAGTCTGACAACCAGTCTTACCAAGGGGTATCGTATTATCCAGTAACTGGGTTGTGGAGGTCAGATAGGCAGTCGCCATGTAAAATACTGGTATTCAGCTGCATCCGGTTAGACTAGAAGCAGACCCCAAGAAAGTTGGGAAAAGGCTAGGCAGAAATGATGACTGAAAATTGCGTGTGTTGTCAAAATTGTAAATGCATGTTCCTTAGACATTCATTTGTCTGAAGTAAAACGGTTCATTCATACTAAAACAGCTGCACTAACTAGGCCCACTGCTGTACAAACAACCATACGCCTACATTATTATGTGAAAATGATTGTATTACGACTTTGTAACTGTATTAATGATATATAACAGAATACCGATAGATCACCACCGGTAGAGAACCAAAGATTTTAAGGTTTCACAGCCTTAAAAGCTTTGGTTCTTTGGCTGTCCAAATACAGAGTGTTTTATGACAACTTAATGTCGAATACTAGTAAAAATTACATATTTAGTCCTTACGTAAACCATAAAACAAGCCGTTTCCATGACAACGTACCAAACAATCTTTAAACCCAAATCCGCTACCGACAGTTGCTATGGAAACCAGAAGTAGAACGTCGAATATCTAGACCTGAGAGTGTCAGGCCGCTCACCTAACCTTGTACATTCAACGCTTAAATATCGGTGTCTGTACCTACGTATAGTAGTACATATCTATGAAACTTCGCCCTGACACCGATATAGAATAACGAAACATAACCAAGACCGATTTACAGTGGCAGGGCTGGTACACGGTGATTTACTCTGCCTTTTATTTATTTACGATATTAAATTTTTTCATTGTCAAGACCGTCACTGCAGTTCTAGATAGTGATTCTAAAACTAGGCAATTAAACACTTTTCCAATAGTAAAATTAAATATCAATGATTTTTGGTAAAAAAAAAAACCACTGTTAAAACAGTAAAAAGACTAACACTATACCTTATACAAATATCCATAAATAACCCAGGCTTTCAAGCCAACATTAAAAGTGTTTAAAAAAAGTTTAAAGAATGTTTTCACCATTCACGAAATCAAGCGAGAACATTTTATAGGTAATAATTTCATTTTACTTCAATATTTTAACAGAATCTGTGATCCGTGATATAAAACGCTCGTAACGTCAGGAGTACAAAATTTAATCAATTAACGCGATATCATCCGTTCCATTATAATCGGTTTATTGTGCTGAACACAGAGCGGATTTCCTCGAAACATGGGGAGAAATCTTTAATGCTCAACATTATTTAGTTGGTGTGAATTTACAAAGGATCTGCACCCTAATTGCGAAACACACTATCGATCTCAATTTGAATCATTTTGAAGCATATTGCTAATCCATTGCTTCAGATGTTCGAAAAATGTGTCTGCTCAACAATGTAAAACACGCAATGAACGTTGTTGATCTGTCAAAATGAAACCCATTGCTACTATTAGTGTGTTACGCAATTACCCCGCTGGTATGAAAGCATACAAAATACTCCTTGTCTCTATCGTTCTCGCTTTGCGTATTCAAAAATAATCTTATTTGAGTCTAACTAGATCTTTTTGAAGTGCGTTCCTATAAAAGTACACACATCAAAAGTGTCTAGGGATCAACATATATTTTTGCAATAACTTTTCTCCTGATTGATATTAATTAAAATTTTCTTTAAGGATTCATCAAATAAAGTGTTTTCGTTTGTCACAGTAACGATAAACCAAGTCACCTTTGCATTAATAAAGAAATTTGCCATTTTCCTAATAAAGGGATTTTTGACATTTGAACCACTAACACAAAAGTTCGAAAAAAAGACTGAAATAACAGTTTTCTCTAAAATTTTATTGGGTAACTTAAACAATTAATAATCCGTGTTTCTACCGCGAACACTAACAACACAAGAACATCGGTTTGGCATACTCAAAATGAGTTCATCCAAATCACGCTGTGGAATGGCCGCCCATGTTCGTTGCAACAACAAAAAAAGGTCTTCTTGCGACTGGATACCCTCCATATTCGGCAGAGCTCTTCTCTGTAGCATATCCCATGCATGCTCAATCGGGTTCAAGTCTGGCGACTGAGCAGGCCAGGGCAGGACATTGATGTTAGCTGCGGCGAGAGTCTGTCTTACAACTCTTGCGGTGTGCGGTCGTGCATTATCATGCATTAACTGAAATAAGGGACCGATTTGCACTTGTAGAGGAACGATGACGTCTGATACAATCGTCTCAGCATAAATTTGAGCGTTGAGGTTGCCTCTGATCCAAATCAACTCAGTTCTTCCGCCGATCCAAATACCCGCCCATACCATGATGGTTCCACCACTATAAGGATGGACTTCCTGGCAGGATTTTAATCGCTGTTGGCGTCCAGGGGTTCTCCAGTGTCGTATACGTCTTGTATCCGGTCTCATACCAAAACGAGACTCATCAGAAAAGCACACGAAACGCCATTGTTCTTCTGCCCAATTTCTGTGTTCAAGAGCCCATTGATATCGAATCCTACGATTGTGCATTGCTATAGGTGGTACCCGTAGCGGTCTTCGGGAATGAAGGTTCACTTCATGCAAGCGGTTTCTGACTGTTTGGTCGCTAATTAAGTTCCCTGAAGAGTGATGAAGCCTCACGGCTAACATCATGGCGGTTATTGTTGGAGCTCTTCGAGTTAAGATTTGAATGTATCGGTCTTGTCTCCGTGTGGTGCAGCGATACCGTCCTCCATGGCGCTCAGCCACGGTACCAGTGCTTCGGTAACGTGTCCAAAGTCGACTGATAACACTCTGACTTGTATTCAGAGCTAAAGCCACAGTACGTTGCCGGGAACCAGCTTCTATCATTCCCACGGCTCTGAGCATTTCTTCCCTGCTTAAATGACGTCGCCGCTCCATAATAACGTTGGTATTAATCAGTAGTAGGGAAACAGTAGCACTAATAATGTCTTCAATGCGTTGTATGTTTTTATAGGGAAAATATTGACAGCTGATTTTCATCTTTTACTCGAATTTGATTCACAGTTCCTGATTCAAATTATGAAATGCACCAAAAAGGATCCATATAAATTTATAAAATCATAAATTTATTACAAAGCCACATCTCAATCTCAAGAAATCCGCATAAAAATGCTTGATCCCTAGACACTTTTGATGTGTGTAGTTAAAATTCTGTCGAGCGAGTGAGGAGGGTTCTAATCTAAAATTTTCTAGTTTATCACTCCGAAAAAGACCAGCAACTGACGGCTGATGGTCTTTTATATTATTATTTATTTTTAACCTATGTTTTTCTACTGCAGAGCAAAGGCGTTCCTTTCTACTCCCACTCTTTTTATATTAGTTGTACTGAAAAACTTTTAAAGGTATATAAAACTCTTGCTAAAACTAACGTAGCAGCCCTAAGTCCTACATTCGTTACAAAGTCTAAAATTACACTTGATTAAATAAAAATGTGCATTGTGCCCATTTTAACTTCAACGTGACATAACTAACAAACACATTGTATTACAATACAATAATTAATTTGACGATAGGTTTTTAACTCGTCAGCACCAACACGTCTGGTTCTGTCCCAAAAAGGGAGATAACATGAAATATAATTGTCTTTCGGTACGGCAGACAGATTTACGGAGCATCTGCACATCACGAGACTGAAATATCAGCATCATCAGCGGTGGTGATAGTAATCCTAACATCAACTGGAGTTAAAGTTTTTTTTTTTTCAAAATTGAAATGGTGAGCCACGTTTTGGCTTCGTAGTTTTTATGCGTTCTCTTCACTGAGTTGTCATCTATCCACATAACATCAAGCATCATTTTTTCAAATCCTGGTGGCAACAGGTAGGGTCGGTATTTCATTCGTTGGGTATGAACAGTGCTAATTTTTCTTCTTACATCCCTTTCAGTATTGTCCCCAAAACTACAACTATCAGACGCCTTTTTAGACTCAATTGTGCTATGTCATCCTCGGTGCGTCTTTGCCATGCAAATTTACCAAAAAAAAAAAAACAAAGGACCAAAAAAACAATTGCCGCACATTGAAATATTGGTAAACCCGTCTGGAATATTAATCATTTAATCATATCATATATTCATGAATGTCATGTCAATTGGTTTTACACCACGCCGACATCCGGTCGTTTGTCACGCTGCTAAATCATAGGTTGTTCCGGCAGCTGGTGTGACTACTGTCACGGTGTCACGTAGGTATTATTTGTCACGCCGTGATAGCTAGTAAATATGTCTTTATTATGTCTTCCTAGGTCACGCAGATGTTGATCGTGCGGTAGCAAAGTGGGTTAAATTGTAGAGGATATTGTTAATTGCAATTGAGAACATGGCCAGTTGTCCGGTCGAAATGAATCGAAGGACCAAACCTCAACATGTGGATAAGATCTGCTTTAGGATGTGATAGTTGGGTTTTAAACAAATGCTCTGTCCGAAAAGTATCGACAAGTATATTTCAAACGATCAAAGCAAAATAATTGGAATGTTATCTACATAGAAAACCGCTGAATCGACAGCAAATATCTTATAATTTACGACAGAAGAAGTAAGTTAAACACCGTAACTCCTAAAAAGACAACGTAGAACAAGTAAGTAGAACAATATGACAAATTATATCAACCATCAAAATGAAGTCTCCTCTGAAAGTTACAAACGGGTATCATAATATTTTACTAGCTACATTCTGTGTCGAGAAAATATGTCATTGTGCTCATAACTTCAAAACTAAAGATTGCGTTATTAGAGTCAGTCATAACAAGATTTAGCGAGAAATGAAACAATTCGAGAAAGAGGACATAATACTTAATAGATAACTCTTGTTTGACGTAAGCATTCTTTAGTACGTATACGTTGTTTTAAATAAAAATCCGGTCAAGTGCAAGTCGGACTCGCGCACCGAGGGTTCCGTAGGTATTTAACTACAAATTTACGGTTTTCGAATTTTTCCTTTACTTGTGCTAAATGAAATTGCTTCTTGCCAAATTTCATGATTCTAGATCAACGAGAAGTAGGTATCCTATAGGTTTTGATTCCCTCGCGAGTGTCAAAATATACGACATAAACGAAACGTAAACGCCCGTATCTTTTGATTGCGTTGACTTAGAAGTTTGATTTTTTCACTGCTTCGAGGGATTGCAGCCCTGAGCGTTTGGTATTAATTTCAACTTCATAACTCTAGGCGTTTCTGAGAAAAAGGATCTTGACAAACGGACAACGAAGTAATCTTATAAGGGTTCCGTTGTTCGTTTTGAGGTATGGAACCCTAAAAAGGCTAAGATGGATATAATACAACGCTTTAACAGACGTAATAACAAGCATAATCAGTCTAGTCTCAGTATGTAAAAATCACTGAAGATAGAAAATTATGTTCCTTAGAAAAAAACCTTTTGTTGTAACATAGCCTCTTTGTGGGTAAAACGAGTAATTGAAGTTTAATTGTGAATTCGGGGGCAGATTTATATACCTACAGATCGGACGTCGAGAGAATCAGAGAGAATGCCTTCCTGACTCCTAGATCAGTGCGACTATTCTTGTAGGTAATAAAGATCAAATTCGCAAAACACGTATTCGTTTATATGAAACTGACAGGTATCGAGAACGTATTCTCTCGTGACTGTAGTAAAACATAAGGTATCGGAACTATTGGAAAATTAATTAAAGAAACTAATTATACAGATCGTACTAAAATAAACGAGGATGAAGGCAACCGATTTAATATTACGTTACTTTACTATCAAAGAGTTACGAATACGTGTAAAACATAAGGTATCGGAACTATTGGAAAATTAATTAAAGAAACTAATTATACAGATCGTACTAAAATAAACGAGGATGAAGGCAACCGATTTAATATTACGTTACTTTACTATCAAAGAGTTACGAATACGTGTAAAACATAAGGAATCGGAACTATTGGAAAATTAATTAAAGAAACTAATTATACAGATCGTACTAAAATAAACGAGGATGAAGGCAACCGATTTAATATTACGTTACTTTACTATCAAAGAGTTACGAATACGTGTAAAACATAAGGTATCGGAACTATTGGAAAATTAATTAAAGAAACTAATTATACAGATCGTACTAAAATAAACGAGGATGAAGGCAACCGATTTAATATTACGTTACTTTACTATCAAAGAGTTACGAATACGTGTAAACTTATTAATCTCTCAGTGCAGTAGGATTGGGTGTCGACACCACAAACTGGCGTCCAGATTTAGCAGCGAGCCAAAATTAATTCCTGAGAGCCAATCTCGTAATTTCATATTCACGATGGGCATCTTCATATTTATACGTCTTCTCTTCCATTTCTAGTTCTTGTTTAAAGTAAATGAGTTTATTTTATGAATGGAGTTAAGTGCATCACATTGATACACTTAACTCTTACTTACGTAAGGATCAGATACATCTGTTTGATGCTCTTAAAATCATCAATACATACAACCCTCTAAGTTTATACAGAGTGTAAGTTTAATCTTACTCATCATTATGAACAACTTTTACTATGGTCCTATTGTAAAAGTTATTTATAATGATGAGTACAATGACCCTTTAAGAGAAAACGGTGATTAAAATTTCACCCCGTATGTCCCTATTGAATGACTATTTCTGAAATATCCATATCAACAGGGTTATGTGAACTAAAAAACTTTTTAACAAAAAAAAAAACAACCGACTTCAAAAAAAAAAAACACTACAAAGTGTAAAATAACTTTAATTTTAATTTCGGAAGTCGGTGTCTTTGGTTTTGTATTTACGTTTTTGCCACCGACTTCATTTTACACTTTGTAGTGTTTTTTTGTTTTAGTCGGTTGTTTTTTTTTTGTTAAAAAGTTTTTATTTTTACTTTTTATAGTCAGAGTGCATCTCATGACAATTCCAATAAGCCCAAACACGGCTAGAATACATGGTTTTATTACGAAGTTCCGGTACCTACCTTCCAGCTTCATCATCAGATCGGTTTGATGGTACCATTTTCGTCAGAACCATTTATTTAAATTTGCTTCGTCATAGTCGCTTAACTATCTTAATCGAGATATCTTATCGCCACCCGTGAAATACTTATTATCATTGAAGAGTACCTGTGGCTATCTGTGGTCTCCTTCATCAGTTCCACTTCAGCAAATTATACTTTTTGAATGCAAATGCTTGACATGTTGATGAAAATACCAAAATTGCTATATGTATGCCTATAATATTTGAGGAGTTCCCTCAATTCCTCATGGATCCCATCATCAGAACTGGATTTTGACAAAAACGGGACCAATCTGGAAGCATATCCTTTCAAATAAAAAAAAAAAAATTCCAAATCGGTTCATAAATGACGGCGTACTGAGGTAACAAACATAAAAAAAAAAAATACAACCGAATTGATAACCTCCTCCTTTTTGAAGTCGGTTAAAAAGGGTTGGAATGATGATTTTAATGATTATAATTCTGTAAATACATACTTTTTACGGTCGCGAATCATATTTTGTTCAACTTACAACCTGGCGCTATCAGGCAATTGCAAAAACGTAAGAAATTTTAAATTTCGCTGGCACCGTGGCACACAACACGGTTACAACAAAAGCTGTGTGAACAACAAATTCTATTTTACAGTTTTAACTTTCCTTCAATATTAGAAGAGCTCAGAACTAGAACAAGTTTAATCAGACGGTAGTTAAAGGTAACCTTAAAGCCAGAGGTCATCTCCAAGGCAAGCCTTGTACCAAGAAAATATATAATTTCGCTAGTACTGCAAATCTATTTCGGTATTGTAGGCAAACGTCAAGACTTGTAAATGGGCAAAATTATGTTCGCAGCTGAAACTATGCCAATTGCCACCATTGAAATACATAGTTGTGGATAATGAAATGGCAATATGGCTATTTTCCGTTGGCACATGAGACCTTTTATTAACTCTAATGCTCGGTTCCTTTACATAAAACGAATAATTTTGCTTTTTATTACCAAACTGGGCATATAATAACTTCCATAAAAGGGGGTCTAAGTACTATGAAAAGCTATGAGATCTTTGGTTCATATTGGTAAAGATAAAAAAGTCTCAATTTTAACCAATCACATTGATATTAATTATATTAAAGAAAATTATAGAAATATATGCAATTAAATATGAATTATACTAAAAAAAAATTATAGAATTAATTGCAATTATAGAAAACCGCCTTTAGATCGACGACGCATGGTTAATTTCTTAGGAGTTCAGGGTGTCAAAGACAAAGTTAAAGGCATATGAACTGTGTAGTATCGTTTCTGGTCCTTGGAGACCAAAGGTGAGCTACCCAGGTTTTCCAATTACCTAGTTCAATTACTTAGAGTAAAAGCTATCATATCCAGTAATGAAACTTCGTTTGTCTAGCCACAAGTTATATATAATAATACCGTCATAATAATATAGGTGCGAGTAAAAATAAATATTGTGAAGGACGCACCCCACAGAACACACATACACAAAGGACTTGGCGATGCCTACCTAGTGTTAGTGAAAACGGCCATAACACAGAAACAGATAAACTTCTGTATAATTTTTGCTGAATTTTATTTGTTCGTTTTATGAAACGTTCAATAAAAACAGTTAAATTATTCAAAGCTCGCGTAGCTTTCCTTTTGAATTTCGCTTATTATCCTTTGATTATGAAAGACTAGAGGCTCTTATCAGAATAATCATAACATTATTGAAAGGAATTGTATGAACTGAAATGAAACTTAGGGTGTCTTTCCTTTCGACTAAACGAATGTTCTATTATCGCTCATTTGCTACAAGGTCGACATATCTCAAAATTGATGATTCTTTAGTTATTAATACAGTTGTGTTGAAAAAATTGCGCTCTGTTTACTGTAAAAACGTCATTTCTCTAAGCTCTATAGTAAGAGAGAGAGGGCAGATATTCACATATCGCTCATTTGCTACAAGGTCGACATATCTCAAAATTTATGATTCTTTAGTTATTATAACTACAAGGAGTTATAATAACTAAATAATCATCAATTTTGAGATATGTCCACCTTGTAGCAAATGAGCGTTATGTCAAAACATAATGCAATATGCACATCGTAACAAAAGAAATATTTTCATCTCATTTTATTCAATCTGCCTAGCCTATTCCCAACTATGCTAGGGTCAGCTTTCAATCTAACCGGATGCGGCTGAATACCAGTATTAGGAGCTACTGCCTCGCTAACCTCCACAACCCACTTACTGGGTAACACGATAACCCTTGGCAAGACTGGTTGGCAGACTCTTTGGGTCCTCATTACCTGTAACGACTGTCAAAGATCTACGAATGACAGCCGGGACCCAAAGGTTTAACGTGCTTTCCGAGGCACAGAGGGATCCTCCTTATGTAATGTATGGTCACCCTTCCACGAACCTACCGCGGCAAGTGTAGCTTAACTTTCGATTGACTCGTGCGGCTATTATAATAAAGCCCTCCGAGTCCCTTTTTCGTCTCTTTTAATTGCTTTATGAATTTCATGACATAATAAATAAAATGTCTTATCACGTACTGCATAATATGCTTGCAAATGCTAAGTCAATTAATTATCATGTTCTATAGACATAACTCGTAAACAATAAACAAACATTTTCTGTAGGTATTCGTAAAATAAAATGTCTATAAAAGCAAACGACGAAATCCTACTATCCTACTTCCTACTCTCCTACTAATATTATAAATGCGAAAGTTTGTGAGTATGGATGGATGGATGTTTATTACTCTTTCACGAAAAAACTACTAAACGGATTTGGATGAAATTTGGCGCACAAATACTTTATAACCAGGATTAGCACATAGGATGCTTTTCATGCCGATATTCCCACGGGATCGAAACTTACGCGGGTGAAACCGCGGGGTGCAGCTAGTTATTTTATAAACTCAATCACACCGAAGTCATACATAACAGATCAGACGTCCAGGATTCGCAGAAACACTCGCTAATAAAAAACAAAGAGCTTTCAGACGTATTGTCTCTAATAAAGTGATTCACTCAATCATAATATACATAGTGAGGGGACACTCAACAGACATGCGAAGAAGGACCAGACGCTGACACAAATGGCGCAGTGAGCAACTATGAGCATCGCGCGTCGATGAAGATTTTTATAGCTACACAGAGACACAGCTCAAATCTATACATACAAATAAATAAAATTGAAGTGTGTTTATAACGTTTTGACGAGACCTTTTATTTTAGAAAAATAAGTAGGGTTTACACGCAAAAAAAAACCCACGAAATTCAATATGTTATTCGACATACACGCGAACGAAGTCGCGGGCACCTTGAATAAAATAATATGAGTTTATTAATTTATTTTTTATTACGTTCACCAACAATTTATTGGTAACACTGAATACAGTGACATACCTAATATATTTTTAAAATTAAATTACAGCGCAACGATTACTTATACGTAAACACCACATGCATAAAATAATAAATTTCAATATTAAATTATTAAGCTAACTAACTTTGTAATAAGCGCTTATATAAAATTAATCGAAATTAAAACGGTTAATATTGAAAAATTGGTAAAACCTTATATGTAAATTACATTAAAATGGATGAACAACTGATAAAAAAATTACCTATTTTATTAGACTTATTTCGTAGCTATTGTGGTACTCAACTGGATGATCTTGGTGAAATTTATAATCTCAGCAATAATAATGCAATGCATGGATATAGACTGCACAAGAGTTCATAGCAGTACGGGAATTGATTTAACATGTCAACCATTTGTCATTCATAAGAATGTTCGTTGGCTTAAATTGCATCCAGTGATAGCACATCACAAAATGGTCCTTCTGCAACCTTTATTCTTGATGGAGGAGGCGAAGACCTCCTGCCCTTGAGAACTGTCTCGGGTTGCGGACCAAAGGACCGGCGCAGGCGGCGGCGTGTGAATGGGTCAGCATTAACTAAACTGTTTGATTTCCTGGAAACCACTGATATGCATACTGACTCAGTTCATAAAATAACGGAGATTATTTTTTATTTTAGGTCAATTCTCACGAAATCCGTTTTGAGAGTAATCTCGCTGTCTGGGACTAAAAGTAATGTTGTTTAATTTACAACAATTTGGCTTTAATGTTTTGAATAGTAATAAATCTTTATTTCTCAATAAAAAAAAACATACACATTGCTTAGGTATAAAAATGGCTTAAGTTAGTGTTCCAGAGTGAAAAAAACCCTGACTTCTAAACTAGGTTTATGTACCTGTATCTTAGAAGCCAGTGTCCCTTCAAAGATATGACATATAGAAAATAGGACACACATTATATACAAAAATTAATTAGGGCAAGTACAAGAGAAACAAAGAAAAAAAAAGAAAATAACAATAAAAAAAAAACAGAATACAAAATTAAAATTAAGCTGTTGTGTATTTGTCTCTAGTGTGTTTGACTGAAGTTATGTGTGTATGGGTGTTTAAGCCTGTGTGTATTTTTGTGAAAGAGTGTGTGTGGTGTGAGTGTAAGGATGAGTGGTGTGCGGCGTATGCGAGAGTTTAATAATTATCATAAAACCCTAACTATTAATTTATATTTCTAAAATTTCCTAACAGAAGATCCTCCATATTGCGATAAGTTAGTTTTAGAAGATATTCCTGTAATTTAGATTTGACCTGATATTTAGTATCGGGAAAAATTTGTAGTACTTTATTGAGCTGGTTATAAAGTTTCGTACTAGTGACATAATAGTGTCTCTTGGCGAACGAAGTTCTATGCGACTCATGACGAAAAACCGTGTGTTTAATTCTGCCTTTTGGCTCTGAGGACGGACGGTTAGAGTGCTTACGGAGCATTGACTGAAGGACATACAACTGCCTGACAGTTAACACTTTAGATTCCGCATATAGCTGTTCTGTGGAATATCTTAGAGGCCGAGAGAGCAGAACCTTCAGAACAGCTCTTTGTGCTCGTTCTAGTCGGATGAAATGGTTCTCAGTAGCTCCACCCCAAACTGGAATACAATAAGCTAAGATCGATTGGCACAAAGCAAAATAAACCATCCTTAAAGTATGCATATCAGCAGACTTGCGTAATTTTTTAAAAACGAAAATCAGTTTGCGTGTTCTACCAGAAAGTGTGTCTAGGTGTTTATGCCAATTTAGATGTTGATCGATATGTACACCTAGGTATTTTACACTAGTAGACCTAGAAATTGCAAGGCAGTCACAAATTGTAGAAGGCGAACATATATGGGCCTTAAGAGTAAGGGAAGATGATGGGCATAAATTTGACCTGATAGCAAATGGCATATAAACCGTTTTACTGACGTTAAGAGTGAGGAGGTTGTTACTCAACCATACCATTACACGTTCTAGCGCTTTCTCAGCACTCTGATAGCACTGGGCCCAGTCTACTCCATCTATAAGCAGGGTAGTATCATCAGCATAAGTAATGACTTTACAGTTTTTAATGGGGAGTTTACAAAGTTCATTTATATAGATAAGGAATAGAGTGGGACCCAATATGCTACCTTGAGGCACACCATATGCAATGGGAAGCTCATCACTCACATTTTGCCCGATTTTAACCACTTGAGTGCGATTCGTAAGGTAGTCCCTAAAGATATCCAGCACCAATCCTCGAATTCCAATGCCCTCCATCCTATTCAATAAGGTCGGCGCAGAAACGGTGTCAAAGGCCTTAGACAAATCAAGAAAGATACCAAGACACTTTCGCTTGTTGTCAACAGTCCTAACTGCGTAGTCAGACAGAGCCATTAAAGCATCTTCTGTACACATTCCCTTCCGGAAACCAAATTGGTTGGGGGCTAAAATATTATTAACATCGAGGAAACTGACGAGATTCCTGTTTAAAATTCGTTCCAAGATCTTTGACATGGCAGAGAGAACCGAGATAGGTCTGTAGTTGTTGACATCGTCTCTGCGACCGGCCTTATGAACTGGGTGAACTACGGCTTTTTTAAAGACCACTGGGAAAACACCAGATGAAATGGCGAGATTACAAACATGTGTAATGATTGGGACCAATACACTTCTCGTGGACTTGATTATGTTTATGGGAATGCCATCCCAACCGGTAGCAGAGTCGGGCTTGAGACCCAGAATGATGTCTTCGACATCCATTTCTGTAGGCTCAAGGAGAACCATAGAGCTACTTGAATTCGTTGTCGATATTGTAGGCGTGGCAGACACGGGTTTTATTTTAGTAGCAAGGCTTTGACCAATGCCAGCGAAGTAGTTATTGACCTTATTAAGAGAGGAACCTGGAGAGTCAGAAAGATGTAACAGTTCAACAGGAGGAGGACAGTGCGAACGAAGGTCAGATACTTTTTTCACGACATCCCAAGTGGCTCTAATATTATTTTTGGCCTTAGAGAATTCTTCCCTTTCATACGCACGTTTAAGTTTCTTTAATAATGAGTTGCAGAAGTTACGGTAGCGTGTATATGTTGATCTCAGAATTTCGTTATTAGCGGATTTTTTTAATTTGACGTGCATGCGGTCACGGTTTCGGATACAGCGTAGCAAGCCAGGTGTAATCCACGGCTTTAGAGATCTATGCTTCCTGGGGACTGTATATTCATGTGTGTTGTTCTTTATGATTGTAGAGAGACCTTTTATTAAGTCTTCCGCCGCTCTATTTGGATCCAAAACCGTCAAGATAGGAGACCAGTCTTTGCCATTGATAGTTTCTACAACCGAATTTAAGTTAATTTTACATTTGGTACGGGGTAAATCACGATACTTGTTATTAGTTTGCAAAAATAGTAGCAGAGGTTCATGATCAGTTATAGATGACTCAATGACAAAAGCTGTGGCTGATAAATTCGTTTTTAAGAGTATGTGATCCAGACAGTTGGAGACACGCGTGGGGAACAGATAAGCGGGGAGAAGTCCGTGCGAGGCAGCACATGATAAATACTCTTCCGAGTGTGTGTCATTGTTGCCATTCTTTATATCAATATTAATATCTCCAATCAAGACAATAGTCTGTGTGGAGGGCATGAGCACTTTATCCAGACTTTCAATGAAATTGTTGATATTTTTATAGGAAGGAGAACGATACACAGCAACAATTGAGACGCTGTCTATATTACAGACAAGACAATTTGCATCAAGAAAATAGGGTTCTATAACATCATGTTTCATAGAAGATTTAACATATACAGCGCATCCGTCATTTTGATTGAAAGTATTTTTCGTAAAAAAGGAAGCATAACCATCTAAAGTTGGTAGGTGACTTGTTTTACTTAACCAACATTCGGACAAGACAATAACATCACACTGAAAACCTAGAAGTTTCATTAGCACAGAGATTTCGTCAAAGTTTTTAGTTATACTGCGAATATTGAGATGTAGTATTTTTAACCCTTTGTTCGGATTTTTAATATACCGCATGCAGCTTTCAGGTGTACATTTATATGATTTTGCTACAGAAAGTGAGTCTAATTCGTGGTCTACACTGTTAATGTTAGCCATTTGTTAGAAAAAAAAAAATATATAAGACAACCCAAAACGCAGTACAGAATGAACAAAAATTTAGAAAAGAACGGCCTACGGAAATTTAAAGTTAATGATGCTTAGGATTATGCAAAATTGGATGAGATGTGATATAAATTATATTTAAGCGATGAACAATATACGCATGCACAGTAATTACAAAACGCACAAGTGTTGAAAATAGAGAAAACTTACGTGTGTAGTTGTGTGTGTAAGAATCTAAACATAAGCTAAAAAATACACTATAAAAATCGAAGAAACTAAACATTAATATAATTATCAAGAGTCATTGATTCACATCCAATTCACGCAGGGTCTGTTCCGTTTTAATAAGGATTTGTTTAGCGCCTTCAATTTTACGCAGAAATACGTTCCCATTATTAGTCCAGCAGAACTTGAAATCTTGCAGCTTAGCAAATTCCCTTGCTGCAAAGAACAGCCTTCTAGAACTCGGTGGAAGATATTCCGCAACATAAATTGGGCGTCGGTCTCCATCCAAACCGATGTTCTTGGTACTCAAACGCTCGTCCTTAGGATAATTCTTGTTAAAATCACGTACTGATGTAAGGAGTTGCGATTTGGTTTGAACGGTAGTAAATTCAGTGACAATCGGTCTACAAGTGGATCCCGGTTTACCAGGGAGCCTGTGTATGTCACGTATATGAGTAGAATTTATGGGTACGTTCACTGCCGCTCCTACTTTGGTAATAATATCGGTCAATTCTGCCACAGACTCCTTTTCTTTCAAGTGCGGAACATTGCGTATCTCGACAGTAGATGACCGTGTTGACTGCTGGAGATCTTGGATTTTAGCTTCTAGGATTTGAATGTGATCTCTGTACCCTTTTTTATCCTTTTGTAGGATATCGATCTGTTTCAACATGTCATCATATTGTTTGTTAATAAATCCCACAGTTTTCTCAATTTCCATATTTGACTTATGGATAGCAGTGTTTTGAAGCTACTTACTGTATGTAAATTGTGGGCTTACTCGTGAAAGTTTGAATCGACATAGGGTGTATGCGATACGAGGGCGCGGGTCTATGAAAGAAAAGTTGAAGAAAAACAGTTCCGTTTTTCACAACCTACGAATTCTCAAAAGATGCTTAAAGGGATCATGTCATATTTCATGACATAGTCATTGAATAGGATAACATGAACTTGAGAGGGTTCTATTGATGATTTTAATTATTATAATTCTGTATATATATACATACTTGTTATGGACGCGAATCATAATATTGTTCAACTTATAGAGGTATTAGGAACAGGGTGTAAAGTTCACTCATACTCTATAGAAGAGGGGGGGATCCTCCGACCAGACGGGTGTTGTGTCTGGCGGGCAACTGCTCCATGATTCATGTCGGGCCGTTGTATGTATGCTAGTTACGCGATAAACTTTGCTTGCGAGATGCAGGATTTTGTGACGTCAGTATGACGCGTTGTTCGCATATGGCGTTGTAGATACCGCTACAAACGTACAACCTAACACTGACCTGCAAATTGCAAAAAACGTAAGAAAATTTGAATTTCGCAGGCTTCCCTGGCACTTCCCCTTAATACCTACAGGCCGGCGTAGCACGATAGAGGTCCATTACAACAGAAAAATCAATTGTGTCTCATTAGCAGTGATTAATCGGTTAACTGTAAGACGTTCTAAAAAGTGAGATAAGAATTTAGCCATAGGTCCTTTCAGAATTTAATATGCATAATTTAAAAAAAAAAAAACTAAGTTACGCTATTCGTATAACATAATCAGCCTATAATGTTCCCACTGCTGGCACACAGGCCTCCTCTCTATGAGAGGGAGTGGGCCTTAATCTACCACGCGGGCCCAGTGCGGGTTGGTAGATGTCACATGTCTTCGAATTTTTGGTTCTAGGACATGCCGGTTTCCTCACGATGTTTTCCTTCACCGTTTTAAGAGCAATGGTGATGAAATAATTTACACAAAGTAAAGCGCCTGACGGGGTTCGAACCTACGACCTGCAACTCGTAAGTCCGTCGGCCGTTACCACTGGGCCACCACTGCTCTTCTCATGCTATTCGTATAGTGCATCTCAAAATATTGTGAAGCATTACCACCTGTAGGAGCATCCTAAGCTTCAAGGTTGACTTAAATAACATGCAGTATAGCAAGTTCCGACAACTTAGGTACCTAAGAACGTACCGCTTATATTTCCAAGAGTATGCCAGCTCTCCTAAATTACGGCACACCACAAACTTAAAGCTCATTTAAACCGCTTGTGAAATAGACTTAATATAATATCTAATGTAATTTACTAACTAATTTATGTACTAGAAGACAGAGCATGTATCACTGCCAAGATCGAGCATTGATTCTCAGGTCATCCAAATAGCTAATCGGGTTTTCTAGTTTTAACAAACAATACGTGGTGGATTATGTATGACTCAGTCCCACTAGCTGAGAGTAGATACATGTAACATGACATCTACAACTAAGGTTACCAACTTTTTTATATCAAATATAGTATTTTTGACGCCATTGCCCGTAAAAATATAGTAGATGGCGAATAAATAAATAAAATATAGTAGGTATGTTTAATTTTTTTTATATCTCATAACCATTATTACACTCTAAATTAAGATTACTATTATTGATTCTGATATTAATTCAGCTTTTATTAGATTAATACTGGCCATATTGCGCTCATCTCGCCATTTTTTATTGAACTGAAAATACACACATCAAAAGTGTCTAGGGATCAAGCATTTTTATGCGGATTTCTTGAGATTGAGATGTGGCTTTGTAATAAATTTATGATTTTATAAATTTATATGGATCCTTTTTGGTGCATTTCATAATTTGAATCAGGAACTGTGAATCAAATTCGAGTAAAAGATGAAAATCAGCTGTCAATATTTTCCCTATAAAAACATACAACGCATTGAAGACATTATTAGTGCTACTGTTTCCCTACTACTGATTAAAACCAACGTTATTATGGAGCGGCGACGTCATTTAAGCAGGGAAGAAATGCTCAGAGCCGTGGGAATGATAGAAGCTGGTTCCCGGCAACGTACTGTGGCTTTAGCTCTGAATACAAGTCAGAGTGTTATCAGTCGACTTTGGACACGTTACCGAAGCACTGGTACCGTGGCTGAGCGCCATGGAGGACGGTATCGCTGCACCACACGGAGACAAGACCGATACATTCAAATCTTAACTCGAAGAGCTCCAACAATAACCGCCATGATGTTAGCCGTGAGGCTTCATCACTCTTCAGGGAACTTAATTAGCGACCAAACAGTCAGAAACCGCTTGCATGAAGTGAACCTTCATTCCCGAAGACCGCTACGGGTACCACCTATAGCAATGCACAATCGTAGGATTCGATATCAATGGGCTCTTGAACACAGAAATTGGGCAGAAGAACAATGGCGTTTCGTGTGCTTTTCTGATGAGTCTCGTTTTGGTATGAGACCAGATACAAGACGTATACGACACTGGAGAACCCCTGGACGCCAACAGCGATTAAAATCCTGCCAGGAAGTCCATCCTTATAGTGGTGGAACCATCATGGTATGGGCGGGTATTTGGATCGGCGGAAGAACTGAGTTGATTTGGATCAGAGGCAACCTCAACGCTCAAATTTATGCTGAGACGATTGTATCAGACGTCATCGTTCCTCTACAAGTGCAAATCGGTCCCTTATTTCAGTTAATGCATGATAATGCACGACCGCACACCGCAAGAGTTGTAAGACAGACTCTCGCCGCAGCTAACATCAATGTCCTGCCCTGGCCTGCTCAGTCGCCAGACTTGAACCCGATTGAGCATGCATGGGATATGCTACAGAGAAGAGCTCTGCCGAATATGGAGGGTATCCAGTCGCAAGAAGACCTTTTTTTGTTGTTGCAACGAACATGGGCGGCCATTCCACAGCGTGATTTGGATGAACTCATTTTGAGTATGCCAAACCGATGTTCTTGTGTTGTTAGTGTTCGCGGTAGAAACACGGATTATTAATTGTTTAAGTTACCCAATAAAATTTTAGAGAAAACTGTTATTTCAGTCTTTTTTTCGAACTTTTGTGTTAGTGGTTCAAATGTCAAAAATCCCTTTATTAGGAAAATGGCAAATTTCTTTATTAATGCAAAGGTGACTTGGTTTATCGTTACTGTGACAAACGAAAACACTTTATTTGATGAATCCTTAAAGAAAATTTTAATTAATATCAATCAGGAGAAAAGTTATTGCAAAAATATATGTTGATCCCTAGACACTTTTGATGTGTGTAATATAGTAGTTTCGCCTACTATACATATATATTTTTAAAGAAATATAGTGTTTAAGCCTCTAATATAGTAGGGTACTATATTATATAGTAGGGTTGGCAACCCTATTTACAACGTAACATAACGGTGGAATGAATGTAAATGGGGCAGCCCATTTACTGACACCAATCATTGGTCTCTACGAGTGACGATACATAAATCATGGGCAGTCAGCCCCGGGTCGTTTCCAAACCTATATACGGAATGGCTAATCTTTTCACCATGATAAAACTAACAATGTGTGTACTGATTGTATGTAGTTTAAATATGTTTCTTAACACGATATACGAAGAAGACCAAGGAATTTTCTGGGTTAAATTATAAACAGAAAATTCCTCAGTTCAGCAACAAGTCCTATGAACTGTAATACACTTTTGCCCATCATACCAACTAATAAAGCAGTAATATAATGTAACACAAAAAAAAATAATATCCAATTGGATACGTGAACGATACACGAGGGACAAAACGTGCAGCAACTTATTCAAATGTGCTGAATACATTTCTAGAAGGACGGTTACTAAGATTTTTATGAATACTTGAATGAATTAGCGTGAATTTGCAGTGGTTGTGAAATCCTGGTTGTTTGTTGAATTTTTGAGTAATAGAGTTGACAGAACGGAGACTTTGTGCTACGACTAAGTACCTCCTGCAGGATCTACAAAGATGGCAGGCGTATAAAATGATAGCATGTAAACTCGCATTCAAGAAACACTTCTTGAAAGCGATGCAAAGCGCTTTCAAGAAGTGTCCTGACTTTAATAGATCTAATTCACACTTATACAATAGATTGTTAAACGCGTATAAAGGCTCCTTCAAATAGGCGCGACGCGCGACACGCGATGCGAATCGCGAACGGTGCCTTTGTGTCGCGTACGATCGATTCGCGTCGCGTGTCGCGCGTGTTTGTAGGAGCCTTTATATTTTAAACATTTATCTAAGTAAATGCCCCAAGTGCGTAATTTCGGCTGGATAATTTTGAAATTGTTCAAGTGTAAAGACTGGAATGTAAATCTTGAACAAATCTCCTTTGTGCGCTAAGTTATTCACTTTAATATAATTTAATTTCTCAAAGACATTACTGTTTTAAAAAAGATAACTTAAGCATATCCAGGCCCAAGACAGCTGTTTTATTGTTAAAATTGTTGTAACGGAGGCTTTCATTGAAGAGGCGGTGGCGGATGCTGAGGCGATGAGTTTCGCGGATGCGGGGGTTAACGGAGACGGAGTCGGAGGTGAAAGCGGATGTGGAAAAAATAGTAATATACTAGCAGACCCGGCCACGCGTTGCTGTGGCTAAGGTTTACGTTATTATAAATTAATTAATTATTGACTATAAATTGATATATAAACTATCCTATCTTTCAATTTGGATGAAACTGCACACAGTGTGCAAAATTTTATTAAAATCGGTTCAGTAATTTAGGAGTCCATTGCGGACAAACAACGTGACACGTAATTTATATATAGGTATTAAGATGGTTTACAATCGCGGATCAATTATAATTACAATATAGAACTTCGTACGTCGGAGGCAGAGGCAGAAGTTCCGAATCCGTTACAACCCTAGTTAAAATTAGCTGAATTTGAACATAGAAGCCTGGACAAGCAAAGTAAAATCCGTTAGCCTAAATGGATGACAGCCAGCATAATTTGCTGCCTGAAAGACAGCCCGAAACTAAAAAGTTTCCTACTCATTGTTACATTTATACAAAAAAGGCGTGCTACACACTTTTTCGGCTTCGCATGATTCGATTCAATTCTGAGAGGTGGGTGGATGTTAGCTAGTTCTACACACTAGGTCGAGTCAACAAAAAAGGCGTGCTACACACTTTTTCGGCTTCACATGATTCGATTCAATTCTACGGGGTGGGTGTGCTAGCTTGTGTTACACATTAGGTCGGGTCGGAATGATTCGGCACAATCGAATATAAAGGATTGCAGGGACATCGACGCGCAACCTAAACTATGGATTCAGACAAGACTTCACAAGACATCAGTCTTGAACCTGCTTAAAGTTGAAAATCTATTAAAGAAATTTGACAAATTTTCGATAGTCATTAGAAAAAAAAATGCTGTTCCATACATTTTGACCGCGTAGGTATTGGATTTTTCTATAAAACAGCAGATTTTTTTTAATAACCACCATCTGGCAACCTGCAGGGCAATTGCGTAACACACTATCAGTAGCAAAGGGTTTCATTTTGACAGTTCAACAACATTCATTGCGTTGTATACGTTGTTGAGAAGACACACTTTTCGAACGTTAATGGAGCAATGGATTACCAATAAGCTTCAAAATCATTCTAATTGAGAGTAATAGTGTGTTACGCAATTAGGGTGCGGGGTACAGAATCATGTGCTGAATGAATCTATGGTCAGGTTGTGCTTATGATTAACCCGAACAGAAGGCCAATTCTCGTAATTTAAAATGTTCAAAATCAAGTCTCATCTCGGCGACAAACAAATATCAAAAACTTGTCAAAATATAGGGAAATTAGAGGTATTTTTGACAGATTGAGACTGAGATCAGACTGTGAACGTTCTTAAAATTAGGAGAATTGCCCCTCAGGTGTGTAGCACTAGCTAGCGCCGCTAATAAATAAGGTGGTAAGAAATAAAGTCATAAAGACAAATTAATAAATAAACAATTCAGAAGCCCATAATGAGAGAAAGGCATAAACTTCACTTACAGCGGCAGTAAAAAGCAAACTTCATGAACTGTCATTGACATCAGGAGACTTCAAGTTTTATAGTCAATTTGCTGAATAAATAAAACTGCATTAGAGCAAAATATAAAGCTTCAAATAAATATAGAAACCTCAACTGCAGTGAATTGTAAGCTCTTCAGCTTATCTTTATTTATTCATAAGACCGTCTACTGCAGTGCTATTCTGTAAAAATCTCATCGTGAAAACATAGGTGAAATAAGTGAAGTAGTTAAAAGCTTTGGATAGAGACTTTAATTTATTGAGGCACCTACAGGCAAGCCCACACCCTAATTGCGTAACGCACTATTACTCTCAATTTGAATCATTTTGAAGCGTATTGCTAATCCATTGCTCCATAAGTTCGAAAAGTGTGTCTGCTCAACAATGTAAATAACGCAATGAATTTTGTTGAATTGTCAAAATGAAACCCATTACTACTGATAGTGCGTTACGCAATTACCCTGCCGGTTAAGCAGCCGACAGCCTTCTTGGCTGACCTGCGAGATGCCAATTATAAAAAAAACCGGTCAAGTGCGAGTCAGACTCGCGCACCGAGGGTTCCGTACAAAATAGGTATGTAACTACAAATTTACGGATTTCGGTTTTTTCCTTTACTTGTGCTATATGACCTTGCTTCTTGCCAAATTTCATGATTCTAGGTCAATAGGAAGTACCCTGTACATTTTGATTCCCTTGAGTGTCGAAATATACGTTTTTTGCGGCATAAACGACCGTATCCTTTTTTACGTTACCGTTAGTTTGATTTTTTCACAGCTCTAAGGGACCGCAGACCTGAGTATATTGTTTTAATTTCAATTCGATACCTCTACGCGTTCTCGAGATAAAGGGTCTTGACAGACAGACGGACAACAAAGTGATCCTATAAGGTTCCGTTTTTTCCTTGTGAGGTACGGAACCCTAAAAATAACATCTTCGTCTTACTAAAAGCTAAACATATTTTGTTAATCGACAAAAAAAACATGGCATCCTAGTGCCATTCCATACTTGAAAGAACTAGCAGTAAAGAAAGAAAATACATTTATTTAGCACAGACTAAAAGACACACAAGAAAACAGATAGGTGCATACATCAGATAGTAAAAAAACAAATAGAAAGTGTAAAGTCCGATGTAGGAAATTAGCAGGAAAGTGTGCCTCACGACTGCGCCAAAAAGGTCCAGTTCAGCAAAAATGCCAGACAAGTAATAAGAACCCCTTCAAGACTTCTGGAGTAGTGAGAACTCCTTGCAAGACTTCGTACCAAAGATTGTCTTCAACCAGAGCAAGCCTAACTATTTTCTCAAAAAGCTCTCGTCCCAAATCTCACAAACAATATGGAACATATCATATTTGCAAATAAAAAACACTATTATGTAAATTATACATTCATGCAAATTAAATTGTTTACAGTTTCATGAAAAATGCTCGTTGCATAAAACAGTGAAAATGATATCAATTGAATGCAAATATGTGAATAATCTTCTGTTCTGGAGTATTCATGTTTTATGACCTTATTTTGTATAAATTATGTTGTTTGTCTCCCCACTCCCACCACCTTACACTCGGTCAAGTTTTTGCACATAAATAAAAGATTGTTTGCATAAAATTGTTGTGAAAAAAATGTGTAAGTAGGTACTGTAAAATCTACGCATTATAAAGTGACAATTTATGCTTAAGTACATTTTAATTTGTGCATAACAACGTAAATGACGATTCATCGGGTATTGTGTAACTTCGCAAAAAACATAAAAGAAAAAATGTTAGGTACTTACATGTATTAAGTACTAGCTGCGCCCCGCGGTTTCACCCGCGTAAGTTTTGATCCCGTGGGAATATCGGGATAAAAAGTATCCTATGTGTTATTCTGATGTATAAGCTATATTACTGTAAAGTTTCATCAAAATCCGTTCAGTAGTTTTCGCGTGAAAGAGTAACAAACATCCATACATCCATACATACAAACTTTCGCATTTATAATATTAGTAGGATAATGAGTACGAAGTGGTTAAAGGAAAGTGTATTTCCGTAGTTACTAGACGGATTAGCCCTTTTTTTTTTTCAAGATAACCCAACCAATTTCTGCTTTTTCAAACTACACGCAAAATAGTACTTTCATGACATACATTTGCAGCATCAAGATCATCTTCCATTACCTACTAAATGATGTAGGTCCATTCATTTCATAGAATTACGTTTAAAAGCCACTCATAATAGAAATACTACGTGTAACGTTAAATGCGCAAAACCTGAAAATAGTTTGTTCATAATTGACTACTGGATCGATTTCAGTAATTTTAATTATATGTTTTTTTTTTCAAAAATTATGTATTTTGCCATACTAGCCGACGATTGAGCCAAAGAAAATTTAGTCTTATCTTAAGGCATTAAGACTCAATTTTGAATGCATAAACTAATGCTAGGATCAACACGATTTTCTTAATAAAAATAGTTAGCTTTAAAAAAATGGTTTTGGTAATTGTTTTATGCTTTTAACTCAATGCTCTAACTAATTGGGGTGTATGAGGTTTGGCGCATTTAACGTTACACGTTGTATATTAATTCCCCACTACCAAGAATATAATATAAACTCAGATTTATGTAGTCGTACCAGCTGCAGCTGTAGGTACTATTCGATACGATACTCTGATGTCATCCAATACTGTAGCAACATCAGCACGGCGGGGGTTCTCTCGACGGAGGTACACCCACCCACGCAGGTTCAATTATCTCTTTATTAGATGCAGTATTAACGTGATGGATGCACTTGTGGGGTGGGTTGTTGAACTCTGACCAAGGATTGTGGGTGCACCGTTTGGTGAGATCAAAGATAAGCATATTCGCAGATATATTTTATTGTATTACTTTCTTTATGTGAATATGAGGACTTTGTGGGTATTTTTTTTCTTTCTCAGTTTTTTTAATGATGGTCTGGCAGTTTGAGTAACTACTTTACCCAAATTCTTTAGTATTGTTCTTCCGGTCGAGTTCTGTGTTGAGGTAGCTCAACTCAGAACTAAGGAGCTCAACGACTCACTGACAAATGCTTGCACTGCCTGGACAGGTCCACTCATCAAATCTGTGTTGAACTTTTCAGAAAAGACAAAGGTCTCTCTGGTGTATGGTCCTCACATGACCAGACCAAAATTAATTCTGGATTTTAAAATAGACTTTAACCCTAGGGTTTGTTTCGCCAGTCGCCAGGTAGTCAAATTGGAAATGTCGATTCCACCTTTTTTATGGATGGGAAATCATCAAATGGGGGGGACTCTGGGTGGACCAGAAGGGAGTGTTAGACTCATACTGACTAAAACCCACCCGTGTTCCTTCCTTAGCCCGTTATGTTCCGGGGCAGCGGTAACCCTTTCGGACAATCCCGCTGCCCCTCGATTCCACCTAGCTTATTTATTTTTAATATGACATGTAAAAGTGATTCATTTAATTTAATTTCGATAAAAGGAGAAAAGGAACAAGTTGAATAACTGCTAGAAAAAGATTGAACGTTAGAAATGTCTGAGAAACTGCTTCTACAAATCTTTGACTAACATAGAACTTAAGTCTGATTTACACGCAGCGATTTAATTACCTGTTGCATTTCATAAGCTGAAGTAACAACAAATGTTGCATCGTTTACACAAGAGTAAACGATTAAGTCGTTTGTGGCTTCAATTGTATTGTATGCCACGGGCAAGAAACTAGCATCAATAAATATGAACTAAAGAGTGTTGATGCCAGAATATTCAGAGATTGCATGATCGAACGGATCTAACAAATACTGAGCAGTCGATTGAATCTGTAGGTAAGACGATGCCATTCCAACTATTTCAAGCCTATACCGTTGCGATGGACGCAATAACTGAAATTTCTTAGAAAGTAGAATTAGCAGAAGCTATTCGCAAAATTAAATATATCATCTCGACCAGTGTGTTGACGGACGATTGGTAGGTATTTCACAACGAAAAAAGAATTCTGAACACACTTTACACATATTAGAGCAGTGCAGTGCAGCAATGGCTGCGACTTACGAGTTTTAGGTCGTAGGTTCGAACCTAGACAGGCGCTTAACTTTGTGTAAATTATTTCATCACCATTGCTCTCAAAACAGTGAGACATCATGAGGAAACCGGCATGTCCTAGAACCAAAAATTCGAAGACATGTGACATCTACTAACCCGCATTGGTCCGCGTTGTGGATTACGGCCCACTCCTTCTCACCGAGACGAGGCCATTTTTTTTAATGGGAAATCATCAAATTACCCCTCCCGCTCTGGGTGGAGCAGAAGGGAGTGTCAGACTCTTACTGACTAAAACCCACCCGTGTTCCTTCCTTCGCATAATTATGATAATTTGTTCTTGTATTTATCTATTCCCCTCTCAATACTTAGAGCTTATACAATACTGTGTACGTAAGTGCAATTTTATATTTTAAATTTTAAGGGTGTGAGGCTGTGAGCCTGGAGTTCTGTCATACAGGTCCCGAGCTCAGTATAGACTCCAGCTCTCACAAAGGTTTGAATCTGATGTAATTTAAGTGCTATGTACCAAATTGTACCTTTTTGAGAGAAATAAATATTATTATTATTTCCTTAGCCCTTTATGTTCCGGGGCAGCGGTAACCCTTTAGGACAATCCCGCTGCCCCAGCAGGCTACGGCCCTTACGGGCCCCTTCCTTATGATGCTGACATCTCTTCATCATCCCAGCAGTGGGAACATTATAGGCTGTAATGCTATTACACAGATTGGAACTATCGTAATCCTGCTTTAGAGTACTTGCATAAATTTGCGGGTTTTCCGGAATAGATCGCTGCAGGTTTTGATCTACTGAAAGAAATGGTTACGTTTTTCCTGTTTCTTTATGATTTTACCCGCACCGATCGGTATCTCCCGACTTGTCTTTACGCGTGTCTTTATGCAAGCACCCTTACCTTGATGTCTTAACTTTCAAAACACAAACACCGAGTTAATCCGAGTAAAAGGAACGTAGGCGTAAAACATTGTTATGCAACATAACCAACACTATAAATAATCACTTTCTAAAGATAAAACCACGTGGACAAACCCAGTAAACACTTGAACCGAACCGGTTCAAACAAAGGAACTGGAAGCACTATTTAATGACGTCAACAAACGTGTTATGAAACGATTTGTTGTTTACAATAAAGGTTCTAAACTAACAGTAAGCACCCTAATTTAGTAACACGCTTTCAGTCACAATCTGAATCATTTTGAAGGATATTGCAAATCCATTGCTGCATATGTTCGAAATATTTGTCTCCTTGACAACATAAATAACGCAAGGAATGTTGTTGAACTGTCAAAATTAAGCGTAACATGGCATGGTAGCATGGCATGGCATGGCGTAATCTGCGTTAAATTAAGCGCAAATCGTATGGAACATAGTGCAACGTACAGACGCCAACACATCAAGCTACCCGAAACTCAAATTTTCGCAATCAACTTTGAACCTTATACTTTAGCGGTAAAGTTGAAAATCTATCAAAGATATTTGACAGATTGTGGTAGCTTGATGTGCTGGCGTCTGTACCTACTATTGGTACCTAGATCAATTTGATCGATGTGAGTGCGCTTGTAGGGACATACTTTATCTCATTTATTCTGGCCCAAATCCCCCACCCACTAAAAGTTGGCCTAAGCAAACGATTTTTAGCTTGGTAGATTAAAATTATAATCCTACAAAGACGTTAAAAGTTATAACTTTCTGCATGAATATGAATGGACTTGAAAATGTCTGAATATTGTTGAAGTCATCCAATAGTTCAAAAACAATCTGATAACATAGTTTAGCATGAATTTCTAACAAAAAGCTAACAGAACTTTCCGAAAACATTTGTATAATTTTAATGCAAATACTACATTTCAGACGATTTGTAGTTTCGTGTGCAAAAAGTTGATTTATTCGGCGAGCCCTATTACCGGCGTTGACATGCAGACAGAGTGCAGACGACAAAGGAAATTCACGGAATGTAGGAACACCCAACTACCATTTATAGGTATTTTAGTAACTCAACCACAGATATAAATAGACTTAGATAACGCAAGTATCACGGTCTGTATGAAAACCAAGCGTGCCATTTTTTTGACTACTTACTAATGCCGAGAACTGGACCCATTTTGCTTGGACGCCCACAATTTTATTTTCAAGTCTGCGGTTGGTATTGTTTAGACCCCTTTTTAGTAGGAAGCACAGATATAGATAGACCTAGATAACGCAAGTATCACGATCTGTATGAAAACCAAGCGTCACAGCAAGCGTGCCATGTTTTTGACTACCTACTATGACGTCACAAGCGCTCTTTCTCACTCACGCTCACCCAGCCAACAGTACACAGCACTGAGCGCGAAAGTGGCGGCTTACGATTTTTGTACGTAAGTTGGTACGATTTTTGGCACGCGAAGTAGTTGCTCTTGCGTTATCTAGGTGTAAACATTAACATCTTTATTCATAAACTTTGCTTAAAGTTAAGTAGTGATTAGCGACTGTCTAACATTACATTTTTGACGTTTGAACGTCACTTAACTTTTTTTTTTTAATTTAGTAAGTATTATATTTTAGACTATGTTTAGTGTAGTTTGTGATGCTCCTGTACGAGTCGCAATAAATACTTTTTCTTTCTTTTCTTTTTTAATCATCGTCTTCTATAAATAAACCCCTAAGTTGTGGTCTTTTTAACACTAGACGATGTTAGACTTTGAATAACTGAGCTAGTCTTATAAGAGTTTCTACAAATTATCTTTACTATTTTAAGTAAAGTATTATATTATTCCAGGCTTATTTCAAAATAAGCCAGACTTTTGGCCTTTCGAAAGCTACTGGAAAAAAAGAAATTTCCAGAAATATTAACCGCCATCCATGACTTAGATAGACAGATATATTTATTTATTTGCATAGAATGTAGGTAATTAATACAATTATGTGTTACGATATTTTTAAATCCTTTTACATTCTGCCTCATGGCATGCTAAAATGTTAGCAACTTATAGGTACTACAAAATATTCTATTTACCTAAAGCTATTTAATTAGTTAATATTGAACATTGTAAAGTCTGGTCATTCAAAACATTTGATACAGTGTAATAACACTTTTCTACTGGTATTTTTAGTGATGCAACGAATACGAATACAAATATTCGTATTTGCCGAATAGTAGACATTTACCGAATATTCGTATTCGGCGAATACTAATACGAATATTTAAAAATTAATATGTTTGTACACAAATCTAATTACTGGCAGACTTAGAAAACGCGCGTCGTCGGCACGTAAAAATACGACGTGTGCAAGGGCCTTAACCGCAACGACGACGCGACGGGGCTCCCCGGCCATAGTTTATATAGTGCCGCGGCTTGGGAGTTTCCCTATCATTACGAAACATGGATTGATTCATTCATTCATTCCTTTCATTTCATTTGCCAGTCGAAAGCACAAGTCAAGCAAGAGAGTATTGTTTTATTTATTTTCTGAGGTTGCTGCGAAGTGAAAGAAGTTGAAGTTGAATAGAAATATAAGAGTGACTTCGCAAACTAAAAACGAGATAGATGCTTATCTAATGCTCCCAAATTTATGGGCGACTGCTGATCCACTGGCCTTTTGGCGAGAAGATGTCCATTTTCCAAGTCTGAAAAAACTCGCCCAAAAATATTTTTCGCTGAAGCCATGTACAGTCGCCTCGGAAAGACTTTTTTCAACGGCTGGGAACATCCAGACTGAAAAAAAAAATCACCTAAAACCAGAAAATCTACAAATTTTATATTTTTTAAATAAAAATTTGCCTATTCTAAATTTTAATTATTAGAAGAATAGAAATTCATCAAATAAATTAGTCTTTTATTACCATGGCGAGATATTCGTATTCGCCGAATAGTAGGTTTGATATTCGTATTCGTATTCGTAAAAGTAGTATTCGTTGCATCACTATATTTTTTTAAGGTAAGTACTTTTTAAATCTTCTTAAAGGTTGCTCTTTAATCAGTTTTGGTACATGGTTATAAACAAGAGGAACCATGCACATAACACTCTTTTTCAATAATGCAGTTTTATATCCACCTAAGCATAACTTGTCTTCGTATTGAGAGTTTTTTGACGTGACTTATGTGTACTTATCAATTTCTTAGTTGCTGTGCTGCAAATCCAGTAACGTTTCCACCAGCATTCCTACCTGGCATACATTACACAACCCAACGTACAACCTCTTCATACAACCTTTTACCTAAGACGCCATCTTCTCCACAAGATTTGTCCCTGCTAACAATGCGTTGATTTATTCGTCGAGATTTATTTCCGACTACCGTTGCAGATTGCAGATCCAAGATGGCGGCCACAGAGTGCAGACAACAAAGCGGCGACATGATTAATTGACGGGGCAGGGACCTCCACACCCCTATGTAGTTAGTGAAAAGGGGAAAGAACTAGACGAATTATTAGAAAACGGTTGGATGGAATTTTAAAGGTAGTTTCAGGAAACGCGCTCATTAATGAGCAACACTGGTGACTTCTACAGGCATGATTCAGAAATATTAGAGGAATTCTTAATACTTTTTTCAGACAGAGACTAGCTGAGCCGACGAACTTCGTACCGCCATCGAAATCCGTTCTCGAGATATCATCAAAAAAGCCGTTCCATACAAAATGTATGAGAAAATGAATTATCTTCATTATTATTTTTTTTTTTGTGAATTTTTACCATGTTATAATAGTTATTCTGCTGCTATTCGGAGCGGACACAAATCCAACAAATCAAAGATCATCAAAATCGGTTCAGCCGTTCTTGAGTTAAATGGTGTAACTAACCCGACTTGTTTTATGTATATTTATTTATAGATGAAGATAGAAAAAGATGGCGGTGGTCAGTTTGACAGTATTTGTACTTTTTCTTTTAGTGTCGATGGTGCTCTTCCTCGTTGTTTTTTTTTTATAGATTAAGCTCAGCAGGTGGCCACGTTGATTGCAGCATCAGTGGCATTCTTTAAGTCATCCGAGGTTCAGGTGAACGGGCTCATATGACACTTCAGCATGTGGGGCATAGTCTGATCTGAAGCATCGCACTCGCACTCGGTGTTGGATGGGTCAATAATCCTCCACTTCGACAAATATGTGTCTGGAGCGGCGCTTTAGTTTGTCGACCCATCGATTGTCGTGAAAACAATCAGTCGCACTAACGTACGAGTGGGTAATTTTGTACTGATCTGACGTTAAGTCAGATAGTAGGTATAATTACCTAGCGTCAAATTTTTCGCCACCGCCACCGCCTCCGTCTGAACAACCCATTCAATGGAGCAACATAATTACTTACCTCTTTCTCTTTTGCCCACAGGTCGATTGATAAACAATGCCTCATGTCATAATTTCCGCCTTTGCATCACTTTCACACATCATCATTCTCTTGCGTTAAAATTTATCCCACTTATTTATTGCTCATGCACTTATTTTTAATTGTCGCAGCATCATGCTGAGATAGGCGCTTTTTCGTTTCGTACAGGACTTCTGTATTTTTACTTTCTTTTCATATAATTTTACTTTTCATATTTTTATGGTTTCGTTTCTTACATGCACTTATTTAAGAAGCATTCCTTGCTGAAGTTCTACTTATGATTCAACACCATAAAGAAGACATCGAAAACTGTGTGACAATAAATTGAAAAGCAATTCGCGCCAAGCATGATAACATCTTAACCAATATTCCCGCAAAACCGCTCAAACCCATCCATACGGTATAGCACCCCTGTCAGACCAATAAAACCTCTATTCACGTACATTTATATCAACATTATAGCATTATTGGCTGCACCGGTGCAGGGTGCAGGCAGACAACAAAGGGACGCGACGGAATCGCCGACCTTACGTGAATGGCTGGGGAGACACCCAGTTATGTGAGGCGAGACACGGTTATATAAAAGTGGGAAGAGTGTGATATACATAGTTGAGTATTTAGTAAAACGATAAGGTTAAAAATAGGGTAATGTTTTATGACGAAATTTCGCAAGTTTTAGATAGGTAGTTAAATTTTAAAAATGCACGAGTGTGCGGACTGATTCGTGTGCCCAGTGTTGGTCGAGGGTTCGAATCTGGCCAGACTGTATAAATAATTTCATCACTACTGCTCTCAAAACGGCGAAAGAAAACATCGTGAGGAAATCGGCATGTCATAGAATCCAAAATTCGAAGACATGTAACATATACCAATCCGCACTGGATCCGCGTGGTGGATTATGGCCCACTCGCTCTCACCGAGCGGAGGCCTGTGACGCGCTTTTGTATCTGTGTTTGCATTAGTTTTAAAGAAATGGTATCCATCTTAGGACCTAATTTCATGAAACAAAACAGAACACTCTGTTGTGTGTTGTATCGTAAATTCTCTGCTCATTTACCCACAAAAACATTTCCGGCACTATTATCCTCTATAACTTCTCCCCGCATTAGGCTACAGACACAACATGCCCCTTTCCTTGTCCCATTAAGTTTCGTCTAATGGAAACCAGCTACTCTTCTGGAAATTCAGTACCGTCAGCCTCATTTATACAATGCAAGTTTCTTGTCTGTGGTATGGTATACAATAAAATTGAAGCAACCAATAACTTGCATTGTCTGAACGCTGTTTAGACGTTTCAACGTTTATTGTTGTTATAACTAAAGGTATGCAATTAAGGGCTGATATTTTCATCGCCAGATAACTTATATTCGAAAAACAAAATTGACGTCTGACAGTTTTTGTGTGAAATAACTGTCAAAATTTCAAAATTATTCCTCGAATAAAGTTATCAGGTGATTGAAAAATCAGCCGTTAAGAGCCTATACTACCTCAGCTAAAATTCACTCTTTATCTCGCTCGCACGATACTGCTCGCGGACTGAGTGAGAGCGAGACAGAGTGCGGTGCTAGGCGGCAGGCAGCGCCAATAGTTTAGGTATTTGCTTTTTACGGTGAAAAAAATGGTAATTTAAAAAAAAAATAAAAACATAAGACCTGCTTTATAGTTAGTGCGGTTAGTATACAAAGTTTCATGATCTAATTTGAAGTATTTATTGAATACCAGCGGTTTATTATTCGGTTTGGAGGTAACTTTGGAGTTTTTTTTATCGAGGAAATTTTATGGAATCGTGTTTTCGTCTAACATAAGACCTAACATTAATCCTCAACTTTACCATATATTTATTTCAAAATTAATGCTGCAGTATTTTCGACATAACGGAGGATCATGCTAAGCCATTTGAGGTAGTATAAGCCCTTAATCACATCATCATCAGCCTACAGCAGTCCACTGCTGGATATAATAGGCCTCTCCAATTGCACGCCATTCAGCTCGATTTTCGGCAATTCTCATCTAGCTGCTACCATCTAGGAGCGACGATCCTTCGCAGGGTGGCTACCCTGCAAAGGATCGTCGCTCCATCTAGCCTGAGGGCGTCCCACCTTACGTTTGCCGATTCGCCGTCTCCACTTAAGAACACGTCTACCCCAACAACCATCGGTTCTACGGCAGTTAAATAGGTCCGTGTAAATCAGGCTTTACGGTAAGTCCATATTGCAGTGAATTCTTTTCAGCAAGTATGTAGACTAAACAAGCATTAACCCTTGCCGGAACGTGGATCCACGCGAGATGTTGTTTCACACGATTGTATTTTAATTGTTTTTGAAATTACGGCATTCAACCAGTGGAATGTGTCCGATTTGAATCTGGGAGAACATGTCTAGCAAATGCCTTTGAATTAAACAGGCTGGATGTTGGCACATTCAATGTGATTCTTAGGTCCGTATTACAGAACATTCCTCAAGTCTAGTTTGATCGTCAATCAGTTGATCATTGTTTAAGTATAGAATCAGTACTTGAGCATTGTACTTATTCCAGAACGGTAATCAAACTATAATCAGCTGAAGCGAGAATCAAATCGAGCCTCAAGCAGAGATGTGTATTGTCTATGCATCAGCCTGTTTTCGTTTACTATTTATTTTATTTACCAACTATGTTCTGGTATTCACAGGATTAGAAATATTAAAATGTACCTTAAGAACCCAAATATTTAGGAAGTGAGCGTTATTTTGTTAGCTGCGAATAGTACAAACACAGATTTATTGAAGTTAAACTGTTTGGAGTCATTTTGTACTATTTCATTCCACAAATTTTTGTATCTGTCGTGACTAAAGTGCTCTGTGGTCGTGTTTTGACAATCGTATGTAAGTCAACAATTTCATTAGAAAAATTTAATTTGAATAAAATAATTTTTAATATGTCTATTTCTTTGTGTTTGCGATTATAGCAATGAAAATAATAAACTCCAATAATTGGAGTAAACAAGAAAAAGTATTTATCTCTGAATGTATATATACTTACTAATAAAAACTGACCAAATGAATGTTGAAAGCAGTAGCCGCTAATAGGTATGTATTTTTATTGAATTTTCACTTTTAATAATTTATGTAGGTACTTGTGTCTATATTATATTACTTCCTATTGATTTTGTAACGGGGTTTCAGTGTTTTTAATAACAATAAATTATAATACTTGTTTACAGGTGCATTTTTGAATGCTGCTTCAGCCACTATCACCTAGAACCAATAGATACTATTCAACCTCGCAAAGACGGGGAGTATGGCGACGGAGGAGATCATGCTACGTGTAAAACATGAGGAATGATAGTGGCATGAGAAAATAATATGGCACCCATGTCTGGAGGAAGAATATTGGAAAACAAAAATAAAGAATTTATAACAAAAATGATGAAATTACGTATCAAAATAAATTGTTTCTACAAAATGTCTCTTGTTATTTGTATGTGGCTATAATAATGTGGCTCTTTCGTTCTGGGCCTTAGAACTGTTGTCTTAAGAAACTACATTGAATAATCCTTATTCTCTTCAAACCTCCTGAGCACCTACTGAGCTTTCCCTATAAATCCTTTCATCATGTGAACCTACTCCGAATGACGAATATGCAATAGTGCGTCACTTCCCGCTGAGGTTTTTTTTTTATTCTTCTTCAATGTTCTGAAATCCCTAGAAGGTTGTCGAAATCCATATCTACTAAGGCACAATTCGATATTAGGAACAAAATTAGCTCGAAGCACGCAATCATATTGAATCGATCAGCTAATTCCAGATTGTCACTATAAATGCAAGACGAAAAAAATATATCAGTCTATTGGAAGAAAAGCTGTTATGTAATATAAATTCTATGAATGATTAAACCTATTAATAATCTACTTCTCCAGATATAAGTATCAATTTTGATAGTAGGTAATCTTCAATTCCACAATAATTATAAACTCGAAAACGCAAATAAACTTAAAAAAGAACAAAATTTCCCATGACAATCTATGCTCAAGCGCGGTCTCGACCACACTTGGGTGATTACAGATCTAATCACTGCTTGGGTTCGATTCACGAACTGAGTAACGATCTAGAATAAAGTCAAACTCGGCTGAACTATGATCAATGAATCTATGCTTGAGGATCGTTCTAAAATTAAAACTTGACTCAAAACTAGTTTTAAACAGAGATCAATGCTTGAGTTTCCTTCTGTAATACGGACCTTAGTCAACCCAATTCTAAGGTAGCAAAGTGTCTGTTTGAATTAATGGCATTGAAGTAAATTGTTATATTTATAATTTTAGTATAAGCTATTGGCAGTCAGATGTGGTTAGGGTATAATGGGACTGGTATGCACTATTGTGTAAAGGTCCTTATAATAAATAAAAAAAAAACCAGTTAAAATCACAGTTCAGCGGTAGATATGGATCAACATGGATTTTTCCTGCAATCTTTCAATGCAACTGAATCTAATTTACTTGTAAATAGATTATAATGATTTTATGATTGTTTATTTATTTTGTGATTATAATTCGACCTTGTTTTGTCTTCCTTCGTTCAACTGTTTACACCGGTTACATACCTGCAAACAAGAAAAATAATATTAAAGACTAGATAAGGCTAATGTGTTTTAGGAAAAGGAGACTGTCTAAGTGTCTACCCTTTGTTTTGCTCCTCTTTTCTTAGGAGGTAGGTAGATACCACTGAGTACCAATACAAACCGTTTTTGGTTTAATGGTACGCACGGCTACACATCAAGCTATACATAACCAGTATAAGCTGAAAACCTATACAATGCGAGGTCAGCTAAAACTGGAAATGTATAGCTTGATGTGTAGCCGTGTGTACAAAAGAAACATGGATTTGTAGGTATTGTGACTGAATGCATACCAAATTAAAAAAAAAACCTACTTATATTTTTTAGTTTCGGTACGCAATAAAATTCCCTACTCCTTGCCAATTTTCATAAAATCGAGATGGAGTTATGTAGCCATGAAAATTGCAGGAGGCGAAAGGAAAGCTTGTATAAAGCCAAACCATTTCATTACTAAATGACTTTCTCTACGACTGTCTAAGGCCCGTATTACAGAACGTCTCAAGACCCAAGTACTACTTAAAACTAGTTTCCACCAATCAAATGGCTTGAATCTAGTTCTAAACAATGCTTGAATATTGAGTGACGTTCTGTAATACGGGCCATAATCTAAGAAAAAAAAAACTACTTTATCAATATTAAAAAAAAGGATCTAAATATGGCAATTTTTTGTGTCTTTTGGATTATGATGCGATTTTCACTATAATTTAGAGAATTTATTCCGGGAGGTTTTTTACGTACCTATATGTATAATTCATTAATATTAAAATTACATATATTATGATAGGGAGGCCTTTGCCCAGGCGTGGGACAGCGTAGAATAATTAAAAAAATATTATGATAATGAAATCTCGATATTTTTTTCAAGTCATAAAAACCGTTCGAAGCAGGGGTGGGTGGGTCGCTAGTTAAAAAATAAAATTAAAAAAAAGACAAACACACCAGATCTAATCAATATGCACGCTGCAGAGGACGAGTGCAACCGAAGTTCATGGCTGCTCATTCAATATTCAAATTACGTAAATTAAAACAACGCGACGCTTGCGCAACACAAAAACTTCATTATTTATTCATTAAAAAATCGCTCAAGGTTACAAGGCTTACGACGAAGCTTAGAAAAAAAAAATTATAATCGTTGTAAAAAGGTAATTATTTTGGAGCTAATTATATAAATAAACAAATATTACGAGTATTTATGTGTTTATGCCAAATATAACACTTGTTTAGCCCTTGGGCTTAGCATAATATGTGACATGTTACAGCCTGCACCCTAATTGCGTAACACACTATCAACCGGAATCTGAATTATTTTGAAGCAAATTGCTAATCCATTGCTTCATTAGTTCGAAAAATTTGTCTGCTCAACACTTAGAGCATTAAACCAACCGGAGACGCAACGAGCACTAATATCTATGCGAATAAGTCTGTCACTTTCATCGCGGGGGACGAGGCAACGCACACAAATAGTGATAACACACTAATGCATTTTCGACCGCGTTGTTACTCACGCACACGAAAAAATTATCGAACACAAGCATAAACTATACGCACACATGTACTAACTCACACAGAGACGCCCTGTCAGGATACGGCATGACGTCATTTTTGTGTAAGCGATGAAAGTGCTTGACACTATCGATATTTTGCTGTCGATGAGTTCAGCCAATAGTTGTGATAAAAAAGGCTCTTCTTTTTAATTGTTTTTTCATATTTACTTATCAAATTGATCTTCAATGCAGATCAATTCTTTTTAAATAGGTAACATAGGATTTAGATTTTAAAGTTAGTCTATAAGGATTCATTGCCACGGTACAAGAACTGCCGGTCGATTCTGTAAAAATCTCACCATGAAAACTTAGGTGAAGTGAGTTTGTTTTATCTAGGAATTGACACTATTGACAGCTCACTCCACGCTCACTTCACCTGAGTTTTCACGGTAAGATTTTCACAGAATATCATCGCTGCCTCGATGGTCTAGTGTTCGCAAGGATGAATGCTGAACACGACGTTCTGAGTTCAATACCCGGGTCGGGCAGTGTTATTGGTTTTCTTATTAGAAATTTCTCAGTAGCAGCACGGAGTCTCTTGATATTAGATTGTATTCTAGAACATGAAGCTTCAAAATGCTGTGAGCAAATTGTACTAGTACGTTTAGGAGTCCACGAAACATGATTTGCTCAAGCCCAAATCCAAACATCCCGAGTCATTGCATCTTTTGGAAATCTGAAAAATTAATAGAATAACACAGGGACTGGATTACCCAAAAATAAAGGTACCTTTAAATTTGGGTATGACGTCATACCGTTAATTAACGATAACCGAAATATAACGATATCGTTATTTTTTAAAGTAGCCGTATTTTAAGGTACGAAATTCATACCGATATATTTCAGTAGAAGTAACATAACCTTTTTAATAATATCAGTACCAATACCTTAAGCTTTTTAAATAAGGATATCTGACCAAGATTATGTCTGGACTTTAAAAGAGACTGTGACCTCTGAGTTTGTTTCGGCCTTTCTTCTCAGAGTAGTCAGTTAGGAAACGCCGACCTCATCTCGTTTTAAAAAAATATGATTGACGTGTAAAAGTGTTTGTACAAACCTACTTACAGAAATAAAATCATTTATCATTTATCATTCATTCAAGGGTTTCTTTAACACACCGCCTCGCCACTCTGTTTGTTTCTGTCGTTAGCGATTGTTAAATCACTCCATGTCCTTCACGCGCTAACTGCCTACCACTAGTACAACAAACATAAGGTCAAGTTGCAGCAAGTTGTTGTAGACACCCCCGTGCACCCGCGCCGCGCCGTCACCACGTTTTTCGGTACCGAAATCGTATAACGGTTAAATAACAATTCATCCTAACCTTTATTTATATGGGTACCGGTATAGCTCAACATCTATTTTGAATCGGTACCGTTATATTTTTGAGGTATCTTAACCGTTAACCGTAACCGCTTTCAGTCCCTGGAATAACATACTCATAAAGTCGATATCGATATTTGTGTCACAGCCCTCATTTTGCTACAGTGTGGCCTGTTTTTAAATATAAAAATTGCGTATTTTCGGGATAACTTGACCCGTAAATATTTTATAGTAATGAAGAATAACGATATGAGAAAATTGTAAGAGATTTGTGGATCATAAGTTTGATATCATTAATCAATTATTTGATAATAAATAGCAATTTTTTAAAGGCTTTAGTAAAAAAATCTTATAAAGTAACAAAATAAGTTGTAAACAGTAATAAGAATAACAAATGCGAAATAGAAGTTTGAAATAATTGTCAATATTTATAAATTACAACTTTAAAAATTACACTAAATTAGGTCTTGCACAATTTAGTGGCAACATTCATTGACCGACAATATTTTTTGGTTTTTTGCAAATTTATTGCATTTTAAGTTATTATTAGGACAAAATAATACTTATAGATGGAAAGTAAGGTTATCCTTTTGTTTACTAGATGTTTCCGATCTATTTTTCACGAAAAAACACTGCAATTCGGCATTTTTCTTTTACGTTCGTTCCGCGCTAGTGTGATTTGCTGAATGACGTGGAACGCGCGGCAACTTTATATGACTGATATGACCGGCGGTCTCGTACCTTTGGCAGCGGGGAACGCCTGACAATGGCGTCTCCGGTTGGTTTAATGCTCTAAAGCTCAACACGTAAATAAAGCAATGAATGTTGTTGAACTGTCAAAATAAAACCGATTCCGATTGATAATGTGTGACGCAATTGCCCCGCTGATTCAAACTTTATGGTGGCTCGGAACATGAGGAAAGACGCTGCGTAGTAACAAATTCACCTGGCATGCGGGGGTGACAGGTGAAGTACTGCGCAGTAAGTAGCGCACTTCAGAGCCATGTTAAAAAGTGCGAGCCTATTGCGAACCGGGTAGTACAGTCGGCAAGTAACTTGGCAAGGTTTTGGCGTAGTGGGAGTAAGTTAGCGCAAGTACACTTAGTGCAATAAGAAAATGGCCACTTTTATTGTTTGTCCTTAAACTATGGTAATTGCCATAGATTATTTTTAAACATGTCTGTTTACAAGAAAGTTAAAGAAAGGAAAAATGCATCTAACGACTCTTGCCAAGTTATGTGCCGGCGGCTTTATAAATCCGTACTGCAGGCCGCGTCCCCACTACTGACAAATTCCTAATGGAAAAATCCTAAAAAACTTCACCTAACCTAACGAACGAACCCAAAGCGTCGCTCAGAAGTCGCGCTTGCGAGTATAGTACTAACGATGCAGTCCACTGCACTTTTATCGAACGTCAAACCTTTTATTTACGATGGGAGACTAGCTCGAGTATAGATTTGCTATAAAGCGCGCGTTACACCGAAGGCGTGTTGGCTCCATGCCAGCGGCTCGTGGCGATATTTAGCAATCCAATTGAAGAGTTCGATTTGCCATGATACTGCCGGAGGAAAAGAGAACCGATAGCAGGGCTATTTGCCTGTTTGGTGACAATTGGTACTGCCAGTCTATTCTGTAAAAATCTCACCTTGAAAACTTTGGTGAAATGAGGTTGAAGTGAGTTGTCAGGCGCGGTCGCAGCCCAAGATTTGGGGGGGGGGGTCACCATGAGTTCCAAGGAATATTTTAGGGACGTACATCTCCTCGTTGGTCTAGTGGACGCAAGCGTTACTGCGGAGGTCCGTGATTCCCGTGGCTCATGTTCAGTAAGACAAGTAAATCATTCAGGCCCTCGACAGCTCGAATGATTTGGGGGGGGGGGGGGGACGACTCCATGTCCCCCCCCCCCCCCTCGGACCGCGCTTGGCTGTCAATCCCTAGCAATCCCTAACATCAGATGGAATGACAGCTCACTAAGTTTTCACGGTGAGATTTGTACAGAATATATAGACTGGATTGGTACTTACACATCGTTACTTTTCAGATTGTCTTCAACTTAGGACCTGAAAACAATAAGCATTATTGCTCGGCAGTTGAAATGGGTATACGGCAGTAACACGAAAGTTTTGCTCCAAGATGAACTAAACCGAGTAAACAGTTCCTTATGAATGCATGGACAAGAAGGGCAATTCCCCTAATTTTAAGAACGTTCGCAGTCTGATCGCAGTCTCAATCTGTCAAAAATACTTTTTTTTTTCTTTTTTGTACTTGTATTTATATTTTATTCATGTATTTTTGTGGTGCACAATAAAGTATATATAAATAAATAAATATACCAAATTTTTCACCAATCAATTCACACTGTTTTCCATCCTTGATTAAAGCCCGAACGTTACAGACCATTTAACAGACAAAAAAGTACTTTCAGGAGATCGAAGAAGAATTGAATTTCGATAAATCGGAATGATTGATTGAATTTGGGCCGTAGCAGGAGTAAAGAATTAAGATTGTGATGAGATAAATAATTCGATTCATCAGTTCGAAAACGGCCATTACGTACAAACCTGGCCATTTCAATGAATGATTTCCACCGGGCTTATTATAACGGAGGTTATTGCGTAGCACATTAACAGTAGAAATGGCTTCCATTTTGAACAGTACAACAACATTTATTGCGTTATTTACTTTGTTAAGCATACAAATTATTGGAACATGTGTAGCAATGGATTAGCAATATGCTTCAAAATGATTCAAATTGTGATTTGATAGCGTGTTACGCGATTAGGGTGCAGTTCCTGATTTGTTACCTTTTATTAATAAAATTGTTTTTTTTTTTTAATTTTGTGTTTTTTTTTTATCATGCAAGCTTGTTTTTCCAAATCACTTTAGACATTGGCGGAATAGTCAACATGGGCTTTACTTGCCATTTAATAAAAACAGAATAGAATATTTAATACTTAATTTATACTAATTCATCATCATCCTAGCCTTTTCCTAACTATGTTGGGGTCGGCTTCCAGTCTAACCGGATGCAGCTGAATACCTGTATTTTACATGGAGCGATTGCCTATCTGACCTCCACAACCCAGTTACTGGGTAATGCGATATCCTTTGGTAAGACTGGTTGTCAGACTTTCGGGCTTCTAACTACCCGTAACGATTGTCAAAGATCCACGAATGACAGCCAGGACCAACGGCTTAACGTGCTTTCCGAGGCACGGAGGGGTCTCGGTTTGTAAAGATGGTCACCCATCCACAGACCAATCGCGGCAAGCATAGCTTAACCTGATCGATCGAGCTGTGCGGTTGATGTTATTTAGCCACGGGCCCCTCCAACCAACCTACCAAATGAAAAAAAAAAAAAAAAAACAAATGAGTCAATAGGAATAAATTAGTCGTTCTGTCGCTTAGTGCACTTAGCGCAAGCAGGTGCACGACTGCATGCTTATGCAATAATGTATGTACAGGTGCGCATGCCCACTATCTATTCACCCTTTACTAATGAAACAGAATTAACATGCGAATTGCGTAACACAACCTGAACGATATATACGAACGATATATAGATTCCTGTCTTTTTGACAATTCAATAATATCCATTGAGTTAGGCCTCGTTAACGGAGACGCGGGGCGTCGCGCGTCGCGTGCAGCGTGGCGTCTCAAGGCGAATAATCGATTTTAAAGTCGCTTCTCCGTAAACGCTCTCATACAATGCCTTATCTTACAAACTCTCTCTCTCTCTCTTCTTATCTTGTCTTACAATTAGCTACGCTGCTATTATTTTATTCCTCTTCCCGTCCATTTAAAGTAGGTAAGTATCTGTATCTACCTACTTAGATGTTTAATCAGATTGTTGATACCAAATATTTTAAGACGAGCGCTAATCCTGCCGACAAACTGTCACGCAGTTTGGCAGGTTTATGACGTGTGTAGAAGTGTTTGTAGTACAACCAGTCTTGCCAAGTGGTATCGTATTACCCAGTCACTGGGTTGTGGAGGTCAGATAGGCAGTCGCTTCATGCAAAATACAGGTACTCAACTGCATCCGGTTAGACTGTAAGCCGACCCCAACATAGTTGGGAAAAGGCTAGGCAGATGATGACTTTGCCCGATCTGGGAATCACGACCCCACGTTCAGCAGTCGCGTTTGCGACCACGAGACCAACGGGGCAGTCCAGCTATCTACAAACACGCCAACATGCCGTTTGTGTATCATTAGTCAACGCTAACCCACTTGATTGACATTACAACAGTACTCGCCATTAGTCTCCTACATGTGCCGTTTAATGTCATAACGGGGTCCGGTATTAGCTGACGTTAATTCTGAGCCTAAGTGACATGATGGGAATGTTAATGAGGCTATAGTAATAACGTAACTATGAGTAGGTATATCTTGAAGACATTAAAAGTGAAGAAAATCAAATAAAAGAAAACTTCATGGAAATGAGGCTAGGGATTAATTTAAGTATAATAAATAAAATAAATAATAGCTTCACGAGTCCGACCGATTTCGGTCTCGGTGGTCAATCTCAACGGATATTAGCCAGGTACGCAGGAGATATTATAGTGCACAAAATTTGTGCGCAAACAGAGGTGCACTATCTATTCCTTTACTCTCATAATCCGATGGGACGGCAATCCGACACGACCGGGGAGAGATCAGGCGCAGGACCAATGGCTTTACGTGCTTTCCGAGACACAGGGGTATTAAACCGCCAACTGCCAAACTCCGGAATGTTACTAAGAAATTTCTAATGGAAATCCTAATAACAGTTTGTCTGACCCGGGAATCGAAACCAAGACCCCACGCTCAGCAGTCGCACTTGCAACCAAGAGAGCAACGCCAACAAGGCAGTCCAATTGATAATTAAGTACCTATAGAGATGAGGAACAGGGTGTAAAGGTTTTCATCCTCCTTAGAAAAGGGAGGATCCTCCGACCAGACGAGTGTTGTGTTTACATTCGTTTTGTTAAGCAAGCATGGTAGTAGGACCGACTATGTAATTAGTATGGCAAAATCACTGTGTTATTTGTCTCTCGTTAAGGTCTTTTGTATGTCTACAACACCACAATGCGAACTTCGCATCAAAGACCAGAAGGGCAAATCTCGTAATCGTTCACAGTCTGATCCCCTGAATTTCCCTACATTTTGACATGTTTTTGAAATTTGGTTGTCGTCGAGATGAGACTGCGACTAGATTTTGTATGTTTTAAATTACGAGAATTGGCCCCCTGATGTCAAACAAACCCTCCAAACCAAAATTCATGAATAAATCCACCATAAATATGCCTTTTTAGTGTTCTCTCGGCGTTTCCATTCTTGTAAATATTTATTTGTCTATTTAAACACCCAAAACCCAGCTTCTCATTTTACCTAAATAATATTCAAATTAAAACAGAGGGAAATAATAATTAAACCAGTAGCAACTTGCACGATTCAGCGAATATGGTGATAAAGCGGTGCGCGTTGTTGAAAATAAACTCGGCATCATCGGTTGGCCGCTGAAGTGCGGTTGTTAATATACCGCATGCGAGTTTGATGTGATTTAATGCAGGGTTATTTATTTTATGTGGATGGAGGGTATTAGTTAATTTATATTTATGCGTTTTATGATCATTAATGGGTGACTGGAGAGGCTCAAGACTTTTAATAATAACAGCCGCACGAGTTGATCGAAGGTTAAGCTACGTTTGCCGAGGTCGGTTCGTGGATGGCTGACCGTCCAATACCTATTGAGACAACTCCGTGCCTCGGAAACCACATTAAACCGTTGGTCCCGACTGTCGGTTGCCTACATTTTTGTCTGTCATTACGGGTAGTCAGAAGCTCGAAAGTCTGACAACCGGTCTAAGGGTATCGCATTACCCATTAACTGGATTGTGGAGGATAAATAGGCAGCTACTCAATGTAAAGTACTGGTAATCAGCTGGATCCGGTTAAACTGGAAGCCGAACTCAACATAGTTGTGATAAGGCTCCGCAGATAATGATAATAGGTGTGTGGTAGCAGCTGGATGAGAGCTGTTGAGAATCGAGTTGAATGGTGTGCGATTGGAGAGACCTATGTCCAGCAGTGGACTGCTGTAGGCTGATGATGATAATCATTACTGACGTAACCACCTTTTAGTTTTTGGAACGAAGCTCTTTAACGCGGCTTGCGGTAGGTTTAAAATGGTAGAAATCGTCATGTAACGAAAAAGAGAGAAAAATGGAAAGGGTATACTCAAAACTTTTTTCAAAAAAAAAACTACCGACTTCCAAAAAACACTACAAAGTGAAAAATAACTTAAATTTCGGAAGTCGGTGTCGTTGGTTCCGCATTTTCTTTTATTGGCACCGACTTCCGAAATTAAAGTTATTTTTCACTTTGTAGTGTTTTTTGGAAGTCGGTAGTTTTTTTTTGGAAAAAAGTTTTTTATTTTTCACTTTTTAGTGGGCCAGTTTTTAACTTATCTAAGTTACAATAGCCTAATGTCTACTGCTCATCACCTTTTACAAAATATTGCTTTTCCGGATACAGGGACGTTAATTGTTGAGGAGTTCTCTGCGGTCGGAGAGACTTTTGAAAAAGCCTAAGTAAAAAGTCATAAATCGAGGTTTGGGTCTCGCCTATTTCCTCATCCAATATTGGACCAATTTAAAAGATATTTCATAAACTGAATAATACTATGTCCCTGTTTTTCTTTTTTCGTTAATACACACATCAAAAGTGTCTAGGGATCAAGCATTTTTATGCGGATTTCTTGAGATTGAGATGTGGCTTTGTAATAAATTTATGATTTTATAAATTTATATGGATCCTTTTTGGTGCATTTCATAATTTGAATCAGGAACTGTGAATCAAATTCGAGTAAAAGATGAAAATCAGCTGTCAATATTTTCCCTATAAAAACATACAACGCATTGAAGACATTATTAGTGCTACTGTTTCCCTACTACTGATTAAAACCAACGTTATTATGGAGCGGCGACGTCATTTAAGCAGGGAAGAAATGCTCAGAGCCGTGGGAATGATAGAAGCTGGTTCCCGGCAACGTACTGTGGCTTTAGCTCTGAATACAAGTCAGAGTGTTATCAGTCGACTTTGGACACGTTACCGAAGCACTGGTACCGTGGCTGAGCGCCATGGAGGACGGTATCGCTGCACCACACGGAGACAAGACCGATACATTCAAATCTTAACTCGAAGAGCTCCAACAATAACCGCCATGATGTTAGCCGTGAGGCTTCATCACTCTTCAGGGAACTTAATTAGCGACCAAACAGTCAAAAACCGCTTGCATGAAGTGAACCTTCATTCCCGAAGACCGCTACGGGTACCACCTATAGCAATGCACAATCGTAGGATTCGATATCAATGGGCTCTTGAACACAGAAATTGGGCAGAAGAACAATGGCGTTTCGTGTGCTTTTCTGATGAGTCTCGTTTTGGTATGAGACCGGATACAAGACGTATACGACACTGGAGAACCCCTGGACGCCAACAGCGATTAAAATCCTGCCAGGAAGTCCATCCTTATAGTGGTGGAACCATCATGGTATGGGCGGGTATTTGGATCGGCGGAAGAACTGAGTTGATTTGGATCAGAGGCAACCTCAACGCTCAAATTTATGCTGAGACGATTGTATCAGACGTCATCGTTCCTCTACAAGTGCAAATCGGTCCCTTATTTCAGTTAATGCATGATAATGCACGACCGCACACCGCAAGAGTTGTAAGACAGACTCTCGCCGCAGCTAACATCAATGTCCTGCCCTGGCCTGCTCAGTCGCCAGACTTGAACCCGATTGAGCATGCATGGGATATGCTACAGAGAAGAGCTCTGCCGAATATGGAGGGTATCCAGTCGCAAGAAGACCTTTTTTTGTTGTTGCAACGAACATGGGCGGCCATTCCACAGCGTGATTTGGATGAACTCATTTTGAGTATGCCAAACCGATGTTCTTGTGTTGTTAGTGTTCGCGGTAGAAACACGGATTATTAATTGTTTAAGTTACCCAATAAAATTTTAGAGAAAACTATTATTTCAGTCTTTTTTTCGAACTTTTGTGTTAGTGGTTCAAATGTCAAAAATCCCTTTATTAGGAAAATGGCAAATTTCTTTATTAATGCAAAGGTGACTTGGTTTATCGTTACTGTGACAAACGAAAACACTTTATTTGATGAATCCTTAAAGAAAATTTTAATTAATATCAATCAGGAGAAAAGTTATTGCAAAAATATATGTTGATCCCTAGACACTTTTGATGTGTGTAGTTCTCAAATTTGTACATAAGGCCTTTGTAGACAGCGGCAATTTTGCGTGTGTGAGAGTGTGAATGTATCATCAAAAAGCAAAACATAGGGACTTACAAGTAGTTAATATTTATTATTCTGTAAAAATCATTATGGTCATTAACCTGAAATAAACAGGCGAGAACGTTTCTATGGAGAAAAGAACACCCGCATTTCCTCTTAATTATGATCTCGCAAAGACGGGACATGTTCCAAAAAGTATGAATATTAAGTCTAAAAACTGGAGACGTTTCGCATCCCTAGCAGACGGGGTTAATGACCTGTCTGTCCTTTACGACTGAGATTTTACCTAGACACTACAGGCACAGAATAGGTAGATACAGAAGGTAATCTCCATACAATGAGCAAAAACGCACGAAAATTTAGACACGCTTCACATACAGTACAGCACAAACGCACTTTTTTGCTCGTTAACCTTCCTCAAGAATAGGGCTATCAAATGCAAAAATATTTTCAGATCCGACTTGTTGCTCTAGATATTCGCGTGTTCAAAGAAACAAAAAAACTCTTCAGCTTTGTTATTAGTGCAGATAGATTCCACGTTATGTGCATCAAACCTAATGGTGAGGTTTGAAATCAACATGCATACACGTCTATGAGTGAAAGAAAGAAAAATAGGTTTATTTGTCACAGAAACTCGTGCAAACAAAATGATAATTAATTCTAATGACAGGATATAATAAAAACAAAATATATCTATATACACGAGCACAAAGCAGAGGTAGTCGACGGCTGCACGTCATGACTGTGACAAGAAGGCTTCCACTCAGCATAATGCTGTGCTATACACCTACAGCACAGCGCTGATTTTCAGTGGTTACCCGAAAAGGACGTACGGAAACCAAGTCAGATCAAACGGTTCGTTTCGTTCGTTTCGTTTCGTTTGTTTGTTGAGTGCGTGCACTTTCGCTCGTTGTTTGCTGCCGACCTTCTGCACTATGTATCTGTACTGTGCCACAGGACTAACAAAAGATTACACTAACGAACTTCTGCAGACTTTTAAATTACATTAAAACTAACTTTAAATAATTTTAATGCATTTGAAAAGTTCGTTTGGTAATATTATAAAGCATTTTTCTGCTGTTTTCATAATTTTAAATAGAATATGTTTAAGCGAAGTTTTTGTTGAATGATTTTTAGTGACATTGTTTTAATTAAGTACTAGATGGGGAGTGAAAGAGGAACTGTCAAAATGAAAGCCAATTACCCCAATTGGCTTTCATTTTGACAGTTCAACAACATTTATTGCGTCATTTACATTGTTGAGCAGACACATTTTTCGAACATATGGAGCAATGGTTTAGCAATATGCTTCAAAATTATTCAGATTGAGATTGAAATTGTTTTACGCAATTAGGGTAATGTTCATGAACTATAATCATAATCATAAGGTTGGTGAAAAAAAAAAAATAACACCTTCGAAGATTATTTTCGTACCTTCACTGTCTTGCAGCTGGGCGGGGTTGAAAGGAATCAAATAAATAAATAGAATATCAATTAGAAAATCACAGTGAAATTCAGCAGACATAAAAAAGAAAACACTGTAAGTATTACGACAAAATGCATCGCGTTAACGTTATAAAGTCCGTGCAAATTTGCATTTCTATTGCGACGAAAGTACGAGTGAGCACAGAAATATTTTACCCATTTAAACTTCCGTAAAGTTAACTCTCAAGCAAAAATAAACAACTTCAAGTTGCAAGAGACAAGAAAACGCAGAAAATACAATCCCACCAAAAACATTTTCATGTGAAATGTTGTCAAGACAAGATCACATATGGCTCGCACTGTCAAAAAGTTATCAAGTCTCATGTAGAGCCAAACTTCTAACTCTACAAGCCCTAACTTCACAAACTCTACACCTTAGTCAAAATATGAGGCTTGGCCGTTTTGTTACTACAAGAACTTATTGTATAACAGAAAAAAGTAATAAACAGTGAATAAATTTTTACCTTACGCCCATGTGATGGTGGCGAAACGACCAAGCCAAAAAAAAAAATAATCAAAAAAATATATTTACGACCCATAAACTAAGTTTTACACCTCTCATGACGTAAGAAAGCACTATAAGGTCACTTGTAATTTTACGTAAAAAATCACACATAAAAATTAAACCTTAAAACATGATTAAGTATATGGCATTTTTTTCAAACATCCATGCACTAATTTACAGAAAAAGCACTTCGGAGATGAATAAATTTATTAAAAGAAAAATAAGGAATACAGAATAATATTACAGAATAAGAAAAAGATGAATGTTGAATGAATAGGTATGGTTGTTCTTTTTAAGACGATTTTTATTAACACGCTTTTATATTAATTAGCTTCACTTGGTTCAGGGCTACATGACGCCCTAGTAATGTCTATGATGAAATGTTACATGCTCCAACAAAGAGGCAACTGCGGCGTGTTTTAATACAAGTGGCAATGTGGAAAATGAATTATTATAGCAGTGCCCTTATTCACTATGACAACTTAATGATTCCTTACTTCGAAACCAAATCAATTCCATAGCTAATCACGACATCTGCTAATAACGTATTCTCCATGACATAATGAACGAAACCGCGCGAAAAATCGCGAAGATAGCGTGGGGTGAACTGTCAAAATACTGACTACATACGCTAGATAGGACGTAAATGCATTTTAATGGAAAAAAAGACATCTGTCAGCTGTCTATCTATGCGTCTAAATGCACGCTCATCCAGTTAGCGAGATTAACTGGGTCAGTTTTAATGGGGCCGTGTCACTGAAACCAGTTCAGTGCAGTATTTTATAATACACTCTTTTTGCTTTGAAAGCGAGACGCATCCGCAACCCGCCAAAAATACTCATAAGGAATGAAAAGCGTTTTTCACGCTCTGGTTTTTTCTGTAACAGGGCGGGGTGGGATGAAAATGATACTAATTTTATTCGAAATATTTCCAAGGCAGATATTCAAATGTTAGAGAGTTTCAAAGCTACAGTTTTGTAAGTACCAGGGAATCATAGCAGAATAGAAAGTCGGCTTTTGATCAGCCAACGGGGTTGTTAATCGTGATGATTTATGAATGACTGTTTATTTAACATGAACATGAAAATATCAATTATTGGGGTCTTCATCTTTAACATTTAGCTTTTCAGTTATGAATGTGTTGGTCAATGTCAAACGTCAACTTCAAAAACGCATTATTTGCCAAAAAGGAAGAATAATATTTAACCGGAAACCGACATACCAACATCTGAAGCCTGTGTAAATGTAACTCTAAATTTAAATCATAAAAACATTGCAATAAAGAATGTTTACAGACACGCTCGTGAATGGCGCGACCTATATTTAGCTGAGACTGTTGACCCGGTGCCCTCGCCCTGCATCTCTGTTGACGAAACGTGTCGATATACTTTCTTCGACCTATGCGAGCCTGGTACTTATTGATTTGACTTCGTCTTAAAATAGCCTTTTGTTCTTTTCTTGCAAGATTGTGTGTGAGTGAATGTTAACGATTTCTTTGTGCAGCAAGCAGCTCTTTGCCATTTTCTTACGTTATCACTTGCTAGGGTTCTCTTTGTTTGAAAAACGAAAGCACAGTTTTATGTTATCAAGGTAAGGTAGCAATTTTAAAGGTAGGTTTCCCGAATATAGTCCTCTGAACAGTGATAACTCTGAAAAGTTCTACGGATTGTTCGTAATGAGAGAACCCGAAAAAGCAGAATGTTTTCCCTCATCAACAAAAAACATGCAAAACAAGAACTACTAACATCTGGCCATATATATGTATATTCATGAATTTAGCAATTAAACCAACCCTTCACCAAAGCAAAACTTTGCTACTTTTTATCCCGCAGAAAGATAAAAATATTCAGTATTCACATTCATAAAGCAAGTACTCCTCATTGCATTGTCTTTGAGCAGGAGTACACGAACTCCTTGCTAGTCTACAACCCTAGTCCGTTTGAGTCATAAAAAGATGAATGGACGGTTGACGCGAAGTGCTGGCAATCAGCATTTGTGTTAAAAATTGTTGCAGTGTTTGTTGACTCCTTTGAGCTAATTGAATGGGAAATCTAGCCAGCCAAAGTATTCATAAATACCTGAATCGGAGAAACTGAAAGAGGAGAACGATGGGGAAGCAACAGTAGCCATATTACAAAAGTTTTAAGTATCTATAGCTGAATTTTGGGCCAAAAATATATAAACTTTTTGCCATCGATATGCTAAGAAGAACTTGAATTAATTCAGTTTTAGTTACTATAAAATAAAGACTCGGTCTATTTTAAGAGACCATCTATACGTGGCGCTCTGTGATGGAAGAGATCAAAACTGTGATGTCTCTGTGATGGAGAGTTTTACTGTTCGGGTTTATAAAGTATTTAACGATTTTCACAGGATGAAGCTGTAAAAATAAATCGAATGCAACTTAGTAGAATTGCATAAAAGCATAGAACTAACAAATGCAAACGGAATTCATGCAATTTTTATCACCTTCTTTGTTGCATAATCCGATCACAGTTTGTCCGGAACGCCCGAAGTAGTCCTTGAGCTTGAAAACATACCTGTAACAAAAACAAAACAGCTTCGTTAATAATGGACGAACATTTCCCAAAATCCGACCATATTAATAGCATTCGAACTCGAAACCGATATTTATCGAACATTCCAGTCTATCTTTGCCATGTAAGCATCGTGTATAATGCAGGACGGTTTATTTTGGTAGCCATCGGTACACAAGCAGTAGCCTGTGACCCAGTTAACTGGCACATGACCCGAGTTGACCTCTCGGCCTAGGTCGCCGGTCGCGCCGCCCGCTTCCCTCCTGCCACCTCCAGACCTATCTGCTCAAACCTCCACCCGTTCTTGTGATCCTGGTACTTCAATCACAAATCTTTTACGGTTGTGAGGATTTTCTGAGGTAAACTTTTTTATTTCATCTCGATTTTTTGCATAAAGGATTTTCCAGATTCTCTATGAGATGAAACCATATTGTTTTTAGAATATATGGCAAGATTTTTTCGTTTCAAACAAAAGCAACGTACGGATAGCTTCAACTTTATTTTTTGTATTTCATTTCCTCAACGAGTTTTTCCTTTACAGCGCCTGCGGTTTACAGGTAAAATTGCATGGAATCTTTGTGTAATTTCCTTTAGCCTGAAGCATAAAATCCAACTAAAGAACGTAACAGATTAATTTATCTTTCAGCGGAAAAGAGTTTCCTTTAAACGCTACAAACGACGCCCCCTATACCAGTTTATTTATACTGCAATACCACTTAAATAATTTATCACTGCAAGAATATTTTCGTCGATTCCCGAACCTCCTTAAAGTGGTTCGCGAAACGTTCCGTTGCAAATCGCGCCCCAGTTTCCAGTAAAATCGTTATTCTAGTTTGTTTAGTTCTGTAAGCGATGGTTGCACAATAGGTGTCCTCTGTGTAATTGACGGTGACGGTAAATCTCTTCATTAAAGTCTGGCAGGCGAGGACGCAAGGAGCATCGACCTGTATACTAGAAAACTTCGACCCAGAGCAGTCGTATAGCAACTAAATTGGAGTAATAAAACCCCCACTGTTTATATGTTAATTTTCTTTATTATTCACAAGTTGGAGGTTCTAGAGGAAAACAGTTTAATACGGCTGTGTTTAGTCACTAACCGTGCTTCTACGAATCAACGAGTGAAATGACAACACACAACACAAAGCAGTTCATACTATCCTTGATAAGTCCTTCTGTAAGGTAATTAGACTTAACATATACAACATTAATTAAATAGACAAAAGTATATTCACGAATTAATACATCGTTTACACAGAAGTATTTCCGAACGAGGAAATCTTCAGCGATAGATTTTCCTGCTGTTCCTCTGTAAGATTTGTAAGTTTATTTTGCTAGAATGTTAATTTTAAACTTCAGTTATCGACCGACTTACATATTTATGTTCGCCTAGTAAACGTCTGCTAACACATAATACGATGAGATGAATGGGAAATCGCGAGAAAAGTTCCCATGAATTAAAAAATTGTATACGATTACAGCGTTCCAAATAAGGCGGAATTACATAGCTGTGCCAAGACAGTTATTTCTTGGAGCTGATGACTAACACCCCTTATGTGTGGTGTTGTCTGTAGGACAAAGAACCGTACGCAGCAATTTATACGTGAATCACACGCCTGGACTAGAATACTGACGACCTTGTCATTGAGGACGAGTTTTCAAACGTATTTAAAGATTATCCACGAAAAAAATATTTCATATAAAACAGTAAATTGTTGTTGAACCAAGGGTTTTCGGATGACCATCATAACTTTAGCTCGAAGATGTTGTTTCATAATAAAATATTGGCGTTCCCACAATCACAATAACAGTTGATGGCTCACAAACGGCTCAGATCTCAAATGCTTATGCGGCACCTCCCCAGAGACAATGGCCCACCTTCCATCCAGCGCCTCATGCCCTGTCACCTGTGCACTTGATGATCTTATGACTGCGTTAGTGAGCGGAGTTCGCTCAGCTTAATTTTGGGCCAAAGATGTTTGAACTTTTTGTAATACGCTAAGTAGAAGAAGAATAAGTCACAATTTTATTGCAAGCAATCTACATCCAGCGGTGGACGGCTATAAGAATGGTTCCCTTTATGTCAAGTCCCTGAGTCCATTTGAACCTGACTGTACTTCAAAATATGATATTATTAAACTCGACGTGAAGGTAGTAGAAGCGGGGTAAAGAAGCTCAACGAAAAGGACAGAAATCGTTGACTCGACGAAGGGGTAATAGAAGCGAGACGAGGTTCTCGGCTCAACGTAAAGGGACTCGACATAAAGGGAACCATTGGGCTATAAGAAGATGATGGTGAACCAATCTCAACAACTAGCAAAAATTGCATATCAGAGAAAAGATCAAACTTGCAGATAACGAAAAGTAAATAAGTCTGCAACAACTCATAAAAATACAAACTTTATCTGTACGGCTGTATTGCCAGTCTGGATTTCACAGGATCTCATGTTTCTTGAGTTCCCTTTTACAATAAAGGTTTATTAGAGGCATCTAGAGTTACCGGTAGTCTATACATAGCCGGGAACTGATAAAATACACGTGTCTCATATTGTCGGAATATCGAATTAAACATCTTCAGATATTCGTGTAGATTCAGCGTGATCTGATCGTAGTGGAGAACCGATAATATTGCTGGAATACTGTCGTGGTCAACTTTTGTCTGACCTGATTCACTGTTAAGTATCTTTTAACGTCACTGCCTGTGTGCAATGTTACAAAATATACTCTGACACTTAGCAAGATAACAATATTCATGAACACTATGAAAAGAACACGTAAGTAAATCAGAAGAGTCATTCCAGTATTCACCAACCCGCATTGGGCCCGCGTGGTGGATTACAGCCCACTCCCTCTCACAGAGATGAGGCCTGTGTCCCAGCAGTGGGAACATTATAGGCTGATTATGATATGCTATGCATTCTAGTATCACAAGTAACGAGGAAAGTTTTGATATAATAAACTAGATAACTAGGATATGGAAGTAAAAACGTTGTTTGCACAGAGAAGATTTTTATAATCAAGTATTTTTACAAAGAATGACACAAGTCTTTATAAAAATACACACATGTTCGAATATCAATTTGAAAACATGTTGTCAACTAAAAAGTTTCAACAGAAAGACTCAGACAGACTTACGTAGGTATGCAATCGCCAGCTAATATTTATGTAACGACTATATTACCGTTGTCACACCTGCCGATCGATTCCGTAAAAATCTCACCGTGATAACTTAGGTGAAGTGAGCTATCAATAGGGGCAATCCCTAACATCAGGTGGAATGACAGCTCACTTCAACTAGTTTTCACGGTGAGATTTTTATAGAATAGCACTGCTGCATCGAAGCGCATCTTCTGAACTTCTACGTCACACATTGTACAACGTGTAACGTTAAATGCGCAAAACCTGAAAATAGTTTGTTCATAATTGACTACTGAATCGATTTCAGTAACTTTTAATATAGGTTTTTTTTTTTCAAAAATGATGTATTTTGCCATACTACCCGCCGATTGAGTCAAAGAAAATAAAGTCTTATTTTAAGGCAATAAGACTCAATTTTGATTGTATAAAGCAATGCTAGGATCAACACGATTTTCCTTAAGATTATGCCGACCGCACAGTGGCGCCCTCATCGTTTGTTTGGTTATTTCATACAATTTAGAATGAAAATGCAGAAAATAAGCACGTTAAGTTGTGTTTCACAAGATTATATGTTAATATTATTAGAAACGGTAGTTTTATATTGTTTAGTTTTATTATAATCCTTAAAACGGATAACAGTGGCCACTATATTCCGTAATTGTAATTGGGTTGTATGAGGTTTTGCGTTTTACGTTACACATTCTATAAATAAGGGATTATAGAATGTGTACTGCTCAGATGGACAACAACAGGCAACAATGATACAAATTCCACTGTAGTGAGACAGGGACGCAATTGGAACTGGATTTGATTTATACGTTTAGTTGCTAAGTGAATGGCGTCAAGAGATACGGAATCACATTAATTTTTTGAAATGAAAACGTCTTTAGGCTTTGCGCTCTACCTGAACAGTGAATAAAACTGAATCGTCACGCTCGGGTCGGTTACGCTGAATCGGGTATACTCGGCTCCATTCGGCTGGTGACATGAATCGCATATACTCGGCGTAAATCACTCCTATCATATGGCACATACATCCTCTTTTTTATGTAAGTATACGAATATTAATTGGTTACGTTTCTCTACTAATAGTTCAGAACAAAGCTAAATTTGTTTGCATGATTTGGGACAAAAAACTTAGTTGAAATGATCAACCAAAAATGAAACTCATAAGTATCTCATTGTAACAGGATATAAATTAGAATAAATGCAAACAGTTTGATCACACTCTCGGTTTATATTGTTGGTTGGTTTTACGTCATTTCATCAAATGTATCATCATTCTTTGGTCGTGAATTTGCTACTTTATGGTAATTTTTGAGTATGTATTATGTAGTGCAGACGAGACGGCATAGCAGTTGCCAATGTTCTTAGTCAAACAACAGCTTGTTACCAGGATAATCTCTGATAAAATTACTAGAACGGCGCGTGTGTTTGATAAATGGATGAACCAGATTCTTGGATTTTCAAATAAGTATTGTCGTTGGGGTGTCAGGTTATGGAAATGCTTCGATTTTGAGTGTGAATTTTTTATATTTTCTCCGTACATTTTATAACAGAACGTGCCCATCGGAGCTTCCTAGCAAGTTCCCCAAGTCATAATAAGTGACAATCCGTTATACCTCTTGACAGGCTGCCAAATCTGTAAGAACGGAGAAATGAAATGACATTGTTTATTAAGTAATAGGATATTGGAATCACTTTTAAAAATCATACAAAAAAAAAATTAGCTAGATGGAGTCGACATATTATCCTATCAAAACAAACTCTGGAGTCAGTCTCTTTTAAAGTCCAGACATAATCTTGGTCAGATCATGTGAGGGCCATGTAGATAAGTGTCTGAAATGGTCTTTTGAGGAAAGAACCACTCACCGGAGGAGTTCATATACCGCTACTGAAAGTATCATTAATTAATTATTGACGAAAAATTGTCCATATAACCTTCATAACCATCAATTTATGATCACAAATACTGCAAACAGAATAGACTCCATACAAATTACAGATATCAATGTAGAAATTTCACCGTTCTAATGATAGGGCCATATCACAAACCATAAATCTACAATATTGACGGATGAGTAACATTTATTTGATAGACAGAAGTGCGTCATAAACTTACTACGTTTCCATCGAGTACCTAATGATAATTTTCTATTTCGGTCACAGTGAAAGGTTAATTCCAGTGAATCGTTGGTCACAATGTATCTATGTTGAAGCTACAACGCCCACAGAGCCTAAATAAGTGGAAGGTTTTTGTGTGATATCCTCTATTGTATCGTTTCCTGGGTAGTTATTAATTATATTGATTGAATATTATTGGGTAACGTTTTTCACAGCGGATCTTTCAGTAGCTTCTCATTATCTGCCTAGCCTTTTCCCAAATATGTTGGGGTCGGCTTTCAGTCTATTCGGATGCAGCTGAATACAAGTATTTTACATGGAGCCACTGCCTATTTGACCTCCACAACCCAGTTACTTGGTAATACGATACCCCTTGGTAAGACTGGTAGTCAGAATTTCGGGCTTCTGACTACCCGTAACGACTGTTAAAGATCCACAAATGACAGCCGGGACTAACGGCTTAACGTGCTTTCCGAGGCACGGAGGGATCGGCAAGCGTAGCTTAACCTGATCGATCGACCTACACTACGAAGGTCCTATAAAAATACCATACCTCCTTGCTAAAGTTACATGACGCTGTCAATGCGGCCCTGTTCGTCAATAACCGAGTTCAGCGCATAATATCCGTTGAGAACTCATTACAGCTTCATGTTTGTTGCTCGTTATTTGTTCATAACACTGGTATATTAAATATCATTCATTTAAAACGGATTTTGCATCGCTTCATATGAATTTCATATCTTTACGACGGAATTACACGGTCCACTTTCAATTTCAGCAAATTGTTTCGTGTAAACCTAAAAGTGATTTCATCCATACATTTTAATGAATAGTCTGATTGCTACAACAGTATATTCATATTCTCAAGAACCTTTTTGTACCTTTCAGTTTATTTTTGAGTCTCCATAAACTTGCTTCAATTCACTTGGCCCTCTTCGGCTGTCGTCGATCTTTGTAGGTATATTTACTTGGACAAGAGTACATCATCATCGTTGTTGCTGTATCACTACATGTTATAAAACAAGTCGATTTCTCTGTCCCTTTGAACGCTTAGATCTTTAAAACTACGCAACGGATTTTGATGTGGTTTTTTTTAATAGATAGAGTGATTCAAGAGGAAGGTTTATATATATAATACATGCATGCATGTGATGTCGTAAATAAACACATTTTTTTGCGCTTACTTTTCAAACGCTGGCTGAACCCTACGAGATAGGTCAAAATAATGTACTACAGTATTGTACACCTTAAAAAGGTCTATAAAAAAGTCCGCGATGGTATATGTCTATCTCTTAGGGATAACCCACAATAATCATTTTTTATCCTTTACTTTTTACGGAAAATAATGGCTTATTTACGAAGCGATTTTAAGCAATACAGCATTAATCCTTATCCAATTAAGTACCTTAAATACATTGTGCATTTAATATAGATAAATATGGCTCTTTACAGCATGTAATTTAAATGAATATTTTCGAAGATATTACAGATTTAAAATGCAGGGACATAGCCGTTGCTGCGGTACCGGCCGCGGCGGCGCGTGCTGGCATTCTTGAAATACCTGTACTTAGTATCAGTATTGCACCCGTGCGAAGCCGGGGCGGGTCGCTAGTAGACTATATTTCGGTTGATCTCTTGTCGGCACAAGCCATACAGGAGCCAAATCAGAAACGAAGCCTCACCTCTTGTTGTGTCTTTTGTGCAAAAACACCTGCACTATGGAAGAGCTTTGCAAGGCCAACGGTTAACGCTGTCGAAGTGGCCGTATTCTAGTCGAAGCCTAAATAAAATTAATAAAATAGAATCATCGATAGGACCAAGAAAGAAAGAAAGAATATAGAATATACATTTATTTTGCACAGACTAAAACAACATACTAAAACACACAATATACTATACAACAAATAATAATAATAAAAAAAAAAACTAATAAAATGTGAAAAGTGCGATGTAAGAAATTTGCAGGAAAGTGTGCCTCACACCAGCTTGCTATTTACACCGCCATCCTGGTGAATGTACGAGCCAGCTAATAAGGTTGATAGCTAGACCAAAGGTGGTTTTTATGTCATAATTAGCAAATAATAACAGCAAAAATGCTAACAAAGTTTTATAAATTCCAGTCCATCCATCCATTCTAGCTAAAGCCTCATAAAACCATAGCATATAAAGGAAGTCAGTCATAATTGATGAACAAGGTACACACACTCAGCCAATAAACTGGATGCGTGTCCGTAATGGCGGTGCATAATATCCTGTAACGTTCATTACCAGTGGACATTACCTCTCGTTATTTGCTTGTCGTATGATGAAACATGGCTTGTTTACAAAGACTTTGTGTCTATACAAGATATGTAGACATGAGACACGTGTATCGACTGTTTGAAGGATATTTCACGTTATGGAGTCATGGAGCAAGTGAAACGGTGAGTACCAGGACATCAGAAAATGCGGGGAGGTTTAAATATGGAACAGAAAAACAAGAGAAGACTGGGCTGGAAAAATTTGATGCTGAAGTTTTGCTAGAGAAAATCGAACAATTCAACTATGGACAAGCAACTGCAGAAGATTTGCCGTCACACTTTAAAACACTCAACAATACAGGAAATCTTCCCATATTCTAAAATGCAAGAAATATTTATCTGTTCAAAACTAAAAATATTTCAATTCAACGAATTGAAATATTTGATATTCTGTTACGAACTCTACGCGAAGCAAAAGAAAGCGCTAGTTAGGTAAACAAACTGCTGTGTCTAGTACAAAATTCAGCGGAGGTGAGCGGGGGTTAGATAGAACAACGAAATCTTAAAGGTTTCTTTTTAAATGGTAAATGTATGTGTAATTTAAATGGTAAATATAAAAAGTCATAGAAAAAAAAAATTTGTTTAGGTATGATGTTAGTAATCCAGTCCTGCCAGATTGTTAGTGTTTTACCAATAATCCTGTTTAGGTGCATCTCTGCACGTCAAATACAGGCGTGATGTTAATTTTACGTAACACACTCAATCATAATCTGAAACATTTTGAAGGATTACATTGCTCCATATGTTCGAAAAATTTGTCTGCTCAACTACGTAAGTAACGCAATGAATGTTGTTGAACTGTCAAAATAAAAGCTATTGCTATTGTTAGCGTGCTACGCAATTGACCCGCAGCTATTGCAATAAAAAGAGGTAAACATTTAGCATAGCAACAGTTGAAAATTATTTCCACGTTTTCCAACAGACTGCAAATAGATTCCATCTCAATCAATTGATTGCTTAGCGACTCGATTCAATTAGTTGATTGATATCGCAATACAGGTGGGTGTGGAGATCTGTGATAATCGGAATCGATTCCATTTAATCATTTAACTGTTTAAATTAATTTATTAACTTGTTCTAGACGGACTTAACAAGGATATAAAGTTTATTTTGATGATGTTTCACAAAAGTAATTTGAAATGAATTAGGTTAGAGGATTAATTTAGATTTGAGTTGAGCTTATTTAAACCAAGATCTTTGCTTTTATCTGCCTCGTTGTTTTAGTGGTCGCAAGGGCTGCTTGCTGAGCTTGAGGTCCTGGATTCAATTCCCGAGTCGGACAAAGTGTTATTGGGTTTTTCAGGAAATTATCACTAGGCCCGGAGTGTGGATAAAATGCCCGGTTGTTGCTCGCCCTCTATTACTGAGACTAGCGAAATGAACTTGGTAGGTTCACCTTTCACCCCTGGCTAACCTTTCGGGCCTTAAAAGCGTATTTAGAGCCGCTATATAAAAACTCATCGAGATTCGAGCAAGAGGATATCGATGTTTTTATTTGTAGCTGGACAACACTACAAATATTTTTCGATAAAGATACAGTAATGATACAAAAGGCCTATAAAAAAAAATAGGTTTAGGTTTAAATATATTTATTCTCAAAAACACACAGTGACTTACATAATTACATGAGAACAATGCTTAAAGTAAATTATATAAAGTTAGCAATTATGATACACCCATCCGATGCATTCAGCTTTTAGGAAGGGTGCTATTTTTTGTGTATTTTTTTATTAAATATGCAGCTAATTGAGTTTTGAATGCGTTGAATGAGTGCAACTTTTATACATGAGTGTATTTTGTGCTCCTTAATTTCGACCACATATATAGATATACCTAGATAACGCAAATATCACTATCTGTATGAAAACCAAACGTGCCATTTTTTTGACTACCTACTATGACGTCACAAGCGCTCTTTCTCACTCACGCTCACCCAGCCAGCAGTACACAGGACTGAGCGCGAAAGTGACGGCTTACGATTTTTGAACGTAAGTTGGTGCGATTTTTGCCACGCGAAGTAACTTTGCTCTTGAGTTATCTAGGTGTATCTATATATCTGTGGACCTTAGTTACTCGTGAAGCAGAATGATCTCATGAAATATGTTACGGAAATACAAATATTTTACGTAGGTCATAATTCAATCAATTGTAATAATTATATTTGTCCAAGAAAGCCCGGGCAAAGGTTAATACGCAAACAATGTCGGTTGTAGATGTTTTCCTTTTTATCTGTGTAATAACAACATTCATAATATTTTCTATAAGATTAGATAAGTCGTCTATCAGAAAATCCACTTCATGTAGAAACGAGACAATATGGCGGCGATAAATATATCTATTAGCATGTAATACGCAATAAAACGTTTATTGCTTGCTTCTTGATTCAAGATTGTCAAAAAAACCAACAACAAGAGTTTCATCTTATCTCTGAATTGAGAATTAGAAGTTCAGAACTTTACTTTTTAGCCTTACAAAAAAGAAAGATAAAATAATTGTTCTTCCTCTTGTATGCATATTCATGAATACTCAAAACTTTCCTTTCCTGACCTCATTCCTCTGCATCAGATGCCCATACCATAATAACCGATCTCCACACAACTTTTCCGGTGCCTTTTTTAGACTTTATCTTAGGTACTCATTTATTATCTATTTATACTAATAATAAAGCTGAAGAGTCTGTTTGTTTGAACGCGCTAATCTCTTCGGATTTGAAAACATAATTTTGCATTTGATAGCCCAATCTTGAGGAAGGTTTTTTAACATCACGCTACGACCCTTATCGATCGAGCTCGAGGATCGAGCAATAAGAAAAAAATATAAGAAAGAATGATAAGTGAAAATGAAGTAATATCGCAGCCGGGCGGGTAATGTGGCTGATATTTTAGTAGGTGGTGGTGGTGGTGGTGGTGTCTTACGACTTCCACGTGAACGAAGTCGCGGGCAAAAGCCAGTTCTATACATGCAGCGTAGTAACATTCAAAGCACTTTATACACTGAAAAAGTTATGCTGTTCAATTATTTCTTTGTAGGTGTGTAGTTTCGACGCTTACATTCTTAATTAACCATACCAATTAAGTAATTAACAATTTACACATCAAATGTAGCGCGTTTTTCTGTCCCAATGATTACAGTCTACTCCCATTATTAGCCGAAACAATGGTAGTTCATTGAACTTTGAAAATAAAAAGTGAACAATGTAATCTTAACGTAATCGATTTACGCTCCGATGTTTATCACAATGATTACCACAAATTATTATAATCCGAGATAATTACAGATGACGATGACAAATGGGAATATAATGTTGTGAATGTGCGTTGATCCTGCGTGTTCTATACCTGATTTACATTATTCCAGCCCAGTGAATCACTCTAGCACTGGGGCCCAAGTCTGCTCTTTTTATAAATTCGTCATTCCATCACGATCCCATTGTCATTTTGCTAAAAGTTCGTAATCTGCTAAATTTGTAATGGTCGATCAGAGAAAAACTACTACTAAATTTCATGCTAGATTTCATTTAATATATATTTTTATATATTACGTATTAGTGTTTGCAATCTGAAGTAGTAAGAAGTTCGTAAATAGCAATAAACATTATATTTATTAATTTTTCATTATGTACGAGATTACCATTTTATGCCATTTCTTTCAATGGAGTGTCAGTGGTTCAGCATTGGAAAGTTATAATGACGCCATTATATTAGTAGATTACGAAACTTGTCAAAATCAACAATTATGAAATCATTGATAGACCATTCTGCCACTATTGTAATAGCAGACTTGAGGCCCTGGACTGGACTGAATGTTATGGCACTGATCCAGTCATTTAAAAGCTATTGAATTGTATAAGTTCATTATCCGCAAGAGACAACAAATACGTGGCAATAGACTGATCGTTTACATGATTCTAGTGGAGCTGAGTTCTGTGCTGGAATGCACTCATAAATTCTCCCTTCGCCCAGTGGCGGAGGGTAGCAGTCTACCTACCTACATTTATATGAAATCCTGGATGCTTGAAAATCATAACATTGTATGGTTCTGATTGCACACAACTGCGCATGTTTTCCACGACTAAATAAAGTGATTTCAGACTCAACACGTGTCTAGTTACATAGAACAATAAGTTTACTGACAAAGTCGTGCAGTTCCTAATTGCGCCTTAAGTTTTAATGTCCAGCGCAGTACCGCCGTTTATTTAACTTTCCTTACAACAATACAACAGTTTAAACCTCTGTTTAGCATCCAGTATATCTTGACACTTCACAATAGAGCTAGGTACTTGTTTAAGCATAATCAGCCTTTGATGTTCCAACCGCTGAGACACAGGCTTCTCTTCGATAGGAGGGTGGGCCATAATCCACCACGCGGGCCCAGTGCGGGTTGGTGGATGTCACATGCATTCGAATTTTTGTTTCCAGGACATAGAGGTGTCCTCACGACGTTTTCATTCACCGATTTGAGAGCAGTGGTGATGAAATTAAATACACAAAGTGAAGTGACTGCCTAGTTTCGATCTTACGAGCTCTTAGGCTAAAACCAAAACAAAACCCCCTGATTTCTTAATCAATCTTTTGGACATGTTTGGTTCTGGGATTCGGGATATTTGGACCTAAGGACCAAGTCTCTATTCCCTCCAGCCTGCAAACAAGGTGCAAATAAACATCTGTGACTATCCAGGTATAAATACACTTGCCGACAGAGTTGGTTGAACGCCTGTAACGACTTGATCCCTAACATCATAGTACAGTCGCGTACTACATAAAAATAAATACGTCAGTTTGACATATCACGCGAATTGTTTACCAACACAGGTTTACACGATAAACAGAAAAGCGACGTAAAATGATAATGCTAACACGTGACTATGTTTGCACCGAGCGCCTAATCTAACTAGAGCTGCAGTGAAAATTTTATCTGGATTCTCTTAATGAGAGTCAAATAACCACCGACCTACTTCGTTGGTTTAGTAGATACTGCCTCGTTGGTCTAGCGGTCGCTGCTGCTGAGCATGAGGTCCTGGGTTCGATTCCCAGGTAGGGCAGTGTTGTTGGGTTTTTTCATTAGGAATTTTTTGGTAACAGCCCGATATTTGAAAGTTGGCGGTGTGATACCCCGTGCCTCGGAAAGCACGTAAGCCGTTGGTTCTGAGCCTGATCTCTCTCCGGTCGTGTCGGATTGGCGTCCCATCGGACTATGAGAGTGATGGAAGAGAGAGTGCACCTGTGTCTGCGCGCGCATATACTTTTGCAATATAATATTTCCTGCGTACCTGGCTAATCTCCGTTGAGATTGACTACCGTGACCGAAATCGGTCGGGGAGGCTATTATTATTATTATATCTTTAAGTCTAATGCCAAAACAAATTACAGACGAAGATAGAGTCACAAATAAACGCAAGGGTATCCCAAACAAACACAGATAAACACCAACCCTCGTCACAGCATCACAATGTAAACTAAGCTTAAGTACAACCATATATTAGTCCTCCCACACCAGTTTAGAGCGATAAGTACTAGCTTCTATCGAGCTAAGTAACACGAGCAGGAAAGGAACGCTTATGAAGCAGGTTGCAAAGAATGGCTTTGAGAATGAAAGCGAAGCTGATTAGAGCTTATAAACGACCACCTAGCTCTTGGATTCTTGGAGCAAGTTAGGTTCTCAATTAATGTGGAAATATGGGGAAAATGCTCCTTTTTCTTGAAGATATATGAACTGGTATAGGTACTCCAGGATTCTGGATGTTGTAATGAGGTTTTGATGAATGCACTTACAAAAGTAAATTAGTTCACCTTAAATTTTTTGCGCAGATGAACGTCGATAAAGTGACAAGATTCCTGAGTAATTTTAGCGATTCCAGAAAATGAAAGCACTAATTAAAATTGCAATTTTTCGAAAAAAAAAAACGCTACGAATCACCGAGGTAACAACATTCATTGCGTTATTAACGTCGTTGAGCAGAAAAATTCTTCGGATATATGAAGCAATGGATTATAGCAATATCCTTCAAAATGTCCGAAATAAATAAATCCGAATCATTAGGGTACAGTTCATTCCCTTCTATACCTATCTTGACAGAGGATTGCATGAATTTACTGAAAACCACTGTTGCCAGACCTTCGAAGACATTACAAAGCAACAATTACAGTGTGTTTTATGCCAGACGTGCCAACGCATTCAGCAGTGCATGCATACAACAATGCATTCAGGATGCTGCTGGGGCTTCCACGTTTCTGCAGTGCGTCGGGAATGTTTGCTGATGTGCAACGTGATGGCTTCGCAGCGATCAGACGTAAGCGCGCCGCGTCGCTGCTGCAGAGGGTCCGGGGCAGCTCGAACAGTCTCCTGAACGTCATTGCAAGGAAATTTGATTGCCCGCTAGTCCATTATTTGTCCAACCTGCATGTTTACTAACAGACTTATTTAAGGTTTAATGTTTTACTAAAAAATTCATCATCATCATCTGCCTAGCCTTTTCCCAAGTATGTTGGGATCGGCTTCCAGTCTAACTAGATGCTGATGAATACCAGTATTTTAAATGGAGCAACTGCCTATCTGACCTCCACAACCCAGTTACTTGGTAATACGATACTCCTTGGTGGTAAGACTGGTTGTCAGACTTTCGGGCTTCTGGCTACCCGTAACGACTGTCAAAGATCCACGAATGACGCCGGCACCAACGGCTTAACGTGCTTTCCGAGGCACGGAGGGGTCACGGTATGTAAAGATGGTCACCCATCTGAGACCAACAGCGGTAAGCGTAGCTTAACCTGATCGATCGACCTGTGCGGCTGTTATTATTTAGCCACGAGCCCCTAACAAATTATGGATGTTTAATTCTAATTTTAATTAATTATAATTCTATGGATTATTTCTTAATTCTTATTAAAGCCAACCAAGTTTCAATAATTCAATTAAATGAGCCTGGGAAATACAAAAACAATTATAAAGAAACACACATTTTCAGATACTTGTCTGTTATAAATTTCGAAATACTATATGCTTTGTTCACCATTTAAAAGGATTTTAGCCATTTCTACTAAAGCGCACCCTAAATGCATAACACAAAATCTATAACAACCTGAATAATATTGGTAATCCATTGCTTCATATGTTGGAAAAAAATGTCTGCTCAACAACGTAAATAACACAATGAATGTTGATTAACTGGTAAAATGAAAGCCATACCAACTGTTAGTGTGTAAGTTACGCAATTATACTGCTGGATTGCCACTAAACCATTCCTAGAACCACTAAATAGCTTACCTGTTACTTGTAGTGTAATAACTGCACTTTATGGCTGACAATCAAAGGGTAAGACGATAAAGTTCAAGAGTGTTCAACTATTCATGAACATAGCTAACCTTTAGTTAAAGCTCGTCAAATATATAAATACGTACATCTGTAAAACATTAAGAGGAAATGAGGTTGGTCTTTTCTCCATAGAAACGCTTTCGCCTGTTTTCATTCTGGTTAATGACCATAAAGCAATGATTTTTTTACAGAATAATAAATTAACTACTTGTATGTCCCTATGTTTTCCTTTTTGCGGATACATTATCTTTATAAGCACTAGAACCCTCAAAAAATGCTCAAAATTGCCGATTTAAACCGCTATCAACTGAGGCCTAGTGTAAACATTTCACAACTATTAATGAAATAAAAAAAGAAAAACATACGGAGACAGTATATATCCTTTCTATTCAGTTTATGAAAAATCTTTTAAATTGGTCCAATATTGGAGGAGGAAATAGGCGAGAGTCAAACCTCGAATTATGACTTTTTACTTAAGAGCCTACACTACCTCAGCTAAAATTCACTCTTTAACTCGCTCGCACGATACTGCTCGCGGACTGAGTGAGAGCGAGACAGAGTGCGGTGCTAGGCGGCAGGCAGCGCCAATAGTTTAGGTATTTGCTTTTTACGGTGAAAATAATGGTAATTAAAAAAAGTAAATAACATAAGACCTGCTTTATAGTTAGTTCGGTTAGTATACACAAAGTTTCATGTTCTAATTTGAAGTATTTTTTGAATACCAGCGGTTTATTGTTCGGTTTAGAGGTAACTTTGGAATTTTTTTCTATAGAGAAAATTTTATGAAATCGTGTTTTCGTCTAACATAAGACCTAACATTAATCTTCAACTTTACCATACTCGTATATTTATTTCAAAATTAATGCTGCAGTATTTTCGACATAACGGAGGATCATGCTAAGCCATTTGAGGTAGTATAGGCCCTTAAGCTTTTCAAAAGTTTCTTCGACCGCATTTCCTCTTAAATAGTACTTGTTAAATACATGTGTTGGGAGGTAATCTTGCCTAATGTACTTAGGCGTTCCTAGCGGAGTGTGGCTTCGAATACCGTTATAAGTAAATTGTAATTGTATAGTCAACACCGTAATTGCTTTGCTACTTTTGACAACTACATAAATCTAAACATATAACTTCACGCATGTACTCCACAAAGGATTAGGGAGAATTATACCTGTAGTACAGACGCCAGCACTTCAAGCTACCTGAAACGGCAAAGACTTGCCCACATGGAAATCTTAATTAAACTACGAATTTAAATTATAGTTAGTCTAGAAAAGATCTATCTTAAGCTTCACGTTTTGCTTGTTCCTTTTTGCGAAAGATTCTCACCAAAAAATATAAAATAACTAGCTGACCCCGCAAAAATTTCATACAAATCGGTCCAGCCGTTTCGGAGGAGTATGGTAACTAACACTGTGACACGAGAATTTTATTTATTAGATACCTATATAAAATTCTCGTGTCACAATGTTACTTGCCATACTCCTCCGAAACGGCTGGACCGATTTGTATGAAATTTTATATGCATATTCAGTAGGTCTGAGAATAGCCTACTATTTTTTTTTTTGCAAAATTACGTTTGCGGGGTCAGCTAGTATTAGATAGATAAGACCGTTACAGTCAAAGATAAGTTAAACATCTACCCAGAATTTTTTACTCTAACTGGCAATAGCTGTGTATCTTTTCGTAAAAAATTACAAAATTTACACATTTTCATGACAGTTGCTGTTTAATTAACAAAGCAACTATGCAAAAAAAAGTTGCAAAATTATCAAATTGTCTGATTGTCACCTGTGTAAGGTATTTTATTAAACAGGTTGGCCCTAGGACTCAAAACATTTAAAACAACACAATATTCAACTAAGTGCTACAGTTTACAGTAGCGTCCTATATAAATAAAGGTACTACAATGCGTACTTCATACAAATCAAGTGCCATGTGTGTTTAGCAGTTGTAGCGGTCTTTGTAAACACACTTCTAATTTTAACTTATCATTTACACTAATCATAGAGCAAATAGAGTGGAAGGGATCTAGACAGTGCATTAAAAGACGATGGTACACACTGCAAATATTATAACAGCTGGTTATTTTATTTTATTTTTCTTTATTGGCCAACCAACAATTGTTTACACTGATAACATTCAAATGAAGTATATAATATCTAAGGTTAGTGTAACAATTAATTACAGGTTAGCACCGCATGCCCCATAAACAAATAAGATGTGCCACAAGCACTGAACTATAATTAAATATTAATATTTGAGTACTTAACTAATATTAAAATTAATAGGTTTTAACAAGCATTACATGATGGGATATAAAGCTATCTATATATAAAACCATAATTTACAGTATGAAAAGCAAACAGAAACACATCATCATCGAAACTGTTCTACGGCTTTGTAGCTTTTGTAATAGGTATATGTAGGTACAGACGGCCAGCAAATCAAGCTACTACAATCTGTCAAATTTCTTTAATACATTTTCAACTTTATCGCTAAAGCTTAAGGTTCAAAATTGATTAAGAAAGTTTGACAGTTTCGGATAGCTTGATGTGCTGGCGTCTGTATTATGCTGAGTAAGCGGTTGGCTTTATCCCTGTCGATAACGATACGTTCAGCAACCTAATGGCGAAACAGACTATCAATCACAGTCTGAATAATTTTGAAGGATATGACATTGCTAATCCATTGCTTCATATGTTCCAAAAATTTGTCTACTCAACAACGTAACTAACGCAATGAATGTTGTTGAACTGTCAAAACGAAATCCAGTGCTACTGTTAGTATGTTACGCAATTCCCTCGTTGATATACCACATACTTAAAAGTATAGAAATCCAGAAACGCCGCTATTAAAAGCACTAAAACCCATATACCAAACAACTCACAATGTAAGCCAGATGACACGAGGCAGCCTAACATCCCGTCCCCTGATTGGCTAACGCTGGACGTCTGCGGTCGTCTAATTGGCTTAAAGCAGATCGGTGCGCTAGCGGATTGGTTAATAATAAAGGCAGCTTACCGTGCGTTATGTAGTAAATTAGTAAAAGGTTGCATGTTGCATAAATGTCAAATGGTAAGCCTGCTAATTGATCCTATCAGTTTGCGTGGAAGGGCAACCGATAAACTATCGCGGTTGTATTAAAAATAAACTATGAAGGGAAATTAATTAAGCTGTGTGCAAGTGACCTTCGAGACTAAAGGATGATTTCCACCAAACGGCTCGCATCGCATCGAATCGGGACGGATATTACAATCTTTAAACGATATTAAATCTTATACACAGTATTTAAAGTCTATGTTACCAAGCCGCGCACAGCAGCTTGACCGCGGGCGTCTTCCGCGACACGCGATCGTAGCCGAAAATATGCTGCGACGCGCGATTAGCTCCGTTCGCCTGTCGTCGTATCCGATCGAATCCGTCCAAAGTTTGCAAGCGACGGTACGGAGCCAATCGTATGCGTCCACATCCGGACGCGATCGGCTGTCGCGGCATCCATTCGTATCCTTTGCGATCCGATACGATGCGAGCCGTTTGGTGGGAATCATCCGTTAGACTATGAGTATGTCGTTATTGCGTGATAGTTTTATTTAAGTAGAACGAAATGGCTTAGATGTGAGTGAGATTATATTGATAAGGTAAGGACAAGTACTCACACATTCCACAATGCTTTCAGAATGGAAAAACTGGAAAGACAGCTTACCAGAATATCGTTGTTTTATTGTTTTATATCAGTTTTTTTTTTTAATTAGTCTAATTGTAAAATAACTCGGTATACAAAAATATTCATAACTTTTAGGGCAATTGAATTATGGTTATGCTGTAAAAAGGTTTTTTGTTGGAAATTATCTCCATTATCTCCCTATTTCGTTTGATCCACGACTTTTTGACCACTCTGTATAAAATCGCAAGTAAGTACGTATGCAATTTAACGGTGCCTATACCGGATCCAAAGTAATGTAGGTACATCTACAGGTATATACAGGCTTAACACATCAGCTTAGCTCGGCACGCGACAGATCCTGCCATTGTGAGATCCAGACTCATGGGCCATTGGCCTCTTTAGATATTATGTTAGTCAACAACGCGCTTTTAGCGGTAAGACCGCCCATTGTGCCAACCTATGTAAAATTTCTAAATTTATACCAGTATATTACATTTTGCAACTGCCTATCTGACCTCCACAACCCAGTAACTGGGTAATACGATACCCTTCGGTAAGACTGCTTATCAGACTTTTAGGCTTGTGACTACCCGTACCGACTGTGAGGTTTCCAGCGACTGGGACCGCAATTATCTGGGACCGCGGTCCCAGTTGCCGGATCCATTTCATTTTAATATTTTTCTTCCGGTGACTGGGACCACCCGTACATTTTTAAAAACTTTTTGATTCAAAAATATAATTTATTTTTTTCGTTTGACTGTACTGTTTTTGGCTTGAACCATAGATTTTTTTTTAAATTTATAGGTGGGCCCAGCCGCCGGAAGAAAACTAATAAAATTAAATTAGCTAGAGTCAATTTAAATACGAAACGGGAAATAAAATACGTATCAAACCGTAGGACACTTTACTATGGGGTACCACAGGGCAGTGTGCTTGGGCCACCATTATTTCTTATGTATATTAATGACCTGCCACGACAAATAAAGCATCCAATGATCCTCTTCGCTGATGACAGTACAGCAATAATTAAATGTTCCAATAATCTGACTTATGAAGAAGATATAAATGACACCCTCAAAAAAATAATTGATTGGCTTGACAGAAATAACTTGGTTATTAATTTACAAAAAACTAAGTTAATGCATTTCTACCAAAGGCTAAAACCCAGACATTTAAATATTTCGTATAACGGACAAAGTGTAGAAGAGGTAAACGTAGCAAAATTTCTTGGCATTCTAGTTGACAGCCAACTAACGTGGAAAATGCAGGCAGACGACATATGTACGCGGCTAAGTAAATCTGCTTATGCTCTTTTCATCTTGGCAAAGAAAGTTAATTTACAAACAGTAGTTATAGCATACCATGGCATTGTTTCCTCAGTATTGAGATTTGGCATAATATTTTGGGGCAACTGTACTGAAAGAGAAACTATATTTAGAACTCAAAAAAGGTGTATACGTTGTATGGTAGGGCTGAAAACAACTGATAGCTGTAAGCCTGTCTTCAAATCATTAACAATCTTGACTTTCCCGTGCCTATATATATTTGAAGTAGCAGTGTTTGTGAAATGTAACTTGAACTTGTTTCCAGCGATAGTAGACACTAGAAAACGAACCACTCAACTTAGATCCCAATACAAAACCATGTTGTGTACAAGTAAATGCAAAACAGCACTAGCAAGGAAAAGTATTTTAGGCATGGGTCCGGTTATATACAATAAAATTCCTGATAGCATAAAAAATGAGAATTTGCACAACTTTAAGAAAAAATTAAAGATTTTTTTGATAGAAAAATGCTATTATTCAATTACCGAATATTTGAATGACATGCGGTTATAAAATCTCTGACATTTCTTATGTAACAATTATTAACTTCCTTATTGACATTTAATTTTAATTTATGACATCATTCCTAAAATCTTTGACATTCTTTAAAGAAATAAGTGCTGACAATTTTCATTTTTTACAATAACTACGGACATTTTTTTATTATTATTTATTATATTCTTGATTCTAGTGGTTCATAAATCTACTTTTAATAATTTCTTGTTTAATCATATTGCATGTATTTGTATGTCTGCATGTATTACTACTTTTGTACGCCCCAGAGGCAAAGCATAGCGCCCTCAATGAACCAAATAAGAACTCATAATGTACCTATGTTTTACAATGAATAAATGAATATGAATATGAAAATATGAATATGAATATGAATATGAATATAAATAGATCCGGCAACTGGGACCGCGGTTCCAGTTAATTGCGCTCCCAGTCGCCGGAAACTTTCCGACTGTCAAAGATCTATGACTCTTACGGCTTAACGTGCTTTCCGAGGTACAGAAGGGTCTCGATATGTAATGGATGGTCACCCATCAATCCCCCTAATGTAGGTACCTACAGCAAGCATTGCTTAACCTTCGATCGATCCATACGCTCTTATAATAGCCACAAACCCCTCGTGCCTACGTTCTTTTATTTCGAGTTATACAGCTATAAATCCATCAATCCGCGATACATTTCAATATCGGTCCGTCCACCGAACCGAATCCAACTTTACATATCCAGGAAAAAACGACCAGAATGTCAGTGGTCGTATTTTGAAATACGTCGGAAAAGGGAACGAACCTTCGTCAGTTATGCGGCCTACTTTCTGCGTCCCGTGTTGAATTATACATCGTGTTTTGGCAAATATACAGAAAAACGGAAATAAACAGAATTTTACTGGCTGACTTAATGGTAGATGGTTGTGATGCAAGCAAGAAAGGACAATGGGTAATTTTGTATGGGCCCCGTAACCAAAAAATTAGAATGTAGCATTATAAACTATGTCTGTATGCCCTCAGGGAGTAGTTTAATTAATCCTAGGAAAGCACATCTGAATTCACTTGGATAAAAACGATATGTGAGGAAGAAAGATTGATTTAATAAAGGGAAATATTCAATTTATTCTCTAATAACTTATTGACCTGCTGATAATTGACCCTTTTTGAAATTAATGAACTACCAAAACTTTTTGCGCTTCCTAATAATGCACATTTTTTTAAGTTTTCAGAGGTTCATTAATTGCAAATAGTGTCCATCATTGGCAGGTCAATAAGTTTTTTGATGGGATAAGTTAAATATTTGCCTTTATTGAATCGATTTAATTTCCTTAACTTTGGGGACACGGGAGTGCCCCCGCCAAGACGAGCCAAACGAAGCGCAAGGGCACTACCGCCTACCTTTTCTCGAAGCGCTTCGTCGGCCAAGCTTCATATTATGACTAAGGTGAAGCGTGTGGTGTCGAGTTTGTGAAGCTAGGACTTGTAGATTTAGAGCGTGTAGAGTTAGAAGCTTGGCTCTACATGAGATCTGACAACTTATTGACAGTGCGAGCCAGCCATATGGTCTCTTCATGGCAACATTTTACATGAAAATGTTTTTGGTGGGATATCTTTTTTCGGATTTATTAAACTACTCCTAAAAGGCAACAAAAAACAACATAGTTCATAATGCTTCAGTTAACTTTGTGTCTGGGTACAGTCTTATCCATTCTCCTTTGCCTACAAAATGGTTGAGCTGTGGGGTAATTGCGTAACAGTAGGAATTGCTTTCATTTTGACAGTTCAACAATATTCTTACATTGCTGAGCATATACATTTTTAAAAATATGAAGCAATGCAATATTCTCAAAATGATTCAGATTGTTATTGATAGTGTTTTACGCAATCAGGGTGCTGAATAGTGCTAATCCATGCGTCATGTTCGTGAACGGGCGCCGTCAGTTGGGACTGGTCATCTCTTAGCTGCCACCGCTTATGTTAATTATTATATTTTTAATAGTATTTTTTTTTTGTAATGGCTGATCTCCTTTCAGGCGGATAAAGTCGTGGGCTAGTCGACGGTAAAATTGAAAAAGCAACTACAGTGATTCCTTTCCTTTATCGTTCCTCATTCACCTTCAACATTCTGGCTAAAAATAATGTAAAGTAATGGCTAATTCTTGCAGGAGTTCCATATTAAAAAAAATTGCTACATATTTTTTAGACCACACATTGATTATTACTCACTTTTCTAAGAAACCTAAAATGAAGTTCCAAACATAATATTTTCGCTATAAAGGAACAGCCTCAAACAATAAATTCTGACAAAATTAAAAGTTTTAGAATTTATCGCTGTCCGAAAACAAATAATTGAATAAACTTTCTCATTATAAATAAGTATAACGGTGAACTATCTCTAAAGTATCTAAGTTTCCTTAGGGTCTGTAAAAGTTTCGGTAAATGAGGTCTGAGGTCTGAACTTAAATAACTTAGTACCTTAATAATATTGTAAATAAGTTCTGGAAAGACGAGAGACGAATTTTTAATGATGAAGATAATCTAGGTAACATTAAAAATTGTGGTAACCTAATAAAGTTTATTGTACCAAAATCTAGTTTCAATTTTACAATATAAACTTAAGATAAAGTTATCCTATTGGCCTAGATTCTGAATGACTTTGTTGATACGAATTCAGATCATGTAGATATCAACTAACCGAAAGTTTACAAGTAATAAAAATGTATGATAATTATGATAATGCATGGAAGAAAAATACTACAGCACTTAAACAAAATTGGAAAAAAAAAAGACAGGACCATAGAAAGTAATATCAAACAATATTATTTTAAACAAAATATATCATTCGCAACAAACGCACAATTACACGACCCAGAAACAAGGCAACTTTTCACACAAACATTTATACGCTGCGTTTCACAATGTTTATACGCAAATGCAAATAGATACAGTGACTTGGATAATCCATCAGTTAACTGATGCGTCTAAATTGGACCAGATGGACCGTTGCGTGTCGAAATTCTGTCGAATACGGTTTTCGCTCCAGGCTTGCGCCACGCCGCGTTAACGTGTGAAGTTTCCTATAATCTGGTTAAAGATTTCGTCATAGGAAGTTTGGACGGCTTAGAATAATAAATGGTGTAACATTTTGGCTGTAAATGGGTTAGTTAGGAAAATAGGAAGAGGATGTGCCTTCATTTAGAATTGAAGTTGTAAAAGCGCTTGAAATGGACTGTGAAGCTTTGTGGTTTGAAAGAGCTAATTTTGGGTTGTCGTTAAAAGTGACAAGTGATGGACGTATTATTTTTGGGATTTTATTGATGTGACAGAATGATGATGAAACTGAACTCTTTGAAAAATAATTCTATTTCAGGAGCGTGTTTTTCTTGGACTTTTTCATTATTGACACGAGTGAATCTGAAGTTAGAAAGCTGCAAAGAATTATTAACGTCAATATAGTATCTACTTACCTTACTATTTAGAGTCCGGTCAAAACTGAAACGAAATTCAGCAATAGTACGTGTATGTCATCAATTAAAATATATATTTTACTTTCACCTCAAGGCTGGAACCATTTCTAATAATATAAATGTCAGTCTTACAGATAACCTCAATCTAAACGCTTTCATACAAAACAGACCACGCACTGTGCCATATTTGTACATCTTCTGATAAACACCCATTCACTAAATAGTACTTAAAACTACCTACTCTTATAAATAGGGCTGCCTAAGTACATGTAAAGTGTGTCATTAATCTTCTTAAGTCGTACATATCGGCATGATATATGAAATGCTGTGGTAAAACGATTAGCCAATCAGAGAGGTGCGCTGCACGCATTACGGTGGGTGTCGTCACTACTTCAACTACCAATGGACTGTATTAATTTTATATTTCAATAAAACGTTGTGAAAATAAATATTTGCAATATTTAGCAGAATTTGACTGCCTCATTGGCGTCCTAGATTCGATTCCCAGGTTGGGTAAAGTGTTATTGGGTTTTTCCATCAGGAATTTCTTAACAGCAGACCGAAGTCTGGATTTGTGGCCTGTTGATGGCAATAGGCTCGCCCCTTCTTACATGGGACTTAAACATAAACATATCTGAAGAATTGTGGGTGTAGGTACTATAGGTACACTAGCCTTTTTTTTTTTGAGGATGGGAAATCATCAAATGACCCCTCCCGCTCTGGGTGGAGCACAAGGGAGTGTCAGACTCTTACGGACTAAAACCCACCCGTGTTACTTCCTTAGCCCTTTATGTTCCGGGGTAGCGGTAACCCTTTCGGACAATCCCTCTGCCCCGGCAGACTTCGGCCCTTACGGGCCCCTTCCTTAATGCTGACATTTCTTTGAGGCACCCGTGGAACACGTACGCAGGTACACCTGCCTAACCACAGATATAGATATACACCTAGATAACGCAAGAGCAACTACTTTTTGCGTGCTAAAAATCGCACCAACTTACGTTCAAAAATCGTAAGCCGCCACTTTCGCGCTAAGTCCAGCCATGCTATTCTCTAAGGATACAGCGCTGCCCTTAGAGAATAGCTCCCCTTTCTGAGCGTGAGTGAGAAAGAGCGCTTGTGACATACGTAGTCAAAAAATGGCACGCTTGGTTTTCATACAGATTGTGATACTTGCGTTATCTAGGTCTATCTATATCTGTGTGCTTAACCCTTTGCGGAATTCCGGCGTGATGTTACGTCGTGGTGGAGCAGTGGTGGCCCCACTGTGCCCGACTTACGAGTTGTAGGTCGTAGGTTCGTAACCAGGCAGGCGCTTTACTTTGTGTAAATTATTTCATCACCACTGCTCTCAAAACGGTGAAGGAAAACATCGTGAGGAAACCGGCATGTCCTAGAACCAAAAATTCGAAGACATGTGACATCTGCCAACCCGCACTGGGCCCGCGTGGTGGATTACAGCCCACTCCCTCTCATTGAGAGGAGGCTTGTATCCCAGCAGTGGGAACATAGGCTGATTGTGTATGTTATTTTATATTATTAGGATCTCCAACAAAGAATACACCTTACATGCTATATTACAATGGATATGGACAAGAACAAAATTCTATGTGCTCGGGATCAATTAATTATAGGAAACCACATGACATTTTATTTTTTGTAATATCCTACTTCCTACTATCCTACTTCCTACTAATCTTACTATTCCTACTTTCCTACTAATATTATAAATGCGAAAGTTTGTGAGGATGGATGTTTGTTACTCTTTCACGCAAAAACTACTGAACGGATTTTGATGAAACTTTACAGTAATATAGTTTATACATCAGAATAACACATAGGATACTTTTTATGCCGATATTCCCACGGGATCAAAACTTACGCGGGTGTAACCGCGGGGCGCAGCTAGTTTAAAATATTTCGAGTAACGTTTCCAATACAAATTAAAACTAAAAAATCCGCAACTGAATTTAATATCTCGGTTGGATTGGAATATTTCAAAATCAATTCGCTCCGACATATATCCAGCGTAATTCTGTTACAAACACTCTTCACTAAAATGGATTCCGCTTTGAAATACTACAGTCTAACTTCATCATACAGTTGGACGTCGCAAGCATTTGAGTAAAACCACTGATTTTACCATGGGACATTTCGACACCTGCAATTTAAAACATAGTAACTCATTTTTCACTACTTTTCAGGATAGCGATTTAAACATTCAATATGTTCTCCCTTTGTTCCTATAAAGTCCTAGCTTCCAATTTTGTAAATATAAGTAAAAAGGGATTATCTAATTTGCTGTATGACTAATATGTTGTTTACTTACATGTTTTTATGACTTAAAATGATTTTCATTAAAAAGTGAGTTACAATGTTTTAATGGCAGGTGTCGATTTATAGAATACTCCATTACTAATAAACGTTGTATAGCGTTTGTATAGTTACACAGCATTCACATTGAGATCAAAAGTGTTTCGCAGTTAAGGTGCTGGATTGAGGCTGACACTCCTGCTAGGGTCGCGGGTTGTTCGAGAGAGATACCGTGGCCTTTGGCACAGGCAACTGAAGGAACACGGGTGGGTTTTAGTCAGTAAAAGTCTGACAGGCCCTCCTGCTCCGCCCAGAGCGGGAGAAGTTATTTGATAATTTCCCACCCTCAAAAAAAAAATGCTGTCACTGGAGCGTTGGGATTGGCTCAAGGAAAGACAGGCTCAGAGGCCTATGGTCAGTAGTGGGTGAAGGTGCGCCGTGGATAATGATGAATTATTATTTAATAATAAAAACTGTTATGTACTGGCAAAGTAAGGTAAATTTTATTTGCATAGATTGCAGGTACTTATAATAACATGTTATATAAGATGGGTGAGCCTTGTACAATGTTAATTATATAAGGCATGCAAATATGAATGAAATTCTTCACTAAATTGAAAATAAAATAAAATTACAACTTTAAAACATTAGTCGATGGCCGATTAATGTTTTAAAGTTGTAATTTTATTTTCAGCGTGAGCACATCCACAATAAATAAATAAAAAAAAATTAAAAAATCATTTAAATACAATTTTGAATAAATAGGTATCGGATAAATTGAGAAAAAAACATTAAATTATTCAATCATACTTAAGTCCATGTCATTTAAGAAGTTAGAAAGTCTTACAATCATTCTTACCAAGGAGTATCATTGTACTCAGTAACTGAGTTGTGTAGTTCAGATAGGCAGTAGCTCCATGTAAAATACTGGTATTCAGCTGTATCCGATTAGACTGGCAACCGTCCGCAACACAGTTGGGAAAAGGCTAGGCAGATGAAGAATAAGCAGAGGGGTAATTCTAGTAATTTTAAGAACGTTCACAGTCTGATCTCAGTCTAAATCTGTCAAAAATACCTCTAATTTTCCTTCACTTTGACAAGTTTTTGACATTTCTTTGTCGCCGAGATGAGACTGCGACTAGATTTTGAACGTTATAATTACTAGAATTGGCTTTCTGGTATCGATAATTGGACATATTTTACAAAAAGAAAACCTGTCAAAGGCAATGATCCAGTGAACAGTGCATGGGGAAACTGTAGGATTTTTTTACTCTGTGGTAACATCGTTACGCAGATACGCAAACGTCTAGCAGCCCTGTGTATGTAGGACAACTAATCTGTGAGTTCCTCTTGCAACACAAGCTTGTACCATAGTTAGTTTACAAGCAGTCGTAAAATTCGTGTGATTTAATAGCCTTGTGGGTGTAAAGTGGCCGCTATTTGCTACGCACGGATATTCTATAACTACAATGTAAGAAGTTGCATCATTTTAAGGTTTAACTTACAAGTTATAATGAAAAAGGCTCGGCAATCGCAATCAAAAAAATGGATCGGCCTAGCCTTATCCTAATTATGTTGGGGTCGACTTACAGTCTAACCGGATGCAGCTGAATTTCAGTATTTTACACGGAGCAACTGCCGATCTGACCTTCAGAAACCACTTACTGGATAACAAGACTCCTTTGACAGGACTAGTTCTCAGACTTTCGGGCTTCTGACGACCAGTAACGATTGTCCAAGATTTACGAATGACAGTCGGAACAGTTTAACGTGCTTTCCGAGGCAAGGAAAGGTCTCGATATGTTATGGATGGTCACTCACCCCTGGACTGATCGTAGCAAGCGCAACTTTACTGTCGATCGACTCGTGGCGCTGTTATTACTTAGCCACAAGCCCCGCGGCACTAACAAACACTACAGAATAAAATGGCAGACTCACAAACACAACGGACTTAAAAAGCCAAAAAAGCCGCATTGTTGATTTTCAATTTGTAATAGTTTACGTCTAGTTCAGTTATAAGAAGACCACGGGTTATTGAAAAATAGTTTTATTCCCGGTCGTCCCCGCCCCGTCGCGGTCGTCCCCACTGGGCACATTTCATCAATCCGTGAAATCTCATGAAATCCCCATTATTGCATTTTGACTCTCGGTCTATAGCGGAACGAGTGGGAAATAAAAAGTTCCAATCGTCACCACTGGGAAGAACGAAACTATTTTTTCCCACTCGTGCCCAGTGGGGACGACGGGGCGGGGACGACCGGGAATAAACCGAAAAAGATAGCATTTCAGAATTTTAACAAATTAATGACGAAGCTTAAAGTTTGCAACACTTATTTTGCTCCTATCGAATTGACTCAATACTTTATAATGATGGTGCAAAAACTTAGAGACACTTTTTGGATCCACCATCATTATAAACTTAGGGGTTCATTTATAGAACTCCACAATTGGCTAGGTTCCCTTCATTTCTGATTCAACCACGTTTACTGGGTTATCCAAAAACTAGGAAAACATTTATGACTTAAACTCAAAGCATTGATTTCAAATAAACCAATTACAGGCACTTTTGAATTGTCAAGAGGTCGGTCAGTCAGAAAGAAGAAGCCAGTTGCCCATTCCAAAGCGTAGTAGGTACCTATGGAGAAGGACGGGCAAGAAACTCCACGGACACTCGTTTACATCATAAAACTGTTACTAAGTAAATATTTGATCCATCATTCATGTTGAAATTATACATGTGAGAACGATGTCGAAAGACGTGCACGTTAAAAGCGTCCGTAGTAAGAGATAAAAACAATTCAGAAATGAAAATAAAATAAACCGTGGCGGCTAAGAGATGACCAGCCTAGTCCCTACTGACGGCGCCCGTTCACGAAAATTACAAAATCAAAAACATAACACTCCTTTTTTGGGCAGTCGTGTCTAAAAACCCGACTGCAACTAAAAATTTCAAACTACTTTCTACGTTTTAGTGAGTTATCTGTATGGAATTGCCTCCTGAACACCTTCATTTGGATACCCTGATCATGATACCAAAAAAAAAAAAAATTTGTGGCATTACTCTTGACGTCTACAATCAGCCATCTTGATTTCATATATTTATATATACTTTCTTGTACAGACGCCAGCAGGTCAACCTACCCGAATTTGTCAAATTTCTTTGATAGATTTTCAACTTTAACTCAAATGAATAAGGTTCATATTCAATTGGGAAAATCTGACAGATTGGGGTAGCTTGATGTGCTGGCCTCTGTACATCAGAAAATACATACCAAAAAAATACAATTATTACTACAAAACACAAAATGGGCGGCGGGATTTTATAAAAAACAAAACCTACAATCATCGCGCGACCTAGAGGAGTCGACAGACACCTCCATCCAGTCGGTTAGGAAGCTTCGAGGTTATAAAGAATTCCATATACAAATATACCATAGATACGCGTGAAAAAAATAACCCTGTCTATGCCGTCGGGCAATCGGGTAAAAGAAAGAAAGAAAAATAGGTTTATTTGTCACAGAAACACGTGCAAACAAAAAGATAATCAATTCTAATAACAGGATAAAAAAAACAAAGCGAAAAAGGAAAGCGTACGACTTAGAACGGACATCATTCAAGTGTCGAATATTTTATACCCAAAAATTTAAGAGCCGGCCAAAAAAAAAAAAAGTGCTTCAAAATATTGTTGGCAAAAATATGATTTTTGGTATTTTCAACCTCCCGAACATATTTTAAGTATTACAACATAAATCTACAATTGCCATGGGGGTAATTGTAGATTTATGTTGTAATACTTAAAATATGTTCGGGAGGTTATATTCAAAATTGGTATTCTATAAATTTTTAAATGTTTAAAACACTTGATATGATTTTAAGCATTTTCAATTTCAAATAGAGTCGGGGTTCATTTTTTTCGACTTTCGTTGTAATAGTGAAAAATGCTCAAGATGTTATTTTCCATAAGCAAACAGTACTTTTTTCCCGACCTAAATTTTTGGGTACGAAATGAATGGTTATGATGATGTGTTGATTCTCCGGCATATGTCTTCATATCATATTTCGTGTTCTTAGAAGACCATGCTATGTAAATGGACACGACACAGTTGCTGTGGTATCGGTAATCGTTCAATTTGCGGACGACTTGGTGCCAATTGGCATCGGCCAGCTGATTAGTACATATGACGTTATGCAGGCGCGGGCGCATGATGCAGTTTGAAAGAACAGCTCTGTTTGATTCGCGATTACTCACTGTTGGGACGGAGCTAATCAAACCGCGGCCGTTTCTTGTCATGTTTGGTCTTACTATTTATTGTATGCATTACAGCTGCATTTTTGGGCATTCGAATGATAAATGATTTATTTTCTGTAGTAAGGTTTGCACAAACACTTTTACACGTCAATCATATTTTAGAAACTAGATAGGTCGGCTTTTCCTATCTGACTACTCTGAGAAGAAAGGCCGAACCAAATTCAGAGGTCACACAGTCTCTTTTAAAGCCCAGACTTAATCTTGTTTAGATTATGTGAAGACCATGTAGATCGATGTCTGAGATGGTATTTTGAGGTAAGAACCACACAGATTGAGTGGACCTGTCCAGTCAGTGCACACATTTGTCAGAAATCGTGCAGCTGAACTCATACCAAAGAAAGTACATTTGGGCAGGCCACATAAATTACTGAAACTGTCAGACCATGACAAAAACTAACAGAATAGAGAGAAAATGATCCACATAGTCATCACATTTACAATAATTAAAACAACGTTATACTTTACAAAGTAAGTAAATGTCATTGTATTTTATTAAAATGCATTAATGTCAACGTGAACATAAAAAAAATCAATATGTAAAAAATTGGAAGCAGCTCAATCCCAAGCCTTTTTGTCCTCAATATAATCTTTAACGGCTAAAAGGCTTTCTGGCACAACTTACGTTTAATTAATGATTTGAATTTATTAAGGCTATTAACGTGTCTTTTTATGATGTTACCATGAAAGACGAGGTTAGTGACTGTGTAACCTTCCCCAGAGATGCAATATCGAATAATTAGTAATTATAAAGAAGTAAGGGATCGTGGCTAAATGATAACCGTCGTACGGGTTGATCGAAGGTTAAGCTACGCTTGCTGCGATTGGGTCTGAAGATGGGGACCAATGTGACCATCCATTAGCGAGACCCCTTCATGCCTCGGAAACTACGTTAAGCCGTTGGTTCCGGCTGTAATTCGTAGATCTTTTAATGTCGTTACGGATAGACTGAAGCCCAAAAATCTGACAACTAGTCCTACCAAAGGATGTTGTGTTACGCAGAAACTAGTATACTTAGGTCAGATAGGCAGTCGCTCCGTGTAAAACACTGGTATTCAGCTGCATTCGGTTAGACTGGAAGCCGATTAATTATGAACCGAGGATTTGATCCTTAGGGGAAGATAAAGTCTGCTCATGCTAGTAGATATATTAGGTAGGTTCTGTTGGAGGCGAGGTCTGGCAATAAATTATCGACCGTAATTCCAACTTAGGGAATAATACCCCTAGCCCCCTCACAAATTGTTGCTCTGTAGGAGTTTCTGCTCTAAGAACCTTGGGATCGTCAATGAACACTTTAAAACTTGTTAGTAACTAAACTGGGTGTCACAATATGTTTTTGAATTTTTATACACCGCTATTAGCCCCCGTAGTGGACACAGAGAGCAATCCTGTATCCTAGAATCATCTCTCTAGCCTTTTCCCATCTATGTTGGGGTCGGCTTCCAGTCTAACCGGATGCAGCTGAATACCAGTATTTTACATGGAGCGACTGCCTATCTGACCTCCACAACCCAGTTACTGAGTAATACGATACCTCTTAATAGGACTGATTGTCAGACTTTCGGGATTTACGACTCATAACGATGAATGACAGCTGGGACTAATTGCTTAACGTGCTTTTCGAAGCACGGAGGGCTCTTGATATGTAAAGATGGTCACCCATCCACGGCCTGTGTCCCAGCAGAGGGAACATTATAGACTGATTATGTTTTAGTAACTATAAGGCTGCTTTGCCACCAGAAATGAGCGAGGATGTGTGTGAAATTAACGAATAACATCGCTTCTTTTTCATAGCTTGACCTAAGCTAGTGTCTATTATTAAACATACATATTCAGGCTCATTACACGAATATGTCATGCAATTACAGTTAATAACCATATTAGGTACAATAGTAATTTCAGTAATATTGAAATCTATACATGAAGCTATTAGTATAAATGATTAGCTTTTCAGGGCCATAGTCGCCGATGACAATTCACGCTATTACCAACAATACGAACTAAAAATGCAATGGTTCACAGTCTGATCTCAGTATCAAATGGTCAAAAATGCCTCTAATTTCCTTACATTTTTGACATTGATTCTTATCGCTGAAATGAAATTGATTAGATTTTGAACGTTTTCACTTTTACGGGAATTGACCTTCTGATATAACATACCTACTGAGTACATATCTGCTTACAATCTTACATACCTACTTAGTTGTATAATAATTTGACTACCGTACTGTATACTTACTTTAAATTAAGTATTTGTGTAAATGAAGTCTACAGAGTATTTTAACAGGCTAAATTGTGTTAAAGTAGAGCTTAAGTGGAAAGCAAAATTGGTATCTGGGAAAGAATGTAGGAAAGAGGAGGTTATCAAATCAAAGATGGAAAACTTTTTTAGACTCAACCAGAAGTGGTGCAAAAGGTAGTCAGAATGTCAGAAACGAATGGTTTTAAATCTATTAATGAACAAAAATCGAAACGTTTTAAACAGAGACCAAAATGTTGCTTCTTATTTTCGTCGAAGTAATAACAGCCACATGGGTCGATCGATCAGGTTAAGCTACGCTTGCCGCGGTTGATCCGTGGATGGGTGACCATCTTGACATTCAAAGACCTGTGTCTCGGAAAGCACGTTAAGCCGCTGGACCTGGCTGTCATTCGTAGATCTTTGACAGTCGTTACGGGTCGTCAGAAGCCCGAAAGTCTGACAAACAGTCTTACCAAAGGGTACTTATCGTATTACCTACTAACTGGGTTCTGGAGGTCAGATAGGCAGTCGCTCCATGTAAAATACTGGTATTCAGCTACATCCGGTTAGACTGGAAACCTAGGTACACCAAAATAGTTAGGAAAAGGCTAGGATAGATGATGATTTTTGTCGAAATATGAAAGTTCTGAACTACATTATTTCTGTTCAAGGAGAAGTGCAAAGTTACTAAGTATTACCCAACGGTTTCTCTAATCAACAAATTCCTAGTAACTAGCAAGTAATTAATTAATTCCCGAACGCCTACTAGATGCCGGTACCAAGAACTGATATCATATCAGTTCCTGTTATTCACACTGTTACATTTCTAATGAATACTTTACCAGTTTCAAAAATTTATGTAACAGGAAACCGTTTATTTCCACTCAAAAGGTTGTTACAAGATATTATTAGAAAGATAATTCTGTCACTTCAAGAAATTAAAAGTGTTGCTCAGTTTACAAAATGTTTCAGAACGAATAAAATAGTTCTCCAGATCGAATTTGGGCCATGTCAACCAGTCTCAGCTGAGACTAACCTTCGGCGCAAGAGATATTATAGTGCATAAGTTAGTGCGCTGACACAGATACACTCTCTCTTTTTTCACTCTCAGAATCTGACACGATTGAAGAGAGCAAGCGCAGGACCAAACTGCTCAACGTGCTTTCTGAAGCCCGGGGGGACCTATCTCACCTATCACACTGACAAATTCCAAACTCCGGGCTGTAATAAGAAATTCAAAAAATTCAGAGCCAATACCAGGAGATTTAATAAACAGAGTGCATTTTTTCAGTGATCCAGCATTGGGCAAAGAATGTATTGGTTACTGAAATAAAAATATGCATATTTTTATTTCAGTATCTATTCATATTATATCCGAAAAGATATCACGCTCTGTTTTAAAATATTTATATCGCCTCTAAAATATGTAAAAAAAAATTCTGAACTAAAGTTTCAAATATAATTCAATCATGATTCGAAAGACACGTGGCGCCATCTATTATCATAATAACGTTATTGCTATTTTCCTCGGGAACAGCACTTTTTTCGAGATGAAAGGTACCTTATGTCCGTTTCTGTATACCTGACAACGTATATGCAAAATTTTAGGACAATCGGTTCAGTGGTTTAGGCGTGAAAAGGTAACAAACAAACAAACTTACTTTCGCATTTTTAATATTCGTTAGGACGATATGTGTACCAGTATCTTTCGATAGTTTTAATGCTTTTATTGTTTCTTACGTGACCGTAAAGATAAATAACATATACCTCTATAAAACAATATAAGTAAACTATAAATCACCTGAAGACTGCACTGGCTGCCTGAGCTGGACTGAATTATAAAAGCAGAAAAACAAGTGGTGTAACCAGGGTTGAGATAGATTTCATGTCCAAAAGTAGGTAGGCCATGATAATGACAATCATAGGCTCAATACCATACGATTTATTGAAGCATTCTTCAATCAAAACAATACGGGCAACACACCTGATCATCTCCATAAACGCGCCATATTCGCTAATAACCGTGCCACTATCAACAAAGCACTATTTACTCCCCCCTCTCCCTTTAAGTACCCCACCAGACAAAGGACATTGGCACGACCCGTGTCACTGACAATAATTGACTATGTTGCACAACTACTGGCTTATAAGTTTATGACGTCACAGATCGGTGCGTGTCCACCTGCCTTTATGAGCGTGTTTCATGTTAGTACGTCTATTGTTCTTTATAGGTGTTTTGTCTGAGCGCGTGGTCGCCACGAGTGGAAATATTTTGATGGGAGAAAGGATAGATCTAATCAAAATAGGTAAAACTCCGGTAAAAGTGGACTTGATGATGGTAAGGATTTTATTTTAATACGTCAAGAAAATGCAGAAGAATATGAGACCATTCCATGAAGCATAAATATGATAAAAATAAATTTGCTATAGATAAATACTAACAGACAACGAAAACCATAGACTAAAAGTATACCACTGGGAGAAACTAACAACGCTACAAGGTTTCCTACTCCTCCATATCACTTAACTAGCTGAAGACCATTTTCAAAGCGATTTGTATTACTGATATATCGTCGATATACGTCTGCGTTCAGACTGACTGACTGGCTAATCATGTTACTTGAATGGCGCTCGAAATCGGTTTCATTTGGCCTTTGAAAACGACAAAATGGAACCGATTCCAATTATAACTGGAGCAACGCTTTAGAGCAGAAACTGTTTGAAAGCATTGTGATTGTGAGTTCAGTCTTTTTGAGTATTGTTAGTATTTTTGGAAGAGGCAGGTCACCTAACAGGTTAGCTTAACAGCCTCCCCGACCAATTTCGGTCACGGTGGTCAATCTCAACGGAGATTAGCCAGGTACGCAGGAGATATTATAGTGCACAAGTGTGATCGCACACACAGATGCACTCCCTCTTCCTCACTCTTATAGTCCGATGGGACGGCATTCCGACACGACAGGAGAGAGATCAGGCGCACACATTTTGGTCAAGTATTAAACAGCAGATTTTTTTCGTGATTTCAGAGTTGGTCCCCTAGTGAAAGTTGTTCATATTCATGGCTAGAACACCTTGTAAAAATGTCGAGGCTAAAAAAGTTCATCCAGTATAGGGTGGTTTCTTATTGAAAGATGGGGAACGAAACATTTCAACGCAGGGGTCCAGAAGAATCATGAATTATCAAAATTGGTTCATTCGTTTTTGAGAAAATCGCAGACATACTTACATAACATACATACGAGTCGGATACAGAACCTCCTCTTTTGAAGTCGGTTAAAAAAAAAGTTGCACATGGCCCAAATGGATAAGATTTCCTTTAGAAATAACATCGCGACTACACTTGAATAACTAGCCCATCTGTGTTATTCTAAGCTATTCTGGAGGTTAATCTTTAGAGCTCCTTGGATCTCTTTCACTAAGAAACAGAAATTACAATAATAGAAACTCGATTCAACTGCAAAACTTTGTACTAATTTAGATATTTATCAGATGAATCAAAGAATTATCATGCGCAAACGCGGCATGGCTGGCATGCCAACGTACGACTAGCAAGCCAACGTCACTTACTGGCAGGTGACACTCGCATCGTGTAGTCACGATGTCGAGTGTGAATCAAACTTTATTTTTGTATCGGATGAAACTTTGTGGACGTGATTTTCGTCGCATTTTTTACCGGAAATGTCTGAGAACATAACATACAACCACGCCTGTATGTCCCGAAGGTGTAGGCGTAGGTACATTTCGCCAATTATACGAAAGAAAAAAAAGAAAGAAAAATATTAGAGCAAAAAATACACCTAAAAAAAACTAAACGATACTACAGACAGATACACAGACAGACACGTTAAACTTATAACACTCTCTCTCTCTCTTTGCGACGGGGATTAAAAACGGAAAACAAAGATTATAATGCCAAAAGGGCCTCAGCTCAGCATAATATCAAATGATAACACAAGGTGTACCATCTGATGCTGATTTTCAGCTGCAACCCACGAGTGCCATACGCTAGAATAAGAAATACATAAGGACTGTGTGTAAGTTCCAAGAAATAGGGGGCGGGCATAAATCCAGAAGCCCAATTCAATCTAGTCGCAGTCTCATCTCGGCGACAAACAAATGTCAAAAACTTGTCAAATTGTAGAGAAATTAGAAATATTTTTTGACAGATTGAGACTGAGATCAGACTGTGAACGTTCTTAAAATTACGAGAATTGCCCCTCTGACTTCGGGCTGTCTCACTGATGGTGGCGCGTGTGTTAGATCATTCGGTTCCCTACAAATTGGTTGACCTGGATGGTGCTGATCCATGCGTCACGTTCGTGAACGGGCGCCGTCGGTTGAGACTGCAGGTCATCTCTTAGCTGCCAGGGCTTATTTTTAATCTTATATTTTGTACATTTTACATTATTATCATCTTATATTGTTCTCACATATAGAAACAATAAGAATAATGTACCCAGGATTTTGTAATATCTTGATTTAAAAGAGTGTCCTTGGAGTTTTTTGCCCGTTCTTCTCCAAGAGATCTACGTTTTGGAATGGGCAACTAGCTTCAACTTTCTGACTAACTGACCGACTATTTAATTTTGACAATTCAAAAGTGTCTGTAAATGGTTTAATTGAAATAAATGCTTTGAGTTTGAATTTGGCTGCTACTGAAAAATTCCTGATAGATGATATCTGAGAACTGAGCAAATAACGTCTTTGGGAAAGATTGGTTCTTGCTCTCGGGAGTACTACATCCATGATACGATTGTCCGAAAGTTATAGGTATTGATACTCTGGGAAACGAGCAATATTCTATCGGGATATCAAGTAATTTTTCGCTTGACGAAATAATGTTAGGTGCCTGATTTAGGGCTGAAGAAATAAGATTATTGCTACTATAGAAAATAAAAAAAACTTGAGAGGTGTCAAGGGACACCCGGATGGAACGAAGTTCCTTTCGATTAATAAAAAAAATAATAATAAATAATAATAAAAAAATAAATGAAAAATAGAAATAGAAATGAAAATATCTGGCTTGCTTTCTATAAGAGAGAGAGAGACAGACAGAGAAACATGCGACGCCGCACAGCTTACAATAGCTTACTATAGCAAAAAGTGTCGTGACAACTTTTCGTAAGAATTTTTTCCGTCTAGCCCCCTTTCACAACGCGCGATAAGGAACTTCGTTCCAAAAAAAATATTTCGGTCTGATCCCCTGAACCCCCTCCCTGGATCCTCCACGAGTTCTTAAAAACCTACTTATATCACACGAACAATAAGCCCAATAGCTAAATACTCTAAATATCTTCTAATAGGTTACAACTGTTAGAAATCTTAGACGTTGGCTACTTACTAATTAAACCAATTCATCATCTGCCCAGTCTTTACCCAACATGTTGGGGTCGGCTTCCAATCTAACCGGATGCAGCTGAATAAGAGCGGTTCCGCACTACATCCGATCCGAATCCGAACTAAAGATCCGACTTCAATCCGAATTGGGAATGTTCTAAATTCTGACGGATAGAGTTCGGATCTAGTGCGCAACCCCTCATACAAATAGGACTACCTGCGGTCACTTCGGACCCAGCATTTCTCGGATTCGGATCGGATGTAGTGTATCTGAACTCCACAACCCAGTTACTGAATAATACGATAACCATTAGTAAGATTGGTTGGCAGACTTTCGGGTTTCTGACTGTCAAAGATTTACGAATGACATTCGGGACCAACGGTTTAACGCGCTGTTCGAGGTACGGAGAGGTCTCCATATGTATTGGATGGTCATCCATCCACGGGCCGACCTCGCAAAAGTAGCTTAACTTTCGATCTAACAGTGCGCCAGTTAATATTTAGCCACGAGCCCCTCGCGCCCCTACCAAGGCTTTTCTAAAGCACCAAATATAAATATCAAACTCGCGTAAAAGTTACCAAAAAAAAAGAACCACTATCAAACCTCCTCCAACACAGCCGAAATAATTTTCAGGAAAAATTCAAAACAAAGGACGACTACACACTATCAGTATCAGCCAGCGTAAAGCTCACTACACACGCACGATTAAGTTTGTAACGCTCCCGTGCACTGTGAATTCTGAATTCAAATTCAAATTTTAGCCACACACAAAAAAAATGGATTAAAGTATTCAGTGTCTCTGGATTCGTTTTGTTTTTTTTCTTCAAAGGATTAATGCTATTCAGTGTGTATTACCACAGATAATATAGGTATTACGTTGAAGGGCATTTTAGAGGGTTATTTGCGAAGTTTCGCGAGATGGGAATGCATTTCATTTTGCTATTTACGGATACAAGGACGGTAGACAACAAAGCTGGGCTTCTAAGTTTCTAGCCTGGGAAATTGCTAAAATAGCTCGAAATCTTAATTGAAAACAGCTTTGTTTACTAAGCTTATATAACATAGTTCTCATTTTCCCACAAATCAAAGTATCGTTAGGACAATATTGTCCACTTTTCCATTCAATTTCACATCAAAACACTTGAACATCGTCGCTTGTAATCTCTCCGTCGAGGTAGAAGCCGACAAGTCTCTATATACTCGTAGCCTCCGTAACAGGCTTTGAGGGATTATCTATCTAAAGTTGCAGCCAGGCCACTGCATCATAATACACTCCAAGACACCGGCAGAATAATGAACTGGCAACACTTGTAATGTTTTGTTTTCATGTTACGGTTTTTGCACCAAGGAGGTTGAATGTGTCAACGGGTTTTCCGGTTGTTCAAACCTTTTTGGTGCAATTAAGACTTTAATTTATTTGGGGTGTCCCTTTAGGTCTGAAGGCGGGTGTAAGGTCGAAATTAAAATAAATAACCTTTATTTTTTGTTATTGGAAAATGTAGCAAATTCAACAATGCGGGCTATAAATAATTTTTATTTAACATTGTTTAAAGGAAGCCTGAGGCTGCAGACTTCTTTGTCTGTGGGAAAACGCGTTCGTTTGCTTTTTTTTTGTTTTCGGTATGACCGAATAAAAAATACCGTGAATTGAATTCGGAGATGAAATAAACTGCTAAGTTTTAAGCCAGTTTTTTACCAAGGTATTTTAGTGTTTCTGATCAATAAAAGTCATATTGTAATCCTTGACTGCCTAAAATGATCGAGTGGTAGCAAGCGCTATTGCCGAGCATGAGGTCCTGGGTTCGATTCCCGGGTCGGGCATAGTGTTATTGAGTTTTTCCATCTGAAATTTCTCAGTTGCAGCCCTTATTCTGGATTTGTGCCCCATTGATGGCAATAAGCTCGGACTTTAACATAACTGGCGAAATATGAGTACCTAGGTACTATAGTTATACTTCTGCCTAACCATTTGTGGAAACAAGGCGTGATGTGTGTGTAAAACCCAGGGCGTTGAGTAAATTATGCAAATTTCTATTTGTTTCTGTAGCAACAGAGCAAAAAATACTATGATCGTAGATAAACACGCGAAGAGTGGTAACCTTTGATGCAATTAAGTAATTAAAACTTAATTGTAGTCAGTCTAATTATCTGAAGCTATTATTAACGGGATATTTTAATTTCTAAAGAGTTTTTACAGAAGGTAACAGTAGATTTTTAAACGACTTCTAAAAATCAGGAGGTTTTCAATTCGCATGTTTATATGTTTTTTTTTAATGTATGTTCGGGCATAATTCCGCTTTGGATTGGCAAAATTATAATTTTTTTTTTGCGAAACTGTAGTTTTTTTTTTCGGAAGTCGGTTGTTTTTTTTTTTTTTTGTAAAAAAGTCTCTCACATTTTTGCCTGTCTACCTAAGTTAATTACGTAAATTTTTGAACCATAGCTTAGTAGGCATGACTCAAAAATCATAGTAAATGAGAATCTTTTGAAATGAGCTAGGGAAAAAAACCTTGTGAATAAATAACTGGTGGACACTGACACAGTCAGCCTTTGGGGTAATTGCGTAACACACTATCGTATCGTATAGTAGCATTGGGTTTAATTTTGACAGTTTAACAACATTCATTGCGTTATTTACGTTGTTGAGCAGAAGAATTTTTAGAACATAATATGAAGCAATGAATTAGCAATAAAAAAAAACAATAATAAAAAAAAAAACTTTTCATTCACAGATTGACAGCTAAAAATTAACCCTTCAAACTCCACGTGCCACCCATCAACGATATAACAACCCTTTACACCCCGATTGACTTTCCCCTATCGCTGGCTGCATCTCCGCATCGTGACGTCATGCCCTACATAGCCTGTGCGGGTCAAATGAGTTGCAGCCCCGTATTTGGGTTACAGTAAGGTCGAAATCTGAGCCTTCGTTTCTGTAACGATGAAAGTTCCCAACTTTCGCTCGGGTATTTTTGGAGGGTAGTTTCTGTTTGGGTGCATTTGTGTGATGAGAAAATGTTTGTAATTATCTCGGTAAATATTCCATTTTTTTTACTTTATTATTAACGATGTCGGTAGTAGAAAATACTTCATTTACCATTTTATTTTTGGTAGCTTTTTCCAGATTGCCAAGATTTGAATCACTACATAGTATAAAACAAAGTCGCTTTCTCTGTCCCTATGAATGCTTAAATCTTTAAAACTACGCAACGGATTTTGATGCGGTTTTTTTTAATAGATAGAGTGATTGAAGAGGAAGGTTTATATGTATAACGTAGTGTATTTAGTATCAGCATTGCACCCGTGCGAAGCCGGGGCGGGTCGCTAGTAGTCTATAAGTTGGACAGTGTGATAAAATAATTAGTCGTTTTCTTGATGTCGTAAACAAGACCTAACCTGTCCTCCTCAATAAAATTCTTTTTTTATACGCAATTTTCTTTTTCAAGTCGATGGTATGTTTTCTCTTTGTTGAGCATTGACAATCAAACAATTACCAATCATTATGAATCATTTAGGGTCTTAACACACTGGCCATTTGCAAGCGAGTCCAAAACGAGGCGAGTACGCAGCGAGCTCACCGCGAGTTCGCCGCGCGCTCGCCGCGAAAACGCCACGGGCGCGCAGCGAGCGAGCCGCGAATAGCGCCGTCGAAAACGTAGTGTACAAAATGGCGTCGACGGCGCAATTCGCGGCGAGTTCGCTACGCGCCCGCGGCGTCTTCACGTCGAGTTCGCCACGCGCCCGCTGCGCACTCGCCTCGTTTGGAAATCGCCAGTGTGATAAGACCCATATCCAAAAATGTGTCATCGCTCGTCAATGATACGCCCTTCATTAGTATGATCCCAAAACAATACAATTTATTTCGCCCGCAATTAGCATTAATAATATAAGAAATTCTTTTTCTGGTCATCATCTACCCATTCACATCATGGCTAATAAAACAGCCCGTTTTCATCTTCATTTATCACTTTTATTTCAGCGGCACTTATTGCAGATTCTTTTGTGGCAGGCGCTACAAATGTTTTGAAAGAAACATTCATAATGATCATAGTGGTTAGAGGAAAGCTGTTGATTTAATTTTTCCTTTAAACCTTCTTTGGGAATTTATTTTTAGCGCTGTTTTGTTTCACCCTCTTGAGTCTATGCGGGTAAGTGTTGCGGGGAGAAAGTTTGTACCTATTTATTTCCGCCAGCTTAGACATTACAGCATTATAGCATTATTTTTCTACATCAGCAGTGTCCTTTGCCTTACCAAGGGGTATCGTATTACCCAGTAACTGGGTTGTGGAAATCAGGTAAACAATCGCTCCATGTAAAATACTGGTGTTCAGCTGCATCCGGTTAGACTGGAAGCCGACTTCAACATAGTTGTGAAAAGGCTAGGCAGATTTATTCATTGACTGCCATTTGCCTACATAGGCATTACACTTTTCTATGACTCCAGAACAAAGCCCCATTCAAAAATTGGACACGACTTCCAAGTCACGCCTTATTTTGCAAGTTCTACTCAATTTCATAACTTACTAAATAGTGAAAGAAGTTGGTGTCTAAGGTAGGATTATTTTTTACCTACCTATAGATTTTTAATTTTTTAATTATTATTTCTTCCCTCTTGTCGGCACAAAAAATCTATTTCCCCATAGCTCATGTCTTGGTTTAAGGATTAGCAAGTCAGCAAATTTGGTGGCGGAGCTGACTATACCCAGTCACGCAAGTAAGACGTAAAAACTCTCTTCGCAATGCAAATAGCATTGCGAAGCGAGTTTTTAGTACAGATCGCTGCAGGTTAAAAAAAAACAGTACAATATTTTTACCTGTCTCTTTATGTGTGAGCGCATAAGTTAATACGAGGTTACTTTACCCGCACCGATCGGTACCTACTTGTCCTTTAGTATCGCCACACGTGGAAAGGTTTTAAAATCGATAAGACCTCCTTTACACTGCCCATAAAAAACTTATTTCACTCTAACCTACAAGAGTTTTAAGCATTGGCAAAGGAACGCTCTCAGACCGCTAGTTGAGTGGAAGAAACGGCCACACAGGCCATTGTTCCAACTAGCCTTTACAGTCTTTGAGTTAAGAAACTTTGTATTTTCGAGTTTTCTTTTAAAGAAACGTGTGCAAAGGACGGTAGCAAGCATTCGCTTCACGAAGTTTAGCAGACGTTTGTTGCGCGAGCTTTTGCGAATTTGTTTGAACTTCAATCCAAACTCAAAAAAATAAACCAATAGCTGAGCTCGCGAGCGAATGTTTGTTTTGCGAATGAATGTTCGTTGTGTAACATATTCTAAAGGCGAACGCTCGCGGGGAGCATTTACCATCTCTTATATTCATCCTTGTATTTAGGCGGTTTTTGTTGTTGATCTTGTTTGTATATCAGTTTCAAAAAACCTGAACCTAACAATGTCTTTCGGTTAACCTCTTTCCAAAAAATGATGTCGGAGAAGTTTTCAGTCTAACCAGTGTGGTAATTGCGTAAGACACTAACAGAAGCAATGGTTTTCACCTCGCTTTCAACGGAGTTCCAACAACATTCATAGCATTATTTACTTTGTTGAGCAGACAATTTTTCCGAGCATATGAAGAAATGGATTAGCATTAGCAAAACTATTTAGATTTAGAATGTTATGCAATTATTGGGTTGCTGAATCAAAGGACGTCTTTCGGTTAACCTCCTTAACAAATATGTCGGAGAAGTTCGCAACCACACAAACCAGATGCTGAAAGTTATCATTATTTTTCAAGAAGCAGCTACCATCAGCTGACGTCACATTACCTACTGAAAGTACTAATAAACGATAAGTACCTACATATAAAATTCAAAGAGTTATATATACATAAAATAAAACCGTTCACTTACTATATGAGCTGACACAAATAAAATTACGATTTATTAAGCTAGCCAGTTTACGATATTACATACATTTTTATACGCATTATTTTCTCGTAAAATTCAGATTTTTCTTGCGTGAATTTTACGGCGAATCTTTATTGTTTACAATGATTATATTGTTTGAGTGAACCCTCCCCCATACCTACTTAAAAAGCTATAAAATATCGTTCTTAAAAAAGAGAACACACTTGAAATAAAAATTTTGGCTAAGAAAAATATTCACCGTACCGTACTCAAATTCTAACACCGTTCTATTTCATGCTATTTTCTTTCTTTCTAACCTAAAAAACAAAAGCTAGCGGCTCTACTATAGATATGATTGCGAAATGTCTATTCTAAACAAAAAACACACTTATTAACAACAGAATGGACAAAGAAAATCCTTCAGATATCCTATATGTATAGTTCAGAAGCTTGCGAACGGCTTCGAAAATAACAGCATAGGTACAGTCGGCAGAAAAAAATTGCATACTACGTCAATTTGCCGTGTTAAAGCCATTTCATACAACTGTCAAAGAATTATAATTGTGATTTGAATACACGGACAATTTAAGTTGGTAGTCAATTTTCTTAACAGTTATTTTGCTTGACTTAAGACTGTGCCGACCCTACAGTGGCGCCCTCATCGTTTGTTTGGTTATTTCATACAATTTGGAATGAAAATGCAGAAAATAAGCACGTTAAGTTGTGCTTCACAAGATTATACGTTAAAATTATTATAAAAGGTAGTTTTATATTGTCTAGTTTCATTATAATCCTTAAAACGGATAAAAGTGGCCACTATATTCCGTTTTAAGGATTATGATAAAACTAAACAATACAAAACTACCGCTTCTAATAATATTAACGTATAATCTTGTGAAGCACAACTTAACGTGCTTGTTTTCTGCATTTTCATTCTAAATTGTATGAAATAACCAAACAAACGATGAGGGCACCACTGTAGGGTCGGCACAGTCTTAAGAAGATCGTGACACCGCACAGCGTTCGTTTAATCCGTATCTGAAGTGCTTGTATTTGTATAAGTTCACTCAGTATAGAACGTAAACTCAATTAGCTTGATGAAAAGACCCTATTGAGCGGTACTGACAGAGTCAAAGTGCGTATCTCTCTGGTTTTCTAACAAAGCCTTATGATGGAGCCATAAGAGAAGTGATACGACCGTGAAAGATTGAATTTTAATAAAAATATTTTCTAGATTTTATCCTCTAAGTAGCTGATCCGACAGAAGCTGTCCTGCCCTTAAACCGTGAGTGAGTCTTGAGTTCATACAAAAATCTCATAGAAAAAAGGACGTTCAGATTTTCCAGAATTTGAAAGTTGTCCGGTTTTTTTTCCAATTTTGTGTTCCATAAAAACCTAATTCGGACTATTACAGATATTTTAAAACAAAAAATAGCCAAATCGGTCCAGCCATTCTCAAGTGATGCATAGATGAGAAGTGTCTAGCTCTAAAGAGCTACAAGTACATCACTACGGAATTCAGAGCCAAAGAATCTAAAACAAAATAATAATAAAAAACATTCATTCATTGACAGACAATGCACAGTCTAAAGCTCTAGGTATTTCTATAACGTTGTTTTGTAACGTTATTGATATTTTTGGGTTTTAGTATCGTTACAAATTTTGGAACGTTGTACGATAACATTAGTTGTAAAGGAACTAAATCCATTTCGTTTTCAAGTCCCTGGTTATACAACACAAGTAATTAGTTACTCTAATCCAAAATATGCCATCAAACCATGTTGACATCGTAAAGTGACATGAAGACAAGATACAAGCTACTTTCACAAACTTTTTAACAAGCTCAACGATAACATTTTCTTTTACAACGCTGTTCCGTTTATCGCTCATCTCATCGCTCACTTCAAGGCCCACGGTAACAAGACTGCGGTTCATCGACCATTGCTATGAATATGAAATTTTTTTAGTCGTGACATTCTCGCCCTAATTGCATTCTACTGTTTCGGGGCGTATGAAACGTTCAACAGGATTGTATCATCGCTGGCGGTAACGCAACGCGTTTTATCAAAGTAAAAAAAAAATACATAAGATATGGAATCAGGCGTCACTTTTCGGAAATCCATGACAGTAAAATGTTATGTGAAAACATTTAGGTAGTTTTAATTCCGAAATAACTTGGGCTTCTTTTTAGGATGTGAAATCATCAAATGACCTCTCCCGCTGTGGGTGGATTCACAATTCAGCACCTCCCGCCCGGCTGCGCGTCTGCATTAGATGCGTGCACAAAATGCATTCAATGAATTCGCTTCTATACGGGTTCCTTATTTTATGGCATTACCTTACATTGTATGGCGATAGGTAAACGGGATAAAGATCTTGAATATCTGTGTTGGTAAGCTTAAATCTTGATATACTTTAGTTTCTATTCTATTTCATCCAATATTAAGGTTTTAAGCAGGTTGAAGCAATCAATTTAATCATAACCACGTACGGTTTGTATTATCTTCCGAAAGAGAACATATGAATGAAATAGCAGGTGATAAACGTATTCAACGAAAAAAATTATAGCAGCATAATCCTTAAAAACATAGGTCAAAACAATCCACTAAAAAGCATCTATAGTTATAATAAACTAGCGGTCCGTCCCGGCTTCGCACGGGTGGATAAAAAAAAAGAAAAAAAATAGCCTATAATAATCAGTGATAATATAGCATTAAAATGGTGAAAGAATTTTTAAAATCGGTCCAGTACTTTTTGAGCCAATTCGTTACAAACATACATACAAACCTTTCCTCTTTATAATATTTGTATAGATCTTTAGAAGTGAAAATTCTGTACATTGAAAATACCAAAAAAAGAAATGGCTGGGGGTGTTACTAAGCCGACACCGAACCCAAAAATGTGATTAAAAATTTTTTTGTCTGTCTGTCTGTTTGTTCAGGCATCACGCAAAAACTACCGGTTCGATTACGATGAAAACTTGGTATAATTATTCTTTAATATCCTGGGCACCACACTGGGTACTTTTTATCCCGGAAAAGTATATACAATAAAAAACAAACTTATTTTGCGGTTCGATCCCTAGACCCGATTACTGTATCAACCGCAAATAATAAGTTTGTCGTAGGTTACGTCACCCGCAGTGGAGTTCACTAAGGGGCGCTACACACGGCTAAGATACTGGCAGGCGATGCGATGCGACAGGGTGGGTCGGGGTGATAAAAAATTTCACGCGGACGAAGTCGCGGGCAGAAGTTAGTGCTAAATAATCCAAGAAAACAGCATTTACATCGCATAGGTTTCGCCGTTATAATATTGTCATGGAAATTCAAGCATATCGCACCGAAGCAGAATTCACAAATTGCTGCAGTTTCCAACTTTTCGCATCTTTATATTCCTCGCGAATTCTTCATTCGTATGAAAACTTGGTCACGATTCTGGCATCTACAAAACTTTACAACAAAATGAGGAAAATAAAACTTTCGAGAGTCACATTAGACGACTTCTAGAGCTAACTATGGTTCATCAGTAATGAAATTGTGGTACAAAAGGTCGTAGTGGAAAGACAATCTAATAAAAACTTCTTGTCTTGTCTGGTGCTTTCAACTTTGCAGAACAAGCAGCTACTAAAATCGATTCATATGCTATATCCATTGATATAAATGGCTATATTTAACAGGGTTTGGAACGTTCCAACTTCGAATCTAATCTGGAATCTAACTTACAAATACTAAATAAGCTTTCTAATCCGGCGATGTCTGTCTGTAGGATGGGATGCAGCGGAGGCAGTCTTTTTTCCATTCAAATCCGTTTTCCACCCTTTACTGCTATACTCCAGCAGTTGCAAGATGGATTTGAAATTGGTTCGTCATTTCGCTTTGAAAATTTCTTTTTTTTTTAATTTTACCTCTGCTATCATCATCTTTGGATACGAAAACTGTAGAGTTGGATAACCTGCCCCTAGACGGATGCACAAAACCACCAAATCACAAATTCAAAGGCCAGATTGCTAAACCACAACCAACGAAGCTGTAAGATTAGTCCAACGACATTTAATACTAAAGCAGCAGAGCGAGGCACACACAATACTATCAAACAGAAATAGTTTTATACAGAAAAGGTTGTTGCACTTTCTACAACAGGTACTGGTAACAATAAAAGTGTTTATTGCGGGTAATCTGAGATGACGTGCGTGCTTTCAAATGCTGGAGTAACTGCGGTTATAGCTAACCACAGAATATTCATTGTGAATTCAAACATTTTGCGGGACGTTTAATTCGTGGGCGGGGTTCTAATTTCTCTGTTGGAAGATCGCGGTTGCAAGTGCCTGATGCTGTTGCAGAAAAACGTGGAAGATTTGTTCACGTGTGACAAATGTGACAATGATTTTTTAAAGCATTTATTTAAACAAATAAAATAAAGTCGGCTTAGTTATACCATTTATAACTCAAGAACGGCTGGACCTATTTTTATGATCTTTGTTTTGTTGGATTTGTCTCCACCCCGAAGAGCAGAATAAGTATTAAAACATGGGATAAAATTCACGAAAAAAAAAATGAAGATACCTAATTCATTTACTCAAACATTCGTTCTTATTTATTCGAAGGCGGTACGAAGTTCGCCGGGGCAACTAGTTTTTCATGAATAGAATAAAATACTCTTTATTATGTACACCATATAAATTACAGACATAAATATAGAAATTTTACAAAGGGTGACACAATGGGCGGTCCTGTCGCTAAGAGCGATCTTTTAAAGACAATCTTTGGATGGATTAAAAAGGGGAAGGAGAGACAAATACTGTAGGTAGTCTGTGGTGTACCATTTACATAATACAATAAATTCATTGTAAAGTATATTATACTAATCTAAATATATGAAACAGGAGTAGAGAAAATATCATAATAATGTTTAAGGAGAGAGGAATTGTTTTTTTATTTGTGCTTTGTGTGTTCTTTACTATAGGTAAGTTTGACAGATGGCATCCTGTAAAGCTGTTATTTAATTTTAGACGCGCCTTAGAAGCATGCACGAAGCTAAAAAAAATATCAAGAGGTACTTATAATAAAAAGAAAAGTCCCGACTCTTTCATAAACCGCCCAACCCAAACCTTTGGACCTAGAAAGCATAGCGATTCCCTTTATAATGTCTCTACATTGCAAGCAATGAGGCCGATTTTTCGAAATTCCCTCGAGATAGCCATAAAGTGCAGCGGGGTAATTGCGTAACACACCTGTAGGAATGGCTTTCATTTTTTTGACAGTTCAACAACATTCATTGCGTTATTTACGTTGTTGAGTAGACAAATTTTTCGAACATACGAAGCAATATCCTTCAAAATGATTCAGATTGTGATTGATAGTGTGTTGTTACGCAATTAGCGCGCTGCTGGTATCTAATTAATAGTCATAATGAATTTGACTCGTGTGTGTTTTTGACAAAGATATTTACCTATTTTGCTGTGTCTATCCCAACAACAACTTTTTGCCATCTTTACTAATACTCCTCAAAGTCAAAACTTTTGATTTGTTCGACTCCTGCGCCTGAGTGATGGTCTCTAAGAAGTAATAATCTCTTGTATTTCATAGCTTTCCGTTCCTTTTGCTCTAAGGCAATCTTCGATATTGTTACGTACAAAGTTGCTTCTTGCCAAGTTAAAGCTGGAAGTCTACCAAGATCAAGCAAATTTTATTGTTTTGCTAATTTATGATTTTCAGTACCTTTGTCTTTTGAGTTTTTAACTTTATGCTGACATGGTTGTCGTACGTTTACCTTTGTATTATTTGTCTGTAGGTTCAGAAATGTTCTATTAGTGCTCATGTGCCTCTATGCCGTTTGCGCGTGCCGGTCGTGTGTATGAGCACTTAGCGTGGTTTTATTTTGATTTGAGTTTACGATGTTTCGGCATTGTTACAAGCACCATATTTCCATGCTAAGGTCCTTTATTTTGTAATTAATTACGAAACATTCTAAGAATATTATATTTTTTATTACAGCTAGATACGTTGGACTGGTCAATGAGGAGCAATCACACTAATATTATAAAGGCGAAAGTTTATGAGTGTGTGTGTGTTTATATGTTTGTTACTTCTTCACGCTCAAACGGCTGGACGGATTTTGATAACATTTTGTATAATAATAATAATAATATTGATTTGTTCAAGACTTAAACCTATTTACAATTTTTATACCTTAATTTTATTTGATTTTGTAAGTTAGTGGCAAGATACTAGACATGTGCAACTGGGCTTAAACTAGGAGGACTCCTGTGCTATAAGCACCAGTTACTTCCGTCACCACCGTGATCGAGCTGCCAGTACATGTGTGGTGCGGTGCAAATATAAGTATTACAATATTATTAATTACTATCATACGTTGGTGTGTGTGTATGAGTGATTTGTGTGTGGATGTGTTTGTGTGAGTGTGAATGGGCCTGAGTGGCTTTATTTTTTTTTTTTTTTTTATGGAGGTAGCTGATACCCTGGATTAACATATAGGCTACTTTTTATCCCGATATTCCCACGGGATCGACACTTATACGGGTGAAACCGCGGGGCGCAGCTAGTTAATGATAATTGTCAGACACTACCTACGTAGACATTTTTTCACAAAGGAAAAGACCCTCGTTGTCTAGATTTTTACTCTAACAAAGCACGATTAATATACCAAAACGGTAAACAATCATTAATCTGTCAGTGCTAGTTGCTACCCCACCAAATAAACTAAAACTCCGGAGAGAGGCTAATACAAACTAATATCAAGCTATTACAAGTATTAATAGCCCGATGTGCAGTCAGGTGTGCTGAAACTGAACTAGGTTACCTTAGCAGTGTTGCTAACACTACCAAACTAAAAAACAGCAAATCAACCATTAAAAAATATCAGGAGACCCCCGTCAAGAATCAAGTTCCTTTACTCTATATTCGCACGCAAACATACTCGTATCTAATAGAGTGAGAAATAAAAAGTCGCATAACGCTTTTTCGTTACGTGACGATTTCTATCAGTCAACCCAACTCCTACCGCATGTCGCGTTAAGGTACTTCCAAAACAGCAGAAAACAGTAAATAGTAATTTCAGAACAGTAATTCAACTGTGTAGTATAAGATAAAGAATATTTATTTATTCAAAACAAAGGATTGAAAAGAACGGTTGGAGGAACGGTTGGAAAGAACTGAAATCAGCACTTACTTTTTAAAATTTTGGGTTAAACACCAGAATCGGTAGACGCTAGACCTTGTTTGTATCCACACGAAAAACAAGAAACAAGCATAATTTGGATTTTTGCGTCAGACGGCGCCTAAAGTACAGACGGCGCCTAAAGTACAGACGCCAGTTAAGTCAAAACATTTATTTAAAGAAAGAAAGAAAAAGTATTTATTGCGACTCGTACAGGAGGATTACAAACTAAACTAAACACAATCTAAATTAAAATACCAAATTAAAAAATATATATATAAATAGGCACATATAAGGCACTTTTGAACGTCAAAAAATACAATAAAATAGAATTGATTCTAGTCGCCCCTTCCAAAAGGTAGTTTTCGTATGGAGAAGAATGGGCAAGAAACTCCACCATTACTCTTACAGCACATCAAGTTACTACAATATGTCAAATTTCTTTAACAGATCAATTTTATCGCTAAGGCATTCGATTCAAGGTTGATTGGGAAAATTTGACAGTTTCGGGTAGCTTGATGTGCTGGCATCTGTACAAAAACCAGTAGAAATATGGACTAAAACAGAAAACTGCGGGGTAATTGCGTAACACACTATAAGTAGTAAATTGGCTTTAATTTTGGCAACAACATTCATTGCGTTATTTACGTTGTTGAGCAGAGCAATTTTTGAAACATACGAAGCAATGGTTTAGCAATATCCTCCAAAATAATTCAGATTGTGATTGAAAGTGTTACGCAATCAGGGTGTTGAGACTTGGGAGGCCATTGAAAGAACAGTAGATCTACTGTTACAACAGTAGGGTTGGCAATACTGCCTTAGCTCACTAATCTCACATAACCAGTGACAAGGAAGTGTGCTGACAGGCTTACCTAGGCTTACCAGGCTTACCAGGCTTTACCTATATAATGACGTCACAAGTCGGTGTATCTCATTACTGCCCGTTATGGAAGCCCGAGCGATGCACGCTTATTATGAGCTGGCTTCTGTAATATGCATTTGTTGGATCTTGTTTCTATGTTGATTAGTAGGTAATCCCTCGGTGAACATATGTAGGCCAGTTATAGCTGACAACTTTTAGTGTCCGGTTCGTTATTTGGTTTCCCCAGTAGCGTTTACTTTGACTATAATAAATAAGGTGTTAAAAATTAACCCTACAAACTTTAAGAGGTGCTTCGAACTGAACAACTTTCACTATGGGACCAACTCTGATATCACAAAAAAAAAAACTGGTGTTTAATATAAAACTTCAATACTACTTGACCAAAATATAGGAAACAGCTAATTTTTATTTTAGAGATTTCAGAGTTGGTCCCATAGTGAAAGTTGTTCAGTTCGATGGTCTAAAGCACCTCTTAAAGTTTGTCGGGTTAATAACACTTTGTATAGCATAAACAGTCTATAATGTTCCCAAAGCTGGAACACACACCTCCTCTCTTCTCGGTGAGAGGGACCACCAGGCCCAGTGCGGTTTGGTACATGTAACACGTCCTTGAATTTTTGGTTCTAGAACATGCCGGTTCTCTCACGATGTTTTCCTTCAGCGTTCTGAGAGCGGTGGTGATGAAATAACTTACACAAAGTAAAGCGCCTATCAGGGTTCGAACCTACGACCTCCAGTTTGTAAATCGCGGCCGTTATCACTGGGCCTCCACTGTTCCGTTTACTCTGACTACCAAAGTTTTATTGAGAAATTTTGAGTTTCTATATGACAAATGTAGCACAGATTGTTTTTCATAACTTTATTTATCATACTTTGATAGAAAGCTTATCAGACACTCACACTTCACATACACACCTCCCTACACACAAACTACACTCATATACACACTCCTAGATACACAAACAACCATTCACTCTTTTTTTTTTCTTTTTTCTGTGTTAACACTGTAAGCAAACAGAAAAGTCACGGTTGTATTATATAAATTGAAGCCGCAAAATCTCCGACTCCTAAGATACAGGTCTGTGTACCTAGTTTAGGAGCCCGGAAAGCGGACACTAGAATTTTAATACTGATAAATAGTACAACCCACTGTTTACTGCTATGTACTGTGTTGTTATTTCTAAGTACTAATAAACTTATTATTATTATTATTATTTGCTGGTAAGTACATCAATGTGCTGCAGCAGAAGTACTATAGGAAATATTGTTTTGTAGGAGTTATTTTCTTGTTCTCCTAATAATAATATAGCGTCCCGACCGATTTCGGCCACGGTGGCCAATCTCAAGGGAGATATAGTGCACAAGTGTGTGCGCAAACACAGGCGCACTCTCTGTTCCTTTACTCTCATAGTCCGATGGGACGGCAATCCAACACGACCGGGGAGAGATCAGGCGCAGGACCAACAGTTTTTACGTGCTTTCCGAGGCACGAGGGTATGCCAACTTCCAAACTCCGGACTGTTACTAAAAATTCCTAATGGATAACCTAATAACACTTTGTTCAACCAAGGAATCGAACCCAGGACCTGCTCAGCAGTCGCGCTTGCAACCACAAGACCAACGGGTCTGTAAAGTTGTTCTCTTATTTTGAACGTAAGCGAGGTTTAGGTTAGGTTAAGTTCCATTCGAACGTATCGTATGGTTGTCATTGGTATCTTTTAATTTCGGAATATTATAGACAGTTTCGCTTCGCTTCCACTGGGTGCAAGAAGCACAGAACCGGTCATAGTGCCAGAGTTCGGGGGAGGTTGGTCCAGCAGTGGACGTCTTTCGGCTGAGATAATGATAGACAGCTTCAATTTCTGCATGCCAAAGACAAGCACAAGCAAGGAATATTCCGAATTTTGTGTCAATATTTCATTAAATTAAAAAAATCTTTTTAAAACACAGACCCAGAGAGTGCATACTATTTCTAGCAGTGCCAAAGTCTGATAACAGCAAGACTAACGTAATACCTATCTACATAATGCAATATAACAACGACCAACTTCAGTAGTAAACGCGCGTATCATTTCACTTCAGACCGCGGCGAATAAATTGAACAAAGGATCTAACTTTACCGATGCATGCTCAAGTTTAGTCTGTGGCTTTGTTGGCTACGTCCTGTCTAGCTAAATGGACGATAGTGGTATGTTACAAGACCATATAGAGTTTCAATTTGATGAGGATCTTCTTGTAAATGTACTTAAACTTCGTCTGAAAGGTATCAAGACGGTTCTCTGTAGATAGCTCTCTTGGACCATTGTGCCTCGTGTAACAAAGGTACGGACAATCAATTCTTCTCTAGTATCGGTAAGCTGGGTAGTTATTGTATAAGGTCGGATTAATTACGCTAGCGAAACTCCGCAGAGGAGATCACGTGATGCATATCAATATCTAAACAGCACCCTAATTGCGTAACACACTATCTAATGAATCTGAATCATTTTGAAGCAAATTGCTAATCCATTGCTTCATACGTTCCAAAAATTTGTCTGCTCAACACGTTATTATCGCAATGAATGTTGTTGAACTGTCTAAATGAAACCGATTCCGATTGATAATGTGTTACGCAATTGCCCCGCAGGATTAAAACAAAACAAACATTGATATTCATTTTCGTGGTCAACGACCGGTACTTGAGGGATAAAATGTTTTTTTTAGTTTTATCATGTTTATCGATCGATACCTATCCATCACCTCTATGAAATTTAGCCAACTAATTTAATTTGACCTTAAACACAAGTATGAAAATAGTTAATGTCATATGTATATTCGTCAGTTGTACTTCGCTAGATTCTCAGCCAACTGGTCAGATCAGACCAGCACCCTAATTGCGTAACACACTATCAATCGGAATCTGAATCATTTTGAAGCAAATTGCTAAATCCATTGCTTCATAAGTTCAAAAAATGTGTCTGTTCAACACGTAAATAACGCAATGAATGTTGTTGAACTGTCAAACTGAAACCGATTGATAATGTGTTACGCAATTGCCCCGCAGGGTCTGATTACTCTGCTTACCTATACAGATACGATATTCTTTTTTCTAACCAATTTTGTACCTATGGGTAAGGTTTAAAAGTCATTAAGGAAATTGCTGCAAGAAACCATGAGCTCTATTTTGAAGATAACACCCCTCTGTTCTTTTCGGAGGTTAAAAATAAACAAGATCATCTGGAAAATAAATGATGATACTTATATAAATAATATTCTGGAAGTAGGTTTAAACAGACACTTTTGAAAATGGATGGCAATCCTTCAAAAAAATCTTGTCATCAGCTCCATACTACTAACTGTTTTATTACGTTTCGACTCAGGGCAAAGGCCTCCCCTTTAATAATGTCCAGTGACTAAACTATTGGATAAGTATATTTGATTGAATTTTCGTATGCAGACTGGAAACGTCATTACTCATTAGGTATACGAAGTTTAATGTATTGTTGTATTGTCATCTCCACATTGTATAAAACTGATAAATAAAGCTCAAAACGACATGTTTTATTCATTCAACAAGATTCGAATGAAGTCGCCCAGTGTGTTGAGGTCACAATAATTCAATACTTATCTAAAGCGTTTCAACAAAAATGTTCATGATTTTGCGTGCATTTAGTATTGTTGGCAAGGCCCCAACTTTTCCTAAATGTTGTGTACCTACTACAGATACAATCTACAGCTGATAGGTTACAAAATAATTCGCGCTAAGTACCTGGTTTTTTATCAGAAACTGCTTCATAAATATTAATTGATAGCCCCCGCGTGTTCTTGATGTCATTCTTTGTGGACGAAATAATTCTTTGACCATTAATTTGTTTCGTAAAGGGTTTTGTTCAAAAGAAAGCGTGTTTCGCAAACGGGAGGGTCGAACGGCACGAGTATAATGCAATGCAAGGCGCGCGCGCGGTACCAGTCCGACCAGTTGCTCGCTCCGCCCCGCGCTCCCCTCGCGAACAGCTGACAGCCCCGACAACAAAGAACATCAACCCAACCCACACAAACATAACACAATCACGATACATTATTATTATTTTCAACCATACACGCGACTGTATTGATTGAAACCCTTCAACTACGCCAATAATTATAGGTAACGGATATCAGTCGATAATTTTATAAAACAAAACCAAATTGGTTCATTTTTGAAGCCAAACACTCGATAATATCAAGGTCTCATCGAGTCTTGACGTCGCAATCTAATATTATTATAGCACAGCTACATGACAACGAGTATTGAGTAAACAGTGTTGACCATGAATACCAGGCTCTCTTACGTGAAAGGTGAATACATACGACCTAACAAAGGGCAACTTAGTACTTGCCTTTCTGTTCATCCAATACACGAAGGGCCGCGAGTTGTGGCACTCCGGTGAACAAGAGTCTCTTTGCAAAACAGGATTGTCTGTTTATTATGATGATTTATCACGGCATCATTGTGTAAAACGCGACGGTCACTTATGTCGTAGTTTTTCACTGTTCGGTTGCTATGGTGCTGTGACTTATCACGACACTTAACTCCCGAGTCTCTTTTCATCCAAATAAGTTGTGTAAGTACTTTACGTAGTCAATGTTTACGATTAAATACGTTTTATGTGTTATTTACATCACTATTTAGGGCCTGCGAACGTGATAATCGTTGCACTGCCTGCGCACTTTATTTGCTGCGCTTCTGCGTCAACAAAACAGTCTCTCGGCACTCAATGTCGGGCGAAATCGCCGCCTCGCTCGGCGGTCTGCCCTCTCATTCGCTAGCCTAGGAAACGTGCGGTTTTGTCCTACTCTCACATTTGACGTTTCGCCGGCTGGGTTGCAGCGTTTTAATTTCTTAACATGTGTTTCTTAGAAAATCATGCCAAAATTATTCGGTTTTCTTATTATGTTTCGTTTATAACAAGGTTTAGGCTACTACTGGCATGATCAATACTAAAAAATATTGTTTATATGCGCCTGCTAATATCTTTTAGCAATGTCGCAGCTGTGATTATCTTGCGTGTTCTGAACTTATAGGAATATTTAATGCGCAAGCCTCCTGGGGCGTAAATAGCGAGACTGTAAATAATACAACATATACTATTCCTAAACTAATAACGAACAGTTAGGTCACCAGATCTACGGTTCTGATAAAAGGTAGAAATACCATAACAGTAGAAATGTGGGCAGCTTTCTTTTGACCTTTCATATTTCGTCATAGACGATTGCTAACTTCATAGACAACGCTTTTCTGACTGGAACTTTTCGCAAACAACGTCAGGGACGAGGGTCAACTGTGTTTGGAGCAGCAAAATCTTCAGTTCTCATCAAGAATTTGGGATCAGTCAAGAAAAGCTTAACATTTTATGAAAAGACACAAAACATTGAGAGCATACTTAGGCGGATCACCCACTGCACCGCTTCACGCGGCGGGACGCAGATAACGTGCCACCGCGCGTGATTTTTTACATACAAATTCAATAAAAACGCGCTTCCACGCTGGGAATTTGGCTCCGTTTCCCGTGCTCCGTCGCGTGAAACGTTGCAGTGGGTGATCCGCCTTAAAGTTTATTAACAGTATCACAAAAATTACAATATTATTTTAAATATCTATGATTCCAGGTTGGCGACAGTTATGTGTTCTTCTGCCAGAACTTGGCGGCGTTGCGGGGCGTCTTGCCTTTGCCGGAATTCTTCTTTGGCGCGGAATGGGTCTCACTACCGCCGCCCGTGGCAGATTCGTCGTTCTCTGCTTGCGATTTCAAAGTTTTCTTTATATACAGTATCTGAAAACATAATTTAAATATTCATATCTATGTTGTATTGGTTTTGTAATTTGATTTTTATAACAATGCTGGTATACACTACATTTTCATTAACTATTCGAATTTTAGGGCTTGCTTTTTAATGGTGGTATGAAGCTGAAAAGAATCCTGAATCAAGAATCCTATCCTGACACACACAGTTGTTCTGATTAACATCAAAGGGATTCCTAACCACCGCTGTTCATTCTTTTGGAATAATAGCCCAGTTGTTCTTTAAGAAGACTATGCTGGGGAGTTTGTTGCGCCACTTCTTTCTACAGCTAGAACACAACTGGGCTAGGTCTTTTTATAGGGTCAGCACCCTATAGGAAGTCGTGAATACGTTTTTGGTGCTGATTCTACGCCTAATTATACTAAAATAATTTTGATTGAGTTTCAGACAGAGAACTTTAAACTCTCCTATGTGTGAACTCAGGGGCTGTTCATTTATTACATAAGACAATTTCAACGAATTTTGACCCCCCTCCCCCTTACAATTTTATGTAAGATCAGTATCAAACAAAATAGCAAAAAAAAATTTTACTTATCATTTTTGCTTACTTTTGTGATCTTACGTAAGAATAATCTAGACCCCTACTATCCCCATGTAAGAAAAATAAGACTTGTTAGGACCCCCTCCAGTCAAATTGTCTTATGTAATAAATAAACAGGGGGTTACATTAACTGTACGATTCTAGGATACAAACCTCCTGCTCAATCGCCTGTTGATGTCTAATAGCCCTTGTCTTATGGTGATTAGCCCGCTGTATGTGCCTGTCAACTGAGCTGAGAACTTGCTCGCAAGCATTGCACCAGTCTGCTAGAACATCGGCGATTGATGAGGCATCCTCCAGGCGTGCGTCGCGGCCCAAAGCGACGTCGACTTCCACTCGCTTGCATTCCTGATCCAACTTGCCGTGGATTATGTCTGGAAAATGAAAGGAGTTAAGATGTGAGTACCTAAGAATAGTGATATCACTATCAATACATATTATAAAAAAAGGCCCCCCTTCATGTCTGAACGTACTAATCTCTGAAACTGTCAGATTTGAAAAATTATTTTAGATTCATGTTAGCCAAATTCTATAAAACACCACTCTACAACCCTTAGGAGTCCAGCAAAAAGAATAAAAGTCAGAAAGAACGCTAATTGTTAATGAAATAGCGGGCACAGTGAAGGTTCGGTTGCACACATGCAGACGAAGTGGTCAGAAGCTAGTTTTCAAATAATAATAGTTTTTTGGTATTCATTATATTCATTTGGCCTTTATAGAAGTCAGTACATCACATTTAACTCAAGTTATTTTATGTCTCCAAATCAAGTACTGGAGTAGTCAAAAAGTTAATTGTTGATTGGTTGGCAGGTTATTTTGACTGAGTCAGTAAAAATGCAGTTTATGCCTAAGTACAGTAAAGTATATAGCAGTATTTCTCTTCTTTATAGCCTAAGGGCACACTACAATGTATTTTTTTTTTATCGCACTATCATGTGAAATAAAATCACACACTAATATAATTGTTCAAGTGATTATTTACCGCAGTGTGCAGACCGTAGTATTCTTGTTCACAGTTTGGCAATTATTTTCTACAGCTATTATATTTTGTGGTGTGCGCTTAGCTATAGGCTTATTTATACTTGCTACCTTAGGGAAATAAGAATGCAGTTTTATGTTCCATCAGAAACAAAATCAACAACATCTCACCTGCATAAATAGCTTCTATGATGAGATCCTCTAAATCCCTTACATTTTTAATATCTAATTCTTGCAGAAGTACACTATAAGGGATACATTTCTCCTGTGTGGCCAGTGATGCAATAGTCAGATGTTGCAACTTCTTGCATTGAGCTGGAGTCAGTTCTAAGTAATCAGACTTGTTCTCAAGATACTCCTTGTAGGTGCCGTATGCAAATAGATTTAGAGTCTTCAGATGGGTAGCGTAGGGTCCAGTTTCCAACTGAAATGTTACAATGTTTGTTTTTTAATTATTTAGTCATGCTATTTGCAGTTGCTGGAGGTTGTAAATGAATATTAATTTAAAGTGGACCAGGTGGTTTAGAAAGGACCATTTTGATATAAGCTTTTGTTATTTATCTGTAGTTACTTAAAATTTAAGTTAATTCTTAGATAATACCATCAAATTAAGATTAGCATTTCAGATTAATGAACAGACATACAAATTATTGATGATACCAGCTTTTACCGAGAGAAATATTTTGATTCGGAATCGTACAGCGTAGTACAGAAGATAAGAACAAACAGAATGACTTCTAACCTCTTTTATATTCGGCATTTCAAGAAGTTCGCCGAACACATGAACTCCTGGTGCTTCCAACACCTGTTTGATGAGTTCTGCACATGCTGATCCCTTGGCTCCTTTGGCTAACAGCACAAATTGCTCCAAAGGATGGTTGGTAGAAAACGACAACAATGAAGAAGGTTCATCTCTGTCCATTGACATAGGATTCATGGTGTTTTAAAATTATCTACTTTCTTATTACGTAAGTTATACAGTTATCAGTTTCTAAAAGCACTAATTTAATAATGCACAAACTTTACGACTAATTGCTTTTACTGATTCAGGATGATTGTAATGTCAATGAATTTACACTTTGATGCGATTGACAAATTCGACGATTTATTTTATTTTGACACACAATAACTGAGCAACAAACAAAACGCAACCCCGTTTTGTTTGTTGCTCAGTTATTTAGACGATTACTTTCCGAACCGGTTTTCAGGTTTTTTTGCGATATCGTTTTCTTAGCACTTTCAATATTTTCAGATAGTGTATTTTTTTTTATTCAACTTTTCATTAACACATTGTGCACAATCAAAACGTTTTGGGTAGCTTACCATAGACCTTTACTTTTTGTTTTTCAATTTTTTCAGTTCTTTCAGCTTTGGAGATAAATGTTATAATTATTTAGTCACTTTTCACGAGTATTTCGTATTAAAAAAATATCAGGATTTGCTGGATATCTTTAAAAATATCGTTGTTTGATAAAATCTAAAAGATTATTCTGGACAATACATTGTATGATTAATTATCATTGCTACGTGAATGAGTTGAATTTAAAACCCTAAATTGACCATAAACAATAAAATGGCGTCCGGTTTTTTGTGTGTGCGATAAAATTATTGTTTTCATGAAATCCTATGATCTAACTACGTTTTGGCTATATAATCATGTTTATTAGTATTTAAACACAAAAATGAATAGTTATAAAGTGTCTAATAAACTAAACCAAGTATCGTTTGTTGAAAATAATGTGCGTGTCAATCCTGCTCATAGCGTCGTTGTCCTATGCCGCCTTTTATATTGAGTTGATTAGACTAATTTACGAAGATTTCTTCGTGTAGCCTGGTGTTCGTCAGTCAATAAAAGCGTCGTTAACTATGAATTTACATAGATAGTACGTTTTTGTCGGCATTGTGATCGATGAGTGCGTTGTGCGTTTGTAGTTGTGAAAGCGTACATACATGTTCGTAATGATAAAACTGTCATGAAGACTCTTGTTTACTATCAAATAGTGAATTTGTGTTAGTGAATTAGTTTTTGTAATTGTAATGAATTATATTTGTTGTTAAAAATGTGTATGCCAACTCCTAACAATGTTTCGGGCTTCGGTTACTCGTGGGGCTTCACGAGTTCTGCAGACCTTACAAAGGGTGAAGTGGAAACACCAAGTAGTCTGAGCTATACTTTGGGAAATACGGTATGTCTGACAATGAAATCATGCTTTGTATGTCGCCAGAACTACAAAGTGACATATTTGCATATTATTTAACTTTCACAGTACAAAAGAAATCTTAAATGTGTTTTGAAGCAATCCAATTTCTTCAATTGAAGTTATTGGTCAGTGGGTCGTCTTAGGGGCGGATTTAATTTGTCATAGTCATAGGTTCCAGTTAGAGACAGAAAAATGGCATTGCTTACATGTTATTGTTACATCATATTGTTCTTTTCCACTTGGAACAAGAAACAAACCATGCATGTACTTCATACAAATCTGGTTGACAATACCTGTGTATTTAAAAAAAAAACTAGTTAACTTAAGGTTATTGAAAATTTGCACTGAAAAAACTTGAATTTTCTGTTTTTAGACCGCAAAATTGATAGGGACTCTTAATGTAATGTAATATCTTATTTTGAAAACCTTTAACATTAATTGCTACTGTTTAAATAACCTTATGGCTGACACATGCTGTGGTTATCTTATTATTTCAGTTTCTCTTGTGATAATAAAGTTTAGAATAATTGAATACAGTTTGTTTTTATGTGATTTGTAGTTGGGCAAAAAATTAAATAATGAAGTGCTATTTATTTATCTTGTATAATTACAAATTGTAAGAATATAAATTGTTACAAAGAGATGACTGTTCAAACAACAATAATTATTATAATGAATATTTTCATACTTCCAGCTTAGATCTTATTTAATTATGACAATTGTTTTCCTCCAACCAACCACAAAACTCATCAATATAAATATGAAATGATTATGTAAACCCCTTCATAGAGAAATTCATTGGACAGTATAAATAGAATAAAATAATTTGAATTGAAACTTAAGGGTAAGACCCCTCTTTGAGGTAAGACCCCTCTTTGAGGAGTGGCTAGAGAGGCGCCACGGCGCCCTCACCTACCGCCTGACGCAGGTCCTCACCGGACACGGGTGTTTCGGGAGGTTCCTGCACATTATCGGGCGGGAGGATACGCCCGGGTGTCACCACTGCGAGGGTCGCCCGGAGGACACGGTGGAGCATACGGTGGCGGTATGCCCCAATTAGGCGGAGCACCGCCGTGTTCTCGCAGAGGCGATCGGCGGCGGCGGCGACCTCTCGCGCCCGGCCCTGGTTCAAGCCATGGTCCGGGGCGAGAGGGAGTGGGAGGCAGTCACCTCCTTCTGCGAAGCAGTCATGCTAGCGAAGGAGGTGGCGGGACGGCTGAGGGAGAGGGCCTCACGTCCCAGCCGCCGCGGGAGACGCCCAGGGCGTCGGGAGCCGCGAGACGACTCCCGGCCACCGTAGGCGCGGGCCTGCGGGCGGAGAGTAATGGGTAACTCTCCGTCCGATCAGGACCAGGCCCGTGCCGGACGGCGCGTACGTGTTCCACGCGCGCCTCAAAGAGATGTCAGCATTAGGAAGGGGCCCGAAAGGGCCGAAGCCTGCCGGGGCAGCGGGATTGTCCGAAAGGGTTACCGCTACCCCGGAACACAAAGGGCTAAGGAAGGAACACGGGTGGGTTTTAGTCAGTAAGAGTCTGACACTCCCTTCTGCTCCACCCAGAGCGGGAGGGGTCATTGGATGATTTCCCATCCACAAAAAAAAAAAAAAAGGCTATGGTTGACTGTCCCATCGGCCACTTTTCAGTACCTCAGCATTTACAAACTCTACATAATCTACCTATTTAAAACTTACTTATTACCTTTTTTAAACAAATTGCTTACTACTTAACATTTTCTGGTGCAATAACTGCTGTAACCGTATTTTAAAAGTTCATGGAATGGCAGTACGGCAACAGCCATATTATTTGATACTTTCTTTATGTCAAACATGGCTATTGTAGTGTAAAATTGATTTGCTTACTGTATAGACTTTATGCTTTAAGCAACAAGGCTGAGATCAGGTTGATTTACTTTAAAAAATAAGTGGTGTACATGCTTTCAATGTGTGCCATACACTAACATAAACAGGTATCATCTACAATGCTCTATAGGGATACAGCTGTACAGTGGCGTGCACAGAGATTTCAGACACACACACAGACAGTATGCACAAAAAAAAAATACCAGTTACAGCTTGTAGTACAAGTCAACAAGCTGAAACTGGTAAGTTTTTTTACCCTACCTATCTGACTTTTACTGCAGGCGCCATTATTAGCTTTGCATGATGTTTGTTTGAGACCACCATGAATATCTAAATAAGTGATTGATGGTACCTAACATAACAGGTCACATAAATTATATCAAAAGTAGCCTTTAAAAAAGTCTGAAGATGTTAATTTTGTTTCCTTTGCGCAAATTAATTAAAATTTTATATAAATTACTACTTAAATTTGAACTGATTACTTTCTACTAGTTAATGTTTGTAAATCAAATCGACGCGCCTATCTGACTAAAAGTCGATTGTAATCATAGATAAATCCTACTCTTTGATGAATTCTTTTTAGACTAGAAAATTATCGTTCGGTCGATGCGCTGAGTGGAATCATAACTATTAATTTTCCTAATTTGTAAACTTCAGAAAATAGTCAAATGGTTTAAATATAAATTTTGAATGAGATCGAATAATTTATGCATAACTATCCATTTTTTACAATAAACTTACTAAATACCTAATTACTTGACAGGCAGTCACTTGCGCCAAGAAAAACAATAAATGGCGAAAAAACTTTGCAATTTTTAGATAGGAACTAATACAAAATTACAAACGAATGAATTAATCGGGTCATTTGGTCAATCCGACTAAAAAAAGTCGACCCTCTGCAAACAACAATTAAGCGGTGCTTTTACGGTTTCTCAATTTAGCCGGCTTGCAATGTAAGCTATGCTTCTAAAACTCCAACACGCGCGCACATTTTCACGCACACACTCACACTTTTACTGTGTACTACACGAGATGCGCTGAATGAAGAATAAGCAAGACGTAGTATTGCTTTTGCTCACGGGAGCGCTGCCTGCGCGCTGCGCGGCTGCGGGTGTTCGCCGCTCCAACGAGTTAGTTCCAAAAAATGTAATAGATGGCGCGTTAGCTAAATTACCATGATTTGTTAAAATTAGTTGTCTAACATTTAGAGGGGCAAGTATGTATGGGACTACAGGGTATGCAGAGCTTATTTGCATGTATGGAGTGCACGCCACTGCAGCTGTAGCCATTTGCCGCCCTTGGTAAACAATTGAATTTTCTGTGATATGTGATAGTATTGTGATTTTGTATGAAAAATTCCCCCTAATAAAGGACCGCACCGGAAAGTATTAAGCTAACCTTAACTACTTACAGAACAATAAAACGTGAATCTATTTCTTACAGGTTTCCCCAGAAACAACACTGACTGTAATGTCTCACAAGACACCTCAAGTGCAGGAAAAAGTGGGTGCAGTCACAGTAGCGGTGTCTAATGCAGGTGCACAACTTACGAGGGTGGTAACTACAGGCACACCGGTTTCTGGAAGACGGATGTTTGTAGTGAATGATGCCGCAGCTCATACGTTGAACAGGGTTTCGCAGCAGAATCAGACAACTACTATACATAGTGAGTGTAAAGACCTTGTTGTTTATTTATTTTTTAAGGTTTAATTGAGAGGTTAAAATGACAAACATAAATGCGTAATGTTTATTTCTCTTATTCAAACCACCACCAAGACATACCACCTGCCAGTCAGTCAAATCAAAGGAGACCTTTAGAATAAGAACACAATACATTTTTAAAATTAATATTCAGCTGTCCCATTCCTGGGCAAAAGCTTCCCTCCTTTCCTTCCATCTTTGCGCCCGCGCGTCCTCCTTCCTGTTTTGACGGAACCTATCCAGCTGGTCCTGCCACCTCCTACGTGGTGCGGGGCTTCTCTTTAATTTTCCTGCCCTCGGCATTCAGTTATCTGTTATCTGCATTTAGTCTAATGCCACATTACCTACTGCCACCAAATGCATAATAATTTATTTAGTCTTCATCCATCCTTGTCCTTTTATTACTAAAAATATTATAGGCTATTGCTAAAAATCTAAATATATCATTTTTCCACTCATTTTTTCATGACTTATTCTTCTTCTTCTTCTATCATGGTTACATCATGGTCTGTATCACCTGGTCTATAAAAATATAATTCAGAAACAGAAAACATCAACTTCTCCCTGCCCTGGTGCCATATTATTGAGGTTGGTTCAAAAAGTCAACTTGATTTTGCCAAACATTTGTCAGAATTTCAGAAGACTAAGCTGATTGATGTCACTATCGTAGCCATATTCAGTTAGAGCTAGTGCACACGACGTTTTATTACGCGACTTCGACGCGCGTATACGCGTTGCACACGCAACTAGCGCTGCTTTCTCAAGGCAGAAAACGCCTGGACGCGCAGACAGCCCAATTCAAACTTTATGGCGGCCCGGAACATGAGGCGAGTCGCTGGGCAGAAACAAAATCACCTGTCAGAGGGTGTGAGGGGTGAGGTACACACGGCTACACATCTAGCTATACTTTTCCAGTTTTAGCTGACCTCGCATTGTATAGGTTCTACGTACAATCAGAAGTCAGCTTATACTGGATATGTATAGCTTGATGTGTAGCCGTGCGTACAGCGCAATGAGTAGCACTCTTCAGATTCGCCATATACCTAGTTTGAATCGGGCTGTTCATGGAACGCGCGTAGAATAAACGCCTTTTGCATAGACCCTAACTTATATCTAGCCTCGAAACAAAAATAAAAATAATATCACGCATGTATCATTTACAGCGAACTTAGCAGCTAAGCCGTTTATGACACCGATAGGTCCCATCCAGTTAACTGCGGAAGAATGCAACGAGATATTGATGAAGCGGGCTCTGCAAGCTCAAGGCATCGCGACCCCGGTCATAGACGCTTCGCAACTCAACCATACGTTACTAAATGGAAGCCTGAAGAGTCTAGCAGAGGCGACGGTTCAGCAAACGCAGGCCGAAACCATTCAGACGACCACGGTACATCAGCATCATTTGTTACATGCGAAACAGGAGCCCGGGACTACGAATAATTCGCCTAAAGTAAGTGTTTATGTATTTTGTTTTAAAGATGTATGACAACATTAAAAACGTGATTTAAGTTTGGTTTCTTCAACTCTGTCCACTAACAACTTTACTAGATATCTAAAACTGAAGAGTAGCATCATTCCAACTGCATTCCTATTAGATAAAGGTTGTTTTTGATCTTCAATATAATTATATTTAATGTATTTATGCACTTTTTGTTAGAGTTGACCTATGTTTCCTTGCATTATTAAGAGTATTTGTATTTACAGTAACAAAGTACGGATTCAAAAATATATTTTTCTCAAACATGCTTGGAAATTTGAGCATTATTTTGACAAGTTTCTTCGAGATAAATCGAAATTGATGTACTGATCAAATACATGCGAGCAGCGGCCGGCAAACGTTCTATGAAAATCCATATCTGTCGTGGTCTAACTGGTTTAGCGGCCAATTAAATTACATAGTAAACTCTGTAATTTAAAAATGCAACGATCTTTTACTCCGAAACGACGAAAGTTGCTTAATGAAAAAACAAATGAACACTTTAACGCGGGAAAAAATATTGTTGTTCGTTGTTCGTCATTGATTTGGAAAAGTAATTGTATTTTCAAATAAAAAGTTCTGCCTAGGTTCTACTTAGTTTTAATTTCCGCGCATTATTTGAGAAAAGTACTATACAAGCCTTGGCCACAACTAGGCATTGATGGACTTACGTATGTGTGCACATTTACACGTTCGTCCATCAATGCCTCTTTTGCTGGCCGCTGCAGTAATGTACAAATACTTTCAAAATTTATGTACATTCTGCACAAGTTAACTTAAACCATTGGAGCAATTTTTGTTGGAGCTTTTTTGGCTTATTGAGGCTTTTCTGTTAAAATCAACCCATATACTTCTACTCTGTCAGATGACAGTAGAACTGTTAGCAGCACATAGGGCTTCTTCCAAAAATAGGTGAAGAAGTAGGTATGCGTCGTATTTTGCCCTCGGGCAAGGATTTCGGTATCGTTTTATCATCTGGCATTCAACTGCGTCATTTATGAAGCTTGATGCTGAGCATTTTGAACCCACTACCTAATATGGTAGTTTTATCTGACGAAGCGACACACGCTTTACTTGTGGTAACCAAATGTAAAAACACGCTGTGAATGTAAGCGCAGGAGCTCTCGGCACCGTCCGAGACAATGGCGAATTCGCTACTCGTTTTCACGCACACATTCACAGTGTCTTTGTACACTTGTTACCACAAGTATAGAGCGCGTCCCTTCTTGAGATAAAAATACTGTAAGTACCTTTAATTACTCCCTTACCCAAAACATATCACATAATAACGTGTGGTTAGACGGTATATTCACAGACGGAGCTGATGAATACGAACTCGGTGATGACGACGGCGCCGCCCGCTGCGGTCAAGGAGCGCCCCTACGGCTGCGACGAGTGCGGCAAGTCCTTCCTGCTCAAACACCATCTCACGACGCACGCGAGAGTTCATACAGGTTGGTGGAACTCAATGTACAGAGGCCAGCACATAAGCTACCCCAATCTGTCAAAATTCTTTGATAGATTTTCAACTTTATAACAAGGGAATAAGGTTCATATTCAATTGGGAAAATTTGTCAGATTGAGGTAGCTTGATGTGCTGGCCTCTGTACTATTTTTAAGTGAAAACTTCTTTAGGAGCTCTTTCTGAACAGTGAACGAAATTGAACCGTCCGCTCGGGTCGGTGACGCTAAATCGGGTAGACTCGGCTCCAATCGGTCGGTGACGCGGAACCGCGTATACTCTGCAGCTCCAGTAGTAACTTTTCACTTCTTTCGTGTATATACTTACACACCCTCCATTTTTCTTGTTTCGTGAGTAGAAATCGATGTTTACGGTTTTAATAACGGGATTTTTTTCGGCGTTATCTGAATAGTTTGTTACTGTACCAACGTGTCGTGTCGCAGTGCGTGTATGATGAGCTTGTGCTGCGTATTGCGCGTGCGAATGACGGTCAGCGCATATTCCTTGCTGTCAAGTTTTGAGTAAAAAAAATTATGGACGAGCATGCTCGAACACACGCCTTAGTAAATCTCTTGCACGCTTTTACTGTAGTTGGTTGTAATTTAGTTTAACAATGAAAAATTTCTCGAGCATTTTGCTGCTTTGTCTGCGCTTGACTCTAGGATCACTATTTGAGTTTGATGCTAGCCAGGCAACTCTAAAATAAAGACGTTAGCAAAACTTAATTAACAATTGTTTTTAACATACTTACACTAATTGAATGCTATCGCAGACTCCAAAATAGACAAATATAATTAGCATACAGGACAATTTTAACAAAATTAAATCGCGCGGTGCGGGCGTTCTAGGTGATAAAATGTGATTGACTAACATTAACTTATTTAGACCGATGGTAGGTAATAAACCAGTCAGATGGCCAATTCTCGTAATTTAAAACGTTCAAAATCTAGTCGTAGGCTCATCTCAGCGACAAACAAATGTCAAAAACTTGTCAAAATGTAGGGAAATTTGAGGGATTTTTGACAGATTGAGACAGATCAGACTGTGAACGTTCTTAAAATTACGAGAATTGCTTCTCTGATTTGGATTGGCCATTCTACAACTGTACAAGGATCTTTTGGCGTGTCGCAAAAATCAAAACTTATGGCGAGGCCACAACACTGCGTTGCGGCGTCGCATCGTAAAAATCTACGACGCATTGTATTGCTGTGCGACGTCGAATAAACAATGTAAAAAAATTGTAATAAATGACATAGTATTATTTTGCGATGAGATTGGAAAGGACTTAGGCCACTTGTTGACAGACGAATATCCAGGACACTCCATAGTAAATTATTTTATGCCTGGTTGTTCCTTATTTGATATTATGAAAAAAGTTATTAAATGTAACTTTAGCCAAGAAACTACATTATTAATTTTTATGGGTAATAGGGGAAATGTGAAGGAAGGGGAATTGCTCCAATATTATAGAACTTTGTGTAATCTTAGTTTAAGAAAAATAGTGTTGTTTACATTCCCATATAGTAACGGTTTGCCACAGGAAGAAAATAACTTAAGATTTGAACTTAATTTATCATTGTACAATATGACATATAATAATAATTTATTCCATATAGTTGATACTAACAATTATGTTGGTAATAATTTGTTTTTGACAAAAGATAGATACAATATTGATAAGTACTATCTTTCTACCTTTCACAAAAGACAGTTAGCAGTGTCTCTGTCATATTTTTTTTCCACTTCAGCCAAGAATTTGGCTAAACAACTTGCTTCTTTTGAGCAATACAACAATATCTTGAACTGTTCTGCCAATAATTTGGCAATTAATGACATTGATTTTCATTTAAATTAGAAATTAAGTCAATAGAGGCAACCTCTTGCAAAAATGTAAGGAAGGCAAATAATAGATCAAACAAAAGTGTAAAAGAAGTAAATAGTATCAACCTGGTGCATCAAAATATTCAAGGGTTTTTGAACAAAGATTTAGAAGTGGAATTATTCCTGAATTATAACAATATAGATATTCTTTGCATAACAGAACATTGGCTCAAAAGCCACCAATTCATGTTCAATTTTAGCAATCACCAGATTAGTAGTTCGTTCAGCAGAGTAAATGCTATACACGGTGGTTCATTAATTTTAGTAAATAACCAGCTTAAATTTAAAGACCGAAAGGATATTGTGAACCTCTCTGTTGAGCGGACAATTGAAATAGCTTGTGTAGAATTGGAGCAGTTCATTATATTAAGTGTGTACAGACCTCCTTCAGGATTGTATGATTGTTTTGAAAAGGTTATGGATGAAGTTTTGCATAAAATTTGTAATTCGAACAAGTCTATCATCACTTGTGGTGATTTTAATATTAATTTGTTAGATAACTCTGGGTTAAGTTAAAAAATTATAAGTTTGTTTCAGTCATACAATCTTGATAACCAATTTTTGGAGCCCACTAGAATAACTCCCACTAGTGCCACATGCTTAGATAACATCTATACAGATGTTATACCATCCCACAAAGAAATGATTAATTTAATAGACTCGGATCACTGCGGACAATTGATCACTATTCCAAATTAAAAAAAAAGGCTACTAAAAAAGATATCACTGTAAACCCAAAAACTACTAAACGCTTGGAAACATTTAAGACTAAACTTCTTAGTAATCTACCACTTTTGTCATCTAATGTTGTCCCTAATCAACAATATAATGATTTTTTTAATATGTATTGTACGCAATTTGATAACACTTTCACTCCAAAGACATTCTCGGTTAATAGTAATGCTTCTTTCAGTGACTGGGCCACCATTGATATACATAAAAGTAGAAAACGACTTTATGAGTTGTATGATGAACGGATTTGTATAAATACTACTGAATTTTATTTATATGTTAAAAATTACTCAAAATTATTTAAAAAAGTTTGTTGTATGGCCAAGTCACGTTACTTGAGTTCAAAAATTAAAAATAGTAGTAATGTAATTAAAATGACATGGAATGTCATTAATAGCGAAACGGGAAGGTCATGCAACCGAGGTAGTGACTACAGCCTTGCTATTGATGACAATATAATTAAATCAGATTCTCAAGTCGCGGCGGCCTTTGAAAATTTCTTTGCTGAGATTCCCGTATCGACGACTAAATCCCTCAACTCATCACCCTCCGCTGCAGAGTCTTTACTTAAAGAAAACGTTCCAGTTTATGATTCTGATTTTTCTTTTCAATATGTCACTTGTAAAGATATAATTAAAACCTTTCACACGTTAAATGTTAAAAAGACCCCGGATCTATGGGGTAATTCTGTGGAAGTTGCGAAGACGATTCTAAACATTGTTGCACCTACTCTAGCTGTTATTTTTAATAATTGTATTGACTGTGGTGAGTTTCCTGATCTTATGAAATACAGTAAAATAATACCGTTGTTTAAATCGGGTAGTACATTAGACCCTACTAATTATAGACCAATTTCAGTGCTACCTACCTTTAGCAAAATTTTTTTAAAACTTATTTTAGATCAAATGCAAAGATTTTTTAATAAACATAAATTACTACATAACAAACAGTTCGGTTTCACAAGGGGTCGTTCGACTACTGATGCCGGTGTTGAACTTTTAGAACATGTTTATAATGCATGGGAGGATAAATGCGATGCTTTGGGCATCTTTTGCGACTTGTCCAAGGCATTCGATTGCGTTTTTCATGAAACATTAATCAGGAAACTGCACCACTACGGAGTCCGGAATGCCGCTTTAGATCTTCTTACTTCATACTTAGGTAATAGGATTCAGAGAGTTGATGTTAACGGGAAAAGATCACCCGGATCAATTGTAACAATGGGGGTCCCCCAGGGGTCAGTTCTTGGTCCTTTTTTGTTTCTTATTTATATTAACGACTTGCCTTACCTCATAAAGGATAATCATGATATAGTGTTGTTTGCAGATGACACTTCACTTTTATTTAAACTCAAACGTCAGCAGCTGGTTACTGACAATATAAATAGCGCCCTCGATAAAGTAGTTAACTGGTTTAATGTTAATAACCTACTTCTTAACGAGAAAAAAACTAAATGTATTAAGTTTACCATACCTCACGTTAGACAAGTAAAAACTAGTGTGCTTATAAAGGGTGAAGTGTTGAATCCCGAAGATACCACCGTGTTCTTGGGCATAACTTTAGATGCCAAGCTTCAATGGGGCCCCTATATAGATAAATTATCAAAAAAGCTTAGCTCCGCAGCATACGCCGTTAGAAAAATTCGTGACTTAACTGATTTAGACAGCCCGTTTAGTATACTTTAGTTATTTTCATAGTGTGATGTCGTACGGTATTCTGTTGTGGGGAAATGCCGCCGATATTCAGATAACATTTGTTTTACAAAAAAGGGCAGTTCGTTCAATTTATAAATTAAGTCCCAGACACTCCCTCAGAGACAAATTTAAAGACATTAATATAATGACTGTGCCTTCTCAGTTATTATTTATGAAAATCTTTTGTACGCACATAAAAATATTAATCTGTTTAAAAAATACAGTGATATCCATAATATAAATACTAGGAACAAACACAAATTCGTTGTTCCTACAACCAGGCTTAAGAAAATAAGTGGCTCGTTTAGATGCCAATGTATACGTTTTTATAATAAACTTCCTAGCCACATTCAAGATCTAAGCCTTAATAAATTCAAATCTTCTATAAAGCGGAAACTATGCCAGAAAGCCTTTTATTCTGTTAAAGACTATATTGAGGATAAACATGCTTGGGATTGAGCTGCTCCAATAAATTTACACAGTGAATCTTGTTTGGTTTTTTTTTTGCTTATTATTTATTTTATTTTCTCTCTTTATAGACGTGAATATTTACTTTGTAAAGTATAATATTATTTTAATTGTCGTGAAAGTGAGGACTATGTGGGTCTTTTCTATCTTTTTTTATGTTTTCCTTCTTAGTTAGTTTTATTCATGATCTGGCAGTTTGAGTAATTTACGCGGCCTACCTAAATGTCCATTCTTTGGTATTGTTTGTCGAATCGTTGAGCTCCTCAAGTTCTGAGTTGAGCTGCACATTTTTTTTGACAAATGGGAGCACTGACTGGACAGGTCCGCTCAATCTGTGTGGTTCTTTCCTCAAAAGACCATTTCAGACACCAATCTACATGGTCTCCACATGATGTGACCAAGATTGTCTGGACTTTAAAAGAGACTGTGACCTCTGAGTTTGTTTCGGCCTTTCTTCTCAGAGTAGTCAGATAGGAAACGCCGACCTCATCTCGTTTTAAAAAAATATGATTGACGTGTAAAAGTGTTTGTACAAACCTACTTACAGAAATAAAATCATTTATCATTTATCATTTACTAGCTTTTGCCCGCGACTTCGTCCGCGTGGGTTTCGTACTTTCCTCAAATAAATTTAACATCCTGTCCACCTCCCCCTGAAAGGTATTTCGAAAATTATTGATTACGATCTTTACACTTACTTTATTTAAAGAAATAAGTATTCGGGCCAATATTTTAGTTAAACTACCTAAGATGTTTCAAATAAACTATCCTCCCTTTTCATCACGACAGCTCTTGTTTTTGCATTTGGTACGTTTCCATTTTTATGATATAAAGATTATTTATACCCATTTTCGTGTTAATGGAAGTTGGCGTTTCTACTCCTTAAACTTTATTACCCTTTTCTACCCCGGTAGGAGTAGAATAAGTAAAACCCTAAAACTCATACTTTTTTATTTTAAGTAAGTAAGTAGTAAACCCCTAAAAGTGACAATCTTTATTATTTACTGAGGCAAATGTTGAAAAGTTTCAAGTTTCTTAACCAAAGGAATAAGACCACATTTTCACCTTCACAGTTTTTATCCCCATAGGGGCGAAATATTGAAAACATGTATGGGACGTTTCCATATCTTGACTCAAAGATTATTTATACCAATTTCCCATTGACTCAAGCCACGCAATAAAATACTCCTCTGTGATATGGACTACCCCCGTTTACCCCGTTAGGGTTAGATTTTCGAAAAACCCAGTGACACTTTTTTATTAATTTTGGTCTTAAGTATACATACTGAGTTCCGTGTTTATATTATTGGACCGCGCGATAAAATTCTTCCATAAACTGACACCCTCAATCTCCCTTTAGAGCAGAAAAACATAAAATGACAAACTATAATTTACTTAGATATGTATTTGTGCCAAGTTTGAAGCTTAAATTTATTCATACCATTTTTTTGGAGTAAATCAAGCTACGCACTATAATACCGGCCTTAAAAATCGGATTACCACTTTTTTACCCGTCAGGGATCTACTTTCGAAAGACCCATTTCTTATTACTTACTTAGACAAATATTCCTTCCAAGTTTCAAGTTTATTAACCAAATGAATAAGACTTTTCGTATAAAGTTTTTCCCCACTTTTCACCCCACACAGGAGGAATTTTGAAAAAATGTTTGGGATGTGTTCATAACTTGACTCAAAGATTATTTCCAACAATTTTCGAGTTAATCAAGCCACGCAGTAAAATGGAAAATTAACTACTCCTTTTCACCCCGTCACAGGTAGATTTTCGCAAAACCCTGATACATGTTATTCTTTACTTTTGGTCTTAAGTATAAATACTGAGTTTCGACTTAATCGGACCGCACGTTAAAATTCTTCCATACAAATGTTGACACCCCCTAATCGCCCTTTAGGGGGTAGTTTAGAAAAACAACAAATTCCAAACTTTATGATTTACTTAGATAAGTATTCATGCCAAGTTTCAAGTATATTAACCAAATGAATAAGATTTTTCATATAAGCTGTATCCCCACTTTTCACCCCCACAGGGGTGGAATTTTGAAAAATCGTTTGGAATGTGTTCATTACTTGACTCACAGATTATTTATACCAATTTTCGAGTTAATTAAGCCAGGCAGTAAAATTTGCCCAATAAAATTAACTACCCCTTTTCTCCCCGTTAGGGGTAGATTTTCGAAAAACCCTGATACACGTAATTCTTTATTTTTGGTATTAAGTATAAATACTGAGTTTTGAGTTAATCGGACCGCGCGTTAAAATTCTTCCACACTTATTTTGACACCCCCCAATCCCCTGTTAGGGGGTAGTTTAGAAAAACAACAAATGCCAAACTTTATGATTTACTTAGATAAGTATTCGTGCCAAGTTTCAAGTTTATTAACCCAAGGAATAAGATTTTTCATATAAGCTGTATCACCACTTTTCACCCCCACAGGGGTGGAATTTTGAAAAATCGTTTGGAATGTGTTCATTACTTGACTCACAGATTATTTATACCAATTTTCGAGTTAATTAAGCCAGGCAGTAAAATTTGCCCTATAAAATTAACTACCCCTTTTCTCCCCGTTAGGGGTAGATTTTCGAAAAACCCTGATACACGTAATTCTTTATTTTTGGTATTAAGTATAAATACTGAGTTTTGAGTTAATCGGACCGCGCGTTAAAATTCTTCCACACTTATTTTGACACCCCCCAATCCTCTGTTAGGGGGTAGTTTAGAAAAACAACAAATGCCAAACTTTATGATTTACTTAGATAAGTATTCGTGCCAAGTTTCAAGTTTATTAACCCAAGGAATAAGATTTTTCATATAAGCTGTATCACCACTTTTCAACCCCCACAGGGGTGGAATTTTAAAAAATCGTTTGGAATGTGTTCATTACTTGACTCACAGATTATTTATACCAATTTTCGAGTTAATTAAGCCAGGCAGTAAAATTTGCCCTATAAAATTAACTACCCCTTTTCTCCCCGTTAGGGGTAGATTTTCGAAAAACCCTGATACACGTAATTCTTTATTTTTGGTATTAAGTATAAATACTGAGTCTTGTGTTAATCGGACCGTGCATTAAAATTCTTCCATACAAATTTTGACACCCCCCCATCCCCCTTTAGAAGGTAGTTTAGAAAAACAAAAAAGACCAATTTTCATAATTTACTTAGGTAAGTATTCGTGCCAAGTTTCAAGTTTATTAACTCAAGGAATAAGATTTTCCATACAAACTTTCATCCCCCATTTAACTCCCTTAGGGGTTGAATTTCGAAAATTCCTTCCTTATTCCTCGTCTACATTATAAAAGGAACCTTTGTGCAAAATTTCAGCTTTCTAGGTCCAAGGGTTTGGGCTGGGCGTTGATGAGTCAGTCAATCAGTCAGTCAGTCAGTCAGTCAGTCAGGACTTGTCTTTTTATACAGGGTGGCCCAAAAGTCGTGGATCAAACGTAACTAGGGGTTAGATGGGGTCACCAGCTGCAAAAAGTTGTTCTACGGGAGGTTCTTAAGGTCAACCCCTGCAGAGTTATAATTTATTTTGTGTTTTTAGTAGAAAATTGACTTTTTTTAACTAATTCTTATTAAAATTCGAAAAAATCTACATCCTGTATCTTTTTTATAATTTTCACTAGATTGGTACTGATGAGTCCTTGCGTTAGACATGCTATTTATGGTTGTTTATTGGGTGTGTTGAAGATAATATTAAGTTTTACGATTTTTTTTTTCTCAAATCATAACTTTTTATTTACTTCAGACCCCACTGTGAAAAAAAAAAATACTCTACCGAAAAGTGACCCTGTATTACAAGTTTTGGCGCATTTAATAGGGATTCTAAAAAGGTATTACACAGGGCCATGAGTGGCTCTAATATCTTTCTAGGACGAAAAAACAAAACAACGATTGTGAAAAAATTTGTTTTATTAAGCAAAACATTTTACAATAAATGCTCAAAATTCCTGCCTCTGACCATAATACAAAATCTGTACCGTCTAATAAAATTTCTACGTGACCTACGGAATGCATCTCTGTTGTTAGTAACTTGTACCCTAGCAAATTCGAGTTTTTGTCGTAGTTCTTGTTCGCTATTGTTCTCTCCTTGGTAAATTATTTCTTAAAAATAGCCCCAAAGAAAAAAATCTAGTGGATTTAAATCGGGCGACCGAGGTGGCCACGCAATATGTCCGCCTCGACCAATCCACCGGTTGGGGAAGCGCTCGTTCAAATGATCTCTAACTGCTCGAGCGTAGTGAGGCGGGGCGCCATCATGTTGCAGCCACATTTCTGCTATTCTTTCTTCTGGAACTTCAGCTTCGTTATGAATATGGTTTAAATTATTTTGCAAAAAATTTAAATACTGAGCACCATTCAGCCTTGCTGGCATTTCATGCAGCACCAACTGCTGGCCAATTATACCAGCCCACATGTTAATACCAAACAGATGCTGGAATCGATCATTTCTTATGATATGGGGGTTCACTCTGGAGTAAAAATGTAGATTGTGGATATTGAATACTCCCATTCTTCTAAAAGTTGACTTATCCGTCCATAAAACCTTGTTGAAGAACTGCGGATCCTCTTTGTGGTATCTTGGCATCTCTCTGCAAAACCGCACTCTAGGTTCATAGTCACCGGGCAGCAAAGCTTGCATCACACACAATCATCATTTATTGTAAAATGTTTTGCTTATTAAAACAATTATTTCACAATCGTTGTTTTGTTTTTTCGTCCTAGAAAGATATTAGAGCCACTCATGGCCCTGTGTAATACCTTTTTAGAATCCCTATTAAATGCGCCAAAACTTGTAATACAGGGTCACTTTTCGGTAGAGTATTTTTTTTTCACAGTGGGGTCTGAAGTAAATAAAAAGTTATGATTTGAGAAAAAAAAAATCGTAAAACTTAATATTATCTTCAACACACCCAATAAACAACCATAAATAGCATGTCTAACGCAAGGACTCATCAGTACCAATCTAGTGAAAATTATAAAAAAGATACAGGATGTAGATTTTTTCGAATTTTAATAAGAATTAGTTAAAAAAAGTCAATTTTCTCATAAAAACACAAAATAAATTATAACTCTGCAGGGGTTGACCTTAAGGACCTCCCGTAGAACAACTTTTTGCAGCTGATGATCCCATCTAACCCCTAGTTGCGTTTGATCCACGACTTTTGGGCCACCCTGTATATATAGATCATTTGTCGTTTTTGCGATACGAAGCCGCAAGGTAGTGTTAAGGCCTCGTCCTAAAGTTGTATTTTTTTAAATAATCGTATTTTTTGTTATGTATTTTCTGTATTTATTATTATTTTTTTAAAATTTATTATTTTATGTATTTTTTGGCGCATAACAGCACTGGATAGGGATAAGTGGAAGGAGGGAAGGGAGGCCTTTGCCCTGCAGTGGGACAGAAACGGCTGATAATAATAATAATTTTCTGGTTTACAATAAAATATATATAAATAAATAAATAACGCGGCCATCTTGTTTTTTCAATACAATAAAAAAAAAAAACAAGTTCTCAAATGCTCACAGTCCATTCACTTATTTTGCATCACCACCGTCAAAATCACTAGAAAGAAAATATAGGTGTTCCAGATGTAAAAGTTGGTGGTTTACAGTCCATTATTTTGCCTTTTTAGGGCATGCAAATTAATTTTAAATGAATACTACGTTTATTCTCGTTATATTAAGTTTGTTGCTGTCCGAGGTAAAATAACCGTGAAAGGACTGGACTAACACCGCCCCCCTGGCAATATCATTTATGCGCCAAAAATCCTTGAAGCACTGTATCATCATCTGCCTAGCCTTTTCCCAACTATGTTGGGGTTGGCTTCCAGTCTAACCGGATGCAGCTGAATACCAGTGTTTTATATGGAGCGACTGCCTATCTGACCTCCACAACCCAGTTACTGGGTAAATACCCCTTGATAAGACTGGTTGTCAGACTTTCGCGCTTCTGACTACCCGTAACGACTGTCAAAGATCCACGAATGACAGCCGGGACCAACGGCTTAACGTGCTTTCCGAGGCACGGAGGGATCTCGGTATGTAAAGATGGTCACCCATCCACAGACCAACCGTGGCAAGCGTAGCTTAACCTGATCGAGCGACCTGTGTGGCTGTTGTTATTTAGCCACGGGGGGCTCCTTGATTGAAGCACTGTATAATGATCATTTAACCGATTCCGTGCGGAGGTCTTTGTAGCAATCTTTAGTGCCTGGCGTCGAACAAAAATTCCGTGATACCTGTGGGGCACCAAGCGCCAGAGAATTAGATGATTCCCCTGGGGAATCATCCGCCGTGAATTGTAACTTTTAGCTTTTTTTCGTGTTTCCACTTGCTAAAGAGTCATTTCATTTGCCATTGGGTATCGAACGTAAACGGTCAGTAAATTCGTTCAGTGCGTGTAAAAGTAACTATCTGTGTGTTTTTATGGAAATGGAAGGAAAGTGACTAATTTCTATCAGGGGTTGCAAATATTATTCGAAATGTGACGAATTCAAATACAAGAAAATCATGTGTTGTGCTAAAATTTAAAAGCACTACCACCAAAGCACCGGAAAAATTACGCGCCGACGGTAGGAGGTGTATGACCTGTGACGTGACACTAACACTGCGATTGTAAGTTAACGGGATTTTTAAATGTCTATAAAATCTAAAATAGTTGAAATATTGGCATGAAACAAAAAATAGTGTATTTATATTCACATAGAATTTACTATGACAAAGTTACAATCAATTTCGCATACCCAGTAACATTCTCCATTTTCGGTCCGCGATCGTGTGTCTCATTCACACGTTAGCATTGAGGTCGAATTCGTATCGCTATCTCTCTCTAGAGTATGGACAGTCAAAGAAACAGACATTCCAGAAAGTTGGCTGTTAGAATAAAATTATAATCAATAATAAAATGGGAGTCGACCACTAGGTTTTCAACCCCTGAAGTCTGCTAATTTACGAAATTACTTGAAACGAACACTGTGGGCATAATATGGGCATGATATTTACGGGACACTTGACAAATATCGTTTTGGCCGAGTTTTTTATGTTTTAGTTTTGTATCCTCTCGGGCATCATACGGCATACGCAATACATTTACATGGTGCCTGTGCGGCATCATCCGCACGGAATCGGTTAATCTCACTAGTGTTTTTAGGGTTTCGTATCTCAAAAGGAAAAAACGGAACCGTTATAGGATCACTCGTGTGTCTGTCTGTCCGTCCGTCTGTCACAGCCAATTTGCTCCGAATCTAATGGACCGATTAAGTTGAAATTTGGTACACATATGAATCTCTGTGACCCAACTACAGACGTGTAACGTAAATAAATGAATTTTGAATTTGAGGGGTTATTTTTGGGGGGCAAATAGAAAATTAAAAAAAAAAGTTTCGCAATCTGTACCGTGTACATAATTATCAAATGAAAGGGTTTACTGTGAGGATATCAAATATATTTTTTTCATAATTTTAAGGAACGGAACCCTGAAATCTACTATGCTTTTCTTCTGGCCATTCTTAAGTTTTGTGCCAATCTTCCTTCAAAGCGGTTCAGCAATTCAGGTGTCAACAAGTAACAAATATACAAACATTTTCGGATTTATTATTTTAGTGAAGCAAGTGTATTTACTGTAGGTACTTAAATATTTTTGATGCATGTTTTTATAACTGCATAAAAATCCAACAGAGCGCAGACGAATTTAAGAGACAAAGTAATGAATGCCCGCATTACTTTCGACGGACAATCAGACATAGAGCGTCGTCCTAATTATTTTTATGACTTGAGTAATACGTTGCTTTAAGAAGCTTAAAGTCTCGTGTCGAGATTTTGTGAGGACCGAAAGGTTTCAGAAAAGTGTTTAGCGGTCGTCTTAGATGGTTTACTCCCGAAGTACAGTCAGTTATAGCAATTAATTTTTCTGACCCACCTTGGCTTGCATAAATGGTTGAGATTTTATAGAACACGAATAGATAGAATTTTATAATTCTTTTATATTTTACTAGCGGCCCCGCCTCAGCTACGCAAGGGTGCAATTTTTTTTCGAATTCCCGAAATTTTCTTTCATACAAACCTAGTCCTGTTAATACCGAACACAAAAAAAAAGAATTCTCCAATTTGGTGCAGTCATTCGGAAGTTATGCGCGTACAGACATTTCGGCGATTTTGTTTTATACTATATAGGGATTTACTTTGCTCAAATAAATAAAATATAAAATTCTATCGAATCGTATTCTAAAAAATCTCAACCATTTATGCAAGCAAAGGTGGGTCAGCTAATTGCTATAACTGACTGTACTTCGGGAGTAAACCACCTAAGACGTTACACGGCCGTTTCTTATTCCGTATCACTTACAGACTTATGCTTAGTTCGGGGCCCGAACTAAGAATTAATGACAACACGATTTGACAGTTGTCCCTACCCCCGATATGTATTTGACTGTCCGAAAAATTTAATTTGACACTCGGTTTGTCGAGTCAACTACTTTCAGACGGACCCGTATCTTCGTTGACGGACTTATTAATTAATTTATTTATTTTAACATAAAACGGCCAAAGCCAATTTACATTAGTTAAAGACACAACACATACAACAACGCAAAGTACACTCGACAGCATCTCATAATTCTCCAGACATTCTGACAAAATCTTCCATTCATTCGCGAACACATCACAGTCAGACTTAGCGTCCAAGCAATGTGCGCAGATAGTGTGAGAGAGACAGGGCTACTGGGCTCGAGCGACGGTGACGGTTCGACTCCCAGGTCCCAGGCACGGAGCGGGATTGTCCGAAAGGGTTACCGCTGCTCCGGAACATAAGGAAGGAACACGGGTGGGTTTTTGTCAGTAGGAGTCTGACACTCCCTCCTGCCTCCCTGACCGGGAGGGGTCATTTGATGATTTCCCATCCACAAAAAAAAAAAAGTTCCCAGGCACAGTCATTTTTTATTGATGAATGGGCCGCGCTCTTGACCTCGATCACGCCTGATGAAAAGCAATGGATGAGGTTTAAGATCCTAAGGCACTGGAACTCCCACGCATCGGCGAAACACAGCAGGCTGCTTGACGCCGGACTCCGGTGGGAGGGTGGTCGCAAACCAGGCGGGCGTTAGCTCTACCACCTCAAGGGAAGAATTGGCTAGTCAAATAAGGTGTTGGGTGTGACTGTCCAGGATGCGCCGAGCGTTCGGTTCAGTTGAGTAACTGGTGGAAGAAACTGCGCTACACGAGGAGGCTTCTTCATGCATCCCAAAAAGTCTATAAATCTACTTAGAAGTAGAACCCCAGATCCGGCTGAAAATACTTATCAGTAGGTATTTCCGGTTCATTAGTCAAACGATAGTTGATAATTCGTTGACGTCGCATTGTAATGAACATTATCTCTATACAATGTTTATTCATCGAGATTTGTACTGAAAGGTGTTCGATAGACAACCGATTTGTAGCTCTTTTAGCCTTTTCGCGTGTTACTTATTATAAAAAAATCAAAATATTTTGTTTCACATAAACCTACATGGGCACTTATGAAACGTCAGAAGCTAGGTGCACGGTTCCAATTTTTCGTTTCCTATGGAGAACCGGCAAGAAACTCCACGGTTACTGTTTTAAAAATAATTGGCTTTTACATGTTTTCAAATTGCAGTAGGTATGGGAGGGCGGCGTAGGCCTGTCAACAAGTACCAGATACTTGATAAAATAAAAAATGGTCTACAGATCTAAAGTCTACAAAGTCCTCACATTTACAAAATAAAATATATGATCTATGTCTCTGTCTTGGCGCCGACAAAGCTCGATATAATAACCGGTCAGGCTTACAATTTTTTTACATGTCATGTCCCATTTTCGTTTAACAAAAAGCACGTTTCGCCTCTAAAACAACATTTATTACGGGGGCTAATTCAGAGCATGCATGACTTCTCCGAATCCGAATGTTTTTCTCAATGAATTCTGAGCAGGAAACATAAAACTTGTAGCCAAAGCAACACTGTTGTTTGTGATAATGAGGTTAAAATGTTGCTACGAATAACGTGGCAATGAAAAACTATTTACTTACTTTTTATGTAAATTAAACTTTACTGCTTTCAAAGTGGCTACATTATATCGATAGAGTTGATTATTTGCAATTACCAGTTGTATAAAACAAGTTTTATTATTATTAGTCAATAAAATAGGGGTGTTGAGATATTCTGTACAGAATTAAGTGATAAACGCGGGGTATGAAACCACCTTCATTTTTCGCTAAGTGATACAAAAATACAAAATCGTTGTGTCACAATTAGCCTATTATACATTAAGACGTGTTTGGAGCGAGTGTTTTTAGGCAAACAATGCCTGTGTTAGAAGACTCCGCTCTTCCATATCATTGACGTATTACTTATACTATACAATACTATGATGACTACTCATATTTAACTAAGCACTCAAGATTATTGTTAAAATACAGCGTCTTTCCACCACTGCCATTAGCTATTACTTGCCATCTCCTAAATGGCTAGCATTTACTGACTATACTTAGGGATGCAGTAAGCGCTAAATAGCTGTCCACTCAGCCTACCCCAGTTCGCTTCTGGACGTAAGCCTCTCCCAAATTGCGCCACAGCACCCACTATAAAATTTATAAAATACTTACATATCATATCGCGCACAATAAACAAAGCTAACTCGAAAATTTCAATTTTTGAGTTATGCGTACCATCGAATTCCTTAACTCACTAGACGATTAAAACACAAGATTCTTGTAACATCATTCTTCTATCTGGATTTAAAAAGCATAAAAGCATTGATCAATACAGAAAACTCCTTCAGTGCACAGGAAGAGGGTAATCAGTTTTTCATCTTTTCTGAAAAAAGTTTTTTTTTTTTGAGTTAATCGCTGTTTATATCTAGGTGTGCAATATTATGTATTTTTAACCAACTTCATAATAAGAACAAGGTATTTAGCGAGTTTGTGTAGTATAAGAATCACAACTAAAAGTGAAAAATCTTGAACACTTCTGAAATCGGCGAAGGAAAACATCGTGAGAAAACCTGAAATATTAATCTGAAACCAACAATACGCCTTGAGCAAGCGTATTGATCAGTGCTCAGTATGACCCGGTTATCCATTCAACACTCTTTTGTGCCGTCCCTAAATCTCACTAACCAAGTAACCCAGTATAGTAGAGTACCTTTAGGCGCTATCACCATGGGCGAGAGAATCTGGAAACGTGGAGATGGCGCCTTAGTAGTCGCGGAGTGCACGTACCGATGCGGTTCGCTCTGTTTCAGGTGAGCGACCGCACGCGTGCGTTCACTGCGCCAAGACATTCGCGCACAAGCATTGCCTCAACACCCACCTCTTACTGCACTCTTCTAACCGCCCGTACCGCTGCCCCGAATGCAAGAAAACCTTCACGCTCAAACACCACCTACTCACACACTCACGGGTAATGAATAATAATAATAATTCTTTTTATAATTAACGTTTCATAGGTGAACGGCCGCATGTGTGCGCGCATTGTGGGAAAGCGTTCGCGAGGAAGCACTGTCTCAACACGCATTTGTTGCTGCATTCGGCTGAGAGGCCGTATAGGTGCCACGAGTGTAAGATGGCGTTTACGTTGAAACATCATCTTGTTACGCATTCGAGGGTAAGTTATTTGTAGTTATTTTGATTAAATTGCATGGTCATCATCAGCTGTTTGTATCGTAACAACAGTGCACAGAAATCAGACCAGTCCATCGAAAGATTGTATACCTATATGCGTTCAAGCGTTGTACGTCAACTAACTTTCTATGTACTGCGCCAGTGCGCCCCGTGGTTTTCAAGAGAACCGTGAATTTTTTGACACGACAAAAATTCTAAATCTAAGTCACGTAAGAATAGCTTGCTATAATAAATAAAATAAAATAAATGTAATTCAAGCAAGACCCATATTACATAAATGCTATAATAGAGGAATATTTTTTTACTACTTAACAAATTGTATTGTATGATCTGGCAAATAAATGATAATTATTATTAATAGACAAGTCAAATTCTCTAACAAGGCTTCTTGCAATCATAAACCTCACACATTTCACCATAAACAGGGTACTTCAACTTCCTCCAATACATTTCAGGTGCACAGTCGAGAGCGTCCGTTCGTATGTAACGAGTGCGGTCGTGGGTTCCCTCTGAAGCGACACCTGGTGACGCACAGCAAGTACCACGCAGGCGAGCGGCCGTACGTCTGTAGTGATTGTGGAGAGAGCTTCGCGCAGAAGGTATGTTGTTTTTGCTGAAACATGTTAAATTAGCAGGTTTGAATAGTGAAATGGCGAGTCGGTACTACTTGTAATGTGTGTGGGAACTGCTTCACTTTCTTATGTTTCTAGCCTAAAAAAATCGGCCAAGAGAGAGACGGGCTCACACATTAAGGCTCCGAAACAAAACGACACTGAGCAGTCTGTGGAACGAACGCTGCCCTGCTATAATTACTGTATTGCGCGTTATTTATAAACCTGACGTAGCCAGTGGCGTGCCTAGGGGTCAAAATTAGGGCAAGCCCACAAAATTTCAACATATAAAAAAAAACTGAGGAATTGGCTGATTTACTTGTTGTTAATGGTTGTTAGTAGTACTAACATCATTATTATAATATTAGTAAGAAGACCTTTAAAATACGAAGAGTACATAATTATTTCAAGCATCAGTACGTAATTGCCATAAGCGCCATCTATATCAATGAATGCGCATAGCCACAGCGCATAATTCATAATTCGCACCAGATGACCTTACGCAATAATAAAGGAATTCAATTTTTTAAAGTCGATTGAAAATGTTAACATGAGATAATACCCTATAACATATAAACATAATCATGATGAGAACGTCTTCGACACTTACGAGCATGAAATCTAATAGGATTGTTTATTTTTCAGTCGTTTACCAAAACTACGAATGCCACACAAACAACATTATTGCCTAAACAAATTTTGGCTTTTCATGACACCAGCTATCTAATTTTAAATTATAAAACTACCTAATTCTCAAAATATTCAAAACTTCAAAACAATAACAAATGCGGCATCGCGCCATGCGATGGCCATGCGTGCATTCCTTTCGCAACTCACTTTACGCGGGTCAACGCGGCGGCTATGCATTTGCGCGAACTTCATGCCTCTCAAAAGCCGGGCTTTTATTTTCATAGAAATTGTGCAAAAGTACTTACCAATACATCAACAAATGTAAACGTTTCTATAGCAATTTGTAGGCGAAAACTGCGAGACAGAGAAAGGAAAGGCAAGCCAGATAAGAAGCCATATTAGTGTGTGAGCGAGATGGCGCTTTTGAACGCATTGTATAGCGTTTAGAGGCGAAATTGGCGCGTTTGGCAGCAAATCGCATAAGTACTTTTATTCTATGAATGATTGCAACCTACTACCTAGCTCAGTGCGCGCGGCAGATAAAGTTCGGATTTCGAAATTTTATCATTCTTATGAATGTTTGAGTTCAAGTTCATTGACTGGTCCTTTTTTTAATATATTTTGTATTTTATAGATTGAAACGTACATAAACGTTCGTTGTTGAGAATTATGATTTTATTAGGGAAAGCCGGGCTTTTTGGCTTCTATGAAGGTACCGCCACTGGACGTAGCTCCTAAACTATACGGCTAAATGACATAAGTCTCAATGTTAAAAATTATCAGCATTATATGATTCAGCTAAGTAATCATGTTTAATTATAAAGATAAATACTATCTAGTTCAAAGGGCCTTCGAAGGCAAACCTGTTTTTGGTATTTCTTTTTTCAGCAAATCCTTTCGCAAGTGGCTGTAATTTTCCTGTAAAATGTGGATCATTATGTAATAACTATTAAATAGCAGCACATAATTGTTTCTCAGATGGAACGATGTCTTTTATTTTAGCGTAAATAAAGTGCCTTTATCCTTTTGTATTCTAACATCATATTCTAATATGTTCCAGGAGCACCTAGTGATGCACAGTCGTTTCCACGGCTCCCTCTCCCCCTACGTGTGTCCGGACTGCGGCGTGACGTTTGCACGCAAATTCCAGCTCGTGAACCACGGCCGAGTTCACGGGAGAGTGCCTCACGCGTGTCCCGTGTGCGGCAAGGAGTTCCTACAGAAGAGAACACTAGTCGCGCATATGAAGTGAGAAAAATGCTTGTCAACTATCAACTCAGCTTATGGCAGTCCATCACTGGAGATGGGCCTCTCCCATTTGCGCCACATTGACCGGTCCTGTGACTCCTGCATCCAGCGAATTTCCACGACCTTCTTTGGGTCGTCAATCCACTTTGAACCCATTGGTAGTGGGTTCTTTAGCCCACGTTCGCACGGACGTCAAAATATCGCGCACTGGATTTTCAATTCTCAGTCCCGTATTACAGAACTTCACTCAAAACTCAAGCATTACTTAAAACTAGTTCCAACCAATCAAATAGCTTGAATCTAGTTTTAAGTAATGCTTGAATATTGAGTGACGTTCTGTAATACGGGCCTCAAGTGTTGAAATCAGTTTTGAGAGTCCAATAGAGCGCTCCCAGTGCGTCAAAAAAACACACTTGGGCTTTCAACACTCTGCGCTAATCAGTGCGTTGAAAATCCAGTGCGCGAGGAAAAATGGCCGCGGGAAGAAGTTGCCCGTGCGTACCTGGACTTAACCTAGGGGCATAGCGATATTAGCGACCATTATGACCACACAAAAAAAAAAAAAAACTCATTAGTCATAAAAAATCACCATCTTCGTTCCTTCCGATCCAGTCTTTAAATAACGATTATAACATTTTCTCTATAATTATTTATCTTTCAGAATACATACAGGGGAGGGTGCAGTCGCGTGTTTAGAATGCGGCGAAGCCTTCAAATGCAAGTCAGATTTGCAGCAACACTGCAAAATGACGCGGCACTGTGTGCAGTCAACACAAAATCAACAACAGCAACAACAACAGCAACAACAACAACAACAACAGCAACAGCAGCAGCAACAACAACAACAGGTTAGCTCCTAAGGTTGTATGGCAGAAATCGCTGATGGCGATGTGAAAGAAAGCATAGATTTTTTTGTTGAGAAAGTCAAAGGACACAATAATAGCAATTTTATTTATTTAATACTTAAGCACACAAATGTACAGAGGTGGACTTCATTTCATAGACAAATATCCATTTTATATGGTTCATTGTTTTTGTGTTTAGATGATTCATTTTGGTGCTTCATCCAAAGTGACAAATAAAAATGAACTATGTCATTCCAGAGTAAACAGGTTAATTACTATTTCGAAAGATTACGTGTTCTGTTAAGATTTTATAGGCACATAAAAGGCACTTTTTAACTAATTTTTCTGATAATTTTTATCTGAGGAATGAAAATTGCAGTTGGACAATTTTCGTACAGAAAATAAATGTTAAGCCCAAATATTTATTCATCAGATAAAAAGTTATCCGACAATTAAAAAATCAGCCCTTAGACATCAAGAATATTCTATCTTATAGCAACAACAAGCGCAACAACAAGCACAACAACAGGCGCAACAACAAGCACAGCAACAAGCGCAGCAACAGCAACAACAACAACAACAACAGCAGCAGCAACAACAACAACAGCAACAACAAGCAACTGTGATAAAACAAGATGAATTTAAACCGCAAATTGTACAGGTAAGCTTATCACCCTGTGTTTGATATGCATATTATTATTTATTTTCTTGAATTTAATGATGCGATTTTTTTTTTATTGTCTTTTGAAGCCGAAGTTCTACAAAAGAAAGGCTTGAAATCGGCAACTAGTTTCTAACTGAAAACACAGGGTTTAAAACTAGTTTCAACGAGTCAAACGGTTCTTAAATTAGTATTTAAGTAATGCTTGAGTTAGGTTCTGCAATATCAGCCCCAGAATGCAATAGACTCTTTATTCATAAGCTCATAATTTGTGGCGATAATATTTCTATTCGACATTTTTTACAATGTGTCATTTTGTTATCAGGTTATTGGTGCAGACGGTCAAATACTGTCGGAAAAGGCGGCGCCGGGATATGCGTGTCCAGAGTGTGGTTCCTGTTTCAATACCAAGGTTAGTGCAAGTTGATAAAAGTTTGACCGAGACCGCTATATCGACGCCGTGAGCGTTGATGAATGAACGGCCTGCACTAACGAATCAGCGTCCTGCACTGACGAATGAGCGGCCTGCACTGACGAATGAGCGGCCTCCACTGACGAATGAGCGGCCTCCACTGACGAATGAGCGGCCTCAACTGAGGAATGAGCGGCCTCCACTGACGAATGAGCGGTCTGCACTGACGAATGAGCGGCCTCCACTGACGAATGAGCGGCCTGCTCGGACGAATGAGCGGCCTCCACTGACGAATGAGCGGCCTCCACTGACGAATGAGCGGCCTCCACTGACGAATGAGCGGCCTCCACTGACGAATGAGCGGCCTGCACGGACGAATGAGCGGACTGCACTGACGAATGAGCGGCCTGCACTGACGAACGAGCGGCCTGCACTGACGAATGAGCGGCCTGCACTGATGAATGAACGGCCTGCACTGACGAATGTTTTTATTTTGTACGATAACATCTGCTGTAACATTATTGAGACACTTGCGTTATGTTCCCAGGAGGCGCTGTCGCTGCACGTGCGGCTGCACGCGGGCGACCGCACGTGCGTCACGGACCTGTGCGCGCTCACGGCCGCGCTGCAGCCCGGCCTCGTCGCCGCCGCGCACACGCAGCACAGTACGACATACTCACTGTTACTATAGCTATTGTACGCAAAATACGCGCATTGACGTGGAGTTACGGACACCAGCCCATATTACCTATTACTATAGCTATACTCTGTTACCGCACGTGCATCACGGACCTGTGCGCGCTTGTTCCTAGGGAACCGTAAAACAGTTTTAGTATAATTTCTTACACAAGTCAATTTTAAAAACTAACCTAATGGAAAATTATTCACTTATACTCTATCCAGCTTTTGTCCATAGAAAACAACGATTTTGTATGAGATGCGTACGCATCCGTTCAGCCGCGGAAAGCTGAACGGACTCCATACAAAATCGTTGTTTTCTATGGACAAAAGCTGAACAGAGCTGAATAAGTGTGGTCAGTCCCTTAAACCAACTAGAGAAGCTTCTTGCCATCAATTCTCATAAAAAAATCTCAAAGGATAAGTTTAGTTTGTCTACAAATTCGCATTTAGAGCTTGGGGCCAAGTGTACTTTATGCTTTCTCCAGAACTTGTACCACCAAAACAGCCCTTATTGCTACGATATAAAGGCGCTGTTAATATCAATTTGTTACCATAGACGCACCGAAGCACACAACTTCCGTCCCCTCACACATCTACGCTATCACCATACAGTTTATAACATATTTGGGCTGGACTCGTCAACATGCTATCAACCGAAAACGTCTAGGTACAGCTGAACATAAGCTTCACCTCGCTTGGGGACGCGGTATAGGTCGTTGCGGCGATGTTTGGAAGTTCCTAATATTGCCATAACGACCTGTCCTGTGCTTCCCGCTCCCAGCGGATGCAGCAAATCGTGGGTCCACGTAGCGGGTCGGATAGTCACCATTCTGCGAAAGCCGGATACACGCCATTTTGTGTTGGCGCAATACGTCTTTTTATTCCATCATCCACCATCGCCGTGGCCACGTTTTAGTTTCGTGTATTGAATGTTTACTGTGTAAACTTTATCAAGTGTTCATTAATTAAAGGATATCATCAATTATTTTCAGGTTTCATTATTCCAGATCAGCCTAATATACAGATAATTTCGTCGAACTCCAACAATGTTGGGCATGCGCAAGTTATAGCGGCGGTGAGTTTTTATTAATATTTTTTTGCATAACCTATGTTAGCATTATTTTCAGCATCGATATCTAAATCTAGACTAAGCAACGCATGTTTTCATCATTATTTAGAAAATTTATTCCAGAAGATTTATGTATATAAAACATTAATATTAAACTTAATTATAATTAAGAAATCTCTAATTTGTAGTCTTAAAGACCGTGAGAAGAAGGGGTGGATTATTAGTTACTTATAAAGTATAGTTTGATCAGAAAAGCACAACTGCACAATGGAATCATTTTATGACAAAATATAGAGTGTTTATGTACAGACGCCAGCACACCAAGCTACCCGAAACAGTCAAATTTTCTTAATCAACATTGAACCTTATGTTTTAGCGATATAGTTGAAAATCTCTTAAGGTGATTGCGCAGTGGTTACCGCGAAATTCAAATTTTCTTACGTTTTTTGCAATTTGCAGGTCAGTTTCAGGTTGTATCTTGATCAAAATTTGATTCGCGACTATAACAGGTACGTATCTAAAGAATTATAATCATTAGAATCATTAATACATCTTCCTAACTTAGATTTGTACCACAAGAAGAAATCTCTTATGGAAAAGTGCTTGTGGTACAAATCTCACTTAGGAAGATGTATTAATGATTCTAATTATTATAATTCTTTAGATACGTACCTGTTATAGTCGCGAATCAAATTTTGATCAAGATACAATCTGAAACTGACCTGCAAATTGCAAAAAACGTAAGAAAATTTGAATTTCGCGGTCTACCACTACCCATTCACCTTAAATAAATTTGACTGATTGTAGTAGGATGATGTGCTGGCGTCGGTACTTAGATTTTAAAGCTCTATAGGTACCATAAATAAAATATCAAAACCATATCTTTCTTCTAACATTGCAGAATCATCAAATAACGACTCCCAGACCGAAGGTTCACTTTTGTGGCGATTGCGGGAAGGGATTCGCGGCTAAACATGGTTTATTAGCGCATCAAAGAAGGTATGATACGAAAAATTAACATTATAGTCACAGTGAGAGACATATGTACTTTCAGTGTTTTTCGAAAAGTTAAGACACTTTTTTCTACCGGCATGTAGTTATTATTTTTTTCTACCAGCATGTAGTTTTTATTTTTTTCTACCGGCATACCGTGCCCTACATTTTGACGAGTTATACGAACATAAATGTAGGGAACAGCTGATTTTTTTTTCGCGATATCAGGTTTGGTCCCATAGTAAAAGTTGTTCATAATGACGAGTACAATGTCCCCCTAGAGTTATGGGAAATAAAAAAAAAAACACGTATATTTATTTCACTATAATCCATGTACTTTTAATATAATAGTTGACATACAACAAAATCTATCAGTAATGTTCACAGGGTAGAGAGCGAACATAGACAACATCATTTATTTATGAAAGAGGCACTTCGCTAGAGGTGGAGCTTAATATTAACTTCTAGTCAGAGACTGCGTGGCTAAATAATAACAGCCGCACAGGTCGATCCATGAGATTAAGCTACGCTTGCCGCGGCTGGTTTGTGTATCTGTGACCCATCTTTACATACCGAGACCCCTCCATGTCTCGGAAAGCAAGTTAAGCCGTTGGTCCCGGCTGTCATTCGCGGATCTTTGACAGTCGTCACGGGTAGTCAGAAACCCGAAAGTCTGAGAACCAGTCTTGCCAAGGGGTATCGTATTACCCAGTAACTGGGTTGTGGAGGTCAGATAGGCAGTCGCTCCATGTAAAATACTGGTATTCAGCTGCATCTGAAGCCGACCCCAACATAGTTGGGAAAAGGCTAGGCAGATGATGATTGATGAGTCTGCTGTTGAAATGTATTAAAGCTAATGCCATAGTAGAAATTTCAGACCAACCAAACACTTCACAGAGAAAGGTCCGGAAATTCTCAAAAACTGTTGAAATGCGTAACAAAGTTTTTCGGTTAAAATCATTATATTTTAAACATAATTTTTTATTTTTATGAGATTTTAGAAAAAAAAAAAAATGTAATTTGATGATATTTGTCGAAACTCTTTTAGACTTTGACTGCGTTAAATAAAATAAATAAATGAATACCAAACTCTTTTTCTTTCAGACATCCTGACGGCAGCTGTACTTTACGTACCCACGTTTGCGACCAGTGTGGCAAGGCATTCTTCCAGAAGAACCACCTGATGCTGCATCAGAGACAACACATGGACCTGCCGCCCCGAAGTGTAAGCAAATACCCTAACCTTTACGCCTCTGCCCCCACCAAGGTAAGCAGAGAGAGTGCAGCATATGCACGGTGGAAGGGACATCCTAACGAATACATATGTTTTTGTTAACTGATGAAAAATTGCCAATTTAGTGCTAATCATGTACTGAATCCATGCTAGAAGTTTTCCTTAAGATGTATCTTCCACCGTGTACAGTATCTGGCTGTTAATATTTAACATCGAGCTGTAGAAAAAGGCTTTATAGTGCGTATACTAGGTGTCAAACTAGCAGACCACATTAGAAACTCTATACTTTGTTCCAAAACATAAATAGCAGGTGCTGGTCGCACATCTGCTGAACTCAAGTGGAACTGGGCTGGATACATCTGTCGCATAGAGGAACAGCAACCACTCAGTGGATCCCAAATGCCAGGAAACGATTGCGCTGTACTCCTTAAAGGATTCTCCCACAGTCGCAGTAGACCGGGAAAAGTGAAAAGAGAAGGCGGGCCTTTGCCCTGCTGGGGGACAACACAGGCTTATAATAATTTATAGAACGTCGTCAACCCGTCTTCCGAAAGCTCGATGTGCCATATTAACGCCCGGATATACTTTACTAAAGATTATTGGCTATTGTACACCGAAATAACTAAACATGGTAAAGGATTGACGCATTGCCGATTTGTGCTGGGGTTGAGTTTGTCTCCCGTGGTAGAAGAGTTCTATGTTCGATGTTAGAGGGTTTGATTTTCGGACTTAGTCCTTCAAGTGGATCATTGTGCGTGGGCCATGGCGGCCGTCGGTGGTTATTCTAACCAGCCCCGGTAGAAGAGTTCAAGTAATGGTTTATGCCCTTCCTAAATATCCCACAAAATAAATGCCTTCTTATAAGTTCTGCTCATTTGCTTGTGATTCTGATAAATACATAATTAATCACATTAAAAAAAGGATGAACGCGGAATATATATATTTTTACATGTGTCTTTGTAATACCCGGCCTTTTTACTTTTATACCTACTGCACAAACTTAAAAAAAAAATATGCGTATTGAAAATCTCCGCCTTTTTTGAAGTCGGTTAAATATGTAAAGATTATCCAAAAATGACTCAAAAAAAGCCTCATCGAAAAATGTAATTGCAGCAGAGCCAAGCCAACAACTCCGTAACGCAACAAGCCGCGCAACAGGCAGCGCAACAAGCCGCGCAACAAGCGCAGCAGGTGCAACAACAAGTGGTGCAACAGCAAGTGCAACAACAGCAACAACACCAGCAACAGGTGCAACATCAGAACAGTCTGGAGATGGACCAGCAGGACCATCAGCAGGCCACGCATATACAAGTTGTAAGTACAGAAAGGAGAATATAATAAGAAGATAGTAATAAGAATGAAGAATTTTTAGTTTAGCAGACAGCCGATTCTACAGGGTGGAATTGAAGTCATGGGCATTATTTTAACCTAAGGCACTACTCACGATACTGATTGCATTAGGGCTATTAATACGCAAATCAAAAATATTATTAATGCAATTAAGGAAAACCTTAAAAATGTAGTAAGTCAAATTGCACAAGGCTTATTATTGCAAATAAACACTTAAAGTAATTAAAACAAAATACTTCGTTAACGCCAATAAATGTTGAAATATCAAAATCTTAAAGCGCAGTACAGCGCAAAGCGAAATGTAAACAAACATCACCTGCGCGCGCGCGGGTTTTTCCTTACAAGTAATAATAACAATGGGCTACAAGACATTCCGTCCGGCGGGATTCCCTGAACTCTCTCCGTCCCACTCCCTCACTCGCAAAAATACGAATATCACCCCCGCGCGGGGTATGCTTCCCGCCGCAACACGAAGTCACGAACCCGGAACCAGTGTCATAACGACTGCGCAGGTGCATTGACGCGTAATTGATTTATTGATCCCGTGACGTAATCGCCGTACTCGCCGCTCGCGTCATACGGTGCTTGGATTGCAGTGTATTAAGTGTTAGTGTAGTAGTTGTGTGTGTGTTTGTGTACACGATGCCTCGACCGCGTAATGTGCAGGCTAGGTACACCAACCAACAATACCCACAAATGGTTGTAATTTACGATCGCACAAGAAATTTAGTATGAACTCGTGAAATGTTCCATCGCCGCAACCCAAACGACCCTATTCCTTCACGGGGTCTCATTCCACCAGAACCACTAAGAACCTGTTGGATTTTTCGTCTTTTCACGTGCCAGCACATGCACAAGCTCGTCGAAGAGCACCCGTTTACCCTCTGTCACTTTACCGACAAATAAAGTTTTTTCAAAACAATCCACAAGCTAGGTACGTAAATGTTTTTTTTTTAATGTATGTTAGTTGACGTAGTTTTGACCGTCCTAAGCCGGCAAAGTACGAAGGGAAAGTTGGAATTTATTATGAATCAATTCATTGGCAACTTACGAATGTCACGTGAGTCGGGCGGGGTCAAAGAATTCACGCCCAATGACGCGTACGGCGTAGTGTACCTACGCTTTTGCTATCGAGAAGCGCAAAGTATTTCATACTTTCTATGACATACTACATTTTAAGATTTTCCATACTTGCATTAATAATATTTTTGATTTGCGTAATAGTAGCCCTAATGCAATTAGTATCATGAGTAGTGCCTTAGGTTAAAATAATGCCCATGACTTCAATTGCACCCTGTATAAACAACTAAATTGTTTAGTTAGCTTGGTCTTTATCATGGACTATTCATCGTTTGACCAGGTATTGGCAAACCGTGACATACAAGCCATACGTGAAATACATGCGGCTCTTTTAGGGAAGAATTGCGGTTCCAGGATAGACAGTATTAATAAATCGATAGCTACAGTAAGATTCTAAACTAAAAACTAGCATTTTAATGTATTTTTGAAGATGTTTTCATGTACTTATCGTGACTTCAATATTTTTATTGGTTTCCGGCTTCAAAGTTTGCTGAACCCTGGCCTAATCTAGTGTTAAATAATGTCCAGATCAAGTTCGAAAGAGTCAAGTGAACATTCGCCTGTATATACGAGTGGAGAAGAATCAGTAAGAGAGTGATACAATATTCTTCCATAGAAGTATTAGTGGTAATTTTAATGGTACCAAAATGTTTGAGTAGTAAGTAATTTTATTTATTTCAATATATAATTTTATGAACATAAGTCGATCAGTAGTTTAATTTGCAAAATTGTATAGACTATGTAGATGTTACGAGAGCAGAAACAATTAAGATTGAAATAATATCGATTGTTGCAAACAACTGCACTTAATCATTAATTATAATACAGTAAACACAGAGCCCTTTCTCACCCCTGCATCTATTCACTCCGTTTGACGGTAATTAAAGCATTGACGTGTAAACTAGTACTTTTAATAGTAATAGAGCTATTTGTGAAGGAGCTCGTCCTAGAAAGTACTATCGTACTTATTTCTGCCGCCAAGCAAATTGCTGCATTCCCATTTGAAGGTATCTGTGTTCTCTAAAATGCTAGGCTCATGAGTTGTCTCTGGGATAACAACGCAACTAAAATGCCTGTTGCCATTTCGCAAGGTACGTCATCATCCCAGAGGCAAAAGTAAAAAGTCTTCTCAAAGGATGTTCCGGTGGCAGCTGGAACTACCTACCAACAACTATGCCACCTACTTCTCGACCATCCAATAACATAAAACGCTTTATTTATAGGTAACGAACAGATCAGGTCAAGTGATCGGAAATCAGATCGTCGTGGGCTCGCTGGGTGGGACGAGGCGACTGGTGGCGCCGCTGCATATAGTGGGGAGGGATATCAAGCCGAACATCGCGCATCTGACGCACAAACACCACACGAGGCAACATACTACCAGGTGAGAACATGCTAACATACACACAACACAAATGCTTGCTGTCTATTGAGACAGAGTAACTGATGATCCAACATGATGTGTGTGTGATATTCTTAACCTTTCGTATGCATCCACGCGATTGTTTCTGTAATTACAGCACTCAGCCGGTTAACAAACATCTTAAATTCATTGACATACAATGCACAGAACTTGACATTTTTGCACAAGAGTTCCTTATATTTTGTAGGTGAGCACTAAGGAATGATTTTTGAAAATTCTTCGCCTAAAACGATTAAATAGGGGTAATGCAAGTTTGCATGGAATTTAATAATAATAATAATTTATTTGTCACGAAATATATGTTACAATTAAACAGATATAGGACAATTTAATTTTTTCTTAGTTTTATAATGAAGGCATCTGTGTCTGAACTAGATAAAAATATCTGTATCTCAGACATCAGCGCTTTAATTCATTCTTGTTTTTTTTTAGTCTTATCCTCACATAATTCTGTACTACCGTATCGGAACTAAGCAGAATGCTCAGGATTTGAATCAGCGTTTCTTTATTAAAATAAAAAATACGCCATAAAAATAAATATTAGCAAATAGAATATTGTTTTGATTGTGGATGTTTTATACCCGAGGTAGAACAGATCCATTGTTGTTACACTTTTATGCACCCAGTTGACCCATTTGATATCAGTAGATGGGTGAATAATCCGTAATCCAAATAAGCAAGACCAAATAAATATCATTTGCATCATATAACAAAAAATAAGCTGCTGTCAAACATTATTAACAAAACTTTGTATCTTCCACAGCGGTGACGTAAAAGAAGTCGGCGGCCTGGTCCTATCAGCGGGTCGAACAGGCCTCATAAAGTACGAAATCTCCCTCCCTCCCCCCTCTTCCGTGGTCCAAGTGCAACAGCTGGACTGAGTGAAGTGAGAACCAGACGATTCTATGGTCGTCTAGCTCAAGAAGTGATAGTGTGACACTCTAGAGATATGTGTGAATAGTATGCTTGTACGGGGTAAGAGTGAAATGGGTGTGTGTAGGCAAATTGATAGTTGCAATGTGGTGTTTAGATGATAGGTGTATAATTGAATGCATTTTTTATTTATTTTACCATTTATTTACACACATATATAAACAGACAAGAAAAAAAAAAAACAGAACAGAAAAGTAGGTACAAAGGTGATGCTTATTGCTTATTGTGTGTTTGAAACCTATATTAACCCCACAAATCCCCCTGTTGCATGTCCAAAAATACACAGAGCCAGGGGGCTATTTTGGGGAGAATAAATGGTATAACTCGGTTGGTTAATGTTTCAGCTAACATGAATACATATATTGATATTCTAATTATATGAAATCAAATCAAATATTGAGACAAGTATTAAAATGTGCATGCAATTATGCACCTTACACTAATAATGCGATTATATTGGTAAAGTTACGACATTAGGAAGTAAATACATTGTCTAAGGCATTTATAACCAATTTGTTTCAGTCCAGAATCGCTGTAGCTTTACCAATGTACCTTCAGAGGGTGTCCGCACTGCACCCGATTTGAATTCGAGATCCGAGTTCAATCCGGATTAGAAATTCGAATGAACGGACTTCGGATGTAGTGTGCAATCTTCGATACAAATTGTACTAAGGGCTTCGTACCATCATTCTTCAGATTCCAATCGCATGCAGTGTGCAAACGCTCTGGAAAAATGTAAAAAAAAAATCACTGCCACGTTAATGTGATACAGGAATTGTAAAATAAATGTTGTAAATAATTGATGTTGCCTTCAAAAATTGAGAAACGCTAGTCTTAACTGTCATTGAAGGTAAGTTGAATGGGTAAATTATAAGTACAATAATTCGGCAGTTAGAGTTTCATTCAACTAGAGAATTGGTTCGAAATAAAAGGGCAGAGGAAAAGTATTGCACCACTTGTAGAATGATTTTACAGACTAGCACACAACGCACTTTTTTCAAGCGACTAAACACCGTATTGCTAATAATAACAAAAAGATCAAAATTGAAAGTCTGTTGGCAGTTTTGAGACCAATGTCCTGCTATTTCGATCTTTGTGAATAAGGTACAAATTCGCTTTGGACTTGCGCTTTTATGAAACCGCTCTCCGTGGGCGGACTACAAAATAAAGGTTTCGCAAATTAGTTTAGTACTTGTCATACAAACTGATTTAATTTTTAAGTGGTGCAATATTTTTTTTTAATACTTGGTGTTATTTTGGGGTTCTATACAAGAGAAAGTACAAGCATACTTGACACACAAAAAAATAAAAATTGATACATTTTGTATAGTGAAAGATAACGGTGCGACTGATCGCGAGTGTAAATACAGTGAACGTGCAATGGACAGTGCTGGGTTGTTATTGGATCATTTCGGTTACGACTGCAGGTGCAAGAGCGGTATTAATGCCATAATGATTTCAGTGCGAAAAAGAGATGGTGCTATCGGTTATGTATACTGCCGTCATAACGAAAAAGGGTACAACTAACATTTTTTCCAAAATTGAGTTATACAGGGTTACTTTTTAATGACCAGCCAAATTTAAGGGTGTCGTACAGACCATCAAACTGAACAACTTTCTCCATGGGATCAATATCGTAATCGCGAAAAATTTATCAACTGTCCTATAGAAAACTTCATACCTACTCGACCTAAACGTATGGGACGGCTGAATTTTTATTCGCGATTACGATGTTGGTCCCATGGAGAAAGTTGTTCAGTTTGATGGTCTGTACCACACATATTGGGCTGGTCATTGAAAAGTAACCCTGTATACATATTCGGAATCAGAAAAAAACGCGCATCTACCAGTTTTTTTTTATAATTTTTTATGAGAAAATGTTAGTTGTGCCCTTTGTCGTTATGACGACGGCAGTATAGCTCCGTCTCTTTTACACTGGAATCATGATCGCATTAAACCGTCAAAATTCGACACCAGTGCGGATATTCGCGGTTTTTTTATGTGTGAAAAGGCTGAATCAAATAAATCTGAGGATTTTCTGACAAGATGTGGGTGTTATGGTTCACAACAGATGAAATTGAATAGGTTTTCAAATACTAGAAACTTAAGGTCCAAGTATTACATACCGAAGATGCCTTACTACGATAACTCGCCGTCGCGATTTAGCTCGCTATCTCACTGTCATACTCCTTGTAAGAGCGGCTTCACACTAGCGTTTGTCCAGCGTAGGCGTTTCGTAAACGTATGCGCAGACGCCGCGACTACGCGGCGCAGGTGTCGCGTTGTCGCGGCGTCAGTGCAAGGGTAAATGAATACGCTGCGTTAGCGCCGCAGGTGCGTGACGCATGCGCCGCGTTACTGCGGAGACATGTACAATCCTGTTCACATTCGACCTCTCCCCGCCACCCGTAGCCATGCATCATGAATCATTTTTTATGTGTTTACAATAAAGCACAAAATAATCACTTTCACTTGATGGTACATTCCTTATTGGGTTCTCCCATATTCTTTTATTTTTATCTTCATGTTTTCGCAATAATTTTCTTTTTAAAAGCAAAGTCAACAATAGAGTTTCCTCGTCAGAATCCATTTTGTTAATGATATTTCCGAAACGACAAGGCAATTGTGTGACGTCTGCCCCGCGTTAGCGCAGCGTTCAATTGACTCCAGAGGAAACGCCGCAACAACGCAACGCCTGCGCCGCGTTGTCGCGGCGTCTGCGCTGCTCATACGTTTATCGATTGCATTTGTTTTACATGGAGTGTGACATCGATGAAGCGAAATTGCTAAACCGCCGCCATGAGGTATCGCAGTGAGGCATCTTCAAAATGTAATTACCCTCAGTCTTCAAAGGTTTGCGTAGTTGAATCTAGATGAATTCAATTTTTTAATTGAATGATGATGTTGATCTAGAATCTATATTATTGCAATAGAATCGCTCAAACGTTTCACATCCGAATTCTAATATTCACACATCATAATCAGCCTATAATATTCCCACTGCTGGGACACAGGCCTCCTCTCTATGAGAGGGAGTGGGCCGTAATCTACCACGCGGGCCCAGTGCGGGTATAATATTCACACATACCAAAGCCAAAATATCCTTTGCCAACATATTGGACTAAAAAATTAAGCCTAAACTAAAAAAAATATAATGCCAATAGATTGGAAAGCTTTATTTAATGTTTAGAGGACGTCTGCCTTACAATAATAGAGCCTTAATTTTATCGTTCTTTGTCATATAGATATAGCGAACACGGGAACTACTTAATTTCGATGGCAATAATGATAACTGATTGATTCACTTGTGTATAAATAGTTATAGTGAATGTTCTAAAATTTAGGACATTGGTGTGTAAAAAGATGCGGTATAGGAACCATGTTTTTGTGTATAATAGTCTAGTTATAAGGGCAACTTACTATAGTTAGTAATTTCTTGTACATATCAACGTTTTTACGACACAGAGCGGCGGATTTTGTAATAAAATGTACAATCTCTTTGTAGGTTCCAGCATTTAAGATTTTGGTTAAAGTTTGTTTCATGTTTATCAGTTATGTTACTGGTCATTGAAGAAAGTTTTATTGAATATTATAGTTTTTCTTGTCCTAGTAAGTGCTCTCGTGAGACGAGTGGCACCCATTTACGACAAAAGCAACTACAATCGTCGACGAGTGTCGACGGACACCATGCCGCTCGTGTGAAATGTTCAACTTGACACTCGTCGACGGTTGCACTTGTCTTTTGTCGTTGACGCGAGTTTCTCGTGTGTATTCACACTAAGCCCAGTCCTTTGCCAAGCCTTTTTCGTCCTTCGCCTTTGCCCTGCAGACGCAAAAGTCCGATTAAATTGAACTATTGTTGTAGTTATATGTACGCACAAGCCTTAGGTCTTAACAAAATATTGGTAAGTAGTCAAAAGTGCCAATATTTTGAATGATTCCAATCATCATTTATTACATACACTGAAATTCTTTAGTGCCCAATAACATTACTGATACATAGGATTCAACCATTATTATATTTTAGGCGTCACGTCGAATAAGCTTTCTTTAAGTACATATAAATAATCAGTTTATTTTCCTTTTTTTTGTAAAGTTATGGCAGTATGGGAGGCGTGTAATGTGCAATCAAAATTCAAGATTAGATGATGTTATAGATCTGAGTTTTTATTTTAAAATATCAAACAAACTCTTTTGATGTAACTTACAGTTCTTCCTACACTGGTGATGTAGAATATCAGTGTTGTTTGCTAATTTACTAAGAACTGAGTTGGCAAAGTTGCATCATGAGCGGTCAAATGAAAATAGACTGTAAGCAGTGCTGTTTAAGGTTCCAATTGTATTTGATGTATCACAGAGATGACCCAAGTTTTATCGGAAAAAACTTTCAGGAACCAGTCATATGAATTCTATTTTTATACTTTTGTAATGTGGAAATTGTTTCAATGTGTTTGTAAACTTAATTTAGTCAAATTCAAGACGGTGAAAACTGTACTTAATGGTTTGGAGGTTTTTAGTCCGAAAAAATGGCGATTTTCTGATGCTTTCCAGTAAAAAGTGGGTGAAGTGATGCGAAGTCTTCCATAACAGTTGGAACCGTAAATAACATTGCAGTTCTTACCAGAAAACAAATGGAAATGTCTGTTATTATTGGTATCTAAATTGATTATCTAGTCTGTGATAGGAATGTCTATTTCTGTCCGTAAAATGTCTTACGACGCATGAATACCGGTTGATTTTATATCTGGCAGATAGGTTCAAATCTAGTAGATAGCGGTTTCCATATTTTTTACTTGACTAATGAAAAAATTATGAAATTCGATTTATCTTTACTTAGTGATACTTATTCTTTAACTATTTACACGAATTCTTTTTTATATGATACGATAAAGATTCGAAACGATATCTTGTCGGACATTATTCATAGTCATTACGAGAAAAACTAGTCTGAAACAACGTTTATAAAGGCGTGTTTATGATTCCTGAATAAGGCAATCTAAAATTAAGACCATGCATAGCATTATGATACTTGTTGTTAACTATTTTCCTCTATTAATCTTCCATTATTACTTACATGACTTCCATTTAAGTAAATACTGTACCATTTACCTTACCAAATCATGTTTTATATAAAATAAGGGCTGGTTCTTCAATCGACCGATACTTTTTATTTCTGGGATAAAATTGACGTCTTACAGTTTTTCTATGGACGAACTGGCAAAAATTCAAAATTATTCCTCCGTTAAAGTTATCTGGCGTTGTTAGCCCAAAATCCGACATATTACGGACAGAATTATCTTGAAGTCTGTTTAAAGTTTTTATGTACACAGTATTATGTATAGAAAAAACATTAAAACAAGAAAAAAATCTGGCAACCCAGAGTTACTACTTCCACATAATGTATGTTTTTTTTTTAAATATTTTAAATCTTGACAAGTTGTTTGCCATTAACTTACATGTAAATATTATAGTGGATATCTATAATTTTTATATTAAATGAGAATATACATACCGTAATCATGTTTTTGTATTATTTTATTATAGAAATGAGTACCTTACCCTATGAATAATAAAAGTCAAGAAATGTAACTTATGCCTCAAAAATGTCACCACGCAAATGTTTACCGCGGTGGGCGTTGCCGAAAAGGCCACCGCGCACCAGAACCAAATCACGGTGCTTTCCGGAATACAACGCTTTATACGAGCGCAGCTGATTGGCATATTTGGACGTAGATAAGCAAAAAGGAGCAAACTGCTCGTCAAGGTCTAAATTTTCGATTAGCAAAAACAATCCAAGTAAAATACGATTCGTATTTTACTTGGATTTTTTTTGCACATAAATCAGCTATAGAAATTGTAGACGTCATGGTTGTGGATATTTAAACACCATAAAATAAGAACAAAAAGATTTGGAGATTTTTTGGGGTTCAATAATAATAATAATAATATTTTATTTAACAAAAAGATTGTACAAAAATAACTTAAAAACTAGTAAGCAATTATAAATACAATACAAAATAGGAGCATCTGCAACCGAACTAGGTGACCTATAACCTGTATCTCTGCATGCAGCGCCAAACCTCTCAGTGTGTTATTTGTGTAAGAATTTAAGCTAACAAGTACAGTTTTATGTAGATTAAAGAAAAATAAGTAAAAATAAAATAAAGTAAACTAAGCTAAAAACTAAATGAGTTGGTGTGTATGTAGGTATGGAGAGGGGTAAGTGATCGTGTGAGGGGCGGTGAGTGTTAGGATGTGTGAGCACGTGTGGTGATGTATGGAATGAAAGTAAAAAGAAGAGCAAAAAAATACCTTAAAAGTTGCACAAAGGACCCTGTCTACTCTGGAACGATTAATAGTCTTTCTGTCTCATCATAAGTTAAGGTCAATAAATACTCCTTCGCCCTGTCTTTGCAACGAACCTTATTATGAGAGTAAATATCTAGAATAAAGTTAATTTTTTATTATAGACATATGGACCCAAAAATACAAAAAATCTAATAAAAGACGTTTTAGGTTTATGTTGATGAATAAACACTAATTGTTTCCTACGCCTATGGTTCAGGTTGGGGTCATATGTCAATTCTTGATGTTGCTTCAGGACTATAGTTAGTAGGAAGAGCTGTCTAACAGTAAGTACTTCGCAGTATTTATATAGCAACGTAGTGGAAAATAGTCGAGGCTTATAAGTGCAAATCTTTAGAATTGTGCGTTGAGCGATCTCAATAAATGTTTTGGGAGCTCCTCCCCAGGATGAATGCAATATGTTAATACTGACTGGCACAAGGTAGATTTGTTTCAATAACCGCATCAACTACGTGACGCAGCTTCTTGAAACACATAAATAAGCTTTCTGACTCGCGCGCTGAGTAATTTTATATGGTCTTTGAAGCTGAGGTTACCGTCGAAGAGGATCCCTAAGTATTTTATTGTATTCACACGTTCTATTGGCTTACAAGTGAAATGATCGCTGGTTGTGTTATTACTTAAATCATGAGTTGAGAAAATCTGTTTTCTTTAGTTTTTTCGTGTTGAGATATCGATACGGAACACGTCTGTGAAGTATAGGTACCTACATAATAAAAAAAACTGATATTTGAAGTGGCTACACTAACCGCGGTCGATGACCCACAAAAAAATCGTCAATTTCTTTATTGTTTTGTCATGTTGATAACGATATCTTTCACGTCTGCGGTGTTTTGCTAGCTAGTTTAATATGACCCTGTTTGTATTAAATTAATTATTTTTTTTTTTACAACCTAACTGGGAAATGTTTTCGAGTTGAAAGCTAAAATATAAAGCCTATCTCTCACGTACTCAATAGAAAGATTTGATCTTGACCTTTACGCCATTAGGCCGAGGGTTGAACACTTTCAAATGTCCCTCGCGATCCCAGACGCTCTAAAAAGAGGTATTTTTACCGACGAAATAAGTTTCTGAAGTGCCCAACGTTCTAGGGACGCTTGAGAAACATACATTTTTCAAAAACTTCGACTCGTCCACGATCTACCCCCTAGGGTCCTATAAGGTTGGAGTATATTCAGTTGTCCAAATTGTTTCATCCCTTTAGTACGTTTCGCGAGATTGCCAGTGTTTTTATGAAGGATTGTAAATTGGCGCGCAGTGACTGTGACTTGTACCTCACATACGTCGATATAAAGTAGATTGTATGGGTGCGATTGATTTCGGTATGGGTCTCGTTCAATATTAGTCTATTCATTTTTGATTTAAGGAATTTTCCTTTTTAATGCGTGAGAGTATGCTGCTGAAAGAAGCTGCTTAGGTCGTCTCATCACCTCTTCCTGGGCCAGCCTCGGCGGCGCTATTGTTCCTCAGGCACACATCATGTGGAGATTATTGCCCAGCGGTCAATATGCATGCGGTTGACGTGACCTGCCCAATCCTATTTCAGCTTGGCAGCCTTTTTGCCGACGTCAGAATTAAGTTATCAACCGCTTTTCAAATGCAGGTTGCAGATTTTAATAACTTAAGATCACGCTTGTGATTACCGAAAGGTAAGGCAGGCACAGCCAGCGACAAAATTCAATTAACACTTCAGATTAAAATAGCGAAAGCACTAGAAAGTGGCGGAAGGGCGGGCGTTTTGGGGGACTGTCTTTTGCAATTTTGACGTTCGAAAAGGGCTGATTCTCAGCCTAGTTTGATAAATGACTATTGATTTTGATTTTTAAATGTTTATGATTGTGTTGAATATTAATTAATCATCATCGGCACTGGAGTTAAATTAAAAGAAAGCAAAGATAAAGGTAAAATGAGATAAGATGTAAGATTATATGAAATGCTGAAATAAAATGTAGTACACGTAGGTACCCCCAAAGCAGTGGTGATCTAGTAAGTAGTAGGTACCTAGCGGCCTCGACGAGTTGTTCGGTCACCAAAAGAAATAAGTAACCAATAAGCAATGGGTTTCATTTTGACAGTTCAACAACATTCATTGCGTTATTTACGTTGTTGGGCAAATACACTTTTCGAACTTATGGAGCAATGGATTAGCAATAAGTATGCTTCAAAATAATTCAAATTGAAAGTAATAGTGTGTTACGCAATTAGGGTGCGGGGTCGTCGGTATAGTTGAAGTTAAGTTAGAAACCGTTGGAAGTTTTCCGTTTTCGAATAAAATAAAACAAAATTAATAGAAAACAAACAGTTAATTTATCAAGTTAAATTACATTCGGAAATATCCATCGGTTTCTTACTAAACTTCAACTATATTGACTACCCTGGTTACTTATCTCTTTTGGTGACGGTAGGTACCTACATTGTAGGTTCAAACCAAGTTCAAACCCAGTCAGGCGTGCTACTTTGTGTAGGTAATACATTTCATAACCAAAGCTCTAAAAACGATGAAGGAAAACACAGTGATCAAACCGGCATGTCGACACCTCCATGCAATAACATCGTAACTCACTTTTTGTGATTTTACAGGAGAGCGATTTTAAAGTTTGAAAAATTATAGCAAACTCAAAATACCCCGTACAATTTTTTAAGCTGGCTCTATTTAATATAGTTTAGGCGGACTATAAATAGGTATGGTTAAGTTGTAAAAGAAAAATGGTTTTCATGGGTTTTCATGACTTACGTGAAAAACAAAACAGTGAAATGACATATAAGTTACGAGGACAAACATTGTATGTCTGAGTTACAAGTTTTTTTGTAGTTTAATTTATTTTTGTGGTCAGATAATTGTAACTCCAAGCTGTTAAGTTACATAAAATGTTTTTATAAATTATATTCTATAAATTGTAATTCAAGTTTTACAAACTGTTCCTTAGTCTTCCAAAATGTCACAGCATATCGTTTACTAAAAACAAAAATAAACTAATTTATGGGTAGGTATACTTTGAATGGCCAACAATTGAATAAAGTAGAGTCCGTTCGCGACCTTGGTGTAACTATTGATTCATGTCTGCACTTTGACTTGCATATTGAAAACATTATAAATAAAGCCTTTCAAATGTATGGTTTTGTAATGAGATCCTCTAAAGACTTTGTGCGACCCTCTACTTTTTTGGTATTGTATAAAACTTTAATAAGGTCTCAATTGGAATACGCTATTCCTATCTGGAAACCATTCTACCTCAAATATAACACCAAGATTGAATTATTGCAAAAAAAGTTTCTACGTACAATCAACTATAAATGTTATCGTTCAAAGATCCCTTACAAACAATTATTACAACGGTATAATGTTTTAAGTTTAGAGTCTCGACGCTTACTTCTGGTTGCCATTATGCTGCATGGGCTGTGTAACAATAAATTTGATTGTACTGAAATCACAAACAAGTTACGCTACACAGTACCCCGAAATGTCATAAGACGGGCGGCCCGCGTGCCCCGGTTGTTCCATATGGATTCATGTAAGACCAACGCCGGGGCGCGAGTGCCTCTTCGACAGCTTGTGGAAACCTATAACACACACTTCATGGAAATTGATATCTTCTCTCTCTCTAGTAAAAAATTCAAATATCTGGCTATAAAAACTTTATCACAATAATCAAAGAACTTTAACTTGTAATGCGATGAGCAATCTCGTCAACTCTTCCGTTTCCAACTCTGCACATATTAATCCGTGGACAATGGTGTGGGTTATATGTTTACCAATTCATTATTTTACTCATAGTTTTAATTAAACCTTAACATGTAACTGTTTTCTTGTCCCTTAAATAAATAAATAAATAAATAAAGTTGCAATTATATTGTTGACAAAAAATATTTTTTGGATTAGTTACAATACTTTGACGTTGGTTTATTTTTAGAAACGATAGGGAATAGAATTAGAATGATAGTACAGAAAAATGCATTTTTTTTACATAACAATGCCGTTGTAACTCAATTTTTGGAAAAAAGTGAGTTACGATGTTATTGCATGGAGGTGTCGATGTAACCAAAAATTCGAAAACATGTGACATCTACAAACCGGCACTGGGCCCGCGTGGTGGATTCACTCCCTCTCAAAAGAGAGGAGGCCTGTGTTCCAGTGGGAACATTATAGGCTGATTATGCACAGAGGCCAGCACATCAAGCTACTCCAATCTGTCAGGTTTTATTGAATATGAACCTTATACCTTTGTGCTAAATTTGAAAATCTATCAAAGAAATTTGACAGATTGGGGAGGTTGACCTGCTGGCGTCTGTACACATATCCTACCTAGACCCACCTCTTTACAACCTCCTCCTTTTGAACTAATCTTTAAGACTAATTTAATTAGTCCCAAACATTAAAAGCTCGGCATTCTAGGGCATTTCTTTACTAACAAAATGATGCTTATAAATTCAGCATACCATGCGATTTATTTTCCCGACATTATCAATGTCTAATGTCCTTAAAATATTAGGCGAGTTATTTAAAATGTCTCGGAATAATGGAGTTAGAACAAAGGGACATGATTACATGAAGGACCAAAAGTTTTGCAGTAGACTGTTCGAGAAATAAAGATAAAGGAATCACGGGTTGGTTTTGTTTTGATGTACGCGTCGAGGACAATCGTAATGAGTTTTGGCGAACGACAGCCTAACCAGAAGCAAGGATTTATGTTGTAATGTACCTATTTATGTATTTCCTTTGTCACGACATGTGAGAGGTACACGGAGGGTCATGGGTCCAGATACAATGGCCCCGATTCCGTTGTTCATAAACTAAACTAAATTTAAGTTCAGTGCATCTTTTTCTTTCTATTTCATTACGAAAAGGACAGAAGATACAATATCAGTGTAGTCCACATATCACACGCACAATGGTCCAACTGAAGGACTAAGTGCGGAAACCAAACCCATAACATAGAACATAGTGTAGTCCTGTCAAATTAGATAATCCATAGACAAGTTTAGACGTGATTAAAAAATTGGCTACTAAGAATACGTCAGGCGCTGACTAATTTGACAGGACTAAACTAACATTTATTTTCTGTCCTTTTCTTAATGAAATAGAAAGAAAAAGATGCACTGAACTTAAATTTAGTTTAGTTTGTGAATAACAGAATTGGGGCCATTGTCAGGTATTCATCTTTAAGGCGAAAACTAAAACTAATCCAATTGTATCTCAGTTGAAACTGCGGAAGTTCTTTAAACCAAGTCAGTTGTTGACGATTCTACGTCGACTGCTCAGCTACAGGAGCGAATAAATAAAATAGGTGGACTGAATGAAAATTTGTTGTAATACACGGATAGGTACAAGTTTATAACAAACGCGGTGTCTTCGTCGTGGTAAGATTTCAAGTGGAGCGACGACTCGACGCTCGGAGCAGGAAGACGCGCGTGCGCCCGCGCCGCCCGTGCGCCCCTCAGCCGCCTCCGACGCCCGATGCTGATGCCGCAGCCCGCGCGCCCTCTCAGCCACCGCGCGCCTCCAACCAGTCGTAGGCATGCCGTGCATAGACACAGTTTTCTCAAGTATCTGGGCCACTGGGTTTCCAAAGACTTGAGAGATAGTCTAGATATTCAGCATGAGCGCAGGGCGTTAGCTGTCCCCTGCAATGTGTTGGCTCGCAGATTTGCAAAATGGACGACAGGCTATAGAGTACTTTCAGTTGTTTTATACAGTCATGCAGTCGCAGAGGCGGCGAGTTGTATTGTAAATGCGAAAGTAATCCTGCCTGTCTGTAACCTATTTACGCATAAACTACTGAACAAATCGTTATGAAATTTAATAGACAGGTAGCCTGGGACCTGAACAAGGACACAGGCTTTTCATTCTAGATATTTGTATCATTAATCAAATCAAATCAAAATTTATTTACTCGGACAACAATGATCCACAATGTTAGTAAATAACTTATAGCTAGTGTTAGTAAGTAAAATTATTAATAGGAATTTAAAGGAAATTAAAGTTTCAAGCCTTCTGCACGGAAGACGGCAAAGTAAGGTACAAGTTTCTCACTTGACCATCCTCCCCACGAAATGCCTAAAAATGGGAGAGTAGTAATTCTCTGTCACTGTTTTTAGAATGCTGTTGCTACTGGCTCGTGTTCTAGTTACTAGCGGTGCGACTTTTTTCGAATGATCGCGGGCAACAGCTATTTCAAAATAATTTCGATGAAGACAAGACTTAATTTGATTTGTAAAAGGGTATTTCCTACTAGGTACAGACGCCAATACATCAAGCTACCCGAAACTGTATTTTCCCTATCAACCTTGAACCTTATGCTGTAGCGATAAAGTTGAAAATCTATTTTAAAAAAATGACAGATTTTAGTAGCTTGATGTGCAGGCTGGCGTCTGTACCTACCATATCTTGAAGATACATATATTATATAGATTACTAGCTGACCCCGCAAACGTCGTTTTGCAAAAAAAAAAAAAAATAGATAGTAGCCGATTCTCAGACCTACCCATGCACACAAAATTTCTTACAAATCGGTCCAGCCGTTTCGGAGGAGTATGGTAACTAACACTGTGACACGAGAATTTTAATATTTTAGAAGAAGATTTACTAATTCGATCAAGTTAGGTGATACACGCCGACGCATTAACTTGGCCGCCTTATCCAATTTACTTCAAACTGATCGCGTCTCCACACAGCTCAGCTCACATTTAGAACCGCTCGTCATCCATTACGTAAAGCGCAGTTTTTGTGATAGGAAATGCCGCATTCATCCGCCTATTGTCGTGTGATCCTTTTTTCGCGAAGAAAGGACGCATTAGGGAGTCCCTAACTGAATGCGTTGTGATTGAGTGAACGAGCGATTTGTTTGGAGCCTGAAAACGCTCGGGTCATTTATTTTTTGAAGGATAACATAATTATACCTACCTTTTTAATTTAAGTATAAGAATGGGCCTAAATTTAAAAATCCATTTCAAAGGTTCTTTAATTTTTATTTAGGATCATTTCTTGAGACCCTGGGATCCCGAACCTTTGGAAGGCGTACGAGGGGCCGGAAGCCAACTCGCAGAGGCCCGTTAGACGTTTTTACTGAAATGAGGCACCATTTCTGTTGTCGAATATACAAAACGAGTTCTAGTTTTGGTCCAAGCTAACCTATATCTTCCAGCTAAGTTAAATCTTATCGAACCACAAATCTCACCGTGATAACATAGGTGAAGTGAGCGTGAAGTGAACTATCAATGGAGGCAATCCCTAACATCAGGTGAAATGACAGCTCACTTCACCTTAGTTTTCACGGTGAGATTTTTACAGCAGTGCTATTCTGTAAAAATCCCACCGTGAAAACTAAACATTATCTTTTCACTAACAAAGTTCTCGTAATAACTCATGCAGTGACAAGATGCCTTCAAGAATTAATGTCGCCGCTAATAATGAACAGTCGCTCGCTAGCGTGAAGATAGGAGAATCTTTAATGATTAGTTTATAAGACACCATATCTCTTTTTAAACGTTGGTTTACTTTGCCTGCGTCGCAACGCATCGCCTGCCCGTGGTATTTCTTCGTTTTCACTTAACATTATTTGTGTTTTTTTTTCTTTTTGCTCGTTTAATAAGGGTCCTAGCGTGATGTTAAAAATAGCCTACCTCAAGAATTGGGCTACCAAATGATTTTTTTTTTTTCAAATCCAATAGTATAGTAATAGTAGTTCCAATGTGTCTTCAGCTTTATTATTAGTTTAAGAATTAAAGAAGATTTATATTTTCCATCGATTCCTTTTTAAAATCTCGAATTTATAACACATTAATCACACTACGTTACAAAAGTTAGGTCTACCATAGACAATGAGCTATCAGCACTATTAATGGCCAGTAAATTAAGAACTTCTTATTAAGGAAGCTTGCGAAAATTGGATGTACATTACCATTGCTGCAGTTCTTCGCTAACTATATGACGGATCGCCAGCAATATGTAGATTGCAATGGCTGTGAATCTCGACCGTATTACACCAGGTCCGGCGTAAGCCAGGGCAGCAATGTAGGGCCTCTCGAGTTTAATATAATGATAAATGTCTTACCGGAAGTCGTCAGACATGGGACTTGTTTATTGTTTGCAGATGACCTGAAATTGTTGCTCGAGAATGTCTCAGTTAAGCGGTCGGCCTATTAATTACTAAACGAAACGTTTTTCATGTTTGTACTGTTTATTAATAGCACTTCATTAGTAATTACGTACTAAACAGGATACTTAATGATAAATCTTACTACTTAAAAAAAAAATACATTCTTAAAAAGGAACTTTTATGAATTAAACAATAACATAATTTTAAATACAATTCAATCATAACTTGCATTACAAAATCAGCACAAAAAATATAATTGATGAAATATCTTTTACCCTTTCAAAAGCTCAAGTTTTCTAGAATATTTTGAGTTCTTAACTCGATAATTAATCTTTTGTTGCTTGCTTCAAATCTGTCTTAATCAGGACATCGCTGAACTGAATAAAGCCTCGTATCCACTAGGCAACAATTAACGCGCAATACGTGACGCTCAACATGTTCGGCAGCGTTGCACAACAGCGCGCGACGTTGCCAGCTGGCGCGCAATATGACGCGGGGCTTCTTGTTTGTTTCCGTGCAACATGCAGTTGAGCATTAAAATAATGCGCAGAAATGTCCGTGTGGTGTAACGAACGAGTGCTTATTCGGTTATAATTAGTAAAAAAACCGTCCACATCATGGAGATCACTGAATACATTTTCTTTATTTTGTAAGTAATTTCTAACCTACCGAAGTGGTTCTTTCTTTTAGATGCATTTTTCGATAAAATTATAACCACCGCCGCTGAAATCAACCCTAGTACCTCTGGCGACATGTTGTCGACGACTGATCATGCGTAGATGGACAACTTTGCTAAACAAAAGTTCCGCGCTAACTTTCAACATGTTGTGCAACAAATGTTGCCTAGTGGATACGAGGCTTAAGGGTCGGCGTCTATTGAGGCGTAACAAGATTAATTGATTTCAAGTGATATTATATTATCTGTTATTATGCCATATATTACACACCCCTAATTATAAGACGATTTTAGAGAAAAAGTGATTAGGGGTGACTAAGCTTAATGAGACCAACGGGGTAATTGCGTAACACACTATCAGTAGCAATGGCTTTCGTTTTGCAAGTTCAACAACATTCATTGCGTTATTTACATAATTGAGCAGACATTTTTTTAAACATATGAAGCAATGGATTAACAATATCTTTCAAAATTATTCGGATTGAGATTTATAGTGTGTTTCTCAATTAAGGTGCTGGTTCATACATTTTATATTCGAGTAATTTTTTAAGATGAATCTGGGGAATGATAATTAGATGATACCATTAAAAGTCAATTGATCATGGCTATGTGGAAGAACATGGGAATACCAGAAAAACAGGGCAAGGTTCTAAAAGTAGGCGGAGTCAAACCCCGTTTTTAGCAGGCAGTTGAAAAGTATTAAAAAAATCTGTCATATATCCCGTTATTACAAAACGAGTTCTAACTTTAGCCATAGCACAAACCTTCGTGCTCATTATTGTATTATAAACTTTATTTCAAAACACGGTAAAGTTCTTAAATACAAATTTGACAACTTAAGACTTGTGTTTGACGTTCGTTTTGAATTACTTTAACTATTTCGGAATAAAGATCGAATTCAAAATTGGCTCGACGGTTTAATCCCGGCTCTAAAGATAAACTTTATTTTGTAACACCGCGGTATCAGTTCCAGACTTTTATGTTTTGTTTTGAACGAAAATTCTTATCTAAATAATAAGTAATCAGCAACCTCAACAGACGTAACTTAAACCTAACTTAACCCTAAAATATCACATTGAAATTCAAGCAGCGTTCTGCAGTACGAAGTAATAAGGCGGATGTAGTCTGTTAACTCCTACTGTGGCCATGGTGGGAAGCGGTCCGTGCCACTCCAGCCTGTACTTATCTAAGACCCTGGTGGTTAGGGAACCTAGCATATGTCCGACTACTCCAGTACCTGAAAAGAAATGAAAATCATTTGAAAATCAAATCAAATGAAAATCATGCTCATGCAACTGCATACGAATAAAGCGACTAATCACCGTTCGCGATTTATTTGCCAAACTTGTAAACAAATATGAGTATTTGGAAAAAAATACTTTTTATGCACACAATAAACTTCAGTTTACGCTACAACTTCAAACATTTTTATAACTTTTTAAATAGTGTTAGTCACTTTGAAATCAACTTATTTACCATTAAAATAAAGTTGATATTTGTTTAACTTGAAATAACAACAATTCGAAACGTACATTTGAATAGATCTTAGGTAATACATTAACATCACGCCTGTACTTTTTGAAGGGCAGACTCTACGTTGCTATTGCTAAATCTGATTGCTTTCCGTGATTGTCCCTAGACCAACTAGGCTGGTCGTCTACATTTATTGCGACGATTCTTTTGGTTTCATATGCATATGATATTAGGAAAAGGGCAATTACCATTATTTCCACCTTACCATCATAAAACTATGCTATGCTAGTTTTAAGAATGTTATTAAATTACGGAAGTTAATAAAATACCTGGGCAGGCTTCTCCAAAAGGCAAGGATGCTAAAGGATGGGCTCTCGAAGCCTTCAGAGGCTCCCAACCTTCGCTGCACCATCGTTCAGGTACGAAGGCTTCTGCGCGACCCCATTGCTTCTCGGATTTGCTGGTGATGCCGTGCGCCAGGACTATGTCCACCTGTGGAAGAAAATGATGACTTAATTTGGTTGTAAATATGATATTGAGTACGCCTATAATTTCTGAAGGTGCGGTAAGGATAACCTAGTAGGTAGGTTAAGGTACACTTAACCTAATCTGCATTCGCGACTTATTTGCCAAAAATGTAAACAAATATGAGTTTATGGAAAAGTAACTTTAATTCCTACACAATAAAGTGCAGTTTACGCTACAACTTCAAACATTTTTATAACTTTTCAATAGTGCTATTCACTCTGAAATCAACTTAATTACTATTACAATAAAGTTGATATTTGTTTAACCTGAAATAAAATAAATTTGAACAGACAGTACCTACTAAGTTAAGTGTACACACGGCTACACATCAAACTATACGTTTCCAGTTTTAACTGATCTCGCACTCTCGCACTCTCGCGCTCTGACTGGTTATGTATAGCTTGATGTGTAGCCGTGTGTACCTATAGTAAAAACTCTCTCCAGTAAATGATGTTCTTAAGCCTTATTTACTCGATGCATTGCAAATTCCTTGACTGTAGCATACAATAAAATTGAAGCAATAAAATAATTTGTATCGTCTTAAAAAAAACTGTTTAGAGTTTTAGACGATAAAAGTATTTTTTTCCATTTCTAGATTATGATGAATGTCCGTGCCTTTCATATTAAATGCACCATTTTTACACATGAGTTTCCTGATAGTTATGAAAAACAACAGTTAACTGTTGCTACAAGTTATGGTATGCCACAGGCAATCGTATTATCAGGTTTATCGGTTATTTATCGGTCTCTGGGCTTCTACTGAAAAAATCTTTACAATACTTTGCCCAAGAGGTAAGAGCATTGCACGTAAAACGATACGCTCAGTAGTGCTGCTGTTGCTACTACACCAAAGTAGGATAGGATTTTTATTATTAAAGTCCGCGCGGAACTAGTTGGCCGCGCCTTAGGTATGTGAGCGGTGGGACGGAGGGGCGGGGGCGCATTACTTAGTACGTGCGTTGCGAACCGCCGCCTCACCTCTTACCCCACTTCAGCGGCCAACTAGTTCCGCGCGACTATAGCCTAGTTTTTTTCGCAACTTTGCGAACATCAAACGTCAATCAACGTCATCAACGTCAATCGTCATTCAAAGTAAAGAGTTACATAAAGTAATAGTTCGTAAGTATTTGTTTCGTAGTTTTGGGTGGTTCCCACTTTCCCAGTATTTCCAATTTTTTTTTTTTCATTTATCTACTAGTTGACCCCGGTGAACTTCGTACCGCATCAGAATCAATAAGAATGAATGTATGAGAAAATGAATTATTTTCAATATTTTTTTTCGTGAAATTTTCCCTTGGGTTGATAGTTATTCTGCTATTCGGGGCGGAGACAAATCCAACAAATCTAAGATAATAAAAATCGGTCCAGCCGTTCTTGAGTTACAAATGGTGTTATTAACTAACCCGACTTTGTTTCATTTATTTCACTAGATTTTTTAGCCACTTAGCGAACATCGTTCAATCTAAACAGATGGATAAATTAATACTCACTGGTGTGTTGGATGGTTCCCAGTATCAATGTAAATATTTTATTTTTTTCTAGTTTGCGTTGTCACAGAATCAATGAATAATTGCTTAAGCAAATTGCTTTCCCAGATCTGAATTTCTATTAAAAACACAGTAGGTACCGCTTCGTGAAGTAAAATGAAACTTTGTTATCTTTGATAACATAAAGAAAGTATGAGAAACCCTAATTTAGGAAAGATTGTTTGAATGATGTTCGCTCTGTTTGAGACCGGGTACAGTTGGCGAAATTGCATCGTTGTACATTATGCACGGAGACGAAATACAGAGCTTGAAAAAATAATGTTGTTTTTATCATGAAATGAAGGAGATGTAACTTATACATCCAGACTAATGAAATGTCTTGAGAATTAAAATAAGACATTCAAAGTTCCACTGAGCATGATTAAAGAGATATAATCAAAACACAACACTCCTTTTTCGGGCAGTCGTTTAATAAGAAAAAACTTGTGTTCAAAATAGTGTTCACTGAATATTATTAGTCATTAAAACCACTTTAAAAACAGTGATTTCATATGCATCGATTGGGAAGTGTTTTTGCGATAAAAGGCAATGGCTTCCGGAGTTCCAGAATCACCAGTTCCAGTTCTACTTAGATCGGAACCAGACTGGTGAACCCTTAAAAAAAATTGGAAACTGCAGAGAAGAAGAACCGCTAATTTGCATGGTTCTCGGTCCTCACATGATCACCAAGACAATGCCTGGACTTTTAAAGAGACTGTGTGCACCTCTCAGTTTAAGTCGGTGATTGAGTACAGTCCGCGAGGCCTAAGCTGAGCTTTGCATTTGTGTGAGTGCAGTGCACTCACACAAATATGTGCACAGCACTAGCACAGCACATAGATAGTGTAGGTGTGACGGCGGCCTAGAGCGCGACGCTTTGCTTGGTTTAAACCGGTTTGTACGGCTTTTTGGCAATCGGCCTGAGGCGCACTCACACAGATGCAAAGCTCAGCTTAGACCTCGCGGACTGTACCTAGTCAGATAAAAACACCGAACATGTTTAAAAAAAAATGACGTGTATACCTAAGTGTTTGTACAAAACTACTTTTAAAAAAAGCAAGGTTTTATGCAAAATTTATTTTCAATACATAATAAGGCCCACTCCCTATTATCGAGATGAGGCTTGTGTCCCAGCACCGGGAACATTAAGAGGAAATGCGGGTGGTCTTTTCTTTATAGAAACGGTCTCGCCTGTTTTCTTTCTGGTTAATGACCATAGAGCAATTGTTTTTTACAGAATAATAAATATTAACTACTTTTCTATCTCTATGTTTTCCTTTTTGATGATACATTATTTTTATAAGCATTAGAACCCTCAAAAAATGCTCAAAATTGCCGATTTAAACCGCTGTCAACAGAGGCCTAGTGTGTACAAATTTGACAACTAAACCACTAACCAAGTGTAACTAAGTGTGTGTGTTACTAAGTAAGTGTTTGAAATGAACCTTTTTGACGCAGCCGTGAGGCACACACAATTGTTGTTTGCAACATTATTTTTATTTTTTTGTGTTTCACGAAATGGGTCCAAATAAACTTTTTTTCTTTCTTTATTTCTAACTATTAATGAAAAAAGAAAAACATAGGGACACAGTATATATTTTATATATCCTTCATACGAAGGATTCCTTCGTATTCAGTTTATGAAATATCTTTTAAATTGGTCCAATATTGGAGGAGGAAATAGGCGGGAGCCAAACCTCGAATTATGACTTTTTACTTAGGCTGTTTCAAAACTCTCTCCGACCGCATTCCCTCTTAAAGGCTGATTACGCTTATAGGCTATTATGCAAAAATCTTTTAAACTTACCCCAGCCGGTATCTCATAACCACCAACAATAATATCTTCCCTGTTCCGTCTGACCACTCCTCCAGTCGCCGGATGGAGTCTCATAGCTTCCCTGGCACAGGCAGCCACATAGGGCAGCTCTGTGCAGTCAGCTCCGGCCTCCCTGGATGCTCTGGACCAGTGGACTTCGTCGTGGGCTCGCTGCTGACGAGCCGCGTGGAGCGAGAGCTGGTAGAACATGTTGATGGCTGTTTGGGCAAGCTGTGGGAGAAGAAGTTGGTTGAAGATCTGAGGATGTAAGACCTATACTCCTATTCCGTAAGCATAAGGATGGCATTAAAAGCAAAAAAAATTGCTTACAATAACAACAGTTTACTGCTTTTAATGACATCCTTATGCTTACGGAATAGAAGTCAAACAGACGGTAAAAAAGTTTCTTTAAATGTCTAATCTAATTGTAAATGGAATATAAGACAGGTGGAAATACAACTAAGTAGGTATATTGTTAATGTACCTAACCGCTGTTTTTTTCTTTATGGGTACAGTCACAAGTACTTTTACCACAATTCAAAAGCGATTTTTTCGTGGAATAACGATTGAAACTTTGAGATTTATTATTATGACCTATTTCAATTCTATGTGTTCCAAAATATTATCTTCGCAACCGTATTTGATTACAATCAATACAGTAGGAGTAAATTATCTGCATCCAGTTAGACTGAAAGCCGACCCCATCCTAGTTGGTAAAAGGTAAATTGATTAGGGGCTGTTAATTTATTACGTAAGACGATTTGAGGGGGTCCAAACAAGTCTTATTTTTTCTTACGTGGGGGTGGGAGGGGTCTAGACTGTTCTTACGTAAGATCACAAAAGTAAACAAATATTGTAAATTTTTAATTTTTTGCTACATTTTCTTTGCAATTTTGGTAGATACTGATCTTATGTAAGATTGAAAAGGGGGGAGGGGGTTCATCCAAGTCTCTTGGGTCAGTAAGTGTTTAAAATTATCTTACGTATAGTACAGTACTTAATTAAATGACAGTAGGAGAAAATCAGTTTTAATAAAAGCTAAGTGTATACATATTAGTGCTCGTGAGTGTACATAGGTGTATAATGATGTCGTAACCAAATGAAAATTTCATGGTATTATTTCTTAGAATTCCCTAGAATGTACAAATCATGTTAACTATTTTTTTTTCATTCTTAGATCGTGATGAATGTCCGTGCCTTTGATATTAAATTCATCATTCTTGCACACGAGTTTCCTGATAATTATAAAAAAATATGAACATAAAAAAACCCATAAGTAGTTATTAGTAGTCATTTTCAAAGGGCAAGGTAATTGTATGGAACAAAGAAACATATTATCATAAGAATCATAATATTTAACCGTTTGAAACTGACGAAAATAAGATGCAAATATTTACTACTAGCTTCTGCCCGCGACTGTCTGCGTGAAAATTATTTGTTCCGACCCACCCCGTCGCATCGCATCGCCTGCCCGCGCTATTACTTCGTTTTCGTTTATCATTCTTTCATACTTTTTATTTATTTATTATAACTTTATGCACAAGTAAAAACTGTACAAAGGCGGACTTAATGCCTTGGGCATTTTCTACCAGTCTACCTTAGGGTGATGCAGGGGGGTTTTTCTTTTTGCTCGGCCCCTAAGAGTCTTACCGTGATGTTATATATAGCCTATATATAGCCTTACTCGAGAATTGGGCTATCAAATGCAAAACTATTTTTTCAAATCCGGTTGGTAGTTCCAGAGCATAGCGCGTTCAAACAAACTGTTCAGCTTTATACCAGATACCACGATAAAAACTCAAATTGTCAGATTGTGAACGTATTGACTCCAAAGGAGTAATAAATTAATTCAATCTGAAAATAAGGGATATTTAAGATAATTTACAGGATGAACTCCAGCCAGTAGGATGTCGGTAGCGAGTGGTAAGATCCGCCTCTGAAGCGGCCTCAGTTTGTCCAGCAGCACTTGTTCAGGCCTGAGCTCTCCCGAGTTGAGCGAGTCCAGTGCTTTCAGCAGGAAGTGTTCCGTGAGACTGTAAAGGAAAAACAAATGAGTCATCGTCACCTAGCCCTTTGCCAACTTCGCTGGGGTCGACTTCCAGTCTAACCGAATGCAGCTAAATACCAGGTTTTTAAATGGAGCGACTGTCTATCTGACCTCCACAAACTCTGTTACTTAACACGATACTCCTTGGTAAGACACAAATGAGGATGACGTAAAATAACGATTAGTATTTCTATTCATTTTAGAAGTATTGACGAGTCAACAAAACAAAAGTAAGTAGTAGTAAAAAAACTCGACTGCATATATCTACCTACATAAAATACACTTAATGTTTCAATGCAAAAAACAAAACTTGAAACTTGTTTATATTTCACGAGTCGTATGGCTTTCATAGAGAAAGTTTATGACGTGTAGAATCACCCGCTTAACGCTTATTTGTACCTAGATGATTATCGCCAGCATGTATTATAGTAGGTACTTGTGCCTAAGTTACCGCTTCACCTAACATGGCTAAAGGATCCCGGTGCATTCAAACTTGTAAAATATTGTCAAATATTTTAACTCTGTGTTTACGTCGTCGTCAAACTTTACTTGACTTATCTGGTAATTCTATAAATACATGTCCTTGGCATTATGTTTATCATTTCAGACAGGGTTATTAATTTTATTGTATAAGTAACCGATGTTAGTAAACACCAATTACCTACGATTGGCAAGCCGGTTTAAATGAATTTGAACGTAGTTTCGAACTAGACTAAGTACCTATTTGAGAATTTAATTAAATATTTTATTTTATTGGTTTAGTAGGTGCTTGATTATTGAGGGGTTCGTGGCTAAGTAATAACAGATGCACGAGCCGATCAGGTTAATTAACCGTTTAACCGCCCGAATTTATATCAGTTGTCGTGCCCCCAGCGCCCGGTAGGTACAGTGATTCGATTTTTTTTCGTTTTTCGAATAACTTGATAAAATACAGCGTAATTAATAAAAAAAAACAGAGTAAACGAGCTGTGGTATTTGGTCGTAAATATACGAGCCTCGCGAAATCGGCACGAAAATATTTGTCGGATTAATCCGACGTAGGCGGTTAAAAGGTTAAGGTATGCTTGCCGCGGACCATCTTTATATACCGAGACCCAGCCGTGCCTCGAAAAGCACGTTAAGCTGTTGGTCCCGGCTGTCGTTCGTGGATTTTTGACAGTCGTTACGGGTTGTCAGAAGCCCGAAAGTCTGTCAGCATCAACCAGTCTTACCAAGGGGTATCGTATTATCAGATCAGAGATCAGATAGGCAGTCGCTCCATGTGAAATATATACTGGTATTCAGCTGCAACCGGTTAGACTGGAAGTCGACCCCAATGAAAGATTCTCCTTCCTTCGTCCGTTTCGTATAATATTCTCATTTATGTTATGGTTTATCCAAAATATCTTCTGAGTACTTAAAGGAAAAATACGATAAGTACTGTATAGGTATGCTAATTTCATTACGGCGCAGCTTTCAAAAACATCTGGTCTTTGTTTGGCTTATCATAACGGTGTATTTTAATTTGCATTTAAATCTTGAATAATTTGTTTCTTTATATTACAGGAACAATAAAATCGCGGAACAGAACTTTTAGGCGTCAAATCAAAAGGATTAATTTATTTTTGATGTTGTTAATTTAAAAAAAGATGCTGCTGGCATTTGTCTGTTGGCAAAATATCTGTAAAGAGGCTCTTTATACATTAGAGACTTAGAGGCCGAAGCGCAGAACGGTGGTCGGATCAAATATACGACGACGACAGCCGATTCGATCGGATACGACAACAGGCGAACGGAGCTGATTGCGCGTCGCAGTATACTTTCGGCTAGGATCGCGTGTCGCGGAAGATTCCCGCGGTTAAGCTGCTGTGCGCAGCTTGGTAATATAGACTCTATATAGGGTTATTTGTAAAACACCAGCAACCTCTTAAGACGTCATTGTACTCATCATTATGAACAAGTTTTACTATGGGACCAAACCTGAAATCGCGAAAAAAAAATCAGCTGTTCCCTACATTTATCTTCGTTGTCTATCTCGTCAACCTCTTAAGAGGTTGCTGGTGTTTTTCAAATAACCCTGTATACTGTGTACACGATTTAATATCGTTTAAAGATTGTAAAATCCGTTCCGACACGATGTGATGTGAGCCGTTTGGTGGAAATCATCCTTTAGACGCTAATTTTAAATTGTTGGATACAAAAACTTCCTTCCTATTTTCAATAACGTTGAAAGGAACGAATCAATTATAGATTCTTGTGCTTTTAAAGAAGGAAAAAAAAAACAACGAGGAAGAGTACCATCGACACGAAAAGAAGACGAAGAGAAGGATTTTAAAGTGAAAAGGTACTTAGTAAAAATAGCTCAAATGAATGGCACTCGAAGCAATGTACAAAGCATGATTCTAGAACAAGTTTATTTAGAAATGAAGTGACCGGCCTAAACTAAAAGGATGAGAGTTTCTGAAGGAACTCACTCCCTTTCTGAAAGAAAATCAATCTTCATAAACGCTCACCTAAAATGTCTGTCAAAGGCCTTCAGCGCACTGTTGAAGGTCGAACTCTCAGGGGTCAGAGTACCCTCACTCCGCACCAGATAGCTTCCATCAGCGATGTCTCGGCTGACACGCACCAGACGTTCTGCCGCAGTCAGCTCCTCGAGGGAACGCTTGGAGAGGGAGCAGAGCTCGTGGATCTCATCGTCTAGGGAGGTTTTTTCTGGTTTTCTAAGTAAAAAGAGACAAAGAAGATATGATTTTTTTAAATGATAAGCTACATTTACCTACATACTCATATGTGTCATGTGTTTTATGGATAAAATAAGAATCTCAAAAAGTTTGGAATATTGATCGAGAGCAAAGAATTATACGACAGTAATTTGTGATGGATTTTCATCTACCTAGACTGACAAATTAAGCATTTGTTAATGCATGGATGGTATATTTATTTGATTGAAATGCCCTAAACTAAGGTCGTACCAATACTAAGAATAAACCGTGTCAATATACGCTAATAATTCCGTGACCCCTCTGTGCCTCGGAAAGCACGTTAAGCCGTTGGTCTCAGCTGTCATTCGTGGATCTTTGACAGTCGTTACAGGTAGTCAGAAGCCCGAAAGTCTGACAACCAGTCTTACCAAGGAGCATCGTATTACCCAGTAACTGGGTAGTGGTCAGATAGGCAGTCGCTCCATGTAAAATACTGGTATTCAGCTGCATCCGGTTAGACTGGAAGCCGACCCCAACATAATTGGGAAAAGGCTAGGCAGATGATGAATATACGCTAACATTACAGAGATTAACAATAATTTTCTGATTTTGAGTTTTGGGGAGTTGCTTGCAGAGTTTTTTAGGTTTATTACAGTCATTGACTCATTGTTGTAGAATTATCAAGCAACTTACTGGTTATCAGCGGTAGGTATGTGCACAGGTCCGTCGAGGCAGCCCAGTCGTATGCCGAAGATCATCATGCCGATGGTCTCGATGGCCCACCGGTAGATCTCTGTTTCCAACTCATCGTTCAAAGCGTTCTCTGCGTGGCGCAAGTCTCCCAATCTATGAGAAGGATTAGAGACCGTTATTAATCTGTGATACAAACCAGAAAGAAATTTCAGAAAGATTATATTCGGGAACTCTTTCATCTTTCTTTTCCTCTTTTTTCGAAATATTTTTTTTGTACATGTTTAATTCGTTTTAGTTCCAGTTTAGTTGTCATACTTTGACACTGAACTAGTAAAAATCTCAGACAATAATATTTACCAGTAGTTTGCGCGAATAAACGATTACGATGATACGAGTTCACACAATTCTTATTGTCAAAATCTAAAAATTAGCACGTTTTTTGATATATTATGTACATATTTTGTCACGATCATAATGATTTAAAATAACTGGTTTTTGATAAGGTATTCGTAATTGACTTCATGACATTCATGAATTTGACAATGCCACTTCAAACTTGCGTCTTTAAATTGATCATTATGGAACTCTGTAGTTGGCTAATTCTCACACTCAAACGGAAAGTCAATTTACATGTGTAGTACTATTATGCTAAATCTGTATTCAACGATGAACACGTGAATCAACAATAATAAACATTATATAGAAACTGTTTACCGATTTGTCTAGGTCATGCATTTATTTGCACAGTTCATTCATCTTAAGAGTCCGGTGACTAATATAAATATGAATAAAAACTGCATAGTGCGATCAGTGACCTAGGCGACATATATTTTGTTTTTCTTTTTTAGTATTATTTACCGTTGGGTGAACGTTTTTTAATGTTTGTTTTTATATTTATAGGTGGTTCGTTGCTTTTTTGTGCACCTAAGATCAAGGTCATTTTGGCTATCGTCTGAGCAAACCGTTAGTTTGTTTGTATGATCAAGGATTTGTGTGGATCAAACACTCTTGATCAAGACAAATCTATGGGTCCAAAAAAACGTTGATATTAGGGTGTGGAATAACTAAAAAGTGCGGCGTAGCGTTATGTATGTAGTTTCTGCCAAAATCGTGAGTTTATGTATGTATGACAGTGTTTAGGAATGAAGGTTATTTTTAGTGATTACTTTAAGTACCTAAGTAATTGTTACAGCCTATTCAAAGATGTAGCCTTTCCGAGCGGCTATTTTCAAACTACTAAGGTTGAAGATAATAGTTGAACATTTACCTTCTGGTGGTGTCAGCGGCAATGTCGTCGAAAGCCTTGTCGTAGCACTTAAGAAGTGTCCCGTCTTGCAGGAGAGCTCGGATCGCAGCCCATATCGCTTTGGGTTCGTCACTGCAAAGAAAATTCTTGACATAAGTATGTGTTTATTTATTTCTTTTGGAAGACTTACGGCTAAACAAAACAGACTAAGAAATTAAAAATGTGACTGACACCCATTACAAATCTAATAATTATCAGAATTGACTGATTGATTGATTATCAAATAAATATACAAATAATTATCAGTTAATAAAATATATCTGTGAACAACACAGTACTGCCAATAAAAACAATAAACCGCCAAAGCCAAAACTATACATTAATATTATTTACCCACAACAATACAATATATGTGCTAAAACTATTATTTGAGCAATATCAAGCATTAGGTGAAAAAGTTAAGGTTCAAACACTTTCTGGCCACGGTTTTATTGACTGAAATACCCTTCTTCATTTCAGCGCGGTACTAGAACCTATATATAGACTTCTATTAACTTAGAGGTTAGAAAAGTGTAACAAGGTTTCAACCTGGAAAAGGCGTATGACCATAAATGGACGGTGACGTAGTGAGTTTTTTCATTCGGAAAAAGGGATATTCAGTACTTATCTGGTTTCAGAACATGACATTTAGTTAGTTTTTATCGATTTCTTGTCAAATTCAAATTATTCAAATTCTAATTAATTTATTATTCGTGAACACAGGGTCCAACGATCTTATAATTATAATGTAATGTTTGGTCCAGCCCAAGTTCCGCCAAAAGGCATACAAAATAGTGCTGCTACAATTAAAATTAAATTAATTGTAAAAAAAAACAGTGTCAGCAAATAAAAATTGTCAAAACTTAAATAAAATAGTACAAAAAATTAAAAAAATGTCAGCAATATTACATTTGTAAAAATAGTTAAAATCATCTAAGTAATTGTCATAAAAAATATTAAAATGTCAGCAAAAAAATTAAAATTATCAATATTTACTAACTGTTATAAATATTTTAATTACATTTGCATTATAATAAAATTCAATTAAATAAATGATAACACAATAATAATTCCAGAATTTACATTAAATAAATTTGTCATTCAGAAACTGGTCTAATGTGTAATAGCATTTTCAAGTAACCGCTTCTGTAGAGTGTTTCTGAACTTTTGTACTGGCATGCATTTAGTTGCATCGGGTACTTTATTAAAAACTTGGGAGCAATACCAAAGAAACTTTACTTCATCAGTGCAGTTTTACATTTAACATGGCATAATGTTCATATATTGAGCACGTATGGGTAATTTCTTGACTGTGGCCATTTTTTTGAATAAGTGGGCATTATTTTTTACAAACAAAGAAGTTTCAGTTGTCAAAACATACATACTGCGATATCATGCGGAAATCCTTATCGAAAACAATTCGGTAGTTTAATGCACCTTTAATTTGGTGATAAGTAAATGGACACTTTGAACAATAAATAATACCGGTAATAAATGGGCATCATAGTCAGCCTATAATGTTCCCACTGCTGGGACACAGGCCTCCTCTCTGTGAGAGGGAGTGGGCCGTAATCCACCACGCTGGCCCAGTGCGGGTTGGTAGATGTCACATGTCTTCGAATTTTTGGTTGTAGGACATGCCGGTTTCCTCACGATGTTTTCCTTCACCGTTATGAAAGAAGTCGTGATGAAATAATTTACACAAAGTAAAGCGTCTGTCTGGGTTCGAACCTACGACCTACAACTCGTAAGTCGCGGCCGTTACCACTGGGTCACCACTGCTCACGTAACTTAGTAGAAGTTGCTACGTAACTTAGTAGAAATTATTTATTTACAAAATTTATAGCTTCTCGTGACGGATACTTTAGAATGTTTCTTTTTTAGTGCATTAGTGCATCGCGTCACGTTTTTGGATTTGTGAGACACGTTACTATGTTCATCGTGACTTTAAAGATATGTAAATCGGTTTGTAAAAGAAAAAACTTTGGATGTTTTTATCGATTTAGTTCAATATTATTTAACTGGTTTCTACGCTTGATTTTTGGTTAAAGAGGAACAGCATCAATCATCTACATGGTAATTTCGACAAGCTTCGGCGTTACAATTTTTTAATTTGTTAGCTATCTTGTTTTCTAACCAAACGACCGAAAACAAACCGTAAATGAGCCGTAAGGTATAACTTCACATTATTCCACACTCCCTTTTCATTCAAATAGTTCTGTAAGCACTCAAAGGATGAAAAATCCAGGAGATTTTCCACACGGGTAAATCGGTCCTATGTAGCCTGTATAAAATTGAAATATAAAGGCATTGTAAACATACCCGTGTACCGGACAGTGGCCCACTCCCTTCCTATGTTGATATAGCGGCGATTTTTCGAAGCGAGGCGGTTCAGTAGAATAACTTTCATAAACCTGAAACAATACAAACACGTTTTTAAATCTTTGCTTATAAGGAGAATTGGTTGAACAGTCTTTGAGTTGATACTGGCCATCCAACTGTTTCTTTTTTTTTCTGGGTGATGATTTTGAATATAGAAGTTTTCTAGGTAGGTACGTCGGGGTAATTAATGGATTTTATTTTGACAGTTCAACAACATTCATTACGATATTCACGTTGTTGAGCAGAGAAAATTTTCGAATATATGAAGCAATGGATTAGCAATACTTAAGCTTCAAAATGGCTTGAATTGTGATTGATAATGTGTTACGCAATTAGGGTGCGGGTCAACAGAACTAGGATATCAAAGGAGTTAGTGATGGTTTACAATAAATGGGTATCATAAGATATAACATAAATGATTGTTTCGAGAGCTATACCAAATTTAAGTATCTAAGTCATTGCATTACAAATAATAAAACCAAGACCATGGATATTGATCTTTATTATTAAGACCCTTTCGCATTAAAATATTATGTAACTGATTATATCTACATAAATAACCAAATTTTATGACATATAATCGTTTATGGTTCTTTCCTGGTACACATTTATTACAATCGCATCCATTCTTTGTGCCCACAATGTCTGCAATGGACAAACCAATGGAGCGGATAATATTGCCTGGCGAATGACGTCACTTCACGTATTTCGATCGGTTTTGATATGGGTAAAATTTAATATGTAAATAAATATTTTTTAAGTTTTTAAACTAGTTATAGTGCTTACTACATATATAACTTGAAAGTTTAAGAAGATTGAGGACTATCTATTGTCACTGCCAAACCAGTAACCACACGATAACCGTCTTCAAACTGGGACTCCAGGATCTCCAGTTAAAAGTAATGATGCAGTACACATTCAGAATGCAGTACCTATACTTAGGTACACAATGTAAATCAATCCCATCTACAGGCTCCATTTTATCTAACGAAGCAATCGAAGCGCGCAAACGGTCCTTCGAGCAGGATAATAAAATAGTATACTTACGGCGGTCCTTTGCAACGCCTAAAGGAATCCTTATGAATAGAATCATTTTCAATCAGTAGATTTCTGGAATTGCTTTCAAAGCTGAGGGCGGAATCCTTCTCCCTGTCTTCGTAATTTGATAAACTTATTATTCCATGAATTGAAACCTTAGTAAATCTTGCTTGTACAGGAAGCTATCAAATATTCAGGTGGACGGCTAAATAACGGGTGTTACGCTTGCCATCTGTTCAGGCGAGTTGGGTTATTATGACGTGTTAGTCTACCGTAATTCGGAAAGTAGGTAAGTAAGGTAAACATTGGTTGTGAAACAATTAAATATTAAGGGCCTATACTACCTCAATGGCTTAGCATGATCCTCCGTTATGTCGAAAATACTGCAGCATTAATTTTGAAATAAATATAGGTATGGTAAAGTTGAGGATTAATGTTAGGTCTTATGTTAGGCGAAAACACGATTTCATAAAATTTTCTCGATAGAAAAAAAATTCTAAAGTTACCTCCAAACCGAACAATAAACCGCTGGTATTCAAAAAATATGTACTTCAAATTAGATCATGAAACTTTGTATACTAACTGAACTAACTATAAAGCAGGTCTTATGTTTTTTTTTTAAATTAAGTACCTTTATTTTCACCGTAAAAAGCAAATATCTATTCTCGCTGCCTGCCGCCAGCACCGCACTCTGTCTCGCTCTCACTCAGTCCGCGAGCAGTATCGTGCGAGCGAGATAAAGAGTGAATTTTAGCTGAGGTAGTATAGGCTCTTAATTGAGAGACATGAGTACAGCACGTGATAAGTCTTTGACCTTGAGTGTGGTCCGATGGTGCAGTCCGGCAGACAAAAGTATTTAGAGCAATATAAAGTTACATGAGTCACCTAAGAGGGTTTAGGTTCACCTTAGGTGGCTCTTTCTCCTGTAGGTACTTCATATTTTATTTAGGAACTTGTTCTGATTTTAAGCCTACGTAAGTCGGGTCGATCGAAGGTTAAGCTACGCATCCCGCGGTCGGTTTGTGGATGGGTGACCATTCATTAAATATCGAGACTCCTCCGTGCCCCGGAAAGCACGATAATCAGTTGGTCTCGGCTGTCATTCGTAGATCTTCGACAGTAGGTAGTAAGAAGCCCAAAAGTTTGATAAGCAGCCTAACCAAGATGTTACTGTTACCTTCTTAGATAAGGAGGTCAGGAGCTCCATGTAAAATACTGGTACTCAGCTGCGTCTGAGACTGGAAGCCGATCCCAGCAAAGTTCGGAAAAGCTAGGCAGATTCATTCGATTCAGGTGTTCTAAACTTGCAATCTGCCTACCTCAACAATTCACCACATTCTTGGTGTAACATTGTTTTCCGAACATCTGTTCACTTGAGAGAAGTAGGACCGTAGCGTATACGGTAACACAAACATTATATGCGGAACAATGACACATAAATCGAGATAAGTCAACACTTATAACCGCACGTGGTCGCGGCGTGCAATGGTCCGCCGGTTACACCGTTACGTAACATTGTTGCGGTTTTTATTAGTCGTACGTGACGATAATTTGTTGTAAAGTGTTTTTGTTGTGAAAAGTATGCGTTTTTATCTGGAACTAAACTAATTAGTATTGTTTTTATAAATGTTTCGGTGAAAAGACAGTTATTGGTTGCCTGCGGCAAAATGTCCTTGGTTTTCGCAGACCTGAGACAAGATTATCATCAGTCAGATTTTCGTTGAATTACTTTGAACTGGCTGAAAACACTGAAAACAATCTTGGGTGCCACACTTAGATAGAAAAAAAAAACTTGAAACTGAAACTTTTGAAACTGTTTTTAATAGATCCGCGCACAAGCTCAAGATGTCAGATAAAACATAAGTTTCAAAACACATCATAGAACTTTAAAATCACACTATAAGTCACGTGCTTCACAATCTTCTTAAATATATAAACACAAAATCTTATCTGTACATATAATTTGAAAGTCAATTGAGGTTACACTATCATTTGAATTTGACCCACATTATCGGGCACAAGCATAATTTAGTTGTATAATTATATCTGTTAATAGATAACACGGTGTGAGAGAGTGATTCTGTGCAAACATCAACAAACCGGTAATGGATTTTTCTTTATTTAGATTTGCCAAAATATAACATTATGTTTGCCTCTGGCCTCTGCTACATAATTTATACATTTTCACAGTGATACTTGACCCAACCAAATATTTAATTTACCAAAAAAGGAGTTTATTTATTATAAAAATGCTGTGTGTGTAGTAGCTGAATTTTTATTATTGCAGGATTCAGTGTTTCACATACAAAATGGACAGGAAACAGGAAAGCCATTACATTCATTTTCCCAGGGAAGGCTATCACTGCACTTATATATATTATTACTAGCAATTCTGCTCGCGACTTTGTCCGCGTGATATTTCACCCTCCCCCATTCACCCTTTTAGGTGTGGAATTTCTAAAAACCCTTTTTAGTGAATATCTACTCTTTACTAAAGAACACACCCTCTAAATTTCATGTCTCTAGGACCAGCGGTTTAGGCTGTGCGTTGATATATCAGTCAGTCAGGACTTTGAATGTTATATCACTACATAGTATAAAACAAAGTCGCTCTCTCTGTCCCTATGAATGCTTAAATCTTTAAAACTACGCAACGGATTTTGATGCGGTTTTTTTTAATAGATAGAATGATTGAAGAGGAAGGTTTATATGTATAATGTAGTGTATTTAGTATCAGCATTGCACCCGTGCGAAGCCGGGGCGGGTCGCTATAAATCATTTATCATCCTGCCCTTCCTAATTAACAAAAAATATCATAGATTAGCGGTGGCCAAGTAGTGCCGGCCATGACTTACGAGCTTGTAGGTCGTAGGTTCGAACCCGGGCCGGCGCTTTACTTTGCGTAAATAATCTCATCACCACTGCTCTCAAAACGGTGAAGGAAAACATTCCTCACGATGTTTAACATTGTCAGGAATGTTTTATTTATTTTTTATTATCACTATCTAATCATTATTAATCTAATAATTTTAAGTTATTTTATAATTTATGACTTTCTACGCAATGTATTTTGTTAAGAAATAAATGACTGAATAAATGATTTATGATTTAACATTGTGAGGAAACCGGCAAAAAATTCGAAGACGTGTGACATCTACCAACCCGCACTGTTTCCGCGTGGTGGATAACGGCCCACTCCCTCTCACCGAGAGGAGGCCTATGCCCCAGCAGTGAGAAATTATAGGCTGATAATATATGTTATGTAACACTAGCTGCGCCCCGCGGTTTCACCCGCGTAAGTTTCGATCCCGTGGGAATAACGGGATAAAAAGTATCCTATGTGTTAATACTGGTTATAAACTATATGTGTGCCAAATTTCGTTCAAATGCGTTCAGTAGTTTTTGCGTGAAAGAGTAACAAACATCCATCCATCCATCCTCACAAACTTTCGCATTTATAATATTAGTAGGAAGGAAGGATTAGTAGGAAGTAGGATAGGATAGTAGGATAAATATGGCTGTCTTTGGAAATGGCTGAAAATGCAGTTTGCATCCTTATAATATTCAGGAATTGACATAAATTTTAATGACCATTGTAGTGAAATTTAAAATTAAAATTTATGATAGGTTCTTTGTTTTCTATTTTTTATAGTTTACAGATGTATTTTTTTGCTGTAATTTTTCGCAACGTATTTTTCTTTTTTTCTCTGGATTCTGCTAGGTGTAATACCTAGGAAATCAATCTCGAAGAATAGTAGTAGTAAAAGCAAGAACAGTTTATGTACATATTGTGACGGTATGCTTTTTAATACCTTCTCGAAACCTCAGTTTATATAAGAGGAGACAGCTGGCGCTTGCCTTTAGAATTTAATAAATCTGGGATCAAAAGCGGACTGGGAAACTCAACGTCAAAGGCTTTACAAAGATGATCATGACATAGTAGGGATTATTAATTAATAATTTTTGACGGTTTCCTACATTTATCTTCGTCTATCTCGTGAAAATGTAGGGAATAGCTGATATTTTTTTCGATTTCAGGTTTGGTCCCATCGTAAAAGTTGTTCATAATGATGAGTACAATGACCTCTTAAGAGGTTGCTGGTGTTTTTCCAATAACCCTGTATACTAACAATAAGGCTGAAGAACATTACCGTGGCTGAAGAGTTTGTTTGAACACGCTAATCGTTGGAGCTACAGATTATTTTTTCGATACACACTAATAATTAGCCACTAATAATAATTACTGTGTATCAACAAGACTAAAACACTAGCGGAATGTTGCACATTTGTGCTGTAAGCATTAGGAAAAAGAGTGGGGTGCGTCTTCGTGGATTGCACTATCTGTACAAGTTGGATTTGAAAAAATCTTTCTGCATTTGGTAGCCCCATTCTCGAGGAAGGCTATAAGTTATTTAATATCACGCTTGGATATTTTGGAGCTGAGCAAAAAGAAAAAAAAAGAAAAGATCGAAAACGAAGTGAAAACGAAGTGACTGCGAGCAAGTGATGCGAGGCCACGGGGTGGGTCGGGGGTACTTATAAGAAATTTCACGCCAACGAAGCCGCGGGCAGAAGCTACTCAGTTATATAGGTAACATTATCACAACGGATTTTAATTATTCAACATTATCTGTTTAATAAATATAAATAATATAATTTATACCTACAACGTGTTTCTTTGTCAATAATCATCGTCTGTTGATTTATATCTCATTCATCTCATTGTTATGAAGAGTTATAATTATATCCGATGATCTTTTAAGCTAATGTGGTACTTATGCAGTATACTTTATAGCTTCATTGTTTACAGCAACACTCATTTCAAGTGAGATCAGTAACGTAATTAAGAAAATTGATGATTTTCCTTTTCTGACGAGGTTTGGCCGTCTTTAATATTAATTGATCTAACCTCATTGCAAATGTAAATTAGCCATTACTCCCACATACTCGTATCTAATGAGATTAGTGTCATTTGATTGAAAAGTAATACTATATCAGCTCTATCACACCTGCCTTTAATGCCTGTTACGGAAAAGCTATTCTGTTTATGTAAATGTGGCTATTCTGTGGAGACTATTGATAATTGCCATAAACAAATAAAACAAATAACATAAACAAATAAATATACACCTCTGGCTACCGTTTCGGGGATACAAGTACGATGATGTTAAATGTTTCAAAACCATGAATTCAAGTCACTCGACTTAAATTCACCGTCATACATTTTTCATTTCTAGCCTGGAAGTGTTTTGTTAGCCATATTTTCGGTAATCATTTCGTTTCCTACATTTGGTCGATAATATTCGATTCAGTATCAAAGTTAATATAATTGTAATGACCTTTGCGTGCGTCATAGATATTATTACTGTTTTATATTAATAGTTCTTTGATAATGGAAAAAAATATGTACTGGCATTCGGGTAAGATGTCACATTTATTACATTAATGGTTGTCCGTTGGATTTCCTTTGAAATGGTTGAAAATTACTTACTTAGGTACCTGCTGTCTGATGATCACAGTTTTTGTTTTGAAACAAAACTCGTAAGTAATAGTTACAATATTAAATTAATTCATTCACTCGCTGACAGACGACGTCGAAAACGACGAGTATTAGTTTAAGTGTTAGTATTCATTTTCTAGTTTCTGAAACTTTAATACATCTTGAAAGCCTCTAAAAGAAATGTCGAGAATCAGTGTTCAACCAATCGCAATTTGGAAGGAGGAATTTAAAAAGCCAACGTGTAGAACCAATGGATGGTTTAGATCGAGATCGTGTAGGTGGTAGGTACGTGCCTCCGTGATACACTTACTGACTTGTAACTGCACTTGTAAGGAATGGGAGCTGATTTGATCACAGTTAAATTAAAAGTCTAGAAAAAAGAGTTGAACAAATTGATAATTGATTAACTTCTGCAAGTGACATTTTTAACTGGCTTAACAAAGCGTTTTTGTGGTTACCACAAGAAAGATAAAATACTGTACACGGAAGAAGAGAAGAAGAAGAGAAAAAAGGAATTCAGGGATGACAATGATGATAATAAGCTTAATTAATTGATTCAAATTAATCTATTCCATATATGCATTTCAAATCTACGTGCATCTAAGGCTGAAATCTATAAACTTAGCACGTGCTTTGGCTTGTTAGACATGTTCCCGTCTCTTTCTTGGACTTGTAGTTTGACAGTTGTGCGAAAGTGACAAGAATGTACGTGCTTACACTTACCATCTGCTTGTCGAGAGAATACGTTCCTGAAACTTTTTAGTGCGACAATTCTAGTAGGTAACTAATAAAGATCAAATTCGTAAAATACGTATTTGTTTATATGAAACTGACAAGTGTCAGAAACGCACTCCACGGTAATACCGTGCGCATTTTCTCTCGACGGCCGGATTGTAGTAACGTTCATAGATTCTATCTCGAACTAATACATCACATGCTTACTAGTGACGTAGGTTAGGTATGAAAGTGAACAAGTACCGTTTGGTAAGTGACCTAGAAATTCTGCCAAATTTTGCGCGACTTACATTATGAGATCTGTAACGTCTGTTTACTTTCTAACTTTGTAATAAAGAAAGTATCATGCGGGGAGCAGTCAGAAGCTACCAAACAACTTGATTTATTAGTTCTATTTATTTATTATAGTCGCAATATCTACATAACTAATGATTGATGGCAATGGACATTCTCTCCCGGTGAAAATGTAAGTGTAGGTATTGTTTTTGTTGGAATACATCAATATGTTGCGTGTGCTAGCTGACATAATATGGCAAATAATTCGTAATGTTAATTACTTTGTATACAAAGAATCATGTTCTTCTAACTTAATAGACAGATGTGCTGCTAGGCAGTTTGTTGAGCCACTTCTTAAAGTTTAGTTTGTAATCTTCCTGTACGAGTCGTATTATATACTTTTTCTTTCTTTTTAAATATTCCGAACTATACACTTACTGTTCTTTGATGCTCGCCAATTCATTTCTAGTTACTAGCTCTACTCGCTTCTCGCTAAATGTCGGCAGTGGCACAAATATGTAAATATGATTGTTCAGATACGACATGGCGAGAATAGGTCGATTTGATTTTTTCGAGGGAAAAGTTCGAATCGAACGACAATAACGAATGCGAGATGCGCGAGAATTGCCTTCCAGGAAATTAAAAGTCTTGAGGTTATGAGCGAAAAAGTGCTAAGATACCTATGAGACGTAAAGTAGACAAGACGGTTTGAAATGAGGTTATATTGAGAGCAAAAATCTTTCAACATTATAGTCACGCGCAGACGAAGTGAAACTAATTAATCTAGTTTCATGTCTAACGTAATAGAAAGCAAGTTGGTTTTGTGAGATTTTTTTTATTGTTTCGAGTATACACGGAGGTACCGAAAGTTGCAGGAAAGCAGGAATCGACCAATCACAATGGTTGAAATCCTAATCGCGTCGCTCGTCTCGTTTGTGATTGGACGATTCCTGCACATCTCCTCTCGTCTCCTCTCCTCTCCGCTTTGGTGGAAACCGGGCCTTATAATAGGTATTAGTATTTACATAAGCAAGCCAGTCACGGTTGTTGATAAAAATGATTCACGTGACCAAAGTATGGAGTCCTGAACTGCGCAGTTGGTACATATAATAACAACTTGGCGAGTCCACCTGCATAGTAAGTAATCAGTATCAATTAATTAAAGGTGTAATAAATATGACCCATGTTTTTCATGTACGTTTTACATTGTAGTGCGGCACAAACTGGTTCGGCAAAGCGCCAGTGCACGTGTCTCACTTTAGATAAGGCACTAATAGAATTGCATTTTTTTCTAGCTCTTTAGGTTAAATCAGTCTATTGCAGTCCACAGCTGGACATAAGCTTCTCCCAGGCTGCGCCACTACACCCCGTCCAGCGCTCTCTAGGTCTCATCATCATCTTCCTACGCTATTTCCCAACTATGTTGGGGTCGGCTTCCAGTCTCACCGGATGCAGCTGAATACCAGTATATTACATGAAGCAACTGCCTATCTGACCTCCACAACCCAGTTACTTGGTACCAGGATACCTCTTGCTGTGACTGGTTGTCAGACTTTTAACTACTGCTAAATCCACGAATGACAGCCGGGACCAACGGCTTAACGTGCTTTCAGAGGCACGAAGGGGTCTTGAATGGTCTTGATGTGTAAAGATGGTGACCCATCCATGGAACAACCGCAGCAATCGTAGCTTAACCTGATTGATCGATCTATGCGGCTGTTATTACTTAGCCAATTTTTGCCCTTCTTTTGCCATGTCTAACGATGGACTGAAAAATAAATTCTGGATGGCGTAAAAAAGTCCAGAAAACAATACTGACTGCGCAGTTTGTCTGCGCTTGTGTGAGTCAGACTCCGTATAAATTAAAAGTGTAATAAACGTTATTGTGATCTACAACGCTCTCAGAATGCATGTGGTTGGAATTAATTAGAATTTATTTATCCTAACAGTCACTGTGTAATTGCCTGCCTCCTGTCTACATCGAGTTTTATTTTATTTTCTCCTACATATTAAGTAGGTAGGTACTGTATACCTTCACCTAGGTACAATTACGGGTCATCCATTACATGTAAAGTTTAACCAATGCAGGAATAAAAGTTCCATAGCAATGTCAATTCATTACATATTTCACTGACGATATTTTTCTAGAATATAAGTTTATTCAAATAAATACTAGAGAAAAAGCCCTTACAAGCTCCTTCATGAAGGGCCATAAACAAATTGGTTAAATTCTGACACCAAAACCTTTCTATAGATTAAGTTTCATGCTAAAGAATTTACTAATAAAAAGAAAGAACATACCTCTCTCATCATCTCAGGATCAAAGACATAAAGCACCGGCCGTGATCTGGACGCCTTCGCCAGTCGCACCAAGTCACCATACTTCTCGTGAAGACCTTCCAGCAAGCCGAGACCGACGGTGTGGTGGTAGCTTCCTGTTGAAGAGAAAAGAATTTAGTTGAGATTTTAGCTTCAGGAAAAAACTGAGTTCTTAAAGTTTAGCTTCTTCGGCGATCAGTGCATCGTATTTCAATACAAAAAAAGCGCGGTTCGGTCCGCATGTTGTGTGGTGGTTCACATAAAATGTACGAAAGTGGTGCAGGAAGATTTTTGCAACACAGTGCGGTTCCAAATCTGCGTCAGCCTTAATAAGAACTACAAACATGGGACAAACTTAAAAAGAAAAATACTACGAGTACCTAGGTACTATTGCAGCTAGGCCTTGAATTTTTATTTTTCTATTAGGAAAATACCAAACGTTTTTGAGGCTTCAGCAGTGCTATTCTGTAAAAATCTCACCGTGAAAACTAAGGTGAAGTGAGCTGTCAGATGTTAGGGATTGCCCCTATTGATAGCTCACTTCACCTAAGTTATCACGGTGACATTTTTACAGAATCGATCGGCAGAATCGGTTTGACCTTAATAGAGATCGTCGCTCTTTCGTTCGTTGCTTCAATACTTGAATATACCTACTGGTCATGAAATATTTCAGCTGTTGCCTTTACTTTGTAACCAAAAAAATGTTTCTCAACCTGAAACTCAACCTCACTGAAGTGATAATTTCTAAGATCTTGTTACGTTCGAAGATTGCTACAACTGTTTGCCTGAATTTAATAACTGAAGTAGTACAGCCGATAGATTCTGTAATAGTCTCACCGTGATAACTTAGGTGAAGTGAGCGTGAAGTGAGCTGCACTGCACATCAGTGGCCCAAGTCTGCTATTTTTATAAATTCGTCATTCCAAAACGATCCCATTGTCATTTTGCTAAAAGTTCGTAATCTGCTAAATTCATAATGGTCGATCATTGATCGGTCAATGGTCTGAGAAAAACTACTACTAAACATGCTAGATTTCATTTAATATATATTTTTACATATTAAGTATTAGTGTTTGTTATCTGAAGTAGTAAGAAGTTCGTAAATAGCACTAAACATTACATTTATTTATTTGTCATTATGTACAAGATTACTATTTCTTTCAATGAAGTGTCAGTGGCTGACCATTGGAAAGTCATAATGACGCCATTATATTAGTAGATTACCAAACTTGTCAAAATCAACAATTATGAAATCAATGATAGACCATTCTGACACTATTGTAATAGCAGACTTGAGGCCCAGGCGGAATGACAGATCACTTCACGTCACCTTAGTTTTCACGGCGAGATTTACAGAATAGCACTGCTGGTTAGCCCGGGTAATGAGCCGACGACCTCTAGGTAGATTTGCGAGGGCCCCTATCTAAAAAAGTGAGAGTCTTGAACCCACGTCTTGAACCCACGCCAGTTGTGACTGGTCCTATTAAGCCTACGATACTATCAAGATTAGCTACTTGAAAGTGTATCATCAAACCCGCAACAAATTCACATCTGGTACCGTTCAGGCCTATCTGCTCGTATATTGTACAGATATAGGAATCTATCAAGTGGCGTAAACGATATAAAACTGGAATGAAAGTAGGTCTTAGTCTATATTTGGACTGAGCGAAAGTACGTCTGGGATCAGTGCTTACATGTATTGCTATTTAGGTCTAATAAAGTTATATGAATGTTAGAAACATTGCACGTACAATAATCAGTATGAAGTAGGATATTAAATAAAAAAGGTAGGTGCCTATAAGACGAGCGTTGGGAATCCAACAGCGCGCTTATTTTAGGCATTAATTTAGGTGTATCCAAAGACATTAAATTATTTTTGTATCTTAAATCTCTTTGGGTGTATCCTAGTAATTGTAATTATAGGTATAATTCGTTTTGTGTTCACAAATATGTGATCATATAATAGGAGTGAGACAGCGAAACGTGTCGGGTCGCCTGTAGAATTTATTTTCCTTACTTTCGGCAATCTTAAACTTTAGGACAGAACAGCATTCATAAATCAAGAAACTTTAGAAATACAAAATGAATTAGTTAAAAGACAAAATGTTGACGTGATGGTGCATAATGTTAGAGAATATGGATTTTTGCAACGCTTTTTTGACAATGATACGACATCTAAGTACTTATTAATTTTCATTGGATGGACTTACTCGTAGGTACAAGATTTTTTCCCAAAATTACGTTCCTACTCCGGTCATTTCATCATCGTCCTCATTTCAGCCGAGACGTCCTCTGCTGGATATAGGCCTCCCCCAAGCTTCGCCACTTCACCCGTTTCTGTGCTTCTCCCATCCAGCGGATTCTTGAAGACTTCACCAGGTCATCGGTCCACTACGACGGAGGCCTTCCAACGTTACTCGTAGGTACTTCTTACTTAGAAATAAGATCCAAGTTATTCAAGACACGAGCAATGCAACAACACACCTAAGCAAACAGAGTGTCTGATTGTTTTGTCTACAAACATTAGTTGCGGTTTAGCGCGGTAATGAAACTTAATGTGAGTCATTCTCAGTGCGGCTGAGCAACTTATCGGACGTGTAGACGCGACTTATCGCAGCCTTTAGTTTAAGCGAGCTTCATGTTTCGAATTAATTGAGTTTCTTTCTTTGTTAATTGTTATTCCATAGAGATACCTTATACATAATTTCCCTTTTGTTGTTGAAATTTATATTATACATACTTCGTATATTTGGATCTACCTACTGAGTTCAGTTTTCGCCAGAAAGCTTGACATCATCTACTTATCTCCTGGCCTCATCCTAATTTTTAGGGTCGACGCAGCACGTCTTCTATATACGGTGACTGATAATTAGTGACCGATACTTAAACACGTGCTTGTACTCATGATAACAAAAAACTTTTACTATGGGACCAAACCTGAAATTCTGAAAAAAAAAATTTGCTGTTCAGTTATTTATGTTCGCCTAACTGGTCAAAATGTAGGTACTAAACAGCAGATTTTTCGCGAATTCAGGTTTAGTCCCATAGTAAAAGTTGTTTGTTATCATGAGTACAATCACGTGTTTAGGTATCGGTCACTAATTACCAGTCACCCTATATATTCAGGGTGAAATTGAAAACATGCGACAAATCGAAATAGGAGAGAACAACTTTTACTATGGGACCTAACCTGAAATCGCGAAAAAAAAAATCAGGTGATCCCTACATTTATGTTCGCATAACTCGTCAAAATGTAGGGAACAGCAGATTTTTTTTTCGTGATTGCTGTCTTGGTCCATTAGTAAAAATTGTTCATAATGATGAGTACAATCTCCCATTTCGGCTTGTCGCATGTTTTCAATTTCAACCTGTATAAAATTCAAAGTTCTGACTGACTGATATATCAACGCACAGCCTAAACCGCTGGTTCTAGAGACATGAAATTTGGAAGGTGTGTTCTTTGTGAAAAGTAGGTATCCACTAAAAAAGGTTTTTTGAAATTCCACCCCTAAGAGGGTGAATGGGGGGGGGGGGGGGGAGGGTGAAATTTCACGCGGTCGAAGTTGCGGGCAGAAGCTAGTTTTCCATATGTTTCTATTAGCCGTCATTTATCCCAGAATTAACTTCGTTCTTAGGCATTTATCATCTTTCGCACAATCCATTAATTTTTTCTTTGGTTTGTCTTTGACCTAATCAGCCAGTATTATAACAAATTAAACCTTATATCAAAGTTATTTCTGTTTTGTTTTGACATTTGCTTAATTCCACCATTTCGAAGTCATTCACCCCGATTGTTATTAGATTTGATACAATGAAGAGGTCGGCAGTCGCTTTTTCAATTATTGATCTAAATAGCGTATTTATTTGTTTTGTAAAAGCTTTCGGAAACACTGCAAGACTTATTGAATAAATTCTAGCAGTGAAATAATTTTTTCTGAAAAATGTATGTTTTTCGGAATGTTTTTTTTTTATTATTTGGGTAGCATCACCTAAACTGACACAAAGGTTTCTCATATACATAACTTATTAAAGCATTGCCTATTTTTTGCAGGTAACTCACTTGCAGAAAATAGGCAATGCCTAAATACTTAAAGCATTATTTAAGAGCTGCCCAGAAGTGCGAATGGTATTCAGTAGTTGCATACATTATGCATGTATGCAAATTAATGATAAACCGAAAGTAGTCCTAATTTGCAAGTATGGCCGAAGCTGGCGCGCCTGGCGACGCGACGACGGTCGTATGCGGCGCCTGCTCCCGCGCATGCCACCATAAAAGGATGCGAATACCGTCTGGTTCCCATAAAACGGGTATTGGGACTTGGTTTTATTTTTAGCCATATAGTGGTTGCTATGGGACGTTAATTGGTACTGCTTGGAATTAAGTGTATTCTAACGTCCCCGTCACGAGAAGCTATAAATTTTGTAAACACACATTCAGGGTTTCGCAACTTTTAGATAAAAAAACAGTTTCGTAATGATTTTTATTTTTATATAGTGAAATACTTTTGTCAACACGCACATCTAATTACTGTCGTCAGACGATTCCGAGTATTCTGCATCTGCATTCTGCAGCATTGACGCCGTGAGCGTGAACTTACTTCAAAATGGCGGCCCAAATGTTTACGTTCCATGAGTCAGGCGCGTTTCAGGATCACAAAATGTTAGACGACAGCGCATTATATCGCTAAAATATAACCGGCCCAAGTGAAATTGCTCGTTAGTTTCGTATTACACGTAATTATGTTACTTTGAGTTGATTGAATTTGGGATTATTTGTTGTTAATTAATTTGTCGCTACGTAACTTAGTAGAAGTTTTTTATTTACAAAATTTATAGCTTCTCGTGACTTTAGATGTCGTTAAGGGTCGGTTGGCATTTTTATTTGAGAACCTATCTGCCTGGTTACTGGAACCTATCTCCCTATATACTTTAACCATTTTCTGGCTTAGTCTACTCTAAGCCTACAAGACCTGGAGCGTTTTTAATAAAACCGACAGACGACTAATTTGACAATTCGTAATTTTTTTCTTATGTATTATTATTTTATTCTATTCGGGAAACTTACAGCTAAGCTAACTTATACAGTGTTCTTAAACAATATGAAATGGAAAGCCATTAACAAGTTTCCACTAATAAACACTAAAAATCATCATCATCTGCCTAGCCTTTTCCCAACTACCTATGTTGGGGTCGGCTTCCAGTCTGACCGGATACAGCTGAATACCAGTATTTTACATGGAGCGACTGCCTATCTGACCTACATAACCGTTACTGGGTAATACGATACCCTTTGGTAAGGCTGGTTGTTAGACTTTCGGGCTTCTGACTACCCGTAACGACTGTCAAAGATCCACGAATCGTGCTTTCCGAGGCACGGAGATAAACAACAAAAATAAAATTGAAAAAAAAAAGAAGATACAAAATATCTATATTATTAACAGTACCTGTAGTTAAAATGAATCAGTTATGTCTTTTTCTGTCAAATGTCGTATTGTCAGTTATATTAAATAGGCTCTGGTAGGCGACATTAATTAATTTGGCTCTAATTCACAGGCCGAGCTGGCCATGCAAAAAGACTGACTGCTTCTCATTTTCATGGTGTCCAGTCTTAAGTCGTTGGCTTTGTTAGTAAGCTATTTTTAGAACAAAGCTGTCTACCAATTAGTAGGTAAAAGATTGGTAATTTGGTATACGAAACAATAGCTCCATCTTCTTTCATCCTTTTTAGGGTTCCGTACTCAAAGGGTGCCAACAGGCCCTATTATTAAGCCTCCGCTGTCCGTCTGTCCGTCCGTCCCACGGAATAGAAAAAAATCATAAACCGTAATAGGCAGAAGTTGAAATTTTCACATAGCATGTATTTCTATTGCCGCTATTTAAACAAAAAATAAAATTAAGTTCCAAATTAAAGCGATAAGGCCGCCCATTGTATGTTTTGTAGTAATAATCGTATTTTTTGTTATGTATTTTCTGGTGTAAAATAAAGTATATATAAATAAATAAAGATGGGGTCTCCATACAAGAAACGTGTTTTATGCGGCGTATTTTACCTCGTGGCACGGAACCCTTCGAATGTGAGACCGACTCGTACTTGGCCAGTTTTTATTTATGGGGTTTCTTCTTTAAGGGTCTGATATTTATTAAAATCCAAACTGGTTATGCACATAATACCTTCATGTAGGCATATACGCGTCAATATATACTGTCGTAGCCAGCTGCAAATTATATCGTGATTAGGTATGCTAACAAGGACGTAACCGCATCGGAGGTACATCCCGATTAGGGTTGCCAGATAAACAAAAACTAAATCCGGAGTAAATTCCGGACATTTGATAAAAATTCCTGACTTTCTTGTAAATATAATGTTAATCACGATATGCATATTGCATAGTGCATGTGAATGAACGAAGCAAATTCTCGAATATTCTCGCGCCCACACTGTCCTTACGTGACAATAGTTTAACGAACGAACGACCAAAATGAATAATTAAATTAATAATGTTGATTGTTACCTTAACTTGAAATAAAAATATTTGATTTATAATGTTTTTTATTTCACTCTTTACTAAAATTTAATAAATTCCGGACGATTTCGAATTCCCTCCGCATTCCGGACAGAGACTTACATTACCGGACATGTCCGGAAAATTCCGGACGTATGGCAACCCTAATCCCGATTCAAACTATAGGGCAGCTCAGATTATAAGACGAGCCGCTGCGCAGTAAAAAAATCACCTGTCAGCGGGGGTGAGCGGTGAGAGGCGACACACAGTGCAGCGAGTAGCACACTTCAGAGTCGTGATAAAATTAATTATTAATAATTATGTTATTAGCTTATTACCACATAGCTGCGGTTTGTTGACTCCAAGCTACGCGTAATTAAAGGCGTGTATAAATAACTTAATAAACACAAGGCAAGATAAGCTATGAATAGATATCATTACCTACATTACCTACTAGAGTTTATCGCGACTGTAAAAACCTAGTCCCACCAACTGTGTGGGTAAGTTTCTAGAAATATTATTAGATGGACTTATTTTTATTGAAATCTATACAAATAAATAAAATTGATGTGTTTGTTTGTAATGTCAAAATAACAGCTTTTTATTAAATGCATACTTATGAAAATAAGTATATACCTATACGGTACTTAAAAAAAATAGAATTCTGTTTATTTATTCCGGCTAATCTCCAAAACGGCTGGACAGATTTTGTCGGCAGATACCTGATGTTATAATAAGGTCACTTAATTTTATAAAAAGGATTAGGGGGTACCGCGAAAAAAAGAAACCCATGAAATTCATACTGTTTTCCGACATGCATACCAAATTACCAACTAAGTCGCGGGCACAACTATTTACACATACAAGGTGGCGCAAAATGAATCACCTTATCGGAAGATGTTATAATTTTTGCAAATAGCGTCGTACGTCATCAATCAAATTTGACATAAATGTGAACTACACAGCTGCAGCACAGGCTGCAGTATACAAACAGACAAGCAATGGAGCGCTACACTCCGCAAGGTATTGGATATTGTGAAGAAAGCTTTTCCTGGTCGCGTAATCTCCCATTGTGGAGATTTGGCATGGCCAGCAAGATCACTCAATTTAACCATCCTAGACTTCTTTCTTTGGTACGTAGGTAGCGGGTTTATGCCAACAAGCCTCAGAAAATCGCAGCCCAGGAGAATATTCGACAGGAATGCGAACAGTTATCACCGAAAATCTTTCGGAAAGTCATGGAAAATGCGATAAAACGGGCACAAATGTGTATTAACACTGGCGGCAGTCACTTGACGGATATCATCTTTTTCACTCAAAAAAAAAATTGTAAAGATCTAAATAAAGATTTCCATCACTCAAAACAATTTTTTTTTAATTAGTAAAAAGTTATTCAAATTTAAACAAAATTGGGTGATTAATTCTGCGCCACCTTGTATTTGTAGGTAATGATTATATGTAGTGTTTTTATGAGATAGGTACCTATATAAAAACTATTTATTTCCAAAAATAAATCCCGGTTGGCACATACAAAGGTAATCCAATTAAACTGCCAGCATCCTTATCCCTTGTGTCTTCTGTAGGTATGTAGGTACAAGCATAATTGCATATTAAAAGTTTAATTAAAACGAAATAAACAACATTTTCCTGTAAGCCATGACATGTAAACAAAACGATTATTTCAAGAAAAACAATACTCGATCACAGTTACATGGTAGGTACTTTATGTTCCTCTCAATTGGAACACGGATGTGGGTCATTATGGTGTCACAGGGGAAGAGTTATCTGTTGAACTAGTTTATACTAGTTCATAGTTGTGAACTTTGAACTTGTGTTCTATAGTACCTACACTTGGTGAACTGATAACAATTCTGCTAAGCGTGTTTGCTGGGGGGCTTTACTGTATAAGGGCCTTATCACACTCGCGATTTGCAACCGAGGCGAGTTCACAGCGAGCGCGTGGCGAACTCGCCGCGAAGACGTCGCGAGCAAGAGCGAGGAATAGTGCCTAGACGCCAAAGGCGCTATTCGCGGCGAGCTCGCTGCGCACTCGCCTCGCTTGCAAATCGCCAGTGTGATAAGGCACTAACTGTGCAAGGAAGGTGCGTGACAAAAATAGGTTAGTCTATGAGGTATTTATGTTATGAGACTATGTAGCCTCAATAAAATAACTTCTTATTATTTTAAGTATATTACTTACGTACTTAAAAATATTTCGTTAAATATAAAAAAAAATCCCCGAGCCCACCGGTATCGGGATCAGGGTCCAAGCTACCGGCGGTCAGGGCTTATTATTAAAAATCGGAACTAACGCCGCCATTTTGTTTTTTCAAAACTTTTTACCAAACAATTTCACAAATGTTTACCAACAGCACTTACGTCAACGTCATTCCAAAAATCCTTGAAGCGCTGGCGCTGTAACTACAATGTTCGCATCAAGAAGAGTTTGAATTTGGAATAGATATTCTTATGTGCCAGTGTTATATTGGCTAACTCAGCCGGCAACATTTTCCATTCAATAAAACCTTTTCATTTCAATCTTGCTTTTTTTCAACAGTAATAAATACCTAGGTACACGTGCTCGTGATTTGGCTACATAGTTTATAATAATCTTTGGGTAATATTTATCTGGTTTATACGTTTATGTTCAATGCTGCAATCAAGATAGGGAGCATTCCAGTCAAGGCTTTTTATCAGATCAGAATGCGAACACATACCTACTGATTCTGCGAATCTACAATGTAGGTCTAGCTTGCCAGCAATTTTACACTTGTGCAATACTTACCTATTACTTATGCGGTTTTAAACTGGTCACACATACAGCACACCTCTTATCAATAACCGTATGTTCTAATAAAAAAACTATGGTCTGTTTCAAAAGTGTTTCATGTAAGTAGGTATATAAAAACCCTGTTCAAATTAAATTCATATGCAATCGCTCCTTACAGACAATTGGTAACACTGTATGCGTTGCTGAATGGGTCGCACACACCTTGGATGTTAGCTTGAATAATAAGTCATGGATAGCCAAAGACGATGGTACTAATGCTAGATGAATATTGTGTGAATGAGTACAGCTGTCTATGAACGCTGATTCTGTACTGTCGCGTTACACTATAATTTGTGCAACGCGACGGAAAAGTGCTGTTCTCTGCAATGCGCGCGTGCCATGTAGGTACGAATATGACTCGTACAAACACATTCATCCGTATTTAGAAGGTTTCGACTTTATAATACCTATCTTACCACTTTATCCAAGAATTCTTGTTTGAATAACATTATGTTGTAATTGAAAAATCATCGACGAAAATTTAGCTCAATTATCAAATGAAAAACACAGGGTATTTACCATTTCAATTTCTGGCTTAAGTATTCAAAGAATCAAAACAAAGCACTTAATTTGTAAGTGGTATTACTAATTGGCATCCACATGAACATTTTCTGATCAATTTGTTTACATTTTAATCACATACTTTGGGAATGGACTGTATACCTACACAGGGCTATTTGTAAAACACTAACAAACTCGTAGGACTAATAATACTCACATCATAAATAAGAACTTTTGTTTTATGACTTTTAATATTATTCATCAATTTTTTGACGTGATAACGTCTTAAAAATCGATGAACACCGGCTGCACGCACGAAAAAGTGTCACGTTCCGCCTGAGCCTGAGCGTGCAAGCGAGAGCGCGGAACAAGCGATAGAGAGGCACGATCAGCCCAAGCGTTGGCTTGTGACACATTTTATTCATCAATGTTTCTGTATGACGTTTTTTTCAGAATATAATTAAAAATATTTAAGTAAATTGATCGCTCTAAATGTGAAAAACTCCATGCGGTACTAAAATAAAGAACTAGATAAGTAAACAAACGGTGGCGGTTATTTACTACAAAATACAGATCTAATTATATCAAAAACTTGACATTATTTTTGGTAATTTTTTTTAAGTTTTGTAAAAAAGTCATAAGTAGAGCAAAAGTTGTTGTTTTTGATGTTACTAAAATAGTTCTGCGAGGTTGTTAGTGTTTTAAAAATAACCCTGAAAATTGCAACGCAAAAGTAACATCGAATTCACTTACCAATCCTAGGTAGTACATGCGCCGAATGCCTCAGCATGGGCAATGCGATAGGTCCCGGGATCTCGTTGAAAGGCCTGGCAGCAGCCGTGGCCGATTTGGGGGCCGCTACATTCTGTCGCTGTGGTGACGTCGACGTCTGCTGCGATGAAGAGCCGGCGATGTGCCGTCGTTGGCGGTTGAAACTGGTGACAAAAGTAACTATTGGCCCCGATTCTGTTGTTTACAAACTAAACTAAATTTAAATTCAGTGCTTCTTTTCTTTCTAGTTCATTACGAAAAGGACAGAAGATAAAATATTAGCTTAGTCCTGTCAAATTAGATAATCCTTAAACAACTTAGACGAGATTAAAAAATTGGCTACTAAAAATACGTCAATTTACGTCAGGCGCTGACTAATTTGACAGGATTAAACTAATATTTATCTGCTGTCCTTTTTTAATGAAATAGAAAGAAAAAGATGCACTGAACTTTAGTTTAGTTTGGGAACATCAGAATCGGGGCTATTGTATATTGAAGTTTTTTTTAAAATAGGTTGTGCAGGCCCTTGTAGAATGTCTATAGATTTCTAGAGGCGTGGAAGATGTTTTAAAACAGTTGGCGACTGGCGAGAAGTGATGTGAGGAGGTGTATATGTCACGACTAATAGCCGAAGGGCGGCTACACCTAGTTTTAGACTATGTGTATGCATCGTTACCAACCCGCACTGGGCCCGCGCGGTAGATTACAGCCCTCTCCCTCTTGAAGAGAGGGAGGAGGCCTGTGTCCTGCAGTGGGACATTATAGGCTGATTATGTAGACTATATGGTTCCGTTATGTGGCGAAAACATTTCTTTTGTCTACCTATTGATAACTACTTATTTAAGATTGATAACAACTTATTGCTATGAATTTTAACTTTTTGAATTTATACCTTACATAGTATAAAACAAAGTCGCCGAAATGTCTGTACGCGCATAACTTCCGAATGATTGCACCAAATTGGATAATTCTTTTTTTGTTGCGTTCGGTATTATAAAATTATAAAATAAAAAAATGCACCCGTGCGAAGTTGTGGCGGGCCGCTAGTTTAAAAAAAATTTAATCAACAAGTTCGTGATATCTTGTCACGGTTATGGAGATTAGACGTCTTCATTATTTTGTTATTTCCGCTCATTGAGTTAGTCAGGGTTAGCCATGCACTTATAATAAGCATAGGTACACGTGATAAGATCATATCGTATTTGTTACAAGAGGATTCCGATTTTCCGCAGTGGCTTGTGTTTTCGACCTCTTCCGACTTTTTGGAAATTCATTTTCATCTAATTGGTTATGATCATCTTAGTTGAATTGTCCCGTGACTGAGAAATAGACTCCACGAAGTTAAAACTACTGAAGAATAGAGCATGAATAAAATAATTACGGAAGATTTATGGTCGTTTTTCAACACACAAACTTATTCAAAGGAGAGGCGAAGTATTTATACGAAGTCCGAGGCAGAAGCTGACAAAGAAAAAGAAAAGTTATAGAAGAAAAATAATTTTGCTTGCAGCATTTAAAAACTTGGGCGTTCATTACAAGTTTACTATAGTTTTTTCACCATCTGTAACAGATACTTATTCAAGGCAGATATTTTTTGTAAGTTTTATCAAGTCAAACTTGTTCGTGACAGCTGAAGATTGTTACGGATTTAATTATAACGAGGTCACCTCAAGACGATACTTTATACTAATATTATAAAGAGGAAAGATTTGTATGTAGGTATGTTTGTAACGAATTGGCTCAAAAAGTACTAGACCGATTTTAAAAATTCTTTCACCATTTGAATGCTACATTATCACTGATTAATATAGGCTTTTTTTCCACCCGTGCGAAGCTGGGACGGGCCGCTAGTTAGAAATAAATTATATACCTATTTCAATTTAAAGCAGTTGCTCCATTTTGTTTTTTTGTTGATACATTTAATTGGTCTAATTATAAGTAGATTAGAGCCCTATTAGACTCAGGTGGTCGTACCATTTACTTATAAGTACGTCAGTCGCAGCTTATCGGTCTCTTCTTTTGATTTTCTAGCTGTAAATCTGAACTTTGATTGAAATTGGGCTATTGACGGTCGGACGGTATAAGGCTGGCCTCATGAAACTTGGACAAACGATTGATCCCAAATGTACAGAGGCCAACACATCATGCTACCCCAATCTGTCAAATTTTCCCAATTAAATATGAAACTTATTCCTTTGTAGTAAAGTTGAAAATCTATCAAAGAAATTTGACAGATTGGATTTATCAGATTGGAGATTTTAGTAAAATTTCGCCAAAAGTTTTTGGATGAAATCTTGCACCGCGTGCCCATCACCTGCACACGTGAGGCTAAGGACCTAATGGCTGCGTCAGCGAACGGTATCCGCGTTGCTGAATTATGGGCCAAACAAAAAACGACATACAACGTGTAACGTTAAATGCGCAAAACCTGAAAATAGTTTGTTCATAATTGACTGCTGAATCGATTTCAGTAACTTTTAATATAGGTTTTTTTTCAAAAATGATGTATTTTGCCATACTATCCCCCGATTGAGCCAAAGAAAATTAAGTCTTATTTTAAGGCGATAAGACTCAATTTTGAATGCATTAAATAATGTTAGGATCAATATGATTTTCTTAATAATAATAGTTACCTTTAAAAAAAATAGTTTTGGTCTCATGTATTATGCTTTTAACTCAATGCTCTAATTGGGGTATATGAGGTTTTGCGTTACACGTTATAACACACGCTATAAGAAGAATATGTGTACAATAGTGTCAAAAGTCGTTATCAAGCTGAAATTATAGATATATCAGCATTTCTATTAGAATCAATGCATGTTCGAACCAAAAACAACATCAGCATTTTACACAGATTGCGAAAATGTAAAGCAAAGACTCATTCACATTATGTAAATGCAACCTTTATAAAAGCAGCCAAAATTCAAAATAACCGGGTAAACTGAACTGGGTCAGTGGTCACGATGTGTCACGAAAAGCGGTCTGCAAGTCTGCACTCGATAGAGTTAAAACAACCGGGTTTAATCAGGGCTAAAAATAAATACGGTATTGTGCATTTAGTCACATCTGTAAATATGTCCGTTATTTCTGCAGTTAAATTTTATATTGTTAGTAATATCAGTGGCGAAGGATACAATTCGATTCCCGCCGGCTTCCCTTCGAAAATTCATGTACGTTTGCCCCGCACGGCCCTGCTGAATTTGCGATTTAGGTGTGCACCAATGCAATGTACTCGCCTCTAGGAGTATATGTACCGGTTTCAGCCGGTCGATTCTGTAAAAATCTCACCGTGATAACTTAGGCGAAGTGAGCGTAAAGTGAGCTATCAATAGGGGTAATCCCTAATATCAGGTGGAGTGACAGCTCACTTCACCTAAGTTTTCACGGTGAGATTTTTACATAATAGCACTACTGAACACAACCACTCTATAGTCAATTCATCATTGAAATATAATATAATGAAACGGTTTATTGACATTTTTTTTGCTCCGGCTTACCTCTACCATAAATTCACCCTTCGCCACTGGTAATTATTATGCATTTATTCAAGCCGTGTGCCCGATGAGATGTCTCATCGGCAAAAACTTCTGATGAACTTCAAATGACGAATGTCTATGCAAACTTTCAGCCCGTATTTAAACCCTTTAGGGGATGAATTTTAAAACAACCCTTCCTTAGTGTCACTTTCGCTATACGTATAAGGAACTCTTGCACAAACCTTCATGATCCTGGACTTGAGGTATTATTTGGTTGTCAATGAATGATTGAATGCATTTAAGAATTTTATTAATTAACTAGCGGCCCGTCCCGGCTTCGCACGGGTGAAAAAAAAGCCTATATTAATCAGTGATAATGTAGCATTCAAATGGTGAAAGAATTTTAAAAATCGGTCCAGTACTTTTTGAGCCCATTCGTTACAAACATACATACAAATCTTTCCTCTTTATATTATTATATTATATATACATATATTATTATTACATTATTATAGAAAAGATAGTAAGTCATGTCGTGTAATAAAATAATGTTAGGTATACTATTTTACAATAAGTATTTGGACCTTCAGCCTTGGAGTATTCATGACTAGCTTATAAATTGCCTTCTATGATAATTATAGTTTTAAATATTAAAGTATAATTGTCTAATGGTCTAACAGACCTCCAAACTTCGGAAATAGGTACCCAATGTACCTAGATACAAATCTATGAACCTGTAGATTGTATAGGAAGTAGATTATCTATGTAAAAGCCGAAGACGAATAGTAGAGTAGATATTAACGAGCTAATAAAGTTCCGTTATGGAGCTGTTTTATTTATTGTTTCTGTTAACAAGTTTAGACCCACTATGCAAAACGGACGCAGAGATGGTCAATGGCCTTTAAAACACGCTAATTCGACACAAAAGAAGTTAAAAAACCTAAGGAAGTAAAGATTCAGGGTCACTGGATTGTAAGCCCAAAAAATAATTTATGCAAATAACCTCCTTTTTTTTGAAGTCGGTCGGACACCTAATACGTTTGCTAATAATTTTAGTTTTTTCACAAATTCTTCCTTCGTGCTCATCTTCGTTATAAGGAACCTTTGTGCAAAATTTCATGCTTCTAGACGGTGGTTTGCAATTTTTTATTTTTTGTCTGTCTGTCTGTTTGTTCCTGCTAATCTCCGAAACTGTTGGACTGCTGGACTGTTGTTGGAGTAATTTAGGCGTTTATGTTAGAAAAAGATTTAGTAGAGGCACATTATTGTTTTCCGACATTTACGTGAACGAAAATACATAAGTAGGTACTCGTATCTACCTGCAATCTGTTCAGGTTTATAGAAAAAGTTTTTCCTTTTAACAACTTCCTTAATGAACATTTAATAACAGAACTTTTATGTAGGTAGGTATGCGCATATTTTTTATATCGTTGGCTCCATTTACGACGCAATTCTGTTTTTTTTTTTATTTTTCGGCAACCAGTTTTATTTCGTAACATCATTTAGTTCATGTTTATGTTATAACGACTTCCTATATTGATCTTTATTTCCTGAACTTAAAATCTGTTTTTGTTCGCAGTGTGGTATGAATAAGCCCTTTTGGTTTATTGTGGAATTTGCGAGAAGGCGCACGGAGTATTAAAACGAACTTGATACAAAACGCACACACGGCCACAAAGTACACAAGTTCAAGGGCAGTAAAGTACCGTCGCGACTACAATGCGATAGTAGGCATCAATTAACTTTTATGTTGGTCATTATAGAAGGACTTTGGATAAGTCTGGAATAAAACCAGCGATGTATAACGTGTAAAGCAATAGAACTGCTGTATGACATAAGATTGCATTCGGATTTTGAATAAAGGATTCTGTTTTGTTTTTTTTTGTTTGAAGCTTGATTGCTTTTAAAAGTAGGTTTTATTAGTCTTAATAATACGTCAAAGTTTTTAATTTGCATTGCTAATCTATCTACAAAATAATGACTCAGCAGTATTTTATGGATTATGTCTAGATCGAATTACTTTCCGAGCATTAGAAAGTAAATATTATGATGAACTGGATTTGAGAAAGTATTTGTTTGGCTCTGCACTTTGGTTCTGCAGTTGCAATGTTTTTAACTCACATGCAAAACAAATTACTTACAAGTTGATTAAGAAGGAAGTGATTGCTTCATGATTAAATTGCATTATAGCAGGTTATTTATGATATTAGTTGGAAGGATAAATAATGAATAATTTTATTATAATTCGTTAGTCAATAATTCCTTAATAAAATAAATTAAGTACATAATTTGAAAAAGTTTTGGTTTGACAGCTAGTAGAAAAGCATTGTGACTATTGCATTGCTTTATTTTTCGTCAAACTGTAAAAAATGAGATAATTTTCGGTCAGTGTGCCAAGGTTGTTCATCATTGTTTATTTGAAATCTCTAAGGAGGTCCTTATGCAGAAAATGCAAACCTCGGTGCTCTGGGATTTTATGTAGGTATAAGTAGTTTACTAAGGAACAATGTTGTATATGTTGCAGTCAAAACTCTTAACCAGTCAAAAGTGCTATTGACTAGCAAAATCAGTCAAAAGTACTTTTAACTGAACAGGTTGGTCAAAAGTGGTTTAGACTGAAAATTATTGGTTATTAGTACTTACTTTTGACTGCAAATTTCCGGTTAAAAGTACTTTTGACTGACGCTCTTCGTCAAAAGTAGTTTTAACTGCAATAAAACACCAGTCAAACTGTTAATAACTTTACAGGAGTAGAATACGGAATTTCGACGCACAAAATATCGATAAATGCTAATACGACGCTACAAAATTGCGATGCACGTTACCGCGATAGATCTTCACTGCGATACTACTTTACTCCGATGCACGTTACCGCGAAGATTTTCACTGCGATTCTACTTGACTTCGATGCACGGTAAAGGTATTTGTATTCTCATTCGCTCGCTCTTGCATCCTATGTCGACGGAGCCCCGCTCCGCGGGGCTCCTATTTCTGTATAAAGGGTTTAAAGTAACCTAACCAAACCTAACCTCGGGGTGCCCTTCGTTCGCTCTTGCATCCTACGTCACCCATTGCGTTCATGCATCGCGCATTTTAAGAGTTTTGACTGATACGACCAGTCAAAACCACTTTTGACGGAATCACTTAGTCAAAAGTACTTTTAACCAGCTCCATTGGGCAAAAGTACTTTTAACTGTTATTTTAGTCAAAAGTATTATTGACTAAAGCATACAGTTAAAAGTACTTTTGACTGATTTTGCTAGTCAATAGTACTTTTGACTGGTTAAGAGTTTTGACTGCAACATATATAAGTAAATGACAAAACATCAATGTCTGCTACATTTGTCTCATTAAGTAGAGCTGGGTTTTAGCTTAAATTAAATTTTAGTTTGGCGACTGTAGCAGAGTTTTAATTTAAGCGAAACGAAGCAGCTGTGTGCTATCTTCATGTACCTAGTAAAATTAAATTACAATATCTATGGTTTGTTTTTTTTTTTTTGCTCAGGTGACATAATAACATTAGGTACATTATATGCCTACCTATTTAATATGCGATACCCCAAAGTGCGAAAAAACTTGTTTATTATCAAAACAGGTTTTGGAATTTAGACGCAATAAAGCAACGTAAACATACGAGGCATATCTTTTAAGTTCTCTCAATTCCATATTTCCCGACAATTTTTAATTTGGAACTGTTCTACATAAATATTCGAATGCGTTTAAATTTTGAATCTTAAAACAGTTGAAAGTATTAGGATTAATGCTATTGTTTAGTCACAGCGTCGATTGGAATCTGTCAGGTTACGTACGAAAATGAATCTTTCTAAGGAAAATGTTCTTGCAATAATTTTCTACAACTTTAGAAGAGGTCTGACACGGGTTCAGTGTTTTGAAGAGCTAACATCTGTGTTCAGTGATGAAGCCTCATGTCTGCGGACTGTCGAATGCTAGCTGGTATTTAGAATTCCAACGTGGACATACTAGTGTTAGTGACAAATCTCGCGAAAGACGCCTAAAATCCACCTTCACTGAAGATAATATCATTGCTGTGAGGCAACTAGTTCTCGAAGATCATCTGACGTATCGAGAGATAGAGGCTCTATTAGGCATCTCACGGACAACCATTCAGAAGATCTTGCATAAAGCGCTTGGTGTGAGAGCTAAGATCCTGATTTAAAACAACAATCTACAATCTGGGTCTTTCAAGACGAGCCAAAGCCGACTAAAGTTGTCCGTTCTCGAAGCACTTCAAAGAAGATGATGGCCACGTTCGTTGGAAAAACCGGCCATGTTGCATCTATTGCACTTGAAGATCGTAGAAAGGTTAACGCAGAGTGGTATACCACAGTTTGTTTACCACAAATCATCGCTGAACTTGAAATCTAACTCAAAGCGACGCATCATTCTGCACCACGACAACGCAAGCTCACACAGCGCTCGTCAAACGATTGAGTATTTGAAGCAGGAAAAAGTAGAAATTCTTGACCATCCTCCATACAGTCCTGACCTAAGCCCTAATGATTTCTTTACATTTCCTAAAATTAAGAAAAAAGGTTATCTGGCGATGGAAAAATCAGCCCTTATAGTTAAAAAAGGATACAAAAAAAAAAACAATTAACTATTCTAGACAAACCTTTGAAGCTAATTTTTTTTGTGTGCGAACCTGTAAATAAAACATATCTGACCTAAAAATTAAAGCCAATAAATATCTCAAGTTCACAGCAGTTGTATCTGTTGCCTTTGTCAAAGTAATGAAGCTACACTTAAACCTATTTGTGTAGGCACTCCACTGTTTAAGTACACGCAAAACTGATGTATAAAAGGCGTCTTTATTGTGCTATAAGCGTAGAACCACGGTAGAACGCAATAACACGCCCTTTGTACTTTAAGATAGGTGCTAAATTCGTTTGATAAAACACGGTATGTTGACAATGAAAATAATTGTAACGAATTCAGGCATTTTTATAAGTTTTTTAGCTGCACTAGTTAGGTATCTGAAGATAGAACCTTGCATGTTAACAACATCCTATTAATCAGCTGATCGCTTAGGGGATGGCCTGAAACACAGGTTTTTATTAACCTAGATCAGGCAGGTCGCCGCAAGATATAATGACAGTACCTACCAACGCGCCTTTCATAGATAATTAAAAACATGTAAATTAAACTAGCTTTTATATGAGTATTTAAGCCAATCCGTTAAGAACTTGGTACTACTAAGTATTTATAAGTTTGTAAATGTATTACTTTGTAAAAAGACCTAAATAAATTTATTTATTTATTTATTGACTCACGAAAGAAAAGAAAATTAGTCTGGGTCACTGTCGTCGGTTAAGGTGAAGAGGACTGTATCGGTATATTGGCCTATCAAGTAATAAACTAAGATATACAGATTAGTAGATTCTCGTTCTAATGGTGGATGATCCAGGGCCTTCAAGCCACAAACGCCTTCGCACGATGCCATACTGCCATGAATAGGACATAATGTGTTCTTTGGACTTTAATCAGACTTTAGGGCTCCCATCACCTTAATTACGGACCCCGGATAAAAACTTCGAAAACCCTGGTCATTTTGGTGAAATAAAGAATTTATCCCGGACTCGCTCGAAAAAAACAATACAATAAAATAAAAACATCGTTAACTATCATATATTTTTTTCTTATTTATAGAAAATCAACTTAAACCTCAACAATACAAATTAAACGCTTAATTTACTAATCAATTATACACTCTTCTCTATGTGAGAGGTATTCTGGTAACAAAAATAATAAGTAACGCTCTTCTTCTTGGCATCAAAGAAAATAAAAAAAAATTGTAAATAAATCAAAAGAAATCAATGAAATTATGAATTGTCACTAGCGTACGAGTATTTGCCGCGCGGCGAATTTTTTACTATTTTTATGCTTTCATTTATTGCAAATCATTCAAAGTCGGAATTCCGCTAACACAGAAAGTGTCCTGTGTGACTATTTTAAAACCCTGCCTAGTCGCTCCCCGGACGCCCATCAAACTTGGATTAAATCCGGGGAAACCCGGACGGATGGCAACCCTAGTCAGACTTATTAATTCCTCATTTAAATTAAATGAACTCGGAATGATCACTTAATAATTAGTAACGCTCTTCTACTTGGCAACAATGAAATTAAAAAAAAATGTAAATCAAAAGAAATCATTGAAATTATGAATTGTCACGAGCGTACGGTTATTTGTCGCGGTGTGTGGGTGTGATAAATCAACCAACAATTCTCGAGCTAATAATATGTACCTATGTGAGCCCTATAGAATAGAACACAATTCGTGCACTTTGGACTTTACTCAAGCATGCCAATCAATTACGAATTAAACAAGTACCCAGGTAGAACCGTTTAGTGTAGCAGAAGAATCAACCTTATGTACCTTACGGGCATAAGGTTGATTCTTCTGCTACACTATCGGTAAAACATCTTACGGTTTCCTACTAAACTTCAACAATATTCGACGACCCTGCATACTCATCTCCTTTGCTGACTGTACATTGTTTCATTGTTTCTTAGAAGTAGTAGAACTAGTAGCATTTAGATAATAATTAGTAACACATCGTTGGGACCCCAGGTCGCATGATTCTTAGCCGCCCTGCGGTGAAACATTTCATAGGTTATTAAAAAAAAAAACGCTGTTCCATATATTTTCACCGCATAGGCATAAAAAAACATCAATAGCTGATGTTTTTTTTTTATAATAGACGAAAAATTTCACTGCAGGGGCTTCAGAATTATGTTATAAATCCATGGTTACAGTTTACCAGTTTTCGCGTCGATATCACAGCCACCCATCCTGTATAGTGAGACCATACAATGTACCTACTAAGAACCTATAGAGTGGAACTCAATAAAATAAAGAAATAAAATAATTAAACGAACAAACTACCGTTGGCGTTTTGTAGGATTTGTGCGTTGATACATTTGATCTATAATGTTTCATTTAGTTCCTACAAAAATCGGCCACGATTGAATTGCCGTTTAATTGCGAACGCTCTTAGGTATAACCAGCGTAACACACTATCAGTAGCAATGGGTCAGTAGGTCTCTTAGAATGGGTTTAATTTTGACAGCTCAACAACATTCATTTCGTTATTTACGTTGTTGAGCAGGCACATTATTCGAACATATGAAGCAATGGATTAGGAATATCCTTCAAAATTATTCAGATTGATATTGGTTATGCAATTTAGGGTGCCATTCAATACCGCAAGTAGGAGTCTGCAAGTTGAAACCGGTAAGATGCAATGGACTTTAGTCAGAAGACCTATTTCCCATTCAAATAAGCCAATTCAGTTGGAACGGCGTTTTGAATGTGGGTGACGAACCAATCATCATTTTAGCAGTATCTTAATCGTAGAGTAGCCATGAAATTGCTTAGATGTGAATAAAATAAATTACCCGTGGTATTACGTCAATAGTTATTACTATGATAAGAAAAGTAATGTAAAAATGTATGGCTTAAAAAAGACTGTAGTACCTTATTATGTTTGTAACTTTCACAAAATGAAAAAAAAAAATAACTGCAATAGTAAATTTATTTGTAAAAAAAGTATGATATTCTATACACACTATAAATTAACGTCGGTTTTTCATGTCTGTCTGTGTGGCCGCGTTGATCTTCTAAACTGGGCAACGGATTATGATGCGGTTGTCATCATCATTTAGAGACAATTTATTACTGAAGGTATATGTATTTATTACATTAATATTAAGTTTAGATATAATAAAAAAAACTCTGTGTTTTGACAATATGTAAATTATGTCAATAGTATATTTATATTTTTAAACAAAGGAATTGAACATGTTTAAAACAAGCAATCTCAGTGTAATCTTACAAAGATCATCGGGGTTATTTTGATGTTGATGTTATTATCGTTGTGTATGTTATTTTGAGAAAACAATTATCTTAGAGATCTTCAAACGTTAGTTAGTATAACTTCATATGTATCAGGTGTGTAGGTAGACAATAAAAAGATATACAGTCAGCAAAGGAGATAAGTATGCAAGGTCGTCGAATATAGTTGAAGTTTAGTAAGAAACAGATTGATGTACTTAATCGAATAAAATTAAATTTAATTAATAGAAAACAAACACTTCATTTATCAAATTAAATTTCATTTGAAAAGATCAATCGGTTTCTTAGTAAACTTCAACTATATTCGTATCTTCGATCAATAATTATTGATCGAAGCCAAGACCCCTTCGTGCCTCGGAAAACTCGGAACTCGGCCGTTGGTCCTAGCTGTCATTAGTGGATCTTTGACAGTCGTTACGGGTCGTCAGAAGCCCGAAATTCTGACAACCAATCTTATCAAGAGGTATCGTGTTACCCAGTAACTAGGTGGTGGAGGTCAGAACAATCGCTCCATGTAAAATACTGGTATTCAGCTGCATCTGGTTAGACTGGAAGCCGACCCCAACATACATAGTTGGGAAAAGGCTAGGATGATGATGAGTTTCGTGATGAGACAAATGAATTCTTGTCGATGTAAGTATTCATCTTTTTAAGGCTAACGTGGCGGCCTAGAAGTTTTTTTTTATTAAAGGTTGCTGTCAATGTGGAATTAATTTACAAGGAGTTCATTTAATTTCAATAACCTATGGGGTGGGAATCGAACTCCAACAAGAATTATTGTTTCTTTACTCTGTTACTAAATATATTTCCTGACGCGATAAGTAACAACTTCCTATAAAGCGGATAGCGGACATTTAACAATTATTTATAGATGCGGTTAATTAAAAAAAAAACATCGTTACGACATGTTTTCATTTTCGTGAAACTGCGTTCGTCCGCTGTTTTGTTAAGTAAACATCGGCGATTCGGTGCATTTCTATGATAACAGAATATACACTCAGGGGCACATTTAACCGTCCACTCATTCGAAATTCCATATCGTTTGTTTATGTTAACTTGGGCTTTGACTACTAGGCGTAACTTTATAAGTGGGTATATCTGAAATAAAGAAAACACATATACCCGCGTTTTTTTTTACTTTTGTGGTTTTTATTCAACAATAATCAGTTCAGTAGAAATTTGACAGACTCGCCCCTCGTTTTGTGTGAAGGATAAATTTGTTTTACAACGTTGTCTTATCATTGTTTCGAATAAAACCGAGGTATTGAAGTGCTGTGACCTTATTAACACCAAAAAAATGCCACTAGACGCAGCTGGAGCAGCTAGGGCTGTGGCACTTGCGGACGCTGGGTTCAGCCAGCGTCGGATTGGACGAATGCTTGGATATCCACGAAGCACTATCCAAGATGCTATCCGGCGTTTCAGAGAGACCGGTTCCTACACAAGAAGACCAGGACAAGGTCGTAGAAGGTGTACATCAGAGAGAGATGACCGTTACATCGTCTCGAACGTTCTTCGAAATCGGTTCACAACGGCTTCTGAGGCTCGTAACCGCTTATTTGAGGTACGAAATGTAAGTGTGAGCCTAAGAACAATAAGAAGAAGGTTAGCAGAGAGGGATCTGGGATCATTTCGACCAGCTCGAGTACCACAGCTAACGACAACTCACAGAAGAGCAAGACTTGCTTTTGCTCGAGAACATTTAAATTGGACGTCAGAGCAATGGAAAGCAGTTCTCTTCTCTGATGAATCAAGAATCGCTTTACGAGGTCCTGATGGACGTCAGCGGGTGTATAGACGCCGTGGTGAAAGGTTTGCTGAATGTGCTGTGGTTGAAACAGTGGGCTACGAAGGAGGCTCGATTATGGTGTGGGGTGGCATTTGTTACGAGGCCCGTACAGAGTTGGTGGTCTTCGATAGAGGCAGCGTAAATGCTCACAGGTACGTGACAGAAGTCCTAGAACCACATGTGATGCCATTTGCTCCATTCATTGGCGATAATTTTGTTTTAATGCACGACAACGCTCGTGCACACACCGCGAGAATTGTCACAGAGTACTTGGACGCCATCAATATTCAGAGATTACCATGGCCAGCTCGGAGTCCTGACCTGAACCCGATAGAGCATGTATGGGACAACTTAAAAAGACGAATTCGGAGTCGAACACCAGCTCCTAGGACCATCAGTGAGCTGAAAACTGCAGCTGTTGAGGAGTGGAGGAACATTCCACAAAGCGACATCCAAGACATAATGGACGGGCTTACAAATCGATTACAAGAGGTGATTAGGGCCAGAGGAGGAAATACACGTTATTAGTGCGATAATTTAGAGCATACTTTTTTTTTAATTAAAATTTTGCTAAATGTCGTTTTTGGTCAGAAGACTGCATATTCGCATTTTGAAATTTTTTATCTTGATTAAACCATTTCACAACTTACACATGTTTTATTTGTGTTCTCAAAGATTCACCCAAAGTAATTTTATAACAAAATTAGTTAAAATCCGATACAATTTTGAAATAATCGACAAAATGTAGGTGGCCGGTTAAATGTGCCCCTGAGTGTATAACAGTGTTTTATATAAACATATCCTAAATATACCATTACTTTTATGTCTGCATAATAAACAATGAAGAAAATATAATTTTTTGCTAAATTAAACAAAGATTGTGCGCTTGAATCTCGGTTTTACTTATGTAGAAGGTTTTTTATGAATTTTACTTATTTAGGATTTTGATAACCTTAGATAACTTTAGTTTATCTAAGATTTTGTTGGATTTTGTTATTTATTTAGAGTGGTAGTAATGGGTAGTACAGTAATATGTACGTTCCTCGCCAACTCAACTTACAAGTTCGATTCCAGATCAAGTAACAGTTATTACCAATATAAAGAAAAGCATTGAATGCAACTTAATGACATATTTTACGATTGTTCGAGTTGGATCTGCATTAATTAAAATTGCATTCCGTAATAAAACCGAACTGAACAGCGCGTAATTACGAACAAGACGGTAACTTGGCATAACGTATCTTTAACGGCACTTATATTAATTTACTTTTAAGACTTTTAATTAAAGTTTTTTGAAAGAAACATTATTTTTTAATTAGGAAAATTAAGTAGGTACTTATCTGCCTAAGTATATTTTATGATAACTATTGTCTAATTGGAAATTTTAATGAAATAATGAAAGGTCCGCAATTACTGACTACCTACACTTTTCAGCGTAACATATTGACAAATTAAAAAAAAAAACAATGGCGGTAGAAATTAAACAAAAAAATACTCACAGAGATTGACGAATCAAAATAGTTGATTTAGACATACTTATTTTAGAAACAAAAAAAACACTTTCACTCAATAAAAAGAAAAACAAAAAATAAATTGTTCCCAAAGTCACTTCACACGATCGCAATCATTTTGTTCACACTGATAAAAACACGATTTTATTTTTTCAAACTTTTATTGATGAAGGACTGTGTTGTCGTATGCTCGAGCTAGTCGATAATGCATTCAGAGATCGTACAGCCGGCCGGCGTCTATAATATATGATACTGGTTTGCTTAGTGATGTTCCGCAATGTCGATAAACTGTATATTTTTATGGAGTCATTGTACTTGCACGTTGTACTTACGTGAGCGTAAAGACGTTTGAAGTTGTTGTAATGTAATAAATAATTTTAAAATCGATTGTTTCGTGGTTTATTATTAATGAAGAGTTAGAGTTAAAGTGACATTTTGGATTAATTTACAAAGATATTCGATGCTTATAATAAAGATTCATATTTAATTGGAAAATTATTTCAGCAAGAAAGTTTTCCTGAAGTATTGAAGCTATTGTTTAAGGGAAATAAATTGATAGGTTCCTATACTACTAATTAAGACTTTATTATTCTGATGCTAGATAATTTAAAAACAGTGTCAGTGCACTGACTGAGTGACTGTAGGTCATAAATTGCGTATTTGATGAATCTTTACATGATTCCTTATCTGTCATTGTTTTCGATTTATTTTATAAATAGCTGATAGTGACATCTTGAATTATTTGTTATCTTTAAAAAACTAATTTCAAACTTAGTTTAACTTTTGAATGTTTTTAAAATCGCAAGAGGAAATTAAATAACGAGGAAACGATAACAGTAGTAATAGGCGTTTGTTAATCATTATTATCATCATTTCAGCAAAAAACATCTACTGCTCGACATAGGCCTCCCCCAAACCGTTTGTAAATATCGGCATAATATTGTTATAGTAGAAGAATGTTCATAGAAAGAATGTTCTTACCAATTCTGTGAGTCAGCTTTGTTTACTTTTGACTCAGCTGCTGTCTCTATCATTAAGTGAACTGTACCTAATTAAATTGCCTTTGTCTCGTCTAAGATATCTTATTTCGCTAAGTAGGTAGGTACCTATTTTGTGTCAAAATAATGTTGGGGTGATGTGCTTATCAATAATTTGTTTTAGAGTAGGTATGATAAAAAATCCGTAGTAGGTTATTATTAAATTGTGCTTGTGAGTTTCAATAGTAAAACTAAGATTGTATCAATGAAGTACAATTTTATATTTTAGTCAAATGAATCACTCAATCGAAGTTATAATTTCAGTAAACTGATGTGACAGTTTATCATTTTTCATTAAAATGCTATTTTAGCATGCCTCAGCTGATGTACGGCCGATATCGATAATGTAAACCAAACTAGGTTGATAAACTCATCACTAACGTCTGACCTTTATACGTTGAAATTTGTTTACGGTTTGCTTCAGCCTTAGAATATCAAATAGAAAAATTTCGTGACAAATCATTCACACACGTAACGTTAACATTCACACTAGTAAGTATAATGATAATGTGATACTTGAATGTGTACTCGGCGCAACCTAGGCAGTCAGCCCTGCTACTATTTGTGCTGACTAGCTTATACATATTACTAGCAGCACCCCGCGGTTTCAACCATATAAGTTTCGATCCTGTGGGAATACCGGGACAAAAGTATTCAGGACATAAGTGTTAATCCTGGTTATAAACTATCTGTGTGCCAAATTTCATCCAAATTCGTTCAGTAATTTTTGCATGAAAGATTAACAAACATCTATCCATCTATCTTAACAAACTTTCGCGTTTATGATGTTAAGTAGTTTTTTATAGTTAGTAGGATTAAATTATATCACGTCATGAGCTATTGTGCGCTTTTATAATTTCTAGCGTGACTATAATATCGTGGAGATTTCTATGCATTTTACTTCTTTGTGTTATCGTGATGCTGATGCCGTGACGTGGACGTCGACATCCAAAATAGTACCGTCACGTTAGTTATAAAAGCGCAAATTGTTAAATAGTGCTGATACGAGAAAAGATGAACGGAACAATCATTAGTCATTTATTCTTAACAAAATACATTTGTGTCGAATACAGATTAGCACAATAATAATAATCAATAAAAGTTCTAATCAATAATATAGATAAAATGTCAAAAATAAAATAAAATATATATATCAACAACATAATTAGCATTAAAAACAAAAACACAATTAGCCTAGTCAGAAAATAAAACAAACATTCAAATCCAACAATAACATGTCAAGAATTAGACTTAAACTTAAACAAATAAACAAGTTACACTGTGGCATTATTTTTGTCACTAAAAAACTCTTCTATACTATAGTAGCACTTCGTTAATAGGAATGAGTTTAATTTGAATTTAAACATTCTTGGACTATTAATCATTTTTAGTTCTAATGGCAATTTGTTAAAAAGTTTTACAGACTGTACTTTAGAGCTATGTTTGACAACATTTAATTTTGGCTGCAAATAATTAGGCAGGTCTTTCCTGCGCGTTTCCACCCTAGTTTCCCTTTCTTCTTTTGTCTCGTATTTGTCTAGGTTTTTTAGAAAACTACTTAGTAGAACCAAAATATAGAGACAAGGTACAGGTAGAATTTTTAATTTCACAAAATGCTCTCTACAAGATTCAGTCTGGTCTATGCGAAGTATAGTTCTAAGGGCTCTTTTTTGCATAACAAAGGCTGCATCTATATTGTATTTATAACTGTTCCCCCATAGTTTAATACTGTACCTCAGCTTGGACTCAACTAAGGCAAAATAAACATTTCGTAACTGAGCAATTGTTAGTTCGTCCCTTAAACTTCTCAAAGCATAGCATGCACTGCTGAGAGAATTTGTGATTGCTTCCAGTTCTTGTTTCCAGCTTAAAAGCGCATCAATTCGTATCCCTAAAAATCTTAAGTTTTGTACAACTTCCACTTCATTTCCCAATGAAGCTATTTTAATACTATCATTATTTCTCACGGTTGATTTGAATAGCATACATTTCGTTTTCTCCACATTGAGTTTTAAATTGTTAGTGGAAAACCAATGTTCAAAAGCAGACAGTGCATGATTCACTTTATTTTCTAAGTCCCTTACAGAGATGTCGTTCATAACGGCACTTGTGTCATCAGCAAAAATAACCATTTTGATGTCTGGTACTATCTTATACATATAGTTTGCTAAGTCATTAAGAAATATTATAAAAAATATTGGACCCAAAACTGAGCCCTGTGGAACCCCCTTTTGCACTCTAACAAGCTTAGATTTGTTATTTTTTTCATGTCCTCTTTCAACTGACTTAATTTCAACGTACTGTGATCTGTTCTGTAAATAAGAACTGAAAAGCTTAAAGACCCTATCTCTTATCCCATAATGTTCTAGTTTGTCTAAAAGGATTTTATGTTCAACAGTATCGAAGGCAGAGCTGAGATCTAGGAATAGTCCTGCCACTTTTCTTTTATTATTCAGATTGCTAACCACATCATCCACTAGTGAGTCTATTGCATCAATGGTTCCTATGCTTCTTTGATACCCGAACTGTTGATAGCTAATGATATTGTGTTTAATCAAATGTTTGACAAGCCTATCTTTCATTACCTTTTCAAATATTTTAGAGAATACTGGTAATAGTGAAATGGGTCTATAGTTTTTCGCCTCCAATTTAGAGCCTTTCTTGAATATGGGCAAAACACGAGCAATTTTATATTGATCAGGGAAAACACATTGCTCAATACATTTGTTTAAAAAGTCAGCTATTGGCTCAGCTAATATGTCAATGTTATTCTTGATGATACTTATGGGTATTTCGTCATGACCGTGAGAATTTTTATTGCACATATTATTAACCATTTTGAATATTTCTACCGGGGTTACTTGATCAAACAACATGTTATCATCTACTCTAGCCATATTGTCGGTTATGTATTTTTTCGCTAAGCTATGATCAGAAGACTGTAACGTAATTTTGTTGTCAAATTGGTCAGATAAAATGTTGGCTACGTCTATAGGGCTGTCATATATCTTATTATCTTGTTTAATTATTATACTAATATCAGTGCTTTGTTTTTTATTAGAATTTCGTCTACTATTCACTATCTTCCACATAGCTTTACTAGATTGAGGTGCTTGATCAATCTTTTTTCTAGTGTCAAGCTTTTTTGCACATCTTACTACCTTTCTAAATATCCGTAAGTAATTTTCGCGATATTTTAAAATTGATTTATCACATCTTTTTTTATCAATAAGGCACAAAATGCGCTTGACTTTGCTGGATACTTTAACTCCTTTGCTAAACCAATAACTTTTTCCAGACTTGTTAAGATCAATTTTAATTTGCTTTTTTTTAAATGAATTATCATGTACTTCATTAAATTTTCTTATAAATGTATTTATGCCGAGATTCCAATCTATTTCTGCTAACTTTTTCCTAAATTCCGCCTTATTTTTTTTATTATATATTCGTTTTTTAATATACTTAAAATTACTTATTTTAATTTCTTCCGTTACTTTTTTTACATTTATTGTGCAAAAAAGACCGGCATGTCCATCTGATAATCCGTTGTGGTCAATATGGATATCGTTAATATTAGTATCTATTAGATTTGTCAATATATTGTCAATACATGACTCTGTGCCATTACGTATGAATGTTGTAGTGTCAAACAAGCATCTGAAATTGTAGCATGTGAGCAATGATAAAAATGATTTTCGGTATTTGTCATCTTTCATAAGATTAATATTGAAGTCGCCACAAATCAAACATTGTTTTTTGAAGAAGTGCTTCAATAGTAGTTCCAGCCTTTCAAGAAAACTATCAAAATTATTATTCACAGGAGTTCTATAGCAACAGACAATATTTATATTAAATTCTAAATCTTTTATTCCACACACCTCAAAATAATCTTGTTTATAGAGCTTTTTACAAATATCTATGAATCAAATGAAATTATACTACTGAGGAAAAAAATTACCCATTCTTTGAATGAATCCTAACCTCTAACCAGCTAATTTGTATCCGATCAGCCTCCCATATATTCCTTATAAAGAATAAAATTAAGAGATACCACCTTTCGTATACATTCTCTGCAATATGCAATGTTCCGCAAACGCACGTGCGTATGCAATATCGATATGTAAACAATCTGAGCGAGATATTCACATCACTATGGTACGAACTCTGCTCTCCATCTTTGTTTACGTCCAACTCGGCCATTGATTGAACAATTGAATTCAAGGATGAAATCAATTTGCAAATTGTATAGAATTTGTATCATCAACATTGTTGATCATTTCTTTGATAATGGTATGAGAAGTAATGTGAACTGGATTTGGACAGATCATAGAAATTGCTTTTTCGTACTTGAAGGTACTTATATCTATCTACTTTCCAGCAAATAATTCTTCTAAATTTTTCTTATTGTGGGCGTTGTAATTTTTTGGGGAATAAAAAACACGGTTTATGAAAAGAAACAAACAATAAACATTGGTTTTTCCAAGAATTAACTATTTTTATATTGGTTTTTTCTTAATTTTTCACATCTCACCGCCTTGAACCAATTTCATTAGGTACCTAACAGCTAACCTAACCTACTTACTCTAAAATAAGTTAGTTAACCATTTTTTTAAATTTTCGAGCTTACAGAATAAAAATAAAAAATGTGTCAGAGGTTCCTTCGAACCAATCACTATTTCAAAGTTCACAGTTTATAATAAGTAGCTCATAATAATTGACCTTTTATTCATAGAATGCACTATGTGACCACCGTCAGTAACGCAGTATATTTGGTTCCAAGAAACGTGAGGTGTATGTGAGCCAGACCGTGTTCGTCAGTAGAAGAATTTGGGGAACCGAATGCGTACGTGAGGCGTTGAGCGTATTAGCTGAGTACCTATGTATGTACTTGTGCAAGTGAATGTAACAGTTCTTATGATTAATTTGATGATGCAGAGATATAACTGTTATATTTTATTATTTAATTGAGAATACTGTTATTTTTTATTACTAAAAACTGTTTAAAATGCACAGTTTATGACGTTTTATGATATGAATGATGTGTTAAATTTTGCATAAAAAATATTGAAGTTAAAGGCTTGTAAAATGTAAGAAAGTCGCACATTATATTGACGCCGAAACGATCTTCTTCGTCGTTTTAGAAGATAATTAATCATATCAAAGAAAGTTTTACAACATTATAAACGTTCAATCATGCTTATACTTCAATGCAGACTCATTGTTATTTTATTCAATAAAAATTTTATTCGAATATCGACATTCTAATTCAAATAAATGAACGTCCCTATTACAACATTCAATTTTGAAAATTCCGAATTCTTATATCTCTATTTTAATGGCATTATATCGGCAACCGCTAATTTGTCAAACTGGCAACACATACTTACAAATTTGAATTTTTTAACACCATTCACAGTATTCCGTCAGCGTTATTGAATAGAAACAACATAGATGTGACTCTTCACGCGACCAGAGGGCTCACCTATTTATTGGCCAAAGAATTAGCATCTACATACAACATGACAATGCTGCCAGCCTTTTGGGTACTGTTCCTGTTGACAGCGACGCGGACGAATTTTTTGATGCCCTATTCATTTTCTTCTTTTTTCATATACTTACATGTACAGAGGCCAGCACATCAAGCTAACCCAATCTGTCAAATTTTCCTAATTGGATATGCACCTTATTCCTTTGTGGTAAAGTTGAAAATCTATCAAAGAAATTTGACAGATTCGGGTAGCTTGATGTGCTGGCCTCTGTACATTTTATTTTTTTTATTATGTTTATATTCTCTTGATTTATAAACACACTAGCGGTCCGTCCCGGCTTCGCACGGGTGGGAATAAAAAGAAAAAAAAATAGCCTATAATAATCAGTGATAATGTAGCATTCAAATGGTGAAAGAATTTTTAAAATCGGTCCAGTACTTTTTGAGCCAATTCGTTACAAACATACATACAAATCTTTCTTCTTTATAATATTAGGTAGTATAGATATGTTACATGTTACTTGTTACTTTTAGCTTTCGATACAGCAGTGCTGTTCTGTGAAAATATCACCGTGAAAATTAAGGTGAAGTGAGCTGTCATTCCACCTGATGTTAGGGATTGCCTCCATTGATAGTTCACTTCACGCTCACTTTTGTGTCACTTTGGTGAGATTTTTACAGAATCGATAGGCTGATATCAATCGTTTTATTGGCCCTGCAAGGCTGCAAGTGCAACCAATGCAACATGCGTACGTGAGGTATCACCACGTAGGACCACGTTGTTGCAGTAACCTCTACCTTGCATCCTATTGTATCATTGACTTTATGCACCGCTACTGTTGTTAGTATTTTTTTTTGTATTTATTTTTCTACAATACTATTTCAATGATTAGTAAATGCATTTTTTTCAAAGGCTTTGTATTAAAGTGCACCTTGGTAAACACGATCGTCATTGTTGCTTGTAGAGACTGCAGCTATGTTTGATCATCATTAAGTGCCGTAAACAATAATGAAAATGTCAGTTATTGTTCTTATAATACACTAGCTTCTGCCCGCGACTTCATCCGCGTGAAATTTTTGGTTTCCCCGACTCAACATGTTGCATCGCATCTCTGCTTTCCACGCGTTACTCATGTACCTACAGACGCCACCATATCAAGCTACTACAATCTGACAAATTTCTTTAATAGATTTTCAACTTTATCGCTACCCGAAACTGTCAAATTTTCCCAATCAACTTTGAACCTTGAACTTTTTAATTTATGAATTGTTCTTTTTAGTACGGACGCCTTTAACGTGCACGTCTTTCTGCATCGTTCTCACATGTATAATTTCAACATGAATGATGTAATCAAGATTTTTGTAACAATTTTATGATTTAAAAGAGTGTCCGTGGAGTTTCTTGCCCGTTCTTCTCCACAGGGATCTACGCTTTGGAATGGGCAACTAGCTTCATCTTTCTGACTGACCGACCCTTGACAATTCAAAAGTGCCTATAATTGGTTTATTTGAAATAAATGCTTTGAGTTTGAGTTTGAGTTTGAGTTTGAACCTAATGCAGGTTCAAAGTTGATTGGGAAAATTTGACAGTTTCGGGTAGCTTGATGTGCTGGCGTCTGTACTTCGTTTTCGCTCAGTGTTCTTTCTCGGTGTTTTGCTAGGCTCTTATGGGTCCTACCGTGATTTTAAGACAGTAGGATTTTGTAGTTTCTTTGGCAATGCTTTACTGAACTGTGATCGTTGTTTTACTATTTTTATGCAGACGAATTTTTCGAACATAAATGAAGCAATGGATTAGGAATTTAATCAAATTCATTCGGATTGTACCGAAAGTGTTTCACCCAATAAGGGTGCTGGATACCAGCAAGCGGAAAGAGAAAAGTTATGCGTGATCATACATTAAAAAAAATACGCTTCGACTTGAGAACCTCCTCCGTTTTTTTTTCGTCGGTTAAAAAACACCATACTATATGGGCAGGCAGACTTCATACTAGCGTAGGTATGGTATATGCGTTGTCTCATGAATACTCTAAGCGCAGGATTTATCAAAGCGAAGCAAACAAACGGTATTGTCCTGCAAATGCCTGTGATAATCTAGCTGTAACTGCTATAAGGGACTGTTATCGTCACTATGCAAACGCTTATGAGAATTCGAGATGAATTTGTTAGAGGAGAGGGCGATGTTACAGGCGTCTGCAATCGTTGGTCCTTTGGTCCGATTTCGAGTGCTCAACTAGTGTTTCGGGACATCGCCAAGCGGTTGGTCGACTCTTCACGTGACCACAGGATTGGACTAATTTTAGGCCAACGTTTGGGATTTTTTCCCATTGACAGCACGGCGGATAAATATTTGATGGTCAATGTTGCTTGATGTTCGCCTTTTTTAATCGATTTCAACTTGTATCTACTTAATTTATTGTAATAAATTTTAGTGTTTTTTTTTTTTGAGGATGGGAAGTCATCAAATGACCCCTCCCGCTCTGGGTGGAGCAGAAGACTCTCTCAGACTTTTACTCACTAAAACCCACCCCTATTTCCTTCCTTAGCCCTTTATGTTCCGGGGTATATAAAGTTAACTCCAAAAGGGGACTCCTTTTGACCATTATACTCATTTAGTAATAGTTACTAGTGACCAGCACCCTAATTACGTAACACACTAATCTCAGTTTGAATCATTTTAAAAGATATTGTTAATCCATTGCTTCATATGTTCGAAAAATGTGTCTGGTTCACAACGTAAATCACGTAATGAATGTTGTCGAACTGTCAAAATGAAACCCATGTCTACTGTGTTGTATTTATTCAAAATCATATTTTTTGTAATGAATATTACAAAAAATATGATTTTAAATATAATAAGAAATATGAAAATCATATTTTTTGTAAAAAGTATCCTATTTGCTAGTCTAATTTATAATCTATATTACTATAAAGTTTCATCAAAATCCGTTTAGTAGTTTTTGCGTGAAAGAGTAACAAACATCCATTCAACAATCCTCTCAAACTTTCGCGTTTCAATATTGAACTTTTAGAAAAATTCTACTGGATGTTATATAATATATCAGCACGCCTGTATTTCCTGACGGGTTAGGCAGAGGTGGTGGTGGTGGTACCTTCTGGAAGTTAATGAAACAAAGTTTGATATTACTAGGATTTTCTGGTAACCGCTAGGTCTTATACCTTGGACCGTATAAGGTCATCTCCCTACTAACAGAGATGTTAAACAAGTGACGAGCCTCAAGGGCAACATATTCTAAGTTAAGTATTATGTTGTAGTCAAAACGTTGCCCTTTGTCGAGTTAAAATTTGTAGTCAAATTATTGTTGTTGGCCTTTGTTGAGTTTAAACAATTAGTTTATAAACACGCATCATGGATGTTAGAGCAAAGGCTTATCGTTAAATATTTAACGGTGGGTCTGCTAGTGGCTTCGTTAATAAGTTGTAATGTTTGGCGGCACAGCGAGTGGCGCCATCTAGTTTGTTACGAAGTTACTGGAATGATCGGAAAGGTCGGTTAAGAGTGACACTGGCTGGTGACAGTCACTCTAGCGGAGCGTCACATCGATGGTTGCGTGGCGGCTGTTTGATGACAGAAATAGAGAGAATTTTTATTCTTTTTTTTATCGTGGAAAAAGAAGAAATGCTTATGCATTCTGCACTACCACGGGGAGATAGTGCAGTTATGTAGGACTCTAACCCACTAAAACTCCACGTTGTCCTCCTCTGTCGCTTAGGGAGAGTGGCCAACGTAATACCAATACTCCTCCTCCCCTGCGGCCCCACCGCGTCCGCCATCAGACGGTGGCAACCCCGTCAAGGCTGCGGAAGATAGGGAGAGCGGCGCACCGCAATACCGGCACTCATCTCCCGCCGCGGCCTCCAACCTTCAGCCGCGATGCCTCCCATACGACATCGCGGCCCGCCTCAGTTGCGATGTCGCCCAAGCGGCACCGCAACCTACTTGTTGGCCGCTACGTTGTCGGCTTACAGGCAAAAGCCCTGACGAGCGGCCCCTTCTCGTTCCAGCCTAACCGGATACAGCTGAATACCAGTATTTTGCATGGAGCGACTGCCTATCTGACCTCCACAACCCAGTTACTGGGTAACACGATACCCCTTGGTAAGACTTGTTGTCAGACTTTCGGTTAACGAATGTTAAAGATCCACGAATGACAGCCGGGACCGACGGCTTAACGTGCTTTCCGAGGCACGGAGGGGTCTCAGTATGTAAAGATGGTCACCCATCCACAGGCCAACCGCGGCAAGCGTAGCTTAACCTGATCGGTCGACTTGTGCCGCTTTTATTATTTAGCCACGGGCCCCATTAATTCATTTAACTTAATAATAATCTAGAATCATACATAACAAGAACACATTAGGAGCAGTTAAACATTGAAATACAGCCACAATTAATATTAATTTATAACTGAAGTACTAAGCGATATTGAATGAGCTATTATTTAAAGTAAATATGCAGTACAATCACGAGCATAAATATCTTAAACTTACGCAAGATTCAGAAACGTTTATAAAGTATTGATAGATGTTTTATAGCGTTACGAGCGCTAACATCATCCTACAGCAGTCTACTGCTGGACAGACCACTCCAGTCACATGCCATTCAGCTCGATTCTCGGTAACTCTCATCTAGCTGATACCATAGCTGGCTGGATAACAATTGCCGAGAATATTCGCAGGATGGCCCTGCGAGGATCCTCGCTCCACCTCGCCAGAGGGCGTCCTGCCTAACGTTTGGCGGTTCGCGGTCTCCACTCAAGAACACGTCTGCTCCAACGCTCATCGGTTCTACGGCTAATATGGCCGACCTATTGACACTTCAGCTTGCTTATTCTGTGAGCTATATCGACAATTTTGGTTCTTTGCCGGATTATATCATTTGGTTTTAATAGGTTTTTATATTTTATTTATCCTTTTGATAGATTCTTATTTTGTAAATGTGAGGACTTTGTAGGCCTTGTAGACTTTAGACCTGTAGACCATTTTTTTTATTTTATCAAGTTCCTGGTACTTTTTGACCTACGCTGTCCTCCCATACCTACTGTGATTTGAAAACATTTTTAAAAGAGTAACCGTGGTGTTTCTTGCCGGTTCTTCTTCATAGGAAACGACCAATTGGAACCGTGCACCTAGCTTCTGACATTTCTTAAGTGCCCATGTAGATTTATCTATATAATGTGAAATAAAATATTTTGATTTTGATCACCTCATTCCGGATTCTATTCCTCAGAGAGACTCCAAGCATACTCGTTCCACAGCTCTCTGAGTTGAGTTTGGCGAGGATTCTTCGCACACCCTACCTTACCGTTACCAAGACCGCCGCCAAAATCAGGAATAGCAAGGCGGCAGGTTCTCTGCCACGAACATAGTGTTATCGAAAGTATACTATGTATTATGAAAACTGTATTTTCTCAAAGTTGCAATTGTTATTTTAGGAGAAAAACGCTTTTGAATTTTGCATAACTGAAAGATATTTATGCTCGTGACCGTACATTGTTTGCGATGGCTCTAAGTTCTGCCATTAGGTGCTATTATTGAGGACCTAGTTGCCCTTAAGTGCGCTTTCTTGAACTTCAAGTTGGAACGGTTTAGGTGTTAAAGTAAGTGGGGTTAAAGTTTATTGAAGTAATACATTGTAAATAATTAATAATAATCTATCTAAGTATAAAGGAGTAGGTAAGTATATTGAACTAACTTTTGGCATTTGGTACTTACTTAAATGTTTTGTCGTACTTTATAATCCGTGCGAAAACGCTGTGACGCGTGCTGGGACGGGTCGCTAGACCTAATTAATATCATAAATGCGAAAGTGAGTTTGTTTTTTTGTTTGAACGCGCCAATCTCTAGAACTATTAGTCGGATTAAAAACAATCTTTTTGCATTTAATAGTCCAATTCTTCAGGAAGGCTGGGTACTTAAAATCACACGCGGGCCCTACGAATAATAAAAGTCAAGAAATGTAACTCCAGCTCAAAAATGGCACCACGCAATGTTCACCGCGGTGGGCGTTGCCTAAAAGGTCACCGCGCTCCAGAACCAATCACGGCGCTTGCTGGAATACAACGCTTTACGCGAGCGCAGCTGATTGGCTTATTTGCATGTGTGTTATTTCGTTCGAATACTCGAGGTATTTTGTCAATGTAGTGAGGCTTGGAGTCGAATTTCTCGTTGATTTTGTTCATAGTTACGTTTCCTGACTTTTTATTATTCGTAGCTAAGGCCCATTTGAGCCGAGAAAAAAGAAAAAAAAAGTAAGAAACGACGGTAATCTAAAACGAAGTAACGGGGTGTCCTGCGTGAGCGACGAATACGATGCGACGCGACGCTGCCAACGCGACAAATGCGATCAACTCAACGGCATACCCTACTTGCGGCCTATGTAGCAGTCTGCGGCGAGACGCGACGTAACGCGTACTTGTTTTGAGGGCGACCAGATGCGACACCACAAGCTACGAAATGGTTGATTCAGAAGCTTTGATCGCCGCAGTGCGTGAGCAAAGATTCTTGTGGGACAAAAAAAACTTAAAAGTCTATACTTTAAATATGAACTTTCAAGCAAAATTACGTTCGTTTAATTTACTGTACGTCTCCATGTTTCGAGAAGTAATGACCAAAATCACGTAGGACATTTGTCGCGTGTAGCATCACGTCGCATTGCATCGTGTCCTGTCGCGTCGCGTCGCGTCGTATTCGTCGCTCACGCAGGACACCCCGTAAAAGTGCGGGAAAGCGATGCGATGCGACGACGGGGTGGGTTGAGGGAACAATAAATTTCACGCGGAGTAAGTGGCGGTTATAAGCTAGTGTATAGATACCTAGGACCAAAATTATAATCAGATTTTCTTTGTAAAATAGGCGAGAACTTAAAACATGTTTCACAGATACAAAAGACAAAATATATACCTAATATGAATAGAATTCGCTTACCTTGGACCAAAATAAAGTATAAGCAGTTTGTCTTAGTACATAAAAATAGGCGACAACGTTAAACATGTTTCATGTTGAAATGCCAAGATGAAAATATAAATAAACATCGGTAGAATTCGCTCACAATTTTGATTTGATCGGATTACCCTACGGCCCTTTTTTAGGGTTCCACATCAAAATTGGATGATCAGCTTGTTTGTAGATGTTTGTCTCGATATGTTATCTGAATCTCATCTCAATGTCAAAGGCTTGTCTTCTTGGAAAAATGAAATGCTATTTATTTTGTTAACTAGTGACCCGTCCCTGTTGCCTGCCCTTTATTATATGAAAGTTTTATATTTATCTTATTAAGCATAAACCTTCGGGAATAAATCCTCTAAATGTTGGTGGAAACCGCATCAAAATTCGTTGCGGAGTTTGGAAGAACAACGCGGCCACACAGGCACGAAAAACGGCTTTAATTAAACGGTTTTATTTGGCTTGCCCTGTTTGTTATTTATTTGTTTATTTATTTGGGTCTTAGTACTTGAAATTTACCACCTTCCTTTTGGTCGATTGATGATATTTGGTACACACTTTTAATTTTGATAATAATACAATTTAATTTAAGCAGTATCATTTTAAATCCAAACGGATTGGAACGAAACACTATGCGGAAATAAAAACACATTTGCACAGAATTCTGATATCACGATACGATACTAAATAAAAATATAACTAAAAAACGCGTAAAAATAAAACTTAATAAACGGAAACCTTACTTAACAGTAGGTCTAAAAAAATCTTGTGAGCACATAAAGATTGCTAAAAATCTTTGTAGAAAAGATCAGTAACGAACTTTTAAAAACACACTATAAAGCGTATGAAAAAGTCTTGAAGAAGTGTGTAAAATTAGCAAAGAAATTAAATCATATTAAGTAAATGAGGCGGTCACAAAATACACCTAAAACCATGTGGAACATAATTAAAAATAATCTTAAACCAGTTACCAAGTGCCGTACTAAAAATGTTACCTTGCGCAGATGATCTAACACTTCTCGGTTTAACATTGGACAATAATTTAATATGGAAAAAATATATTGAAAATCTTAAGACTAAATTATCAAAATTTACATATGCATTAAGCAAATTCTCAACATACTATGCCTATATGAGTGGTTTAACTATGGCCTAATATTGTGAGGTGAAAGTACGGACTTCTATGACATCTTTATCATGCAGAAGAAATGTATACGCATCCTTATGAACAATCGGAAAGCTGTAAACCTTATTTTATAAAAAATAAAATACTAACGCTACCCTCTCTTTACATATTACAAGTAACTACGTTCGTGCAAAAACACAGATTACTTTAGATCAAACAGAAGCAAACCAAAACTATAAAAGAAGAATCAAAAACAAGTTGATTACACTGACAACAAAATTAAAAACAATGAAAGTGGCCCCAATTATAGAATCGCTACAATTTATAATAAAATTACCAAATTATGTATAAGATGACCAGAATACAAAATCATTCTATAGCAAATTAAGATCACTTTTAATGTTATTACACAGTAGACCAATTCATGACGGATAAAACTTTATAGATCTATGTCGTTTGTAGGTACTTAATTCGTAATTATTTTTCTTTATTTTGTTAAATACGGTCTGAACGAATACTTAAATATTATATGTATATTCCAGTGACGTTAAGATTATATTTTATTTTGTATTTTATAATGACATAACATAATTAAATTTAATTATTGCTGTGCCCATTGCCGTGGAGACCATGGGTGGTTGGGGCACAGAGGCCAAGAGGCTCATTAGTGAAATAGGGCGCAGACTCTGTGACAACTCCCGCTCCGGCTCGTTTTTGGTGCAAAGGTTAGCCTTTGTTATCCAACGTGGTAATGCAGCAAGCGTTTTGGGCACCTTTGCGCCGGGAACAGCAATGCGATTCAGCGGTGCTATTCTGTGAAAATCTCACCGTGAAAACTTAGGTGAAGTGAGCGTGGAGTGAGCTGTCAATAGTGTCAATTCCTAGAAAAAACAAACTCACTTCACCTAAATGTTCACGGTGAGATTTTTACAGAATCGACCGGCTGTAACCATCTCACCGTGATAATTTGGGTGAAGTGAGCTGTCATTACTGTCAATCCCTAGCAGTAGTAGATGGAATGGCAGCTCACTTCCCCTAACTTCTCACGGTGAGAATCTAACAGAATCGAGCGGCAGTTAGGGGCGGGTTATTTGACTAATTGTTTTACATGTTGTTGTGTTTGTTTTGTTTGATTGTCCTTGTATTATTAATTATTGAGTCTTTACTTAAATATATTTATTAAATTACTAACAATGAATTGACATGACTTGATTGTAACTATTACCTATCTATACTTAATATTATAAAGCTGAATAGTTTGTTTGTTTGTTTGTTTGTTTGAACGCGCTAATCTCAGGAACTACTGGTCCGATTTGAAAAACTCTTTCAGTGTTAGATAGCCCATTCATCGAGGAAGGTTATAAATTTGTTCTAAAATAATGCATTATTTGCGAAGGTGTTTTTTATAAACATGGTATTAATCCTTATCCAAATAAATACGTTATTCATCACATGTATTTAATTTTGAACAAAATTGCCTGTGACATCATTTGATTTCAATGTATATCTTAGGAGATATCATAGTTTTAAAATAATCTATACTTATAATAAATCTGTAGAGGTCAATTCTGTACATGAAATATATTTCCAAAATAACTATCAGCGGGTGATTAGTGATCGATACTGACGCCAAAAATGCAATCAGTAAAATTTTTGTCTGTCTGTCTGTCTGTCTGTATGTTCGTTATAGAAACAAAAACCACTGGACGGATTTCAACGAAACTTGGTACAATTGTTCTTCATACTCCTGGGCAGGTTATAGTATACTTTTCATCACGCTACGATCAATAGGAGCAGAGCAGTAAAGGGAAATGTTGGGAAAACAGGAGAACTTACTCCATTTTTTAAGCTTCCGTCGCGTGTGCAGCCTTAATGGTTAAAGCTACACAGAAATCATGTATGACGGAAATGTTTTCCTTAAAATTATCTAGTATATAAAAAGAGAAGTCCTGACTGACTGACTGACTGATTGACTGACTCATCAACGCCCAGCCTAAACCCTTGGATCTAGAAAGCTGAAATTTTGCACAGAGGTTTCCTTTATAATGTAGACGAGGAGTAAGGAAGTAATTTTTGAAATTCAATCCCTAAGGGAGTTAAATAGGGGATGAAAGTTTGTATGAAAAATCTTATTCCTTGGGTTAATAAACTTAAAACTTAGCACGAATATTTATCTAAGTAAATTATGAAGTTTGGCATTTTTTGTTTTTCTAAACTACCCCCTAACAGGGGATTGGGGGGTGTCAAAGTTTATATGGAAGAATTTTAACGCGCTGTCCGATTAACTCGAAACTCAGTATTTATACATAAGACCAAAAATAAAGAATCACGTGTATCAGGGTTTTTCGAAATTCTACCTTTAACGGCGAGACAAGGGGTAGTTAATTTTACAGGAGAGCATTTTACAGCGTGGCTTGATTAACTCGAAAATTGGTATAAATAATCTGGGAGTGGAGTTATGAATACATTCCAAACGATTTTTCGAAATTTCACCCCTGTGGGGGGAAAAGCGGGGATACAGTTTATATGAAAAATCTTATTCCTTGGGTTAATAAACTTGAAACTTGGCACGAATACTTATCTAAGTAAATTATGAAGTTTGGCATTTTTTGTTTTTCTAAACTACCCTCTAATGGGGGAGGGGGTGGGTGTTAAAGTTTGTATGGAAGAATTTTAACGCGCTGTCCGATTAACTCGAAACTCAGTATTTATACTTAAGACCAAAAATAAAGAATTACGTGTATCACGGTTTTTCGAAAATCTGCCCCTAACAGAGAAAAGGGGTAGTTAATTTTACAGGAGAGCATTTTACTGCGTGGCTTGATTAACTCGAAAATTGGTATAAATAATTAGTTGTTTAGTTTGGGGGGTGTCAACATTTGTATGGAAGAATTTTAACGTGTGGTATACCGGTCCGATTAAGTCGAAACTCAGTATTTATACTTAAAACCTAAAATAAAGAATAACATATATCAGGGTTTTGCGAAAATCTACTCCTCACGGGGTGAAAAGGGGTAGTTAATTTTCTATTTTACTGTGTGGCTTGATTAACTCGAAAATTGTTATACATAATCTTTGAGTCAATTTACAAAACACATCCCAAACGTTTTCTCAAAAGCCCTCCTCTGTGGGAGTGAAAAGTGGGGAAAAATTTTATATGAGTTTTAGGGTTTTACTACTTACTCAAAATAAGAAAGTATGAGTTTTAGGGTTTTATTTAACGACTCCTACCGGGGTGGAAAAGGGTAATAAAGTAGAAACTCCAAACTTTCATTAACTCGAAAATGGGGGTAAATAATATTTTAGTCATAAAAATGGAAACGTACCAAATGCTTTTATAATGAAAACAAGACCTGTCGTGATGAAAAGGGAGGACAGTTTATTTGAAACATCTTATGTTATTATATAGTTTAACTAAAAAAATACCCGAACACTTATTTCTCTAAATAAAGTTTAGAGAACGTAAACATTAATTTTAGAAATAAGTACCTTTCAAGGAGAGGTGGAGAGGGTGTTAAATTTATTTGAGGAAAGTACGAAACCCACGCGGACGAAGTAGCGGGCAAAAGCTAGTACTAATAATAAAGCTGAAGAGTTTGTTTGTTTGAAACACGGTTTGAAAGCTGTAAATCTCTGGAAGTATTGGTCGCATATATAAAAATATTTTTGCGTTTGATAGCCTAGTTCTTGAGGAAAGCTATATTCTATTAAACTTGACGCTAGGACTCTTAGGAGTTGAGCAAAAAGAAAAAAGTCTGAAGTTTTCGCCAAGCGAAAACGAAGTAATGGCGACACGTTGCGACGGGGTGGGTCGGGGAAACAAAAAAAATTTACGCGGACGAAGTCGCGAGCAGAAGCTAGTTATTATTATAATTTTTACTACCTACCTACTAAACTAATAACATCTGACGTAAATATCGACTATCTATGTTATTGTACTTTGTTTATTACTGTTAATTGGACATCTTAACGACATCTAGACTACTATTTCTGAGATTATTTGTATTTGAATTGTAATTTATTGACCCAATTTATGTTAATTAGGTAGGTACTCAATTTATGTTATTATGACCACAAACTCAGCAGCAAACTAATATTATTTTGCAGCGCCCTGACAGGGTTCATGTACAGAGGCCAGCACATCAAGCTACCACAAACTGTCAGATTTTCCCAATTGAATGTGAACCTTATTCGCTTGCAATAAAGTTGAAAATCTATCAAAGAAATCTGACAGATTGGGGTAGCTTGATGTGCTGGCCTCTGTACAATAACCGATAGTAATTATTCTGTAAAATGTGTGATGTGCATGAGAGCAAATAAATAAATAAATAAACAAATAAATCTAAGATAGCTGCCGCTACAAAATGGCGGATTACATATTTTTTGACATACCTACCCTTCGATATGGGTATCAAATGAAAGGACTTGACTAGTAGAATATTGTATGTTGGCGACAGATCTGGCAACCCCGTTGCTAGGGGCTTGTTTGGTTGGCTAGCGACGGGGCGGCTTGCGTGTAGGTATCGTTAGTTATAAGACTCTTGTGATCTATATCTATAGGTATTTATTATACCCAATTGAATCTTACCTGCTAATTTGGTGCTTAACACTGTATATATGAAATGTTTCACGTCATATTTCAGTCAATTTACACAAAAGTTCAATGAATTATACACCTAAACCTTCCTCATGAATAATCCGTAAATTGGTGAAAACCGTATGAAAATCCGTTCAGTAGTTTTTGAGTTTATCGTGTTCAGACAGAGGGACGCGGCGGGGGGGACTTTGTTTTATAATATGAAGTTGATATAAATTAATAAAAAATCCACGCCTTTGGTCTCCCAAGGTTCTATTCAGTCTATTTATTTATTTATTAAGCAAGGCACACCAACGATATATTTACAAGGGTAGTAACAATAGGTAGGTAATCACGAGTCTTCAATTCTGTGTAAATACATCACTTGTAGGCATGCAAGTGACATAAGATAAACCTGATATCATTTGGTATCCATGTCACCGTTGAACACCGTTAGGTGCAGCGCAGACGACAGACTATCCGTGACGCACTTTTTAGTCTGTGAAAATAGAACCTATGCAATTATATGCAGTAACGCACACGACGCGCAAAAAGTCCGGCGCACAAAAAATCCGTGTAATTCGGGCAGACCGCGCCGCGCCACGCCGCGCCGCTCCGCACAAAAAGTGTGTGAAAAAAATGGAACGTTTGCTTCAACGCGCGCTAACGCAGACGGCGCACACTTTAGTCGGCAATCTGCATTTGCTACGGGTGGATGTAGCGCACGCGATCTATTATCATGGCGCGATTTATTATCAAAATAATACTTCGCGATCTCTGCACGATTTTCATAGCGTCTACGTCCCTACAGCTCTGCCGACAGAATGATCGAAGATGTGCGTCGTGTGCGTTGGGTCTGTGAAAAATCCGCGGCCGACTTTTTGCGCGCCATGCAGACTTTTTGTGCGCCGCAGACTGGATCGCACAAAAAGTGTGCCGTCTGCGTTGCACCTTATAGTCACAGATAAAGATACACCTATAGACCTAGATAACGCAAGAGCAACTGCTTTGCGTGTAAAAATCGTCCCAACTTACGTTCAAATCGTAAGCCGCCACTTTCGCGCTCAGTCCTGCAGTACTATTCTGTAAAAATCTCACCGTGAAAACTAAGGTGAAGTGAGCTGTCATTCCACCCTGATGTTAGGGATTGCCTCCATTGATAGTTCACTTCACGCTCACTTCACCTGTGTTATCACGGTGAAATTTTTACAGAATCGATAGGCTGAGTACTGCTGGCTGGGTGAACGTGAGTGAGTAAGAGCGCTTGTGACGTCATAGTCAAAAAAATGGCACGCTTGATTTTCATACAGATCGTGATACTTGCGTTATCTAGGTTTATCTATATCTGTGGTTATACTCCTTTCGTCTTACCTTCTTCATTTCTTTTTCAAACAAAATATTATTGCATTATGTACACTTATAAAGTAAGTCCCATAAAACGCCAATCTCGAGCCACTCGTAGTAAGGCTTTCAGATGAATTCATCGCGACACGACAAAGCTTTCATGATTACGTTCACTTCATCCAACTCCAGCTTATAATAAACTGAAGCCAATCTCTTTAAGCCGAGTTCTACTCCATTCCCTCGACTCTTTATCTCTTTCGATCAGTCTGACTCGGGTTTTTGGCGGTTTAAGACGTATTTATGGGTGATATTAATCTTAACTTAAAACATTTGTTTGTTTTGTGTATAGATTTTCAGTTGATTTTGAGTTGCTCGTGGCGGAATGATAAACGCATGGATTGATAAAAGGTTAAGCTACACTTGCCACGGTCGGTTCGTGGATGGGTGACCATACATTACATCTCGAGACCCCTCCGGCCCTCGGAAAGAACGTTCGCAAGCTATTGGTCCCGGCTGTCATTACATTGGCGTAGATTTTTGACAGTCGTAACGGGTAGTAAGAAGTCCAAAAGTCTGACAACCAGTCTTACAAGTCTTAAATGTTACCCAGTAACTGGGTTGTGGAGGTCAGATCGGCAGTCACTTCATGTAAAATACATCAGTATTTTAACCGGATGTAGCTGAATACCAATTCAGCTGCATCGGATTAGACTGGAAGCCGACCCCAACATAATAGGAAAAATGCTAGGTAGATTGATTTGCCTGTAGATTTCGCATGTAAATTAGAAAAAAAATTACCGTCTGTCTTTTTCTACAGCATTGGACTTTAAAACTTCACTTTTGTATTTAGACTTCATCGTTTTTTAAAAACTTTCATGGTGCTTTATTTAACGCAATGGATATTGGAGAAGAAGAGCATGCAGCATTCTGTCAAAATTTTTGATAAAAGAGGGTTAATTACATTACTAACCGACGAAAAAAAAGAAGCGGTTCTCAAGCAGACTCATGGTTCAGGGACGCGTCACGTTCAAGCACATATTTCGTTACATGAGAGAGAAGAAAGATATAACTCTCTCGCTCTCTGTCTCTCACACTAAATTTCTCTTGTACTTTATAAAAAAATAAAGAATAAGAGAACTATAGTGTTTTACTTCTATCATAATAAATAAATCAAGTGTCACACACAATTTTCAAAACAGCCTCTAAAGTACTGCAGGCCACTTTTGTCTTTCAACCTGCAGAATAAAATGGAGTTCGAGATTCAAATAAAATTATTCTTGACGCCATCTTTTTTATATATTCCCCAAAGAGCCTAGTGTTCATCTGAACAAAATATTTACCAAAAAGATACAGAGATACGAACATTTCTTTTATTTTTTAACGCAGGTACATGTAAAACAGTAGATTTGTATTTTTTTTCACGAGCCAATCAACACTACAAATATGAGGACCAAAACAAATATTTTTATTTCTGTAGGTGCGGTCAGCAGGGATTGTGGAAAAATCATATGATATTGGTATTTAAATTTATTTTGGTTTAAACTGTTTGCTTATGCAATAGTATATTTGTAATAGATACAATATTTTTGATGCAGGTCCAATATTCAATTAACAGATAAGTATGGTTCATTAACTTTATGTACCTTTCTATTATTGTTTAGATTTCATCAGTAATCTTTACATGTTCAAATATTTGTATGCCAGCATAGTGAAACATGTAATCAGTAATCATGTTCAAATATTTGTATGCCAGCCCATGGCGAAACATCTAAATTATTACTTTCTATTTTTCTATTAATAAGATTCAGCTCAACTCAAAGCATTTATTTCAATTAAACCATTTACAGGCACTTTTGAAAGTCGGTCAGTTGGTCAGAAAGTTGAAATGAGTTGCCCATTTCAAAACGGTGGTCTCTACGGTAAAGGGCTAAAAACTTCTAGGTATATGATAAATAAATATTCTTTTACACGCAAAAAACAAGAAACTCCAAAGACAAACTTTTAAATTAAATCAAGTTATTACAAAATCCAGGGTACATTAATCTTGTTGCTTCTGTATGTGGGAACAATGTGAAGAAATTAAATAAAGAAACAACTCAAAATATAAGATTAAAAATAAACCTTGGTAGTTAAGAGATGACCAGTCTCAATCTCAACTGACTGCGCGCGGCGCCCGTGTCCACTCACGTGTAAAATACCTGGGAAATACGTGGGAAATACCTGGGTTTTTTCCAGGGTTACCGGATTGGGTACTTTTTTCGCAATTTTTGGATAAAAATTTGGCTCCTGGAGAATATCGATGTTGTGTTCCGAAAGTCGCGGCCGAAAGTGACCTCTTCACGAAACTGTAAAATATCCGCGCCAACGAAAGTTACCACTTCGCAAACCACAGAATATCCGAACGGACGTAAGTTACCACGATAAATTTTATTTTTTTTGTGTTATTTTACAACTTTCTAATTTTTTTGTGTACAAAATGTTCGCCAAAACGAGATAACGGACAAATTGACAGGTGCGCTTATCAGCGGCTACTTTATTTAATGTCATTAAAAATTGTTCCCTAATGGTTACAATTGCTTAATATTACCTACTAAATTTTTGCCGTAGGGTAAAACTTAGAAAAATTGTAACATTTTGGAGAAAAAATATTTCAAATTTAGGAAAAAATAAAGAATGGCATCTGGCAACCCTGAGGTTTTCCCTAGAGGTCAATGACTGGTCACTTTCGTGCGCGATACACGGGAGTGCTCGAACATGACGCGTGGATCAGCACCATCCAGCTCAACCATAATGTATCATGAAGAAGACCATAATGTACCATATTTTCCATTCTAATACGAGTAGGTCGGGGAAAAAATATTTTCGTATTTTGAATCTATTGTTAGTAATCAAACCTCTTTGGCAGTACTGAATGTAACTGGCTGGTTTTAATACTATTAAATGTTGACATTCTAAAGATGCAATAAATAAAAAAAAAACTAGTTCCCGCCATTTCTCAATTGTTTTTCAAGCAAGCAACATGAACGTATGTGACGATGAAATTCGGTACAATTTAAAATTTTATTACAAAAAGGCTAAAATACGACGAATGCCGCGAATAAAATTTTTGCGGTTTACGGACATAATGCGGTATCAATACGAGTAGCAAAAATGTGGTTAAAGCGTTTCAAGTCAGGAAATTTTAGTGTGAAGGATGAAGCTCGCTCTGGACGCCCTGTCACGGATAAAATCAGTGCCATTTTTGAAAAAGTGGAGCAAGATTGACATAATAGTAGTTATGATATTGCTGAAGAACTGGATGTTGATCACAAATCAGTTTTACGGCATTTACAAAAGTCTGGGTACAAAAAAAAACTTGATATTTGGGTACCACGTGATCTCACTGAGAGAAACTTAATGCAACGTGTTTCCATTTGCGATTCTTTGTTGAAACGTAATAATTCCGACCCATTTCTTAAACGGTTGATTACGGGTGATGAAAAATGGATCACTTACGATAAGAATGTCCGAAAAAGATCGTAGTCCAAGCATGGACAAGCCCCACAGACCGTGGCAAAGCCCGGCCTGACTCGGAACAAAGTGATGCCGTGTGTTTGGTGGGATTGGAAAGGAATCGTCCACTATGAGCTTTTGCCGCCGGGTAAAACTATCGATTCTGACCTCTACTGTCAACAACTGATGAGGTTATAAGAAGCTATTGAGAAAAACCGGCCGGAGCTGGTGAATAGGAAGGGCGTGGTGTTTCATCACGACAACGCCAGACCGCAGTCATCTATAGCCACTCAGCAAAAATTGAGAGAGCTTGGCTGGGATGTGTTGATGCATTCTCCGTATAGCCCTGATCTTGCTCCATCAGATTTCCACCTGTTTCGGTCACTTCAGAACTCTTTAGGAAGCATAAAGTTAACCTCAAAAGAACACTGTGAAAACTACCTGTCAGATTTTTTTGATAAAAAATCTCAATACTTCTACAGCAATACGATCATGGCATTGCCCACAAGATGGAAACAAGTCATCGATCAAAACGGCACAAACTTAATATAAATAAATAAAAAATTAAACCTAAAAGAAAATATTTTTTTTGTATGAAAAATACGAAAATACTTTTGCACCGACCTTATATTCTAAGTATAAAAGATATAGAAGAGCTGACTATCACTAGCAACTAAACCTACGAAGAATCTGTGTACATTTTCATTTAGCTCTCCTTTCAAATAAATAGTTAAAGCCACGGTTAGCTTTACTTGGTATATTGGCAGACCGAAAGATTGCGGTTCAGGTATACTAGAAGTAAGGTTTTTATGTAGGTACTAACGGTTATAGATTGGTTTGAAGACTTTCAGTTAAAATCAGACTTGCAACTTGAAATGAGGTGAACTGCAAATTACTTTCCTTGATTGAACTGCTTATGGATTTTAAAATGTCCAATCAGTGAAATGTATTTGGACTGCTTCGTTGGTCTATTGATGAGCATGAAGTCCTGTACCCTAATTGCGTAACACAATATTAATCTCAATCTGAATCATTTTGAAATATATTGCTAATGCATTGCTTCATATGTTCGAAAAATATGTCTGCTCAACAATGTAAATAACGCAATGAATGTTGTTGAAGTGTCAAAATGAAACCCATAGCTACTGACAGTGAGTTACGCAATGACCCCGCTGGTTTAGACAGCCCTGATAGTAGGTATGTTCAAACTAGTATCGTCATTCTCATTTCTATTTCCTGCGCCCTCGCGAGGAAGATGGCAGTTTCCTTAGAGCTGTCTTACGTTTCAGGTTTCAGTGTGTGAAACCTTTCGCTGTCTTTTTATTACACGTAGATCATTTAAAGTTTTGGACATTACAATTTTAAACAAAATTGGTAATTCCTGGTTTAATATAGTTATGTAAACAGTGGCCCCGATTCTGTTGTTCATAAACTAAACTAAATTAAAACCTAAACCTAACCTATTTTTTATAAACTAAATTAAATTTAAGTTCAGTGCATTTTTTTCTTTCTATTTCTTTACGAAAAGGACACAAGATAAATATCAGTTTAGTCTCGTCAAATTAGATAATCCATAGACAAGTTTAGACGAACCGAGACCCCTCCGTGCCTCGAAAAGCACGTTAATCCGTTAGTCTCTCTCTACTGTCATTCGTGGATCTTTGATAGCCGTTACGGGTCGTCAGAAGCTCGAAAGTATGACAACCAGTCCTACCAAGAGGTATCTTATTACCCAGTAACTCAGGTTGTGAGGTCAGATAGGCAATCGCTCTATGTAAATCTGTATCTGTATTTAGTTGCATCAGGTTAGATTGGAAGCCGACCTCAACATAGTTGGGAAAAGGCTAGGCAGATGATAAGTAGTACACACTCTGTCTGACACAGGGTTTGACTGGTCCGTTGGTCTCGTGGTCGCAAGCGCGACTGCTGTGCATGGGGTCCTGGGTTTGATTCCCAGATCGGGCAAAGTTATTGGCTTTTAACAATATGAATTTCTCAGTAACAGCCCGGAGTTTGGAAGTTGTTGTTGTGATACCTCCGTACTTTGGAAAGCACGTAAAGCTGTTAGTCCTGCGCCTGATCTCTCCCCTGGGTCGGATTGCCGTCCCAACGGACTTTGACAATAAAGGAATAGAAAGTGTACCTGTGTTTGCGCGCACACTTGTGCACTATAATATCTCCTGCGAAACTGATTAATCTTGGAAATCGATCAGGGGATTATTATTACACACTCTGTGCTTTCAAGTGTCTATCTATTACTGTTCGAAAGATACGTCCTGTGACAAACTGATGGACGGACGGACACCGGAATCTTAGTAATAAGGTCCCGATGGCACCCTAAAAAGGTTTGGAACCCTAAAAAGTGTTCACAAAAACTGTCAAGAAAAACAATGTTCTATACACCACCGATAAAGTAAATTTTACAGCTACTTCTAAGTTATAAACCCATAAGCTCTCGTTTTCACTGCGTAGAATACAGTACCAATATACATTTTGCAATATACATTTTGGGCCTACATTTTTCTTTTTATGACGACATTCTTTCTTCAGCTTCCCATCTCAAGCATACATCACAGCGAATGTATAATACTCCGTCATGTTCCGACAACAGTAACAAAGCGTTGGAAGTTAAAATAATTTATTCCAATCTTGTTTTTGCGTGCCTGCGTTATTTTTTGAAGAATGTACGTCTTGAGATATTTGCTTTTTCATGCGTTTGTGTCGTGCTTAGATTTTTTATTTTGGTGGATTGTTCCTGTATCCTCTTTAGGGATCCGTACCCAAAGGATGACATCGGGATCCTATTACTAAGGCTCTGTTGTCCGTCCGTCCGACGGTCCGACCGTCTGTAAAGATTGTTGAAGGTTAGTTAAGATTTCCTCATTAATAACACAATTTTATTAGGTACAGTCTCTCAGGATTTAAGTACCTACTTCGGCCCGTGCTATGAACTAGAGAATGAAAAGAAAGAACTGATAATATTATTAGTATTTACATTGTACAGTCAAATGTACATCAGAGCGTTAACGGGATCAGACAGCGCCTTATGTCGTAGCACTGAGAATGTTTTTTTAGTGTAAGTGCTCGTGTTACAAGTGAGGCGATTTTCCAGCGAGATCTATGAACCCGCTCTGCGCGGGTGAAAAGCGAGCTAGCTGCGACTACGCGACGCGTTCTCAGCGTTTTCACAATATTAGACACTCGCTTGTCTCGCTCTCGTTGCGAAAACGCAGCGAACACTGCGCGCCCGTGGCATGCTCGCTATGCACACGCAGACCATCGGCTGGCTGGAAACACAAAAAAACACAAGAATAAAAAAAATAATGAAAAGTTTATTTCGGAACAATAACACAAAACTAAGGGGCTGATTTTTCAATCCACAGATAATTTTTATTCGTAGAACTAGCTTCTGCCCACGACTTCGTCCGCGTGAAATTTCACCCTCCCCCATTCACCCTTTTAGGGATGGAATGTTGAAAAACCCTTTCTTAGTGAATACCTACTCTTCACAAAGAAAATACCCTCCAAATTTCAATATAAAAACTCCACTGCGGGTGACGCAACCTACGACAAACTTATTATTTGCGGTTGGTACAGTAATCGGGTCTAGGGATCGAACCGCAAAATTAAGTTTGTTTTTTATTGTATATACTTTTCCGGGATAAAAAGTACCCAGTGTGGTGCCCAGGATATTAAAGAATAATTATACCAAGTTTCATCGTAATCGAACCGGTAGTTTTTGCGTGATGCCTGAACAAACAGACAGACAGACAGACAAAAAAATTTTTAATCACATTTTTGAGTTCGGTGTCGGTCTAGTAACACCCCCTGCCATTTATTTTTTTGATATTTTCAATGTGAAAATTCTGTTTTCACTTCTACAGATTTATTATAAGTATAGATAAAATTGACGTCTGACAGATTTTGTATGGAAGAACTGTTAAAAATTTTAAATTATTCCCCGGATAAAATTATCTGGCGTTGGAAAAATCAGCCATTAGTACAACAAGTGGTCTATGCAAAAAGTGCTAAAAACGTGCTAAAAATTAAGACAAAACGTAAACAGTACAGGACATTAATTTGGGATGTATTTTGACGTTGAATTAAGAGCTAAAATTACCTACCTCAGCTAAAATTCACTCTCGCTCGCACGATACTGCTCGCAGACTGAGTGAGAGCGAGACAGAGTGCGGTGCTAGGCGGCAGGCAGCGCCAATAGTTTAGGTATTTGCTTTTTACGGTGAAAATAATGGTAATTAAAAAAAAGTAAATAACATTAGACCTGCTTTATAGTTAGTTCGGTTAGTATACACAGTTTCATGATCTAATTTGAAGTATTTTTTGAATACCAGCGGTTTATTGTTCGGTATAAAGGTAACATTGGGATTTTTTTCTATCGAGAATATTTTATGAAATCGTGTTTTCGTCTAACATAAGACCTAACATTAATCCTCAACTTTACTATATATTTAGTTCGAAATAAATGCTGCAGTATTTTCGACATAACGGAGGATCATGCTAAGCCATTTGAGGTAGTATAGGCCCTTAATGTGATGGGTGTAGGGTGAATGGGTGTGTCGGTGAGCGTTAATGAGGTGTCTGAGAGGGGGGGGGGGGGTGGCATGCGTGTTGAGGGAGTGATGAGTATTTTACACTTCAACGTGTTTAGATATACAATGTTATTTTCGGTGTTTTTTGCTCGATAGTGTTAAATATTGTACGGTAGTACGGAACCCTTCGTGTGCGAGTCCGACTCGCACTTGGCCGGTTTCTATTTTGTTAAGACTGTGCCGATCCTACAGTGGCGCCCTCATCGTTTGTTTGGTTATTTCATACAATTTAGAATGAAAATGCAGAAAACAAGCACGTTAAGTTGTGCTTCACAAGATTATACGTTAATATTATTATAAAAGGTAGTTTTATATTGTTTAGTTTCATTATAATCCTTAAAACGGATAAAAGTGGCCACTATATTCCGTTTTAAGGATTATGATAAAACTAAACAATATAAAACTACCACTTCTAATAATATTAACGTATAATCTTGTGAAGCACAACTTAACGTGCTTATTTTCTGCATTTTCATTCTAAATTGTATGAAATAACCAAACAAACGATGAGGGCGCCACTGTAGGGTCGGCACAGTCTTAAGCAACACAGCAGCTACACAATGTTTGCGACTGTGTTATAAATGTACATAATTTTGTGGGCGACTATAGTCAGTGACTCTGCTATAATTATTACCAAACAAGATGTCTACTTTCATTGTTGTACCTAATCATGACGCTTTTTTTTATGGATAGGAAATCATCAAATGACCCCTCCCGCTTTGGATGGAGCAGAAGGGACTGTCAGACTTTTACTGACTAAAACCCACCCGTGTCCCTTCCTTAGCCCTTTATGTTCCGGGGCAGCGGTAACCCTTTCGGACAATCCCGACGGTGTGGTGGGAACTTTTATCTGTTCTGTGGGTGGGAAAGCAGTTTTGATTTTCCAAGACTAAATTTTGCCTACGTATTTTTTCCACTTAGTATATGTTGATGATGAGGGGCCCGTGGCTAAATAATAACAGCCGCATAGGTCGATCGATCAGGTTAAGCTACGCTTGCCGCGGTTGGTCTGTGGATGGGTGACCATCTTTACATACCGAGACCCCTCCGTGCCTCGGAAAGCATGTTAAGCCGTTGGTCCCGGCTGTCGTGGATCTTTGACAATCGTTACGGGTAGTCAGAAGCCCGAAAGTCTGACAACCAGTCTTACCAAGAGCTGTCGTATCTATTACCCAGTAACTGAGTTGTGGAGGTCAGATAGGCAGTCACTCCATGTAAAATACTGGTATTCAGCTGCATACGGTTAGACTGGAAGCCGACCCCAACGTAGTTGGGAAAAAGGTTGATGATGTTTTTAGATGAAAAATCCGCTTTTGTAAAAGTCAGAGACACATTTTCCCCTAAGAAACCGACCAACCAGTTGTCCTCAGCCACTCATAATAACTTCTGAGGATGAATGGATGTTATATAAACTTTTGATAGCCCAACTCGGGAACAGATGACGGTTTCGCGTTATAAAGCGATAATGAACTAAACTGTTCGTCATCCACGTAACTTTATCCCTTAGTTTGTAGTCGCAGCAGCGATTTCATAATAATTTTTCTGTAAAATCTTGCGAAAATAGTAAAACTGTAGCGGTATCTACAACGCCACATGCGAACAACGCGTCATACTGACGTCCCGCAAAATCCTGCATCTCGCAAGCAGAGTTTACCGCGCAACTAGCATATACAGGTTGGGTAAAAAATCGTGGATCAAAGGAAACAAAACGATAGCTGAGGGTTTTTGCAGTAAAAAAAAATACAAAAAAAAAATATTTGAAAAAAGCATCATCACTACAAAAGTGCTTTTATGATAGTGGGTTATCAGTATTGGCACTTTTTTCAATATCTTTTAAGTCTCACGAAGAGTTATTTGAAACTTTAGAACCTTACTGTAAACACTCAAATTGTCATAATTTTTAAGGAAATCAAGCAAGCAAATCCGTGAGCAACAGCTGACAATATATATTTGAAATGTGCTAATTAAGCCCTTTCATTTGATAACCAACACGACATGATAAAAAAAAATTTAGGTTATGAATTTATGCCTGCTACAGGGCGCCAATTTAATGTGACATCACATAGCCTATAACCAGCGGACAATCAAGACTCTTCCAACAACACCTCATTTGTCAAATTGTGACAAGTGGTTTAGAAGTTATGAGGGAACAGATGAACATAAATACCGGTCAACATCATAACCCTCCTTTTTGCTTAGCCGTAGTCGGGTAAAAACTCGATAATACTTGGCTCGACCTGGGTATGCAGGACCCATGGTCCTGGGTTGGATGCTCAGGTATTCCTGGCTAGCAACGGCTTAGCGTGCATTCCGAGGCATGGAGAGGGTATATTTAATGGATGGTCATCCATCCACGAATCGACCGCGGCAAGCGTAGCTTCACCTTCGATCGACCCGTGCGTCTGTTATCATTTAGTAATGAAGCCCCCTCTCTGAATCTCTGATTTAATACTGCTTCTCAATTAGATATGATATTTTAATACTTCTTGCATGAAGAAGCTTCCTCGTGAAGCGCAGTTTGTTCCGCCAGTTACGTAACTGAACCGAGCGCTCGGCGCATCCTGCACAAGTCACACCCAATACCTTATTTGACTGCCCAATTCTTCCTTTGCGGTGGTAGGGCTAACGCCCTTCTGGTTTGCCACCAACCAAGCCGTGAAGCCGGTGACCAACCAACCAACCGGTAGCCTGCTGTTTTTCGTCGATGCGTGGGAGCTCAAGTGCCATAGGCATCTTCTGGGCACGCTCATTCCATCATAGACCTCATTCATCGCTTTCCATCATTCGTGATCGAGGTCAACAGCAGGCCCACTCAGCAAAGAAAAAAAAAATAGTTTCCATTTTTCCTGCGGAGAGAAAAAGAAATAGTTTTAATAATCGCAGGCTCAAGTGTACTTATTGATTTACATACATAAGTTGGTCCTGCGATTATAAATAATAACAAGTGGGTAAATCTCGTCGGTGCCTGCCTAATTCTTCGGGATTACAGGCGTTATGTTATGATATGTTAAGTAGGTACATCACAGCTAATGTTTTCTTCTAATTTTCCTTTCCTCGGTGTTGGTTTAAGGTTGGATTAAGGGCAACAGGAAAATTGTCTGTGTAATTTTCCTACTTTTGTGGGATGCTAGCAGCGCCCGCGGCTTATTCCACGTGTAATAATATATATTTAAATACGAAGAACACGTTCTATAATTTCAGAATCAATCAATCAATCAACTCAGCCTATCGCAGTCCACTGCTGGACATAGGCCTCTCCCAGGCTGCGCCACAACATTCTGTCCTCCGCCTTCCTCATCCAGTCCGTTCCAGCCACTTTCTTTAGGTCGTCCGTCCATCTAGCTGGGGGATGTCCTACACTACGCTTGCCGATACGCGGTCTCCACTCAAGGACTCGTCTGCTCCACCGGCCATCGGTCCGTCGACAAACATGGCCAGCCCACTACCACTTCAGTTTGCTCACTCTGCAAGCTATGTCGATAACTCCGGTTCTTTTCCGGACAATTTCATTCCTGACTTTATCCTTCAAAGAGATTCCGAGTATAGCTCGCCCCATAGAGCGCTGAATTTGTGGACCAGCCCGACCGTCAGTGTCCACGTTTCAGCACCATATGTCATGACGGGCAGGACGCACTGGTTGAAGACCTTAGTCTTCAAACACTGCGGGATAGGCGACGGGAAGACTTGACGAAGTTTTCCAAATGCTGCCCAACCTAACAGGATCCTTCTGTCGGCTTCTTTCTTGGGCTCAAAGTTGTGTCTACCGAGCTGGATTACTTGCCCTAGGTAGACATAATCCTTCACAACTTCGAGAAGCGACCCTTCGATGTGGATTGGACTCGGCAAGACGTGCGAATTGTACATGACTTTCGTCTTGTCCAAATTCATGCCGAGGCCAACCCACCTAGAGGCTCCATTTAGGCTGCAGCATTTGGTCTAGCTGTTCCAGCGTCTCTGCCATTATGACGATGTCATCGGAAAATCGAAGATGTGAAATGTACTCGCCGTTCACATTGATACCCTGTCCAGTCCAGTCCAGCGTCTTGAAGACGTCCTTCAACGCATTTCAGAATAATATGTAGTAATTATGCTCACAGGAATCCACTAGATGCGAGAAGCACTGAACAGGTCGAAGTGGCGATGCTTGGGGGAGGCTTATGTCCAGCAGTGGAAGTCTTTAGGCTGAAATTAATGATGATGATTATTATAATATTAGGTCTGCTATTATATTCGTTAATAATATAAATAGGAAACAACATTTTTGTAACTCTACTTAATCATGTTTATGTAAACGAAGCACAACCCTAAAACGCGCCTTCCTAATTCTGTATTCAATTGAACATATCAATTAACAATTAGTACCTATTTCATTAAGAATTCTTCACATACCGTCCCTAAGGGATTACATTGTAAGCAGGCAGCTGAGGGTAGTTAATGTAATTACTGTAGATAACAGCCAGGAGGATTAACTGAATGGTTCATTTATACGAGGAAAGATTCTCGCCAAGAATAAAAAGGGAAAGTGCCAAGATAACCCGCGAAATTCAAATTTTCTTACGATTTTCTGCAATTTACAGGTCAGTATCAGGTTTTCGACATAGCTCACAGAATAAGCAAGCTGAAGTGGCAAGGGGCCGGCCATATTAGCCGTAGAGCCGATGACCGTTGGGGTAGACGTGTTTTGAGTGGAGACCGCGAATCGGTAAACGTAAGTTGGGACGCCCTCAGGCTAGGTGGAGCGACGATCTTCGCAGGATGGCTAGTAGCAGCTGGATGAGAGTTGCCGAAAATTAAGTTGAATGGTGTGCAATAGGAGAGGCCAGCAGTGGACTGCTGTAGGCGATGATTATGATCAAGTTGTGTTTTGTACAAAATATGCGAATCATATTTTGTACAAAACACAACTTGATCGTCCTTGTGACCTTATGAAGTATGTATTTACAAAATTATAATCATTGAAATCATCAATACGACCCTCTAAGCTCATGATAATCCTATTGATTGATATTTATAATTCTTCGCACGTTGATGTGTTGATAGGCGAGAATAATTTTCCTTATAAAAATTAGAATCGTTGATTCGTATATGTAAACATTTTATAAAGACTTCTTAAATCACAATTAAAGAAAATCGCACATCATCTTAGGCGAGTTTTTATTTTTCATTTGAGAGTAAATCTATGTTTGCGCTATTCCATTTGGCGAGTTCTGCCCAAGTATACTAGTTTCTCGCCTGTAGACAGGCATGACGAATGCCTGGCAAATCTCACTTAAAAGACTCGAGTGTACATACCGCCTCTCGCCGGGCGAGAAACTGTCGCCGTGTAAATGAGCTTTACAAGTGAATCGGATTAACTTAACGAGTGTATACGACAGTGAGTGACTAATGTGTTAGAAGATCTAGATACTCGTAAGAGCTGATTGTTCTACTGATATCTCGATTGGTTGAATGATTGATGCGTGGCTGTAGGACTGTGGGTGTTAGGTTAATTTGAGGTTAGGAATGGTTGTACCTATTATAATATTGCCACAATTGTGTTCAGTTTAATGATGTAATAGAAATTGAGGGTAAGATTATGAAAATATCCTTCTACTTTGAATTTATTAATTCTCACATATACAGAAATGTGGGGACTCGGGTACATGAGCGGGATGAAGGGTAGACACAATACAGCTAAAAAAACAAAAATCGAGTGAAATTTTTCTGAATTCTTTCCACCATGATACTGTATTCAGCCTCATGGGGGTTCCAAACGATAGCACTTGTTTCAAGACAGCTCCGTACCAGCGCATTGTAGGTACATAATATTAACCACTGCCGTATTCTGAAAGTCTTTGCACTGTCTGAGTATAAATCCCAAGGTTTCGGAAGGACTTGCCGCTTAAGTCTAAGATGTGCTCACGATCCGAAACATTAATTCCGGAATCGTCTCCAGCCTTAGATCCCGCATATGCGTGACTCGTGACATGACCGCGGCTTACATCTCATACTGATGCAGCAGAGGTTCCCACGCACGAACTTAGCTCATTATACCGCATTTGGAAACGTTAAAACTTAATATCTACACTCTATTGCACCACCCTATCAATATCCCGTTGAATCCGTTCACAGTCCGAAGTATTTGCTACCGACAGGAACAATTTAAGGTCGTCTGCGAATAGCAACACTTCGCCTCCCTTAGGTACGACATCCAGGAGACTAGACGTAAAGCCTGGTGCGATTCACACGGTTATATTACCAAACTAGGCCAAGGTATTCGTTGAAGTATAGGTAGTAAGTGTACATAAATAACAGAAAGCAATATAAGGCAATCGTTTGCCAAACTATTCGGTGTACTGACTGACATTATTGAAAACCGTTTTTCATGTCCTTTCTCAATGTCACAGAATACATAATAGTACTACCTACGTAAAACGAATTTCGCGTCACATGCTTGACAATCGAATTAGTAGAGAAAAAGTTTCCTCATTCATGCTGTAAATAAAATACCTATCTACTACGAACGTACAATCAACACCCACACGATCTCAATAATTTTTAAGGATATTGCTAATCCATTGCTTCATATGTTCGAAAAATGTGTCTGCTCAACAGCGTGCATAACGCAATGAATGTTGTTGATCTGTCAAAATTATCGCCATTGCTACTATTAGGGTGTTACACAATTACCTCGCTGGTCAGTCACCCTAAGTTAATTTGCCGTATTATAGCCATTTCATTCTGTCAAAGAAGACAGTTGTGATGATTTCAATATGCTGATAATTTAAGTTGTTTATCATCTTGCTGAACCATTCATTTTCCTGACTTCACCTACGCTCCCTGTAAGACTGTAGGACCAGCAGGGTAATTGGGTATGTAAAGTTTTTTTCAGGTATTTTTTTTATATTTTTAATTTATAGATTTAGTTATTTTATGCAACTAATTTCAAAATTTTGGTTTTCTAAGCAGCCATTAATTTTAAATAAATTTTCTAAATTCTGCTTCAAAAGTAGGCTGAAGAGTTCAATATCTATGCCACGTATAACACAATAATAAAAATCCTAAATTTGACGTTTTTTGCTTGACATCAGAAACTTCAAGCATGACACTAGACAGTTTTAGAGGTGGGAATGATCGACATAATCGATTGAACATTTATTTAATACAGTTATTAATTTTGTATAGGGATAAGTGGAAGGAGGGAAGAGAGGCCTTTGCCCCGGAGTGGGACAGAAGTGACTAATGATTATTAATTAAATAATAGGTATTATTAATATGTCATTATCAAAATCAAACCAATAACAAGCAGCTACAGTACCTAGTTATATTTGCAAGTTTCCAACACCATTTGTGGTTACAAAATAGTTCGAATGATTTTATACTTAGTATTATTATTTAAAAGGAATGCATTTTATTTAAGCTATCATTATAATGATCGATTAACAATAATTCAGAATTCGGGATTTAGATTTTTTGTGTGAATAGATTTTCAATGTTTGATTTGAATCGATTCAAAGGCCGAAATTTTCGCACGACTGCATTACATATATTATTATGGTCATCCCTATAGTTGACATTATATGACTTTAACTTTTTATCATATGATGAGAGGAGGCACCGAAAGTATTCTCAATCTGCTTACTTGTGACGTCATTTGGAGGTCAAATGAAAGTCAAGTGGTATTAAGTGTTTATGTTAAAATAAACTCCATCTTATAATTTTAAGCGCTAAAAATAGAAAAATTAAGTTAAGAAACCTTAAATCTCGAAATGGTTTGGGAATCAGCGTAGGATTTTTTTTCTTTACATACCGAATTGCGTAACACACTATCAGTAGCAATGGGTTTCATTTTGACAGTTCAACAACATTCATTGCGTTATTTACGTTGTTGAGCAGACACACTTTTCGAACGTAAATGGAGCAATGGATTAGCAATAAGCTTCAAAATGATTCAAATTGAGAGTAATAGTGTGTTACGCAATTAGGGTGCGGTACAGTGCGCTCGTCGGGAGAATTCGAAGAGATTTTTTTTTTGTGGATGAGAAATCATCAAATGACCGCTCCCGCTCAGGGTGGAGCAGAAGGGAGTGTCAGACTCTTACTGACTAAAACCCACCCGTGTTCCTTATTGTAAATACCTATATTCTGAGCAAATAAATGAATATTCTATTCTATTCTATTCCTTCCTTAGCCCTTTATGTTCCGGGGCAGCGTTAACCCTTTCGGACAATCCCGCTGCGAGAATGCGTTCTTGACACTTTGACAGTTTGGAATACGTGTTTGATCTTTATTCGTTAGTAGAATTACCGCACTGATAGGTGTCCAAACACATTCTTTCAACGGCCGCACTGTATTTAATATTATTTCTGCCACCTTCACACTTGCGGTTTAAAATTACAGACGAGACGACGCTTCGACAATGTATCGAATCGAATTGCCTTTGAATGCCTTTGATGTAACAGCTGTCCTTAAGTGACGCTTCCATTTTCCATCATGTGGGCAGTTTGGTCAGTTTTCTAACCACCCACGACTACGCACGATTTATCCCAAGAACAAACTTAACATTGTAGTTGAACAACATGCTCTCCCATACATTTCAACTGCAAATGTAAGTTCGTCGACTATTACTCGTTAACTTGTACCTAAAGCTTACTTAGTTGTGTTAGTTTTCCTTTTAACTTCGTAATATATAATACTGCTGTGATTTTTTCCACATGGCAGGGGTGGTGCTTGACTCTTAGAGTAAATAAATACTCTTGAGAGTAAATCTATGTTTGCGCTATTCCATTTGGCGAGTTCTGCCCAAGTATACTAGTTTCTCGCCTGTAGACAGGCATGACGAATGCCTGGCAAATCTCACTTAAAAGACTCGAGTGTACATACCGCCTCTCGCCGGGCGAGAAACTGTCGCCGTGTAAATGAGCTTTACAAGTGAATCGGATTAACTTAACGAGTGTATACGACAGTGAGTGACTAATGTGTTAGAAGATCTAGATACTCGTAAGAGCTGATTGTTCTACTGATATCTCGATTGGTTGAATGATTGATGCGTGGCTGTAGGACTGTGGGTGTTAGGTTAATTTGAGGTTAGGAATGGTTGTACCTATTATAATATTGCCACAATTGTGTTCAGTTTAATGATGTAATAGAAATTGAGGGTAAGATTATGAAAATATCCTTCTACTTTGAATTTATTAATTCTCACATATACAGAAATGTGGGGACTCGGGTACATGAGCGGGATGAAGGGTAGACACAATACAGCTAAAAAAACAAAAATCGAGTGAAATTTTTCTGAATTCTTTCCACCATGATACTGTATTCAGCCTCATGGGGGTTCCAAACGATAGCACTTGTTTCAAGACAGCTCCGTACCAGCGCATTGTAGGTACATAATATTAACCACTGCCGTATTCTGAAAGTCTTTGCACTGTCTGAGTATAAATCCCAAGGTTTCGGAAGGACTTGCCGCTTAAGTCTAAGATGTGCTCACGATCCGAAACATTAATTCCGGAATCGTCTCCAGCCTTAGATCCCGCATATGCGTGACTCGTGACATGACCGCGGCTTACATCTCATACTGATGCAGCAGAGGTTCCCACGCACGAACTTAGCTCATTATACCGCATTTGGAAACGTTAAAACTTAATATCTACACTCTATTGCACCACCCTATCAATATCCCGTTGAATCCGTTCACAGTCCGAAGTATTTGCTACCGACAGGAACAATTTAAGGTCGTCTGCGAATAGCAACACTTCGCCTCCCTTAGGTACGACATCCAGGAGACTAGACGTAAAGCCTGGTGCGATTCACACGGTTATATTACCAAACTAGGCCAAGGTATTCGTTGAAGTATAGGTAGTAAGTGTACATAAATAACAGAAAGCAATATAAGGCAATCGTTTGCCAAACTATTCGGTGTACTGACTGACATTATTGAAAACCGTTTTTCATGTCCTTTCTCAATGTCACAGAATACATAATAGTACTACCTACGTAAAACGAATTTCGCGTCACATGCTTGACAATCGAATTAGTAGAGAAAAAGTTTCCTCATTCATGCTGTAAATAAAATACCTATCTACTACGAACGTACAATCAACACCCACACGATCTCAATAATTTTTAAGGATATTGCTAATCCATTGCTTCATATGTTCGAAAAATGTGTCTGCTCAACAGCGTGCATAACGCAATGAATGTTGTTGATCTGTCAAAATTATCGCCATTGCTACTATTAGGGTGTTACACAATTACCTCGCTGGTCAGTCACCCTAAGTTAATTTGCCGTATTATAGCCATTTCATTCTGTCAAAGAAGACAGTTGTGATGATTTCAATATGCTGATAATTTAAGTTGTTTATCATCTTGCTGAACCATTCATTTTCCTGACTTCACCTACGCTCCCTGTAAGACTGTAGGACCAGCAGGGTAATTGGGTATGTAAAGTTTTTTTCAGGTATTTTTTTTATATTTTTAATTTATAGATTTAGTTATTTTATGCAACTAATTTCAAAATTTTGGTTTTCTAAGCAGCCATTAATTTTAAATAAATTTTCTAAATTCTGCTTCAAAAGTAGGCTGAAGAGTTCAATATCTATGCCACGTATAACACAATAATAAAAATCCTAAATTTGACGTTTTTTGCTTGACATCAGAAACTTCAAGCATGACACTAGACAGTTTTAGAGGTGGGAATGATCGACATAATCGATTGAACATTTATTTAATACAGTTATTAATTTTGTATAGGGATAAGTGGAAGGAGGGAAGAGAGGCCTTTGCCCCGGAGTGGGACAGAAGTGACTAATGATTATTAATTAAATAATAGGTATTATTAATATGTCATTATCAAAATCAAACCAATAACAAGCAGCTACAGTACCTAGTTATATTTGCAAGTTTCCAACACCATTTGTGGTTACAAAATAGTTCGAATGATTTTATACTTAGTATTATTATTTAAAAGGAATGCATTTTATTTAAGCTATCATTATAATGATCGATTAACAATAATTCAGAATTCGGGATTTAGATTTTTTGTGTGAATAGATTTTCAATGTTTGATTTGAATCGATTCAAAGGCCGAAATTTTCGCACGACTGCATTACATATATTATTATGGTCATCCCTATAGTTGACATTATATGACTTTAACTTTTTATCATATGATGAGAGGAGGCACCGAAAGTATTCTCAATCTGCTTACTTGTGACGTCATTTGGAGGTCAAATGAAAGTCAAGTGGTATTAAGTGTTTATGTTAAAATAAACTCCATCTTATAATTTTAAGCGCTAAAAATAGAAAAATTAAGTTAAGAAACCTTAAATCTCGAAATGGTTTGGGAATCAGCGTAGGATTTTTTTTCTTTACATACCGAATTGCGTAACACACTATCAGTAGCAATGGGTTTCATTTTGACAGTTCAACAACATTCATTGCGTTATTTACGTTGTTGAGCAGACACACTTTTCGAACGTAAATGGAGCAATGGATTAGCAATAAGCTTCAAAATGATTCAAATTGAGAGTAATAGTGTGTTACGCAATTAGGGTGCGGTACAGTGCGCTCGTCGGGAGAATTCGAAGAGATTTTTTTTTTGTGGATGAGAAATCATCAAATGACCGCTCCCGCTCAGGGTGGAGCAGAAGGGAGTGTCAGACTCTTACTGACTAAAACCCACCCGTGTTCCTTATTGTAAATACCTATATTCTGAGCAAATAAATGAATATTCTATTCTATTCTATTCCTTCCTTAGCCCTTTATGTTCCGGGGCAGCGTTAACCCTTTCGGACAATCCCGCTGCGAGAATGCGTTCTTGACACTTTGACAGTTTGGAATACGTGTTTGATCTTTATTCGTTAGTAGAATTACCGCACTGATAGGTGTCCAAACACATTCTTTCAACGGCCGCACTGTATTTAATATTATTTCTGCCACCTTCACACTTGCGGTTTAAAATTACAGACGAGACGACGCTTCGACAATGTATCGAATCGAATTGCCTTTGAATGCCTTTGATGTAACAGCTGTCCTTAAGTGACGCTTCCATTTTCCATCATGTGGGCAGTTTGGTCAGTTTTCTAACCACCCACGACTACGCACGATTTATCCCAAGAACAAACTTAACATTGTAGTTGAACAACATGCTCTCCCATACATTTCAACTGCAAATGTAAGTTCGTCGACTATTACTCGTTAACTTGTACCTAAAGCTTACTTAGTTGTGTTAGTTTTCCTTTTAACTTCGTAATATATAATACTGCTGTGATTTTTTCCACATGGCAGGGGTGGTGCTTGACTCTTAACAAAAATTGGCACTTTAAAGCTTAATATTTCGCAAACGGATCCCAGAATCGAAACATGGTTTTTACACACCCGCAATATTTTTGAACGGCCTATCCAATGACACCCCATAATATAAGAAAGATGAGAAAAATCCCCAATGTAGGTACGTTTGGAGGGTATTTTACCACTTTGCCGGCTTAGTTAATATGTATAGTGTAAAGTCGTAAACCTATGACAAATTACAGCTTTCTAGCACTATGCGTCTCTGAGCTAAGCCACGCACAGTCAAACAGACGGACGAATATGGCGACTCTATCGCGTTTGTTGTTGCTTACAGAACCTTAAAAAATGGACGTCTCATAATTAATTTTTGAAAAGGAACCGAAGTAATTCGCGGGCTGTCAAAACTTCCAGACGAAAAAGAAATAATAAGATTATAAGATCATTCCAAGAATCCTATTAACAGTAGAAATGAAGCTTAGAACTGCCTCTCAACCTTATAATATAAAGTGAAGAGTGTTAGTAGAGCGTTATTATTACGACTGGTTATAAGGCCTCGGACACGAAGTCAGCGATTGCGGGGCGGCGGCGGCGGCTGCGCGGGGAGCGGCGCGGCGACGCAGACCATAGCATATTATGAAAATTATATCATGTAAACGTTATTTCAAGTAATATTATACTATCTGTTATTATGCCTTAAATTAATTATAATAGCCTCCTCGACCGATTTCGGCCACGGTGGCCAATCTCAACGGAGATTAGCCAGAGTACGCAGGAGATATTATAGTGCACAAGTGTGCGCGCAAACACAGGTGCACTCCCCTAACTCTCATAGTCCGATGGGACGGCAATCCGACACGACCGGAGAGAGATCAGGCGCAGGACCAACGGCCTAACGTGCTTTCCAAGGCACAGGGGTATCACCGCCAATTTCCAAACTCCGTGCTGTTACTAAGAAATTCGTAATGGAAAACTCAATAACACTTTGTCCGACACGGGAATCGAATCCAGGACCCCACGCTAAGCAATCGCGCTTGCGACCACGAGACCAACGGGGCAGTTAATACACACCCCTCGAAGTCAGCGGGCAGATCGCGTGGCGCTAGGACGGCGTATTGTTTTATTATGAGAAATACGAAATCTCTAAACAGCGAAAACATCTTTTTGATACAACATTTTGAAACTTCGATCGTTAAAAAGCAAAAAAATAAAATGCACAACACAACGTCAATGCAGACGCCACAGAGCACTTTATGAGACGCGCAGGCACCGCTAGACTGGTGCGCACCGCTCGTACGTCGCTCCCCGCGCCGCTGCCTTTGAGGCCAGTTCTATACAAATCTATGCATTGAAACGCGCCGCTCCCCGCTCGCCTCCGCCGCCGCCGCGCCGCGCCGCGCCCGGTGACTTTGTGTCCGCAGCCTAAAACGGGTAGGCAGCAAGCCAGGGTATGCTCGTAACAGAAGTAAAGATGGCGACCACAGTCGTCTACACTTAGTCGGCACAAGTCTGCAGTTTTTATTGCTAGATTTTATTTGTGAAGCTTAGATGATGTTAGGGAGGGTGGGATATAATCTACGTTCAGTTCGGTACATAGAATTTGAAGGTTATATTATGAAAAGGTTTCGTCACTCGTAACAACGTAAATAACGCAATGAATGTTGTTGAATTGTCAAAACGAAAGCCATTGCTACTAATAATGTGTTACGCAATTACACGCTGGTCAAAACAATAATCCAATAATAAGAAATTTCGAGAAACGTTAAATCTGGGGGCACGGGAGTGCCCCCGCCAAGACGAGCCAAGCGAAGCGCAAGGGCACTACCTACCTTTTCTCGAAGCACTTCGTCGTATTTTTGAACCTTCTTAACTTGGGTTTGGATTATACCAGATAAACAAAGTTTTCGGAATATGATGTCAGTGGTTGACTTATTAAACTTATAAAGTTTCAATTGCATAGCTCTTATACTTTAGATTTTATTGATATCTAAAATACCCCGATTTCTTCACTGATTCTCTGACTCACTGACACTGATGATCATCCATATTCTTAAGGTTCTTCCTGAAGTCCTAGAAAGCTGAAATTTGGTATGTAAGGTAGTAATAGTACACAAACAACAAAAAAATCTTAAAACTTGAAACTTTTTTTTTTATATTTTGACTAAGGTGTAGTTTGCGAAGTTAGGCCTTGTAGAGTTAGGGCGTGTAGAGTTAGAAGCTTGGCTCTACATGAGATCTGATTACTTTTTGACAGTGCGAGCTACATGGTCTCGTCTTGGCAACATTTAATATGAAATGTGTTTGTGGGATTCATATCCAGCTCAGTCTAATCCAAGTCCTTTTTTTGAGCGACGACGCGACGATAGGAAAAATTGCGTGTTTTGAGGGACGGACTCGTTAATTAGGAATTACCACGATTCGGGGTCCGATGGGCCCTTAGGGGCTTTTTGTGACCCTAACACCCTCGTCTGGGGTTATCTGTCACGGTGTTACACTGAATTATACGATAACAGAGGCTTTTTTTTTTTAACGTGGAGAAATGCTCATGCATACTGCACTACCACGGGGAGATAGTGCAGTTATGTGGGACTCTTACCCTCTAAAACTCCACGGTGTCCTCCTCCGCCGCTTATGGCGGGAACACGGGCACGCGTTAGCACTCATCCGTGAACCCGCCGCGGCTGTCCGTCACCGGACCCTCCTCTGGGGAGTGCTCCCCATCACCGGCGCACCAGAACACATAGCACGCCGTGACCACCCCAGGGACCAAACCAGCACATGGGCGCCAGACGACCCCGTGTCTGGGCACCCTTGGTCCCCTTGCGGCGGGACAGGTCGTTGGCCCCGCCGCCTGCCAATTTTCGGCCGCAGAGGATAGGGAGAGTGGCCAACGTAATACCAACACTCCTCCTCCCCTGCGGCCCCACCGCGTCCGCCATCAACGGTGGCGACCCCGTCAAGGCCGCGGAAGGTAGGGAGAGCGGCGCACCGCAATACCGGCACTCCTCTCCCGCCGCGGCCTCCAACCTTCAGCCGCGATGCCTCCCTCACATACGACATCGCGGCCCGCCTCAGTTGCGATGTCGCCCAAGCGGCACCGCAACCTACTTGTTGGCCGCTACGTCGTCGGCTTACAGGCAAAAGCCCTGACGAGCGGCCCCTCCTCGGGTTCCTCTTCGCTTCACCGTGGGTGACCAAGCCACGGCTACTGAGCCCCCCCGCCTCGACAATGCGGGAACCCACCGGGGGGATAACAGAGGCTTGGTTGGTTTTTTGTTAAGTAAAATCAATTTAAAACCATTTTGTTTGGAATAAAAACATGAACGGAGGAATTTTTTATTTGTGTTTTTGTTAGTGGTCTTTGTTTTATGAATAAGGTACCTACGTTGTGAGTCTGGGTTGTAATAAAAAAAAAATCTTTAACCCTTGTTTTCACTACGAGTAATTTCTTCGTTTATATTTTTCGAGATGAAAAGTTCTCTCCGTTTGATTAATTATGTGTTTTAACTAGCTTCTGCCCGCGACTTCGTCCGCGTGAAATTTCACGTGAAAATCACTACATAGTATAAAACAAAGTCGCTTTCTTTGTGCTGAATCCTATGAGATACATCAAAATAATGTACTACAGTATTGTGCACCTTAAAAAGGTCTACAAAAAGTTTGCGATGGTTTATGTCTATCTCTCAGGGATAACCCACGATAACCATTTTTTTTCCTTTACTTTTTACGAGAAATGATGGCTTATTTACGAATCAATTTTAAGCAATACAGCATTAATCCTTATCCAATTAAGTACCTTAAATACATTGTGCATTTAATATAGATCAATATGGCCCTTTACAGCATGTTATTTAAATTAATATTTTCGAAGATATTACAGATTTAAAATGCAGGGACATAGCGGTTGCTGCGGTATCGGCGGCAGGGGCTGGCGGCATGTTAAAAAAAACATTAAATTAAAATTATTTAATTAAATTCAGTAAATTGCATTGCACTCGTGCGAAGCCGGGGCGGGGCGCTAGTATAGGCATAAAACAAATATCGCCTTCAAAAGTTCATACCCTTGACTGTCTCATAAGTGATTAAATACTGCCTGTCTCATATTTGAGCCAAGTCATGTGTAGAACTTAGCCAAACAATAATATCTAGAATTCTAGACTCAAACAAAATTAGATTTTAGCAAGTTTGGATATTAGCTTAGACTTGCTATTTTGCTTGAAAGTCAATACCTACTTAGAAAGTACTTTGTGTCAATAAGAGATATTGCTAAATATGTATTTGCATTTATTTCGATCTGCGGTTTTTTATAATAAACTAGCTTCTGCCCGCGACTTCGTCCGCGTGAAATTTCTTGTTCCAGCGACCCACCCCGTCGTATCGCATCGCCTTCCCGCACTGTTACATTGTTTTCTTTCTTATTTTTTTATGTTTGCTCGGCTCCTAAGGGGGCTAGCTTGATCTTAAGTAGCCAGAACTTCAAGAAACGGGCCATCAAAAGCAAAAACATTTTTTCAAACCCGACTGGTAGGTCTAGAGATCAACTTGTTCAAACAAGCAAACTCTTCAGATTTATTAAGGCTTCTTCAAACATGGATTAGTCGTGGCATTAGGATATGCAGTAAAAGAAAAAGGGAATTGCTGTGGAAGTACCGGTTATTGCCTAATAAGCAAAATAAGACAAATCTCAAAAAGCTATCAAATCGGCTAAAGAGAATTATAAATCTCACACAGCGAGCCCATCACAGTCATTTTATACATTCAGCTCAGAATCTGTGTAAAGCAACATGGAAAGTTATCAACAAAAACAAGAATAAACATAATTTGCCAAATGAAACTATAATGAAAATTAAGTCAAATGATAACATTTTAACTAATCCTCTTGAAATAGCACAAGCTTTTAACAATTATTTTGTGGATCAAGTGAACCCAGTTAATAATTTAAACATTAATAAAAATACACCAATACAAAGTAAATGTACATCTATGTTTATGTTGCCTACAGTACCCCTTGAAATTCATAATGTAATTATGTCTCTAAAAAATACGTCTAGCACTGGGTACGATGATATAAGTACAAAAATTGTTAAACAGGTATCCGCAATACTTGCCCCTGTGTTGAGTCATCTTATCAATATGTGCATATTGCATGGTTATTTTCCGGAAGAATTAAAAATAACCATTGTAAAACCACTTTTCAAAAAAGATAGCAGAGAGAATATGTCCTGCTATAGACCTATTGCTTTAGTGCCAATTTTTTCAAAAATATTTGAAAAAGCAATTTATAATCAACTTATTTCATACTTTGAGAAAAATAGCTTATTCGTTGATAACCAAAAAGGTTTTAGAAAAAACAGATCAATTAACATGGCCATCTATGATTTCTTGCATATGGTTAGCAGCAGAGTGGATAAAAGACTACCAACTGTAGCGCTTTATATGGACATGTCAAAAGCTTTCGATCGCGTAGACCATAAAATACTGATAAATAAACTTAATGCATACGGAATTAGAGGAAATATATTAAATTTAATAGAATCTTATCTATCTAATAGAAAGCAAATAACGACAATTAGTAGAATTCGTAATAAAACCGAACTCACATATAAATCTAGCCAAAGAACTGTAACCTACGGGGTACCACAAGGTAGCGTACTCGGACCGCCTCTATTTATTATCTATATTAATGACTTTCCTACAGCGTCAACATATCCTATGACAATGTTTGCGGACGACTGCACTTTACTTTTTAATAATGACGAAATAAGTACGTTAGAGGCTGACATTAATTCTAATTTAAAATTAGTTGTGAATTGGCTGCAAAATAATAATTTGATTATAAATCTAGACAAAACAGTAATAATGAAATTTCAACAAAAAGTAAATCACAGATTGAACCTAAATATTAAACATAATGACAAACTTATTAATGAGACAAATGTAACAAAATTTCTCGGATTAAAGATAGAAAATACATTAAAATGGAATTCACATATTGACAAAGTGTGTAGTAAACTGAACCAATACTCCTATGCCTTGCATATGTTGAGTAAAACAGCCGATCGGACAACAGTATTAACAGCGTATCATGGTCTAGTGGCCTCAACCTTAAGATATGGAATTATATTTTGGGGAAATGCAACGGGTAAAGATACAGTTTTTAAGTGCCAAAAAAGATGCATTAGAGCTATCTATAACTTACAGACAACTGACAGTTGCAAACCGTTTTTTAAAAATTTTAAAATATTAACTATGCCATCCTTGTACATATTTGAAACGTCCATGTTTGTTAAAAATAATTTGCACAAATTTACTCGAGTAAATAGCCAGCGTCGTTGTGACCGGCTACAAACAGTTGGGTATAAAACTGCACTAGTTAGGAACAGTGTTTTTGCAATGGCTCCAAGGATATATAATAAATTACCAAAATGTATAAGAAGTGAAGAAAATGTCCACAAATTTAAAAATAATTTGTTTTTGTTTTTAATTGACAAGACGTATTACTCTATTGAAGATTTTTTAAATGACAAATTATGATATGTACAAATCCTATAATATTATTTTCCTTTGACATGCATGCAAAATTAAATTTAATTAATTGACATTCCTTCTTGACATATTTTATTTAACTTGACTTACTTTTTTTAATAATCTCGTTTTTTTTTTTTTTAATTTTATGATAATACAAAAATTACTATTTGTACACCAATTTCATTGGTAGAACATAGAGCTCGACTACAATAATATGTATATTTAACACCTTTTATGTTATATACCTATGTTCACAAATAAAGATTGATTGATTGATTGATTGATTGAAACAAGCGCTACTCGCGACGCGAACCGCGAGCGGTGCCTTTGTGTCGCGTGCGATTCGCTTCGCGTGTCGCGCCTGTTTGTAGGAGGCTTTATTAGTATTTATAAATTGGTATAGATATATTTAAAATAATACCTCCTTTGATTGAGGGCATGGTCCCTTTCATGTGAGAAGTTGGTATCGTTTTGTTCTTTTATTGATGGCTAGGTCGATCTTTATTTTCATTAGATGCAAAAGGATATAGAGTTTGCCATTCCTTGTTTTATAGGTATTAATTGTCAAAGGAGATTGGGCGAATTCGTATGGGAAGTGGTCCATGGACCAATAGCGATAAGTTTTAATATTTGTGTAGGGATACTTATCTATACCAGTGAGCAAAGGGCTAACAAAATCTGACCCGGCAATTTTGAGAAAAATAATTATATCAACAACCGTATCGCTATTGGTCCATAGACCACTTTCGCCCACTACTTATGGAGCCACTACATATGGAGTTTTCTTTCATTAAGCAGTTAATGAAAGAAAACTCCATATGTAACGCAATAAATAATTAATATATTATTTAAGACGTGGAATTGCTTCTTAGAATCAGTCAGAATCCGTCCGAATGGCCGCCTGAACAACAAAACTGACAGCTGTCATTTTGAGTTCGCGTAATTATCTACGTGCCTGACAAATTAATTAACACAGAACACTGCAAAGATAAATTGTCTTTTTTTCTTTGTGATGATTATCAGGCTTATTTAGATTGCTTTGTGGCGATTAAAGAGATTAATTATTGTATTACTTACGTTAGAACTGATGGGGAATTGTCTGCAAAAGAAATAAGGGTTCAAAAACGTGATATTATTTCGTAGGCACCCTAATATTGCGTAACACACTATTACTCTCAATTTGAATCATTTTGAAGCATATTGCTAATCCATTGCTCCATATGTTCGAAAAATGTGTCTGCTCAATAACGTAAATAACGCAATGAATGTTATTGAACTGTCAACATTAAACCCATTGCTAGTGAGTGTGTTACGCAATTACCATGCCGCATGGCCTTTAATTTTTTTGCATAAAATTTGAATGTGATGATAATTATCTGTGATGTGTGGTGATGATGTGTGATGTGTGTGTGTGTCTACAATGGTGTATCCATTGTAGACACTAACCTAACCTAACCTTTTGGGGAAATAAGGCGTAATATTAAGTTACGAGGTATGTGTTATGTTACGAATGCGTGTGCCATTTTATTAGGGCGTTTTTTTTTCCTTTTAATCATTTATTTACTTCTACATCTTGTTATTAGATAAACTTGATAGGCACTTAGAAAGATGGCGGTTATAGTGACAAAAAAAGTTGATCGCAGATGTCATTTTAGACTAGCAAATTAAAAATCAGAGTTTACATAATTTCACTCGTCTAAATAAAACATCTTGATACAATGTATTAATTAGTTATGCATCTATTTTGATACGATAATTGGGTGTTTCTTTGGCGTCAGTCACAATAGTTCTTGAAGCGCTTCAAATAATGAAGGGATCTTGTGTTTTCTTGTATTAGTTAACACTAGCTTCTACCCTTAACTTCGCCCGCGTCAATAGTGAAGCTTTCTGCCAGTGTAAGGATTGTCGAAATTGGATCAGTTCTTCTTTCTTTCTTTCAAAATTCGCCTCTTCACTACATAGTATAAAACAAAGTCGATTTCTCTATCCCTTTGAACGCTTAGATCTTTAAAACTACGCAACGGATTTTGATGCGGTTTTTTTTAATAGATAGAGTGATTCAAGAGAAAGGTTTATATATATAATACATGCATGCATACACACGTAAACGCAAAAAAATGTGTTTATTTACACAAATAAACACATTTTTTTGCGTTTACTTTTCAAACGCTGGCTGAACCCTACGAGATAGGTCAAAATAATGTACTACAGTATTGTACACCTTAAAAAGGTCTACAAAAAATCCCCGATGGTGTATGTCTATCTCTTAGGGATAACCCACAATAATCATTTTTTATCCTTTACTTTTTACGAGAAATAATGACTTATTTACGAAGCGATTTTAAGCAATACAGCATTAATCCTTATCCAATTAAGTACCTTAAATACATTGTGCATTTAATATAGATAAATATGGTCCTTTATAGCATGTAATTTAAATGAATATTTTCGAAGATATTACAGATTTAAAATGCAGGGACATAGCGTTTGCTGCGGTACCGGCCGCGGCGGCGCGTGCTGGCATTCTTGAAATACCTGTACTTAGTATCAGTATTGCACCCGTGCGAAGCCGGGGCGGGTCGCTAGTTAGTTATAAATTAGTTAGGAAGGGTTTGTAGCTAAGTAATAACAGCCGCACTGGTCGACCCGCGTCCGGTCCGTGGATGGGTAACCACCTTTACATGATACCAAAACTCCTCTGTGCCTCGGAAAGTACGTTCAGCTGTTGGTCCCGGCTATCATTAGGATCTTTGACAGTTGTTACGGGTCGTCAGAAATAAAAAAAAAAACTGTTTTTAATTGTATTAAAAACAGAATTGCAATACCTACTTGATAAAAATGTATGATACAGCTGGTTTTTTTTCGTGATTTTAGAGTTAGTCCCAAAGTGAAAGTTGTTCAGTTTGATGGTCTAAACACCTCTTTAAAGTTTTTCGGATTATTTTTAACATTTTGTATAGGTACTAAATACTTAGATAACCTGCATGGAGATTAAATATTTATGTTTTCAAATTAGTAGCTTAAATCCTTTTATTCGCTTTTAAAATTACTTAATATTCTAAACTTTTAAAACCATTAACAACCATTTATCAATATTTCTAGACATTTGACAGGCATTGCTAATGTTGATTCAGCCTAAACTTTAAAAGGCTTTTACAAAAACAGACAGCCTTAAAAAAATAAAATAATTACGTATGAATTTGTAGACATCTGATTCTGTATATTTTTATAGACTAATAATATTTTAACGACGATTTAAAACGTTATGTGATGTTGCAAAAATGGCTGCCGACGACGGCTTGGATACAGTCAACCGCACATCAGGGGCAACAATTTGACATTGACATCGCCTTTATGTCGTAGCTGTAAGGGCGATTTTCGTATTGTAAGTGTTATCACTGATGTCCGGTGGGTAGTATCTACTGCATTATCGTTCAAATTGTTATGATGAGTTTTATGAAGAAACAAAGTACAAATTGAGTTTCCTAATCTTTATAAGTAAGACACTTTGTTATGTTTTGTGAGAAAGCTTTTTCCTTGTTTTTCTTTTTGGGGGATAACTCCTGCATGGGGTAATTTTCGTAATGTCAAGAACGTTCATAGTGATCTCAGTCTCAATCTGTCAAAAATACCTCTAATAATTTCCGTACATTAATGACAAGTTATTGACACTTGTTTGTCGCTAAAATGAGTTTGCAAATAGATTTTGAACGTTTTTATAAGGGAATTAACCAGGTTTTGTGCAATTACCGACCTTTGTAATAATATGTAGGTACGTAGGACCGTTTATTATATTGAAGCCTACATTAAACATTCATAGAAAGTACTTATTTACCTACACAATTATTTCAATCGAATGAAACGACACTAATCCTGGGAGTAAAGTTTTACTGATAGTAATTCGGATTTGTATGCAGATATACTTATTTTATGTGTTTTTTGTATTTTTTCCCACGGGAAGAAGGCGTAACTTTATGTGTTTATTTTTTGTATTTCTTATTTTCAATATAGTGGGAACAACTCAACAATTTACACATAATTTACAAAAGTTATAATTTCTCAACGACAAAATACAAAACATCTAGATTCATAGACAATTTTTTAAACAATAAACAGTTACCACCGCGCGGCTGACGTGACGAGAGAATACGTGTTCTTGACACCACTGTCAGTTTCATACATGTTTTGGGAATTTGATCTTTATTAGCTACTTACTAGAATTGTCGCGCTGATAGGTGTCAGGAACGCATTCACTCGACGACCGGACTGTAAACGATAGTTACAATATATCTTCTTGAGAAGGGAGGCAGGATTCGACCTATATCACCAGAACAAACAGATGTAGAGTTATAGGCTGTTTAAAATATGAGGAAAAAACTATTGATGAAAAAGGGGCTGTGGTATTGATCAATTCTAATTTTAATACAGAATAGTAAAACTATCCAGTGCTAAAATGGCTTTGAAGGGTCATGGCATACTTACCTATCCGGCATTTTGTTTTTTTCAAAATGGCGGCCACGCATGATGCCTTTATAAGTCGATAGTTGACATCACTGCAAACAACCCCGTAAAGCGTCATGTCAGCCATAAATTGATGTCAGCTATCGATTTACAAAAGAATAATACGTAGCCGCCATTTTGAAAAAAAAAACAAAATGGTGGACACTGTAGGTACTATCAGGCTCCATATAAAAATCTTCAATCCCCTTTGTCTCAAGCTGAAATACCGTATTGGAAACTCGTAAAGTGGTTACTATCCGCATTAACTCAGCCTATCGCAGTCCACTGCTGGACATAGGCCTCTCCCAGGCTGCGCCACACCCTGTCCTCTGCCTTCCGCATCCAGTCTGTCCCAGCCACCTTTCCACGCCTCTTGCTTTTCACTACCCGCATAGAGTGATGTAAAGACAACAATATAAGATCTGCCATAACACTAAAATGTCTAAAGCATGTCAATGTGTTTACATTAGTTTTTTCAAGCACTTAGGTATACGTATTAACCCGCATCCTCTTCTATAAATAGATATGGAATTATTACAAATATGGCCGCCCGGATATGTCAGTGTTCAGATGGCGTTAAAACATTGGACAACAACCCGAGCTGACGATATACATTTATCAGATTAACTGGAACATTTTTCTTAGGAAATTGTGCGTTTTTCTTCCGATTTGGTTCTGTAGCAAAAAGAGGAAACGTTTGTCAGTGGACCTTTTGCGTTCAATGTATTTGGCAAAAAGGGTTGTTTTATCGAATTATTTATGCGGGCAAGTTGAAGAAGATATTACCTACTTATACCCTGTCAACTAATCATCTATATACAGGGTTATTGGAAAAACACCAACAACCTCTTAAGAGGTCATTGTACCATCATCATGAACAATGGGACCAAACGTGAAATCGCGAAAAAAAATCAGCTGTTCCCTACATTTTGACGAGATAGACGAAGATAAATGTAGGGAATATCTGAGTTTTTTTACTCGTAGTGAGGAAACAAAGAACATAACATTAAGCAAAGAATAACATCATAATCGAAATTAAAATAAAAAATTAAAATCAAAATTAACATTACAATCAGAATTAAAACATTAAGATCAAAATTAAAAAATAAACAGTAAACCCGATAAACAAAATTCATAACGGTAGAATGCGATAACGAGTGCAATAAGAGAACATTCCAAAAATGGCAGGAATATGTGGCAAAAAAAAAAAAAACAATAGTAAAGAGTTTATGAAATTATGATTCGTCTCTAATAGTTAAAAGTTTTCTGCGAAATTGGGAAAATGAGTCTGTAAATGTATCAATATTGTTGCATATATTTATTTTATTATAACTAGCCATTAATCGATTCAAGGGGGCATTACGAACAAGGTTAGTTCTTGATGAGGATGGCACAAAGGTATTTATTTTGCGTAGAGATCTAGTTACGGTACGCCTAGGCACAGTTATATTAATTTCTGATAATAACTCAGGGACATCTGCCAGGTTATGGATGATTTTGTATAACAAAAGCTGATCAGTAGTGCTTCTACGCTGTTCAAGAGATAACATATTGAAGTGATCAAGCCTTTGGGAATAATTGGCGTCATGAGGGCAACTAAGGCACCTAAAGCGTAAGTACCTGGTGAAGGCCCTCTGTATACGCTCTATCCTGTTAATGTGGACACGATATATGGGATTCCAAACTGGAGATGCATAGTCCAGTATGCTTCTGACAAGGGTGTAGTAAAGCACTTTTAGTGTCGATGTGGACCGAAATTCCGAACAAGTCCTCCTCACAAAACCCGAAATCTTCGACGCTTTGGCTACAATCGCGTCAATATGATTGATGAAAGTTAACTTGCTGTCGAGATGGACACCTAAATCACGGATGGTATCAACCTTTTGCAGAGGTACTCCATCCAACACATAAGATGATGATTGCACTTGTTTGTTTCGCGTAAAGGTCATGTGATAGCATTTACTTGTATTGAGAGTCATCATATTAAGTTGACACCACTCTTGCACGGCATCCGATTCTTCCTGAAGAAGAAGAATGTCGCAGTCTGTTTTAATTTCCTTGTACAGTTTCAAATCGTCTGCAAATATGGAACATTTGCAGTGCCGTATTGAAAGAACAATGTCATTGACTAAAATCAAAAAGAGAATCGGTCCCAGGCGAGACCCCTGCGGTACTCCGGACGTGGAAAGATAAAACGGTGACTCATAGCCCCTCACAACCACTTTCTGTTTCCGTTCAAATAGGTATGAGACAAACCACATGAGTAGTTGGCCGGATACGCCAAACTGTTCGAGCTTTGCGATAAGTATCTTGTGGTTAACCTTGTCAATGGCACTCCTGAAATCTGTATAGATAGAGTCAACCTGTGTACGGGAGTCCAAAGATTTGCTAATGTCATTAACGTAATGAACCAAATTAGTGGTAGTGGTTTTGCGAGCACAGAAACCGTGCTGTTGGGGTGCCAACTGCACTCTTATGTGCGAAGTCAATATGGGACAAACAAGCGCTTCAAACAACTTCGCAAAGACAGAAAGAAGCGATATGGGTCGATAGTTCGAAGCGTCGTCGACTTCTCCCTTCTTAAAAATGGGCAAAACGTGAGCAACTTTCCATTGCGAGGGGAAAGTAGACGTTTCAATTGACATGTTAAAAATCAACTTAAGCGGGAGAGACAGGTTAGCTGCACATTTCTTGATAAATAACGGGGGCAGGCCATCTGGTCCCGGACCCTTGCAAGCGTCAAGTTTCTTTAACTCTTTAAACACGTTTGGGAGCTATTCCGCCTACTCTGAGAAGAAATGCAGAAATACTCACAAGTCACAGTCGCTTTTAAAGTCCAGACATAATCTTGGTCACATCATGTGAGAACCATATCGATTGGCCTTTAGTTATGTTATCTCCATTCACTTAGGTATCGTTTCTAAACCTAAAGTACTTAAGAAACCGTTGTACGTTTTAGAATGCATGAAGAAGCTTTCTCGCAGTTTGTTCCGCCAGTTACTTTAATTGAACCAAGCGCTCGGCGCATCCTGGACAGTCACACTCAACACCAGCACCTTATTTGGCTGGCCAGTTCTTGCCTTGCCGGTTAGCGACCACCCTCTCACCGGAGTCCGCCGTCAAGCAGCTTGCTGTGTTTCGTCGATGCGTTTGAGTTCCAGTGCCTTAGGCATCTTCTAAGCATGCTCGTTCCATCATAGACCTCATCCATCGCTTTCCGTCAGGCGTGATCGAAGTCAAGAGCGGGGCCCCCATTCAACAATAAAAAAAAACCTATTCGTGAATTCACAAAAAGTCTAAAAATATAGGTATAAATGTACGTGCGTATCGCGCTTATGTCATTGTACCTATACCTACATAAGACGCCATTAAACGTTCGGATCAATATGTAATTGGGTTTCAAAGTAACATTTTATAAATAGCTCACGACTTATAACTCGCGTCCTACAGTTGACTTTTACTTAGAAGGGATGAATAACCACTTTAGGACCTGAACTCACTGGCGGCACAGCACGACAAGGGATTTGTATGCGATGAATAGGAATATCTACTTATAATATCATAAAGAGGAAAGATTTGTTTGTTTGAATTGAATAGGCTCCAAAACTATTGAACCGATTTGAAAAATTCTTTCACCATTAGAATCCTACATTATCCCTGATGAACTTAGGCGATAGAATATTTTCAAAAAGTTAGGGATCCGTATGAAAATTTCGATAATGTAACCCAAGGTGTGAAAAAAATACCAAAAAGTGATGTACTACAGTTTTATAGAAGACATCAATATCTACAAAAAAATTCGCAATACCTTATGTTTAACTATTACAGTTATGTCACAATAACTACTGTTATGTTTATATGGAATAGTAACGGCGGTACAAACTGGGCCACATTATTCGTACCTTGGTGTTAATCCTTATCTAAGTTATCTTTATAATTTGAATCCTTGAAAATATTAAAACTCAAAATACCTTGATCAGTACTCAAAACTTGGAGATTCAAACACAGAATGAAGAAATAAAAAAGACTATGCAGTTTTTATCTGAAAAATACGATGATGCTGTATTAGAAATAAGCCAGCTTCAATCTAAATGCACCAACAATAATAAACTGATAAAATCACTGGAGCTTAAAGTAGACCTTCTAGAAAAAAACCTTAAATCAGCATCAATAGAAATAAGAAATATCCCCACGTTAGTCCCAGAAAACCGAGATACGCTATCTGACGCAGTGCAAAAATTGGGTGAAGTCATAAATCAACCAATCGAAAATAAAGACATAAAAACCATATTTCGGACATTGGCTAAAAAAGAATCACTAGGCACTATCCTTGTCGAATTCTCATCATCGGCAATCAGAGACCAGCTCCTGAAGTCGACTAGAACCTTCAATAAGGACAACAAATCCAACCGTCTCAACACTACCCACCTGCAAATTATAGGACCCGAAAAACCCATATTCGTCGCAGAAGCGCTCACAACAATGACAAAACGCCTTCACTACCTCGCCAGAGAGTTTATCAAAATTAGCACCTACGAACAATGTTGGATTGCAAATGGAAAGGTGTATGTCCGAGAAAAAGAAGGGATGCCCAGTCGCTTGATTAAAACTGAAGAAGATCTCATAAAACTTCGGAAACAAAAATGACTGTTGAACATCTTCCAATTGTACAATCCAATGCATAAAACTTTTCTTTTTTATTTGTTAAAATTGTATAAAAATATGTTTCCAACTAAAAATACTACCAGCTCCCCTAGCAATGTTCAAATACCACTTTATCACACAACAATAAACATAGCATACGCACACACTATACCACTCACAAATGACGTAACACTACAATATAACAATACAATACAACAAAATACACACTTATACAAAAAATACAGATACATAATACACGCATTTGTAAAATATATAATACATAACAACATTCAAAGTTTAAACTTATTTTGTAGTTCTCAAATGTTTCATACACGACTGGCGAACACTGGTTATGTGACGTGTTTTTATATTCTTCTTTTAAATACCTGGAAAAATGTCACTGTTGTCTGTAATTTTCTAACATGTATCTCTAAGCATATAATAAAAAACTACCCTATCAGAAACGTCAGCAATAGAATTTCCTTAAATAAAATTCAATAGCACACAAAATAATGCAGACAATATAGACTCAGTCTCCGTCTCTGACTCTGCTACGTGTGATCTCGATGATTGTATTCCGACTAACTTTACGCCCATTCAGTCGCTCACAATTCTTAACCAAAACATCAGAAGCATAAACAAAAACATAACAGGGCTTCACACCTTACTCGCGAGAACTAAGGTTACCTGGGATATTATCACGCTGACGGAATCCTGGCTCCCCTGTGCTCAATATATCCCTAATCTATTAGGCTACAATTACTTTAAGACCGATAATAATCTTACTCAAAATGAGGGAGTTGTCGTTTATGTGAACGAAAATCTGAAAGTCTCTGTGGAGGAGATAGTGCTTTTGGAGGCAAATTGTCTTCAGGTACGGATCGATCACAGCACCATTTTGTTGGCAATATATCGTCCACCAGGGTATAGGGACGTGAACAATTTTATAAACTCTCTAGACGCTGCCCTTAATAAAATCGCAAAGTATAAAAATATTATAATTACGGGTGATATAAATATAAATATCCTTGACCAGTGTCACGATCCAGCTAAGGACAGTTACCTGAATCTACTGGCCTTACATGGCCTTCTACCAGCACATCTGTTACCCACACGACAATCTGCTTGCCTGGATCACTTTTTTTTGAAGACAACCCTTCCTGCCTTTACACTAGTAGCCCACTCCTCACTCACAGACCATGATACTGTGCTATTATTCCTCGCAAAAATACCTCCGAAACAAGTGACAACAAAATCGGTCGTCCGGATCAATCATGACCAGATCGATGCGGATCTGAAGCAACTTGATTTTGGAGCAATATACACGTCTACAGATCCACATGAGGCAGCTGAAATAATGATAACACTCATTACTCAGTTAATAGAGACAAATTCTGAAACAGTAAAAGCTCCAAACCGTAAAAGAATTTTGAAGCCATGGGTCACCACTGGTCTTCTACGATGCATTCGGCACAAAGATAACTTACACAAGAAGTTAAAAACGGACCCTGAAAACCATATCTTAAAAATATCGTTCACTAGATACAGAAATTACTGTGATAAACTACTCAAACAAGCCAAAATCGAACACGAGAAAAAAGAAATAAAAGACGCTAGCAACAACCCTAAACTGCTATGGACAGCTATAAATAATATATCAAATAGGACCAAGATGAAAGACAATCCGCGAGAATTACTATCCATATCATCAACACCAAAGCAATCCGTCAACGACGTAAATAGTTTCTTCGCAAATATGGGTGGAAACCTTGCCGAGAAAATGGGTAATCGGAAAATGGTATCAACTAGTGACAACCCAAGTAGCGGCTCGCAATCCATGGTACTGATGCCAACTGATGAAGCTGAAGTCACGCAACTAATACTGTCTCTCCGAAATGAGTGCGCCATGGGTTGGGACCGAATATCTTCCACCTTTCTCAAAAGACATCTGGCGTCACTGGTACAACCTATAACCTTCATCTGCAACCTTGCCATCAGTACTGGTAAATTTCCAAAGGTCTTCAAAAAGTCCATCATTCACCCGATCTTCAAGGGTGGGGACAGAGATCGTGTCAATAATTACAGACCCATAGCTGTGCTACCAGCCATCTCCAAGATTCTCGAACGCATACTGAATAAACGTCTCGTGGATTACTTAGAGAAATATAATCTTCTCTCCCCATCACAGTATGGGTTTAGGGCCGGCAAATCAACTTCAGATGCGGTTCATGACCTTACCAATCATATCGTCACTAACTTGGATGGTGGCCTAAAGGTATTGGGGATCTTTTTAGATCTTGCGAAAGCTTTTGACACGGTCTCTGTTCCCATCCTAATAAGGAAGATGGAACGACTCGGAATAAGAGGAATCCAACTCGATCTTTTTGAGGATTATCTGAGTGAGCGCACCCAGAGCGTCCAAATAGGAGGGAGTGTCAGTGACGAGTGCCAAGTTAGTTACGGTGTGCCGCAAGGCAGCGTGCTCGGTCCGACCCTCTTCCTCATATATATAAACGAACTGGGAGCGCTCACTCTCCCAAAAGGTAAAGTCATAACTTTTGCGGATGATACAGCCCTCTTATTCACTGCGGACACCTGGAATGAGGTCTTTGTGTGCGCCCAGTCAGGATTCAATATTGTTTCGAACTGGCTGCGCGACAATGTTCTCACCCTGAATGCGGAAAAAACTAAGTACGTCACCTTCTCTATAAAACGGAATACACCATCTCCATCCATGGCGCCGAACACTATCCTAGCCCACACGTGTCCATTTCCTCACTCCACTACATGCTCGTGTACTCAAATTAACAAAGCCGATTGTATTAAATACCTGGGTTTAACTACAGGGTGGCCCAAAAGTCGTGGATCAAACGTAACTAGGGGTTAGATGGGGTCACCAGCTGCAAAAAGTTGTTCTACGGGAGGTCCTTAAGGTCAACCCCTGCAGAATTATAATTTATTTTGTGTTTTTAGTAGAAAATTGACTTTTTTTAACTAATTCTTATTAAAATTCGAAAAAATCTACATCCTGTATCTTTTTTATAATTTTCACTAGATTGGTACTGATGAGTCCTTGCGTTAGACATGCTATTTATGGTTGTTTATTGGGTGTGTTGAAGATAATATTAAGTTTTACGATTTTTTTTTTTCTCAAATCATAACTTTTTATTTACTTCAGACCCCACTGTGAAAAAAAATACTCTACCGAAAAGTGACCCTGTATTACAAGTTTTGGCGCATTTAATAGGGATTCTAAAAAGGTATTACACAGGGCCATGAGTGGCTCTAATATCTTTCTAGGACGTAAAAACAAAACAACGATTGTGAAATAATTGTTTTATTAAGCAAAACATTTTACAATAAATGATGATTGTGTGTGATGCAAGCTTTGCTGCCCGGTGACTATGAACCTAGAGTGCGGTTTTGCAGAGAGATGCCAAGATACCACAAAGAGGATCCGCAGTTCTTCAACAAGGTTTTATGGACGGATAAGTAACTTTTAGAAGAATGGGAGTATTCAATATCCACAATCTACATTTTTACTCCAGAGTGAACCCCCATATCATAAGAAATGATCGATTCCAGCATCTGTTTGGTATTAACATGTGGGCTGGTATAATTGGCCAGCAGTTGGTGCTGCATGAAATGCCAGCAAGGCTGAATGGTGCTCAGTATTTAAATTTTTTGCAAAATAATTTAAACTATATTCTTAACGAAGCTGAAGTTCCAGAAGAAAGAATAGCAGAAATGTGGCTGCAACATGATGGCGCCCCGCCTCACTACGCTCGAGCAGTTAGAGATCATTTGAACGAGCGCTTCCCCAACCGGTGGATTGGTCGAGGCGGACATATTGCGTGGCCACCTCGGTCGCCCGATTGAAATCCATTAGATTTTTTTCTTTGGGGCTATTTTTAAGAAATAATTTACCAAGGAGAGAACAATAGCGAACAAGAACTACGACAAAAACTCGAATTTGCTAGGGTACAAGTTACTAACAACAGAGATGCATTCCGTAGGTTACGTAGGAATTTTATTAGACGGTACAGATTTTGTGTTATGGTCAGAGGCAGGAATTTTGAGCATTTATTGTAAAATTTTTTGCTTAATAAAAGAATTATTTCACAATCGTTGTTTTGTTTTTTCGTCCTAGAAAGATATTAGAGCCACTCATGGCCCTGTGTAATACCTTTTCAGAATCCCTATTAAATGCGCCAAAACTTGTGATACAGGGTCACTTTTCGATAGAGTATTTTTTTTTTCACAGTGGGGTCCGAAGTAAATAAAAAGTTATGATTTGAGAAAAAAAAAATCGTAAAACTTAATATTATCTTCAACACACCCAATAAACAACCATAAATAGCATGTCTAACGCAAGGACTCATCAGTACCAATCTAGTGAAAATTATAAAAAAGTACAGGATGTAGATTTTTTCGAATTTTAATAAGAATTAGTTAAAAAAAGTCAATTTTCTCATAAAAACACAAAATAAATTATAACTCTGCAGGGGTTGACCTTAAGGACCTCCCGTAGAACAACTTTTTGCAGCTGATGATCCCATCTAACCCCTAGTTGCGTTTGATCCACGACTTTTGGGCCACCCTGTATAGACAGCACACTTAAATTCCAGGAACACATCAACACCTTAAGTAACCGACTGAGAAAACTGATATACGTTTTTAAGACCCTGAGAAACGTGACTGATGACAAAATAAAAAAAATGGTATACTATGCTCTTGCTCAGTCTTTAATAACATACTGCATCACCTCTTGGGGTGGTGCTCCAAAAAGTACCCTTCTGGTACTGGAAAGAGCACAGAGAGCCATTCTAAAGGTTTCTTTGTCCTTACCTTATCGCTACCCTACAGCACTACTATACCAAAAAGCGAAAGTCTTGACGGTGCGTCAACTGTTTATACAACAAACCATCCTGAAACAACATAGACTACTAACCTACAATCCTTCACTGCCTCGAGCTAAGAGAAGATTTAATCCTGTAGTCAACCACCATATTTCGCCTTCAACATCTTTCTCAAAACGTTTCTTTTATCACCTCGGTCGGTATCTCTACAATAAAGTAAATAGGGTCATACCTATCTATGAACTCACTAAGATAAAGTGCAAAATGAAATTATCTAACTGGCTTCAAGAACTCAATTATGATGACACTGAAAATTTATTAACAGTTTTAACATAAACATCATTAAAGAAAATATGCTTCGATCATAACAAAACACAGTCACTGCCACACACATACACACAACCCCCCCCCCACACACACGCACACAACCCCCCCCCCCATACACACATGCTTCTCTAACTACACAAACTACACTACACGCAGTACACACTCAACCTCACTCCCATACTGATACTGAAAAAAAAAAATGTTAACATGTCATAACTGCAAACCGTTTGTACGAGTACATAACATAATTTGTTAAAATCTAAATGAAGGAGTCCTGGTGACCTGAAATACAGGCCTTGAGCCTAGCTTAGGCACCAGTCTCCCACAGTATAATGTCCCTCCTATATGTCACCGTAGAATTAATGTAACAATTAAGAGTATTATTGTGGAGAAAATAAACTATTTTTATTATTATTATTATTATAATTTTTTTACTAAGCCCCGACACAAAAGTGGGGTGTTATAAGTTTGACGTGTGGATTTATGTGTCTGTGTGTATCTATCTGTGGGTAGTTGCAGCACATTTTTACGTACGCGCCCCTCTAACTTTCTTTTTAAATTCCAATGCCCCCGAGTTACTTTTTAGAGCATTTATTCGGGAAGGTTTATGTGTAAGATATAAGTAGTAAGAAAATCTCTATGGTTTGCCATGTCGTAATTGCATCTGTGCGAAGCAGGTGGAGGTCGCTAGGAGACAGTCATAAGCGTCTTATATTTGGACACAGAGAAAAGGCGTCTTGGATTAATCTCGGCAGATCTACCTACTTATATAGCATGTACCTTTTCCTTTGATCTCCCAGCAAAAAGTGGTTCCTCGTAAGTAATATGTGCGTAAGAACGTATCTGTCATGTACTAGAACGTTCTCGAGAGTTTTGAACAGCTGATGCTCACTTGTTTCGAAGTTAGGAACTTGCGAAGTGCCACGGTTGTCCGCAGTCAACATTGGTACGGTAGGCGGTGTATGTAAAATATGCTATGTTTTACATACGAAACAGCGGGGTAATTGCGTAACAAACTATCAGTACCAAAGGCTTTCATTTTGACAGAACAACCACATTTATTGCGTTATTTAGTTATCGAGCAGCAATTTTTCGAACATATGAAGCAATGGATTGGCAATATCTTTCAAAATTATTCATATTGGGCCTGCAGGCCAACCAGCCCTGTCACTGTCACGCCTAGCATGACCACATCTACCTCTGCTCTACGATAGGTAGGTAAGTATTGTACCTAATTGTAATATCCATTTCTTCACAAATACCTAATTAATTAATAAAAATAACAAAATGAAATCCTTACTTAAATAAAACTATACATAAACTAAAATATCTAAGGATCGAAAAATTCATCCGCATCGCTGTCAACCGGTAATCAAGAGACTGGCGGCATTACCACGTTGTATGGCATGGCATATCGTTGTATGGCAATGCTTAGCCTCTGACCCAGGTAAAAGCCAGCGCTTGGGTCACGGGAAGTGTCAACTAGCGATTTTGATGATTTTTTATTAGTTATTATTTGCTCACTTAATATTTTAATTTACAACAATAATTTTCTACATTCAACATTTCTTGACACAATTTTAGACATCGCTCCGTAGAAATCTTTCTATAAGTAATCATGTAATTTTGTCATTCATTTCTTCCGTTTTTGCGGTGGTCATGCTACGCATAATAAAGGCCATATTTTTTTATTACAGCGAGACTTCTTTCGTAATAGTCGTGCGGACTCTTGCGGAAAAGCATATTTTAACACGGTCCATTAGTTAGAAAGTGGGTACAAAGCAGGTACAGACAAGAGTACAAGACTAACCAAAACAATAGAATTCTGCAACACGGGGTGAGAATAGAGTTGCCAACTCTCGAAAGTACCAACACGGGAGAATTTTAAAAAAAACGAGTAGTAGGGTGTTGAAAGAAAATCTCAATTATTTATTAGTTTTAAATTTATATTTACTTTGCTTTCGAGCAGTATCTATTAATTGACGGTTTTTTTTACCACAAAATCATAAAAGTTTTTACATGAAAAATTGAAGTTTGTTAGTATTTGTAACTCTGATTTTACTAAAGAAATATTTTTTCGGTTTTTTTCCTTGCTCCATACTTGTTCCATCATGCTGAATACGTGCTCGTTAGAAGCATTAGAAACAGGAATGGAAAGAACAAATGTGACAATTTTTTTTTTTTCAGAAGCGATGTGCGTTCGGTGGGTGCATATAATTTTAGAAAAACCGGAGAAATTATTGCACCCTGGTAGGTCGGGAGGTTAACCATTATTACCGGAGTCTCCCGGGCAATTCTCGGGTGAGAACCCATCTCATTAACAATTTTCAAAGTTGCAAGTTGTTGGTAATTCTGCGGTTTGGGGACAAAGAGCATATGTAGCTGGCGCAGTAGTGGTACAATTAGGAATTGATAGCTTGCTACAATGGTAGCAAAGATATTTGACTAACGGAAGCACTAAATGAAGTTATTGCAAATATATTTATTGCTCACAATTTTGCGAGTTTAAGAGTGCGATACCGCTGGAAAGAAACAAGGTATAAAATGGTTTTTCTCTGGCTGGCCTCTTATTCTATTGAAACGTACTGAGCTAGGCCAGATCAAGGAATGTTACCGACGCCGACGCGACTGTACGGTCAGCAACAAAAGCTGATTCAGTTTCAGTTTTTTTAATCTCAGATATTGAGCAAAATATTTGTTCAAAATTGCACCAGAAGTACACTGCATTTTTGAACGCATATTTTGCTCAATAACTGAAATTAAAAAAAACTGAAGTATTCATATTTTGCTCAATAACTGAGATTAAAAAAACTGAAGTGCTAATAGACTTTTGTTGCTGACTGTACGTACCAGTTTTACGCATAATTTGTCTAGTGGCGAAAACAGACCAGCGATGAATTAAAAAATACAAACTGTTTTTGTTTTAACAGTTTAAACAAATATAGTTTGTGTATGACCAAATTATTCCGCAGCCAACCATGTTAGTCAATGTTGTCTATATGAATACCTATAATACTACTAGCTTCTGCCCGCGACTTCGTCCGCGTGAAATTTCTTGTTCCCCCGACCCACCCCGTCGTATCGCATCGCCTGCCCACGCTATTACTTAGTTCTTTGCCTAAAGCCTTCCTAAAGAATTGGGTTGTCAAATACAAAAATAATTTTTCAAATCCGACTGGTACTTTCAGAAATTAGTGCGTTTAAACCACAGATATATATAGGGTGACTGGTAATTAGTGACCGATACCTAAACACGTGATTGTGCTCATGATAACAAACAACTTTTACTATGGGACCAAACCTGGATTCGCGAAAAAAAATCTGCTGTTCAGTACCTACATTTTGACCTTAGGCGAACATAAATAACTGAATAGCAGATTTTTTTTTCACAATTTCAGGTTTGGTCCCATAGCAAAAGTTGTTTGTTATCATGAGTACAAGCACGTGTTTAAGTATCGGTCCCTAATTATCAGTCACCGCATATATTCACCTTGATAACGCAAATGTGCAACTACTTCGCGTGCCAATAATCGCACCAACTTACGTTCAAAAATCGTAAGCCGCCACTTTCGCGTTCAGTCCTGTGTACTGCTGGCTGGGTGAGCATGAGTGAGAAAGAGCGCTTGTGACATCATAGTAGGTAGGTAGTCAAAAAAATGGCACGCTTGGTTTTCATACAGATCGTGATACTTGCGTTATCTAGGTCTATCTATATCTATGGTTCAAATAAACTCTTCAGCTTTATTTAGATCTACTATACCTGCATTTGAAAGTGACTATCTATCCTATTTCTTTATTCCATGCCCCTTGGCCATTACGCAGGCACTGAGGTGGACTTCATAAGTTTTGCGCCACCTCGATCGTTTTCGACGTTTTTATAAGCCCCAACTGGCTGATAAGTGCTCCAACTTCGTTTGGTTTTTAAAGGAAAACTTTATTTTCTGTGAAGTTTTTTTTCTGGATGGCGAGTTTATTTGATAAATTGATTACTAATGGATGGAACGGATGGATTCTGGGTACTTAGCTTCGCCCGTCGATCGCATCATTAACACTCAGCCTCGAAATGAACTTGGTAACTGACTTTTTATGACGAAATGAGACCCTTTTACGTATGGACGTTCCGAGAGAGAATTTATCCTAGCAAACATGTAAAAATGTGAAAAAAAAAATATGATAAACTAGTCGATTTGATTTCAAATAACATGTTTTCAGCTTTTCATTGCGGAGATAAATACTTAGTCAGTTTCCGGACACGCCAACACACCGAATTAACCACGAACAAACAATGGTAATAATTTGTGGTTTTTGTTAGGTACACGAAAACAACAATTTCCGTACGCAAATGTACCGCAAATATGTAATTAATTATTAGTTTCAAACATTAAGCTTTTGGTTTTGTTATTTTACTTTAAATAGCAGTGGTGGCCCAGGTAGGTTGTGGATTCAAACCCATATTCAGGCGTAGGCGCTTCAATTTGGGTAATTTATTCAATCACCACTGTTCTCAAAACAGCGAAGAAAAATATGTTCAAAACCACCTTTATCGCCAGGAAGTTCTAGAACCAAAAAATTAATGACATAATATTGTGATATTTACCAACCCGAACTGGGTCCGCGTGGTAGATTATAGCCAGATCCCTCTCACAGATAAATAATAGGCCTGCGTACCAGCAATGCGAACATTTAGAGCGCCTTCACACTAGCGTTTGTCCAGTGTAGGCGTTCAATAAACGTATGCGCAGCGCAGACGCCGCGTCGACGCGGCGCAGGCGTCGCGTTGTCGCGGTGTCAGTGCAAGGGAGTACATGAATACGCTGCGCTAGCGCCGCAGGTGCGCGAGGCATGTGCCGCCTTACTGCGGAGTCATGTACAATCCTGTTCACATTCGACCTCTCCCCGCCACCCGCACGGGGCGCGCGGCTGCGGACTCTTGCACTGACGCCGCGACAACGCGACCCCTGCGCCGCGTCGTCGCGCATACGTTCATCGAACGCCTACGCTGGACAAACGCTAATGTGAAGGCGCTCTTATATCTATGTTTATGCTTTTATAATCTGACTTCAAAAGGAGGTTCTCAATTCGACTGTATGTTGTTTTCTTCTTATTATTTTTTGTATGTTTGTTACGCGATATCTCTGGCAATTTAGATCAATTTCGAAAATTATTTTTTTAATGGATAGGGTATGCTTCAGGGGTGGGTCCCATAATTTTTTTATTAACTTTGTATGGGTAGTTTTTGAGTTAGCTTTGTCACTGATATTTACATAGCAAATAGTTTTATACGAATTTGTGTGGGGGTAAGTGCAACTAAAATAAAAACTTTTTTACAAAAAAAAAAAAAAAAAAAATCAACCGACTTCCAAAAAACACTACAAGGTGAAAAATAACTTTAATTTTGGAAGTCGCTGTCAAAAAACGAAACCGCAGAACCAACGACACCGACTTCCGAAATTTAAGTTATTTTTCACTTTGCAGTGTTTTTTTTGGAAGTCGGTTGTTTTTTTACACATAAAATTATGTTTGTAATCTCTGAAGACTTAAGCAGAGGTGTACTTTTAGTACCCCCACAATTCACCAGTTATGTTGAATTCCCGGTGCTATTTTACTATACTTTAATACAAACTATCTTTATGCAAATTTTTATGACCCACGTTCCATACTTTGTATACTAACTCACAAAGTAACCATAGCCTTTGGCAACCTTATCAACTGTCCCAGTTTTGTAAGCTGTCCTCTGGGGGACGTAAGTCTGGTATACTTCCTAATCTTCACGCTTGTCGCCTCAGGCTCACCACATGTGATAGCACTGATTTAAATAGGCTTGTGGGGTCGCATTTAAATTGGGTTCTTACTTTACATAGGTACTCTTTCATTTACATACATCACATCTTCGTTCGTTGGTTGGGTTGCAAAAAAATACTCCCATTTGTTGCAATTTATTTTTATTTTTATTGCGAAGCCAAATCCTTTTTAAGCTTTTGACGTTCAAAAAGTGCTGATTCTCAGCTTAATTTGAATGACTTATATACGACGACTTAGGCAAGTTTAGAATTAATGTAAATAAATCAGTAGGTACTATTCGTATACATGGGTCCGTGGCAAAATAATAACAGCCGCACAGGTCAATCGATCAGGTTAAGTTACGCTTGCCGCGGTTGGTCTGTGGATGGGTGACTATCTTTACATACCTAGACCCCTCTGTGCCTCGGAAAGCACGTTAAGCCGTTGGTCCCGGCTGTCATTCGTGGATCTTTGACAGTCGTTACGGGTAGTCAGAAGTCTGAAAGTCTCATCATCTGCCTAGCCTTTTCCCAACTATGTTGGGGTCAGCTTCCAGTTTAACCGCATGCAGCTGAATACCAGTATTTTACATGGAGCGACTGCCTATCTGACATCCACAACCCAGTTACTGGGTAATACGATACCCCTTGGTAAGACTGGTTGTCAGACTTTCGGGCTTCTGACTACCCGTAACGACTGTTAAAGATCCACGAATGACAGCCGGGACCAACGGCTTAACGTGCTTTCCAGACGTGCTTCACAGACCAACCGCGGCAATCGCTTATCGGTCGACCTGTGCGGCTGTTATTATTTAGCCACGGGCCCTCTGAAAGTCTGACAACCAGTATTACCCAAGTCTGAAAGTCTGACAACCAGTATTACCCAGTAACGAGGTTGTGGAGATCAGAGAGGCAGTCGCTACATGTAAAATACTGGTATTCAGCTGCATCTGGTTAGACTGGAAGCCGACCCCAATATAGTTGGGAAAAGGCTAGGCAGATGGTGATGTCAAAACTATTCGAACCTTAGTTATGTAAATAAATATAACCAGGAATCGTCAATACAACATTTTTCGGAGTCCATGTGGACTAAGAGATACCTTTTGACGTCAAAGGAATAAGAAATAGGTACATCACTTTCTATTTAGTCCTTGCATAAACAATAACACAAATATTTAACAATGATATTAGTCTGTAACACATAAATACAAAGGAACTGCCCCTGTATTTAAGTGTTGGTCTCTTGGTTGCAAGCGCGACTGCTGAGCGTGGGGTCCTAGGTTCGTTTCCCGGGTCGGGCAAAGTGTTATTGAATTATCTATTAGGAATTTCTTAGTAACAGCCCGGAGTTTGGAAGTTGACGGTGTGATACCCCCGTACCTCGGAATGGTCCTGCGCCTGATCTCTTTCCGGTCGTGTCGGATTGCCGTCCCATCGGACTATGAGAGTGAGGGAAGAGCGAGTGCACCTGTGTCTGCACGCACACTTATACACTATAATTTATCTCCTGCGTACCTGGTTAATCTCCCTTGGGATTGGCCACCGTGACCGAAATTTATTTATTTATTTATTGAGGATCTCCAACAAAGGATACACATATACCATACAGATTTACAATTATAAAAAAGGTTCTTCCACGTGTGCTCCTTCAATTACAGGAGACCACAGCATGCACATATAACTAGGTACCTATACAAAAAAAAAATAGAGAACATAAATTATAAAAAATAGAACGAACAAAATAAAATTAACAAGTCCAGATTGAGCATTCATATAACAAATGGTGTAGGCAGAATAAAAATAAAAATTTAAAATTGAGAGAAAAAAAAAAAGACATTGAGCCAATTTGAGGAAAATAATAAAAATTAACATGTCGAGATTGAGAATTAATATTACAATTGTTTAGTTTAATAATAATATAATAATAATTACAACAATTACAACATTAACAAATCGGTCGGGGAGCCTATTAAATACAAAGGGTATCAAGTAACTCAAGTTATCAGTAGCGAATCGGCCTAGCTGTGATCGAACATAATTTAGTGTTACGAGATTTAGATGTAAATTGCATAAGTACTTAATATGTTTCTTATCGGGTTATCGCATACTGATTTATGTTCGGATAAGTTAAATAGAGATCAAGGACCTATTGGGGCTTTTTGGTCGCTTCGCTTGAAATTAATCGCCCGAACCGAGCGAATCGACACTTTTAATTAATATATTATTTTCTGTAGTCGATTCGCACGAAGTTAATTTATTTTTACGGACGAGAATAAAGCTCGAGTACTTCGACGCCTAAATATCCTTTTGTTTTGTATCTATTTATTTATTTAATTAGTAAAAACTAAAATTTAGCGTCGAGAAATTCTTCCGCATCGCTGTCGACTGGTAATGTAACCAAGAGACTGGCGGCATTACCACGTTGTATGGCAAATTGGCAATGCTTAGCCTCTGGCCAAGATAAAAGCCAGCGCTTGGTTCACGGGAAGTGTCAACCAGCCGCTACGTTTTTTAGTTTTTGTATAGTTTTAGCTGAGTTATGATTTCATTTTGTTATTTTTATTAATTAATTAGGTATATTAGTTGTTATTTGCTTACTTATTATTTGAATTTACAGAAATAAATGTGTTAGTTAGTCAGTCTTTTAATTTAGTACCAAGAGTAAATATTTAAATAAGAGATTATTCTTGTATATTTAATATTATTTAGGTGTGTAAAAGTTATGGTTGTACTCTTTACACTATTCTTGTCATCTTGTTATTTCTCTTTACAAAAGCTGTTCGGTTCAAATAAATAATATTCAATACTTTTCTTTTATCAAGCTTATACTTTCAACAAAATTGTTTTATCAAGTTTATTCTTTCAAAATATTTATTTGTAGGCGAATTCACGACTCCAGAATTACGTATTAGGCAATTGTGATGACGCGGTGCAAAATCAAAGGAATATGAAAACAATCACACACAAGTACCATCATCATCACATCACCTTGATATGATTAGGAGCATTTTGCTATCCACTGCTGCATAGAGAAGTTTAAATGACCACAATTCTTTACATTAAAAAAAGCTTTAAATCACACTAGGTATCACACTAATATTATAAAGAGGCTGTTCATTTATTAGGTAAGACAATTTTGACCACTTTCTGACCCCCCTCCCCCTACGTAAGAAAAATAAGACTTAAATGAACCCCTCCCATCGCTTTCAATCTTACGTAAGATCAGTATCTACCAAAATTGTAAAGAAAAAGTATCAAAAAAATTAAAAACTTACAATTTTTGCTTACTTTTGTGATCTTAAGTAAGAACAGTCTAGATCCCTCCCACCCCCACGTAAGAAAAAATAAGACTTGTTCGGACCTCCTCCCCCTTAAATCTTCTTACTTAAGGTGTTACCTTTTTACACTTATAATATCATTGCGTAATAAATGAACAGCCCCACTAAGGCAACAGTTTGTGAGTGTGTTTGTATGTTTGTTACTTCTTCATGCAAAAACTCCTGAACGGATTTGGATAAAATTTGGCACACAGGTAGTTTATAACTAGGATTAACACATAGAATACTTTTTATCCCGATAATTCCACGGGATCGTTACTAATGCGGGTGAAACCGCGGGGCACTGCTAGTGTTATACTAAAATTAAGTATTTCAAAAGCTAAGTACCACGAATTTTAATAAACTCTGACTTTTAAAAACCTCTTTAAAGGTCTTTTCTTACATAAAGTGACAGATTATACGCCGACGCTCGCCGCGACTCTCGAATTGGCGTAATCCGTATCCCACAGTTACAGATTAAACCAGTTCGGGAGAGGTGATAAAGTTACTTTATTTATCATTGTGTTACCGACGCAACTGACGGCAACTGGCGTAAATTAACTTTGCTACTGATCAAAGAGTACGGCATGCTTGGGTATTCTGTGTTCGATTTTTACTTGTGGTAATAATTACCAGACTACGGCGAAGCAAAAAAGAGGGTTATGATTTTGACCGGTATGTATGAACCTCACAAAACAATACATTCTAACAGTAGTCAGCGATCATAAGCTTTGAGGCAAAGTGGCATACGACCACGGCTATCCTCTGAACATCACTACGAATATGTATTAAATACATTAAAATACAGGGTGTTCGGCAGAACGTTGAACACACGAAAATGGCAGATAGGTGGGGTCGTCTGCTACCCACCCAGCCCAAAAAAATTACCCAGGCTCCACAGTTTTTTATTTTTTTTTTTATTACCAAAATTCGTGAGTTTTAAAACTTTGAAGGAACTTTATGTAGGATAGGGAGACGAAACTGGCAATTCTCTTTTTTTGTTTTTGTCTCGACTATTGGTAGATTCATCTAAAATTATTGTTTGGTGTAAATAGTAACTAGACAAAAAGTTATAAGCCATCAAACATTACAAAAAGGGATATAACGTGATTTTGAACTTTTCTTTGCATTGCATTAAAAAAAAACTGTGGATTTTAATATAATTAATTACTTATAAACCTTTTCAAAAATTAAAAAAAAAAATAAAAAAAAAAGTATGGGGCCTAGGTATTTTTTTTGGGCTGGGAAGGTAGCGGACGACCCCACCTATCTGCCATTTTCGTGTGTTCAACGTTCAAATTACGTGTAAGTTGTTTAGTTACTAGACTACATACTTTTTAAAGCGTGATTTTTCAGTAGTCGGTTTTTTGGATAGATATAACGGTTTCTTATGTATAGGTAAGCCATTTCACACATAAATTTAAGAGATAAGTCGGTTCGTCGACAACTATTTACATTTCAGAATACAATATCTCCGGATTAGTAACTAAGCTTTCTGGTTCGTTTTTAATAAATTAAGTAGGTATCCGCACTGGTTCCGCGTGGTGGAATATGGCCCACTCCCTCTCACAGAGAGGAGACCTGTGTTCCAGCAGAGGGAAAAATATAGGCTAATTATGATAAGTTAGGTATTGCCACCACCTTTCTCGAAAATCCTACTTCCTACTATCCTACTTCCTACTAATATTATAAATGCGAAAGTTTGTGAGGATAGATGGATGGATGTTTGTTCCTCTTTCACGCAAAAACTACTGAACGGATTTTGATGAAACTTTACAGTAATATAGTTTATACATCAGAATAACACATACGATACTTATTATCCCGATATTCCCACGGGGTCAAAACTTACACGGGTGAAACCGTGGGGCGCAGCTAGTAATAAAATAAAGAAATAGACAAAAATAAAGTGTGTGAAAAACCAAGGCAAGGCGTAAAACTAATGTCTTTTATTTGATTTTTCCTCTACTTCTTATAACTATTTGTATCTAAACTTTATATTACCCAAGTAAGTGAGAGGTAGACTATCTAAAAATAGTAATTGTTTGCCGTTTACACAGACGCCTAGATAAAGTACAGACGCCAGCACATCAAGCTACCCGAAACTGTCAAATTTCCCCAATCAACTTTGAACCTTATACTTTAGCGATAAAGTTGAAAATCTATTAAAAAAATTTGACAGATTGTAGTAGCTTAATGTGGTGGCACCTGTACCTACAATTATTTTCCCTAAACTATTTATAGGTGACAAGATAGACGAACGTCCTTCATATTCAATGTCAAATACATTGTGTTTAGAATAACTGCTATTTATAATTTGAACACGTTCAAGGTACCTACAGGTCACTTATCAGTCACGTACTTCATTGTCTTAATTACCTGTACCTGTTAATACCTGTATACGTACTAGATAATATGAGTGCCGATGGCCAATCTTCTGGCGGCGTCGTCGGCGGCGTTATCTTCATTTACTACCTTAATTTAAATATAATAGTAATTTAGTTAAGATTTATTATTATTTTGACGTGACAAACTGAATTGATAAGATACATTTTAAAAGAGAAAACAAAATTAAAATTAAAACAATCTCATTTTCAGTAACTTAGCTGTTAATCAATAGGAAATTAGAAACTTAAACCACGCTTTAATTACATTATTAATAAAAATAAAATAAATTGCTGAATGGGCCGGCTCCTGATCTCGATCATGTCTGATGTAAAGCGATGGATGAGGTCTATGAGGTTTATTCCCGGTGTCCCCGTACGCCGTGTCCCCGTCCTACGGGGACAGCGGTACTTCAATTAAAGAGGTAGGTATATCATGTAATATAGCTAATAGTATGAATTTTTAAAAATGACCATTGTTTCTATTTTCATTATTCAGGTCCAGGTCATAGGTCTACCTTGGAGGCCTTCCAGCGCTACGTCTTTCGGTACGCGGTCACCACTTCAGAACCTTCGGCCCACAGGAATCCTCTGGATCCGGGAAGCACAGAACCAGTCGAAGTGGCAGTGACCAACAGTGGACGTCTTTCGACTGAAACGATGATGATGATTCAGACCAATAATTAATATTCAAAAACTGATTAAAAAGTGTTAATTGACCTTTGTCGCTGACTGTACCTAGGTATCTGTTAATACCTGTGTACCTGTAGTGCTATTCTGTAAAAATCTCACCGTGAAAACTTAGATGAAGTGAACTGTCACTCCACCTGATGTTAGGGATTACCCCTATTGATAGCCCACTTCACGCTCACTTCACCTAAGTTATCACGGTGAGATTTTTACAGAATCGACCGACTGTTTACGCGAATTATATGTTTTACAACAAAATGGACAAATAATTACGTCGAAATTATCAAAGCAATCAGGATGTTCAGTTAATTCATGGTTATTTGAGAGTCTTTTGTGACTGAATTATTCTTAATTGGACGAAGGTTTGTAATTAGTTTTTTCTCGTAAATTAAGTAAGTGACACATTTTTAAAATTCTTCTTTTATTCGAAGATTATAAATGTAAAGTTAGGGAAATTCATTGTTAAGCAAATTGAATACCACCTTATATTATTATCTATATATTCAAATCACAACTCTCATTCTTCCTTGTTTGTGGCTCACGGCAAACTGACCTACGGGCACATAATAACTAATAGTACTTAGTACGGGTGTTAGTTTGCTTAACAATTAATAGGCTTGTCGACTGAAAAAATCTAATTAATCCGTCACTTAGATCATTAAAAAATATTTGATCCGTATTTTTTCCTTTGTTACGTAAACCAAAATTGACGAAGATAAGACGCTTTTAAAATTCTCAATACGTCACACCTTGGTATAATTTTTAGTGCGTTCTGACGTCACGAGCCCCCACTCCCGAGTTTTGCTGCGTTTTATTTTTGTCAATATTCATTGATTTACAAAAACAAAAAATATGTGTCCATCATTTTCCAATACTCCAACTGACGGACTAAATAGATTTTCAATTTATTGATAGAGTCGACAAGCCTATTTTCCTGACTGCAAAAAGTTGTGTTAAGTATTGTCCTATTAAGTTATTAACATATTTTTATAGATAGGTACTTAACACTGTAAATTATTTGCCATATATTTTCTAAAGGGAGTTCTTATGCCGTACTTCTGGCGATAATTGTGCGCATTTCTTATTTCTACTCGTCCAGGGTAATCCCCAGTTAGAAATTATGAATTATTAAATTATGATGTTTATTTTGATTTTTGTTAGAATTATGAACATTCAGTAATTGCGACTGCTTCTCGTAGCTTTCTTTAAAAAGAATATGTTCAAAAGGAGATTGAAGATACTGGGGAGATCTTTAATAATGCTCTTTGAAAATACTGGGGAGATCTTTAAAAATATTCTTTGAAAACGCATTAATCCTCAAAACTCTCAAGAGGAATATTACAGTTTAATCAGTTCACTAGTTTTAAAAAAACTGATTCTTTGATGTGAAAAATTTATTATAAAAGGTTTGATAATAATAAAATATTTTCTTGGAGTTTTTTTTAAAAACAATGATAAAACTATTCGCAGTGCCTCTGGAAGTTTTGATAGGTACAAGTATCACAGAAAGTAAACTATAGTCTTTTATCTATAGGTGCCTGTAATGTACTATTTCGTACAACTTTTTATTTTTTCTATTTTATCATGCAAAAAACACTTAAACTATCGGAATTCTCTGACTTCTGGATAGCAGTCTCTTCTCTCCAAGTAGGTATATTTGCAATTTTCTCATAGCAGGTGCCTGCAAAATTTTGACATTACAAGATTTCATTCATCCACTCACACTAACACCCACAATAACATAATTATAGAAAATCGAATATAATTTTCATTCGCACATATAGCAATGATGTCATATCAGGGGCCCGTGGCTAAATAAAAACAGTCGCACAGGTCGATCGATCAGGTTAAGTTACGCTTGCCGCGGTTGGTCTGTGGATGGGTGACCGCCGTTAAGCCGTTGGTCCCGGCTGTCATTCGTGAATCTTTGACAGTCGTTACGGGTAGTCAGAAGCCCGAAAGTCTGACAACCAGTCTTACCAGTAACTGGGTTGTGGAGTTCAGATAGGCAGTCGCTCCATTTAAAATACTGGTATTCAGCTGCATCCGGTTAGACTGGAAGCCGACCCCAACATAGTTGGGAAAAGGCTAGGCAGATGATGATAGCAATGATGTCATAATTTCCATAAAAAAAATGGCGCTTAAAGATGTCGCAGTAAAAGAAAAATATATTGTACCGCCAGGATTTCTGAGAATTAGGGGCGGTAATGACTGAGATGTGTTGGTTAGCAAATGCAGGCTATTAATCAAGTGTGAGGGGCGTGAAAGTGGAAGATACTGGGGCTAGTAAGTAAGAGGAGGAGGCACATTAAAAAAGCCCTAGTGTTTTTCTAATGCTGTAGTTAAAAACATAATTTGAAGTTAGAACGAGAGGAATGAAAAAAGACACCTCTCCGCAAATGTAGATGATGCTGGCTTGAAAGATAAGCTGCTGAAATAATTATGTCATATAATTATAAATTTATTTTATGCCATTTATTTGTTGCTCAATAAAGGTCTCACTTTTTCTGCCCATTCTCACTTTCCTTGGATTTCGACTTCATATGAGATTTTGATTTCAGCTTTATTTTTTAATGTTTGGGGTTTAAAAAGCGTCTAGGTTTTTTAAAATATAAAAACACCTACTGAAATTAGTAGGTACAGTCAGCAGCAAAAGTCGATTAACACTTCAGTTTTTTTAATCTCAGTTATTGAACAAAATATTAACACTTCAATGTTTTTAATCTCAGTTGTTGAGCAAAATATTTGTTCGAAATTTCATTGTACTTCAGCTGCAATTTTGAACAAATATTTTGCCCAATAACTGAGTAAAACTGAATAAAGTGTTTTTCGTTGCTCCAAAAGGAGGCCGGGTATAAATTGCCCACGCTTAGAGATGGGCAATGTGTTTCTGCCCGGCAGGAAAATTGGGAAAAAACCCGGCATTTTGGGCATAAATTTATTAATGCCCGATATATGCCCAATCGGAGGGCATAAAAATATGGGGTCGTTACACGTGATTTAATATTATAGTTCTTCATGTAAGGTATCTGCAACTGACACAGGATGACTATCAACAAAATGGCAGCGCGGCGTAGTGTGTGTGCGCATCCCTCACCCCGCACTCCGCACCCGTCACTTGGTACAACTGTTTTTTACCGGCGCTGCATAATTTGTAACATTATTTTGTACCATTAATATGGTTCTGTAAGACATATTTTAAATAAAATGAAATTTTATTCATAAACTCATATTATTATGTAATTAAAACCACTAACCATAACAGCATATGCATCCCTCGCCCCGCACACTCCACCCGATGCAAGTGTTTGTATGGCGCCACCGCCGCGGGTAATTCGTAACTTTTAAGTTCGGTAACATGGTTTTGTAAAACATAAAATTGAATAGAATGTGCAAATTCATAAAAATACACCTTTACAGAATTAACCATAACTAAACTCAAAAAGTTAGGCCCGCTTCCAAAGCTAACATCAATTTCGTAAATGAATTATGGAACAAAATATATGCCCAGATAAATGCCCAGGGACAGAAATTTATGGGCACTTATTAGGAATTTTTCCCAATCTGCCAAAAATGCACGGGCATTTGCCCATCTCTACCCACGCTGCATCTGACAAAACAAAAAAAAGTGAAGTAAAACCTCTAGAGCCCTTCTTTTGAGTAAAATATGATTTATTACTCGTTTTATAGCCATTATTTTAGTTAAATCGTTTGGATATTTTGTTTCTATGTAGTTAATATATGGACAACGTGTCTAAGAGAAGGTTTAGTCGGAATACCGCTTAACTTTCTTTTTGGTTTTACCTATAAAGTTTTTAATTAATGAATTCCGCATTGAGAAACACTGATTTGCGGGCTTGTAATCAAATCTATACATGTAATCTTACTACGTGTATAAACATACATAGAACATCATCATTAAGTAAAATATATTTTTTGAAAACTTAAACAAAACCCTACTATAACTACAACATAATAAAAAAGTAAAACAATAATAGTAGGATACTTCAATATAAACCTTCTACGCAAAGATATTAATAGCACAAAATTCAAAGACCTAATTTCAAATTATGGAATGCGATGCCATATTCAAGAGGCCACTAGGAAAAATACATGTATCGCTAACATCATCAGTAACATTTCAAATGTAATAGGTAAAACTCATAATATATTTTTATCTGATCATAACACAGCACAGTTTGTTAAATTCGAATATAATCAAAAACCCATATCTGGTTCATACTTCATGTCCTTAAACGATCTAAGCAAACACAGTGTCAATAAATTCTTTGAATACATATGTAAACTATCTGTTTCTGTTTGTTAAAACTTTATAAAATTCTACTCTTTGAAGCTAAAAATAATTTTAACAACGAAAAGTCACACGGTATTTATTGAAAATCCCCGTAACTAGGATATAACTATTCAGGCGCAGCTGTGTGTATGTGGCGCCACTTACATATAAATCATCTGTGTGGTTTTGAAAAAATGGTTGATATCGCATAGTTTTTATTCTGTCGGCGAATTTCTGACAAAAGATTTTATCAGTCCTACCGCTTTAGAAATGCTTTGTAATATTTTTTAAATTATTTATTGTCCTTTTTGTGATTTAGTTAACTGTGTTATTAGTATATTACTGTATGTTGTTACTATATAGGTACCTACCTCATGTATTAAATATTTGCATGCCATCATTATATGGCGGAATGTGTCTGCACTACAATATTATAATCATCTTTTATATCTACTACATTTTATGCAAATAAACGATTTTGATTTGATTAGAAAACGAAATATAGGTTTTAAGTAAGTTTCGTAAAATGCCCTTTGAATGGAAAATTGTGTAGCAGTAGGTAATTTAAAAAGAAAATTGCAACTCGAATATGAATCGTGGCTCCAAGAACTAAAAATTCGTTAACATCTCCACGAATTTTAGTATCCTACTAAATAAATAAACTGCATGTTTCTATATTCCGAGCGAACATAACAAATCGAAAATGATAACCTGAAGCGATACAAAACAGTAAAATGAAACAATATTTTTCTGTGAAATCACTGTGTCCTTACATTTAGAGGTGTGTCGCAATATGTTGAGTTGGAATACAAATAGGGTACAGTTTTATAAAGTAGGAGTGAAACAGTTGGGATTCAACCCACAGGTTAAATAGAAACGGCATCTAACTTTTGGGTTGGGGAAAATATTTTTTTTTTAGTATAAATTTGCGTTTACTGAAGATTAGCTGGAGAATGCAACACATAAGCGACAGTGGTAAATTATGAGTCTGACCTTTGCTCAGCTGTGAGTTATCACAGATTGATAATGAAAAAAAAACTTTACAAAGTATAAATTCGTTAGTCTGTATTTCCATGCAGTATGTATTTTCAAACTAGTTGACGATTTTGATGAAGCTTTTAGTATAATAGGAACCAATTTTTTAAAAGACAGATAAATTTTTTATGCAGTATAAAAATGGTGGTTTGGCAGCTTTTGTATCTAATTATACTATAGTGTTATCTATATATATAAAAATGAATTGCTGTTCGTTAGTCTCGCTAAAACTCGAGAACGGCTGAACGGATTTATCTTATATTGGTCTTGAAATGTTCGTGGAGGTCTAGGGAAGGTTTAAAAGGTAAGAAAAAAATCGAAAAATTCCCGGGAAAACCATAAAAACAGCCCTTTTCTATTTCCCATACAAACGTTTTCTAAATAAAATGTAGAGTCAATTTGAACTTTATTGCAAAATAATAATAACACTTCATGCTTCATTCAAAAAATGTTTTTTTATTAAATACGGATTCGTTTTGTTTGTTTTAAAATTAATTTATACAAAAGTTTAGGTCTTTTATATATCGATTTAGGCAGTACGAAGTCTGCTGGGTCAGCTAGTTATTTATAATATTATGAAGAGGTTTATTAGTTTGTATGTAGTTGGCAATCTTCAGAACTGCTGATCAGATTCCGTAACTTCTTTCACTAATGGATAGCTACAGTATTGCCGAGTGCCTTAAGATATTTTCTATTAAAACAACAACAACTTAACGCGGATGAATTCGTGGGCAGAAGGTAGTTGGAAATAATGTCTAACTGTCCTATTTATTCTTCAGATAGAAGTTATCTGATTATTGAACATTCAGCCCTTAATATAGAAACCGTTCATATTTTTGCTCGTGCGAAGCTGCATGTTTAAAGTATACAAAATAGACAAATGTAATTGAAAATTAGCCGTATCCTCTACAAAACACGAACCAACCGTTAGGACTGCTATTGTCAGAATTTTATGCTTATCCTAAACTTTAAAGCGATAGTTTTGTACAATGCTATCTCCGTTGCGTCATAAACTTGGCAGATTTTAATGTTTTGCTGAAACAAGCGGTATTGTAAAAGGTGCTACCTATATTTTAGTTTAAAAATGGTTGCGAAGTTGCCATAGTTCGAATTATATTTTTTCTATTAGCATAGCCTTTTATTAATTATTCACTTAATCGAATGAACCATTTATACTTTCAAAGGCGCATTATTAATGTTTTTCATACTTTACACCTTTACTTTTGATAAAAGAAAACATCGTGAAAATAAGAGAAGGAACACAAATCTGTTGTATTGTTTGTTTGTATGAAGAAACTTGAATCTGCAGGTATAATAATTTGTATTAAAGAATTAGATTCAATATTATTAAGACTTTAAGGAACATTAAGAAAACGGGATCATATTTTTTAGGGTTCCGTAGTCAAAAAGAAACCCTTAAAGTTTCACCATATACGTCAGTCCGTCCGTCCTTCCGCAGTTTAGATCTTAGTACTAGAAAGCTATAATTTATTTATTTATTTATTTAATACTTCAAGCACATACATGTACAGAGGCGGACTTAATGCCATAGGCATTTTCTACCAGTCAACCTTTGGGTGATGCAGAGACAAACAGTAGTAGGTGCAATCATTACAGGAATAAATATTTTAAATATAAAGATACGCAGAACCCTATGTAAACTATAAATATAATATATACCTAATTACATATAAATATAAGCACAAATACATATACATAAATAAATGAATATATTAAAAGAAATAAGACAAACAATGAGCAAATATTAGCGTTGTGATGATACTGCCAGCTTCTTGCGAAAGTGCTCGCGAACCTTAACTTTAAAGGATAATCGGTTGGTTGCCATCCTGATTTCCTCAGGGAGCGCATTCCACAGAGAGATAGACTGAACGAAGAAGGAAGAGTGAATGAAGTCTGTGCGATGAGTGGGACATTGGAGAAGACGATTGTGTGATGAACGTAGATTTCTATTGTGGTTGGCGCAAATGTACTGAAAGTGGGGAGCTAGATAACCAGGGGAAGAGGGAGAATCAAGAAATGAAAATAAGGTAGTCAGCGCCCTTAGCTCTCTGCGCTGGCGAATGGGCAACCACTTTAGAAGCGACCGATGCGCAGAGACATGATCATATTTACGTAGGTTGAAAACGAATCGAATGCAGTTATTGAGAAGACGGTCAAGTTTGTCGAGGAGATCTGCATTCAGGTCATAGTAGCACACATCACCATAGTCGATTATAGGAAAAATAAGAGACTGCACAAGCATTGCCTTCGTACTAGATGGTAATAAATTTTTCAAACGGTACAGAGCCCGCAGCGTTCCAGTAACCTTCTGCATGGATATACAAATTAATTACGCCGACTAAGTGGTAAAATAAAATCAAGAAAAACTTTTATTAGGGGGCTTTTGTACCTACACGTAAAGTGGGGATATTTTTTTTCTCGTCTACCTCATGGTGTGGGGAATCATTGGATAGGTTTTTTAAAAATATTGCGGGTTTGTGAAAACAATTTTTCGATTCAGGCATCAGTTTACGGAATATGCTTTAATGTGCTCATTTTTTTAGTCAAGTGCCCCTGCCAGCTAAATGATCGTTTAAAAAAATCACAGCAGTATTATATATAACGAAGTTAAAAGGAACACTAACATAACTAAGTAAGCTTTAGGTACAAGTTAACGAGTAATAGTCGACGAACTTACATTTGCAGTTGAAATGTATGGCAGAGCATGTTGTTCAACTACAATGTTAAGTTTGTTCTTGGGGTAAATTCATCCCAACCCTTCATTGTGCGTGGTCGTGGTTGGTTAAAAAACTGACTAAACTGCCCACTTGATGGAAAATGGAAGCGTCACTTAAGGACATCTGTTACATCAAAGGTATTCGATTCGATACATTGTGGAAGCGTCGCCGCGTCGTCTGTAATTTTAAAGCTCAAGGGTGAAGGTGGCAGAAAATATAAAACAGACGTTTTATATTTTAAGATCTATGAATAAACATTATGCTCAATGCTGAATTTCCATTCTACCATTTTTGTACTGGCTCAATAAATCAACGAGAGAAATGAATTTCTATTCAAGCCAGTAAGGGTCGCAAAAAATAAAAAAAGTAGGCTTATAATTCTGTGCACATAGTAATTTGATTGTACCCTCGTCATTACGGGTCTATCTCGACCCGATCAGCGGCGACTTTGTTAGCCGAATTTAAACGCTATTCAGCTCTAAAAGCCACATCATACAATCAGGCTGTGGGTCCCTATTTTTGGCACTCTTTTATTTAGAGAAGTGTGGCAGCGAAATGTAAGCTATGAATCAATATATTGAAATGTATGTCGAATAGGTAGATGTTATTTTTTTAGGGTACCTACAAAGGAAAAACTAAACCCTTATAGGATCTCTTCGGTGTCCGTCTGTCTGCCAGTCTGTCATGATACTGTTTCTTACAAACGCGTGGAGGTATCAAGTTGAAATCATTATAAAATACGTAGGTCCACGGCCTCTTCGAGCTCTAAAAACAAACTCATCAATCAAGATTCTGACTTAGAAGAATTGATGATTTTTAGAGCACGCAATAATAATACGGCAATTTATGCAACATATTTTGATACTCGCAGATAGAACCTATAGGGTACTTCCCGTTGACTTAGAATCATGGAATTTGGCAAGAAGCAAGGTTTCACAGCACAGTAAAGGAAAATGACCGAAACTCGTTTTACTTACATTTGCATTTGTTATTCAATAGATGGATCTATTCATACAAAAATTGTCTATATCGGACGTCTAGTGTTATCATAACAGCATAGTGTGATCGAGCCCTTAGTCTAGAAATGTTTGGTCGTACTTAAAAGGCTTTTTGTGTTAGATGTCTGTGAAAAAAGATATTTGAAAAAATCGCTGTTACCATAAGATTTCTTCGATAATATTATCTTTCATTGTAACCTTTTATTTTTTTGGTCAGTCGACTGCTTTTCTTTATGATTCTTCTTTTTCAGCATCGAAAAAACGTAATTTTTTATTAATGTTGAATTACCATTCCTGTGTTAAATATGTATTACTTTTGAGCAGTAGTGAGTTGTAAGCTAAATTTATTCTCTCGAAAATATCAAAATTGCTACAATCTAAGCAACTAAAGATCCACAAAACGTGACCCCTCACCAGACATTGGCGCCGATTCTGTTATTCACAAACTAAACTATATTTAAGTGCATCTTTTTCTTTGTATTTCATTAAGAAAAGGACAGATGATAAATATTAGTTTAGTCTCCACAAATTAGTCAGCGCCTGACGTAAATTGACGTGTTTTAGTAGCCAAATTAATCACGTCTAAGCTTGTCTATGGAGTATCTTAATTTGACAGGACTAATCTAATATTTATCTTCTGTCCTTTTCTTATTGAAATGGAAAGAAAAAGATGCAATGAACTTAAATTTAGTTTAGTTTGTGAATAAGGGAATCGGCGCCATTGCTTGGTTCTTAAAAGATTTACTCCAATTGTTGGCATTCAAGCAGAGAAAAATATAGGAAGAGTTCCCAGAGTAATAAATTGGTCGGAGTCAAGTTATACATTTCTTATAGCACACTAGTTTATTTTCTAATATTGGAGCTTCGAATGTAATCCTCTGTGATCTCGTAGGAAACTGCTCGTAGATTAAAGTTTTGATTTATGTACTGCAGAACGATTCTGTAACCATCTCACCGTGAAAATTTAGGTGAAGTGAGCGTGGAGTGAGCTGTCAGTGTCATCCTGATGCTAGGATTGGTACTCTTGACAGTTCACTCTAAGCTCACTTCACGTAACTTTTCACGGTGAGATTTTTACAGAATCGATCGGCTGTTGCTGATAGAGAAATAGTACTCGTGCCTCGATTACCGTCGCGCGTCTAATTAGCAGACGCAATAGAAATTGTATTGTTATCGGTACACATGGTGTACACTCGACGTTCGAAGTGTAGGACGTTGAGAAAAGATTTTGTTGAGAGATACTTAGTGCAAATAATTACAAACCATTTTTGGGATGCATAAAGAAGCCTCCTCGTCCTCGTGTAGCGCAGTTTGTTCGCCAGTTACTCAACTGAACCGAGCGTTTGGCGCATCCTGGACAGTCACACCCAACACCTTATTTGACTGGCGAATTCTTCCTTTGCGGTGGTAGGGCTAATGACCGCCTGGTTTGCGACCACCCTCCCACCGGAGTCCGGCGTCAAGCAGCCTGCTGTGTTTCGTCGATGCGTGGAAGTTCCAGTGCCTTAGGCATCTTCTGGGCACGCCCGCTCCATCACAGACCTCATACATCGCTTTCCATCAGGCGTGATAGAGATCAAGAGCGGGCCTATTCAGCAATAAAAAAAAAACAGCGTATTTATTTAAAGGTTAGTTATATCCCCAGCAGGCATAACCAGAGTGTTCGATGATTTTCATTTATTCTACTTTATTTCATTAATCCTTCAACAAGAACTGGTCCTTAGCAGCTTTAAACAGAGAGAAATGGAAAGAGGGCAGGGAGGTCTTAGCTCTGCAGTGGGATATCACAGGCTTTTAATTTAATTTTTATTTAATTAATACGTTTTTTTACTGTCGTTTTTTATCTGTGAGGGGCTAAGTAATAATAGCCGCACGGGTCGATTAATCAGGTTAAGCTACTCTTGCCACGGTTGTTCCGTGGATGGGTGATCATCTTTACATACCAAAACCCCCCCATGCTTCGGAAAGCACGTTAAACCGATGGTCCCAGATGTCGTTCGTGGATTTTTGACAGTCGTTACGGGACGTCAGAAGCCCGAAAATCTGACAACCAGTCTTACCAAGGGGTATCGTATTACCCAGTAACTGGGTTTTGGAGGTCAGACAGGCAGTCGCTCCATGTAAAATACTAGTATTTAGCTGCATCCGGTTACAGATAGAGGAATCCACGAACACGCGCCCCACTCTTCTTCCGAATCGTTAGTGTTTATCGCTAGTTAATTCCATTAGTGGTTAAGTTCTTTCGATAAGCACAAATTACCCACTAAAAATAATTAGTGTGTATTTACAAAACTAAAACACTAACGGAATGTTGCTCACTTGTGCAGTAAGCATTAGGAAAAAGAGTGAGGCGCGTCTTCGTGGATTGCACTATCTGTAGACTGGAAGCCGACCCCAACATACTTAGTTGGGAAAAGGCTAGGCAGACGATGATGATGACGTAAGTAAGTAAGTAGTGGAACTAAGCAGTATCTGAAGGTTTTAAAATAATTGTTCTGCGCATAACTTGAACTGTGGCAAATGTATAGTAAACTGTGATAACTGAGAAGCAAATCGTCAAGTCAGTTCACTGTCTTTGCCGACATATTTGTAGCACGTGTACCTATACAAATTGTTCATACTTTAAGGGAGTTTAGTATTTATGAAATTAAACAACAATGGTTTCAACTCTGAAAAATAAAGTTTTAATTTTCATGAGAGTATTTCCTTCCTATAGGTATATCTGTAGAGTATTAATGCATCTGTGTTACAAAAAACAAAAATAATAATATCATTCAATTTAATTAGTTATCTATAATCGATATCTGATTGAAAAGCATGATTTATAAAGGGCGGCTCTGCCCAATAATTGAATAATGTAAGGTCTGTGCATTGAATTAATGTTTGATTTGTAACAAGCACAAAACTAAAACAAACATAATTATGTAAAGTAAACTAATTAATTATTCTCTCTTAACGTCTACTGCTAACAGTATTACGTTCATAGCATATTTACATTTTAACTTATGCGTGAAATCATTGCCAATGTTTTGAGCTAATGGCCCCGATTCTCTTGTTCACAAACTAAACTAAATTTAAGTTCAGTGCATCTTTTTCTTTCTATTTCATTAAGAAAAGGACAGAAGATAAATATTAGTTTAGTCCTGTCAATTTAGTCAGCACCTGACGTAAATTGACGTATTTTTAGTAGCCAATTTATAATCACGTCTAAACTTGTCTATGGGTTATCTAATTTGACAAGACTAAATTAATATTTATCTCTGTCCTTTTCTTATTTAAATAGAAAGAAAAAGTACAGCTGATTTTTGTTTTTCTCGATTTCAGGTTTGGTCCCATGGTAAAAGTTGTTCATAATGATGAGTACAATGACCTCTTAAGAGATTGCTGGTGTTTTTCAAATAACCCTGTATATACACCTCTATATAAACCCTTTTAGGATTAAAGGCGTGATGTTATGTTGTGTTTAGCGTCGTACAGACATCAGCACACCAAGCTACTACAAGCTGCCAAATTTCTTTAATAGATTTTTAACTTTATCGCTAAAGCTTTAGGTTCAAGGTTGATAATGGGTAAATTTGACAGTTTCGGGTAGCTTGATATGCTCCAGTCTGTACCATAATGTAACTTCATATGTCAATTCATATGTAGTACTTTCTGAGTTTATCTTGGACGTTGCTCACATCGGTGAAGAAAATATTGTGAGGAATCCTAGACTTTATAGTTATCATCTGGCTTTCATAATATCTAATGTCGCTTATAAAACTTATATCATAATTGTGTGTTTAGCTAAGTTTTAAAGTGCAAGAATCTATTTTAAATAATTACGTATTTAGGACTTTATTTTGATCTTTAAGGTAAATAGTATTTAAGTAAACTAGGTATAAAATAATTAATTAATACAATTTTGTCATTATTTCAAGACTTCTAATGTTAAATATTGTTAAGAATTTTATTGACCTACAATTACCATAAAGTATGCTCATGCCGCCTTTTTTTTTTTGAGGATGGGAAATCATCAAATGATCCCTCCCGCTCTGGGTGGAGCAGAAGGGAGTGTCAGACTCTTACCGACTAAAACCCACCCGTGTTCCTTCCTTAGCCCTTTGTGTTCCGGGGTAGCGGTAACCCTTTCGGACAATCCCGCTGCATGCCGCCTATGATACAGGTTCATCCTAGTACAGGCATCGAACATTATTATACCTTTGTAATTAATTTCTAAGATTTTATGTAATAACTAGCTGACCCCGCAAACGTCGTTTTGCAAAAAAAAAAAGAAATAGATAGTAGCCGATTCTCAGACCTACCCGATATGCACACAAAATTTCATACAAATCGGTCCAGCCGTTTCTGAGGAGTATGGTAACTAACACTGTGACACGAGAATTTTATATATTAGAAGATTTTACCAATTTTAATACTGAATAAAACATTTATTTATTTATTTATTATAAACTTGTAATCGGAATTACTTGTAATCGTGGTCTTAACACTATCGCGTGACATTGTCACATTGCTCTCGGTGTCTTTAAGTTCTCTCAATCCTCCATTTCCTCTGGGATCTCGTGTCCGTGTACACCATTTAGTAGATGAGCAAACCCGGGGCCTTTGACCTATGAATAGTGTACAAGATTTTAACGAGATTTCGTCACACCGTAGTAATACTTTGTAAACTTACCAGTAGTATTCTTTGTATCGGCAATGGATTGGAGAAATCACTTTACCCTAAACATGTTTTACGCCTTTGCTAGAGAACCAGCATGAGGTCCAAAATGTCAGCTTATTAATATAATCGACACGATAGAAGAACCACAACCCATAGGTGTGATACCCCCGTGCCTGGGAAAGCACGTTAAGCTGTTGGTCCTGCGACTGATCTCTCTCCGGTCGTGTCGGATTGCCGTCCCTTCGGACCATGAGAGTGAGAGAAGAGGGAGTGCACCTGTGTCTGCGCGCACACTTGTGCACTATAACATCTCCTGCGTACCTGGCTAATCTCCGTTGAGATTGGCCACCGTGACCGAAATTGGTCGGGAGGCTATTGTTATTACTATACGGCCACTGAAAGAAATTAAAAATAAATCCTAACCAAACTTCGGTGTAACAAAAAGCCCTATTAGAATGAAGGCATACTCCGGGAGACGGAAAGAATGTGTTTGTTTAACTCGAGCTCACGCTTAACAAAATAGTGAACGGTTTAGCTTACCTAATAATGTCCTGAGTATGACGTCTCAGTCCTAATCAAACTTATAAATAATTCAATATGAGTACCCATAAGGCATTAATTAAGTCCACCTTTTTGTAGTTTTTCCTTGTGCATAGAAAATTATGCTTGAAAATAATGTGTTGGGAAAAATGTCATTATATTAAAATAAATGCCTAAATGTGCCATCAATATGATAGATGAAACCGTGTATTTTATGTAAGCCCTCACAGAAAGAAACAACATTTATTACCAGTTTTTCCCTTACCAAAACTTTGTTGTAACAAAGGGACACAAATGAATGAAGGCATACCTACATAGCCGGGTGTCGAAACGAATGTATTCATTCAACTTGAGCTCGCGCTTGGCAAAAGTGTAAACGTTTGCCTAATGATGAGCAGTGGTGGGATGTTTGTCCTAATGAGGGTAAAGAGGTGCTACTCATTACTGATGAGCAGTAACAAAGTGATGTTGAAAGATGATTGATGTTTTTTAACCCACTTCAAAAAGGAGGAGGTTCTCAATTCGACTGTATGTTGTTTTTTTTGTTTGTTACGCGATATCTCTCCGGCAATTGTAAATCGATTTCAAAAAAATTTTAATGGATAGAGTATGCCTCAGGGGTGGCCCCATATAAATTTTATTAACTTTGCTTGGGTAGTTTTTGAGTTAACTTCATTTCTGTGTCAAGTAGATGTATGAATGGGACAGGAAAGGCGTTAAAATAGCTTTCACATTATTACCAGCCAGCACACATCAAGCTATATAACCAGTATAAGCTGACTTCTGACTGTACGAAAAACATATACAGTGCGAGGCCAGCTAAAACTGGAAATGTATAGCTTGAAGTGTAGCCGTGTGTACATCAATCATTTCGGTCACAGCGGCCAATTTCAACGGAGATTAGTCAGGTACCGCAGGACATACGAATCCCACGACATATTGATTTTTTTATATTTTTTTCACTCCCTGTTCCTTTACACTGATAGTTCGACGGGACTGTAATCCGACACAAACGTAGAGGGATGAGATGCAGGAACAACGGCTTTATGTGCTTCACGAGGCACGGGGGTGTCACACCGCCAATTTGGAAACTCCGGGCTGCTACTGAGAAAATCCTCAATGGAACAACCCAGTAATACTTTACCTGACATGGGAACGAACCCAGGACCCCACACTCAACAGTCCCGCTTGTGACCACGAGAGCAAAAGGGCGTTTCATGGTTCCTAGTTTCATTACCTATACTACTCGCTATAGCGTTCTTTAGTATGCAATATTTTCTTGTTTGTACAAGGCAAATGCTAAAAGCATTAGCTTGATAGAGTTTTCCGAAAAGTAATGAAACATTTATAGGTACACGAGTACCATTGATTTTCTAATAATGGTGTGAGGTTCGGTGTAGGTACATTATAGATAATTATTAGTTGGCTTGGTGACTATAAATACTAGGCCTAAAGAACCATAATACCATGTATATTATATAATAGGTTCTTCGAATAAATCATTAGATAACTATAGTGTTGTGAAGTTAGGTTGTAAAGTGGCTCTTTTTACCTTTTTAAGCGACTTCCAAAAAGGAGGACGTTACCTATACATGTTCAACTTTATGTATGTTTCTTTTTTATGTAAGTATGTTCACCGATTCCACCGTCAATTGTGGACCTATTGCGAAAATTCTTTTTTTGTTTGAAAGGGTATGCTCTCGAGGTGGTCCCATGGAAATCGAGGGAAACCTTCAAATTTTATAGGTACACCTATAACGATTTGGGTATTTTTTATGATAACTCGTGATTACTCTCGGAATGCACCATTTGGTTAAGTGAAACTGATGATGAAGACCACAGATAGCCATAGGAACTACTCAATAATAAGTATTTTACGGGTTGCGATTCGATTAGGTACTTTAATGTGGTTGCTAAGGAATTTATGCTCATCACAATTTGAATGCTGAAGCGGAGTTGATGGTGTATTCTCAATCAGCTCCAGTTCTCCTGGTTCTTACTAGGAGAACTCCTCAACAATTAACGTCCCTGCATAGGGAAAAGTAATATTTTGTGAGCAGTTAACATTAGGTTATTGTAACTAAGATAAATTACAAACTAATCCACTAAAAAGTGAAAAATAAAAAACTTTTTCACAAAAAAAAAACAAACGACTTCCAAAGAAACACTACAAAGTGAAAATAAACTTTAATTTCGGAAGTCGGTAGCAAAAAACTAAAATACAGAACCAAAGACACTGACTTCCGAAATTAAAGTTATTTTTCATTTTGTTGTGTTTTTTTGGAAGTCTGTTGTTTTTTTTAAACCCCTTTTAAACAAAAACAGAGGGGTGTTATAAGTTTTTTTGTTGTTATTTTTTTTTTATTAAGCCATTTTCATCGTCTTTTTCTTCTGTTCTTGTCGATGGTACTCTTTTCTATTGCGTCGCCGGTCTACTTCTTGATATGCATGATGATTATATTATGTGCGGATAAGTATTTAAATACACATTGACATTGATGAATTTTGTATATACAATGACATGAATATTTATGTTTTTTTTTTCTTTTTTAAATTAACTTTTGTGAATGTGAGGACTATGTGGCTCATTTGTTTCTTTTTTTTCTGTTTTCCTTCTTAGTTAGTTTTGATCATAATTTGGCAGTTTGAGTAATTTACGCGGCCTACCCAAATGTCCAATCTTTGGTATTGTTCGTCGAATCGTTGAGCTCCTCAAGTTCTGAGTTGAGCTGCACGATTTTTGACAAATGCGTGCACTGACTGGACAGGTCCGCTCAATCTGTGTGGTTCTTTCCTCAAAAGACCATTTCAGACACCAATCTACATGGTCTTCATATGATCTGACCAAGATTTTGTCTGGACTTTAAAAGAGACTGTGACCTCTGAATTTGTTTCGGCCTCGGAAACGCCGACCGACTAGTTAAAACAATATGATTGACATGTAAAAGTGTTTGTACAAACCTACTTACAGAAATAACTCATTTATCATTGCGGTATCAGTGGCCTTCTTTAGATCATACGAGGTATAGTTGTTTTCACCTTATAAGAACTGACAATATTATCATAGAGGTGGATGCTAATATTTTCAGTTTTGATGTGTTTTAGTAAAAATGAATTGCTCTGTCGAACGCAGAAAAAGTAAGTATAGGAATGTGGCACGCGATACAGCTTCTGTTTATATCCACGTAAAAGTCATGATCAGTCAATGAAAACACACATTGTTGAAGAACACAAAAGTCGTTGTGTCGTCGTAAAAAAAATATTCCCTCAGTTACATTTTATCAGGAACAGGTAATCCAGAAGTAAATAAAAAAAAACTGATTTGACTCTGCCTAATCCATATCTTCAGTTCATAAAATCGCTGTCGTCTACCGCCATCGCTTATCACTCACCCCACCCCCAAATACATCCAAAAGGGCAAACGTTTCATGATTTAAATATGAATATTGATTCTGTAAGTAATGTCGCGTTTTCAACCGCTATGTACGTCAATTCCACGAACTGGCACGGACTTGAACCTTGTACACTCCACCGCACTTCCAACGTAAAAATTTGACTTAAAGAGCGCCTTTATGTCGTATAAGTAACCCGCTGTTTGTCATGTAAGTGTAACTACTCGACGTGACTGACTGCACTCAGTGGTAAACTTTTAAAAATAAATAGTCATTTGGCTAACATCGGTACTTAAATAAATAATGGCCGATAAGTACCTATATACATGCTAATTTAATTCCGTAGGTATATATTTTTTTGGTAAACTTATACTGAAGATAATATTCGGTATTTTAGTAAAAGGTTTCATTTTCTTTTCTTTCAAATCAAATCAAATCAAAATCATTTATTGCAATCCATAATGTACAATTACAGGTGGTAAATAAAAATAATAATAGAATCAATTATGGACCCTGTCGGGCACAGCAAACTTTTTAAATAAGTAGTTTCGTTAAAGATTGTCTTGAGTATTTTTATTTAGAAACATCTATGGGTCTTTGTCGATATTTTATTTGGCTGTTTAATTTCACAAACATTTTCTCCCTTAATAATAAACTTTGTACACCTTCTATATAGTTACACACCGATTTCTCTCTTTCAGTCGTCAGTAAATTGATTTTCGAAAGAAGAAGACAAAGCGTTGTGTAACTATGTACAGATGCTATACAAAGTTTATTAGTAAGGGAGTAAGATCAGTGGCGGTACCTTCATAGAAGCCAAAAAGCCCGGCTTTCCCTAATAAAATCATAATTCACAACAACGAACGTTTAAGTACGTTTCAATCTATAAAATAAAAAATATATTAAAAAAAGACCAGTCAATGAACTTGAACTCAAACATTCATAAGAATAATAAAATTTCGAAATCCGAACTTTATCTGCCGCGCGCACTGAGCTAGGTAGGTTGCAATCATTCATAGAATAAAAGTACCTACGCGATTTGCTGCCAAACGCGCCAATTTCGCCTCTAAACGCTATACAATGCGTTCAAAAGCGCCATCTCGCTCACACACTAATATGGCTTTTTATCTGGCTTGCCTTTCCTTTCTCTGTCTCGCAGTTTTCGCCTACAAATTGCTATAGAAACGTTTACATTTGTTGATGTATTGATAAGTACTTTTGCACAATTTCTATGAAAATAAAAGCCCGGCTTTTGAGAGGCATGAAGTTCGCGCAAATGCATAGCCGCGTTGACCCGCGTAAAGTGAGTTGCGAAAGCAATGCACGCATGGCCATCGCATGGCGCGATGCCGCATTTGTTATTGTTTTGAAGTTTTGAATATTTTGAGAATTAGTTTTATAATTTAAATTTAAAATTATTGATTGTGTCGATGTCATTCCTTATGATTTTGAAAATGGTTAATGAATATAGTGTTCTTTTATCGTGTGAAATTGGAAACTATCATCGAAAAGGTATGTAAATAAATTGAGTTTTCTTTCATTATGTGACTTTACTTCACCGTAACCAATCCTAAATTACTGTAGGGTACTTCTCGGAAATAAAAACAAGTATTTTTGTCAGTCAAGAAGACAGATTCCGGAATAAATCAAAATAGGTAGGTAGTAACTACTCATACGATTGTTTTAACAAAACATAGATTAGATAGCTGGTGTCATGAAAAGCCAAAATTTGTTTATGCACATTCAGAATAATGTTGTTTGTGTGGCATTCGTAGTTTTGGTAAACGACTGAAAAATAAAAAATCCTATTATATTCCATGTTCGTAAGTGTCGAAGACGTTTTCGTCATGATTATGTTTATATGTTATAGGGTATTATCTCATGTTAACATTTTCAATTGACTTTAAAAATTGAATTCCTTTATTATTGCGTAAGGTCATCTGGTGCGAATTATGAATTATGCGAATATGCACTGTGGCTATGCGCATTCATTGATATAGATGGCGCTTAAGGCAATTACGTACTGAAGTTTGAAATAATTATGTACTCTTCGTATTTTAAAGGTTTTCTTACTAATATTATAATAATGATGTTAGTACTACTAACAACCATTAACAACAAGAAAATCGGCCAATTCCTCAGTTTTTTTTTTATATGTTGAAATTTTGTGGGCTTGCCCTAATTTTGACCCCTAGGCACGCCACTGAGTAAGATAACTATAAGTAATCAGCTACCTAAGTAGGAATAGTAGATTATTAACCAAGGGGATAAAGCAGTGTCTTCTGTCGCGGATGACGAGTTTTTAACAATTAAATCACGAGCGAAGCGAGTGATTTAAGACGAGTCCTGAGTGTAGCGAGGGATTAAATCCCTCGCTTCACCCAAGACTAAGACAGCTTTATCACCGAGGAAAATACCGTACCATTTGCGAAAAAATTAACACAATATTAATAATAATAATAATATATATACTACGTTTCGGTGACCTCTTTGGAGAAACCGAAGGTTGTCTGTGCAATTATGGACGAAGTTATGATGACGAATAATTACCGGAGATTTATTGTGAAAGACGGCACGGTTGGCATCTGTCGGGCATGCCACCGGCCGGGAGAAACAATCAGGCATATTATCTCCGGGTGTTCTCGTCTGGCTAACGGAGAGTACTTGCATAGACACAACCTTGTAGCCAGGATAATCCATCAGCAACTTGCTCGGAAATACAGCCTTGTGGAATCGGAGGTGCCGTACTACAGGTATGCGCCCGACCCAGTTCTCGAAAATGGTAATATCACATTATATTGGGATCGATCCATCATCACTGACAGGACTATTGTTGCCAATAAGCCCGATATAGTGGTGGTGGATCGATCAGAGCGGCGCGCAATGATTGTTGACATAACCATCCCGCATGATGAGAACCTCGTGAAAGCCGAGAAAGATAAACAAATCAAGTATCTTGACTTGGCTCGCGAGGTTGTCGACATGTGGGATGTGGACTCAGCGATCATTGTGCCGATAGTCGTGACAGCCAATGGATTAATAGCCAAGAGCCTCGACCAACATCTGAGGAGGCTCTCGTTAAGCGGCTGGATCAAGGACTTGATTCAGAAAGCAGTACTTCTGGACACGGCTCGCATTGTTAGGAGGTTCCTCTCTCTGGAGCCCTGACCGCCGGTAGCTTGGACCCTGTTCCCGATACCGGTGGGTTACTATTTTTTATATTTTTAAATGTTTTTATATTTTTTATATTCTAATATTTAAAAATATAATTTATATGTATTTAGTTAAATAAAGGAAATAATAATAATAATTTATTTGTCACAAAATATATGTTACAATTAAACAGATAAAGGACAATTTAATTTTTTCTTAGTTTTATAATGAGATAAGCATTTATTGAAAATAATGACAATTAAAAATAAATTAAAATAAACTTAACGTTTAAGTATTTGAAGAAAACAAAAACGCGGCAAATTCCTAGACTAATATTTTTTTGTCGGAAAAGCAAACGCATCAAGCTCATACGGCGTCGTCAGTTTTCGTAATTTTATTTAATAATCATAACTGCATAATAAATGCGTATTCCTTTTTCAAAAAGATGTATAATGCGTTATATACAAACTCAATGGTGTAAACACAGATGTAGTTCAGTATAAATTTCGGTAAGTATTCCAAATTTAAATCACATTCTCCCCCTAGAGGATGAATGAAATTCAGTACAATTTTCTTTCCCTGTTTTTAACAAATTAAAAATGACTATTGTTATGTTCGCTTTTTGTGGCATAGAATGTCACTTTTTTGAGCAAGTGGTACGAAAAGTACTATATTATACCAACGTGCTGTGAGATAGACGTTTGGGTCTCCGCTACGAATAGAAAGTTCTATCATTTCCTACATACTTCATTTATGAGTAACGTGAGGTGTGATTTATGCTGCAGGCTTTAGCTAAATTAAGTATCAGTTAACCCTTGGTCGAAAATTTATGAGCCTAAATAGAAAGTCTCATCTCTTCTTATTTTAGTTATGACCAAAGGTTAACATATCCAATTTAGCTACCGGCTTACTAACACTTCTTCAGAGAGAACTTACTGCTGGTAAAACAAACTTAGCGCTGGTAAATGTACAATTACTCCGGTCCGCATTACGAACGAAGGCTGTTACAAGAACCGAGCCTTAAATGCATAAAACTATTTGTTTTGCAACTTCTAACGAAGCTTTCTACCAAATTTTAAAACAAATAGTTCATGTTTTATTGCACTGAAAGACGGTCTTAATGACGTAACACTTCTGCATACCCCTTTGGGATTACAGGCTCTCATGGTACAGACGCCAGCACATCAAACTACTCGAAACTGTCAAATTTTCCCAATCAACTTTGAATCTTAAGCTTTAGAGATAAAGCTGAAAATCTACTAAAGAAATTTGAGATAATTGTAGTAGCTTGACGTGCTTGCGTGTGTACGTGTACCTAAATCATCATCTGCCTAGCCTTTACCCAACTATGTTGTGCTTGGCTTCCAGTCTATACGGATGCAGCTGAATACTAGTATTCTACATGGAGCGACTGCCTATCTGACTTCCACAACCGGGTACTGGGTAACACGATACCCTTTGGTCAGACTGGTTGTCAGATTTTCGGGCTTCTGACGACCCGTAACGACTGTCAAAGATCTAGGAATGACAAACGAGCCCAACGGCTTAACGTGCTTTTCAAGGCACGGAGATGTAAACCCATCCACGAACCAACCTCAGCAAGAGTAGCTTAACCTAATCGAGCGACCAGTGTGGCTGTTATAACTGTGACGTGTGAAGGTAAACAATTCATCAAAACAAGCTCTTTCTAAAACGGATTCCACAGATTTTTAATACTGGATTATTGAAAAACTGGAGTCCCCCGATTCCCCCAAGCCTTGGGGGAACTAGTCCAATTATCTCCTGTAACAATTCCTGAGGAGTAGGAACGTTCCCTTTGATTTTATATTTCCTATACTAATATTGGTATTGCGAACCGTTCATTTTCTGAAAGGAATATGTACTACGTTACTTTGACTAATATTATCTTTATGTGAGATATGCATATTATTAGTTTTTTTAGTAGGTTATTGAAACCAATGACCCCTCATTCGATTTCCCAATCGAATGCAAAAAGCGGCCAAGTGCGGGTCGGACTTGCACACGCAGGATACCACCGTACAATATTCAAAACTACAAGTTTTTTCATATTTCTTGCATGGGGAATTGGGGACCCCTTTAATTTTTATATTTATTATTTGTTGTTATAGCAGCCATAGTAGTGTAGCGGTATCTACAAACGCCACATGCGAACTTCGCGTCATACTGACGTCACACGAAACCCTGCATCTCGCAAGCAGAGTTTACCGCGCAACTAGCATATCGGCCATCGGCCCGACATGAATCATCGGGCAGTTGCCCGCCAGACACAACACACGTCTCGTCGGAGGATCCTCCCTTTTCTATGGAGTATAAGTGAACTTTTACCCTGTTCCTCTCATCTCTATAGTAGTACACTCTCTGTGTAAGTGTCCACTTATTACGGTTCAAAAGATACATCATTGTGACAGGCGAACGGACGCATGGACTCATGGGCACCCTTTGGGCATGTAACCCTTAAAAGTGATCCCTGTGCCGCCTAGTAAGTGGGACACTCAATACTCGCTTAATCAACTTTACGGCTCCAATATTCGTGAAACACTCGAATCGGCGATGTTCAAAATTCATTATTTGTTTCCTTTGTTCTGACGTTTTTTTCATTACAAAACAAAACTAGGCCAATTCTCGTAACTTAAAACGTTCAAATTCAAGTCAAGTCGCAATCTCACCTCAGCGACAATTTATGTCAAAAATATAGAGAAATTAGACGTATTTTTGACAGATTGCGACTGAGGTCAGACTATGAATGTTCCTAAAATTACGAGACGTCTAGACGGTCACCCGTGGTCACATAGTTACTTTAATTGAAAACAATAGAAACTTCACTTCTGAGACCGGAGAGCTGCTGAAGTTTTTGGTTTAAACTAATCATAGTTAAAGTGAAATGTAGAACCTTTTAATTCGAGTCTTAGTTTTGAGTACCGAATCACTGCGCACCTCCTTCTTTTCTGTCTATGCTTAGACTAACCATTAACAGAACAATAATTTAACCCTGATAAGCTACAGTTTCCTAGAAGCGTGGTGGCTGCCACATTACGGTCTCAGTAACGAATATCATGAAAAAGAAAAAAAAAGAAGTTTTTTTTTGCGGCAAACATGATGCAGAGAAAAAACACAAAAAATAACAAGTTCGGGGACAGTATGTGTCACATCACATACAGGCATAAAAAAAAAAACAAATATTGTAGCGGGATTTGACTTTACGGTGTCAAGAAACGCTCCCTAGGAAACACACCAAATATCATTCAAAAATAAGTGTCAGTGATGTCATTCGCCGGTAAATTGCAGACGATACGTGGTGGCTACCGCTCTTTTAAAAAAAAACTATTCAGAATGGAGTGTCAGGGTGGATCCATTACGCAGACATTTCAATCTATTTCAATATTAGCCGTGTAGCATCGTTAAATTTGTTTTTTATGACATATTTATATTTTCACTACGAGTTGGTCATTATTATTAAAGTTTTTTTTTTTAATTCAAAACTGTATTTGTGTAAAGGAAGCCGTTAATTTGTTTTGTATGAAGCGTCTGTATGACACATGTCTCTTTAAGAAATACAGTTAGCAAAAACGTCTGACGAATTTGAACCATCTTTTCAAGTTTTCGCTTTTATGAGGCTCCAAAAATTAGTCATTATTTTTCAAAGTTAAAGCTGTAATTGAGTCCGCGTATCACTGGTTAGTTTTGCTCTGTCGTCAGTTTATTGAATTCGCCAGTTTCACTGATTCGTCAGTTTTACCGATTAGACAGTTGCGTTAACTGGACAGTTTCCAGTGTTTGCCAGTTATCGTTGATTCGTCAGTTTTATTCAATCGTCAGCCAAAGTACAGTCGTTAGAAAACTGTACACACGTCTGCTAATTTATATAGATATTGAGATCTATTTGATAACTTTAAGCATAGATGACAATTTTTTTATTTTTATGACACCATATTCAATATTCATTAAAATTACCTGCCGATTTTAATGAAATATTTTACGATGGTACATTTAAGTGCGTTCCATCGTCATTTATCAGCCAGTTCTACATAGTTTTCCTCTGTTCATGCAGACATGGCTAGTATTTATTTATTAAAACTTTATGCACAAGTAAAAACTGTACAAAGGCGGACTTAATGCCTTGGGTAGTATCTACAGGCAACTGACAAATGTTGTTTCTCTTGCTTTTGCCTCTTACTCTTACTGAATTAAATAAACTGATGATTGAGGGAAACTGACCAGTGATACGCGGACTCCTATAATCGTGTAAAGGAGTCTAGTTCGTTAAAAAATCGGATAAGTAAGTATTTTACCATTTCTACAAAATATTTGATCGGAATTTTGATGAGAAACTCGAGGCTACATTTTCCATTCACTCGAACAATCGGAGCGTAGCGATTTGTTCTAAATCGCTACGCTCCGATTTCCTTGAAACATCTATACTCAACAGTTAGGTACACTCCTCTTTGTCCCGTGTCTTGATTCATACAAACTTTCAAGTCCACACACAAATTTTTTCGAAATAAATGGTCCGGCTTTTAAATTTTCTATAGAAACAGAGATTACCACTTACCTTTTTCAAATAAGACATTTTGAAAATGTTCTTTACTAAATTATTAGACCTTTGTATCCTGCTTATGCGTATGAAGTTTAATTAAAATCGGTTCATTCATTTCGAAAAACAAGGGCTTGAAAGTTTGAACGAAATGCCGTACGTCGTAAATGTTCCTAAGACGCCCAAATAATTTATTTTTAAACACAGGCTGAAAACAAATTACTTTAGCCTTTTCCTTTCTTTTTACTCAACCTGCTCTAGAGCATTATTACGGACCAGTTGTGATTATAGGTTGGATATTTTCTGAAACCCACGTTTCGACGTGCGGCGAACGTGTCCAGCCCAGTCCCTCTCAAGATAGATCGATTGCTTTATATTTTGTTTGTTGACGCTACCGGAGGACTGTTTGTTTGTGAAATTGAAAATTGAACCTCGATAACTTTTATAATTATTGTAAAATAAACTTATTATTGGGAGTCAATAATGACTCATTTCAAATTATATGACAGTAATTGAGTTTTAGGAATACGAGAATGAAAAAAAAAGAGAAATTTTGAAATGTTTAAAACCAATCTTGGAAAGGCCCGTGTTTTATAATGTGACCTCCAAATGTATACATCTAGCGAATCCTGGGCAGTCAGTCTCGCCGCCTCGCTGACTTGCTAATATTTCATCAAGTCGATGGGGCGAGCTATTATTTCATCGTTTGTGAGCTAAGTATATGGTTAAAAGGAACATAAATTTTTTGCTCAAAAACCAATACTCTGTGAATCTATCGTTTCTATTTCAAGGAGTTTACTGATTCTTTTATCCGTATGTCCCCATGGACGTACCTCATTTGAACGGAACGGTTGTCAATTTCACTGGCTGCTCACAATGAATGATTAATTCCAAAGAGTGTTGCCTCGCACAAAATATTATTATTTTGTGAAGCCGTCATGTGGAAACTTGCGTGAGTTTATCAATCGCTGTTTGACAATAATGTTTGTTTGAGTTTATTTGGTGTGTGTAATGTTTCAATAGAAAAGTATGATTGGTGTGATTCTATTGACAAATTGCCATTTGTTTAATTTTTTTGCTAGATCTTGATCTTAGAATCGACCGGCAGAACTAACTTTGCCCCACCAGTGGGGCGGCTCGGTGGGGCAAGTGGAATTATTCAAAATGCCTCAGGCATTAAGTCTGCCTTTGTACAGTGATTTTTATTTGGGTATAAAGTTTAAATACATAAACTAAATAGAAATATGAAGTAGGTAACATGAAAATATGACTACAAAATGAAAACATACTTCTTTATGTACCTACAAACGCCAGAACATCAAGCTACCCGAAACTGTAAAAATTTCCCAATCTACTTTGAATCTTATGCTTTAGCAATAAAGTTGAAAATCTATTAACACGTTGACTGCCAGACAACAGACACAATCGGAAAATCTATTGTTCGCAGTCAACGGTGGCCGCGGTGGCAGTCAATGACATTTGACAGATTGTAGTAGCTTGATGTACTGGCGTCTTACAACAACATTATTTTTGTTATATGAACGTAAAAAACCAAATACCTCACAGGTACAACTAAATAATAACAGCCGCACAGGTCTGTGGATGGGTGACCATCTTTACATAACGAGACCCCTCCGTGCCTCGGAAAGCACGTTAAGCCGGTGGTCCCGGCTGTCATTCGTGGATCTTTGACAGGCGTTACGGGTAAGTAGTCAGAAGCCCGACAGCCTGACAACCAGTCTTACCAAGGGGTATCGTATTACCCAGTAAGTCAGTAACTGGGTTGTGGACGTCAGATAGCCCGTCGCTCCATGTAAAATACGGGTATTCAGCTGCATCCGGTTAGACTAGAAGCTGACCCCAACATAGTTGGAAAAAAGCTAGGCAGATGATGATGATGATCTACAGCTGAATAACTGAATTTCTTGTTCTAAATAAAATACGCGTGAAAAATGTGTCTAATTATCATGAAAATACGAACTTTTAAGTATGTCTGGGAACCTCTTCACTCTTTACTAATGTAATACTTACTCAGACAGAATAAGCACTTAAGATACGCCATGTTATTCCAATCTAATTTTGTAGGCTTTGGGGAAGAAAACCTAACAGCTGCTTAATCTTTAGTGTTTTATTTTTGTTGGGGCTTAAGTTTAACTGAAGAAGAAGGTGTAAAATGTCATTAAAATGAAAATAGGATTTGTTTTTCACCATATTGTGATCGCGACAACACTGAAAATAATGTTGGTGTTGGGCAAGATTGAAATGAAATATTTATTTATGTAAGGACACTTTTACAAGTCAATATTCTGTTGATCAATATTTTAAAATTAGATGGCGCCGGCTTGTAACCGCGCGAAGCAAGGGCGGGTCGCTGATCTATATCTACTAGATAACTAAAACAAAGTCGGGTTAGATACACCGCTTATAACTCAAGAACGGCTGGACCGATTCTTGTGATCTTTGATTTGTGTTCGCCCCGAATAGCAGAATAACTATTAAAAGATAGGAAAATAACACGAAAAAAATTATAAAAAATATAGTTAATTTTCTCATACATTTGTTCTTATTGATTCTGAGGCGGTACGAAGTTTTCTAGGTCAGCTAGTCTATACTAATATTATAAAGAGGAAAGATTTGTATGTATGTTTGTAACGAATTGGCTCAAAAAGTATTGGACTGATTTCAAAAATTCTTTCACCATTTGAATGCTACATTATCACTGATTAATATAGGCTTTTTTTTTTCTTTTTTTTTCACCCGTGCGAAGCCGGGACGGGCCGGCTAGTTAATTATAAAACAATAAAGAGATGAAAATTTTAATTAAACAAGAATGAGGACTAAAACAGCCCAACATGTGGCTAATTACGAGGCTCTATATACCAAGCCTTTTCCCAACTATGTTGGGGTCGGCTTCCAGTCTAACCGTATGCAGCTGAATACTAATATTTTACATAGAGCGACTACCTATCTGACCTCCACAACCCAGTTACTGGGTAATACCATACCCCTTGGTAAGACTGGTTATCAGACTTTTGGGCTTCTGACTACCCGTAACGACTGTCAAAAAGATCCACGAATGACAGCCAGGACCAACAGCTTAACGTGCTTTCAGAGGTAAGGCTATGTTAAGAGGCTCTAAAAAAAAACTCTACCTTAAAATAAAAACCCGAGTCCGCTATAAAAACCAATGGATTATAGAACCACTCAAAATCGCCTCTAGACCTCACGTGAAACAGATTTACGATCTATCCTCCAAGCAAATCCACGATCGTGACGTCAAAGTGCTTTTACGGAGCTCAGATAGACTCGTAAACATTATAGTCGAGTCTGCCTGGGAAGTCATAAAAATGAAGAACTTATACACAATATTGAGTTACTTATACTACCCATCAAAAATCAAAATAAGTAATACACTAAAAATCATGGGGCGCAAATATCGTTTATCTTCAGAAATACGAACAAAAGATGATGTTAGGTAGGTTATTCGTCTCCGGGCGTCGGGAGCCGCGTGACGACTCCCGGCCACCGTAGGCGCGGGCCTGCGGGCGGAGAGTAATGGGTAACTCTCCGTCCGATCAGGACCAGGCCTGTGCCGGACGGCGCGTATGTGTTCCACGCGCGCCTCAAAGAGATGTCAGCTTAAGGAAGGGGCCCGTAAGGGCCGAAGCATGCCGGGGCAGCGGGATTGTCCGAAAGGGTTATCGTTACCCCGGAACACAAAGGGCTAAGGAAGGAACACGTGTGGGTTTTAGTCAGTAACAGTCTGACAATCCCTTCTGCTCCACTCAGAGCGGGAGAGGTTATTTGAGGATTTCCCATCCACAAAAAAAAAAGGTAGGTTATTCGTGCAAATTCGGAAACACGAAGATTGCCGAAGCGCATAACTTCAAGTGAATTGGAAGGATCATTAGGTAGAATATCATATCACGACGTAGCAGAGAGTGGGGGGGCTTGTGGCTAAGTAATAACAGCCACACGGGTCGATCGATCAGGTTAAGCTACGCTTGCCGCGGTTGGTCCGTGGATGGGTGACCATCTTCATATACCAAGACCTCTCCGTGCCTCGGAAAGCACGTTAAGCCGTTGGTCCCGGCTGTCATTCATTGATCTTTGACAGACGTTACGTGTAGTCATAAGCCCGAAAAGACGACAACCAGTCTTACCAAGGGATAACCAACAAAAGTAAAATAATAATTTGAAAACGAAACAAAAGAAAAGCGACAAAAACCATCTGTCTCGTAATTTAAAACGTTCAAAATCTATTCGGTGTCAATCTCATCTCGGTGACAAACAGATGTCAAAAACATGTTAAAATGTGGGGAAATCAGAAGTATTTTTGACAGATTGAGACTGAGATCAGACTGTGAACGTTCATAAAATTTCGAGAATTGATCCTTTGGAGTCCTGCATAGCTGTTCACAACCATTTGATACAGTTCCATGCCGAAAATCAAACAAAGTTATCGAATGATTCTTATAAACCCTGTTCACAAATATGAAACCCGAAAATTTTGGCAGTTTACACCATATGGACGGCTGCTATTCTTCTGCTTTTTGCTGTTGGGGACTTGGCAAATCAGTCAGTGTCATTGTTGACTCAGAAGCCTGTTGAATGGTTATACAACCATTCAACAGGCTTCTGAGTTCTGAGAATGTTGTCTAATGCAGCAGACAACATTCTTCAACGCTCTAATTCTTCTTCATTCTTCGATCAATCTACAGATAGCTAATGTCTGGGAAGTGGATCACTATAAAGTTTTATTTCTCACCATATAAAAATGTTTTACGACTCATTTTATTGCGTCAGACGCAGTCTGTGTGTAGAGAGAATTAATATCGATTTAAGATTGATCAAATCGTAATCGTCAAGTGGTGGAGTTTATGGAAGAAAATTTCAGTAAATATGAGCTTAGACAGTTTTCCAAAGATTTTTCACTGAATTAGATTGATTTTTATTTGCTTTGAGTTTTAGATTGAAAGTGCGTCCGACAAAAATATCCATCATCAATTTTATTGTGAACTAGCTGTTGCCCGCTACTCCGTCTGCGATCCAGTCGAAAGACACGTGGCGCCATCTATTATCATAATAACGTTATTGTTGTTTTCATCGGCAACAGCACTTGTTTTCGGGTTGAAAGGCACCTTATGTCCGTTTCTGTACACCTGACAACGTATATAGGGTGACTGGTAATTAGTGATCGATACCTAAACACGTGATTGTACTCATGATAACAAACAACTTTTACTATAGGACCAAACCTGAATTCGCGAAAAAAAAAATCTGCTGTTCAGCACCTACATTTTGACCAGTTAGGCGAACATAAATGACTGAACAGCAGATTTTTTTCACAGTTGTTAGTAGTGTTGTTATCATGAGTACAAGCACGTGTTTAAGTATCGGTCACTAATTATCAGTCACCGTATATGCAAAATTTCAGGATAATCGGTTCAGTGGTTTAGGCGTGAAAAGGTAACAAACAAACTTACTTTCGCATTTATAATATTAGTTAGGATAAACTATTACGGAGACTGGCTCTTTTAAAGATGTATTTTAATTGTATTAATTTTTTTTTAAATTTATTTACTCACTTTTAAATATTTTTTTATAAAAAACATTTCAAAATATAAAAAAAATAGTAAGTAGTCCGCCGGTATCGGGTGGTTGTGTGTAGCGCATGAGATGGACTCGGTCTATGAACAAGAACGTCACGCGCGCATATTACGGGTCTACAGAGGGGGGAACTAATCTACCCGGCTATTTTATTTATTAACTAGCGGCCCGTCCCGGCTTCGCACGGGTGGAAAAAAAAGAAAAAACAGCCTATATTAACCAGTGATAATGTAGCATTCCAATGGTGAAAGAATTTTTAAAATCGATCCAGTACTTTTTGAGCCAATTCGTTACAAACATACATAAAAATCTTTCCTATTTATAATATTAGTATAGATAACCAACATATTTACAGGTACAACAAGTGACCTTTTGGAAGGGGCGAATAGAATCAATTCTATTTTATTGTATATTTTGACGTCCAAAAATTACCTTATAAGTACCTATTTAAAATAAATGCATTGAGTTTGACCTTGTTATTTGTTAAAACTACAGTAAATTTTTAACTAAATCCAATGAAAACATCAATTACTTTCCGATCGAAAAGTTAAATAATTCAGTTATCACAGATTGGACTCGTACGATTTAAACTGACAAATTGATAAAATATCTGATTTTTACGTGAACTTGTTAAGGCATGATTCACACAATTTTCTTAGTTTTTGTGAGAGTCAAACTATTTCGTCGATCAATTAGATAACATTCAATTAAAATATAGGTGTTTTAATTTTAATTTCCGGATTGAACAACGTTTGGAGTATTAACTTAACTTGATGAAAAAGTTACCACATCCAACAGTTATCCTGTTTTTCGATAAACTTTTAACCATTAGGGCAAGCGTTTTAAAAATTAATAGCTAAGTACTAGTACTAGTACTAGTAGTAGTATGTGCAATGTACCGGACTTTAATTTAATCGTAAATAGTTATAGTCGAAAGAGTTTAGTACTGCGATAAAACTTCCGTAGACGAAGTCTTTTACAAAAAGCTATTCACGAGAGCTTTTTATAACATTATAAAGTTTTCTGCAACGTTTAAAATCAAATAAATGGTGTTTACATCCACATGGTGTCTTTTAAACTACAGTCACAAAAAAAAAATAACTGGAAACTTTATTTATTTATTTAAACTTTTCGCACAAAAAGGTACAAAGGCGGACTTAACGCTTTAGGCATTCTCTACCAGTCAACCAAGGGTGGTGAAGAGATTAGATGGCAGGTGCTTCAGTTGAGAGGACCAATGAGGGAAAAAAAAGAACCTGTTAAAACTAGGTGCACAAATACATAAATAGGTTATATACACATACATACTATAATATAAACAATACACACACACACACGTATACATACTATACTATAATATAACTTTCCAATGAAACTCTCCCATAAGATCTAAAACTTGGAAGTCCTCAGTGTGTCCGACTGCTAACACCTTATAGACAACGGGAAGGAAACAAAATTGAAAAAGTTTTAATTATTTCCACGATTGGCGATGTGCGCCATTCGATTCGATCATCACTTCTGAGAATCATTTACTTAATATATTTTTTATGTAACTTATTAATTCTGTTATACGAAAGGATGATCTTTAAATATTTTTTGACAATTTATCAGTCCTTCATTGATTAGTAACATGAACTTGTGAAAATAGTGGATTTAAAATGAGAAAAGAAAGAAAGAAAATGAAGAACAAGGACTAACAAAATAGAAAATGCCGTACAAATCTACAGTCTAAAAGACTTACAAGATTCTCACATTCACAGAATTTAAGAGAATCTATTTAAAAATAAATTAAAAAATCAAAACATAGATAAACCGAATGACGATTGCCATTACAACCACTAAAACAGGGTTGAAAACTGTTTAATGCATGCTGGTGTAATACCTATAAAACTAAATAAAATTTAAGTCTATGTTTCTATTTATGAAATTGCCAATTTTTGATACTGGCTATTGTGAAGATCGATATCTTTCATTCTATTTAGAATTCCAAATTCAAATTAATTTTATATTATATGTACCAAGTCTAAATTTTTTTTTTTGTAAAATCAGTTGTTCATTTGTTTTCCCGTCGTTAGATTTTTCTTTAATATCGCTGTTGCTTTAACTAAGGAAAAATCGAAATTACGCGTTAATTCCGAATACGAGTTCCGTCGTGGCACCAACGCAGCACAGAGAGCACGCAATATTAACGACGTGTCTGGACAAGGTACGTGAGTGAACGCACAGACACAGTGAGTGTTTGGTTTCATCGCTTCCGTTCAGGAAATTCTCATCTCAACAATGAGCCCCGACCCGAGGCGAAAGTCGTTAACAATGAATTGAAAGCCATTGTGAAAGCAGATTCATCTCAAACCACGTCGGCACTTCCAGCAGACTTCAACCTAAGTGATAAATCGATATTGATTAATTTACGTCAAATTGGAAATATAAAAAAAACTCTGAAAGTACCGTAGGAACTCACGGAATCATCATCATCATCAGCCGGAAGACATCCACTGCTGAACAAAGACCTCCCCCTTAGACCACCACGCCGAACGACAATCCGCCATTTGCATCCATCGGTTGCCCGCGACTCTCACGATGTCGTCGGTCCACCTAGCGGGAGGCCTGCCTACGCTGCGTCTTCCGGTTCGTGGTCGCCACTCAAGAACTTTTCTTCCCCATCGGGTATCAGTTCTACGAGCGATGTGGCCTGCCCATTGCCACTTCAACTTGCAAATTTTAAGAGCTATGTCAGTGACTCTGGTTCTTCACTCACGGAATAACAACAACAAAATCGCGTCGAAGCTTGAATTTGCTTGTTGAATAGGCACACAAATGAGTTCTGAATCAGATTGTCACTTGTGATGAAAAGTGGATCCTGTATGACAAACGTCCGGCGTACTGGTTGGACCTATGGGAGGCAGCAAAACCACGTCCCAAACGAAAATTTACAAACATGATGGTACGGAACCCTCGGTGCGCGAGTCCGACTCGCTCTTTACCGGTATTTTTGTTTATTCTCTGAAACTACCAGTCGGATTTGAAAAATATTTTTGCATTTGATAACACAATTCTTGAGGAAGTTTATAATAGTCTATTTAAAATCACATTAAAAAGCAGATTAACAGCCGAGCAAAAAAAGAAGCGAAAAGAACGCAAAGCGAAAATGAAGTAATTTCGCGGGCGGGCGATGCGACGCGACGCGGTGGGACGGGTGCCGAGCGAATTTTATAAATATGTGGCTGTTATTTTAGTATATTGTGTAGCTTACGACTTCCACGCGAATGAACTCGCTGGCAGCAGCTTGTACACACGGCTACACATCAAGCTATACATTTCCAGTATAAGCTGATGTCACATTGTATAGGATTTCCGTACGATGCGAGACCAGCGTGAACTGGTTTTGTATAGCTTGATGTGTAGCCGTGTGTACAAAATAAGACTCAACAAAATACAAATGACTTTAAAAAAAAAAAACTAACTAAACTTTTATAAAGGACGCCCGTACTGAGTAATGCGCCCCCGCCCCTCCGTCCCACCGCTCACATACCTAAGGCGCGGCCAACTAGTTCCGCGCGGACCATAGACTACTGCACAGTCGTTTACCAATCAACACAACATGCAATATTGGATGTGTACGGTAAACTACACGTCACTTGAAGAACAAATACCGCCCATACTGCTACGACATTAGACACTGGCGATGCCAGATTGCTCTCATGGACGTGCAGGTGACGTTATAAACTCTTTCATCAAATATGGAGTTCTCCTCTACATGCATTCAGTAATAGGGTGTGAGTGGGTCACTAATTACTACTAACTTTATAGTAGCAGCGCATTGGGTAGCACTAGAAGTTAGAACTATGATATTATTGAGTTTGGGCTCTTAAGTTTTCATGAAATCATATAAATCATATTATATCATCGCATCCTGGACAGTCGCTCCTAATACCTTGGCCAATTCTTCCCTTGCGGTGGTAGGGCTAACGCCCGCCTGGTTTGCGTCCACCCTCCCACCGGAGTCCAGCGTCAAGCAGCCTACTGTGTTTCGTCGATGCGTGGGAGTTCCAGTGCCTTAGGCATCTTCTGGGCACGCTCGTTCCATCATAGACCTCATCCATCGCTTTCCATCAGGCGTTATCGAGGTGAAGTGCGGGCTCATTAAGCAATAAAAAAATTCAATATTGCATCAAATTGATTTCATAGAATTGTATCAAAAATTTGACGCTAAATCAATGGTTTTAAACAAATTGATGTAGGGTAAATGTCCCTTGCCTCATTACTTCATCTTACTAGTTTTCCTCTTTGTCTTCACTTTTCAAATTTTTATATCGCTCTTGTTTTAAGTTCTTTAACACATACAGATAATAACAATAGATAAAGCTGGATTCAGACAACATGCCACTTTTTAAAATTCAGTCATTGATATTGAAATTATCCTAAGACCTAACTGATTTGGATTTTTGATCCATAGAGAAATTAATTGACAGTCCTATACTTACTCATAAAAGATTGAAAAGAACTCGATTAATCCATGCCACGAGATACTTCGCAGCAAAACATAATAAAACAACAAGACACGCTCTGAAGCCTCTCAAATATCGTCAATCGTAAAACCTTTTGATCAAATGGTCTCCACTCGATTTGACGGCATATGTGGGATAATATAATTTTTATGTGCCGCCTGCCCTACTGAACGAAGCCCATTTATAAAACATTCAGAGGTACTTCCACCGAAGATTAGTTGTAGGTTTTATAGTGTCAACGAGGATTTGAATCGTACTTTGTATTTTATGTTATGAATGCTGCCAGAAGTAAAAAGACGATAACTTTTCGTTACAAATTATTTACATCATCATTGTCATGGTTCGAATATAAAACTTGAAGTTTCCTCTTCCCATTTTTAGAAATATAAATAGGTAATTAGATACCTATCCATTAAAACAACTGATGAAAAATACGGGCCAAGATCGCCGATAAATGAAAGTTTATTAGGCACCTTGATACAGAATGCAACTTCGCCAGTTTTCAAATTCTCGGTTTATAATAACTCACCGATTAATTATGAACATCGTTTGTGTATAATAGGTATATCTCGCGAGATTATAAACTATCGAGAAATTGTGAACTGCAACAAACCATTTACAATTTAACGCAGTATTTTTCGATGATAGTTCATAAGGTGTCCATGGCAGACAAATTGTGAACTGGTATCAAACTTGCAGGCGGCGGATAGCGCCTTGCGCTAACACTAAATAGCCAAGTAACTGCGACCCACTTGGAAGATGGTTGTGGGACGGTCGGTCACACTTTTAACCTAACCCATTTGGCCGGGGTGCCCTGGCTTAGTTACTGCGACCAATTCGGCTACCGCCAAGACCGACAAATCAGGGACGGTTCACAATTTTACGGGTGATAAAATCGGACAAATTGTGAAACTTGTGGTGGTGGTGAGTGCACGTTCGTTCACAATTTGACGGTTTGGATAGATTATAAACTATCAAAATTAATACGTTATATTTTAAGCAGTATGGTTACAGTTCACAATTTATCGACATTTTACAATCTCGCGAGATAGATTATCAACTTACTGTGTTCACAATCATACGGTGACATATACACCGATCCGCAATGGACCCGCGTGGTAAAATATGACCGACGCCCTCTCACATAGAGTAGGCCTGTATCTCAGCAGTGGATACAGGCCTCCTGTATTCACTGCTGGGATACAAAGCACAATTAGCCTTCAGCTGAGTATGCTTTATTCTTTTACACTAACTTTGATATCCTTCCCCAAAACGAGTTCTACGAGTCTATAAAAATCCATATCCTTAATCAAAGACATAAATTGAACCACTATATTTTGACACAGATTCCAATTACAGCGACCTTAAAGCCCCAAAAGAAGGAAAAATCGCTTCTATATTTAGATCCATTTTCAGCAGCTCTAATTGCCAAAAACAATATTTCCAGACAGATTACAACACAAGAAAAGAGATATCGAATGTCGTTCTTAGATAACAGTTCAGGGATTTGTTAGATGCAAAAGTTTTTTATAGGAAATATTAATTTCCTTTCGGAGTGAACATTGATGATAGAAGTCGAAACTGAGAAATGTTTTTCGATTGAAAAGTTGATGTCTGAGGAATGAAAAGGGACACTGCCTTGACGTGATTGAGTGATAATCTGAAAGATAAATTGATGTTTTGATGTTGTATTTTTGTTTGTGGTTAATAATAGAAGCTGCTAATTTACCGTTCACAATAAACTTCAGGCTCCAAAGCTTCAAGATCCCAGCTGATGTGTTTAGGCACATATTGTCACATATTATCACAAACAATGACTCACCTCAGCAGGCCAATTCTAAGAAATTTAAAACGTTCAAAATCTAGTCGCAGTTTCATCTCGGCGACAAACAAATGTCAAAAAATTGTCAAAATGTAGGGAAATTAGAGGTATTTTTTGACAGATTGAGACTGAGATCAGTAGGCCAATTCTGCTAATTTAAAACGTTCAAAATCTAGTCGCAGTCTCATCTCGGCGACAAACAAATGTCAAAAACTTGTCAAAATGTGGGGAAATTTGAAGTATTTTTGACAGATTGAGACTGAGATCAGACTGTGAACGTTCTTAAAAGTTACGAGAATTGCCCCTCAGACTGTGAACGTTCTTAAAATTACGAGAATTGCCCCTCTGGTTATCCAATGCGAAAAACTAATAAATCATATAAAAGAGATTGTGACCTCTGAGTTTGTTTTGGCCTTTCTTCTCAGAGTAGTCGGATAGGAAACGCCGACCTCATTTACATAGTTTTAAAAATATGATTGACGTATGAAAGTGTTTGTACCAACCTACATAACGAAAATAAGTCATTTATCATTTATAAATATTAGATTATCAAGCTATCGAGTTACTAAAGTAAGGCAAGGTAACAAACTTAAACTAGATTCTAGATAGGAATGGAGATAATAGGTACACAGGTGTTTCAGGATTGGTTCGGTTAAATATTCAATTTTGACAGAAATTGCTTTCTATATTAAATTCTGCACGGCTCGTATATTGTTAAAGGAACTTAGAGTAAATATTCAGCATTAAGTAGATTTTAGAAAAGAGCAGTTGTGTGTAAGTCGTAGGTTCGAACCCTGATGGGCACTTTACTTTGTCACCACTGTATTCAAAACGGTAAAGAAAACCAAAAAATCGGAGACATGTGAAATCTACTAACCCGCACTGGTTACGATGTTGGTCCCATGGAGAAAGTTGTTCAGTTTGATGGTCTCTACCATACCCTTAAACTTGGCTGGTCATTAAAAACTAATCCTGTATATTTTGCTGGCAGAGCAGGTATGGTTGCACCACCACGGTGTCCTAGTGAGATATAAGCCTTAGGATTCAAAGGAAAACAAAAACACTATGTATGATCTGTTTTTTTCCGTCTGTCACAAAAGTTTTTATCTAAACTAATATTACCTATATAGAGAAAAGGTTTGTTTATTATGCTTTCATGCCAAAACGGCTGAACGGATTTGAATGAACTTTGACACATGAGTAGACTTTGAAGTGGATTATGACGTAGGATAGTTTCTATCCCGATATTAACACGGAATCGCCTCTTATGCGGGTGAAGCCACAGGGCGCAGCTAGTTTTATAATAAACTGACCCGATGTCTAAGTTATAACGCATTGCGTGCAAGTTTATTGCGCAAATTGGTTAGTAATGGGTACACATTTTCGTCCATGTGAAATTGTGGTCGTTTAACGCTGAAATTCTATAAACACCTCAATAAATAAGTGTTTATTTTTGGCGGGGCCTCACAGTATGACGGCATCCTAATATTATTTATGGTTTCATTAGCCCCTGAACATAAAATAACAAAAACTAGTTTTCACTTTAAATTACAATTCTTAGGGGTACACAATATCTCATTCTATCTAAATTAGCAGAATAATGGAGACACGTAATTGAAATAGATAATTGAAATGTACTCCTACACATTATTTAAAGTTAGGAAACTTGTTTGACTCACTACTTGTCTAGACAGAAGGTACTTGGATATGTAGTGATAATTTCAATGAAAATATCAGAGGGCCAATTCTCGTAATTTTTAAGAACGTTCACAGTCTGATCTCAGTCTCAATCTGTCAAAAATGTCTCTGATTTCCCAACATTTTGACAAGTTTTTGACATTCCTTTATCGCCGAGATGAGATTGCGAATTGATTTTGAACGTTAGAATTACGAAAATTGGCCTTCTGGTTCTGATGTTCTAAGCTACATAACTGAGATTGTATTAACTTTTTCGAACTATACGAGCATTCACCAGTATTCATGATTTTTCATATGAAAATTTCATTAGGAAATTAATAAGAGATACTTATTAGTTTTTTGTACTTCAATGTTTTATAAGATTTTTTTTACTTTCAAAAGTGTCTGTTTAAATGTTCTTGGTACTTTGACTTTGCTTCCATCAAATAAAAAAGAATGGTTGCAGCCCTGCTGAATTTGGCCTTCTCTTAAATCGTTGCTTGAAAGGCTTACCGTTTGACTGAGACGGTGTCATCATCTGCGTACCCTTATCCCAAACACGTTGGGGTCGGCTTCCAGTCTAACCGGATGCAGCTGAATACCAGTATTTTACATAGAGCGACTGCCTATCTGACCTCCACAACCCAGTTACTGGGTAATACGATACCCCTTTGTAAGACTGGTTGTCAGACTTTCGGGCTTCTGACTACCCGTAACAACTATCAAAGATCCACGAATGACAGCTGAGACCAACGGCTTAACTTGCTTTCCGAGGCACGGAGGGGTCTCGGCATGTAAAGATGGTCACCCATCCACAGACCAACGCAGCAAGAGTAGCTTAATCTGATCGATCGACCTGTGTGGCTTTTGTTATTAGCCACGGGCCCCTCGCGGACTGAGACGGTGTATAACAATATAATAATGTAGCTGCCTAAGCTGCGCGGTCCTGGAAGGACGGCGTTGATATCCATCAGCGAGGGAATGACTGAACTCTTGCGACACGTCCGCGCCACGCAGGCTACCACAGGCACTGTCTCAGTTAAGATAGATGAGCTAAGGTAGACCGCTAAATTAAAATTTTCTTACGTTCGCCAATCATATTTTGTTCAACAAACAACCTGATATGGTCCAGCAATTTGCTAGAAATGTGAGAAAATTTGAATTATGCGGGCTACCCTGACGCTTTCAAAGTCCAGCAGTGCGATTCTGTAACCATCTCACCGTGAAAACTTAGGTGAAGTGAGCGTGGAGTGAGCTGTCAGTGTCATCCTGATGCTAGGGATTGATACTCTTGACAGCTCACTTCACCTAACTTTTCACGGTGAGATTTTTACAGAATCGATTGGCAGGTCAAATCATTTATTTCAAATAGGCACTTAAAAGGCACTTTTGAACGTCAAAAATTAAAATAAAAAAATAGAATTGATTCTAGTCGCCCCTTCCAAAATGTAGTTTTCGTGTGGAGCAAGAAACTCCACCGTTACTCTTTTAAAATCTTGTACAAGTTTTTTTATACACTCATTATATAATTATATGTGAAGACGATGCACTTAAAATAAATTTAGTCTACCACAAATGGTAAAAAGAATTAAAGATATAACAATTTCGTCTTAAAAGCTGTAGTAATCCTAAAAAATGTTTACGATCTCATCCACGATAAGATATTTTGAAAGCTATATTCTAGGTCGCACCCACTCGTGTTTCAGGTACTTAACCTTGACATTTTATTAAAATACCCCTAAAATATAACACGCAGAGAAGTTCAGAACAAAGTTGTGCCAAGTTATAAATCTTGAACAGTTTTAACGCACCGAATCCGGACTGTTTATCATTCGCAGTAAACGCGTCGTTATCGTCCACTTTGTGAATGTCCTTTTTTAACCCTTTGACCGCCACGGTCGGGTATAGCCGACAAATGAAAACGTACCCAACACGCCACCGTTGGCTAATGCCGACAAGAAAACACAATGTTTTAAGTATAAACACAGAAAACTGAATTTAGTTTATTTATTTTGTACTTAAAACATGATGTTTTCTTGTCGGCATTAGCCGACGGTGACGTGTTGGGCACGTTTTCATTTGTCGGCTATACCCGACCGCGGCGGTCAAAGGGTTAAAGGTAAAAAAAAATATGGAGACTAGCTCTTAGGGACTTGAGCACGAAATAAGGGTGCGTGGGACTGGGGACATAAGGTTGTGGGTGGGAAAGCAATACAATACCACGTGGGTAAGTTGGAGCTGTAAAGTATGGCAGTATTAGGTACGATCAAGGAGCGATAATGCGACGACGCCGACCGCGCAGTGGAGCCCTTATCATTTGTTTGGTTATTTATTTTATTTTAGAATGAAAATGCAGAAAATAAGCACGTTAAGTTGTGCTCCACAAGATTAAACGTTAATACCTATTATTACAAACGGTAGTTTTACATTGCTTAGTTTTATTGTAATCCTTAAAATAACTAAACAAACGATGAGGGCATCACTGGCGCGGTCGGCGTCGCCTTAAGCAATTTTCAAACAAATTCCTTTTCCACATAGTGGGCGCATATCACGTTTATGAAATGTCGTTTTCAATTAAAATGTTGGAAAAGACATAGAAAAACATGGAAAAATAATAAGGTACAAATAAAAAATATCTTTAGGTGTTTAACATTCCTTGACCTTAGGTAGCAATTGTTCTTATCAAATGGGCCTTTTCATGATCAATTACCAAAATGGTAGCACTTTCTTCCGGCAATGGTAAGTAGATTTTTCAGTCCTTTTACTTTTTTCTGGTGATTTTCCTTTTTTTTTTGAACTTTTTCTTTATTATTTTATTTTTTCTTTCTTTTTGGTAGTTTTTCATGAAAAGCGACGGTAAATTTTATTTAGGTTCTATAGATTCAACAAAATTGGAATCCCGTTTGTCTTTCTACGTTTTTCTGCCAATCACTATATTTTCATCAGAATTTTGTTCGTTTCATTATTTTTGCTGAGTAAAAACTTTGAGAATTGAATGTGAATGCATTTTGCTCCTATAAAATGTTTGGAAAAAGGGATGCGATAAAGGAATGAGACATTTTTTGTCATGAAACATCTACTGTAAAGTGTAAATCCATAATAATAAGTATTAAAAATTCGAAATTAACTTTACTTTTTGTCCCGATAATATGTTCCCGTGTAATAATTTCCGACATCGACGCGTGCAAAGCCGTGGGCAGAAGCTATTAAGACTATAAATAGTTAAAACAAATATAAAATTCAAAGATATGATGGTAATAAATTGGTACGATCGGAAATGTGTTTCAGATTTATTGAAATTCAATTGAATAATACTAGTTATAGTTATACTATGATTTAAGTAGGTATGTTTCGAGTCAGACAAAAATGTTTTCACCTCTCTCTACTCGAATATAAAAGGTGACTATAGAACGTTATTAGTATGTAAGCGAATAAAAAATAAAAAAATCGGTGACCGGTAACGTGATTATTCTGGAATTTTATTTATCCCATGACTGTTGGCATATAACCGGTAATCGTTTTCGGACTGTTATTCTCAATCCCACAAAATAAACAGTTCTTTTCTCTTCATGATTGAAAGAAGATTCCATTATCATTCAATATGGCAGCCATTTAACAAAAAAACGAACACAAATCATCGGCACATTGTAATTGATTTCCAGATAACTGCCGCGCTCCGGCACGGGATAAACAGAAATAAAATCTAATGCTTTCTATCTATTCCATCTTGTTTGTTTGTACGGAGAATGAATTAAACGAACGAAATGAACGATGAATGAAATGAACAGAAATTAGAGTTTGCCATTGTTTGACATGTAGTGTACCTTTATTCCTATGAAGATTAAAACAAATATGATTCTGATATATTTTCCAAAAAAAAAAAAACTAAAAGTCAACTCATTAAACAAACTGATTACATACATAAACTTACGCCTTTTCCTATGGGGGTACATAATTATATAACATCTCAAAAAAAAGTGTCTCTCTATCAGTATTTTATTATGTACTTAGGTTCATTTAATTGATCAACAATATCCACACGAGAAAATGTGCGATTTTATGAATCTATGTCATTTAATTGCTCAAGGCAAATTCCCGTAATTAAAAACGTATAAAAATCTAGTCGCAATCTCATCAAAAAATTGTCAATAATGTAGGGAAATTAGAGGTATTTTTGACAGATTAAGACTGAGATCAGACTGTGAACGTTCTTAAAATTACAAGATTGTTTAAGTAGCATCCAGCATCATACCAAAACTCCATCATATTCTTCGATACACTTACTTGTATAATGAGACAATTACGAGAGATTCCCTACCAAAGAGCATCAACTTACACAATGATCAGGCAATTTAACACCTAAACTAGCTACACCTAAGTACTAACTTACATCTTTGAACACAATATTGCGTCCACACAAAGTTAGCGAATGCCTGGCAAACTTCCTGATTCTGGTTCAAACTTTACACATAATTCTCGATAGTATTCCTATGGTAGGTACGTCAGAGTTTGGCTGACTGACGGTGGAATAATACCTGACTTGTCAAAGTATAGGGAGTAGGCAGTTTGTGTATATCATTTATTTATTTATTTTATCATTTATGTACATACATTTAAAAACAGACAAGAAAAATACAGAACAGAAAAATAAGAACAAAGATGATGCTTATTTCATAAGAAATCTCTTCCAGCATATCCGCGATCATATGTATAGGTGATTTTTATTTTTGTCTGTATTCGCTCTTCGTTGTGATACAAGTATGAGTGTCAGTGTAGTTTGAAGTCTATCATATAAATGGAGTATCGATTAGAGCATTTGCTGTTATAATTTTATCGAACCGCACTTGAAACATGACGCTCGATGTTTTGTTACAACCTGACCAACGAGCATATTGGAGTAACCTTTTACCGAGCAAAGGCACGAGCGATAAAGAACGCACAATCATCAACAGCTAGAAATAAATATTACAGTACAGAATTACGCCGAACGCAGCGTCGAACATTCGTAAGAATGTTAGATTACATGGAAATGCTTGAGAAAATGCTCGAGTGTATATTTACCTTAAGAGATACAAAACATGAACTCTGAATTATGTTGTTATTATATCTTCTCAAACAAATAATTTTGTGTTTATATTTGGAACTTGAGTAAGTCTTTAATTAACAAAGTAATCTGACGCAATACTGAGGCATTGCGTCAGATTACTCTGAAAAGTTAAGTCTCTGTCGCGACACAAGATATCATAATGGCAAAATAAATGATAAATGGTTTATTTTTGTAAGTAGGTTTGCACAAACACTTTTACTAAAACTAGATGAGGTCGGCGTTTCCTGTCGACTGCTCTGAGAAGATAGGCCGAAACAAACTCAGAGGCCAAAGTCTCTTTTAAAGTCCAGACATAATCTTGGTCAGATCATGTGAAGACCATGGTCTTCAATCTACATGTAGATTGATATCTAAAATGGCATTTTGATGAAAGAACCACACAGATTGAGTGATTTGGCATGCATTTGACAGTAATCGTGCAGCATAACTCAAAACCTAAGGAGCTCAACGATTCGACGAACAATACTAAAGAAAGGTCATTTGGATAGGCTGCATAAATTACTCAAACTGCCTGACCATGATAAAAACTACTCGTAATAGAGAAAAAAAAACAAAGAATAAATAAAATAACCAACATGGTCCACATCGTCGGCAAAATATTCTAAGCTGCTAACTCAATTTTGGCTAAACTGACTTTTTGGTAGGTATCAAATGAAAGAGAAAAATATTTTCTCTTACCTAAAAGTCAGTTTAGCCAAACAAGCTGCTAACTCCTTATTTGGCTAAACTGACGACATTCACAATAATTCAAATAATATAAACTTTACAAAGTAAGAAAATGTAAGTGTATATATATACTTACCTAAAAATATCATTATGTCAATGTATATTAAAAAAAAAAACCGGAAATAATATTGATCAGAAGGCCAGTTTCCGCAATTAAAAACGTTGAAATCTAGTCGCAATCTCATCTCAGCGCCAATCAATGTCAAAAACATGCAGTAGGGAAATTAGAGGTATTTTTGACAGATTGAGACTGAGATCAGACTGTGAACGTTCTTAAAATTACGAAAATGGCCCCTCAGGTCATTTGAGTTCATATAAAGCTTGTAGAAAATAAAATGACGTTGGAATTTTAACGTTCAAAGGCCCGTATTTAGAAAGAAAGAAAAAATGTTTATTGCGGCTCGTACAGGAAGATCACAAACTAAACTAAACACAATCTAAAATATAAAACCAAATTATATTTTAAAAAAATGTCAAAAAGAAAAATGAAACAGAAAGTAATATACGAGGCCAAAAGGCTCCTATCTCAGCATGATGCTGTGACATTTAAAAATAAATTTCGCAGCGCTGGTATTTTGATAGGGCGAATAGGGCCGCGCTAGACGTAACCTCAATACTTGTCTTGTATTGTACCTCATTATTTGGTATGACAAAAGAATTTCCTCAGAACTCTCATAACAATAAAATAAAAATGAAACCAGAGTGGGTACTTACTAGTGGAATTAGCTTACAATTCTGAAAATCTTAATACATTGTGAACTTATTTGAGCTAAACACTTAAACTGTCTCATACTACATAAGTTTAATTAATCAAAAGTTTGGCGCTCGCTGCCACCGTAACAGCTTTATGACCGGCGGTTTAAGTTTCATCGCTATCTTTATTAATCTGGGATTACCACGCTTTAATTGGCGACCACATCTTTCCCTGAGGGTGCAGGATAGTAAAAAGTTTAATTAAGATACAATGGAAGTAGCGGTGAGTCTGCTTCACAAGGTTATTATGTTGTAATTTAGTGGAATTTGCAATTCATTTTTTTTTACGTGTATTTAAGTCTGGCCTGGATTTTCTATATGTATTGAAAACCGTTAAATAAGAAGATCAAAAAAATAGTGTTCGAAAATCAAAATGGTGTATGTTTTTTATTTTTTTTAGTCAAACAGTGACTTACTTCATTTGTCCAATTCATATTTCTTTTCAGTCTGTCTCCATAAATTTTCTAAAACACTACTTTAAACTAAGCATATAAAATTACTTTTCTTTACTGTTCAATACACAAACATAAAGAAACGCAGTGACCTATTTTTCAAACACGTCAAAACAGCGTACACTTTATACAATGTTAACGTGGTCATTAATCCGCGTTGGTAGTATAGTGCAACCGGGTGTTACAACCTGCATTATATATGAACTTATCGACGAAAGTATGGCGGACCATTCATCGATAATGGCCCCGATTCTGTTGTTCACAAACTAAACTAAATTTAAGTTCAGTGCATCTTTTTCTTTCTATTTCATTATAAAAAGGACAGAAGATAAATATTAGTTTAGTCCTGTCAAATTAGTCAGCGCCTGACGTAAATTGACGTATTTTTAGTAGCCAATTTTTTAATAACGTCTAATCTTGTCTATGGATTATCGAATTTGACAGGACTAAACTAATATTTATCTTCTGTCCTTTTCATAATGAAATATAAAGAAAAAGATGCATTGAACTTAAATTTAATTTAGTTTGTGAACAACAGAATCGGGGCCAATATCGATTGTTTTTTTGTAAATGTCATGGTGACAACTACCTAGTTGATGTCTCAAGGACCTCTAGTACATACTAATTCCATGTATGGAGCTCTTAGGTCAACTAAAATCGATGTCTTTATTATAATTTCCGTCCTGATCTTAGTTTATTAGAGAGAGAAAAAGAAATAGCTTAAATTAGGTTATATTTAAAGTAGTGGTGGCCCAGTGGTAATCGCCCAGATTGATGACTTGTAGGTCGTATGTTCGAACCCAAGTAGGTGCTTCACTTTTGGAAATTATTTCAGCACCACTGCTCTCAAAACGGTCAAGGAAAACGCCGTGAGGAAACCGACATATCCTAGAATCAAAAATTCGAAGACATGTGACATCTATCAACCCGCACTGGGTCCGCATGGTGGATTACGGCCCATTCCCTCTCACAGAAAGGAGGCCTATGTCCCAGCAGAAGCAACATTATAGGCTGATTATGTATTTTTGTATGTATGAGCAATTTATTGTCTGTCTCAATGCATCTTAAGTGTCTACTGTTAGTCACATAAAGTAAAGTACAGACGCCAGGACAACAAGCTGATCTTTTTCTTTAATAGATCTTCAACTTTATCTCTAAAGCTTAAGGTTCAAAGTTTGTTGGGAAAATTTGACAGTTTCGGGTAGGTTGATGTGCTGGCGTCTATACTTAACGCCATTGTATCAGTTATTTCCATGTTTTGGTGGAATATAATTTTAATCACATAATGGCCCCGATTCTGTTGTTCACAAACTAAATTAAATTTAAGTTCAGTGCGTCTTTTTCTTTATATTTCAATATGAAAAGGACAGAAGATAAATATTAGTTTAGTCCTGTCAAATTAGATAATCCGTAGACAAGTTTAGACGTTATTAAAAAGTTGGCTACTAAAAATACGTCAATTTACGTCAGGCGCTGACTAAATTGACAGGACTAAACTAATATTTATCTTCCGTCCTTTTCTTAATGAAATAGAAAGAAAAAGATGCACTGAACTTAAATTAAGTTTAGTTTGTGAACAACAGAATCGGGGCCAATATCTTCTGGCAGAGACATGACACTGATGTGCCGGGATGTTGGAATAATTATAACGAGGGCAGATGGTACAGAAAAGGTACTACCGGATTCGACCGGAAAAATTAATCCGGATATAATATCCGACTTACAAAGTATTATTAGCATTAGATCTGGGAATACTCATATTTATCACCGCAAAGGCAACGCTAATCGCCAATAAATGTAAAAATAATCATTATTGGATAACGAAAACATGTTACAACCAGCCTCAGACAAACTAGAAATAGGGCAAGAGGAAGAAAAGGAAGAAGAATCATGAATCAAATAAAATTATATTAATAGTATTACAGTACAGACGTCGAGAATGCCTTCTTGACATCTGTCAGTGTGACAATTCTAGTAACTAATAAAGATCAAATTCGTTTGTATGAAATTGACGGGTATCAAGAACGCATTCTCTCGACGGCCGCACTTTAGTTTGTTTTATTCAATAAGAGTTGTATTATTTAGGGCTGATTTTTCAAACATCTGATAACTTTATTCGACGAATAATTTTGAAATTTTGACAGTTATTCCATACAAAAACTGTCTAACATCAATTTTGTTCCTCGAATAAAAGTTATCTGGCAATGGAAAAATCAGGTATTCAGGAATAGACATTCAAATATTGATAGAACTTACTTGTTTTGGTACATTGTCTAAAAAGAATTGCAAAAAAAATATATAATTCAACAAAAACGGGCACTGGGTGGGACACCAGACTAATTAGTTTTCTGCAGACTTCATTAGTGCTTGTTTTAATTAATCGAGAATTAGCTTTAAAATGTCTCGATAGACTATTTATCTATACTAATATTATAAAGAGGAATAGTTTGTATGTATGTTTGTAACGAATTGGCTCAAAAAGTACTGGACCGATTTTAAAAATTCTTTCACCATTTGAATGCTACATTATCACTGATTATTATAGGCTATTTTTTTTTCTTTTTTTTTCCACCCGTGCGAAGCCGGGATGGACCGCTAGTTGACTATAATTGTAAAAAGCATGTTTAAATTGGACATTATCAAATTATCACCGACAAGCTTGCCCGCAGCTTCGCCGGCTTGGCGTTCGGAAATTATCCGCAAAAAGGTACTATAAAAGTATTCTAAGTTCTAATTCAGGTCATTCATTCTCTTATGCCAAATTTCATCTAAATTCGTTCAGCCGCTTTACCATGAATGCGTATTATTGTTTTTATACAATTTCACGCTAAAACGGCAGATAGCGAAGCGGATTTGGATGAAAATGAATAAACAAGCTCATTTTTGTATTTATAATACTAGTTAGGATTTTAAACTGACTGTGAATACGATATTGGTCCTATGGAGAAAGTTGTTTAGTTTGATGGTCTGTACCACATCCTTATTTTTGGCTGGTCATTGAAAAGTAACCCTGTATTTATTTTATGAAAATTCCAAGGAAAAAATCACCCACCCCACGAGCCACGAACACACTTATCGGTACGTATTGATTATTTTAAATTTTTCTGAGGCTGGCAATGGCTTTTTATGAAGGTCAGGTGATGATTTATTAAGACTGTGCCGACCGCACAGTGGCGCCCTCATCGTTTGTTTGGTTATTTCATACAATTTAGTTTTATATTGTTTAGTTTTATTATAATCCTTAAAACGGATAACGGTGGCCACTATTTTCCGTTTTAAGGATTATAATAAAACTAAACAATATAAAACTACCGCTTCTACTAATATTAATGTATAATCTTGTGAAGCACAACTTAACGTGCTTATTTTCTGCATTTTCATTCTAAATTGTATGAAATAACCAAACAAACGATGAGGGCGCCACTGTGCATAGTCTTAATAAAGAGAGCAGTGGTGGCACAGTGGTATCGGCTCTGACTGTCGTGGGTTCGAACCCAGGCAGGCGCTTTAGGTTTAGTGTTTGTTAATAATTTCATCACCACTGCTTTCAAAACGGTGAAAGAAAACATCGTGAGGAAACCAGCATGTCCTAGAATGCAAAATTCGTTGATACGTGACATCTGCACCAGGCCTTTGTGGTAGATAACTAACCTAACTATTTACTTATGTATACAATGTACTTTAATTGTTCGACTTTAAGTAATCGATATGTTATATATCTGTGGAGGCTTTTTTTTTGTGGATGGGAAATCATCAAATGACCCCTCTCCCGCTCTGGGTGGAGCAGAAGGGAGTGTCAGACTGTTACTGACTAAAACCCACCCGTGTTCCTTCCTTAGCCCTTTGTGTTCCGGGGTAGCGATAACCCTTTCGGACAATCCCGCTGCCCCGGCAGGATCTGTGGAGACTTGTTATTAGCAACTTGATAATATGTTGTTTTTACCTACTATTTGAAGGAAGAAAAAGGTGAAGGAAAACATCGTGAGGTAACCGGCATGTCTTAGAACCAAAAATTCGAAGACATGTTACATCCACCAACCCGCACTGGGCCCGTGTGGTAGATTACGGCCCACTCCCTCTCATAGAGAGGAGGCCTGTGTCCCAGCAGTGGGAACATTATAGGCTGATTATGTTATGTTACCTACTATTTGTAATTAGTCTGTAAGCCTTCTTAAAACTAATAAATAAATAAATAAATAATAGATTACAGCCTACTCCCATTCGGAGAGAGAGGCCTCCTCTCTCCGAATGGGAGTGTCTCAGCAGAGAGAATAATAAATGCTGTTTATGCTATTAAATCATAATCAATGGGAAATTGTTACACGAGCATATCGCTGCCCTAGTTCAACAGTAAGATATCTTAAAAAACTTCAAAATTGAGATAAGTTTTGTTTCATGTGAAAAATTTGCTCTTCTGTCCGGTTCAAAAATCGGATATTTGTAAAACAAGATTCTGACACCTTAAGACATTTATAAAGTCAGGACATTTCAATTAACAACGAGTGAAATAATGATAGTAAAAGCATAAAAGTATGAATAACTCAAAACATACTTTGTTCAAAAAAATATCTTACTGTTGAACTAGGGCAGCGATATTATAGTATACTAGCTGCGCCCCGCAGTTTCACCCGCGTACGTTTCGATCCCGTGGGAATATCGGGATAAAAAGTATCCTATGTGTTAATCCTGGTTATAAAGTATATGTGTGCCAAACTTCATTCAAATCCGTTCAGTAGTTTTTGCGTGAAAGAGTAACAAACATCCATCCATCCTCACAAACTTTCGCATTTATAATATAGTAGGACAGGGGTATTAAAAATAGATGTTGGCCGATTCTCAGACCTACCCGAAATGCACACAAAATTTCATACAAATCGGTCCAGCCGTTTCGGAGGAGTTTAACCACAAACACCGCGACACGAGAATTTTATATATTAGATTATATATTATATTATATTATTAGTAGGATAGTAGGAAGTAGGATAGGAAGTAGGAAGTAGGAAGGATAGTAGGATTAGTAGGAAGTAGGATAGCATACTAGCTTTTACCGACGGCTTCAACTGCGTGAATGTCGGAAAATATATATCCCACGGAGACGTACTACCGGGATTTAAAGTAATCTGGGTTGTAAACTATCTGTATGCAATCTCCATTCAATGTTTACGGGGCCTTTAGTTTCCAATCATCATGATTTTTTCCCACATTTTCAACAATCAACGTCATTTTTCAGCCAATTTAGGGACTAACCACACTTATTCAGCTCTGTTCAGCTTTTGTCCATAGAAAACAACGATTTTGTTTGAAGTCCGTTCAGCTTTCCGCGGCTGAACGGACGCGTACGCATCTCATACAAAACCGTTGTTTTCTATGGACAAAAGTTGAACAGAGCTGAATAAGTGTGATTAGTCCCTTACACAGAACCTTAATTAATTATACACCTAAATCATCATGAATTACCTTGTCTGTTGGTGAAAACCGTATGAAAATTCGTTTGGTAGTTTTTGAGATTATTGTTCAGACAAGCAGACAGGCGCAGCGAGTCCCTTTGTTTTTACGAGTATGTAATCAAGATTTTTTTATTTGATGATATGAATTCTTTATAATTAAAAGTAGCATTGTTTTTTTTTTAATCTAACCACCACGGCTCCATTTCTAAGTTTTTAACTATGACAATATAAACTGCGGTATGGGCTTTTAAGGTCAAACTGAGGCAATATTGCCAAAGCAGCAAACTTGGCAAACGATATACAAGCTATCACTGCAAAGAGGGATAACATAAAATTATCTAAGAGGCCTCGGCTTCGGCCCCTGGCACGCCTTCCAATGGTCCGAAACCCCAGGGTCCCAAGATACGCCAATGAAATTTTAAATAATTACTATCATAATCATTTATTTATCTCTACATCATATCGCAGGATGCTGCATAACTTGAAAAAAAAAAAACTAGGTTACTGGTCATCCATTCCATTATCTGTGTCGAGAACTATAAAGCTTTGTGTAATCTTATCAAACTCCCGAACAGAGAAAATCCATTAGTAATTTGAATCAGCGATATACGATACTCCTTGTTAGGACGAACCCTGTAATATTTCTCCGTAGGCTTACAACCGGCTTTGTCTACATCAGTATCCGGCTTTCGATTCTAATATCTACTCTGCCTTTATCCCTAGGCTTGTAATTTAATTCCCTACCTTTGATCACGGATACGTTAAAATTATGTGCCGAAGGTTTAAAGGGAACGTAACTTTTATAAGAACCTTTTAACTTATTTTTTTTAATTACAGACGTAGAATAAGACGAATTCCCTTTATTAAATTATAAAAACATAAAAAAAACAAAACATTGTCTCCGCTCAATGCTCTCAAAAATGACAGTCCATTCCAAATTTAAATTAAAATAAACCCAAGTTTGTGCCATCCGACTAGTCGCGCGATCTACGCTCTCTACGCCAGTGCTACGTCGTAGGCCGGCGTAGCCACACGCTGCGCTCCGTAGCCGCGCGCTACGAAATTAGATACGAAAAATTCAGTGTAGTTTGAACACGGTTTAAAAATAAATTCGATATTTTTAAAGTAATAGTTAAGTGAAGTTTTGTTGTTAAGTTGAAAAAAATAAACTTTTTAGTTGTTGGTAACTTATGGTTCAACTAAAATGAGTGTGGAATTTTTGAATTTACTGAAGTATGAAGCGAAGATTGAAAGTGACAGTAAATGTAAGTGGATATTTATTATTTATCTACATTTGTGAGCTCGAGTTATTTAGACGAAAGACACTCAACGTTGAACTATAAATAAATAAATAAAATAGGGATGATTTTAAAAATTATTTTTTAAGGTAACCAGCATAGCAACACAATAATTGTGAAAAAAAAAAAAAATTAAATAATTATTATTAATTATTTGAAAAAGAATTATTCTTTTTCAAATAGTTTAATTAATTTTACTTGTATTAAACTCAACAATTTCGGTTAGAGATCCTTGTCGAAAGCCTACGTAATCTAACACGCGCAATTTACGAATAATATACAATAAAAGCACGCAAAGTTATCATTAATTTTTATTCATTATTAAGGTATATTAAACTTTTATGGTTCAATTTATTTCTAATGACCCCCTTAGCTTTGCAACAAAAAGCCGAACTTTTATACCTAGAATAACTTTAATCTTGAGAAAAAAAAAAAAAAAATTGACAGTTTTTCCATACTAAAACTGTCAGTTGTCAATTTTGTTCCACGGATAAAAGTACTGATCTGACTTTAGTTAAATCAGCCCTAAGTGAAATAGGTCTTAAATATATATATTATTATTATTATTAAATATATTATTTTTATTATATATTATATACCTGTACATATTATTATTATTTTAAGTCTGTAAGATAAAAACCTAAACCTCTATAAAATAAATCCTACTAATATTATAAATGCGAAAGTTTGTAAGGATGGATGTTTGTTACTCTTTCACGCAAAAACTACTGAACGGATTTTGATGAAACTTTACAGTAATATAGGTTATAGATCAGAATAACACATAAAATACTTTTTATCCCGATATTCCCGCGGGATCGAAACTTACGCGGGTGAAACCGCGGGGCGCAGCTAGTGTTATATAAAAAAAGGTATAAAATCAATGTGATAATCGTATACACTATCCATGCCTATGATATGAATCGCTGACAAGAAAATTGAAAAAAAAATTGAAAGACAATACGACAACCTTGTCAACGTTTAGGAAATTAGTATAGTACTGCCTATCGTCTTAAATTAGTATTATAATATAAATACTTAATCTTAATATCTTATACTTATCAATAGCTCGCCCCCTATTAAATGACACTTAAATATAACTGGCGAAATGTGGAGTAAACTTCTGCCTAACGCTTCGAGGATTATTATTTTATTGACTTTGCTCAAATAAATGAAATATAAAATAATTATAAAATTACTAGCTGACCCCGCAAACGTGGTTTTGCAACAAAAAAAATAGGGGCATGGAAAATAGATGTTGGCCGATTCTCAGACCTAACCGATATGCACACAAAATTTCATAAAAATCGGTCGAGCCGTTTCGGAGTAGTTCAATTACGCACACCGTGACACGAGAATTTTATATATTAGAAGATATCGATTCGTGTTCTAAAAAACCTCAACCATTTATACAAAGTTGGGTCATCTAATTGATTTATATTTAAAAATATTTACTCCACAATTTTTTACAATAGCACCTACCACTGTTTGTCTCTGCATCACATCATCAAAGATTGACTGGTAGAAAAAACCTATGGCATTAAGTCCGCCTCTATACATTTGTGTGTACTTACTGTACTTAATCGTGACTGTACTTAGTCGTGACTGTACTTAATCCGTTACTAAAGATGTCTGCAGGCAAGTGTCATTGCCGAGGCTAGGAAACGATGTCATGATGACTAGAAATGCCTAATTTCTTGATGGATTGACCAGAAAAAGCAACACATATCACGGTATATAAGCCTATGAGGATTATTGACGATGGTTTGGATGGATTTCTCAGATGCTGTGATAGCAAGAGTAACAAAAAAGACTTGTCACACAAAGTCGTTAGATTAGTGCATACTATTATGACAAACGATACATTAATAACATTATGAAGAAGACTCTTTCCTTATCAATTTTCAATAATTTATCAATAAATGGCTAAGTTTAAAATGACCCTAAGTCCTTTTTCAAAAAAATATAACTTAGATGTCATCTAAGTTATATTTTTTGACCGAGATTCGTGATAAATAGTGTTTCGGTGTCGTTTCAAAGTCATTATTGAAACTTTACCGGCGCCATTTCTGTAACATAAGAAAAAGTACTTAGACATCTTCAGTTGCTATCTATACTTAATAAGTAATATTATAAAGAGGAAAGATCTTTATGCATGTTTGTAACGAATTGGCTCAAAAGTACTGGACCGGTTTTAAAAATTATTTCACCATTTGAATGCTACATTATCACTGATTAATATAGGCTTTTTTACTTGCAAGAAAAAAATAAAATGTTTAAAAATAAATGTCCACCCGTGCGAAGCCGGGACGGGCCGCTAGTGTAACATAAAATCACCTACCGCTGCCTTAAATTTTTCATCGTTAAGTTCCTGATACTAACACTATTTTGTTAAAACGTTGTTTTATATGTTAGATATTCCTCTACTAAAGGAAGTGAGCTGTGTAATATCAACATTTCGGAATGACTTGACATTTTCAGTTGAAGTGTCGTCTTTATTGAGGTTTCATTCCTAGTTCTGTTTGTTTGTTTGGTATTTCATCACTATTTAATTGCGTCTTATGGTGAGTTTGCCAGAAATAGATAGTTGGCTTATTTCAATAGTTTTACACCTTACAGATTCTTGAGAGAAATATATTAGTACAGACGCCCGAGCACAGAGAGCACATCAAGTTATCCGAAACGGTAAAATTTTCCCAATCAACTTTGAACCTTATGTTTTAGCAATAAAGTTGAAAATCTATTAAATAAATTTGACAGATTGTAGTAGCTTGATGTGCTGGCGTCTGTACTAGGATTACATCAATATTCAAACCAATACATTCTGAGAATCGACTTGTCATGATTTAGATTATTCCGCAACTGAAGATTTTTTATATGCATCAAATATTTTTGCTTATCGTGTCAAAATACGAATTCTATTTGAAAATATTAATGACTGGACATATTAATTAGAAAAAAGGTTTTAACCGTAAAGGTAACGCTGCAGGCTTTAAGCTGATTTGTAATTAGAATTAGGATTTGAAAAGGCATTTTTCACCAATCACCTCGAAAATATCAACTTCATGGCAAATGCTTATCTCTCCCATTTCCACACAATTCTGTCTTGCTAGTTATAAAATAAATAAATAAAATCTCTAAAAAAATATCTAAAACCTCTCTCTGGAATGCGCTCCCTCAGGAAATTAGGATGGCAACCAACCGATTATCCTTTAAATTAAGGTTCGCGAGCACATTCGCAAGAATCTGGCAGTATCACCACAACGGTAATATTCTCTAATTTTTTGCCTTTTTTATTTTTAGTATATTTATGTGTATTTATTTATACTTATATATATGTATATATGTGTATATACCTATATTATATTTATAGTTTTAATGGGTTTATGCGTATCTTTATAATATTTATTCCTCAATTTTCATGATTGCACCTACCACTGTTTGTCTCTGTAGCACCCAAAGGTTGACTGGTAGAAAATGCCTATGACATTAAGTCCGCCTCTGTACATTTATATGCTTGAAGTATTAAATAAATAAATGAATCATTGGCCCTAAAACTTACCGACAATACCGAAATTAATTTAATATACCACGATAAAACATCCTACACAAAAACCCAAATTGAATAACCCAATCACAATACCCAGAAATCATATCTATGCGAGCTGTCTGAACAAAAGCTTATGAAATCGAACAGACACAATAGCCTTACCGATGTATGTTTTATTCAGAACTAATCGATACTATTACCTACAAGCTTCTGAATCGATTTAAAACGCAACTTCAGCTATTGATAAGTTCACAATCTGTCAAAGCCATCAATTTACATGGAATTTTGTATAGGCTCATTAATGTTATATTAACATTGATTTTGACGTTACATTTGTAAAAGGCCGGACAGTTCAAACTGATAAAGTTCAATTAAAAAACATAATCACACACAACATAATCTCTAGTCTTCTTTCTTTGTCCAGGCGGTTTTCCTTTGGAATGCGCTCCCTCAGAATATCAGGACGGTAACCAATCGGTTCACATTTAAAGTGAAAGCTCGAGAACACATACACAAGAAGTTGGCAGATTCGTCTCAGAATTAAGTTGTTGTAGATTTTCTTGTTTATCCCTCATAACTTTTTTAAAAATATTTTGTTGTGTGTATGTTTTTATTCTTATCTTATATTTTTTAGTTATAATTTTTTTTCTAATTTGTTTTCTATTATTGCACCTACTGTGTATTGTCTCTGCATCACCCTAAGGTAGACTGGTAGAAAATGCCCAGGGCATTAAATCCGCCTTTGTTTTTACTTGTGCATAAAGTTTTAATAAATAAATAATATTAGTCTATAATGCTGCACTGCTGGGAATAAGCTGAGCCACCACGCAGGCACAGTGCGGGTTGGTAGATGTCAAATGTCTTCAATTTTTTTTGTTTTATGACATGCCGGTTTCCTTACGATATATACAAGATTATTTTTAGTATAAGCGAAACCTGAATAAATTTTGTTCAGAATAAGTAACTGAATCGATTCCAATAATTTTTACACCACGTTATATTTTGTCCCAAAAATATTTAAAAAAGGTTGCAAGTTGTACACCGAGCGACACTACGTAATCATTAACGAGCGCAAGACGACGCTGTATGCGCGGGCGGTGCGCTGAGCATGTTTTTGTACAGACAACTAGGTAACTTAACAAACTTATAACTTTGTGATTTTTCATGATAAATCGAAAACAGCGGTTTAGAGCTTAGTTACTATAGCAACATTTGTAAGTATTTCTCTTAGTCCCCGAGTCCCGGATAAAAAACTTTGTTTTTGAAACCTGTCACATTTAAACTAAATATAAATCGTTAGATATTTTAGATTCAAAGACGAGATGTTATAATGTTATTAGACTAAAGATTCCTCTCTCAAGTTCTATTAAATTCAATGAAAGGTTGAGTGCCTCTTACTTATTCAAATTATTAAAGTAGGTACATAAATCGAAAAGAGTGGTTTATATCTTAGTTACTATAGCAAAAGGAGATGGCTAAAAAACCCAGAATCGACAGCAATGAAATGTTTTCCAACGGGTTAGCTTGGGATTTCCGGGTTATCCCTTTGGTATTGTAGCGGTATCTACAACGCCATATGCGGCCAACGCGTCATACTGACATCACGCAAAATCCTGCATCTCGCAAGCAGAGTTTACCGCGCAACTAGCACTACGGCCCGACATGAATCATCGGACAGTTGCCCGCCAGACACAACACCCGTCTGGTCGGAGGATCCTCCCTTTTATATGGAGGATGAGTGAACTTTACACCCTGTTCCTCATACCTCTAAAGTATCATCAAATGTCTTACTGCAGGTTGAATCAAGTCGCCTTCATGTCTGGCCCAGGCAAGATAATAAATATATTTTGGAAATAATGTGGGCACAACTGCCTAATGTGCGGCGGCTACAGCAATAATCTGTAATTGATTGGCGCTTAAATAAATAAACAAAGAAATGTTTTATTCAGTATTAAAATTGGTAAAACTATTACATAGTCTTAGAAGGTATTTACATAATAATGTTAGATGCCTGTATTATGTTATAAACCTGATATAACCGGATTGTATAGTACATGATAGCAATAATAAGTTCTTCTTTGAACGTGTCTCGATTTAATTCGGCGACGTACACACGGTTACACATCAAGCTATGCATTTCCAGTTTTAGCTGACCTCGCATTGTATAGCTTTTTCGTACAATCAGAAGTCAGCTTATACTGGTTATGTATAACTTGATGTGTAGCCGTGCGTAGTAACGTATTATTTCCTTCTTCTTCATTAAGGTTCAGTCTCTCGGGATGATAATAGATTTCAAACGAATACACGCCAGTTTCTCTGGTATGTTCGTAGCAGTAGGATTTTGCCAGCTTCATGTGGTACGAGCTCATCGTAAATCATTCTTGAGAAATCTGCTAGGTATATCTTGTAATGTTGCCTCCATCCTCTGAAATGAAATATTCCTTTGTGCGTTTAGACAGAGTTGATCAACGTAATCTGCTTGTACTTTTGGCCTATGAGAGCCACCACCGCGCCGGGTCTAAGCCACCGAGCGGAGGTAACGAACAAATACTTTATCTCTTTCTAGCTTAAACAAAAACAAGGCTAACAGATTCAGATAAAATAGTAGTTGCCTATCAACTATAAGTTATTAAATGCCATCGTTATTTTTTTTAATGTACAGACGGAAGCATATCAAGTTACTACAATCTGTCAAATTTCTTTAATATATTTACAACTTTATCGCTAAAGCATAAGGTTCAAAGTTGATTGGGAAAATTTGACAGTTTCGGGTAGCTTGATGTGCTGGCGTCTGTACATATTAAGCCCACTCAGACTGCACACAAGAAGTTTGTGTCGACTCTGTTTAACCCAGAGTTGACAAAATCTTCTTAAGTGCAGTTTCGCATAGCCAAGTAAATATTTCTCTTCATTCCTGAGTCCCGAATAAAAGACAGTTTCCTTTGAAACTTCAAATTTAAACTAAATATAAATCGTTAGGTGTTTTAGACTCAAGATGCGATATTATAATATAATTACATTACATACGTAATTTTACTTTCAAAACACAAAATAATTTACTGTGTAAGGGCTGATTTTTCCATCGCCAGATAATTTTAACCGAGGAATAGTTTTGAATTTTGACAGTTTTTCCATACAAAATCTGTTAGACGCCAAAAATCAGCTCTCATTTTCGTAATCATTGAACGTCACCAGAGGGCCAAGACGATTGACAATCGCTTTCAGAGTTTCGTATCTATCTTTATAATGACTTTCAAAAGACTTGACAGAACCTTTCCGGTACAGTCCGTTCACAGTTATATCACCTCTGACAGCTGCAACCTAACAGCAGCCATAACGTAACGCGAATAAAGATCACAATGATTTTGACAGACTTGTCGGTGGCGGCAACGCAACAGCAACCTTATTAGAATGAGAACAAAGCACCTGCCATTTAATCTCTTTGCCACCCTTGATAGACTGGTAGAGAATGCCTAAGTCCGGTTTTGTACCTTTTTGTGCGAGAAGTTTAAATCTAATATATAAAATTCTCGTGTCACAGTGTTAGTTACCATACTCCTCCGAAACGGCTGGACCGATTTGTATGAAATTTTGTGTGCATATCGGGTAGGTCTGAGAATCGGCTACTATCTATTTTTTTTGTTTGCAGAACCACGTTTGCGGGGTCAGCTAGTAAACATATAAAGATCACTATAAATTATTTCAGCATTAATTATAATAATCACATGCGGTATGTGACCCCTGGGTTGTGGAGGTCAGATAGGCAGTCGTTCCATGTAAACAACTGGTATTCAGTTGCATCCGGTTAGACTGGAAGCCGACCCCAACATAGTTCGGAAAAGGCTATGTAATACAAGAATTCCACGAATGCCTTTATGAGCGATCCGTGTCCCATATTACATCATACGGAAGGCATCTGCTCTCTGTCCTTTTTCGTAAGGACCTATATACTCAACGAATTTTTACACAACGCGGTATCTGTGCTACTGAACTGTTTTGTACTTCGCAGCGCGTTTTTTGTAGCATTATATGCGCGTCGATGGCGAGTAAAAATGTCGATCGTGTGAATAGGTTCTAAGCCTCAATAAACAGACCAAGGTCAGGCCAGCATCCATCCATTCATCCAGCAATCCTTCCCTTGAGAATGATAATAGCAATATCTGATCGACTGTGATAATAAGCAAAATAACTGACACAGAAAGGTATTCCGTTCATTGTAAGTCGGCGAGAGGATGAGAATTATATTGAAACAGAATTATAGATGAAGGTTATTTATTTATTTGTTATTATTAACCTCTCGTATGCCGGATGACTCTCGGTTATACACACAAAATTAATTTTTCGATGTCACGTAATTACGCGTAGATGTACGCTCCGGCAGACTAACACCAACTTATTTTGAGCGTAGATGTACGTTCCGGCATACGAAAGGTTAAATGGTGTATTTGGAAATAATTCCAAAAAATCTTGTGTCAAGTATTATTGACGTGATAACGTCTTATAAATCGATGAACACACGTCACGTTCCGCCTGAGCCTGAGCGCTGTGCAAGCGAGGTATGATCGGCCCAAGCGTTGGCTTGTGACACATTTATTCATCAATGTTTTTATGACGCTTTCACGTAAAATTATCGTCCGTAAACCGACTTTACAGACAACCAATTTTTTTTTTCTTATCATTTCGCACACAATCCATCCATCCCATCGCTCGCATCGCTGCATCGTTGGCCATTCATCTTACATAACATAAATAAATATGTTAAACATGACATTCATATTTTATGTTTACAAATCTCTTAAGGAACTGAAAAAAAAAATAAGAGGCGTTTTTAATAATAACACTACTTAGGTAACTACATAATAAAAAATACCGGCCAAGTGCGTGTTGGACCACGCACAATGAAGGGTTCCGTAGTTGGAATGAATTTATAGCAAGAACGAACTTAACATTGTAGTTGGAAAATCATGTTCTTCCATACATTCCAACTAAAAATGTAAGTTTGTTCGCACAATATTGAGAGATTTACCATGTTGTTTTAAGACCACAGACTTCTTATAAGTTTTCCTGTAATCTATAGGTAACTATTTTCTGTTTTTTTTTCAAAACTTTAAAGTCAGTAGTTTTGGAGACTATGCGGGGAATGGTCAAGTTTCCTCTATTTTCTTAAATAACTTTTATAAAATTTATTTTAAAGTTATTTTTTTCATTTGATATGTCACACGTTACAGATTGCAAATTTTTTTTTTTAAATTCCTATTTGCCCCCCAAAAATGACCCAATATTAAAAATTCATTTATTTACATTACACATGTGTAACCAAATTTCAACTTAATCGGTGTATTAGATTTGGAGCAAATTGGCTGTGACAGGCGGACAGACAGGCAGACATACGAGTGATCCTCTAAGGGTTCCGTTTTTTTTTTTTTTAGGTACGGAAGCCTAAAAATGTGTGCGGTCCATGGACCTCCGGCGGGAATGAAGCTCAAAATGAAAATCCAAGACGGCGGCTGCAAAAATTTCAAAATTAAGAAAACATTGAAAATTTTGCAGTCGCCATCTTGGATTTTCTTTATGACCTCGCTATCAGCTTCAGCACCATAGAAATCCATGCAAGCTATCTCTCTCTCTTTCTCTCTCTGTGTTTCTTACTAATATACATTATTAAAAATTCACATGTAGGAGGCATGACGCTTTTACGTTACGTGACAATTTCTACGAGTTTATTCTTACCGCCAGCTCCGTTTAAGAACTTCGTTCCAAAAACTATCGTATTTACACACAAATAATTTGAAAGAGAGCTAACAGTATTGCTTATTTCACAACTTCTACAACTTTTGTGTAAGCGTTAGTTTCGCCAACGTGTTTCGAGCACTTTCTACTTTTCTAGATCTCCCCGAAATCGCGTGACCAGAATATTTGTTCGCAAGTCGTATCCCGGAACGCTTTAAAAGTTTAGCAATAGAAAAAATCTGCGATGTCTGTGACATGAAAACTTAAGTTAGCATAGGTTCCGTAGTAAAGGAATACAGTCGAACAAACTTCTTATCTTTTACATTTCGCATGAAGCCTTGGACTAAAAAGTTTTTACAGCGGTGGGCCACATCATCTGAAAACATCAACGCCGTGGCCCTGGCTAAGGCAACTGAAGAAACACGGTTGGGTTTTATTCAGTAAAAGTCTGACACGCCCCCCGCTCCGCCCAGAGCAGGAGAAGTTATTGGATAATTTCCCACCCAAAAAAGTCTGAAAACTAGTTTTACCAACGGGTATCGTGTTACTCAGTAACTGGGTTGTGGATGTCAGATAGGCAGTCGCTTCATATAAAATAATTATATTCAGCTGTATTCGGTTAGACTGGAAGCGGACACCAACATAAGAGAAAGTGCTAGGCAGTTTATTTGAGGTTTTCAAATGTCTTTGTGCATGTGAGATTTTTGTTAATTACCGCACGTATTAATCTTAACATCATTTGAGTTTTTAACATTATAGAGGTATGAGGGTGTAAAGTTCACTCATTTTTCATAGCAAAAGGAAGATTCTCCGACCAGACGGGTGTTGTGTCTGGCGGGCAACTGCCCCATGATTCGTGTCGGTCCGTTGTATGAATGCTAGTTGCACGGTAAACTCTGCTTGCGAGATGCAGGATATTGCGTGACGTCATTATGACGCGTGGTTCGCATGTGGTGTAGTAGATACCGCTATAATATTCTTATACAACAAAGGCAAATATGACGAAACAAAACTTTCCTTAGATATTTGACTACAGAACCCCAAAACCTTGTAATAGACCCATAATACAGACACATCAGCCTTTATGTCCCCGAAGCAACGTCAAACAACCGCGCCTGTGTTGATTCCACTTTTTGTCACTTTACCCAACTTCGGCGTGTTGGCAACGTTTTGGTTTGGACTTTATTTGGCTTTCATTGAAAAGGGTTAGATTATGCTGACTTGGATATTGATGATTTGTGATTTATTTCTCCAAAGAATACGCTGCTTTTCCACCCAAGGATAACTAAAAGGCTACTAAGTCCGTTTTTGCCCTGCAAGAGGGACTATAAAGGGATTTTTATAACCCTACATGTATGTAGAAGAAATTACGAAAAGTTGAAAAGTAAATCGAAAGGTCATTAAGGGCCTATACTACCTCAAATGGCTTAGCATGATCCTCCGTTATGTCGAAAATACTACAGCATTAATTTTGAAATTTTATAGTAAAGTTGAGGATTAATGCTAGGTCTTATGTTAGACGAAAACACGATTTCATAAAATTTTCTCGATAGAAAAAAAATCCAAAGTTACCTCCAAACCGAACAATAAACCGCTGGTATTAAAAAAATACTTCAAATTAGACCATGAAACTTTGTATACTAACCGAACTAACTATAAAGCAGGTCTTATGTTATTTACTTTTTTTTAATTACAATTATTTTCACAGTAAAAAGCAAATACCTAAACTATTGGCGCTGCCTGCCGCCTAGCACCGCACTCTGTCTCGCTCTCACTCAGTCTGCGAGCAGTATCGTGCGAGCGAGATAAAGAGTGAATTTTAGCTGAGGTAGTGTAGGCTCTTAAGTATTGACTGTTGTTGAATCGATCCTTTATCACAGTCTCTATCAAAATAGATTAAATTGCGTACTAGTTTTAGAACCCGTGAGTGTGTTTCGCCATTTCTTCACAAGGGGCAGCCAAGTAGGAAATGTCGACTCCTATTATTACCTTATTGTTATTTATCTTTTAATAGGACTTATAAAAATGATTTCGATATATTTTACAGAATAAACCGTTTCGTTTAATTTCTTATCACGAGCATTCCCTTTTCACTTTCACGAGCTTTTCGACGCGACGAACATTCATTCGTGCTCACGGCGAGGACAGTCCATAATGCAGACCAAATTAACTGAACTGTTGGTATACTTTTACTACAATGCTATTAATAGTAGTAGTTTTCTGGTTAATAATTCACGTTTGGTTATGTTTGGAGTGCAACGGGTTCATATAGGACTCGACGACCTTTCGCTTTCGCCTGTTGGGCTTCTATAAAATTATATCGATGCCTCATAGGTGAATTCTTTGTAACTATAATTATCAACATGCAGTTGAATCAATAGACAGCTGAAGCTAGACAATACGTTCTCAGGCTTTAAACAAACTTAACATGACATCGTAGTATCTAGATTTCCTAGTATTTACCTTAGTCTGAAGGCTTCTGATGTTTGTTTCTGCGATTTGAATCATTGACTTGTTTGTTGAAGGTAACTTAGGCTTCCAGTTAATACGGATAGTATTATAGATAATTGTATTTCGATATTGTATGTAGGTTATTATTTACATATTGACGTGTATTAGCTGACATCAAGATCTAACTGAACAGACATATTATGTTCTGCTGGGGAGTATGTTGCGCCACTTCTTTCCAGCAAAATCACTAGGAATTTTTGAAGGGCGGGCGTTTTGGGGGACTGTCTTATGTAATTTTGACATTAAAATAATGTTGCTAGTTTGAATAAATGACTTTTGGTTTTGCCAAAAAACTTATGGATTGTCGGTAACTTAAACATTATGAATAGAGTTTATTCTAAAGATCCCTTTTAAATAATACCTTAAAATCCTAAGTCCCAATACAAGGCAAATACGTCTTCTCTCATAGAGAATGCCAAGCAATACGGTTTCTCAGTGCACGTAGGCAATTCCAGATTGTTATTTAAAACAAAAAACTCTCTCAGAAAGTTAGTTACGAAAAAGAGTGTAACTTTCGCGGCCTATTCTCGTTTGAGGTCAACTAGCATTGCGTTAAGTGGAGTTGGTTCTAAATAGGCCTGACTTCTAAGTGAAACACAAATAATACAGATCGGTTTTATATATAATTAGCTTTTGCCCGCGATTTTTCCGTGTAAAATTTCTTGTTTTCACATAAAATACAGGCACGCGCAAACTGTAACTATGAATTCAACATAAGATTCTAGAATCTAGACAACATAATCGTATTTATTTTTCGTCGCTTACCTTAAAAAAAAACATGTTTCATAGAAAAGTGCAATCGATCATCGATGCAGTCAAAATGATATATATAGAACAGATAATTATTTTTTTAAATAACCAATGAAAAAGGGCTTTGAAGATCCGTGGCTTACCTACTGTCGCGCCATTTTGAAAATGGCGGCCACGCATTAGGCCATGTAAATCGAAAGCTGACATCAATAATAATAAAATAAAAATAATAATAAAAATCAAACCTCCTGAAGTGTCACGTTTCCAAGATATTAACGTTCAATATTGATGTTTGTCAATATTTTCATAATACTATTTACACTAGATACGTACTAAATTAAAAGACTAACCCTCCTACCCCCTCTTATCTTAAAGAACGTTTCAAGTTCCTTCATGACACACTTATTAGATATCTGAGGTCATCGGAAAAACTGAGACTAGAGATGCCGATGCATTCCACCAGTTTCTTTAACAAATCTTTTACTGTTCAAGCAGTACGGTTATGGAATGACTTGCTCGTGTCGGTAAGGCGTGCTGAATCTTTGTCCACTTTTAAAGATATGATAAAAAACACTTCCTTTTTTTGTGATGGGAAATTATCAAATGACCCCTCCCGCTTTGGGTGGAGCAGAAGGGAGTGTCAGACTCATACCGACTAAAACTCACCCGTTTTTCTTCCTTAGCCCTTTATGTTCCGGGGTAGCGGTAACCCTTTCGGACAATCCCGCTGCCCCGGCAGGCATCGGCCCTTACGGGCCCCTTCCCTATTGCTGACATCTCTTTGAGGCGCGCGTGGAACACGTACGCGCCGTCGGGCACGGGCCTGGTCCTGATCGGACGGTGAGTTCACAGGCCTCTCTCGAGACGGAATGGGGTGGCGTGGGTTGTTCGACGTCACATGGCTTCGATATTTATAGGATATGCCGGTTTCTTCACAATGTTTTCCTCCACCAATTTGAGAGCAGTGGTGATTAAATAATTTACACAAAGTAAAGGGCCCGCGACCACAGTTCTACTTTGTCAATGCCAATTTCTTGAATAAGAGCTTTGGAATGACTTCTACAATGAGCAATTAATAAGGAAATTGCTATACGAGTAGTTAGCACGATTGACGGCGAGGACCCTCATTCCTCTTGACGTTATCTTTATGGGCTTACCTACTTGTATGTTCAAAGATGAGCCTAGCTATAGATTATAGTCTCAACTATTCAGTTTTTATCTAATCTATTCCTGTAAAAGGTGTTTTTTCTTTATATACCATGACTCAAGGATATGAATAAGATCATATCAAAGAATCAACTGGCATATGAATTATTTTTCAATTATTATTTTTTTTTGTTTTCATTTTTCATCCTACTAATCCTACTAATATTATAAATGCGAAAGTTTGTGAGGATGGATGGATGGATGTTTGTTACTCTTTCACGCAAAAACTACTGAACGGATTTTGATTAAACTTTACAGTAATATAGTTTATACATCAGAATAACACATAGGATACTTTTTATCCCGATATTCCCACGGGATCAAAACTTACGCGGGTGAAACCGCGGGGCGCAGTTAGTATAAAATAATTCGACAAAGTCACGATTAGTAATGTAAAACATACTTACATGAAATAAGACAACATCGTATTTTCTTAGCTTTAATTATGAATTATTGGTTTGAATGAAAATGAATTACTCGTATTTATCGATGAAACGACTACTAGCGACAGGAGACTAATGAGACAATACTGCAGGTCACATTGTGGCGGTTATAAAACGCCACATGCAAACTAAGCACACTGACGTCACGCAAAATCCTACATCGCGCAAGCAAAGTTTACCGCACGACTAGCATATATACAACGTCCCGACATCAATCGGCTGGCAGTAGCCCACCTTACCTCCTTTTCTATGGATGATGAGTGAATTTCACCCTGCTCCTCATTCCTCTTTAATTTGGCTTGCTCTGTATGCCGAAAATCTATCTTGAAGATCAAAATGTTATGTCCTACGTTTCTTAGATATGTTAACCAACCCTTGGCGTCATCGTTTTATTGTTCCGTACTCAGTTATGATACATTTCAGTATTTTAAGTACGGTTCTGTCCATTTTCTGTACTTTATATTAATGGTTATGTGGGTACAAACTATTATGGGATTATTACACCGTGACCCTTGTTTGAATTTCGTATTCTACATGTTGTTCTACATTTAAATGTTGATCGGTCGTTTGTTCAAAGTTGGTTATTAAAAGACAGTCTGGTTTTGTTTGTGATACGTTTTTGTTTCATAATTATTTTCTTTTTAAACTGCGTCTTGCTAAAATTTCACGTGACGCAATCAATCAGACCCGAACCAACTATGCATACAAATATTTACTCTATCCAAAAATCGAAATCTGGATAAATGTATGTTACAGTAAAATAAAATCGTCGATTTCAAATTCAAAATAAACTATTAATCATTTAAAATAGACGGCAACATATGACAAGATTTTACGGAAAATATCACAAACAGAAACTATTACCAAAATGGAACAGTCACGAACATGATAAATCTACCCGCTTGATGTGACCAAATACAAATAAAACATGGCTGACAACCGAATGAAAAATTAAACGATTGCGAATCCCGAGATTCGATGAAAGGAATCGAATCGTTTATCTCCTATCTGCGACGGATTGAGAGATTGATTTTGAAGTAAGTGTGGCTCAATTTGTGCCTTGAAGGACACTTAGATATTACAAAGTGGTAGGTATAATAGTTACCAGATAAAGTGAAAATTGTTCGCAAGAATAAATTATTATAAAGTAATCTTTTTTAAAAAGGTGTATTGCTTGGGTAACCTTTTAGCACAAGTAGTTCCAGAACTCTTAAAAAGATGTGCTCGTTTCAGCCAGCATAAGTGTCTAAATAAGTGTATTTACATTCAAATGAAAGACTAATAAATCTTGAAGGATTTCGTATGTTAAATCTGTTTACATATGCAACCTTGAGCAAATCATCAATTCTGTACGTAGCCTTGGAAAGAGATATTCTGAACCATTTATCATTTTATGCTTTTATCTGATACTAAAAGGGTGAGGAGGTACAGAAAGATCGGATGAAGAAAAATGTCGAATGAATTACTGTGAGGTATTCACTACCTACTAATAGTTATGACGCCATACTTTACTTTATTATTTACTAGCTTCTGTCCGCGACTCCGTCCGCGTGAAATTTCTCGCTCCCCCGATCCACCCCGTCGCATTGCATCGCCTGACCGCTATTACTTCGTTTTTGCTCCGACTTTTTTGCTCCATAGGACACGGGTTGTCCTACTGTGTTGTCAAATAGCCTATCATACCTTCCTCAAGAATTGTGCTATCAAATGCAAAGATTTTTTAAAATCCGATTTGTAGTAAGAGTTTAGCGCGTTCAAACAAACATGGCAAACTCATCAGCTTTATTATTACTATACTCGTAGATATGGAAGATTAAAATACCTCACTCAGTTTCATGCTGTGAAGTCTGGTGATCAGTATTATTTAATTTTCTATTTTGCACAAGAAGAGGTTTTTATCATACAGAGCTGTCCTAGTAGAAAATAAATCGAAATGTTTTGAACCGTTAATTTCACTAAAGGCTGATTTTTCCAACGCCGCATAATTTTATTTGAAGTATAATTTTGAATTTTTGACAGTTTTTCCATACGAATTCTGTTAGACGTCAATTTTATACCACGAATAAAAATTATATGCCGATTGAAAAAAAGCCCTTAAACAAGGATATGATCTACGACATATATTTTTTTCTGGACCTAAATACACAAATTTGACCGTGCAAAAACGATTCTAAAACAAGCTGATTCGGGTTACCCCCGTTAAATAATGGGTCTTAATACCGCTTCTTCCCTGCCTTCCTCTGAAGTCCTTAAAACCATTCTTCTTAAACTAAGCGATAAATCACGACATTCGTCGCTCGGAATGTCGTGATGGCGCAGTGGTTAAACCCTAGCCTCTCTTGCAAGAGGTTGTGGGTTCAAATCCGGGCAAGTACCTATGTGACTTTTTCAATTCATATGTGCGTTCTGAGTCAATCGTGGATATTACTGATATCGAAAGGAAAAATATCATGAGGAAACCTGGACTTATAGATATTTTTTTTTTCATTAATTTTTCTCGAGTAGTCATGAGCAGGTCTACCGTCTGGTGCCCGCTTATCATTGAATTTTGGGACACGTTGTATATAATGATGTTTTGAATGACCTCACCCAGCAGCTTCGCTCATAATATAAAGGCCAACGGTTCAGTTACTTCAGTATCCGATAAGGCCCATGAATACCCAACGTATGCCCAAAATAAGGCCTTGTAACACCAGAATGGCTCGGAAACAATGCTCGGTATTGACTATCTATTCTTAGCAAGCACATATAGATCGGAACATGGCTGCCGATACTTTGTACAATGAACCGACGTCAGGGAATTTAGGCAGGGTAATTGGTGATCGATATTATGTTAGTAGTGGACGATAAACACAAAGATATGTATTCTTTGGGTATGGTAGGTACAAAGTCGGTTAGTCCTACTAATATTATAAATGCGAAAGTTTGTATGTATGGATGTATGGATGTTTGTTACTCTTTCACGCGAAAACTACTGAACGGATTTTGATGAAACTTTACAGTAATATAGTTTATACATCAGAATAACACATAGGATACTTTTTATCCCGATATTCCCACGGGATCGAAACTTACGCGGGTGAAACCGCGGGGCGCAGCTAGTATATTATATAGTTATGTTTAAAATAATACACGTGGGTATAAAACCCAAGTTATATGCAACTGATACTCTAATACATACTAATAATACTAAACACTTAAACTATAGACATAAATATACTCGATTATATAATATAAGTAATGTAAAATAAAAACACAAGAATAACAATATTTGTTTTATAGCGTAAGTATATGGCTAGTGTAGTATTTATGTAGCGGTACTATAACGCCATATGCGAACAAAATGTCATACTGACGTCACGCAAAATCTTGCATCTCGCAAGCAGAGTTTACCGCGCAGTTACGGCCCGACATGAATCATTGGGCAGTTGTCCGCTGGACACAACACCCGTCTGATTGGAGGATCCTCCATTTTCTATAGAGGATGAAAAAAATTTACACCCTGTTCCTCATACCCTACTTATAATAAAAAATTATTTGGAGAAGCTAACTTTTTATATTTTTTTGTAGAGATGAAATGGTATCGTAATGATAATGATAGTGGAAGCAATTTCTTGGCAGAGAATAGGAATTTGATTTAGGAAATATGTAACTGATCCTCTTGAAACTTATTGTCCTTCTAATGATGTACGCTTTTTAAAGTTAATGAATCTCTACAATATTTTTGGGATTTTAATGAAGCAAACTTTTTTAATAAAATTAAGCCTCTTTTAAACTTTTTTTTTATTTGTTTGATCCGCTTTTAACGTTGTTTCTTTTGGTTTGCGATTATATTTTTAGCATGGTTTTAAATTTTCGAAGTTAAGTTCGGATAGACCGTGACCAACCACGAACGAGCCGATTTAGTCGCAGTAACTGAGCTAGGGCACCCCAACCAAATAGGTTATGTTAGTACTGTGGCCAAACTGCGCGCGAGCCGAGCAAGCGAAGCAAAACAGTGCTGCGGTATGATGATATTCAATTTTTAGGGCAGTAAAATAGGAAATATTTGAGGTTCGATTAAATACATGCCATTTGGTTATCGCTAGTGCGAAACATTTTGACTTAACTACAGTTGAAGTGCATTTGTCGCACCTATTGAGCCTACCACAACCGCAGCCTGCACAGCTGGGCGTATATACATTATACGTATATACAGGGTTACTTTTTAATGACCAGCCAAATTTAAGTGTATGGTACAGACCAGTAAACTAAACAACTTTCTCCATGGAACCCACATCGTAGTCGCGAGTAAAAATTCAGTTATCCCATACATTTAGGTCGAGTAGGTATTGAAGTTTTTTATGGGACAGTTGATAAATTTTTTGCGATTACGATATTGGTCCCATGCAGAAAGTTCCACACCCTTAAATTTGGCTAGTCATTGAAAACTAACCCTGTACATCTCTTTCCCACACTGAATCTATCTAATCTAACTAGCCTGTATTTTCCCGATGCAGGGCAAAAGCTCTCCCTTTTCCACACAATTCTGTCTTTTGAGAGTGCCGGCCAGTCCCTAAGGTAGGAGTCAAGCACGTCCCGCCAACTTTGTCTTGGCCCCCCGCGATGGCATCGTGCGTTTAATAATAATAAATCTTTTTTTTTCAGACTATAGATCCTTATCATATGAAAACACGTTAAATAATGGTTACTATGACACTGGTTGTTTTAATATTGGCAATAAGCCAGAAACTTTTATAGAGAATTTATAGCATGAGTGTAGATAATAATAAAATAAAACTAATTACGTCACATATATGAATGACGGTCTGTGTGCTGCCATCCAGTGACATATTATTTGGCCATCCACAGCACAGCCATACAGTAGCCGCAAGGCTGTTGGGGCTGTCACGTACCCGACGCATCAGTGATGCGATTCGCAGACGCAGCAGCGAGCCGAAATCCGGAACCGTGCGTCCGCGAACATTCCCGACGCGCTACAGAAGCGCGGGAACCCCAGCATCACCCGGAATGTGTTATTAATCGAGCTCTGTGCATAACTGACCCATAGGGTGCACGTATACAGCGACTGGCAGTAGGCCCTGAATAGTGTTATTTTAACCTTCCGCGTACACCGTGCGAACCCGCAAGCCAGCATGTTACACCTGACAGCCAACGCTCTACGTTCCCTCTCTAAATCGTTGTCATCCGACACCCTATCGATGACCCAGTGGAGGTCTGCCCCGCGTGGGCGGAGCACCGCCGTGTTCTCGTAGAGGCGATCGGCAGCGGCGGCGACCTCTCGCGCCCGGCCCTGGTTCAAGCCATGGTCCGGGGCGAGAGGGAGTGAGAGGCAGTCACCTCCTTCTGCGAAGCAGTTATGGTAGCGAAGGAGGTGGCGGGACGCCTGAGGGAAAGAGCCTCACGTCCCAGCCGCCGCGGGAGACGCCCCGGGCGTCGGGAGCCGCGTGACGACTCCCGGCCACCGTAGGTGCGGGCCTGTGGGCGGAGAGAAATGGGTAACTCTCCGTCCGATCAGGATCAGGCCCGTGCTGGACAGCGCGTACGTGTTCCACACGTGCCTCAAAGAGATTTCAGCAATAAGGAAGGGGCCCGTAAGGGCCGTTGTCTGCCGGGGGCGCGGGATTATCCGAAAGGGTTACCGCTGCCCCGGAACATAAAGGGCTAAGGAACGCGGGTGGGTTTTAGTCAGTAAGAGTCTGACACTCCCTTCTGCTCCACCTTGAGCGGGAGGGATCATTTGATTTTATAGTCATTTGACATTATAGTATTTGGTAAATAATTGGTATCTATACAATTAATTTTTTTGACTTCATTAGTATTTTGTGTTTCAAGAACTGTGTCTGAGTAAACGCTATTATTTCTTTCTGAAACAACTATTTATCTGTTAATTCTAATAATAATTTAAAATAATAACATTCAATGGAGATTCGTTGCCTACAATACATGGCAAAAAGGTAGCCTACGCTTACAAAGAACACGTAAAATGAAGTCACAATTTACTGCTGAAAAAGCTATTTTAAAAATATCGCACCATAGGAATTCGCGACACGTTTCTCGTTTGTAAAATTCACACGTGACCGGAGCTAGGATATCCGTATTATGTGATAGAAAAGAAGGTAATGTCACAGTTTGTTGAGTCTAGTAGTATATGAGTGAGATTTTGAGCAAATAGACAGTTGGAGTACCAACTGTTTATTTGTTGTCTCAAAATTATGGATCTATGCTGCCAGTACTGAGAGCTCGTAAAGCTTCGTCAGTGCTCCAGTAGAGAGCTTTACGAGCTCCATAATTCCATAACACAATTTCAATCGCAATCCGAGAGTTTCGAAGCATATTGCTAATCCATTGCTTCATAGGTTTGGAAAATACGTCTGCTCAACAAAGTAAATAACGTAATGAACGTGGATGAATTGTCAAAATAAAACCCATTGCGATCCATTGTAATTTTATGAGTGTCACGCAATTACCCCGCGGGACTAGTAAATTATGCCAATGTTTGTCATATTACTTCAATAATTATTCGTCCAAATATGAAGCCTTCTGTTTTTGTCTGCTATTATCTAATATATAAAATTCTCGTGTCACAGTGTTAGTTACCATACTCCTCCGAAACGGCTGGACCGATTTGTATGAAATTTTGTGTGCATATCGGGTAGGTCTAAGAATCTTCTCTTCTTATCTTTTTTTTTTTTTGTAAAACGACGTATGCGGGGTCAGCTAATACTGTATGTATTTTTGTAACGAATTGGCTCAAAAAGTACTGGACCGATTTTAAAAATTCTTTCACCATTTGAATGCTACATTATCACTGATTAATATACTTAGGCTTTTTTTTTCTTTTATTTTCCCACCCGTGCGAAGCCGGGACGGGCCGCTAGTCGTTTATATAACAAAAAAACTACTTAGCTATATAAGGTGTAACAGAACAGACGCAAGTCCTGAAAGTCGACGTTCGAAAGAACGACGTTTGCGGGGTCAGCTAGTATTTTTATAAATTAACTTGCTGAACCCACCACTTCGTTTGCGAGCATGTCGGAAAACAAATAAGATAAGTCTGATAACCAGTCTTAACAAAGGGTATTGTATTGCCCGATAACTGGGTTGCGGAGGTCAGATAGGCAGTAGCTCTATGTAACATACTGGTATTCAGCTGCATCCGGTTGGACTAGAAGCCGACGTCAACATACTAGTTAGGTTAAGGCTAAGCAGATTGATGTCATTTGTTTCAAACGTGGCAAAACAATTACGAGGTCGACTATACAACCCTATACAAACATTTGTTTGTGTACACAAATTATTGTAAATGTGAAAGTTTCGCATCAATGTACGTCTGTTTGACCGCCTCTCGGCATTAAGAACCTTTTAGCCGGATTTTGGATCAACACTGAGCATTAAATATTCAAAGCCTATCAATATTTTATTCTCATTCGAAATAATTTTTCTCCTTTCAAAAAAACAAAAAAAAAAAAACGACCCAGTTGTCCAAATGACAACGTTAAAAGCCAAACAAACTTTATTAAGCTAATGGATGTCGTAGCTTTCAAAATCCCTTTTTACAACATCGTGGAAAGTATTTTAACAAAAACATAAACATGCATACTGTAATACTTGTATGGATGGTAAGGGCGACAACACATTGCATAATACGCGGCAAAAAAGCAAAGTCTAAGACCGCTTTCACACTTAGGCGACTTCAGCAGCGCGACAGTCGCTTGGTGAAGGTCGGTGATGAGTCAGTGTTGCAAGCGCACTTGGTTATAGACTGCACAATAAGCGAGTTTGACACCGAACGATTAGATCCCAACTGAGGCGCAGCAGCCGCGCTGCTACCGCGCGGCTGTTCCTAAAACATGAAGGCATCTGCTTCTGCCGTGCTACTATCGCGCTGCTAACGTTATAATGTGAAAGCGGCCTTAGTGATCCAGCATACACAGTCGCATACAAATTATGATATATATGTTATAACATACCGTTCTATTTTTGCATTGAAAATAAAATTATGAAAAGATAATCTTAGAAAAGTGACTTATTAGGTTACCCCAAAATAGTATTCGTTCTTCAAAAGACCATTTCAGACATAAATCTACATGGTCATCACATCATCTGACCAAGATTATGTCTGGAATTTAAGAGACTGTGACCTGTGTGTTTTTTCGCCCTTTCTTCTCAGTGTACCTAGTCGAAATACTGACCTCACCAGTTTTTAAAATATGATTGACGTGTAAAAGTATTTGAAACCTACTAACAGAAATAAAATCATTTATCACTGTTAGTAGGCAATCAGTACACATTATTATTACAGACTTAAACACTGTGATTTTCTACCACGCTTATATCCATAACGCGACAACCACAAAAACAGATCGCGTGACCGCGCGACGTCCTGTGTGGCTAATCCCTTAGGCTTTATCCCTTATCCTTTTTATACGTTTGCGGACCGACAGGGTCGACAGTCCAACCGCGAAGGGGCGGCTAGTGGAAAATTAGCTATCTTGTGCCTCTCTGTCCCGTTTATAACTTAGATGTGTATAAACTTGAAAACTGATTTTGTGAAACGAAATGTTTGCGAAAGAGTCGAAAGTTCTATTAAAACTGCCGAAATATTTTATTGTTGTTTTTGCTAGATGGTCATTTACGGCACTTCCTTTTATAAGTCGCGAAATATAGACATCAAATTATATTTATGTTGATTTCAAGAGCAGAGGCAGGGTTGCCCAACGGTATCGACCCCGACTTACGAGTTGTAAGTCGTGAGTTCAAATCCAGGCAGGCACTTTACTTTGTGTATTTTATTTCTTCACCACTGCTGCTCTCGAAATGGTGAAAGAAAACATGGTGACGAAACCGGTATATCCTAAAACCATAAAATTCTAAGACTTGTGACATACGCCAGCCCGCACTGGGCCCGCGTGGTGTATTACGGCCCACTCCTTCTCACAGAGAGGAGGCCTGTTTCCCAGCAGTGGCAAGATTATAGGCTCATTATTTTTGTCAAAAACTATTGGTTGTCACTAAGTAATCACTAAGTAAGCATACCAATAAATTCTAAATTGAAAATGGCGGAGGTGATAAAGGTATTGTTTTTTGGACAGTCACTTAACTTTATCCGAATGTTGACGTTTTATTGTTGAAAGTGAGTGGATAAGCTTTGATCTTGAAGTTACAAAGCTGGGGTAAGCCTATTGTGTGAGAATGCTCAGTCTTGTTTCACAGACAATTACGGGGTAGACCGACCGAGCAGTTTAGTGATTGACTTTACTGAGTGGCTCAATATTGCTTGTGCTATACAAACAAGACAATGACAACAGACATGTCTCTTGATCAGACAGAACCTAGAATTTTGTAGAATAGAAAAGTATAGAGAGAAAAATTGTTTCGTGGATATTTTTTTAGATTTTTTGGTGGGTTGCTACATTTTACTTAAGTATTTAAATATCAGTCAGAGTTATAGTTCAAGAGGGATTGTGGCTAAGTTATAACAGCCACACGGGTCGATCGATCAGGTTAAGCCACGCTTGCCGCGGTTGGTCTGTGGATGGGTGACCATCTTTATATACCAAGACCCCTCCGTGCCTCAGAAAACAAGTTAAGCCGTTGGGCTTGGCTGTCATTTGAGGATCTTTGACAATCGTTAGAAAGTCTGACAAGTCTGCAGATGATGATCTGCCTAGCCTTTTCCCAAGTATGTTAGTGTCGGCTTTCAGTCTAACCGGATGCAGCTGAATACCAGTATTTTACATGTAGCGACTGCCTATCTGACCTCCACAACCTAGTTAAGTACTCGGTAATACGATACCCCTTGGTAATAGACTGGTTGTCAGACTTTCGGGCGTCTGACTACCCGTAACGACTATCAAAGATCCACGAATGACAGTCGGAACCATCGGCTTAACGTGCTTTCCGAGGCACGGAGGGGTCTCGTTATGTAAAGATAGTCACCCATCCACAGACCAACCGCGGCAAGCGTAGCTTAACCTGATCGATCGGCCTGTGCGGCTGTTATTATTTAGCCACGGGCCCCTCGGGAAAGGCTAGGCAGATGATGATGATATTAGTTTATCAGACAGTTAAAAAAAAAATCCAAAATGTGTGCCTGAAAATGGTGGCAGTTCAATGCAGCCAAGACTGTCAGCTTTATTTCAGCTATGACTAGCTCACAATCAATTTCTACCCCAGCAAGAGAAAAGGAATTAGTCATCATTCAGGAAAGCCGAAATCGACATTGAAAGTTCCGAATTAGCAGATCTGTTTAAAAACAAATTAGGGAACTAATCATTCAAAACGTCGATTTCCGACATTTCGGCTTTATCTAGATTGGCAAAATTCGAACACCAACGCATCTGTAGGTAGATATTCATCTAAATCAACGTCCAATCATTGGGAATTTTACACACTAGAAAAAAGTTGTAATTTGGCAATAAATAAAAATATGTAGGTAACTACAATCTCCACAGTAGGAGGATCGGGCGGTTTAGATCTAAAGAGCGTTTGCGGCACATACAATGGCCCACCTTCCATCCTGCGTCGTATGCTCTGTCATCTGTGCACTTAAGAATAATAATTATTATTATTGTTAATAAGGAATTTATTTATTAATTTTATTCGACTATTGCTGCCAATAAGCCTGATATAGTGGTGGTGGATCAATCAGAGCGACGCGCAATGATTGTTGAGACATGATGACAACCTCGTGATAGCCGAGAAACATAAACAAATCAAGTCTATTAAGAACTTCTGATATTTGACATTTCCAAAATGGCGGATCACAATCTGGCACTAGTTTGCTTAGTAGGTAATCACATCGACATTGCTCCGCAATTATCAGCTATTGTATGGGATAAGTACCAACATAGCCTTTAGTGGAAATTCTACACTATTGTCGCTTGTTTTTAGCCGACTTCAAAAAAGGAGGAGGTTCTCAATTCGGATGTTCATATTTTTTTTAATTTATGTTCGGGCATAGCTCAGTCTTATAACCGTTCCGTCATAAACGGATTTGCAAAATTCTTTTTTTGTTCGAATGATGTGTATTCCGAATATTCCCATTTACATTTTGTAAAGATCTGATGATGAGTTTCGGAGACTAACAACGGAACTCTTCAATTAATGCCAGCAAATCACCCGCGATTGATTGCTGATATCGCATATGTATGCATTGTTTACACAATCACACAAAATATACATCACGCCTGTACATTCTGAAGGGGTACGCAGATGTGATCAATAATAGGATTTTTTTCCACTTAGTTTATATTGATGATTTGTTTTAACAGCTTCCTGTCACTGATATTTACCAAGTATGAGTTTTTGTGGGGTGGGTACAACTAAAAGGTAAAATATAAAAACTGTTTTACAAAAAAAAAAACTGACTTCCAAAAAAAAAAATACAAAATGAAAAATAACTTTAATTTCTGAAATCGGTGTCAAAAACGAAAATGAGGAACCAACGACACCGACTTCCAAAATTCAAGTTGTTTTTCACTTTGTAATTTTTTTCTGGACTTTGGTTTTTTTTTTTTGTAAAAAAGTTTTTTATCATAGGCCTCCTTGCCATTTAGCCCAAGTGACTTTGGGCCACACCCAGAATATTCGATTTCTCTGCCATAATGATACTGTGTTAATATTAGCACTGCTCTTATCGTTAATTAGTGTAGCCTCTTGTGATCCCTACATTGAAATAATGTGGTAAGTGCTCATAAAGATAACCGTTATGGTCTTCACAAAACCTTGTTGTAATGCCAATTAGCATTTAAGATGCTTCTTTCGACGAAAAACCTGTCCTGATTGTGCGAGGAGCTAAAACTTTTAGCTTGTATATACAGGGTTACTGGTAACTCGACCACTTCCTTGCAGGAAGTGATAGGGGAGCTAAAATGTGATAAATTTAACCCCCCATATGTATGGCCGAAAACTAATACTTTTACAGTTATTTGAAATTTTTGTAATTATTTGTACGAGTAGTTACATTTTTTTTTTTTTTTTCAATTAGATGTTGTCGTGGCTGTTTAGACATTTCGTTCGCGAACAAAGACACTAATTTCTCATAACACAATACTACGACGCTCTAGCGCCGCGCGATCTGCCCGCTGGCTTCGAGACCGAGTCTGCGTTGCCGCGCCGCTCCCCGCGCCGCAGCCTCGCAATCGCTGACTTCGTGACCGTGGCCTTAGAGCTAGCAACTAAAAACGAGTTGGTGACCAATGAGCAGCAAGTACACGATCCTGACAAACATTTTTTTTTTTATTTCAATTCATGGGTTATTGCAGTTCAACCTATGAGGTTGTCGTCTGCTTAACTCAGCTTGCCTGTGGATGCCTCAATAAATTAAGGCCTCCAGCCAGAGCTTAAAAAACTTAAAAACTAAGCGACTAAACGCCAAGGGCACCCCCTGTGGAGTACGGACCTCGGCTTAGGGCGTCGCTGGGGAGGACAGCAAGGGACAGGCTGGATCGGAATTATTTAGGGACGAATTTAAAACTACAGGCTCAGCAGCTCGTGTTGGCTCGAGCAAGAGTCAGGGCAGACATAGACATGGTATGGGGACGGTAGGACGGCTGTCGGGACTTGTACTTTCTGAGAGTATAGGTGGTCTTACTACTCTCCTGTAGGAGGTTCGTGGCGTCGTCGGGGATGGTAAGGGTATGCCTCAGTCGGCGAATCCTACTTATGCGAAAGGGAGTATATCGGGCGGCGTGACGATCCATTACTCGATGGTATGCGTATGTACTAGCGGGGCCCAGAATCATGTGCTGAATGGTTACAGTTTGCGCGTCTATGTACAGACGCCAGCACTCTTCTTAAATAGATTTTCTTTAATCGATTTTCAACTTTATCGCCAAAACATATGGTTCAAAGTTGATTGGGAAAATTTGACAGTTTCGGGTAGCTTGATGTACTTGCGACTGAAAGTTGATAGCGAGTCGCTTCTTCGTCGACGGTGGGACCTCATCGAGGCTTAACGTATGTGTCGGTATGGACCTAATGCACTGCGTTGTTTCAAAATTAATCTGCCGAGGGATTTATTTCAAGGTTTTGGTCGGTTTATTCAGATGAGTGAATTCTATTTGAGAATTATGTAGGTTATTGTTGGTTTGTGAGTTAGATTTTATGTTGTGTGCGATGGGTGACGTCGGGTTGTTTCATTTCAGACCATTCGATTTCTTTACTTGTAGAAGAGAACTATAAAATAAATTGAGCTATTCTAGCTTTCAATGCAGCAAATTATTTTTAAGTAATTAAATTCATTGGCATTTTTTTACCATCAGTTGTTCTGGTGGTCGGCAGTGTTATGTGCTGGTGTGTGGCACTACTCAGCATTCCCGCTCGACTCCCTTTTTCTTATAGTGGACTGTAGATTGATTTGATTTCCAGGAGATGAGGGATAGAAAGAAGATAAATAACACGCACTTGTTACCTTGAACGCCAATCCGAAGACATCTTTATTCGCACTTGTCAAAGGAATGTCACAATACAACTGTCAGCTGATCTGTCAAGATGACAGTAGTACAATGTCACAATGTGTAAATATTAACTAAAATGTTGCAACTTCCAACACCAGTCTTTATTGCTCTTTGTACACACATGTTTTTCGTGCCGTGAAAAGTTAGGTACGGTTTTTTTCTGTTTATACGCCGTACCGCAAAAAAACGGTGCCGTGTACAAAGGGCCTAAGAGATGCCAGAAAAGCCGTGTAGCCTAGATTTGCTGAATTTTTTTCTACGCCCAACTAAAATAAGCAACACTATCGATACACAAATAAGATACAAATCCGACAGTAAAAGGTTCTTCTTTTGAATCGATCCAAAGGTTATCTTTAAAAAGAGCACTTTTAGCGAACAGATCGCCCATTGTGTCACTCTATTTAAAATGTCTCCATTTATATCTGCAACAAGTTGCTGCCCGCGACTTCGTTCGCGTGCCTTATACCTTTAACTTTTCTTACCCTAAGTTACTCCGCATAACATCAGCTATCTGCCAGCGAAAGTCTCGACAAAATTGGTGCAGGTGTTTCGGAGATTAACCGGAACAAAACAGAGATACAGTAAGATAAAAAAAATACATACTTTCATACCTATTTAGCATTTAGTAAACAGGTGTTATTTTGACATTGCAAATACATAGACACTTCCATTTTATTTATTTGTATAGCATAACTAATATTATAAATGCGAAAGTAACTTTGTTTGTTACGCTTTCACGCTAAAACCATATAGACCATAAGCTGAAGAAGGACATATGTTACTTTTCATCCTCAATCGTAGACAAAGTCACGGGCAACAGCTGGTGTATGTACAGAATTTTGTGGTGTACATAATAAAGAATAGGTAATTTTTCAAAATTAAAATAAATTCAGTACCGACAAAAATAGAGTATTCGTTGCACAAAAAAAGTGCATTCGTGCAATATATTGGCTTCAACCTGATGAATCTTGCAGGTCAATTTTTAAGGAACTTGGTTTGTTACCGCTACCCTCTCTCTATATCTATGAAGTATGCATGTTTGTTAAAAAGCATAAAGATGTATTTAAAAAGGCAGAGGATGTGTATCCTCGAAAAAGGCGAGATCCTCACAAGCTAATATTAAATGACTTGCCAAGACTGATTAAATATAGTAAAAGCTGTTTAGCCATGTGTGTTCGGATATATAATAAAATTCTAAGTGATTTTAAAACCTTAGATTGTTTAAAAAAAAAAACTACGCAAATGGTTGAACAATAATAATTTTTACAGTATAAAAGAATTTGCTGACGGGGAACATTTTGTAATGTAACCTATATTATTTGTATGCTATGATATAAGCAAAACACGTATGCTCTACTCGTACAATGTGGACGTGACGGGATAGTGCGAGTAGCGGACGTAAGGACTAGCCTCCTGGGGTCCTTCGTCGCTCTGTGCGTAAATTAGTTAAGCTGGATCTGTCACCATAACAGACTAAGAGAAGCTTTGGTAAGACTTTAGGTTCTTACCAGGGGGGAGAGACGTTGGCGACAGCGACCATACCGCCAAATCTGTAGTTACAAGAAGCGAAGATTTTTCAATCAGAAAGATTTTCCTAAAAAAGGTTTGTAACCCATGGATTAGTGGTCAGGGATTCCAGTGAAAGAAAAATAATTACCTTACTAATTATTGTATCTTCAATAATTTGATAATAAAAAATCTGATTATCATTTTAAAATTATCAATAAATTTTTAAGTTTTAGTTTTTCTAATTGAAACCTTAAATACAAGAAAGATTTTTTTTTTCCGTTCCATATAAAGTAGGACCACTTTATTATTGGCAACACTTCGGAAATGTCAGAATTCCTTCGAATACTACTAGACTACTAACTACTACTAGACTCTAATAACAAAGCTGTTATACTTGATGCGGTTATACTCACCTAACTACAATTAAACTCGTACAAAATCAAAATTCTAACAGTTCTAAAGTCCCCAACAGCTTAGCAGAGCACCCCAATATGGCCGCGAACTAGTCCAAATGCATTAAATGCCGCATTGGTTCCATCCATAATTGCAGCGGTAGGCACGAATGTACTGCAGCCAATTAACTGCTTTTAGAATACAAATTGTGCAAATTGGGTACGAGAAGGTGAATCTGAGTGGATGAGGATTTTACATGGAATTGTGCTCGGAATTTTGGATGGAAATTATGTATAATGTGGATTGATACTAAATACAAATTATCTGCTAAATGAAATTAATTGTTGTAGGTTAATTCATTAAACAGTCTGAGTTATTAGAAATCATTGTAACGCTTAGATGAGATCTTACTATAGGCAACTTAGATCTTATAGAGGTTTGAGGAATAGATTGTAAAGTTGACTCATCTTCCATAGAAAAGGGAGGAGCCTCCGATCACTACTACACCTATTCGACGACTGATGACGGGACGTTATACAGGGTGGACAAAAAAACATGGATCAAACGAAGAACATTTTTTTAAATGTTTAATATTGAATAGTTACAATTACATAATTAAATAATTGATCAAATTAATGTTATTATAATACATATTTGTACGCCGTCAAGGTAAAACATGACTGTGATCCTTTCTGCAATGTACTTAACATCTTGCAGCTTTGTGTGTGCATACTCATGTTTCTGACAAATAAATTAACTCTGAACGAAATAAAACGATAGATAAATTAATAAAAAAAAATTAAAAAAAGCATCATCACTACAAAAGTGCTCTTATGATAGTGGGTACCATGATTTATCATCAGTATTGGCACTATTTTCAATATCTTTAGGTCTCACGAAAAATTTTTTGGAACTTAACAACCTTACTGCAAATACTCAAATTGTCATAACTTTTAAGGAAATCAAGTTAGGGCACTGCCTCAGAGATTTTTTTCCTGCAAATAACCCCAACTGTCACCCTGTTTCGTTTGATCCACGATTTTTGCCCACCCTGTATATATGCTAGTTGCATGACAAACTATGCTTGCGCGATGCAAGATCTTGCGGGGCGTCATTCTGATGCGTAGTTGGCTTGTGGCGATGCAAAGACTTGTCGCCGATAATCCATTACTTACTTAAATACTTTCTAAAAGCCATGAGATGCTTGCAATGTACCTATTGATAAATACATTAACGTAATAAGCCATTACTCAATTAACTATATGTGGAGATTACTATAACATAATTATATTTATTGGTTTACTTACTTTACTAAGTACTAAATTAAATGACTAACTAAATAACTTTATGTACAGAGGCCAGCACATTAAGCTACCCCAATCTGTCAAATTTTCCCAATTGATTATGAACCTTATTCTTTTGTAGTAAAGTTGAAAATTGATCAAAGAAACTTGACAGATTGGAGAAGCTTGATGTGCTGGCCTCTGTACAAACAAATACAAAACAACAATTAGGCGTCTCATTTGACAATGAGTAGGTACTTATTTAACAACTTTAGTTTTCTCAAAAATTAATTTCATACATACTTAAAACACATACACCCATCCTAACCTACTATTTTCATCAAGATTAGCAATTAATCATATTTTGACGTGTAATTAACTATATGTTAGAAAAAGTAGTTCTTTTTTGTTCTTCGATGTACTTAAAAACTGCTGGCTTAGTTTTAAAATGGGGAATTAATTCAAAAACTTGGTCGAATGCTTTTTGACATACACCATTGTGTAGCTTCTCTACCTATAAGGATTCAGTACCTTCAGTTTTTTCTGACAACCGACGAAATAGTTTCACGATACGGGGGGTCTAGTATCCACCCATAAAGGGAAACTGGTCAAAGTCATTTATTCGTGCGTTTCGTTTTTGTGCCTGTTCGGTGGGCCGCCTCCACTCTGCTCCAATGTACAGCATAAAGGCAATGACATCATAATTATAACAACACCATAAAAATCCGCCAATATAAGTTTACGATTAACAAATATTAGGTTCCTAAAATTAGACACACACTCTCCGGACATTCAACAAAGTCTGCCTTTGGTCTGATGAATTTCATTAGGGCAAACCACAAAGAATTACTTGCGTCCTAAATGGAAATATATGTCGGTATCCAGCTGATAAACGGGGGTACACTTAGAAGAATATATGAGGCTTATTAGGGAACTGTGGTCTATCAGCGTGAATAAATGTGTCGTCTGAATGTTGGTTAATTTTTCTTTATACGAGGTTTTGTTTTGTTGATATACTTTCCTTGTTTTTTTTAATACATCACCATTTGTACAAGAACAAATTAGACGGTGACCCCCTAAAACTAGGCATTTGTCTGTATCTTGGAAGTCAGCGTCGTGACATTTTCAAAGTGTGGTACATAGAGATTATTGCAAGACAGGAAAAACTTGTGCCGTAGTTAGTGTTGTTCTTTTCAATTGAATCTTCCGTGAATACTGGGTGGAGCTCGAAATCTTGTGACCTTTCTGTTTTTTTTTTTTATTTAAAATAATCGACTGGAGATAATTGTTCAAGATACCAAAATGAATCTTAATTTTGGCCAGGGAGAAAACAAATAACGTGACAAACTTATAATTTTTATTGTTTAACGCAGTACATTATTACAGTTGCAATTTTGCTCAGTGTTACACCACATTTATATAATTTATATTTTATGTATTCCATAACGGCTGCCCAAGATGGCGGTCGGAACGATAGCGTTGTCATTTGCCCTCCACTCATGGGTGTGCTTTAATCAAATTGGTGGCTAACAAGAATAAATAAATCAACTAAAATACTTTGACGATCCAATAAATTACTAATTAATTTATATTACAAGATTCATTAATATAGCTACAAATTCATGAATGAGTCATTAAAAATATGACTTAAGTATAGACGTCCACACATCAAGCTACCTTTAATAGATTTTCAACTTTATCACTGCAGCATAAGGTTCAAAGTTGATTGGCAAAATTTGACAGTTTCGGGTATCTTGATGTGCTGGCGCGTCTGTACATATTTTGATACCACTATGCTACAGGGGGTATACTCCCTAAGTCCGTCAACGAGGTAACGGGCCCGTCCGACAGTAGTCCGATACGTCGGAATGAACCCTACTCCCTAACGATTTCGGATTCATCAGTTTCAAACGGAATCATAGACAATATTCGTGAACGAAAGACGTATGGCGATAGAGTTGCGCTATTTTACCGGTCGATTACCGGTTTACTTATTTTGTAGTTTTCTAGCTTAGTAAACAAAAAGTAATACTTTTGTCGTTAGAAAAAGACCACATTTATAAAAATATACTTTTTATTATGTTTTTAAATATAGAATTGAATTATTTTTGCCATTTTTGTCTGGAAACCGGCATCATTCTGTTGATACCTTTGCCTGTTTACTTTTTGAAGGGAATTTTCAAATGAAATGTCAAATTGTTAGCCGAGAAGTTTTAATATTTTCAATATTCATATTTATTAGCTTTTTTGTCGTGTGAAACGGCCCAACCGCTGCAGCGACACATGGGCAAATTGAGGCCCTTCTCGATTTTATGGGTGAGAACCAAGAATTGGCTCGCGGATTTGAGGGGTGCCGACGACGGGAGAGTTCACACAAAACGGCTGTGGGAAAACCTGTGCAACTCCCTTAACTCAATGGGAAGTTGCAGTAGTCCGTCGAGCAGTGGCAAAGGGTGAGTTTAATACATTACTCGTCAATATTTGTCATCAGTAAAGTGAATACAATGATAATCAGTCATCCTCCAAATACTTATCTGTAGGAGTACTTACGAGTATAGTGGTTTTTATATTGCTTTATAAAATTAACCAAATATTCAAATTTTAGGTGTGGTCTGACAAAAAACATCTTGCTAAAAAAGCGGCTGGAGCTGCCAGAAGGTCAGCAAGTGTTACAGGTGGAGGCCCATCGGTAGCACCAACCCTCTCCCAAGTGGAATTGAAGATACTACCGATGATGGGAGAGGGTTTCGGAGAGCCGCAAACCGAATCAAGAGTGCCAGCTTTTCAATTGGTAAGAATTACATTTATAATTTATGATAGTAAGCTTGTTTCAGAGGTAAAGAATTAAAAGCAACATTGTATTTATAATTATGTGTATGGAGTCTTTCCCGTGCCTTTTTTTTTATTAAATAATATTAAATTACGGATAAGTGCACAATTAAGTATATATTTTTTGTTGTATCCGTCAATGACATTCAGTTTTTGTTGTACAGCTTCCACCTGTAAGAGAGACAGTCGCCACCTCACCCACCCATGCTGCTACACCTGCTGACCCACTTTCCCAGGAACAAGCCTCTACATCCACTGAGGAAATGATAATAAAATGAGAATAATTTAAAATATGTAATGTTTTGACTGATAGGTAATTGAAATAAATGATTAAAGATTGTTTAATTGTTTTATTCCAAAAAAATCCAATATATATCAACCGTTATTGGCAAAACCTAGTATGTACTAAACTCTAATGGTAAAATCCCGAAACATTGTCTCTTTTTACCCGACTGCGCGATGCAAAGGAGGGTAATGTGTTTATCAGCGTATATTTATGTACTTATGTATGTCTGTTTTCCACCAGTCCCAACACCCATTAAGTCCTGTAAGGAAAATAAAAAAGTTCACAAAATAAATACCCTAATCAATAATATAAATACAAATATCCTATGCATTTTATGTTTTATTTGGAAAGTTTTCTTGTGAGACTGCATAAGTTCCTATTTTTTTCCAGCAATTGCTCTAATGTCTCTCGCTCTTTGACTTTGCTGATGAGCTTGAGGAGAGGATATCGCCATAGCTATAGAGGTAGACACATCTCCCTGTCTATTGCGCTCTAATTGCAGGTCTTCCTCGCTGAGGGTAGGTGCTTCTAAGCCCGCCCGATATATTGTGTAAAACACAGCAGGCAATGATAATTTTACCTGAAAAACAATCTAAAATTTAGGCGTAAATAATATCGACGTTGTCTAAACTCTTCCTGTAAAGCTTCTTCAATAATTAAACAAGCAGCCATAGTTAGGATCTTATAAACTGGTAACTTTCGTCTACAGCACGAGAACTATTTTGATGTCGTATCAACTGACATAACTATCCGTCGAAACCATTGTCAAGTTCAACTGTTCGGACGGGCAAAAGCACATCGGGAGTAGGGACAACTGTCAAATCGGTGTGGCATTCATTCTTCGTTCGGGCCCCGAACGAATCATCCGTCCGTCGGTGATAGGGAGTAGGAAACGCCCGTAACGAAGGCCGAAACGACGGACTTCGTGCTTAGGGAGTAGACCCCCTGATCCGGATAACCGAGCATACTCAATGAAGTAATTTAATCTAGTTAAACTAACTGGGTAGGTACTAGAATGTCTGGAGCGCTGAAATTGGCTCTAATAACAGCGAATAACTTGATAACTATATTATGCTAACTATTGCGTTTAGACATATAGGCAATTGTGGGCAATAGGTACTTACTTACTTGGTAGGAAACGACCTTCTATAGGTACTTACTTATGATACGTTATTTTATTCATCAACTTCAAATAAGGAGGTTCTGTATTCGACCCGTATGTATGCATGTTTTCGTGTCCGCGATTTTCTCAAAAACTAATGAACCAATTTTGATAATTATTTCATTCATGTAATCAAAAAACTTTCAGGAAGGTTTTAGTATATAATACTCGTAAATTAGGTACCTAATTATTCTTATGTACGAAGTTATATGCATAAATGTAGGTACTGCATCTCCGGCATTTCTATGCGAATTTTGATGATTTTTCTAGTCGGTGTATTCAATTCTTCTAATTAATTGAATTTATGTGGTGTATACAGTACAACTAGAAAGTGAAAAATAAAAACTTTTTTCCAAAAAACAACCGACTTTAAAAAAAACACAACAAAGTGAAAAATAACTTTAATTTCGGAAGTTGGTGTCAAAAAACGAAAATGCGGAACCAACGACACCGACTTCCGAAATTAAAGTTATTTTTCACTTATATGGTTTTTTATTTTTTTGAAGTCGGTTGTTTTTTTTTTTTGTAAAAATTTTTTTTCAGAGAGGAAATGTAAAACTCTAACACTATATGTGTGTATATTTTAAAACAATCTAATGTGATGTTGATGTGTTTTATTTTAATATAATGTTGTTGTTAAGTCTTGTTTGTGTTTTACTAAGTGACAGTGTTAGTACCTACTTATTTATGCTCTGCTATTGTAAGAAAATACTGCAAAACATAGTTTACATTCAGTCATCATTGTTAAAAGATTCGCAAATGATTAAAAATTGAAAATTTGCTAGCTACAACTGATTTCTGAATTCCTGACAATTAAATGTCGTGACTGCAAGATTAACAACAACCAACTTACCATTTTTGTTATTTTTTCATTTATATCTCTTATAACTTTCCGTAACACTTATGACATTGGTAGCTGTAATAATCTGTAGTCTTCATTTATTTTCGTTGGTTATATATTTAGTTTGTGTAAATTTATGTGTCTATATAGCATTTCTCTAGTTGTATATTTATATCAATGTGTTTTTGTATGGATATTTTATTTATAATTATTTTGCACCAATGACAATTCCAATTTTATGTCCACGCAATCACTGTCCATTCCAAGTTTGTCTGGAAGAGATCGCAGAAAGCGATAAGGCCGCCCATTGTATGTTTTGTATTGTTAATTGTATTTTTTCTGGTGTACAATAAAATAAATATAAATAAATTATCGACCACGGCATAATGATGGATGGTTTTTAGGGTGCCGTGTCTCTAAAGGAAAAAACGGAACCCTTATAAGATCACTTTTTTGTCTGTCTGTCAAGACCCTTTATCTCGGGAACACGTGGAGGTATTGTTGAAATTTAAACCATATACTCAGGCCTACAGTCCCTTAAAGCTATTAATGAATCAAACGTTTAAGTTAATGTTAAAAAAAAGATACGGCCGTTTATGCCGCAAAAAACGTATATTTCGACACTCTCAAGGGTGTCATAATTTATAGGGTTCTTTCCGTTGACCTAGAATCATGAAATTTGGCAAGAAGCAATGTCTTAAAGTACAAGTAAAAGAAAAAAGTCGAAAACCGAAAATTTTTTGTTACCTACCTACAAATTCATACGGAATTTTCGGGGCACGAGTCCGATTCACACTTGTTTCTCTTTAGCACCGGTTAAAGAGAAATTAATGGACGTGATATTTTATAACAAAATGAAACCGAAGGAAATACCCAAATACAACTTTGGCATATCATTCTGCCCTTTTATAACCACGTTTCGTTTGTTGAGGGACTTCAGTGGAAAACCTTTGTAGGATGTCCTACAAAAAATAGAAAATCGTAATTGCAATGCGTATTTGCAACTCAATCATTCAAATGCATCGAGTGGCATCCATTATCCGCATGAGATCACGATGAGGCAGCTCGATTCCAATCGTTGTTTGATCGCTGTATATTGGCTGAATCGATTAAAAGCGAAATAATAATCGGATGAGATAGGGCAAGTTGATTTTGATAGTTTTTAATTAAATTAATTGCGGTTAAAATAGTAAGTATAATAATAATAACTCAAGTACGAGTAGCGGATGTTGAAGAAAAAACAGGCAGGCTGAAGTGGGAACGGGTCGGACACGTCTCACGAATGCACCCGGAGAGATGGGCAAAGATCGTTACTCACTGGAAGCTTGAGGCAGGACATCGCCGTCGAGGTAGGCCAAGACGCCTGTGACGATATAATATCATTTGAAGGCCAATATGGCCAGAAATCACACAAGAGGTTTGGAAGAAAAAAGTGGAGGCCTTTGACCAGCATTTGGACACAAAACAGGCTAACAAAAAAAAAAAAAGAATAAGTCATTTTCACAGTTTTGATTTTGTAAAACACGAAACGTTTAATTTCTCTTGACTGTACTTACCTGTCAAAAAAAAATAAAATAGATAATGTGGATAAGACACGAGTTTAAAACAGAAGAAGAACTAGCGGGGATCCGGGGGTGGGGGGTTCAGGGGATCAGACCGGAATAAATCATCTTCTTCTTTGTGTCGCTAGCACGACTGTATTTTAGACCTTGTTGGTGTGTCGGCTGCTGCCGCTGAGTAATGCTTCGAAATAATGTACGGTAATATCTGTTGTATTGTATGAATGCGGTCAGATGGTGCCGTGCGCCATCTGGCGGCGGCGGGGCCGTAAAAGTTGGCTCAAAACTTCGCCACTTCCTCGGCGTCGTTGGTGGCAGCGCAGAGGTCACAATGACTGCATGTTTTGTGGCGCAAAGGGCAGGATAGGTAACGAATAGTTCGTGACACAGCTCCACAGCTTCATCCTGCTGCCGTTCCGTCGTTGAAGTGACGAAGTTTCTAGCAAACAAAATTTAAATAACTGTCATGCTAGCGACACGAAAAAGAAGAAGATTAATGAGTATTTTGCAGTCGATTTACGCTACGGTTTTTTTTAATGTATATGCACATTAGTAATTGAGCTCCTTAAATTCTGAGTTGAGCTGCATGATTACTGATAAATGTGTGCACTGACTGGACAGGTCTACTCAATCAACATTATGTCTGGACTCTAAAGGAGAGAGGTCATGGTAGAAGGGCTGACTAACCAGGGTTCCCCGGATTTATACATGGTGTAACATAATTAACGCAAGACCTCATACACCCCAATTAGAGTAGAGAGCTTGCTATTTTTATTATGAAAATCTTGTTGACACTAGCATTACTTTATGAATTTAAAATTGAGTCTTATTCCTAGAAATAAGATTTAATTTTATTTGACTCAATCTGCGGTTAATATGAAAAAAATTGTAATTTTTTGAAAAAATATCTATATTAAAAGTTACTGAAGTCGATTAAAATTAATTTAATTAATTTAATTTAAATTAATTTTGTCATTATGGACAAACTACTTTCAGGACTTGCGTTTATTCTGTTACACCTTGAATACAGAATGAAATTTTAGTCACCGATTTTCTCTTAAAGGGTCATTTTACTCATTATTATGAACAAATTTTATCATGGGACCAAACCTGAAATTTTGAAAAAAAAATCAGCTGTTCCCTACATTTATGTTCGCATAACTCGTCAAAATGCAGAGAACGGCTGACTTTTTTTCGCGATTTCCTGTTTGGCCCCATAGTAAAAGTTGTTCATAATGATGAGTACAATGACGACTTAAAAGGAAAACGGTGATTAAAATTTTAACCTGTATTAAGTATCAACTTTTCTGAACTCAAGGAGAAGCGGAAATAAGGCGGCCTGTTTCTCAGATACAATGACGTTAAGAAAAAACATATGAAGAGATGCAATATAGATGCCTCTCGTTGGAATGAGTTGGCAAAGGATAGACCTGTGTAGGCGTTTATAGGTTGTGTTGTAGGCGTTTAGTAAAACAAATTGTTTATGACTCTGAAGACCAGCGGATGAGAGATCTCGAAGGATAAACCACTCTCCAACATACACTGTCATAACCACTGTTCTAATGTGCTCGCACTGTCAAAGTACCGTTTTTGTCAATAAAGGTTACAATAACAATATCAGAGCACACGCCCGTAACCTATTGTTATCAAAAACAAAAACAGTCACCGGAGCCGAAATCGGTATAGGATGTATGTGTGCGTAAGAATCAACAATCGTGGATGCACCCTATATTTTTGAAACAGGGTGCATGAAGAAGCCTCCTCGTGTAGCGCAGTTTGTTCCGCCAGTTACTTAACTGAACCGAGCGCTCGGCGCATCTTGTACACCCAACACCTTATTTCACTGGCCTATTCTTCCCTTGCGATGGTAGGGCTAACGCCCGCCTGGTTTGCGAACACCTTCCCACCGGAGTCCGGCGTCAAGCAGCATGCTGTGTTTTGCCTTATGCATCTTCTGGCACGTTCGTTCCATCATAGACCTCATCCATCGCTTTCCATCAGGCGTGTGCGAGGTCAAGAACGGGTCCATTCAACAATAAAAAAAATAAATAGGGTGCATTACAGCAGCATCCACGAGAATTGCTCTAGAGTAGAAATGAATAAAATTGAACTAAAAAGACGATCAGTCGACTAAGGTACGTCAGTGGTAACAAAATCAATATAAGCTGGCTTCTTATTCTATTCAAACTCCGAACTACGCCAGGCCAGCTCATGATAAAACTGTAACAACCGACGCGTGAAAGACTATAAAAAGCCGAAATTACGACTGTAATTACTAGTTATCATTTATAGACCGTTCCGGACGACGTAGCGTTGGAAGGCCAAGACAAGGTGGATCGATGACCTTATGAAGGCCGCAGGAATCCACTGGATGCGGAAAACACAGAAGCGGTCGCAGTGGCGGTGCAAGCACCGAAGCGGTCGAAGTTGCGGTGCAAGCACCGAAGCGGTCGAAGTGGCGGTGCAAACACCTAAGCGGTGAAAGTGGCGGTGCAAGCACCGAAGTGTCGGTGCAAGCATCTAAGCGGTCGAAGTGGCGGTGCTTGGGGGAGGCCTTTGTTTAGCAGTAGACGTTTTCGGCTGAAATTGTAATCTATTAAGACTCGTGTAGAACGCTAAATTAGAAAATGCTAAGATCAAAAGTAGGATTTCAAGCAGAACTATCGCATGTATAGTAAAACGTATGCATGAAAGTTTCAGTATACCTATTACGGACATCAAAGAGAACCGTTGTCAGCCTGCAAAAGACCGCTGTTTTAAAGCTAAAGCTACGTCATGTGGAAAGCCCGGCTTTCATAGACGCGTATTTTATTATTGAAGTAGTTTAAAATGGGAAACTAAATTTTGAAACTATTTACATAAAACTGGTACTTATCTACTTACCTACAATATTTATTTTTTATAATGATGGTCTTTAAAAGTTTAATAATTAAGTAATTTTTTATGTTGCCTTGTTCATTATTCGAAGTTTACATTGTGATTTTGAGAAAGCTTTCAAGTTGTTTCAAAAATGTATCTGGGAAACTTCGTCTTTATAAAACAGTGATTTGGTGTGAATACTTTTTCTAAAACATGACAGATTAATTGACTTTTTCATAAAAGGCCAAGATTTTTTGCTGGGAATAAGTACTTAAGTTTTGAGTTTAGGTAAACGCGAAACTTTTTGACTCGTATTTTGCATTAGGTGTTTTGGTCGGTAACAACAAAGTTTTGAACAACTTTTTAAAGTGTCATTCCGTGTTTAATATTAACAAGTTATGCAACTTTAGCAAAAGTCATTCGTGGTAAGAGTTCCAACCCAAGATCTGCAGACCTGCCTGAAAGAGGACTTTTGCCCGAAAGGTGTCGTATATCGTCGTTTCCGAGACGGTTACGCGACACCACGCAGCGAAACACGACGCCGACAACGTTACGTGTATAATCATAGTTTTTAGGTTTTTAATATGTATTCGTTTATTATTGTATAAGACTATTTTGTGTATTTTATCTATGGGTCTTAGTTGCCTGATAATAAAATGATTATTATTATTATTTCAGTCCACTACGCGTAACGTCCGTTTATAGCCCTATTGTTTTCTTGAAGGTGATTTTTTTTCGGATCAGTCGCGTTACAGCCGTTCTACCTAAAAGTACACTCAACGCTAGAAGAGCTTGTTATTAGAAAAATAACACACATACCAAATTAACATTTTGTGAAGCGTGGTAGGTACTAGGCGAGCAGACTTATTGATCAGGAGATACCTTTTAACCGATTTCAAAAAGGAGGAGGTTCTCAATTCGACTGTATGTTGATTTTTTTTTGTATGTTTGTTATGCGGTATCTCCGGCAATTGTAAATCGATTTCAATTTTTTTTATGGATAGGGTATGCCTCAGTCGATGGCAAATAATGAAAATGCGAACCCAACGGCACTGACTTCCGAAATTAAAGTTATTTTTCACTTTGTAGTGTCATTTTTGGAAGACGGTTGTATTTTTTTTTTGTAAAAAAGTTTTTGGCACCCCACCCAACCCACGCACATTTTTATAGGTGTATGTCTGTATATTTCTCCACGCTTTTCGCCGAAACTATTAATCGGAATGTGAACAAATCTGTGGACGTTAAACGTAGCGGACGTAACGCAATTTCGTCCAAAAATAGACCCCCTGCGATGAAGAAATAGTATCTCTGAATTTACGCAAATCAGTATGAACCTTGTCACGCATTTTAACAATACTTCATTACCGTTATCAATCATAAATAGGGTAACTATATTTTTAAGGACTCATAAACTTTATGACCCTAGATGCGAAACAACATAAAATACAGTTCGAAACCATTGCCATGGGAATTTGAACCTTATCTTTATAATAATAAGTTGCGGTGTTAGCAGAGGATCGTTTGCCAATAGAATTTATTTCGATTGGAGTATTGTCATTAGATGTTAGTAGGTTCGGTTCCAATAATGTTTTGAAGATTAGTGACTTTTACCGGTTATTGGTAGTGACACTGGGGGTTCTTGTTTTGCAGGACTGAAAATCAAATAATTAATTTACTCAATCAACAAGTTTGATAAGGACAAAGAAAACGTTGCCCTACACTAGGAATTTCTCCTGTATTGTTTACAAACATTTAAACTCACATACTTACACAAATAGCCAGACCCGGAACAACTACTTGTAGGCCATACAAATATTTGTTCCGTGCGGGATTCGAACCCGTGACACGCAGCGCAGCAGTCAATCGCTTAAACACTGAGCCAACCGTGCCGTAAAAAAAAAACTTAACCTAACCCTATCTCACTACACCAATGGCGGCGCAACCATGGTCGCACTGCCAAAAAATTTATGGTAGCTTGCGCATCCGATTGGACGCCTGGTGAGATACCCACCATAGAGCTGTATATATTTTACTGGCGAGGCAACCATCAGGGGTGTAACGTTTGATGCTCGCCCCCTATTTCATGGAGCTCAAAGATAGCTAGCGAAATGTCGGTTTACTTAGGTGCACCTTTGCGTAATCCTTTGGAGAAGCGAGCTGTTATGTTTGCTAATGGAAAATTAGAATTTTAGTTTTGAAGCTTATTTTTTTTTATTAAAAAGACCTGTCCAAAAATAGCAAAAAAAACATATAGCCACGTTACTGATGTCCAATGTTGGCGTGACTAGCTTACATGATAGTATCAGAGGCCCCACTAATGATGATTTGAAGATGGCTTACAATGGAATTGCGTCGTTTATTATTACCAGAGACGTGTGGTATAGTAAATTATTATGGTCGTAAGTTGTTCTATTATAATGTACTAGCAGCGCCCCGCGGTTTTACCCGCATAAATTTCGATCCCGTGAAAATATCAGGATAAAAACTATTTTAAGTGTTAATTCTGATTATAAACTATCTTTGTGCCAAATTTCATCTAAATCCGTTCAGTAGTTTTTGCTTGAAAGAGTAATAAACATCCATCCACACACACAGACTCGTGTTTATAATATTAGTAGGATTATTTTAAAACTACGATATGTCCTAAAATATTAATTGAAATCAAATGAGGTCAACAGCAAGTCAACAGCTATTTTGTTCAAAATTAAATACTATAGATGAATAACGTATTTATTTGGATAAGGATTAATATTATGTATAAAAAACATCTTCGCAAATAATGCATTATTTTAGAACAAATTTGATTATCATAAAAAAGGTTATAGTGAGTCAACCTTAAAAGATAGACATCTGTTGTTGCATTTTTTTTAGAACGTTTAAAGGGGAACAATTCTGTCATACATGATTTTTGCGTAGCTTTAACCGTTTACGCAGCGCACGCAACAGAAGCTCTCAAAAGGAATGTTTTTCCCGTTTTTACAACATTTATTTACTCTTATTAGTTTTAGCGTGATGTTATATAGCCTATAGCCTTCCTCGATAAATGGACTATCCAACACAAAAATATTTATTCAATTCGAACTAGCGGTTCCTGAGATTAGCGCGTTCATCCAAACGAACAAACAAACTCTTCAGCTTTATAATATTAAGTTTAGAAGTATAAATATAATATGTTTTATTATATGTACAATTTTATTATAGGCACAGCTGGATATAGTTACTGTATTCTTCATATATACAGGTTGAAATTTAAATTGAACCGAAATGGGAGATTGTACTCATCATTATGAACAACTAAGGGATCAAAACGGCAATCGTGAAAAAAAATCAGCTGTTCCCTACATAAACATAAATCTGATTTATTTTTCGCAAACACAAAAATTTTTTTTCTCCAACATTTTTTTTTGGTTTTCTTTGCTCATAGTACCCGTAAGCGTATACTCTAACAGTCTAACTCTAACAAATCCATCCCTAACATGACCCACCGACCAGTAAACATATTATAACCTAACCTAACTAAATCTATAAATAAACAAGCTAAAATATGGAGTCGAAAAATTCCTCAACATTGCGTTCGACTAGATAAGGTAGGTAATGTCACATACTATCTAGGCAACCAATTCAAAGTTTTCAAATAGATAAGTAATAATATAACACAGAGATACAACCAATTCATTCGCGGCTCCACGCGTTCAAAGTCATCCGAATATTGCGGCATTGTTCCATTGGTATCACCGCGCGCCTGTGACATTTGTGTGTCATGTGTAACTAGCGGTTTACAGTCAGTCACGGCTTTTTGTTACGCTGTTTTTTTTGTACTGTGGTTTTTTTTTAAAGTTCGGGATTACGAGTGAAATTCAGAAATGATGAATTGTGAGAGTAGTTTTGCTGGCACTGGCTCCTCTACCTATACATTGGTATTTAAATGGGGAATAATATTAGTTTAGAAAATATTTTCATAAATAAAAATATTAAAAAAAAAACAACCGACTTCCAAAAAATCAACAAAGTGAAAAATAACTTTAATTTCGGAAGTCGGTGTCGTTGGTTCCGCATTTTCGTTTTTTGACACCGACTTCCGAAATTAAAGTTATTTTTCACTTTGTTGTGTTTTTTTGGAAGACAGTTGGTTTTTTGTAATATAGTTTTTATTTTACACTTTTTAGTTATACATAGCCCACACATAACACATTAACATTTGTTTGTCGTCGAGATGAAACTGCGACTAGATTTTGAACGATTTAAATTACGAGAATTGGTCTTCAGGTGTAGATCCGCTTTTATAGGATAGCTTCGTATTCTGGATCCAGGTGCTAATAAGATGCAAAGTATGTGCTAAAAACTTAGGAACTGACGTTGGTACCGTAAGTTACCACTTAAGTAACGTACCTAAATTCTTAAGACTTAAGAATTCAGGTACGTTGGTAGCTTTTGGCACCAACTTTAGTTTTCCACTAACTTTGAACAAGATGTTCTTAGTTCTTAGCCTGTCTGTGGTTTAAACCTTAGATTATATTAGCATTTCAGCGTTTTCGTACCAAAACTAACTTAGGAAGTTTAAAGTTAAACGTGTAAAGGCCAGTTTAACCACTAAAGTAGAAATTACTACTAACCAAACTAACCTAACTGTTACATCAAAACTTTGATAAAACTTTATTAACATTATGACAGTTTCAGTTAACAGCGAAATACCTACATTGAGGCCCGGTATCCAACAAAGCGGAGAGGAGAGGAGACGAGAAGAGATGTTTTGAATAACCAATCAGATTTCATTACTTCCACATCTCCTCTCCGCATAGCTTCGGTGGAAATGGATCAAGCGGAGAGGAGAGGAGATGTCTCATTTTTCTATAGAATTTTGTGCCGCCAGCGCTAGCGAGCAATCGGAGCGGCAGAGCGGAGATGTGTGTAGTCGGGCGGCCGGAGGCGCCCGCGCTCGCGCGCCCCTTTCCCCGCTGCCTTCTCCCCGCGCCTCGCACATCAGAAAGAGTTATTCCCATCACACATCTCCGCTACGCACAGCTCACATCTCCTCTTCACTACGCATCTCCTCTCCGCTTTGGAGGAAATAACCTGCCAGTTTCGCAGCTCATCTCTTCTCCGCTTTGGTGGATAACGGACCCGATACTTCTTGGTAATATAATATACAGGTTCAGTTTTAAACAGGGATTATGGTAGCCTAAAGCAGATTGATGAGCCAAGGACGCAAGAGGCAGGAAACTGATGATATTACTTCATATCTTACATCTAGAAGTATTTTTAATTAGCCGGAGGAAGAGCTTGCGGCTAAGTAATAACATCTGCACGGTTCAATCGATCAGGTGAGCTACGCTTGCCGCGGTTGTTCAGTGGATTTTTGGCAGTCGTTACGGGTCGTCAGAAGCTCGAAAGTCTGACTCGAAAGTCTTAACAATATTAAAAAATTAAAATCAAAATATATTGGTTCACATAAGCCTACATGGGCACTTATGAAACGTCAGAAGCTAGGTGCACGGTTCCAATTGGTCGTTTCCTATGGAGAAGAACCGGCAAGAAACTCCTCGGTTACTCTTTTAAAAATAATTGGCTTGTCAAGGAGTTTCGTATTACCCAGTAACTGGGTTATGGAGTTCAGATTCGCAGTAGCCCCATGTAAACAGCAGGTATTTAGCTGAATCCGGTAAGACTGAAAGCCGACCCCAACATAGTTGAGAAAAGGCTTGGCAGATGATGTAGACATCTAGAAGTATTTTGTAAATTGAGAGAAGAAGTGGTTGGTTCTTCTATTCATTTTTAACATAAAATAATTTTTGAAGTTAAATTAGGAACGTAATTAAAATGTTAATACACACACATAACTTTATGTAACCGTCAAAGCTGGCCTTTTTTAATAGCAAAAATATCTCTCATATTTTTTTCATAATATTTTTTCGGTGTACCGACGTAATAAATTGCAAAGGCATTTCATAAATTCTTTACTTACGAATAAAGCACCACAAAAGACCACCCTTCAAGGTTTTTGCCTAATTGGATGTTTTATTTTTAATAAGAAGCTAATAATTTTGTAGCCAGATTCCTTATATGAAAATACTTTGTTGACAGCTGCTGGTGGTCATTGGCTGAGACGGAAAGAAGCACTTCGCGCGAAGAGAGGTCGACATGCTCCACATAAAGTTAGAGCAAGAAGACAGATAGGTGAGTTCAGTGTATCTTATTTTAAAGTGATTGAAGAAAAACTACAGGTATACTTAGGTGTTCGCGCCCATTGCCCTTCGCGGGCGCTGGGCGTGAGGACTTATTTTGCACTCACGGACACACAGCACTCTCCAAAGACACACATAGCACATCTTCTTTGTTTTGTATTAATTCTCTTCTTCTCAGTACTTCGAGCTTTTATAATTTTGTAGTACGTAAGTGCAATTCAATATTGTAATTTTAATGGTGTGAGCCTGGAGATCTGTCATACAGGTCCTGAACCCAGTATAGACTCCAGCTCTCACTTTAGAACGTGACTTGATGCTATAAATCAAAATTGTATCATTTTGAGAGAAATAAATTACTATTGTATTGTATGGGGAGATCTTTTTGACCTCTTATGTCATGGTAATTAAAACTTCTCATCTGGCGAATGCGAAATGTCTAAATGACGATTTATTTATTTTTACGTTACCCCCGGGCAACTGCGGCGCCATTTTTTTATTTTACTCGATCAGTATTATTTTAATTGTTTTAGGTCGGGGCAAAAGTATTTTCGTATTTTTCAAACAAAAAAAAAATTTTTTTTTTAGGTTTAATTTTTTATTTATTTATAATATGTATGTGCCGTTTTGATCGATGACTTGTTGCCATCTTGTGGGCAATGCCATGATCCCATTGCTGTAGAAGTTTCGAGATTTTTATCAAAAAAATCTGACAGGTAGTTTTCACAGTGTTCATTTGAGGTTAACTTTATGCTTCCTAAAGAGTTCTGAAGTGACCGAAACAGGTGAAAATCTTATGGAGCAAGATCAGATCTATACGGAGGATGCATCAACACATCCCAGCCAAGCTCTCTCAATTTTTGCTGAGTGCCTATAGATTAGTGCGGTCTGGCGTTGTCGTTATGAAACACCACGCCCTTCCTATTCACCAGCTCTGGCCGGTTTTTCTCAATAGCTTCTTTTAATCTCATCATTTGTTGACAGTAGAGGTCAGAATCAATAGTTTTACCCGGCGGTAAAAGCTCATAGTGGACAAATCCTTTCCAATCCCACCAAACACACAGCATCACTTTGTTCCGAGTCAGGCCGGGCTTTGCCACGGTCTGTGGGGCTTGTTCATGCTTTGACCACGATCTTTTTCAGACATTCTTATCGTAAGTGATCCATTTTTCATCACCCGTAATCAACCGCTTAAGAAATAGGTCGGAATTACTACGTTTCAACAAAGAATCGGAAATGGAAACACGTTGGATTAAGTTTCTCTCAGTGAGATCATGTGGTACCCAAATATCAAGTTTTTTCTTGTACCCAGACTTTTGTAAATGCCGTAAAACTGTTTTGTGATCAACATCCAGTTCTTCAGCAATATCATAACTACTAATATGTCGATCTTGCTCCACTTTTTCAAAAATGGCACTGATTTTACCCGTGACAGGGCGTCCAGAGCGAGCTTCATCCTTCACACTAAAATTTCCTGACTTGAAACGCTTGAACCACATTTGTGCTACTCGTATTGATACCGCATTAGGTCCGTAAACCGCACAAATTTTATTCGCGGCGTTCGTCGCACTTTTACCTTTTTTGTAATAAAATTTTAAAATGTACCGAATTTGTTCGTCACATACGTTCATGTTGCTTGCTTGAAAAACAATTGAGAAATGGCGGGAACTAGTTTTTCTTTTATTTATTGCATCTTTAGAATGTCAACATTTAATAGTATTAAAACCAGCCAGTTACATTCAGTACTGCCAAAGAGGTTTGATTACTAACAATAGATTAAAAATACGAAAATATTTTTGCCCCGACCTATTATGTTAAAAGTCAATATTTTAGTATCAAAATAGATAACTCGTATAAATATAGTAAACAGAAGTATGCTCATATTTTTAAAGTGCAGGTGAATATTATAAATTACCAAACATAGCCAACAAAACATATATGAAATATTCTTTTTACGCTGTTTACCTGAAACTACATATCTGTGCTCTGAAATCTACAATAAAATAAAATTAAGTTGGTATCTTACTAAATATGAAATATTGGCCGTAGATATATACAATTTCTAAGATGCTTCGACGCATCGCGTCGTCTCCAATGGGTGCTGCGATGTGCACTGAAGTGTAAAATATCGGCACAGCTACGGTTTTCAACTTTAAAAGTATTTTGATTGAAAAAGATTGTTGGTAGACGTATCAGATTTATAACCAAAAGAAGAAAGTTACTATTTTCCCTTTTTTCATGATTTTTATTTTCGCCATTTTAGTGAGCCTAGCACGAATCTAGAGTAAATATGAACGATTTTAAATTTGAAATTACTGTTTTGGCCATAATTAATATTTATTTCTCAAGACTTTATTCATTTCAATGGGTGCGGGTGGTGTGCTTAAAGTTTGACTGGTAGAAAATGCCCATGGCATTAGTGCGCGTCTGTACATTTCCGTGCTTGTAGTATTAAACAAATAAAATAATAATGTCCTTGTCTCATAAAATAAAATAATAATGTGCTTGTCTCATAAAATCGTTCGAATTCACGTTACGTTTACTTTAAACATTCGTGTTAAGGCCTCGTGTCGTATTTTAACTATGATTTTACATTTATTGCCGCATTTAAGCCAGCAGGCCGATTCCCGTGATTAAAAACGTTCAATGTCTAGTCGCAATCTCATATCAGCGAAAATCAATCTCAAAAACCTGACAAAAATGTAGAGAAATTAGAGGTATTTTTGACAGGAGACTGAGATCAGTAAAGCTGTAAAGTCTTTGGAGATCAGACTGTGGACGTTCTTAAAATTACGAGAACTGCCCTTCTGATGAAAACAAGGCTGACTATAAGTCTTTGTAAAACTCGACTAAAGTCCGAATTTCAAAGAAAGACCTAAGTAAAGACTCCAAGGTCACAATTTACATTCTTAATAAGCATTGTGACAAAATCAATTTTCAAGAAATAGGTTACAATTTTCGCTTCATATAACTTCGAGTTGCTCATGCATAAACTTCCACTCTGTAAATGCAAACTAGCATAACATGGTAATGGATACAATCTCGCATATATCACTGCAAGACACACTGAACGATGTCAGTGCGATTCAGCAGTGCTATTCTGTAAAAATCTCACCGTGAAAACTTAGGTGAAGTGAGCGTGGAGTGAGCTGTCAGTGTCATCCCACAAGGATTGACCTAGCATATATTTACAATCATAATCGAGATTTTGATAATATTTTTGTGCATATTCTATTGATCTTTTTATATAATAGCTTTTATAGCTAGTGCTCCGTGAAAGCACGTTAAGCCGTTGGTCCCGGCTGTCATTCGTGGATCTTTGACAGTCGTTACGGGTAGTCAGAAGCCCGAAAATCTGACAACCAGTCTTACCAAGGTGTATTCTATTACCCAGTCACTGGGTTGGTGAGGTCAGATAGGCAGTCACCCCATGTAAAATGCTGGTATGCAGCTGCATCCGGTTAGACTGGAAGCCGACCCCAACATAGTGGGAAAAAGCTAGGCATATGATGAGCTTTTTATAGCTAGTATTTTAGTTGTCAAAACATTACTATTTTGTGGGGTTTTAAAATAAAACAGCTTATATAATAGTAGACTATGATTGTAAATGTTTGCTTAGTCAATCCCTTAGCACCAGTGGGATGATACTGTCACTGCGTGCAAGGTTTCACGGTGAGATTTTTACAGAATCGACTAGCAGAACGTCATGCAATGTATGGCATGTCGCAGACATTTAAAATGAGGAAGTAGAATTTGTAAGTAAGAAGGTTTTCGATATCGGAAAATGAGTTATGGAACTCAAATAAAGTTGGGCAGGACACCTAGCAAGTCGCAGTGCTGGCAGGTGGAGTAAAGCACTGACTGAGTGGCGTCCATGGTCTGGAAGACGAAGTGTCTGTGGTCCGGCGGTGAGATGGGCGGACGATATTGTTGCCATCGGGGGTAGAAAGACGGGGGGGGGGAGCCGCCAGGGCCGCAGGTTGTTTGAGAGAGATACCGTGGCCCCTGGCATAGGCAACTGAAGAAAAACGGGTGGGTTTTAGTCAGTACAAGTCTGACATGCCCTCCCGCTCCGCCCAGAGCGGGAGAAGTTATTTGATAATTTCCCACCCTCAAAAAAAAGAGGAGGAGCTTGGAGATGGGCACGAGAAAGGAGAAGCCTATACTTACTCAACATTGGGTGAAGTCAGGCTGTGGATGATGATGAAGTAGTATTTGAGATAAAATACTAGAAAATAAGTAAAATTATAGCAAATAGGCTTTTAAGTAATGCCTTGAAAAGTTGAAATCATTCTTCGTTTTGACTAAAAACTGCTATCCATATAGTTTAGAAGAAATTACTTATTTCTTTAAGATTTTTTTTTTAAGTCAGTGAGAAAAATAATGTAAAGTTTTTCTATCTTTGCCTCCGATATAGCTAGATTTACAATTTCACACTAGGCTTACGTATCTTCATTCCAATAGATTGGCTAAACAAGCGAATCCGGTCAGATCATCGTTTCATACGACACGATACAACACAGTAAAATGAATAGGACTTTATTCTGAATGTCTGTAACATAATATCCAGATTTATAAGTTTATGCAGAGAGCTAGCAAGCTTCATATCTGATGTTCATGTGGCGGTTACAACGTTATAAATATTAAACTGTCTGTACTCTTGTTCACAGACTTTTATAAATGCAACTTTGTATAGTTTATGAGGTACTAAGTATTTGTTATTATACTTATGTAGCTCTGCTTTAAGAGCGTGAAACGAGGAAAGTAGATTTATTGTTTGAAATAGGGATGTTGTACTAAATGTATTAGATCGAAATGAGAATTACAAAAAAAAAACAACCGAATTCCAAAAAACACTACAAAGTGAAAAATAACATTAATTTCGGAAGTTAGTGTCGTTAGGTTCGCATTTTCGTTGTCTGCCATCCTTGTACGGTTTTATTTGCATTTTACGATACCCGGGAGCGGAGAAAGTGTGCCATATTCTTTGACTTCCTGGAAGAATTGAATCGCGCAAACATAACCCATAATCAAAATCAATCTGCCTAGCCTTTTCCCAACTATGTTGAGGTCGGCTTCTAGTCTAACTGGATGCAGCAAAATACAGTATTTTATATGGTGCGACTGCCTATCGGACCACCACAGACTTTAAATTTGTGAAGATTGTCAAAGATCCACGAATGACAGCCGGAACCAATGGCTTAACGTGCTTTCTAAGGCACGGAAACAGCTCAAAGTACTTACTCGTATAATAGAGTTTATCAACAACCTACCTAACATAAATTGCACAGCTGTTCAATTTAATACGTGAAAGGTTATAAATTATGCGCACACGGCACATCTGTGCTAGCTCGCGACAATTACGACTATTGTGTGTATATTGAGCTCCTTAAAAATAACGATATTTTTCGCACAATGGGTTCTTAAGGGCTGACAAATTTCTTTTAAGATACTTGTAATGTTTTGATTCATGTTATAAGAGTAGCTATTAATATTAGTGTCTAAGCATTTGTTATAACAGTTAGGTATATCACTTAGGTTATGATAATCAGGTTTTTAGGCTGATCCGAAATAGAGCTGACGCACCAACCGCACCGCCGCGCACTGCTGTGTAGAATCCCGAAAAGACAACCAGTCTTACCAAGGGGTATCGTCTTACCCAGACACTGGGTTGTGGAGGTCAGATAAGACTGGAAGCTACCGCAACATAGTTGGGAAAAGGCTAGGTAGATGATGGCTGAATGAGCTCCTGGATCGGAAGCAGGGATTAAGCAATTGCGTTTTTCAAGTAGGTTTTCTCATTCTCAGTCACTATTCAGAGTCTAGTCCAGTTAATGAAAATAGGCTCACCTTTGTCATAATACGGTACTTCATACAACACTTAGATACTATAATAATAGACTCTCCGATAGATTTCTTCGAATTTTTTACCTTTTTTGTACCTAAACTATAAAGCTACCATTTACTGGGTACGTCTTTCATTGACTTGAATGTGCCCTGGCAGCTGAGAGTATGTCATGCTCACTCAAATGTCTCGCTGATGGTGGCGTGTGTGTTGGATCATTGGGTTCCCTTCAAAATGGTTGAGCTGAATGGTGCTGATCCATACGTCATGTTCGTGAACGGGCGCCGTCAGTAGGGACTGGTCATCTCTTAGCCGCCACGGCTTATTTTAATTTATGAATTGTTCTTTTTAGTACGGACGCCTTTAACGTGCACGTCTTTCTGCATCGTTCTCACATGTATAATTTCAACATGAATGATGTAATCAAGATTTTTGTAACAATTTTATGATTTAAAAGAGTGTCCGTGGAGTTTCTTGCCCGTTCTTCTCCACAGGGATCTACGCTTTGGAATGGGCAACTAGCTTCATCTTTCTGACTGACCGACCCTTGACAATTCAAAAGTGCCTATAATTGGTTTATTTGAAATAAATGCTTTGAGTTTGAGTTTTTCTGTGCATGAAAAATGAAACCAAAAAAAATATGTAACTAATTGTGGGTGTGTTTTTTGTGAAGAGTAGTTATCCACTAAAAAGGGTTTTCCGAAATTCCACCCCTAAGAGGGTGAATAAGGGGAGGGTGTTTCACGCGGACGAAGTCGCGGGAAGAAGTTGGAAATTCATATGCCAGTTGATTCTTTGATATGGTCTCATTATTCCCTAGTTACGGGATATAAAAAACACATCGTATTATTACTTAAAGTTAAATACCATAGATACTATAAGTACCGACCTTCTAACTGCACACACACCACTATAATGGCGCTATTGGCGATGATAACTATGTTGTTTAGAAAACCTCTGATCACCCCTTCAGAGAACATCTACAACCTACGCGATATTATACCACCTACCTACATAATTATGTTTTGTTAAATCTTCTACATACATTTATGATGAAACCACAACTGAAACCGAGCAATAAAATGTAAACTAGCCTCGATGTCTCTAACGAGTCAGCGCAGACAAAGAGGAGCGCAGCGGAGAGGATTTTATTAAGTCACTCGAAAATTCACTTTAAAATTATTGAAATAAAGTGCATATATGCTTGAACCTGTCAAAAAATGCTCGCGCGTCCTCGAGGATACGCGGGAAGGCACGCGCGCGTTTATTTCAATAATTTTAAAGTTGATTTTCGAGTGCCTTAATAAAATCCTCTCCGCTGCGCTCCTTTCTGTCTGCGCTGACCCTAACGCGTTTGGTCATCAATCACGTCTAACCGATCGGGCTCCGTGTTTGTGTGTCGCGCGATATGACCGAGCGATTTATGACTTGTGTCGCTCCAATGTATCGTGTGAATGCTTACCTTTATAACTGACTAGCTTTTGCCCGCGGCTTCGCATGCGTGGAGGTCGGAAATTATCCCACGGGGACGTATTATTGGGATATAAAGTTTCCTGTGTACCTAAGTCATGGTCTAACCGTGTGCCAAATTTTATCCAAATCTGTTTAGCCGTTTTAAGCGTAAAAAGGTAATTAAGAAACAGACGGACATAGTTACTTTTGCAGTATATATAACTACTATATATTAAGTAGATAAGAAAGAAAGAAACATAGGTTTATTTGTCACAGAAACACGTGCAAACAAAAAGATTGTCACGGTTTACTTACCTACATAATTTATAAATATTTAAAACTATTAAATAATCTATATATCTAATTAACTATAATGCAAATAAAATTTAATTACTTATGAACAAACGGACACAACAACTTCTTGTTTTTTTTTTTTTTTTTTTGGAAATGGCATCTCGCAGTTCAACCTGTAGGAGGTTGTCGACTGCTTAACCGGACTTTCCTGTGGATGCCTTGAAGTTAAGGCCTCCAGCCAGGGCTTAAAAACTAACTAAAAACTAAGCGACTCACGCTAAGGGCACCCCCCGTGGGGTTCGGACCTCGGCTTAGGGCGTCGCTGGAAGAGGGCAGCAAGGGACAGGCTGGATCGGTATTATTAAGGGACGAATTTAAAACTACAGGCTCAGCGGCGCGGGCTGGCTCGAGCAAGGGTCGGGGTGGAAGCAAGGGTCAGGGTGGAAACAACTTCTTGTGGCGCGCGGTTTTATATATATTATCGAAATCCCTACCTCTCACCTACATGAAGCGCGAGCGCATTCATTCCGCGGCGGCAGCCGTCAGTGGCACTCAACCGGCTATCGAGGAACCACGCGTACTAAATTTTCTAAACAGTACCTATCTCTGCACCCTCGTACTCGATATAAGTATAATACTATTAACTAGATAAAATCCCTGGAAACATATACAAGTCATAAATATACTTTGTTACTCAAAGAATTAATAAGTGTCTAGTGTTCTTCCCGTACTGGGTAAGTTGTACAATTTAAACCGCTTTATATTTCAATAAGCTTGTTAAAAAAGTGTATGGCCGCTATTGCTTTCAGTGCTTTGTGTTTAAAGATGTTTGTTTTAAACTTGTTACTTTCCTTGTAAACTTCCTTTATCTGGGCCGTTTATAACGGTTAATTTTAAATGTAATTTTTACGATATCTACATCTGTAAAAATAACTGATGATGATGTACACTATCGCTAACACCAATTGTTTTGGTATTCATTTTACTTTCTTCCTATCATTGCCTACTATCATTAGTAATTAGTCGCTCAATTATTTTTATCTCATTGCTCACTGAACCTAGACTTGCCTTCTAGCAGTTGCCAAGCTCTTCTGTGAGGTGAGCCATGCAACTGAGGCTTAACGATATAAGGTGCTAATACCATTTTGGAACCGGGTTCCAGGAATTTCTACACGGCTGATGATCAGCGTAGCTGGCTAATTGGACGGCACCCTGCGTCGAGAAACGATATCCTCCTGGACTAACCACGAAGCCATCACCGACGCCACCGACTGGCACCAAGCAGGAGAGTGCGGTATTGACGGCCTCCTACGAAGCTCGACCTTTGACCAGGCCTTACCTTCTACCCTCTCGTTTTTGATTATTGCTAAGTTTTTTAAAATATAGTTGCCTTTTTTGTTATAATATCGTTTTATTTAAAATCAAACGAATAAACAAAAAAAGGAACGTAACAAGATAAAAAGATAAGATTAATTCTAATGACAGCATATTATAATAAAAACAAAAATAAAATATCTATATACACGAGCACAAAGCAGAGATAGTCGACGGCTGCACGTCATGACTGTGACAAGAAGGCTTCCACTCAGCATGATGCTGTGCTATAAGGGACCCACAGCACAGCGCTGATTTTCAGTGGTTACCCGAAAAGGACGTACGGAAACCAAGTCAGATAAAAAAATTCGTACTTTACCCGCATTATTGTACTAATTACGAGTTGTATCTTATTTCACAAGTTTGTTCAAAAGCGTTTCAATTTGGTACTATTTTTTCACTTTTCTCTAATTATACAACGATTCCAGAACAAAGTGCTAAGGGAAATTGTAAATGCACCTTGATACATACGAAATGATGACCTCCACCGGGACCTAAAAGTTGAGTTCATCGAAAAAATAATTCAGAAACTTGCAGAAGCTCACGAAAAGAGACTTCATCAGCATGTGAACGTCGAGGCAATCCAGCTTCTCGACCACACAAACATAGTTAGAAGACTAAAAAGAACAAAACCGTTCGAGCTAGTGTTTAGTGTTAGTGAATAGTGTAAAGTACAAAAGTGCCGAACAAACACAAGAACGAAGTGTATTCGCCTTAATAGAGACAATAAGAAAAGTGCTATTGGACACATTCTTACTAAAGACAATTTAATAGTTTAGGTTATAATTAAATTACTTATTAGTCTATTTATAAGGCTAGATTGTAATAAGATTAGGGTCCACCCTTTTGTTGAACCCTAAGATAAGCGAAAAAAAAAAAAAAAAACTTTTCTCTATTGTCTAAAACGATGTACAGTCAACAGCAAAAGTAGATGATGAAAATCAGAAATCCAATACTAATGAACGGAGTTCGCGGCAGAACTGTGTGGCGTCGAAGTGTCGTTATGTGATTGTAAATTATACCAAACATTTACTACTTCGACGCCACACAGTTCTGACGCGAACTCCGTTCATTAATTAGTATTGAATTTCTGATTTTCATCATCTACTTTTGCTGTTGACTGTTCAAGCCTTGAAAAAAAAAAAACTATTAGGTCTATTTTCAAGAGATTCTCAGGTTCAACAATACCCGGTAAATTACGAAGTAAATACAGTCAAGGTTTTTATTCCTTCTTCAGTTTTCAAATTCTTTCCTTTATCAAATCAGGACAGACAATATATTTTTGGCTCTTGTGATACAGGAACTCTTAGTACAGACGCCAGCACTGCGAAACCCGAAACTGTAAAATCGACTGTCCCTATGTACACTATCGAAATTGAAAATTAAGGTTTTTTTTTATTGCTGTAACACATTCCATTTTCAGTATCAGTATCCTTTTCAGTATATACTGAAAATGGAATGTGTTACAGCAATAAAAAAAAACCTTGATTTTCAATTTCGGTAGTGTACATAGGGACAGTCGAAATTTTCCCAATCAACTTTGAACCTTATGCTTTAGAGATAAAGTTTAAAATCTATTAAGGAAATTTGACAGATTCTAGTAGCTTGATGTTCTGGTTTCTGTACAAGATCCAGGGCTACATTGATGTTTGTATCTTGAGGTGAAACATAAATAAATAATGATTAAAATAGCTTTTGAAGCTACGGCGCTGAGCGGAGTAACCAAAATATTGCATAGAAAACTATAAATATATTTAATTTTTTAGACAAAAAAGATCAGAATAGGTAAAACCTTTTTAATTGACCGGTATTTTTTGTAAATTGCTAGCTCACCCAGCGAACTGCGTACCACCTCAGAATAAAAAAAGGCATTCCATACAAAATGTATGTTAAAATAAATTATCTTCATTATTAGATTTCGTGAATTTTTCACGTTTTAATAGGTATTCTGCTAATCGGGGCTAAGTCAAATCCAACAAATCAAAAGATCATAAAAATCTGTACAGCCGTTCTGAAGTTATAAATGGTTTAAATAACCCGACTTTGTTTTATTTATATCTACAGATTTGTCAATTTTATTTGAAATATAAAATTAGAGGTCTCTCTTAAAAATTAGACGTCTCTCAGTGTCACATTTTTAATTCCGTCTGACATGTAATTAAGATAGATGAATGTCATTCTGCGGTATTGATATTACGACGCAATATTTATTGCTGAGTCGGTAAAGTACTTTCTACCCTGCAATGACCAGACAAAAATAGTCCTTAAAGTGACGTCTGTGAGGAGTCTCTACAATCGAACAGACTACTCACATCAAGCTACCCGAAACTGTCAAAATTTCCCAATCAACCTTGAACCTTATGTTTTAGCGACAAAGTTGAAAATCTCTTACACAAATTTGACAGATTGTAGTAGCCTTATGTGCTGGCGTCTGTATTAAAATAATAATAAGCATAAGGGTTTCCATAGTACAGTATTTGCAGTTTTGTCCAGCGTGAGAGTTTTACACCTAAAACTTTGAAATTTAGATTTGTTTATAATGCATACCGGGATGGCCCAAATCGAACTGCCACTACCTTTTCACGTCACCGAATAGTTTTGTTTGTTAGTCACTTAGTATGCGCATTGAAATAGGGAGTCACTAACCGACTTGTCAATTTTATTTAGATTTTTGTTTACAAATCGAAACGGAACTGAATAAACGCTTTTCTCATCGCTTGTATTAAAAGCGTGAAAAGTTTATAGAACGCAATAACTAAACTGAAAATTGAAGTCAAGGCACATTATAGGTTTTTTATGCAAAATCGTGACAGAAATTCAATACAGTGACGACACAGTTGGTGCAATGGTTATACGATCGACGGGTGCGCTGTTTGTCCCAGGTTTGACAACGTTTAAAAAAAAAATAACTTCAAAGACGTAATCAAGATTAAATGACAAATGAAGTATTCTACTTCCTGTAGGATGGTATAAGTAGTAATGTCAGAAGAGCTAATTCCCATAATTAAAAACATTCAAAATTTAGTAGCAATCTCATCTCAGCGATAATCAATGTAAAAAACTTGTCCAAAAAGCTAGGTAAATGACACTTATTTTTGACAGATTGAGGCTGAGATCAAAGGAGTAATTCTCGCAATCTTAAGAACGTTCACAGTCAATTTGGCAACCATACCTCTTATTTCCTTGCATTATTGACAAGTTTTTGACATTTGTTTGTCGCCGAGTTGAGACTGCGACTAGATTTTGAACGTTTTAAGTTACGAGAATTGGCTGTGCACATTTTTAAAATTACGAGACTTGCCCTTCTGGTGTAAAGTAGCACTTCTATGTTCCTTTTTGAAGCGTAGCCGCGTAAGTGAAAATATTTCGTAGACGCGCTACGAAATTCGTAGCGCCTCTACGAAGTTACTACGGATTAATCTTTAGTACCGTCATGTCGGAGAAACAAGTGTTTATAGCGATAGCAACAACTTACCTTAAGCCTTTTAGCCCTATTAGTTATGTACAGAGGCCAGCACATCGAGCTACTACAATCTGTCAAATTTATTTGATAGATTTTCAACTTTACCACAAAGAAATAAGGTTCTTATTCAATTGGGAAAATTTGACAGATTGGGGTAGCTTAATGTGCTGGCATCTGTACGTTATCCCCGAAGGGTTAGGCAAAGGTGTGTATCTATTGTAAGCCCACCGTTTGCCAGTTACGTTTAAGTCCCATGTAATAGAAGGGCACGCTTATTGCCGTCGTCTTGGGATGCATGAAGAAGCCTCCTCATGTAGCGCAGTTTGTTCCGCCAGTTACTCAACTGAACGGAGCGCTAGGTGCATTCTGGACAGTTAGACCCAACACCTTATTTGACTGGCCAATTCTTCCCTTGCGATGGTAGGGCTAATGCTGTGGTTTGTACAAACACTTTTACACGTCAATCATATTTTTTTTTAAACCAGATTAGGTCTGCGATTCCTATCTGACTATTCTGAGAAGAAAGGCCGAAACAAACTCAGAGGTCACAGTCTCTTTTAAAGTCCAGCCAAAATCTTGGTCAGATCATGTAGATTGGTGTCTGAAATGGTCTTTTGAGGAAAGAACCACACAGATTGAGCGGACCTGTGCACGCATTTGTCAAAAATCGTGCAGCTCAACTCAGAACTTGAGGAGCAACACGATTAGACGAACAATAGTAAAGATTGGACAGGCCGCGTAAGTTATTCAAACTGCCAGATCATGATTAAAAGTAACTAAGAAGGAAAACAGAAAAAATTAATGAAATGGCCCACATAGTCCTCACCTTCAAATATGTAGTTATTTTTTAAAAAAGAAAAAATACTTTACAAAGTAAATATTCATGTCATTGTATATATACGAGTAACTCCCAAAACGAAACAAGATAAATATGAAGCCAAAACATGTATTATAAGCACAGCCTTATTTTAGCCCAATCCTGTTTATATACGGTTCAATTAACTTTGTTAATAAAGCAGTACACAGATGAGCGAACAAATTGGCTGGTAACGCGTTTGCTGGCAACTTCCATCTGATGTGGTCTCCTGAGAGTCTACACTAAGCTTTATCGCCTCTGTGAGTATGTTTATTGTTTATACAAAGTAGATATTTTACGAGTTTTGGCTCATAATGCTGGTAGCTTTCGACAAAAATCAGTATACAACAGTGGCGAAGGTGAATTTATGACAGAGGTAAGCCGGAGCAAAAAAAAAAGTCAATAAAACGTTTAATTATATTTCAATGTTGAATTGACTATAGAGTTCTGAATTTTCGAAGGGAAGCCGGCGGGAATCGAGTTGTATGATATTTTCGCCGCTGGTATACAATGACATTTCTTATATAATACAATACAATAATGCAATGCTATAAAATTGAACACAACAAGTTTAAGGCAGTGGTAGACCAGTGGTAATGACCCCGACTTACAAATGTAGGTCGTCGCTAGTGATGGCGACAAATACGTAGCCGAATTCTGGGCTGAGCCCATGTAGTTTGCCATAGACTGGCTAAGAAGAAGAAGTTCCTTATGCTAAATTGTACCACTTTAAACCCTACAATAGGATTGTGCATACTTTTATTTATCTCATACTTACGTCATAATAAAAACCACCAATTCAACATCGTTTAAAATATGTTGAAAATGTTGGTTTAATTAACAATTGTGATTAAATAAACAAACATTTTAATAAACTTTTGGGTTGTTTGGGATTTCACCCCTCGTATTTAATGAGAATTTGTTGGTAGATATATTCCTAATAATAATTTACATTTGAATGAGTTTTAGATACAACAATAAATGTGTTATGATTTATTTGGCCCAGTATAACTTTTGTTATAACCTATGAAAGGTTAGAAGTTAATTAATAATATATTGACAATAGTTTATTTATATTCCGAAATAATGAATTACTCGTTTAATTAGTCACTGTTAACTCTCGGCGAGCTAACGGTACCGTAATAAAACGCGGTTTTATAGTATAACTTGGATAATTATTTCTAGAGCCAGAGGGGCATTTCTTGCAAATTTAAGAATTTCTCTGTCTGATCTCAGTCTTAATCTGTCAAAAATACCTCTAATTTGCCTACATTATTGACCAGTTTTTGACATTGATTATTGTCGCTGAGGTGAGATTGCGACTACATTTTGAACGTTTTAAATTATGGCAATTGGCCTTCAGATCTATATTTTTACATCATGAAATCCTCTTTCAGCCCTTCAGCTGACTCCGTCTTCCATATATCCCATATTTTTATGCCATTGGCCCCGATTCTGTTATTCACAAATTAAACTAAATTTAAGTCCAGTGCATCTTTTTCTTTCTATTTCATTAAGAAAAGGACAGAATATAAATATTAGTTTAGTCCTGTCAAATTAGTCAGCACCTGACGTAAATTGACGTATCTTTAGTAGCCAATTATATAATAACGTCTAAACTTGTCTATGTATTATCTAATTTGACAGGACTAAACTAATAGATAATCCATAGACAAGTTTAGACGTGATTAAAAAATTTGCTATTAAAATACGTCAATTTACGTCACTCGCTGACTAATTTGACAGGACTAAACTAATATTTATCTTCTGTCCTTTTTATAATGAAATAGAAAGAAAAAGATGCACTGAACTTTTTAGTTTAGTTTGTGAACAACAGAATCGGGGCCAATAAAGTTATGAATTGTTGCATGTTACAACCATGCAGGTCATAAAGTGTTTATACCAGTACCCATTTATTTATTTATTTTATTTATTTATTTGAAAGGTACACCAACGACCTATTCACTAGAAAATTACATAATAATAAATAACATATGCATCGAGTTATGGTGAATTAGTCACTTACAGGCGTACACAGCACTTACATAAAAATAGCTTCTTAATTATATGTATTAACAAGTTTTTTTACTCGTAGTGAGGAAACAAAGAACATCGAAATTAGAATCATACAATTTATAATATAAGTGTGGCGATTAGGTTTTTTAAACCACGTATTCTAAATAACTTATTTAAGGGCTGGGTTTTCAATCAACAAATATTTTTTATTCGTGGAATAAAATTGAATGACAATGATTCCAATTGAAATTGTTCGTCGAATCCTTGAGCTCCTCAAGTTCTGAATTGAGCTGCACGATTTTTGACAAATGCGTGCACTGACTGGACAGGTCCACTCAATCTGTGTGGTTCTTTCCTCAAAAGACCATTTCAGACACCAATCTACATGCTCTTCACATGATCTGACCAAGATTTTGTCTGGACTTTAAAAGAGACTGTGACCTCTGAGTTTGTTTTGGCCTTTCTTAGAATAGTCAGATAGGAAACACCGACCTCATCTAGTTTAAAAAAATATTGACGTGTAAAGTGTTTGTACAAACCTACTTACAGAAATAAATCATTTATCATTTGACATCTGACAGTTTATGTATGGAAAAACTGTCAAAAATTCAAAATTATTCCTCCGATACAATTATCTGGCGTAGGAAAAATCAGTCCTTATACATACACAATGAAAATAATTCATAACAATTAACATTTCAGGTGTAGGACCTTATTTTTACACGACTGCCCAGAAAAAGGAAGTGTTTCGTTTTAGTAATTTAACAACATTAATTAAACTTTATTTGGTAATATACCATGTTTGTGTTGAATTGTTGATACCATCGCCCCGCGCGTGACTAGTGCCTTATAATCAAGGGTGGTGTTTAACGTGCCAATTTTTAAGCTATTTAATATATTGTTTGAAAAAATGCAGTTTTCTATTTTTAATAAAATGGTTTATTTTACTTTTTTAACAGACTGATAACAACTTGAAACTGTTTATTTAAATTAAATATTTTTTTCAGCAACGTCTACTATCAAACTACACTTTGACAAGTACGAATATCCATTAATTATCAATGAAAATCCATGTCTTTATCAAACTGTCCGGATTAAGAGGAAATCTCGTTAATGATTATCAGATTTTGCTTTCCAATCGTAAATGTGGCACTCAATCGTGAATTCGTGGTCAAAAGGTAGGTACGGACCATAGGTACGAACATCTCGTGTCTAAATTACACACACACTTCGTGGTTTTTTTTTAACATAGCCTTGATAACATCCTTAGGTTTCGTGTTCACCAACATTTAATCTATAGATTACGTATTTATAGAGTTTCAAATATAAACAACTGTGTATGTAATTTCGGTTGATTAATTTGTAAGTGAACACGTACCTTACATGTTTAGATGAAGATAAAAATAAATAAATATTTCTATCGACCAGAAAACTTGTGGCGGCATCTATATCGCCACATACGAACTACGCAACACACTGACGACATGCAAAATCCTGCATCGCGCAAGCAGAGTTTACCGCGACACTAGCATACCTATATAGAGCAGTAGACACAACACCCGTCTGAATGTGCCTTTTCTATGAAAAAATCGAACTCAAACCGTTTCTGCCTTGAAAAATACCTAGTTATATAGGCATACTTAATCCACCTTTATTACACGTTATATATAGCATAATCAGCCTACATAATAATGTTCCCACTGCTGGGAAACAGGCCTCCTCTCGGTGAGAGAAAGTGGGCAGTAATCCACCACGCGGGCTCAGTGCGGGTTCGTTATATATAATTACTCAGTAATGTAACTGACCATGTAGCGTTCACCCAACGTATTAGTTAGAGGCTCTAGTAAACTAATTGGTAGCCGTGGCCCCGGGGGACTTGTGTCGGCCTTGTACTTACGTGATGAGTTACACACAGTGTGTATAGGTACTTGAAAATATTACTATCATAGTAGGTCACTTCCTATTACACCTATAGATAATGAAATTCTCTGTTAAGGTCACCTTTCTATCGTTTGCTAGAAGAGCGATCGCCGCCAGATATGTCGCATATCCGAAGGCCAATTCTAGTAATTTAAAACGTTCAAAATCTAGTCGCAATCTCATCTCGGCGACAAAAAAAAATGTCAAAAACTTGTCAAAATGTAGGGAATTTAGAGGTATTTTTGACAGATTGAGATTAGACTGTGAACGTTCTTAAAATTACGAGAATTGTCCTTCTGGTAGTCGGGTACTGCCGCAGTGATGGCTTTTATGAAAATGATGGCAGCGGCAAATATTTAAATCGCTAGATTCGCTCTACCGCGTCAAAAGATAGTCGTGTTTCTGTTTCGTTTTGACGTAGTGACTTGACTTGAGTGTCATGGAAACGCTATTTAGTAATGTGTAAGCTCTCTCTTCTTTGCCGTTGGTCCCGGCTGTCATTCGTGGATCTTTGACTGTCGTTACAGGTTGTCAGAAGCCCGAAAATCTAACAACCAGTCTTACCAAGGGGCATCGTATTACCCAGTAGCTGGGTTGTGGAGGTCAGATAGTTTGTCACTTCTTGTAAAATACTGGTATTCAGCTGCATCCGGTTAGACTGGAAGCCGACCCCAATATAGTTGAGAAAAGGCTAGGCAGATGATGGTGATGATGATGTGAGCTCACTCGTCTCAGTATAGACACTTTTCGCGTGACTAAGTACGGTGATGACAAATCTAGCGATTTAAATCCTTGGGCAGCGGGGTTTGACTTCTTTTAAGTGTCAAAAAAGCTCTCTAGGAAAATACACAAACTTACTTTCATAAATAACGTTTCAGTGACGACATTCGTCGGTAAATTCCAGACGCTATGTGGCGATCTCCGCTCTTTCAGGAAACCGTAGCATTGAGGATCAAAATCTAATACTTAAAAACCAAAACATAATCTTGTCGAGTTCACAGAAACGGAGAAAAAATATGCCTTATCAATCAACTTGTGAAACTTAACAGATTAAAAAAAACACAATTTTTCTGAGGTCATATTATCCATTATTTAAACTACCCGCGGCCAGAGACCCAGCAAGCAGCAGTTTTCTTTTAATTCAGTTGATTTATACTGAAAAAGACATGAATAAAACTTGAGATGTAGATTCTACGTAATGGTTTGAAAACACCTACACGAAGCGCTTCCAGTTCTCTAACTGGAAGCGCTGTGTGCTTATTTTAGCTAAATTAATGTAAATCAGAGAGGCAATTCTAGTAATTTTAAGAACTATCACAGTCTGATCTCAGTCTCAATTTGTCAAAAACACCTCTAATTGCCCTAGATTTTTGACAACTTTTTGACACTTGTTTGTCGCTGAGATGAGATTGCGACTAGATTTTGAACGTTTTTAATTACGAGAATAATTGGCCTTCAGATATTACTAGAGAGCCTAGACAAGTGGCAATCGCTTTCAAAGCGGTTCGCATTTCTACAACGACTTTCAACAGGAACGACATAAACTTTTCGGTATAGTCCGCGCGGAACTAGTTGGCCGCTGAGGTGAGGAAAGGGGTGAGGCGGTGGTCCGCAACGCACATACTGAGTAATGCGCCCCCGCCCCTCCGTCCCACCGCTCACATACCTAAGGCTCGGCCAACTAGTCCCGCGCGGACTATAGCTTATGTCAGTCTCATACATATTTGCCTTTTCCATCATCATTATCGGTGACAGAATGTCACTTATAGGCCCTCAGGAATCCTTTACCCTACCAACTTTCGCTGAACTGTGCCTATTTGGCGCAGCCACGAGGCACATTTTCTTGCTAATTTCCCACAACGCACTTTACAATAATTTTTGTTTTATTTTTTAGGGTTCCGTAAAAGTAAAAACGGAACCTTATAAGATCACTTCGTTGTCCATCTGTCTATCCGTCGGTCAAAATCCTTTTTCTCAGAAACGCGTGGAGTTATCAAGTTTAAATTAATATCAAATACTCAAGACTGTACTCCCGTGAAGCAGATAAAAAAATCAAACTTATAAGTCAACGCAATTAAAAGATACGGGCGTTTATGTTCCGTTTGTACCGCATATTTTGACACTCGCAAGGGAATTAAAACCTATAGGGTATAATCCCGTTGACCTTGAATCATAAAATTTGGCAAGAAGTTAGCACACCAAAGGAAACAAACCGAAATCCGTAAATTTGTACATACATACCTACTTTGTACGGATCCCTCGGTGCGCGAGGCCGACTCGGACTTGACTGGTTTTTTTACGTGTAGTATAATATATTGTGTTGTGTGCCTTCTAACCCATGCTAAATAAATGTATTTTCTTTCTGCTTCTTATGAAGACACAGTTTTCACAGAAAATATTATTTTCTCCTTTACTTTTCTATGCCTCACCCATTACCATGGCCATAACACCATGCTTCCTAAATAAAATATGGCCGACCATCGATCTGTGACGTCACCTCCAAAGTGTTATTGATCTAGTACATAATACTTTGGTGTAGTGACCTGCTAAATTATTTTGTAAGGCAGTTTGTTTGTTCATCTGTCTGTGTTTTGACGGCTTCAAGTGTTTGAGGAACCTAAAAAAGTATTACATTATGTTGTTTGATCAAGGCTCGGACTTAGACAATACTGTTTATTGAACAGACTATCGCTATATGAAAACAAGACCTTTTGGCGAACAAACTTGTGACATACAAGGATGTAGTCTGATTTATAAATTACTGTGGAAAGTTTTCACAGTTAAAATTTCCTTAAATCTGCCCAAAGTGTTAGATTCAAGCATGTTCTATAAGCATCTCAGCCCACGCAGTCTAGACATAGCCTCTTCACATCACGTTTCGCATCTACACGCGATTCAGCTTAGTACCTACTTATCAACCTGTACCATACCCTTCTAAATGTGGTCCCGTCGATAACACGCATGGTTAAAAGAAAATATCTTTTTCTTTCGTGTTTATAGTACTTTTCTTCGTTTTTAGGGTTCTGTACCTCAAAAGGAAAAAAACAGAACCCTTATACGATCACTTTCTTGTCCGTTTGTTTGTCTGCCAAGACCCTTTATCTCGGGAACGCGTGGAGGTATCGAGTTGAAATTAAACCTTATACTCGGGTCTGCGGCCCCTTGAAGCTATGATAAAATCAAACTTCTAAGTTAACGTAAAAAAAGATACTGCCGTTTATGCCGCAAAAAAACATATATTTCGACACTCTCAAGGGAATCAAAATGTATAGGGTACTTCCCGATGACTTAGAATCATGAAATTTGGCGAAAAGCAAGGTCATGTAGCACAAGTAAAGGAAAAATCCGAAAACCGTAAATTTGTAGTTACACACCTACTTCGTACGGAACCCTCGGTGCGCGAGTCCGACTCGCACTTCACCGGCTTTTTTTTTATTGCTGAATGGGCCCGCTCTTGACCTCGATCCCGCCTGATGGAAGCGATAGATGAAGTCTATGATGGAACGAGCGTGCCCAGAAGATGCATAAGGCACTGGAACTCCCACGCATCGACGAAACACAGCAGGCTGCTTGACGCCGGACTCCGGTGGGAGGGTGGTCGTGGTCGTAAACCAGACGGGCGTTAGCCCTAACACCGCAAGGGAAGAATTGGCTAGTCAAATAAGGTGTTGGGTGTGACTGTCCAGGATGAGGCGAGCGCTCGGTTTAGTTGAGTAACTGGCGGAACAAACTGCGCTACACGAAGAGGCTTCTTTATGCATACCAGAATTTCTCAGCAGCAGTCTGGGTCTGTTTTTGTACCCGGATGATGGCTATACTTTGCTTGGGACTTTAACATGGCGAAATGTACAGACGCTAGCACATCAAGCTACTACAATCTGTCAAATTTCTTTAACAGATTTTCAACTTTATCGCTAAAGCATAAGGTTCAAAGTTAATTGGGAAAATTTGACAGTTTCGGGTAGCTTGATGTGCTGGCGTCTGTACACCTCTACCTAACTCTTGGGGGTTAGATGCAGGCGTGATTTTATGTATGTAAATGAACAAAGCCAAAAGCGAGGCCACGACCTATGAATACAGAAAAAAAAAAATTTTTTTTGGCCGGGACGTCTACTTTAACCATGAATTCAGCACATAGGTAATACTAGACCCCCTAGCGTCCTGCCAGGGTCGCGGGTTGTTGGAAAGAGTTACCGTGGCCCCTGGCACAGGCAACTGAAGGAACACGGGTGAGTTTTAGTCAGTAAAAACGCCCTGCCACTTCGCCCAGAGCGGGAGAAGTTATTTGATAATTTCCCACCCCAAAAAAAAACCCTTAGCGTAGATTATACGTCGGTCATCAAGAAAAAAAAACTGGTGTTTCATAGAAAAGTGCAATACCTACACGGACAAAATGTATAGAACAGTTTTTTTTAACCTATGAATATTTTTTTAACCTATGAATATTTTTTTAACCTATGAATAATTTTTTTAACCTATGAATAATTTTTTTAACCTATGAATAATTTTTTTAACCTATGAATAATTTTTTTAACCTATGAATAATTTTTTTAACCTATGAATAATTTTTTTAACCTATGAATAATTTTTTTAACCTATGAATAATTTTTTTAACCTATGAATAATTTTTTTAACCTATGAATAATTTCATCGCAGGGGGGTTTAGAATCATGTACTGAATTCAGGCTGCGCGTCGAAGCCTTCCTGCCACCCTGCTTAAAAATCCAAGAATTGTAAAAATCCACAAAGCACCAATAGGGTTATTCAGGTACTCATACACTGTCCCGTGGCTCACACACTCGGGGCTCGTGATAACAGCCGCACAGGTCGTTCGATCAGGTTAAGCTATGCTTACCGCGGTTAGTCTGTGGATGGGTTACCATTTTTACATACCGAGACCCCTCCGTGCCTCGGAAAGCACGTTAAGCCGTTGGTCCCTGCTGTCATTTGTGGATCTTTGACAGTCGTTACGGGTAGTCACAAGCCCGAAAGTCTGACAACCAGTCTTACAAGGGGTATCATCTTACTCAGTAACTGGATTGTGAAGGTCAGATAGGCAGTCGCTCCATGTAAAATACTGGTATTCAGCTGCATCCGGTTAGACTGAAAGCCGACCCCAACATAGTTGGGAAAAGATGATGATATATTGTAATTATTTGACCAACATAATAGACCAATTACATTGATATGTAGCGATTATTTTAACGATACGGGTGTCCACTAAGCGATACATAAACTGTTACTTTGATATACAGTTGTATCCATACATACTCAATTACTCATGTTCACATTGCTTGGACACACGCTTCCTATCTGCGAGTTATATCCATAGTATGTGTATTTAATAGTATTTGCAATACAATCATAATTTTATATCCAAATAGTTTTATTTTATTCACAGAATTTGTATAAATATACGATTTGTGAATTAAGTTTGAATAATGTTCAAATGTCTTATGTCGCAGTCATTTTGAATTTTATTAGCTGAAATACCTGCATTTAGAAAACGTAGCAAAACAGACGATCGTTACCTTGTTTGGGCGCAGTTTGCTGGTCGACTGGCTCTAGCGGTGCGTGTGGCGAGTTCGATTCCCGCACGGAAGAATATATTTTACTGCCTAGATACAGACTAGGGGTCCAGACGCGTGTCTGTAGGCAATAAATATGTGTATACAGCACACACGATAGGGCAATTTTAAGTGTAGCTGTAAGGCAACAGACATGAATTATACATCTAGAAATTCTCTTGTGGTTTATGACCTTAAATAACACTAGCCTATTATTTTCCCACTGCAGGTCAAAAGCATCTTCTCATACACAGAAGACATGAGCATTTATAACCACGTTTGCTCAGGGCGGATTGGTAAATATAGACTTATATTGACCTTACATTGACTTTGGCTAATGTTTTTCCCATAAAATATTATGGAAAAAATATATTTACAGCTTACCAGCTAATCGCATTACATTGACCGTTGCGCTCAATTAATTCTCGGGGGATGTGAAATAATCAAGTCACTTGCTGGTACTAGCTTTTATTTGATTTTTTAGAATATACTTAGTAAAAAATAAATATCAACAGCTGTAGGTACAAGAAAGACAACAATAAAGGAATATTGTATTCGAATTACACCTAGTAAATCTGTTACAGACTTAAAAATAAGTTCTGAAATTTAAGTGTACCACATACCCACGCTGCTTACCCCTTTGAGAAATATAAGCGTGATAATATGGTATGTCAAAGTTTCCGTGTTATTGCCTTGTAAAAACATTCCTTCTTTTTCACACCTGTGAATGGATTTGTAGAAGCGTGCTTCTGTCTGCTAACAAATGCTATCAACAACGATAGCAAGATAATAAATGGCTGTAATTCATCTTGTTATTGAAGTTGTTCGTGGACCCATAGTCGTTATATTATAAACGTGAAAGTATCTATGGCGGTCTGCCTTTCCGTTACCTCGGATTTGGATACAATATGGCACACGGATAGATCTTGACCTTAGTTAAATAAAATAATAGATAGATATTGTTATTATAAAAATGTGAATTAGGTATATTGTTTAATTAAGAAATTGAAAATGATTGCCATAACCAACTCGTTACGCAGTTAGGGTTACGTGAGGAATAATAAGAATGAAAAAACACATTTATTTAACACAGATTAAATGGCACACAACATATTATACTTTTATTCGTGGATTTTACCGATATTTGGGCTCCTATTTATATGACAAAATCAATAAGATTCTTGATATGTACTTTATGAATAAATTAACAATGAAGAATTTGGTATTTCTGTGGCTTTAGAAGTTAAGAGGAAATGATGGTAGTAGTTTCTCCATAGAAACGCTCTCGCCTGTTTTCTTTCTGGTAAATGACCTTATAGCAATTATTTTTTACAGAATAATAAATATTAACTACTTGCATGTCCATGTATCCTTTTTGATGATACATTATTTTTATAAGCACTAGAATCCTCAAAACTGCCGATTTAAACCGCTGTCAACAGTGCCCCAGTGTACAAATTTGAAAAATATTAATGAAGAAAGAAAAACATAGGGATACAGTATATATCCTTCTTATTCAGTTTATGAAATATCTTTCAAATTGGTCTAATATTGGAGGAGGAAATTGGTGAGAGCCAAACCTCGAATTATGACTTTTTACTTAGGCTTTTTCAAAAGCCTCTCCGACCGCATTTCCTTTCAAACAGAAAATATACTGACCATGTTAAATTAGTGATACAACTGACTGTCGGTTTTGTAAACCTATGTGAATCTACTAGATAAAAATATTTAATTCTCTACACACCCTCTCACACACACACCCTTGCCTTCTTCACTTTACACACTTGCAGGACAAAAACAATTTCATTATATTAAGTACATATTTTAATATAAACTGTTTCATTTTGTCCGTAAGCTCATACTTACATACCCAGTCGAAACACAGGCTTTAAACCTAGCAGAGAGAGCAGATGCCAATATAATTAGACACAAATTGTAACTGTATTACTTTTAAGCATAATAGTATAAGTAGCTAAGACAAATTGTGTAACATGTTTTTTCTTTTTGGTCTAATAAGTATTATTATTATTACTGCAAATAAAAAATTATACCTGAAATAGGTAGGTATATCCCCAGAACGTTGATAGAATAATAAATGAGAAAAACTACTTTCCTCTACAGACTCACATGAACAAAGCAGCGAGCTCCCAATTTTATTAGCGGTGCACATTGTCACTTGAGCTAAAACTTTTAATTAGTAGATACTTTCCGAATCACAATAAAACTGTCACACGGCTTAATTAACATACAAATTAGACTCGCGAGTGTGACTTAATATGAGAATTCATTTGGTTCTCGGGAAAACTAATTAAAGAAGTTTTTTTCAGTGAGAGGAACACAGCTCATCATCTGCCTAGCCTTTTCCCAACTATGTTGGGGTCGGCTTCCAGTCTAACCGGATTCAGCTGAACACCATTATTTTACATGAAGCGACCGCCTATCTGGACTCCACAACCCAGTTACTGGGTAATACGATAACCCTTGGTATAGTAACCGGCATGAGTCGTGAGCACAAACTGACACCTGCGCAGTACTTAATTTTAGGAATGAAGAAGGCAGGGTAATATTTTAATTATAGTTATCAACAATTTGATCAAAAGCAGGTACTAAATAAATTTGGCCGAAAGTGTACATGCACGAGCTTGCCGGACTGCTGCCCATCTGTGCTCACGACTCGTGCCGGTCATTATAAGACTGGTTGTCAGACTTTCGGGCTTCTGACGACGCGTAACGACTGACAAAGACCCACAAATGACAGCCGGGACCAACAGCAATGTGCTTTCCGAGGCACGGAGGAGTTTTGGTATGTAAATATGGCCGCCCATCTACGAACTAACTGCGGCAAGCGTAGCTTAACCTTCTATCGACCCGTGCGACTATTATTACTTAGCCACAAGCCCCTCAAGACGACAATTGTAGTCTTATTTTCCTCCAGTTTCTACCCGCGATTTCGTATGAATGTTATTTTTTTTTATCAACCTTCGCTATCCCGCTGCTGAGCAAACGCCTGCCCCAGATCCTTTCAGGCATCCTTTTCTAGAACCACCTCAATCCAACACTTGCGGGAGGCATCTAAGTCGTCTCGCGACCTCTTCCTGGGCTGGCCTCTGCGGTGCCGTCCATTCTCAGGCACTCACCGCCAAGACTGTTGCCAAGAGATCACTGTGAATGTGGTTGACATTTTAACATAAAATATTAATATCCTACGGCACTCGACAATAACTATAGTAAAAGTGCGCTGTGCTGCAACCTCTGCCCTATTTCAAGTTAAACAAATATCAACTTTATTTCAATGAAAATTAAATTGATTTCCGAGTGACTAAAGTAAACTGTTATAAAAATGTTTGATGTTGTAGCGTAAACTGAACTTTATTGTGTAGGAATTAAAGTTATTCTTCCATTTATTCATATTTGTTTATATTTTTGGCAAAAAAAATCGCGAACGCAATATAGTAATATAGCTTTCTATTAGTGAAATAATTATTGTAATCGAAACCTTTTACAAACATATAAACGAACAATATTTAACATGTTTATAATATTAATTTTGACTAAGATTTTGGTAGATAGTATTGGGTTTATTTTAGGATATTGTGCAAAAGGACCAATACTCTATTATTTAAAGCATTCCATAATCTTTAGGATCAATTATGGATCCTATCAGGCGCAACACAGTTTAGCAAATAAAAGAACACAAACATAAGCAAAAGAAAAAAATATATATTAAAACCAAGTTTCAATCAGTTTTGGCTTTTCAGCCTTGGTGTCAGCAGAAGGCAGACTAGCAGGTAAGCCTTGCTTTGATCACCATATATCCTGAATAAAATTGTCCTTTCGATTTTGCTAAAACTATTCAGGGCAACCCTGAAAGGCGCTTTACTTTGTGTAAATTGATTCATCACCACTGCTCTCAAAACGGTGAAACAAAATATCGTGAGGAAACCGGTATGTCCTAGAACCAAAAATTCAAAGATATGTGCCCACTTCCTCGCACTGAGAGGAGGCCTATGTCCCAACAGCCGGCTATTCAGGGAAATCAGACGTGACGGGTGTATTATGTACGTTATTCTACCTACGATACAACCAACCACACAGTCTACAAACTACCTTCTCTAACTGCGGTCCACACAATAGATATTGCAGTCCAGCTTAATTATCTGAACAAAGATTAAACAACTGTTTATGAAGCAAAAGCTCAGTTCAAGCTTCAGATGGTGAGGTATTAACTGGATTATGTATTGCCAAGATACCAGAGGGAAATACATTAATTGGAAGCGTATTTACTCTCGTGATATTTGTCTTGTTGTGTAATTAAGTAAATCGTGGACGCTGATTGTTTGATTGAAAATGTAAGGACGATACAAAGCTACAGCAAATAATCTAAACTAACGCAATCAATCAATTCAGCCTATCGCAGTCCATTGCTGGACATATATGCCTCTTTCAGGCTGTGCCACAACGCCTTGTCTGCCGCCTTCCACATCCAGTCTTTCCTAGCAGCCAACTAACGCAAAAAGCAGACTAATTAGTTAATCATAGTTTTCAGTCAAGTATTGGGGGTAGAAACATTTTAAATTAGGCACTCTCAAGCACCATCGTCAAAGCCTACCTACTTATAATTATTATTGTATTGTATTATTGCCTTATGGAAACCATCATACTTACCTGTATTTGTCCGAAGAGTTTGCCTGAGGTATACTTATAGTAACTACTATAGAGAATCAGTGAACTTTACACCCTGTACCTCTATTCTCTATCAGAAGATTGCGTGTTAAAATGACGTCGGGGTCACCAGTATAGAGATATCAGGAACAAGGCGTAAAGTGCATACATCCATCATAGAAAAGCGAGGATCCTCCGACCAGACGGGTGTTGTGTCTGGTGGGCAACTGTTCGACGATTGATATCGGGACGTTGTATATACTCGTATGTTAGTTCTTAGTTTCGCGGTAAACTCTACTTTCGCCATGCAGGATTTTGTGTGACGTCAGTGTGAGGCGTAGTTCGCATGTGGCGATGTAGATGCCGCTACACTACACCCACATTTCTCCAATTATTATTAAGTCCTATTTAATAGAGGGTGAGCCTATTACGAGTACTATCAACCGGGTACCAATCCAGATTTCGGGTTGCTGATAAGAAATTCACGGAAAGATGTTTAAATAAAAATATTTTGCACTGAATAAATGCTACTTCAAAACGTTTGCGATTCTATAGCCATCTCACCGTGAAAAGTTAGGTGAAGTGAGCTTGGAGTTAGCTATCAGTGTCATCCTGATGCTAGGGATTGATACTCTTGACAGCTCACTCCAAGCTCACTTCACCTAACTTTTCACGGTGAGATTTTTACAGAATCGATCGGCAGTACGATACCTACCTACATAACGAAATGGTCAATAAATGCCTGCCTCATGAAATGTTGGACTTAATTAAAAATCAATAACAACTTGGTCACGCGTTTTCACGCAAACTTTCTATCTTCCATCTGTAAATATTTCAAAATCAACCTTAACAGCTTTGTAATAAAATTGAAAATAAAAACTTTATAAATTCTATCAAGAACATTATTAAAATTGTGAAAGCCAATACTTAGCCGTGGTAACGTTTTCTGCTTCATAAAATTTTCCAAGATGAAATTGTGTAAAGTGTACGTATGTCTTACGTTGTATTATTTGGTAAGCAAATATGGGGTAATGAGATTTTAATTAAAGCAATACTGGCAAATTTCGAGAGAGTGAAATAATAATAATAATAATAAATATATGTGGACTCAGCGATCATTGTGCCGATAGTCGTGACAGCCAATGGATTAATAGCCAAGAGTCTCGACCAACACCTGAGGAGGCTCTCGTTGGCAGCTGGACAAGGGCTTAATTCAGAAAGCGGTACTTCTGGACACGGCCCGCATTGTTAGGAGGTTCCTCACTCTGGAGCCCTGACCGCCGGTAGCTTGGACCCTGTGCCCGATACCGGTGAGCTACTATTTTTTATATTTTTAAATGTTTTTATATTCTAAGATTTAAAAATATAATTTATATGTATTTAGTAGTCAAAATAAAGGAAATAATAAATATATCATACCGTCTTCATACTAAACGTAATGTACAACAATTTACAACGCACTTACATACCCTGTTTATTTTAAAAAAAGACAAGTATGGAGAAAAAAACTGTTAATATTTATAACAATATCACGCTACCGTTAACATTTAATAACTTAAAAGCAGATTCATAAAAATGAGATATTGATCAATTAGTCTCATCGCAATTTTCTTACTCCCTGACATTTGGCGCAGCTCATGCATTGTTGTTAGGAGCCAAACTGGCGCCTAAGGTTGCGCCTTTTTTTTGCCATATTCTGGCACAAATTCCCCAGTAGACATGCCAACGTTCGCACTTTATAATGGCTTTCATTACGGGAAACAATTCATTTGCACCATTGTTGGTAAAAGCATCGTGATTTCTTGTGACAGCGGCTAGCAACGGTGCCAAAGTCTCCTTTGTACACAGTGACCCCGTGGCCACAAGCTTCACGCTGAACCGATTGCGAAGAAAACAAAAGAAAGAAGCTGTTTAAAGATCTTTGATTTTCTAGGAAAGTGGTTCGGTCATAAAATCTGCAATTTTTACCAGTATTTGGGCATTAAGGTGTCAAAAAACGTTACGTATTTGGACAGTCGTTATTGTGTGACCATTCACTGGTTTCTTAGGAGCTTCGGTTTCCTATAAAAGAAAAAAGACCGCACATAGAGTTTGTCGTGAAAATTATGACAGTGGAAAAGATTTAAATCGTTAGATACTCTGATCCCACGTCAAAAGATGGACGTGTTTTGTTTCGTTTTGACACCTCTGATACACAATGACGCAGTGACTTGACTTGATTGTCATGGAAACGCTATTATAATAAATTTGTGAACTCCCTTCAGTATGAACACTTTTTTGCGTACCTAAGTAGGGTGATGGCAAATCTAGCGATTTAAATATTAGGGCAGCGGGATTTGACTTGACGGTGTCAAGATTACTCTCTAGGAAAACACACCAACTTTACTTTCATTAATAACGTTCACTGACGTCATTCACTGATAAATTTAGGATGCTCTTGTAGGAAATCAGAGCTTTAGCAAAATATCTTTACCGCGACGCGACTTGCGGAGCGACGGACAGAAACAGAAGACGCGCGCGCGTGTCACTTGACGCAAGTCGCATCGCTCGAGGCCGTGAACAACATTCTACTATCCATTGCTGCATCTGTATGCAAGAGGAATACAGATGGGGTGTTTGGTGTATTCTCAGTGAACAATGTAATTTTGGGCCACTCCGTGCCACGCTTAGATTTATTGCACTACATGGAGATGGCGTGGCGTCGCCTATATTTGTTTCGCTGCCACAAAGTAGTCCTAAAACACATCTGTTTCGGGAGTTATTTTTCGGAGTCGCTTAGCTGTTAGAACTTTGATCAGTGATAGATGGATAGTAATACTCTGGTACTCCATGAAGATTACCGATAAAAATGTAGAATTTTTACGTAATGGTAATTTTTTAACCGACTTCTAAAAAAGGAGGAGGTTCTCAATTCGGATGTTTATGTTTTTTTATGTTTGTTCGGGCATAACTCCGTCATATAAAGATGGATCTGCAATTTTTTTTTGTACGTTAGATGTGTATTCCGAAATAGTCCTATTTAAATTTTGTGAAGATCTGATGATGGGTTTCCGAGATAGACAACGGAACTCTTCAATAAATGCCAGCAAATCAACCGCGATTGCTGCTATCGCATATGCATGCATTATTTACGCAATCACACAACATAACTTCACGCCTGTACCCTCTAAAGGGGTACGCAGATGTGTTCAATAATAGATTTTTTTTTTCATCCTATCCTACTAATATTATAATCCTACTATCCTACTATCCTACTTCCTGCTAATATTATAAATGCAAAAGTTTGTGACGATGGATGGATGGATGTTTGTTACTCTTTCACGCAAAAAGTACTGAACGGATTTTGATGAAATTTTACAGTAATATAGTTTATACATCAGAATAACACATAGGATACTTTTTATCCCGATATTCCTACGGGATCAAAACTTACGCGGGTGAAACCGCGGGGCGCAGCTAGTTTAGTTTATATTGATGATGTTTTAATACCTTCCTGTCACTGATATTTACATAGCAAGTAGTGCTATATGAATTTGTGTGAGGTGGGTACCTACAACAAAAAAGTAAAAAATAAAAACTTTTACAAAAAAAGAAACAACCGACTTCCAAAAAAAAACACTACAAAGCACCTACCACTGTTTGTCGTTGTATCACCCAAAGGTTGATTGGTAGAAAATGCCTATGGCATTAAGTCCGCCTCTTACTCTCTCTTTTTAATTTAAAATAGCGTAATGAGTTTACATGGTGTCGTATACATCGTTTAAAGGCAAAGAGATTTGGGATATTCATAATTTAATGTCTTTGTCTAAAGGAATATTATTTAAAAGCCTTCTAATGCATCAATCCATCTTCATCGTTAGGGAATTCGTGATGTAACGTGTTTTAATTAATTTTGTACAATGAAAACTTTTCCGGGTAAATTAATTCCCCACTGATTTGGATGGCGAAAACGCATAGCCAATTAGCTGGTATTTTTAGCCATTTAACGTGGAATGAATTGTACTTTTGAATATATTTTTTTTCCTTTATACCCAGTTACTGTGTAATAAAATCATAATAGTAATTTTATATATTATTACTTTAGTAGTGGGTTAATACAGGCTGAAAAAAAAAATGGACCAGATTATTATTTATTCTTTTTAAGTCGAGCTAACAGAATAACATCAAGTATAGACGCCAGCACATTAAGCTACTACAATCTGTCAAATTTCATAATAGATTTTTAATTTTATCGCTAAAGCATAAGGTCCAAAGTGGATTGGGAAAAATTTACAGTTTTGGGTAGCTTGATGTGCTGGCGTTGTACAGTAATTTGAGAGCAGTGTGGTGGCTCAGAGGCCATGAGTTAACTGTCATAGATCGTGATTCCGAACTCGCTTTATTTTGTATACATTATTTTCATCACCACTGCTCTCAAAACGGCGAAGGAAAACATCGAGAGGTAACCGGCATATCCTAGAACCAAAAATTCGAAGACATCGTGACATCTACCAACCCGCACTGGGTCCGCATGGTGGATTATGGCCCGCTCCCTCTCACAGAGAGGAGGCCTGTGTCTCAGCAGTGGGAACATTAGGCTGATTACGATGATTGGTGTTGAGCTTAATCAGGATATCGTGATTAAGCTCTGAATCTGACTGAATGTGTATTCAGTCAGATTCTTTAACGTACTAATAAAGTATGTATCAGCGTCGCCAAGTGGGTAGGTAAGTTTGACGAATTTAAAACAACTCCTATACCTATATAACTCCTCCTACTTATATCTCCTTCACAAAAGTACACACACACGCACACACACAGAGGGTGCTCTCATATACAACCACTCACACACTCACACTTAAATCAAATGTGTATGTCCAGTCTAGATTAATTTAGTTTTTTTTCTTTATATTTAACTTTACTTACCTAGAATTTAAGTAAACTTCATCATTTCAACGAATGACGTAAGAAATGCTGAAATGTAGGTAAATGCAGGAAGCGTTTTAAATACCATTTTCTTTGCTAAGCGTTCACCATAAAATAAGTATTCAAGATAAAAACTAAAGTTATATTTATAATAAGTTCTAACTTTCATAATAACGGGTGGTTCGTGCTTTAAAAATAAATTGGCCATAATTCACAGGCGGAAGCATGTGTCAAAATACAGTTCTTTATATACGGGGCGGGCATATAAGGGATGATTTACACTGGGGTGTGATGACGTCAGTTCATTTGAACCATTTACTTGGTAGGTAGGTAATGTTTCTTGTTAATTACCTATTGCTTTGAGTTAGGTATATGCTGTGGCTGAATGAAGTGGATGCCTATTTTGAAGCTGTTGAAGTCCTGTACTTAGTGGCCAAAACTATAAATGTGTAGCGGTATCTACAAACGCCACATGCGAACTACGCGTCATACTGACGTTACACAAAATCCTGCATCTCGCAAGCAGAGTTTACCGCGCAACTAGCATAGATACAACGGCCCAACGTCAATCATCGGGCAGTTGCCCGCCAAACACAACACCCGTCTGGTCGGAGGATCCTCCCTTTTCTATAGAGAATGAATGAACTATTCCATAAATTTATTTTCTTTCTTTACCGTTCACTCTCTTGGGCAGCCATTCCGATAGAAGTTAGAAAAGTAATTAGTCACAGAGTATTTTAAAGATCTAGTTTACTTCCCTTCTTCGTCCGAGTGTCGATGGCACGACCTGTAGGCCAATTCTCGTAATTTAAAACGTTGAAAATCTAGTCACAGTCTCATCTCAGCGACAAACAAATGTCAAAAACTTGTCAAAATGTAGGGAAATTTGTGGTATTTTTGACAGATTGAGATTGAGATAAGACTGTGAACGTGCTTAAAAATTACGAGAATAGCCCCCAGGTATCTTTCAGTTTTTGTATTATCTCGTTTACTAATATGTAGAACAAGAAAAATTTGTAGCAAGATAATTGATTTCTGTCCATTTCAAGTACAGAGGCCAGCACATCAAGCTACCCCAATCTGTCAGATTTTCTCAATTGAATATGAACCTTATTCCTTTGTGCTAAAGTTGAAAATCTATCAAAGAAATTTGACAGATTGGGGTAGGTTGACCTGCTGGCGTCTGTACAATACCAAATTAATATCCCCATTTGAACTTTTTGTATTTGTAAGGAATGTTTATTTCAAAACTATTTCGAGGCTCTTTTTTGTAAGTACATTCATAAAGGGAAGCAATAATATCGAAACGTAACAGAACGCCAACAACGTGAACCAACCCTTAAGTTCAACACGCAAGATAGCAAATTATGCAAAACATTTGAACTTTGAAAGTAACGCAATTAGAAGTCTTGCATGCTTACGTGTGGCGCACCATATCGATGTAATATGTACCAATTAGAGCCAATGTGGTGTGCTCGTTGAATAATTTAGCTTTCTAAGTATATTAAACTTACCTAAGTCTTTTAAAGAAAAAAAAGAAATATTTAAGAAAATTTATATATTTTTTATAAGATTTTTTTTGAGAAATAAAGAAATATTATTTGTAACTTGCACAGGAGATACGAACGGTAAAAAAATACATATAAAACGTGTTTCTCGTATGATAGTGTCAAGTCAATATTGCGACTTTCCCTCAAGAATCTAAAATAAACTGATTTTCCGACGACAGATACTTATCTTTTATCCGTGGAATAAAATTGACGTTTGACACTCCGGAAACTATTCAAAATTATTCCTCGGATAAAGCAATCATGAAGAAGCCTCCTCGTGTAGCGCAGTTTGTTCCACCAGTTACTCAACTGAACCGAGCGCTCAGCGCTTCCTGGACAGTCACACCCAACGCCTTATTTGACTGGCCAATTCTTCCTTTGCGGTGGTAGGGCTAACGCCCGCCTGGTTTGCGACCACCCTCCCACCGGAGTCTGGCGTCAAGCAGCCTGCTGTGTTTCATCGATGCGTGGGTGTACCAGTGCCTTAGGTATCTTCTGGGCACGCTCGTTCCATAATAGACCTCATCCATCGCTTTCCATCAGGCGTGATCGAGGTCAAGAGCGAGCCCATTCAGAAATAAAAAATAAAAAAAATCTGGCGTTGTGAAATTCGGCTATGAAACTCATTATTCCGTTGTCATCAAGGACTGTTCATACACAGTAAAATCAATATAATGTATTGTTATATTGTACACCCGAAGAGTTGGGCGGAGGTGCACCTGTACACTCACATTTCAGTTATGTTTAAGTCTCATGTTATCTATGTCCTTTATGTACTCTCCCATCGCAAGTATGCTGGAAGAGATTTCTTTACAAATAAGCATCACCTTTGTGTGTATATTTCTGTTCTTTCCTTCTTGTCTGTTTATAAATGGTTAAATAAAGAAATAATAGAGGCCGAACTTATTGTCATCGGCGGTGAACAAATCCAGATGGCTACTAAAAAATTCGACATGGAAAAAGTCAATAACACTTTGCCATACACGACCATACACTTACCTAAAACGAATACATCAAGGTAATAAAACCTTCAAACCTTTAATAGCTTCGTAAGCTATGTTAATTAAATAGTAGCAATACATTCAGCGCGACCTTTCAGAAGTAATACATTACGTTTTCGTGAGCCACATACATAGAGTTCTCTATGGGAATAATTATACTCTTCGGTATACCTTGCAAGGAAAATGTGAACTTTGAATGTGAACAATGTAGGTACAGGTTTTAGATGGTACAGAATACGATGTTTCCGCTACATTCTACCTTACGGCATGCAAAAAACATTAATAAACATTACAATTACATCGACATTAAAATTACAAGACATCAAAATTTAATACACGTAAATGAATTGTCACATAAAGTCATTACATTAAAATTATGAAGTTTATAAAATATTGCAACAAGGTATTTTTAAAAATGTCAATTACCAAAAAAAAAAAAAAAAGAAGTCAAGGTACAGTTATAAATGATGATGATGATGAGATGATGTCACATAATTATCTTCCAATTTTTGGTTCTCCGACATGCCGGGTTTCCTCACGATGCTTTCCTTCATCATAATAATTAATTTACATGAATTAAAGCGCCTGTAGCGGAATCTATAACGCCACATGCAAACAACGCGTCATACTGACGTCACAAAATCCTGCATCTCGCAAGCAGAGTTTACCGCGCAACTAGCATACCTACATACATACAACGGCCCGACATGAATATCATTGGGCAGTTGCCCGCCAGATACAACTTCCGTCAGGTCGGAGGATCCTCCCTTTTCTATGGAGGTTGAGTGAACTTTACACCCTGTTCCTCATCCCTCTATGCGCCTGTTTGGGTTTGAACCCTAGGACCTACAACTCGTAAGGTATAAGTTGCTACTGGGTTACCACTGCTCTCAACTATAAATGGTAATAATAAATTAAGTACCTGTTCTATTCTATTCTATTGTACCTACTTAGATACTTACCCTATTTCAGTTTGTTTCGCCATATTTTAATCTCAAGGGTAGGTAGTCAGACAAGAAATTTCGACTCCATCTAGCTTATTTTTTTTTTTTTGTATAAGACTTGTAAAAGTGATTCCGAAGGTATTAGTTAGGGAGGCGAGGTAGCTAAATGGCGTAATTCAACGGCGCCGTCGAGACCTATCAAAATCGAAAGATAAAATGATTTCGAAAAGAAAAGCTCTTATGGTAAAAACCATTTTAGCGGTGGGCTTGGCGTGTACGGTTTTTCAAAAATGTTAAAAAAAACAGTTACTTGGGCATTCTCGAGCGCGTCAGATATTCATACTACGTTTGCCCCAAGTGCCTCTGATAACAACGGTATACTAATCTGCCGGTTTGCGTGGTGGGGGTAGGGATATAAAGTAGTCAAAAATGCAAAAAAAAAAAAATTACTCGAGCGCGTCAGATTTTCGGAAGGGGTGTTAAGTAGGCCCCAAGGAAGCTCCCTTTAAAAAAACTGACGATTTCGGCGTGACGATAAGTTGTGATGAATTTTTGAAAATGCAAAAAAAAAAAGTTTTTTTGAAATACTCGAGCGCGTCAGATTTTCATAGGGGAGGTTTATCTCCGTATCCTGAAAGCATATTTCCTTAATCTGACAAAAATGTTGGTGGGTTCTCTTAATCTGATCGAAAAAGGTTTTTTGGTTTCTTTTTTTTCCTTTCTTTCTCCTTGATAAAACGGGGAATTTAAGAATGACAATAAAGCGATAGATACAACCAACGTAAATGTATATGAAATGTAGTACGAATTGTATTATTTATTGTATAAAAAAAAATGAAATGAAATACAAATTGTATTATAATTGTATTGTTATGTATGACCTTTACATTTTTGCTCAATACAATTCATCAAAGTTTCCAGCACATTCGAGAAATATACCGTCGGGTCTTTTCTCTCTCTTCAATCGTCGTTATACTGAGGGCACATAGGTCTACGGTAGGGGACCATAAACATATATATATATATATATATATATATACCTATATATATACAAAGTGTTAATGAAATAACCCAAAACCTCGGACACCCCAACCGATTTTTATATTAATAAATTGATATGACATAATTATTTATTTTCAAAAATTATAGTAAGAGATATTTGTAAATGTTGTTGTCGCGCTACTTCTTACAGATTCGTAGCTCTATCGCCTTGGCGCCAGCTCTAGCACCCCCTCTCCTCACCCTCGCCCGCGCTGTTTGTTTTCATTGCGTTGGACAGTAGCGTACAGCGTCGTTAAAAAATATTAGACACGGCATGACAAATAATTATTTTTTGGAAAAAAATAACCCATATTAAAAATTATTGTATTCGATTTTGCTGCCGATTCTAAACAAACTAGTTTCAGGTTTTGGGTTATTTCATTAACACATTGTATAGGGTGTACCGAAAATTCCCTTCTACCGATTCTTTCCCCACCATCAATGTTGCGAAATAAAGGAAAAATACTGGTAGGACGGCATATTTCCGCGAAGCGCTCAGTCTGTATTACATGTTTATGGCAAATTCCTCTTTTTTGCTTCAATTCTTCACTTCGTTTTGCTTACGGTACGTCCAAAAAACAATTTGAGGATCAACAGGCTATTGAATAATATATATGAAACTGTACATGTTAATAATACTTTTGTATACAGATACGCGTAGCTTTTTCCGAGTCCACGAAAATTGTCGAGAAGCTTTAGAGAAAAAAAAATTGTGAGATATAATAAAAGTCACATAATTTAATTATCGTTATTTCATATCAATTTTTTTAACACCCTCAGTTTTCGAGATACACTCAAAAAACCGGGAGTTTGAGTTTTTATGATGCTTCAAGTCAAAAAGTTTTAACTTTGGACAAAAATGTAAAGAGACCTTTTTTGTGTAAAATAAAATTACCTTTTTTGTTTACTTAAACTTTTTTTTTGTAAGATGACTCGTTCGCGACTTATATGCCGCAACGCGTTTTTCGGAAGACGAAATGGCTCCTCCACACTTCTGGTCATGCGGAAACCGGCAGATTTTGTATTTTTAGTGAGTTTTAGATTATATTCTTCAAAATAAAAAAATTAAAAATCGCGCTCGAGAATGCCGGATTAACGTTTTTTTTTTACAAGTTCGCAACCCTATAACTCGGCGGCGGCAAGGACTTATCGTCAGATTAGTTAAATTTAGTCTTAAAACACTAAAATCAACCCCCAATATCTCAATCTGACGCGCTCGAGTATTTCAGACTATCGATTTTTTTTTACTAATCTGATCGTCTATCCTAGGCGCGCGTCACTACATATAGAGCTAAATACTTTACAAGGTTGTTCTATTAGGTCTAAGGTATCTCTCATATCTCAAACTGCCACGCTCGAGTATTACCGAAAATTCCCCTATTCGCCTCCCTAACTATATCCTACTTACAGAATAAACAATTTCATTTAATTTATTAATGAAATGTTGGCAACAAGGAATGTATAGTACCAAAATAAAAGAATTTGTTTCGTCAAAAACAAAGACTCATGTAGGAAATTCTTTATTCAACTTTTTCTTGTTAACATGTAAGGTATGTTATGGTTGGGACATACCTACTTTGTATAAATGTGACTGTGCTGTGCCGCTGTGTGTGTTTCACGCTACTGGAATGGTCACCAGCCGATCGATTCTTTAAAAATCTCACCGTGAAAACGTAGGTGAAGTGAGTATAAAGTGAGCTGTCAATAGTGTCAGCAAGTGGAATGAAAGCTCATTTAAAACTCACTTCACCTAAATTTTCACGGTGAGATTTTTACAGAATAATCCGGCAGGCCAGGCCTAGATATTCTATTGAAAAAACTTAATCAAAAAGCCTTAATTATAATGTAAAAGCTAACGCTAAAAAATATAAATTATGTACAAATATAATTAGTATATTAATTTAACAGCTGATTTTTTTCACCTTTATTTTACCACTTTGTCGGCGTGATTAATAATGTATATCCATGCCAAATTATAGCTTTCTAATGCTAAGAGTCTCTGAGCTAAGCTGCGGACGGACAGAATGACGTGGCGAAACTATGAGGGTTCCTCGTTGAACCCTAAAAATGAAACTAGAAATATAATCCAAAAGAAACATAACCCTTTTAGACTTCGAGGTCAATGCCAGGGTTAAACCCTCATAATAGGTACATACAATAATAGCTGTGGGTACCCAATTAAATAGTTCAATTAAAACCCTTTCATAATAATCATTATGTACCTACTGACATCGTATCAGCACAGCCTAAAATAATAACGGCTAAAACTACAGATTTAGATATCAGCCAATCACATTACAAAGGCGAAAGTTTGTGAGTGTGTGTGTATGTTTGTCTCTTCTTCACGCTCAAACGGCTGGACCAATTAAAATAAAATTTTCTATGGAGGTAGCTGACACCCTGAATTAACATATAGATTACTTTTTATCCCTATATTCCCTCGGGATCGAAACTTATGCGGGTGAAACCGTGGGGCGCAGCTAGTCTCTCTATAAATATAAGAAATGTCTTAAAAATTTATTGTGATTGATTTTTTTATTTTTGTGTTTTTTTATGTTGATGTTAGGTATTTTATTATTCTATGTTTTAATATTTTACAGAACTTGTTGTGCTTTTATGTTCCACTGTCGAAATCTTTCTACCTTGCCGTCATTTTTGATGATTGTGCGTTCTTGATCGCTCGTGTCTTTGCTCTCCAATATGTTACACTATACGCTCGTTGGTTTTTAAAATCAAGTTGTAACAAAACATTGAGCGTCGTGTTCGAAGTACCTACGGTTCGATAAAATTATAAAACGGCGAATGCTCGATGTTCTGTTATAAATTAACTCATTTTGGTTTCAGAAAGGAGTAGACGGCCCAAGTAACATTTCATTCGGGCCTAGGTTGTAAAAAATGCCTTTAGGTTTTGTAAGGGTCGTAAAAAGGTTAATGGTTTGCTATCTGGTCATAAAAAGTACTTGAAAATGATTAATAAGTCCTAAAACTAATTTTTTATTATTACAACCATAGAGCCGCTGACAAGAGTTTAAATCAACGTTATTTTGACTTGTATTTCAAGTGCATATAGTCCTAGGATCTTATAGTTGTAGTAGACTCCTGATTAAGTTCTGGAAAGGCTAGCATTATGCTAAAGTGAGATTTAGAGCTTTAATTTTTAACTGTGATATAACCATAAAGTTATGGAATGTTGAAATCGCTTATAAGTAATTTCTAAAATCTACTTTAAACTTTTAGACTGTATTAAAGTTGTCTAGGTAAACAAATTGAGACTGTGTGGTAAAAACTCAAACCAATAGGCTATTAAATATGAGCTGAAGGCATGCTTAAAGTCCTACAAGAATATTTTAAAGCTTTATAGGCATCCTCAAAAAATGTTAGTTGTATCCACGACTTCAAGCATTACGTTTTCTTACACAGGATGTTATAAAAAAAACGGAGATACGTATAAATTTCCTACGAATAATTAATACATCGGTAAGTTTTATTATTTTTATTATTTATTATGTATTGTGGTAACTGGTAAAAACTACTTAGGGCTCTTACAGGTCGGGTCGCAGATCTGTAAGAGCCCTTATAAATATACAAAGTGATTGGGAGACATCACCACCACGGCACGATGTCGTACCGCGCTGTAGGTACCTACTTACCTTCACCTGTCATTCTTATACCTACTTAGTATAACTACCTGCCCAAGACAAAGCGAGTGTTATGCTTGAATAAATTAGTAAGTCCCGTCATAGCATAAGGATAATAGAAATGTTAGGTAAATAAATAAGTACCTACCTACCAAATAATAATTGAAAAAAATAGAAAATTACTTGCACTCTAAAGGTGCATCCAGACATACAAATGATTTTTTTATACTGAACTATGTACGGTTGCCTCAGGCTGAGGCAACCCCACATATAAAAAAATAATTTGCGGCGTATCTCGCTCTGTCTGGATGTATCATAAGAGCAGCCTGTAGCTGTTTGTTCAGCACTCTTGTCGAATCGTCGAACGCACGTCCTCCTACAGCTAACGAGGATGTTTTCGCGACTCGCAAGTCTTGAACTACTCCTAGCGATAACCTTAAGGCTGCGAAAACAGCCTTGTCGTTTTAAGTAGCTCCACGAGATTACCTTTAAGCTCTTATTTTGGCAAACTTTAAGAGCTTTTAGCTGTTATAGTTCTGAAAATGTTAATTTTAATGCTTTCTAGTAATTTCCTAACGCCCGCCATATTTTTTCACTGAAATAAAAAAAATCTAAACAAAAAGTAATATTTTAAGTAATTATGGCAAAATTAAGTAACGTGTGCTATGTGATTTAAAATATATGTTTTTTATATGAATAGGAGTTATATTTCTAATGCAACTTAGTACCAACCACCTAATTTTATAATTTTTATTTCATTATATTATCTTCTAAATTTTTTACTTACGAATGGCCCGTTTCGTATACAGCACTATTATCCTAACGTTTCACGATAAAGTGCCAGTCGCAGTATTTTTTAGATTTTTCCTGACTTCAGCAAGCTACATAATGTTTTAATGAATATAACACTTACATGTAGCCATTTTGAAACTTTGTATAATGACAGGGAATGACGCCATTAATATAAATATTGGTTTCTGTGTCAAAAATCTTACAGAAACATTTTAAAACCTGAGAGTCCTGGAAACTCATTATTCATATCCGTCAAAAAGGTTTTAAGTTTTCATTGAGTTACATCCATGACTAATTTAGAACTTAAATGCTGCCTTGCACGGTTATAATAACGTTAAATTAAGGTTGTGAAGGTTATATTTGGGTTTTGTGTAAGTAGTTCGAAAGGTTCTGGATTTGAGCTATAGGTTTTGCAGTAGCTCTCAGAAAGGTTCTAAAACGTGGGCCCTTTTTGCACTCAGGAGGTTAATCTAAGGTTAATATAACGTTATTAAGTCTAATAAGACTTACGAGCAGATTTCCATACAAAGGTTTTAGAACCTTATCCTTACCTTTCTAAAACCTAAAATGTTACTTGGGGGTGGATGGCCCATGTATTTTAAGACCAATTTCTATAAGGGTACCAATTTTTCCGAACTGGCGCAATGACCATGTTACAATAGTGTGTGTAAAAGATCCCCGAGGTAACACATTCTTCTAAATTTTACTGACTAGGATTAACATGTCCGATATTATTGCATTCTAAGAGATGACACATCTTTTTGAAGTCGATGCAGCGCCCCATAATTATGTTGGCGTCATTTGTTTCGTCACATAGTTTTGGTGTTCCTACGATGTCACATATTTGTGCTGTCACTTGTTTATGATTTGATTACAGATGGTCACATATACAGGGTTATTTGTAAAACACCAGCAACCTCTTAAGAGGTCGTTGTACTCATCATTATGAACAACTTTTACTATGGGACCAAATCTGAAATCGCGAAAAAAAATCAGCTGTTCCCTACATTTATGTTCGTGTAACTCGTCAAAATGTAGGGAACAGCTGATTTTTTTTCGCGATTTCAGGTTTGGTCCCATAGTAAAAGTTGTTCATAATGATGAGTACAATGACCTCTTAAGAGGTTGCTGGTGTTTTACAAATAACCCTGTATATTTGCTGTCATCTCGATTACATATATTAATGGACCACCTTCTACCCGCGACTTCATCCGCGTGAAATTTCGGTCCCCGACTCACCGCGTCGCATCCTATCGCTCGTCCACGCTATTACTTTGTTTTCTGACTATTTTTCTTTTTGCGTTGTTACATAGCCACATATAACATTCCTCAAAAATTGGGCTATCGGATGTAAAAATATTCAAACTCTTCAACTTTATTATTAGTAGGTATGTAGAGAGATGATGAATCATGAAATCAGAGGGGCAATTCTCGTAATTTTTAAGAACGTTCACAGTCTGATCTCAGTCTCAATTTGTCAAAAATGCTTCAAATTTCCCTACATTTTGACAAGTTTTTGACATTTGTTTGTCGCCGAGATGAGACTGCGACTAGATTTTGAACGTTTTAAATTAGCAGAATTGGCCTACAGATATTATTGGAGAGCTATCCATAGCTATATATTAATGTGACTGTATCATGATGATCTTATAAAGATTCCGTTTCCCTTGAAGGTCGAAACCCTATTAATACAAAAAAAAAACGTCAATCAAACGCTTCAAACTCGATTCGGCCGTTCAAGGCTTTTCAATCCTGAGGGTGTGAATCGATACACACAGCTCTAGGCAACCATTAAGTGGACATAACCACACAATGTCAATATCGTAACGTTTCAATATCGTGTTATCAATGATCTTTAATTATTTACTGGGTGTAATACGGGGTCATTTTCCTTAATAGCTGGTAAAGTAAAATGACCTTGATTAAGGGCGTTCGCTACCATTTGGTGATACTGAGAGCTGTTATAGTCAAGGCGTTTTAGTTTGTTAAACGGTTTTTAAACTTTCGGTAAAGTGTCCATAAATTAAGAGTGAGATTACAACTATTTTAAGAGATAGCCCTAGTATATAGTTAATAAGTGCTTTTTTAACTTGCTCTGCTAACTGCTAGCTATTCTGTATTGTAATCTGTGGATAACGTCTTGAGTAGTGTATTTGTTACTTTCATTGCAAGTTTAATATTGTATGCCTACTGTGTAATATACTGCTGGTTGTTATTCCTATCAAATAAAATAAAATAAAAATAAAATTATATTTATCTTTTTCGGATATGGATTAGTCTGAAAACGGTTGACCCATGATGTTCCATAAGGAAATTGTACTCGAAACGACCACAAATACAATCGTAGGGAACCAGACCTACGAGTTAATTGCGTAACACATTAACAGTAACGGCTTTATTTTTGAAAGTTCAACACCATTCATTGCGTTATTTATGTTGCTAAGCAGACAAATTTTTCGAACATATACAGCAATGGATCAGCAATATCCTTCAAAATCATTCAGATTGTGGTTGATAGTGTCTTACTGTGTTCATCTAAGGACAGACAGGACAAGACTTGCAGCGCCAAATAAATTGGGACAGCCAGAAGGGTCTTCAACTATACGTGAAGTTTTTTCATAATTCTGTTGACTATAATCTATACTTAATATTATAAAGAGGAAAGATTTGTATGTAAGTATGTTTGTAACGAATTGGCTTAAAAAGTACTGGACCGATTTTAAAAATTCTTTCACCATTTGAATGCTTCATTATCACTGATTAATATAGGTTTAAAATACATGAAAAAAATAAAATGTTTAAAAAATAAATGTCCACCCGTGCGAAACCGGGACGGGCCGCTAGTTTCTAATATAGAAGCAACAAGAATAATGTACCCAGGATTTTGTAATATCTTGATTTAAAAGAGTGTCCTTGGATTTTCTTGCCCGTTCTTCTCCAAGAGATCTACGTTTTGGAATGGGCAACTAGTTTCAACTTTCTGACTAAATGACCGACTAGTTAATTTTGACAATTCAAAAGTGCCTGTAAATTTTCAGTATATGCAATTATTGTTTTCAGATTTTGAGAGCATCGAAAGACGTCATTATAAAAATCTTTAGACATGTAAGATCTGCCACAAAATTCCCCAAATCCGTAAACATTAAGGAACTAGATAAATAAACTGGCGTATAAAAAATAAACAAAGGCCTATAAATCGTGGTGGAGTATAAATCAAGTAGTATCATTGATGTCGAGGGCTACGTTATCGACATGTTCGAGTTACCTTACTATAAATTATCAGGATTTGCTCTGTTGTAATATGGATCTCAAGCTACTGGTGTATAAGTACAGATTTTTGAAGTACAGTAAGGCCGTGATATACAGGTGTCCCTGGAAGTATGGATCAAATCAAATAGGGGCGTGGGCAAAGTCATTTCCAAACTTTTTGATCCTGAGAATGTTGGTGAATTTTTTTACGGTTCAAAAGTTATGACCAACTTTTGTTATTTTCAATCACTTTGCATAGTGCTCAAAGAACAAAATCATTTAAAAAAACTACCTGGAACTGTCAATTTAAGTTTTTTAGACAACCCTGATAGTTTTTTTTAATGATTTTTTTCTTTGAGCACTATGCGAAACGATTGAAAAAAATTGGTCACTACTTTTGAACCGTAAAATAATTCTCAATCATCAATCATTCTCAGGATCAAAAAGTTTGAAAATGAACTTGCCTACGCCCCTATTCGATTTGATTCATACTTACAGGGACACCCTGTATACAGGGTTATTTGTAAAACACCAGCAACCTCTTAAGAGATCATTGTACTCATCATTATGAACAACTTTTACTATGGGACCAAACCTGAAATCGCGAACAAAAAATTAGCTGTTCCCTACATTTTGACGAGTTACACGAACATAAATGTAGGGAACAGCTGATTTTTTTTTCGCGATTTAAGGTTGGTCCCATAGTAAAAGTTGTTCATAATGATGAGTACAATGACCTCTTAAGAGGTTGCTAGTGTTTTACAAATAACCCTGTATAAACGTTACGTGGCTCGTGATTTGACTTGGACATGTTCCCGTCTTGACCTTGCACTTATAGTTTGGCTGCTGTGCAACACTGACAGGAATAAACATTAGCATAAATACGTGCTAAGTAAATAAAGTTTATACATCATGTATCAGAAAGGTATGGTAGAGGAGTGGTGGTCAAGTGATAACGGCCGCGACTTACGAGTTGTAGGTCGTAGGTTCGAATCCAGACAGGCGCTTTACTTTGTGTAAATTATTTCATCACCACTGCTCTCAGAACGGTGAAGGAAAACATCGTGAGGAAACCGGCATGTCCTAGAACCAAAAATTCAAAGACATGTGACATGTACCGACCCGCACTGGGCCCGCGTGGTGGATTACAGCCCACTCACCGAGAGGAGGCTTGTGTCCCAGCAGTGGGCACATTATAGGCTGATTATGTGTGGTCATATTTAAGAATGTGGTACAGACCATCAAACTGAACAACATTTCTCCATGGGACCAACAACGTTATCGCAAAAAGAATATCAATTGTCTTCAAGTTTATTAACTCAAGCAATAAGATTTTTCATACAAACAAAATTCCCCCTTTTCACCCCCTTAAAGGTCGAATTTCCAAAAACCCCATCTTAGTGCTCCCCTGCATAATAAAAGGAAGCCGTATGCAAAATTTCACGTTCCTAGTCCTTGCAGTTTCGGCTGTGCGTTGATATGTCAGTCAGTCAGTTTCTCCTTTTATATATATAGATTCCAATACCTGCTTCAAATTTATGGGACGGCTGATAATTTGCATGTAGATCTCAATTTAACAAATGACCGTTTAAAAGGGATCGAATTATGGAAAAGTTATGATTTTAAGAACGTCGCTTTTGTCACGCAAACCAGTGAAACAGTCTCGGAAAGCACGTCAAATCGTTGGTCCCGGCTGTCATTCGTGTATCTTTGACAGTTGCGTTGTGGGTAGTCAGAAGCCTGAAAGCCTGGCAAACAGGCAAGGGGTCAAGGTGATCAAGGGGTATCTTATTACATAGTAACTGGGTTATGGAGGTCAGATAGGCAGTCGCTCCATGTAAAATACTGGCATTATTAAAGGCTTGGTAGATAAGTAGATAACGATAACTGTATAACCGTCTCTTATTAAAACTCAATATTAACACCCGGATAGCTACTGAAGTTATAAAACTATTCTCAAACATGAATCTGCTACTGGACCGTAGAAATGTTTAAAAACGAATCACGGACGACACAGCTAGGTAATAAATATTTCATTTGGATTAATTTGCCTGAATTTATCATCATCGGAATCATCGGAAAAAGCAAAGTCTTAGGTAACGTGCTTAGTAACTGTTATCAGTTAAATATTACGAAACTTTTAAATCAACCAACAATCAACTCAGTCCACTGCTGGACATATGCCTCTCCCAGGCTACGCCACAACACCCTGTCCTCCGCCTTCCGCAGTCCGTCCCAGCCACATTAATAAATAAAAAAAAAACAACAGAAACGCCACAAAAACGGGATGAAACATGGAATGATGTTGGAACCAACTAATCAATTTACAGATGGACAGATTTATCAGATTCAAGGTGCTGTTGCACGAGGGGCCCGTGGCTAAATAATAAAAAAAGCCGCACAAGTCGATCGATCAGGTTAAGCTACGCTTGCCGCGGTTGGTCTGTGGATGGGTGACCATCTTTACATGCAGAGACCCCTCCGTGCCTCGGAAAGCACGTTAAGCCGTTGGTCCCGGCTGTCATTCATGGATCTTTGACAGTCGTTACGGGTAGTCAGTAACCCGAAAGTCTGAAAACCAGTCTTACCAAGGGGTATCGTATTACCCAGTGACTGGGTTGTGGAAGTCAGATAGACAGTAGCTCCATGTAAAATACTGGTATTCAGCTGCATCCAGTTAGACTGGAAGCCGACCCCAACATAGTTGGGAAAAGGCTAGGCAGATGATGATTCAAGGTGCTTTTAAAGTTTTCCAAAACCCGCTCAACAGCACAGTTGTACGGTCCATTTACAGTTATTTTGATATATGGAGATGTTTGAAATAATCACTCTAGCACCATAATAAACATAATAAATCAGATGAATAGTTACACACCGATTTCTCTCTTTCAGTAATTTGACTTTCGAAAGAGGAAGACAAAGCGTTGTGTAATTATACAGACGCTATACAACGTTTATTGGTAAGGGAGTGAATGTTTAAAATAATCAAACATCTATACAACAAGAAATATGCAAGTTCAAAAAAACATGGATGTTACGTGATCAATATTGAACGTTAATATCTCTGAAACATGACGCTTTATGGTGCTTGGTTAAGATCATGTTTTCTGTTTGCATTGAAAAAAAAGAAAGAGAAAAAAATGTTTATTCTTCTGTAAAAACAAAACGCACATTACAAATAATAGAAAATAAAAGTAATTCATGATATTCTAAAGGAAAGATATGCTACATTCATACTGAGCGACGTTTTGTGTTGTTGGGTGGTAGTGGTTTTCAACTACGACTGCGACAGATAATACGGAACGTATGACATAGAAGAGATAGCTATCTGTAGTGTGTTGCGCTTGAAGTATGTCGACTAAACGAAATTACAACAATTGTCTGAATTTGACTGCAACAATTTGCGCGCGCTAGTGCCCTATCTACCTCTTTATTGTATATAATATCATTGGATATAATATACACATGCCACATGTCAGCTATCGATAAGCGAGGCCGTCATTAAAAAAAATGGCGAACATTTAGGTATGCCAGGCTCCATAAAAAAATCTTCAATTAAAAAAAAAAATAAAGTCGCCATCCCATTTTTTCAATACAATTTAACAAATGTTTATTAAAACCCTGTCAATGTCACTCAAGCGGCATGTTAGCCATAAAAACGTTTATTTTTCCCCTTACCATAAACAAGAGATACCTCCTCAATTTTTCTCGTATATGAGCTTAATAAAGCTTGCATACGCATCCATACGATAAAGATAAAAATACCTGTCTTACGTTAAATCACGTTTCTATGTGACGTATTATCTCGCGATGTGCACAGAATGGGACACAGAGGGAGACAGGGGAACAGAAGGGAGGCTTTTACGGGGAGGGCTAAAAACTCTGTGAGTAATGGATGCTTTGGAGCGAATTAGAAAAAAAAGTTGCGGGACCTTGAAATGCTTCTAGGGATGTGACGTATGTGTGTTTGTGTGTCTCTCTTCAGACGTAACATTATGCACTAACAGTACAGAACATGCGCCCCAGAATAATCACATAACCATTAATTAAAAAACTGAGTTGACATAAGATAACATAATGCCTTGTTGCCTGAAGCGTTGGGCAGAGTTGTCAATAGTACAGATGCCAGCACATCAAGCTACCCGAAATCAACTTTGAACCTTAAGCAATAAAGTTGAAAATCTTTTAAAGAAATTTGTAGTAACTTGATGTGCTGGCGTGTGTACACTTCGCCAGCTATCTTTAAGTCCTAAATATTTAATAGGGGGCGAGCCTGTTGCCATCAACTGGGCACAAATCTAAGCTGTGGGATTCTACTGAGAAATTCCAGAAAGAAAACCCGATAACACTTTGACTGGCCCGGGAATCCACCCCAGTAACCTCATGCTCAGCAGTTAGCGTTTGCAACCTCTAGATCAACGAGACAGGCGTCGGTCTAGTGGTCGCAAGCACTACGCTTACTGTTGGTTTAGTTTTTGCATGCAACTTAAGAGGAAATGCGGTCGGAGAGACATTTGAAAAAGTCAAAAGTCATAATTCGAGATTCGGCTCTCGCCTATTTCCTCATCTAATATTGGACCAATTTAAAAGATATTTCATGAACTGAATAAGAAGGATATATACTGTGTCCTTATATTTTTCTTTTTTCATTAATAATTGTCAAATTTGTACACTAGGCCTCTGTTGACAGCGGTTTAAATCGGCAATGTTGAGCATTTTTTTAGGGTTCTATTACTTATAATAATAATGTATCATGAGAAAGGAAAACATAGGGACATACAAATTGTTAATATTTATTATTCTGTAAAAAAAAACAGTGCTTTATGGTGATTATCCAGAAAGAAAACAGGCGAGAGCCGACCACCCGAATTTCCTCAGTACTAATATTTTTACCACAGAGCTTATTTCGTAAAAAGTTGGAAACATTTGGAATCACCATTTGTAGCTACTACAGCTATTAATCTGTCTTATTATTAATTTATTGTCAAGCTGTAAAGCGGATTAATATACCGTGGATAAGACACAAGTCTAAAACAGAAGAAGATCTAGGGGTATCCAAGGGGGGTGGAGATGGGACTCAGGGAATCAGACCGGGATAAATCCGAAGAGTAACCTAAATAAAATGGATAAGACAGAGATTAAAACAGAAGAAGAACTAGCAGGGAATCCAAGGGAGGAGGAGGGAGTTCAGGGGGTCAGACTGGAATAAATTAGCATTTTAGGGATTTGAACGATAAGGACCTTTTTCATTATTTAACACTTTGAAGCCCAAACTACGCTCCTTTGTATATGTGGCTGTTTCATGTCTATCCTAACCTAATCTAATATTTATAACATTCAAACTCAAATACTATTTCGTAATCCAATCACGATTAGGGTTTAATTTTTAAGTAAGTATATGCATAAATTATCAATCAATTAATCTGCCTAGCCTTTTCCCAACTATGTTGGGATCGGCTTCCAGTCTAACTGGGTGCAGTTGAATACAAGTATTTTACATGGAACATCTGCCTATCTGACCTCTACAACCCAGTTACTGGGTAACACAATACCTCCTTTGAAGACTGGTTGTCAGACTTTTGGGCTTCTGACTAAGACTTTCTTTTACTGTCAAAGATGTACGAATGGCAGCCGGGACTAACGAATTATCGTGCTTTCCGAGGCAAGGAGGGGTCTTGATATGTAATGGATGATCTTGTTAAGAATGGATCAGCAGATTTTTTTTTTCACGATTTCAGGGTTGGTCCTATAGTAAAAGTTGTTCATAATGATAAGTACAATGACCCCTTTTAAGGATTAAAACGATCAAAATGTAACGGTGTATAACTAAGCAATAGAACAATATAATTCATAAGATTGCGTGATTCCTGGACCTTACGAAACTTGCAATTTTCGCCAAGTGCCTAATTAATAGTAACTCGTTAAGCGGTTTACGAGTTTATAAGTCTGTACTGCGACATACTTAGGTACGTTGGTCTGTAACTTCACGCTTATATTCTTCGAAAGGGTAGGTAGAGCTGTAGGAATTGTAAGATATTCTCAGTCCGACAGTAACTATTACAGTGAGATGGACTTCACGGACAGCTTAGATCTCAAGTGCGTAATTCCGTATGCTGCACCTCCCCACAGACAGTGGCCTAATTTTTATTCTGCGCTGCATGCACTTTCGCCTGTGTACTTGTGGATCTCATGACTGCATCAGTGAGCGGAGTTCGTGCAGCTGTGTCTTGGGCCAAAGATGTTTGAACTTTTTTGCCTACGATACACTAAGAAGAAGATAGAGAAAATAATTTTCACACTCTATTCACATTCTGCGGTAATGTGGTAGCAAAACAACATGATCTGTGATATTTTTTTAATTTTTTTTATTTATTTATTGACACACCAACGACTAATTCACTAAATCATTACATTAAAAACATTCTATTTCAACAGCTTTGCGGTGAATTTGTCACTTATAGGTGTGCACAGCACTTGTATAATCAATAATAAAAATTAAAATGGAATATATGATCATATCATAACAAAATTAAAATTTACAAAGTTTACATTGAATTTAAAATGACAAGTAGTTTAATTAAAATACAGTATAATTCAAAAATTTGAAAAAAAAAACATCAATTAAATTGTAATAGTAAAACAATTATTAATTAAAACTATACAAATACAAATAATTAGTTAAATTGGAATATTATAACAATTATAAATTAAAACTATAAAAATAACAAATCAATAATGTGCTGATCGGTGACACCGCAACGGTTGACAGTGGTGTGCTAACTACGTAAGCCACATAACTATGAGGTGAACCTACATAAATATGTAGGTAAAGTTCGTTCAGAGTTATTTTACCTCTGACAGCCGCAACCGAATAGCAACGTAATTGCAACGAAAATAAAGATCATTGTGGTTTTGACAGACTTGGCAATGACAGCAACTCAATAGCAACCTTATTGCCTCGACGACAAAGATCACTGTGATTTCAACAGTGATGCCAAATCAGAGGTATTATATTAACTATGAACCAAAACAAAACAGAAAATTCCAACAGCTGTGACCGACTCCTTCGTTGGGTAATGTTGTTGTGATTGACGGTCACCGACTATCATCCAATCAAACCTTATGTTAAAAAAAACATTCATCACAAATTACTCTACAAATAAATAAATAATCTTTTCTAAAGATATGCTGTGATAACTGTGAAGGAAAACATCTTGAGTAAACCGGCATGTCTTAGAATCAAAAATTGGAAGATACCTATGTGACACCCACCAACCTGCACGGAGCCCGCGTGGCAGATTATAGCCCACACCCTCTCAGAGAGGAGGCCTGTGTCCCATCTGTCAAAAATACTTCTAATTTCCCTACATTTTGACCACATCTTCTTTGAATGCTCGAACAACGTTCCAACTTTAGATTTATATAGGCGCCTTCCAAAATTTAAGATCCCCCTTCCGACTAATTTCCCGTCTTTATTAACATACTCCTCTGCAGATCTGCTTGTGGCGATGATGACCTTCATCCGCCACAATAACATAAAATTATAAATTATTCTGTATGTGTGGGTGTGGTATGCGTGTATTTTACGTTTTAACAATTATAATATTTATTTATTTATATTTTTTGTTTGTTTTAGTTCCGCACTAATCCAGCAAGATCTACATTGTATCAACTGGATCAACTAAATATTTTTATTCATTCAAATCCTTTATTTCTTTTTTTTTAATTTTTCTCTCTCACACACTTGTTTTTCCAGCTCACTTTAGACATTGGCAGAATAGTCGACATCGGCTTTAATTGCCATATAATAAAAATAGAATAGAATAGACGTTTGTTTGTCGCCGAGATGAGACTGTGACTAGATTTTGAACGTTTTAAATTAGCAGAATTGGCCTACAGACTGTGAACGTTCTTAAAATTACGAGAATTGCCCCTGAAATCTCAGTCTCAATCTGTCAAAAAATACTTCTAATTTCCCTACATTTTGACAAGTTTTTGACATTCGTTTGTCGCCGAAATATTAATATGTGAAAGTTTTTTGTAATCAGAAGATTACAAAAAACTTTCACATATTAATATTTTTAATTACAAAAGTACAAACATTATCTTCTCTTTGTTACAGATACGATAACGTCCATAACCGAGGAACCGGACTTGGCAGACAACCCCTCGACGAGGAGAAGTCAGCCGCACTCGTCGCGCATCTCCGCCGGTGAGAGCGGTAACTAGATTCCACTAGTTGATACCTATACCTAGATTAAATCATACCCACTAATCGTTATCATCAGTCAGCATCACCATTATTTTCAACCATTATAGCTACTGTTAGCCGAACGAGTACGAACGAGTCGGTGTCGTTGGTTCCGCATTTTCTTTTATTGACACCGATTTCCGAAATTAAAGTTATTTTTCACTTTGTAGTGTTTTTTTGGAAGTCGGTTGATTTTTTGGAAAAAAGTTTTTTGTTTCCACTTTTTAGTGGGCCAGTTTGTAACTTATCTAAGTTACAATAGCCTAGCCTAATGTCAACTGCTCATTAAACATTAAATTACTGCATAAGATTTGCGAAAAACGATGTGTGGGCCCATAAAATTTGTTTTTCAAAAAACAATTGGCGGAGTAATCGCGTAACAAAGATACAAAAAAAAAAAACATACCGTCGAATTGAGAAGCTCCTCCTTTTTTGAAGTCGTTTAAAAATAGTTTTGTTCATTGTATTATGCTTTTAACTCAATGCTCTAATTAGGATGTATGAGGTTGAAACTTTGTCTGACCAGTATCTAACATAGGTACAACATACAATACAGTGTGGCGATAAGGTTAAACATTAAATTAAAACCACGTATTCTACATTACGTATTTTAAACATACACAATTAAAATAATTAATATCTTACAATTAACATATTAGTCGTGGGACCTTTTTTTCGTTTTAATATTTAACAACAAAAACTTTAATTTGTGATTATATTTGGTAACAATACCATTTCGTGTTGAATTGTTGATATCATCTTCCCGCGCGTGTCTTGCCTTATTATTATTTCGTAGCAATTTATAAGCTATTCATTTTGTTTGAAAAAATCAGTTTTCTATTTTAAGTAAAATTGTTTATTTTATTGTTTTAACAGACTGATAACAACTTGTAATAACCGCTGTATTATTTAATGTGATAACCTAGTCGCCACTCTGTATTGTATATACATATATACATACTAAATATTTGCGGTGTTATGACAAGTTATTCGAATCATAAAGCAGGCATGCTGGTTTAGTATTTTAGCAGACGAAAATAACATACACACCACACACGATATATAACATTCGCCTGTGTGTTCCACTTCAAAGGCATACTTTACGGCCTACTGTGCCCAAATACTTGTCCAATAACTTGCCTAATTTTACGACTGCTCCGTTCCACTCTGAATACGGCACAGTTTGGTATTTGCTGGTCTCACGACACTCCTAGACGACATTAGACATTGACACTTCAAACGCCTTTATTTATCTGTATTTAGCTTTATTAGCTTCTGTCTGAATTAATAAGAATATTATGTAGGATTGTGTTCAGCGTTGTGAAAGCTCGTATTTTTACGGATACACAAATGTCATTCTGGGAAGCCATATTTCTACGCGACTAAATTTAATCTGTTTCGATGCCGTATCTTCGAAATCCATGCCATGATAATTAGGTACAGTCCTTTCACAGCTATTGTACCTCTGCCAGCTGCAACCCAACAACAACCTTTTAGAACAACAATAAAAATCACTGTGACTTTAACAGACTTGACAGTTGCAGCAACCTAAAAGAAACTTTATTGTCACGAGATTAAAGATCATTGTAATAGTGACAATGATGCAAAATCAGATAATATACTTGTAAATGGACTAATCAAAATCAGATAAGGCCTTCTTATTAATATCTATGCCTCTCATAGACACCGGATACGGTGTGTGAAATGAAATAGTTGATTGTAACCAGAAAAGTCTTACGAATAAATATATTAGCTTAGCTGATTCTATAAATTCTGTTTTAATGACTCCTTATACCTAAAGTCTCATCTTTTTTACATGTCATATTCTGCTATCTATATGCGTGTTGGGCCTAAAGACACAGGTATATTGTGCAAAGTGTCGGGTTTCATGCTTAGCTTTTACTACAGTACGGCACATAAAAGTAAATTTCGCTTACTTGCATAAACCAGGCCACAGGCAGGAAGCAGAAGTTTGTTTTGAGGAGAGAGTTTTCTTGCTTACGGATTACAAAAAAGAATTAATGAAATTTTGAACGTAAATGGAGTATGCTAACGCAATATCACGTAGCGCTCTGCAGTGTCTGCCTACACTCTAGTGAACACAAAAATAAATGCTATGCATGATCGATTATTTTCAAAACGCAAAAAAAAACCACTATATTTTATGAAGAATCCATACATGTATTCTATTGGTAGTGCCAAGCGAATGTTCTAGTGTAGGTGACAAAATATATCGCTTGAAATATCTGAATAGCCTTTTATTGTTCTGTTACCAAAGGCCTTCGTGACCATAAATAACGATAAATTTATGGCCCCTGTATGCCATGTTTATGGCCGATGCATGTCACACAAATTCTAGAATCTAGATGTAGGATTAGAGCGTGGTTTCGAACTTAGCACATAAATTGTTTTAAAAATGTATGTGGGGTACAACTTACATTGGAACTTATAAATTTACTAACGGCCCGCCCCAGCTTCACACGGGTGCATTTTTTTTTCAAATTTCCGAAATTTTCTTTCATACAAACCTTGTCCTGGCAATATAACGCAATAAAATAATATTGTGATTATAAATTCAGATATAAACTATCCTATCTTTCAAGTTGGATGAAACTGCACACAGTGTGCAAAATTTTATTAAAATCGGTTCAGTAGTTTAGGAGTCCATTGCGGACAAACAACGTGACACGTAATTTATATAGATTAAGATTATTATTCATATTCTGCAAATGTGTTGTGAAAAGCACCAACAGATGTTTATTGACAATGTTTTTTTTTAACATAATGGGCATTCATTACCTACCTGTAATTATTGTAATTAGATATTATGACAATTTGATTCAAATTTATAATTTAATGTTTAAATTAATTTTTAGTTTGTGTGAAAATTTAATGTTTTTAGCGTTGTTTAAATAAATACCTATGAATGACTTTTCTTACCTATATATTTGTATGCCACAAAGGCCAAATATGACGGATCTTTTTTGTTTATGAACAACCTGTTTAACTTGCATGTATACTCATGTTTCTACAAATAAATGTCTTATCTTATCTTCGTTACCTGCCAAAAGAGCACCTATACAAAGGAGTTTGAAAATCTTTTTAGGTAGCCTGGCATACCTACTGTCCTGCCATTTTCAAAATGGCGGCCACGCATGAGAATCGATAGCAATATAATATATCGGAAACGTGACACTTCACAAGAGTTGGTCTTATTATGATTTCTGCTTGCATTGATGTCTGCTATCAATTAAAAAAAAACAAAAGTCTATAATCAAATTAAAATTAGTCTTCAGTTATCCGAAGAAAAATTTCAACGCAGGGAGTTTCAGTATCATGTATTCAATCCACCGTGCATCTGCGCATCGTGCCACCCTGTATTATATTTTTATGCAAAAAAACTAGAATACCGACTACATTAGACTAGACCGATGAAAAGTGGTTTCTAGAACACTGATATTTTCTGATGGTAGCCAGCGTTACAGGAACAAATAAAACACCTCAGTCATGTCTATTTTCAGCTGTCTGATATGTGATGTTTTACAGAATGGAGCGGCGCGACGGGCGGCCCTCCTGCAGAAGTGGTGCTGCGATTGCACCCTCCTTCGTCCACGTCGCGAGTCAATGCCTCCCTAGCTGATATCGGTGAGTAGACCAGACCTGGTAAAGAACACAGCCAACTACTGAGCACGGTGGTTTTTTACCCATATTACTTTGAGTACTTAATTTCATCACCACTGCTCTCCAAACATTGAAGAAAAACATCGTGAAGCAACCGGCGTGTCGAGTCAATGCCTCCCTAGCTGACATCAGTGAGTAGTCCAGACCTGGTAAAGAACACAGCCAACTACTGAGCACGGTGGTTTTTTACCCATATAGGCATCTTACTTTGAGTACTTAATTTCATCAACACTGCTCTACAAACGTTGAAGGAAAACATCGTGAGGCAACCGGCGTGTCCTAGAATAAAAAATTTGAATACACGTGACAGCTATCAACACGAACTGAGCCCGCGTGGTGGATTATAGCCCACTCCCTCTCACTGAGAGGAGGCCTCTGTTCCAGCAGTGGGGACATTTTTTTCTTTTTTTTTGTGGATGGGTAATCATCAAATGACCCCTCCCGCTCTGGGTGGAGCAGAAGGGAGTGTCAGACTCTTACTGACTAAAACCCATCCGTGTTCCTTCCTTAGCCCTTTATGTTCCGGGGTAGCAGTAACCCTTTCGGACAATCCCGCTGCCCCGGCAGGCTTCAGCCCTTACGGGTCTCTTCCTTAATGTTGACATCTCTGGCAGTGGGGATATTATAGGCTGAGTATACGGTTCTATTGAGTAGAAAATATAGCCGAAACCGCGGGATGATGTGAGTTTTAACGGTCTATGTATTGCGATCTGATATTATGATAGAAGTTTTGCGACATTGCAATAAAGCGTCTTGCGACCTTGCCCTGTGGTAGTGCGTGTTATCTATCGACGATCCCTATTGACTGATTAAAAGGCTTCTAAATTACACTTCAATCGAAGTGAAGACCTAATAATTTAGCGTATGTGACACGGAAAACACACCTGACGCCTTCACATCCTCCTTAGCAGGTGTGAGTGAAATTGCACGCGTACCGTATTCGCATTGCGATAATATCGACCGTTAAAACGTGTGGTAAAAACAGATGCTCTAAGTCTAAAGTAATAATATCAGTATCTCCCTTGCACATAATGCGTTAATTTTTTTGGAAGAAGCTGTTCACTAGTCGATCCATTCTGTAACATTCTAACAGTGAAAGCTTTGGTGAAGTGAGCTGTCAATAGTCAATCAAACCATAGCATCAGCCGATGTATTTTCTATAAATCTTAGCGTGAAAACTGTAGTGAAAGGAGCTTGAAGTGAGCTGTCAATAGTGTCAACTCTTAGCATCAGGTGGAAGTATAGCTCACTTCACCTAAGTTATCACGGTGACATTTTTACAGAATAAACCATTGTTATTAGATCTATTTTAAGTCTTTGATCTGCCGAGTCTGGCCTGATTTATAGCGGATCAGATTGCTGTTTCAGAAATTCTATAATTATTAATCTTAGCCCGAAACATTCCTAATTTTCGATTTGAAAAGCCAGCTAAATGTGGCCTTTGAGGATGCCACAAAATTGATTTATAAGGCTGATTTAGAATTCTCCAACAAAAAAACTTTTTAACAAAAAAAAACAACCGACTTCAAAAAAAAAACACTACAAATTGTAAAATAACTTTAATTTTAATTTTGGAAGTCGGTGTCTTTGGTTTTGTATTTACGTTTTTGCCACCGACTTCCAAAATTAAAATTAAAGTTATTTTACACTTTGTAGTGTTTTTTTTTTGAAGTCGGTTGTTTTTTTTGTTAAAAAGTTTTTATTTTTTACTTTTTAGTTGTGAAAAATCATTTATAGTCAGAGTGCATCTCATGACAATTCCAATAAGCTCAAACACGGCTAGAATACATGGTTTTATTACGAAGTTCCGGTACCTACCTTCCAGCTTCATCATCAGATCGGTTTGATGGTACCATTTTCGTCAGAACCATTTATTTAAATTTGCTTCGTCATAGTCGCTTAACTATCTTAATCGAGATATCTTATCGCCACCCGTGAAATACTTATTATCATTGAAGAGTTCCTGTGGCTATCTGTGGTTTCCTTCATCAGTTCCACTTCACCAAATTATACTTTTTGAATGCAAATGCTTGACATGTTGATGAAAATACCAAAATTGCTATATGTATGCCTATAATATTTGAGGAGTTCCCTCAATTCCTCATGGATCCCATCATCAGAACTGGATTTTGACAAGAATGGGACCAATCTGGAAGCATATCCTTTCAAATAAAAAAAAAAAAATCCAAATCGGTTCATAAATGACGGCGTACTGAGGTAAAACCATAAAAAAAAAAAAAAAAAAAAAATGCAACCGAATTGATAACCTCCTCCTTTTTGAAGTCGGTTAAAAATAGAGAGCAGTGGTGGGAAAACGGCCGCGACTTACTAGTTGTGGGTCGTAGGTTCGAACCCTAACAGGCGCTTTACTTTGTGTAAATTATTTCATCACCACTGCTCTCAAAACGGTAAATAGAGTAGAGTCATCTGAACATCCCCTTGAATTTGTATATATAAATATATATATCATTAGTACATATTTATATATATATTATAGTATGTATGTGTATATAACCTATTTATGTATTTGTGTACCTAGTTTTAACAGGTTTTTTTTTCTTCATTGTTCCTCTCAACTGAAGCATGCACCCGCTATCTAATCTCTTCACCACCCTTGGTTGACTAGTAGAGAATGCCTAAGGCATTAAGTCCGCCTTTGTACCTTTTTGTGCGAAAAGTTTAAATAAATAAATAAATGAAAACATCGTGAGGAAACCGGCATGTCCTAGAACGAAAAATTCGAAGACATGTGACATCTACCATCCCGTACTGGATCCTCGTGGTGGGGTCCACTCCCTCTCGCAGAGAGGAGGACTTTGTCCTAGCAGGGAGAACATATCAGGCTGATTATATGCTTATAATAATAATTTATTTATTTCAGACTTATTTTTCGTCCATAGTTTTACACTCATACAATTAAAAAAAAATAAAATTAATTTAAAAAAAATATTATTTATTTATTTTTATTTTTTAATTTTAGTTATTTTAAATTAAATTAATTTTGCTTATGCAAAAAAAAATATGCGGAAAATATAAAAATGTTGGCCCCAAAACATCAGATCAGTTTTCACTCGTATAATATTTGAGGATAAGCCCGGTGACTGGGGCTGAAACAATATTTTCTGGGTTAACTGTGTAGATGTCGGCCTGTCACTTTACGCTCTGTGGATATAAATCGAATCAATACCGAGCTTGGGTTTACCTGGTTATCTATATCTTGACACACAATATTATGTTAACGATGTATACCTACGTAGAAGCATGATTTTAAAAGATTTCTTTTTGGCAAAGTTTTATGAAAAGTATAGTTTACCTAAAAATCTAATAAGTAATGTGATAAATTCAGCGTAAGCTCAAGTCGGATCATAACATTTTTCTATACTTAGTCAGTTTTTTTTAAAACAAATTTCGTTATTTGTTTCATAGTGAACACTGTCTTTAGCAGAGGCACAAAAATATAAAACGCATGTTAGTTTGTATGAATTCCAGGTCTTACTGGACTTTATGTCATACTTTTTAAAGCATAATATACTCTTTAGTTTAGTCACGGGGACAATATAAATGGAGCCAGCACTCCTCTTTACACTATAGGTATTTTATGGCGAAACTCAATATTAAAAAATATGCTATTATTATCTTTTACCCTGATTTGACCGAAAGTATGAAGGGGACTACAGGGCCTAAACACAAAAACGCAAGTTTTATAAAGCCTAAAAGTATGATCGACTACAGTAAATAAATTAGAAAAATATATGATATTCTTCAGGATATATGTTAGTTAGTGTGTTATAAATATAATACAACTAATTTGATACGATAGAAAAAAATCATGAAGATACCTCTAAAAACTTTCTTTTCACAATAAATACCACAATAATACCTATACACACAATCATTCTGAATTTTTGTCAGATTATTCTACAAGCAACATACTTAAAGCACTAGTGTTTTAATTTTTTAGTCCAAACAATAGATTTTTTGTAAATAGATAATTGCTTCATATTTTGCAATAAATTACCAGCGTTTTGTCATCGCACTTCTCTTTCTTTTCTATGTAGTCCGACTGTGACCGCGCTATATGTCATGTAATCCCCTGAATACATGCCAGTGACATCCAGATTACTCGCAGTATTCTCTTTAATTCGCAAATATAGTGCCGCATTTTTATCTAACTGTATCTTATCGAAATAAATTAATACCGATACCAAATACCCCTCCCCCCCTTTACTCTCTATCCATAGAGAGTGCCTATTCGAAATTCAAACACAAAGGATGACTGATGGAATTGTTTGGTACACAATGGCTATCATGGCCGCTTTGCATCAATCAACTTACTAACTTAGACCCTGTCTTGTTACTTGATGATTGTTTACCATTCATTTTAGAAGTACACTCCATGTTGCGTTTGTTTGCAGTTTAAAGACTTTTGAGTCGATTTAATTAAAATAATGTATGTGCACTGTAGCAGGCTATGTTCAATAGCTCTTTAACTTAGTGTCACTTCTAATTTGGGCTCAGCCTTTACCTATATTTATACTATAATATACAGTTACATTTTGATCGTTTTAATCCCTAAATGGTGTTATTGTACTCATCATTATGAACAATTTTACTATAGGACCAACTCTGAAATCGTCAAAAAAAAAAAATCAGCTGATCCATACATTTATATTCGCATAACTCGACATAATTGTAAGGATCAACTGTTTTTTTTTTTCACAGGGTTGGTCCCATAGTAAAAGTTGTTCATAATGATGAGTATAAAGACCCCTTTTAAGGATTAAAACGATCAAAATATAAGGGTGTATAAACCATACATTTTTTCTGTTAGTTTTGATCATGATCTGGCAGTTTAAGAAATTCATGTGGCCCACCCAAATGTCCTTTCTTTGGTAGGTACTGTTCGTCGAATCGTTGAGCTCCTTATGGTCTGAGTTGAGCTGCACTATTACTGACAAATGCATACTCTGTCGGATAGGTCCACTCAAACTGTGTGGTTCTTTCCTGAAAATACCATTTCAGACACCAATCTTCAAATGACCAAGTTTATGTTTTGACTTTAAAAAAGAATGTGACGTCTGAGTTTGTTTCAGCCTTTCTTTTTATAGTAGTTAGATAAGAAACGCTGACCTCATCTAGTTTTAAAAATATGATTGACGTGTAAAAATATTTGTACAAACCTACTTACAGAAATAAAATCATTTATATTTTGGCTACTTGACTCTTTCGGATTAATGAATATTATGTTGTATCTCTTGATCTTCATGTTTTTATCCGTAAAAAAACTTGCAAGTTGGTTAGCTTCAAATGCTTAGCTAATTTGGAACTACATAATTATATCAAGTTCTGCTGTTAAAACATCGGCAAGCACGTACCGCGATAAACAGCTTTGACCTTCTCTTATCATTTAATTCGTGCGGGTGCTATCTATGTAGCCTTATACTACAGTCCAGCCGTCGAAATTATGCGGTCTTGACATCTGTTAGTGCGATAATTCTAATAAATAATAAAGATCAAATTCGCAAAACACAAATTCGTTTGTACGAGTATGAAACTGACGGGTGTCAAGAACGCATTCTCTCGACGGCTGACTGTAATGTAGAAGGGAATGTACAGAGGCCAGCACATCAAGCTACCCGAAACTGTCAATCAATCTTGAACCTAATTCTAATAGCGATAAAGTTGAAAATTTATTAAAGAAATTTGACACATTGTAGTAGCTTGATGTGCTGGCGTCTGTACAATGGATATTTGGATATATGTAGTTAATAACTATGCACCGAAATGATTTATTGCTAGGTATAACTAGTGAGAGGTAACGGTGCCCCTTCCATGTGCTGTTCCATGTGGTGGTGACCACCGGGGTGGTTTTAGTGAGGTAAAAATCCCACACTCCCTCGTTTTATCCACAAAGACCGGGCGTGTTTTGAAGGATTCTCTCCGAAAAAATAAAACTATAACTCACAGTCAGTTCCGCTATCGACTTGTTGATTGGCTTATATTTTATTTTTAAGTTGTTCTATAGTATATTGATCCAAAACCTTTTGATGAAAGTGTAGACAACTGTTCACGTTAAACTCTTACCCAGTCACTTACTAAAGGGAATTAGTAACACATTCATCTGCATTTTGTATGGTTTCAACTTTTTCCAACAATTATTTCTTGAATAGCTTTGTCACCAAATGGTTTTGGAACAGAGTATACTAAAATTACCATTTGGGTAGGCAGAAACTACAGAACGCCTGCTGATCCTAACATACTCCTATAGAGGTGTGATGAACAGGGTGTAAAGTTCACTCATCTTCTATAGAAAAGGGAGAATCCTCTGACCAGACGAGTGTTGTGTCTGGCGATGATTCATGTCGGGCCGTTGTATACATATGCTAATTGTGCGGTAAACTCTGCTTGCGAGATGCAAGATTTTGCGTGACGTCAGTATGACGCGTTTTTTTTAACAATGGCATGTCGCAGTTCAACCTATATGAGGTTTTCGACTGCTTAACCGGGCTTGTCCGCTACACTCCTTTAGCTTCGTTTACTTTCATACATTGGGTCACACGCACGCCGGTTGCGAAGAAAGTACGATAACAATATGATAAATATGTAATTTCTCCAACAGATGGCAGTGGTGTCGTAGTGAGAGCAGAAGAAGCCCTTATAGTAGCATTCGTCCTCCTGCTGTGGGTGGCTGCCATAGCACTGTTCTTCAATCGTTGGGGCAAGATCAGGTGCGTCTATAAACTGTACGTAGTATTATTTTGTTTTATTTTACTGCACTAGAATGAGAGAGGTTGAGCACAGAACTTGGCTAAGATTTAACGTCTACTAGCAAACCAAAACATAAGAGGCAACTGAGGAGACTTCTCATTGTGTCGCCCTATATAAAATTTCTATATCTATAATTATATAGTGTACTATCTCGCCCGTAAATCAATCTCCCGGTCGGGACGAATGTCACCTATGAAATTGAACGCGATCAACACATCTAACCATTAGCACATTTAACCAGCATTCAAGAGCTCAGCTTCAATATTTCATAAAATCAAAAGTCATTTATTGAAACTAGTCTGAGAAACAGCACTTTTTGGAGATCAAAATTACATGAGACACTCCCGCAAAACGCCCGCCCTTCACCACTTCCTAGCGCTTTCGCTGGAAAGAAGTGGCGCAACAAACACCCTAGCAGCACAGCTGTCTGTTCAGTTTCAGAAGAACTTATTTCTATACAATAGTAAATAATTAACATTAAAAAACAAAAAACATTAAATTAAATAATTTGCCATATACGAGTATATGTCAGTCAGTCAGTCAGTTTCTTCTTTTATATTTATAGACTATTGTTTCACAAATATGTATATTTTTTTTGTTGACTGTATCTTTAAAGTACTTGTAATTTGGGACGAAACACAACTTTAATAGTGATATGGGACAAACTTAGATTTTTTTGGAATGTGAGACAAAACTTCGGGACGAACGAATAATAAATCATCATTATGTCTTAACAATGATGACACTGACAGCTCGTTAATGGAGTTTAGATGTGATATTGGCGTTCAGTTCTGTTACATACATGACATTCCCCCTTAGTTACCTACTGAGGCTACTAAGTAGGTACCGTCCCTTCCCGTTAATCCATCCAAAGAATTTCTGTAAAAGATCGCTTTCGGCAATAAGCCCCCCCCCCCCCTGTAAAATGTCTACACTTATAATTGTAATTTCAATGGTATAATAGGTATTATATATACCTAATAATATATGTATAAATAAATAAATATATATCAATCATAATAATAGGTATTATATCTATCTGCCGTCCTAATCCGTTGCTGTTTAAGCAACATGACTGCGAGTTGTTTGGTATGCTAGTAATTGCGAATAAGAAATCAGTCAAAAGTGCATACAAAAAAAGTAAGTACACTAAGTAGTAATCTGAGCTCAGCCTCCATTAAATAGATGCACTTAGGTAAACTTCTCAGCTAGAATCTGTCTACTAATAGACTCAAAGTTAGCTATTTACGTGAGCTAAATCTGACAGCAGTCCAACTTTGTTTTTAAAGCCAAAGTTATAACTAATATAACTCGGTCAGAAGCATGAACTTTGAAAAACAATTGATAGGTAACGTAGTCTTTAAGTAAAGAGATCATGCTGAAACCTTTACTTATGTACTCCGCCCTTACTTCGCACGGTTTGCAACGCAATGGCAACATGCCAAATCATCCAGAATTCTATGCTTTTTCTAAATTAATGGGGGATTTACACTAGGTCGATTTTCTCCGTGCAGCTGGTCGCTTAACAAATCGCCTCACAAGCCGAATTGCCACCCCATTTACACATATCGATCTATAAAAATCGCAGGTGGCTGAGGGGCCTGTGGCTAAATAATAACAGGCGCACAGGTCAATCGATCAGCTTAAGCTACGCTTGCCGCGGTTGGTCTGTGGATGGGTGATCTTTACATACCGAGGTCACTCCGTGCCTCGGAAAGCACGTTAAGCCGTTGATCCCGGCTGTCATTCGTAGATCTTTGACAGTCGTTACGGCTAGTCAGAAGCCCGAAAGTCTGACAACCAGTCTTACCCAGTAACTGGGTTGTCGCTCCATCTAATACACTGGTATTCAGCTGCATCCGGTTAGACTGGAAGCCGACCGCAACATAGTTGGGAAAAGGCTATAGGCGGAATAAAACAATTCGAATGCTTGTCAGTTAAAATTCCAACTAACCGAACAAAAATAGAGATCAAATCTCACAACATCACAACCGTGAGCGGATTTCAAATCATGATTTGTGATGAAAAAGAACCTTTTATTTTCTTCAGCAAATATTTTCTGTAGAAAAACTAGGTAGGTATTAATTAACTTTTTAAAACATCACACAAACGCAAAAACTAAAGAAGATAAATCTATTTTATCGCCGACTGTATTACAGTCTTTGTTATTGCTAACAGCTTGTCTGAAGAAAACTAGACCTTATCTTAGACTACAGTTAATTGTTTTTATTCCAAATTGCCCTATTTTGTTTTTTACTTTTTATATACATTAAATTGAGTGTTTTTTGTTTCGATTTGGTGTTTTTTCAATGCGTTATGATTTTATATTTGAATGTTGCTTTTCACTTCAAGAAGCTATCTTGCATGGTTTCGAAAATATTTCATGATAAGTTAGCGGCTTTTTATAAGTTAGGCTCGTCAGTGTATATTTAAGATAAAATACATTTTAGAATAAACAAACATCGTGGCAATGCTTTCATTTTTAACTCTGTCGTGAACCTTAATTCGTTCAAAAGTGCTCATAAAAAAGTTAATAACACTTTTCTTCCAAGTTTTATACCTTTTAGACCTTTCAGAAGATGGGCACAAAACCTAATTCACTTATAGAGGCTTTGCCGTCAGTTCTTGTAAATAGTTTGGTCACAATATTGCTGAAAAGGGTATCCTTTGTCTGACAAACAACAATAGGAGTTTTAAGAATTCTGATTTCGGTTTCACGAAGCTTTTTAAAAGAATTATTGATGTATGCGGAGAAGTTCACTTGTCCTGCAGAGAAAAGGAAGGATCCTCCGACCAGACTGGTGTTGTGTCCGGTGGGCTAATGCTCGACGATTGATGTCGGGACTTTATAAATATTATATGCTAGTCGCGTGGTAAAGTCTGCTTGCACGATGCAGGATTTTTGCGTGACGTGATGCTGAGTTCGCGTGTGGCGATGTAGATGCCGCCACAGAATCATTAGATACAATGCGATAATATGGGATAGCTATTGTTATGTCAGAGATAATTCTGTAGTAAAGTTTAGGTTGGTTGAAATGCCGGTAAAAACTAGAAAAAAAAATGGCGCTGACTGCGCAAGTCTTACACTCTGACTAGTGTGTAAAAGAGCTTCCGCACTTTATACATTTCTTAAATTACACTGTATGAAATCATTATCCCGTATATTGCAAGTAATTTGCTGGCAATTGTACTAACAGTGTACAAAATTCCAAATTGTCCCCCAAACATTATTTTTAGTTTTTGATTCTTACGAAAATTGTATGTGAAAATACCTACCCAAAAAATTATTGTCTTTAAATTTTTACTCAAATTAATATTGTTCTCCTTAGAATGCTGGAGCCATATCAGCCGAAGTTCCAGCAACAACATCGACAAAGTTGTGCTTTAGCTGAAAACTCCGTGTCCGTGCCTCCTCATGTAAGTTTCTATTGTTGTCTTCATACTTGCACTGATTTGAATTAGGTAATTGAGAAATAAGTAATCTAAAAGGAAATTTCTCTACATCTTCTCAACCTAATATATTTGGGAAAATTCATGCAAAAATAAAGTTAGTTTACCTACTTAAAAGTCGACACTAGTTCTAGTAAAATAAAATCATACAACAGAAGTTATAAGAACTTAATTAGTCTTATTGATGATCTTATAAAATCGCATGTAGCTAAGCTACGTGTAATTTTGCATTTTGCAATAGATATTATTTTGCAGGCAGTACATCGTAAACCTTTTCTATTACAGCAAACTGCAGAAAGTGAATGCCTAAATTATAATGATATCGTAAGGTATTTCTTGTTCCTAGCCTAGTCTACACGCAATCAATGCCCATTTCGTACGAACACTGATTTTAGATTGTTATGAGACAGTTGTTATCATTTTTGGTGGACTGCATTTTCTAGAAGCATGAGCATAATAAATTAATCAGCCGATAATTTTCCCAATACTAGGACACAGGCTTCTTTTTTGTGAGAGGAAGTAGGCCGTAATCTTCCACGCAGGCCCAACGGGAAAGATTACACAGCACTTCCTAGTTGATGAAGTCAAAATTAAAAAGAAAGACAATCTTAAAATAGAAACAGAAAATACAGTCCACCAAACGAATAAAACATATAATGAAACTTTGGCATTGATACATGATATTAAAGTTCTTCACAAGCACTTTCCCTGACCACCTTAGGATTGCCTTGGTAAGATTTTTAGGGTAATGAATATAATATCGAAGTAGGAAGTGCAATTTCACGACAAATTCGTAATATTGACCAGACCATGCTTATGAATGTTATATTTCGGGATTACAACTACGCAAAAAACTAGTTAACATCAAAAGACCTATCTTGTCATATTTTAAACATTCTTACAATTCTAAACTTGCCAGCATATTGTTGTTCACTTTTAGCTTGATAAAATTCGTAGAAAATGCATATAAACACGTCATAGTAAAGAGTATTAAGGAAGAGACAATAAATCCCGGAATCTCCTAGGCATATATCCTAACATAAACAGGGTCTTGACGTGATCTATATTAGCTTATTAAAGCAACAAAAGAAAATAAAAATATGTATGTTTTGATTATCATAAATGATGTTTAGTCGTAAATAAATTGCACTACCTATCCGACCAATGGTAATGAAACACTGCTTTGTACAGCACCGAGCATCATTGTCACGCGGCTGTGTGTCATACGACTGCGGGGCATCATTCTCATCTTATCAACCATGCGGGTACCTGTCCCATAGACCGCGGCAGGTAAGGACTAACAAAATTGTCAGCCAAAAACAAAAATAAAACTGAAAGACCAAAAAAAGCAAAAATACTACTTTAAATGAGATACAGTTTAAAAAATTAAGCTTTTAATGTTTAAATACTACAAATAAAAAGGAATCAGACAATGATTTTGAGTAGTATACAATAACACAGGCTTGGATAGACAACACCAAGTTTTATATCATTAGCATTATTCTATTTCACACGTAGATCTAAACGCACCTTTCACCTTTATTTGGCAAAAGACTAATGCAGCATTATTTTTGCTTCTTCTTATCTTCTAGAACTCGGTCTTCGTAAGTAGCATGGGTATGGGCGGTATGGCGCTCATCCCTGAGAGTCCTCCAAGGCGGTCTCGCTCAGCAGCTGACATCCCTGCTCTCATCACACCTTCAGAAATGTCCCACCACACCCCCAGGTCTTCAAGAGCAGCCAGTTTACACAGCGCAGTAGACATAAGGGTAGTGCCATCTCCTAGAACTTCAAGAGCTGCAAGTCTACATTCAGCTGTTGACATGCCTCCAGGGTCTGTCCAAGTCCATGTCAGAGGGTCAGGTTCAAATCTCAATAGACCGAGAAGTCCGAGACGGCTGACGATAACTAATGTGTAATTTAAGTGGATAATCGGATTCTAAATGTCTACGGTTTCAAGGACCAATATGTACTTTAGTCTATGACCATCAAGGTCATACATTTACGTGTTATCATTTAGTAACTTTCTTACGTGTATAATTCAAGCGGTTTCAATATATTTCACGATAACGCTTGAAAGAGTTTTCCCAAATCAAAAGGAAAAACTTTGATTCTTGAATTAATAAATCTTATTGTAGTTCAGAATAATTTTTTTCAAATATATATTCTTTTAAGGCCTGATTTCACCAACATTCAAACCACCGGTTAGGTATTTAAACAGCTGGTTTATGTCAAATTAAACTGCTCCGTTGGTCACGTGGTCGCAAGCGCGACTGCTGAGCGTGGGGTCCTGGGTTCGATTCTCGGGTGGGGCAAAGTGTTATTGAGTTTTTCCATTAGAAATTTCTTAGTAACAACCCGGAGTTTGGAAGTTGGCGGTGTGATACCCCCGTGCCTCGGAAAGCACGTTAAGCCATTGGTTCTGCGCCTGATCTCTCTCCGGTCGTGTCGGATTGTACTCCCCTCGGACTATGAGAGTGTGGGAAGAGGGAGTGCACCGGTGTCTGCGCGCACACTTGTGCACTATAATATCTCCTGCGTCCTGGCTAGTCTCCGTTGAGATTCTCCACCGTAACCGAAATCGGTCGGGGAGACTATTATTATGTCAAATTTCCCAAGGAAATTTTAAATATAGAGCTGATTAAATATTTAATCAGTTGATTTAAATGTTGTTGAGCACAAGGCTTAAACGCATTGAAGCGAAGCTTTAAATTGACTTTGAAAATTATAACTCATTAATTTAATGAATAAAGTTTTGAATGCTTTGATATGCTTTCATTGAACTTCTGTGGTATGAGATTCGAAAGGTACCAATTAACTATTGAATATAGATAAATATGTTTAATGATAAATTTCTATATTTCCTGTAGCTTAGTGTTCTTCTCTTCTCTTCATCATATCTATTGTATACATACTAGTAGCTATAATAGTGCGTTAAGCGCAAATCTTAGACGTGTGGTGCTATTATAAGTATCAGAACTAATGATTTTGTTAACAATTTCATTGTTAGTACTCGTACTGTGAAGATGTATATAGTTATCGACACTATTGTTTGTTTCAATTAGAATTAATTGACTTGCTTGAATTGCCTCTATATCTCTTCCATTGATTTTTCAACCAAATTGCTTACCTCAATACAAAACTAGAGTATTTTTACGTACATTTTTAGGGAAATAATGAATTGTTATATAGGAATTTCATTTAGTTTAACAAGTACGAATATTTTGGCCCTGTCGAGTACGTCCTTCGTGTCTACTCTAATATCCTAAGCAAACTTGTTAGTTTTAGATAAGATTGATATTAATAAATTCTGCTCAAGTTATTCTGTAATCTCATTCTCATTTTAGTTGGCAATACAGGTTGCTTTTATGAAACGTTAAGCTTATGATGCATTATATATGCGCGCGTGACCTGATTGAGTATTTAATTACTCGATTCGAAGTTTGTTGTTAACATGAAGCCTTTGAAGTGAATTTATTGAATTCAATCTTTCGAAGCTTACGCAATATTTATGCAATCGAAGTTTTAATCACATACTCCTAAAAGAACAGCTACTCAGAATGATTCATGATTTAACGTCTATACAAAACGGTTTAGTTTCCATCAGTTTTCACGCATCATTTATCAAAAGAGTTCTCTTGAATTTTGCCAGCCTTTTATTTTCCAATGGACTCCAGTTTCAATACGCATACGATATTCCAACAGTATCTTATTTTATATCAGCTGACTGTACTTCCTGTACTGTATTCATCGTATACTAACGAGCCAAATGTCGGACTAGCTTCAGAATCTATACGAGTAAAATTTGGAACTAGTCTGAAACTTTGTGTATGCATTGTTGAGTCAAATGTTAACTTCTAACTTTGGTCACACAAAATGCTCAATTTGTACCAACTTTGAATTCGAAAGGGACATCAATTCTTTTGTACGATATGTTGAACGCGCAACTTTCTGTAAGTAGATATTAAAGTCATTGCAATTTTTCATTCGTTTAAATGTTTGTTTGCTTTCGTTCAAACCAATGAATACGTAATGATGTTTGTTGTTTGAGAATGTGTTATTGTGAACAATGCATTAAGGGGTTTTATGAAACGTTACATATGGTATGACGCATTATATATTTTATAATTTACTGGTGTATTTTTTTTCTAAGAATAATAGATTTGTCGAGTGATAACTAGCTGTTTTTTTAATATCAATCCTTTCTTAACCAATTTTAGATACAACTCTTGCTCGAGTATTCTAAATAATGTAGTAATATATTTTAATGGCCAAATACTGTTATATCTTTGTACATATTAGCTTTAAATTGTAAATTATGTAATCTGCTATTACTACACTTTCGGGTACTTTTTTAAATGTGGCTTTACCATCCAATTTGATATACAAAGGCTACTAACTTTCATAATAATTGTTAAATTTATATACTCTTACTACTGTTAATGATAAACGGAGTGAAAGTTCATTGGGCATAAAAAAACATTAACCCTGAAACACTTACGCCTTTTAGGTCATAAGTGATCGATTAAAATAAAAACCTTTAACATTTCTGTAACATTTTTGTCGTTGTTCTTATGAGGTTACCCGAAAGTGATGTAAGAAAGCTAAGTTACGTAAGGGCTATTAAATTTAATAAATTTACAATAGAAAGAACCTTCACAATAGCAAATAACCACATTGTACATCAATTTGAATACAAAATGCTGCTTAATATAAGTGCTACCATGAGTTAAGCTACAAAATGTAACAACTGTTTTAAAACTTGAAATAAAGTTGGCGAGATTTCTGACTGACTAACTAATAGACTCTTTGGATTGGAAATCCACGGAATAACTAATTGAATAAATGCTATGTCTCTTTATGTCAGTTAAATATCTCTTTATGTCAGATAAAAAAGATATTGGTAATCTGCTTTATTTTAAACATTTTCAATAAATTTACACAAGAATCTCTCCAATTCTCGATTAATTCTCACATCGTATAAGTAAACAAACTCATGGTAGTATCCGCCTGAATCGATACCAAAATCTATCTTTAGATATCGAGACGTTTTGTAATTCAAACCCAAATACTGTTTAAATTAACATGACGTACATAGATGATTATGGTAAAAATATATTTTATGATACTATGTATACCTAACCCTGTAACAACAAAAACAATTACAAATACTATGTAAATATTTAAAGAACTCACAAATCAATCGTGCCTGCGATGTGCTCTCGTGTAAAGAGAAGTATTTTGTGCCATTCGAGAATCAAAGGCAGACGTAGATGTAAGCTAAGATTATTCTAATACATTCATTGTTATCAAAATCGTATAAGGTCTTCACATTCCGTCCGAGTTTGACTTATTTAGCCTTGTTGTTGGTTTTTGGCTTTATCCTCTCATTTCATTTGTTGATTCTTAGAAGATTTTGTTTACAAATTCCGTCTTATCATGTATTTATCTAATTGTTTCTTCATCTCCCTTCACTTCTCTGTCAGATTGTTTCATAACTGATTTGTGCCCTTCAATTGCTAGGTAATTTGATAGATCTTCAATGTTCAAGCGAAGTGATGGACTTAAGTCTCCAGAGGTTATGCCGTTTTGCTCGGTCTCAGCAGTGTGCAGTCTGTCTTAACTGCCAAATATCTCCGACAGACTTCAATATGCTTTATTGAATCTTCGGTACTATTGTTACCCAAGAACGTTGGAAAGTCTGAATCATTCATGATCTTCCTAGAAATAAGGTGATATTTATTGATAGTGGAATATTGAATATTCAATGTTTCACTATCCCCGGCTTGTTTTCTTAAGTGTACTCAAACGTGTTTGTAATTTGGTTTAAAATGGGCATACAAAATGAGTAGAAATGTAACGTTTGCATATCATATTTGCGTTTACACATCAGCATTTTGAGTTTTAGCAGTTTTGATCTGATCCTATAACAACCTACTTAAGATATACACGATCGCATTTACCTACTAAAATTCGACTAGCGTCGTAAAATAATTCGAAGTTTTAATACTTACCAGTTCTTTCTAGAAAAGTTTTTAATCCACCTCATTAGAGTATTTCTCTAAATTTAACGAAGTCTCAAGTTTCTGTCGTCGCTTGACCTGGTATACATTCTAAATTCGGAGCCGTAGCAGTAGGAACTAAAATATAAGTGACCTTTAGGTGCAGCGCAGACGACAGACTATTCGTGACGCACTTTTTAGTCTGTGAAAATAGAACCTATGCAATTATATGCAGTAACGCACACGACGCGCAAAAAGTCCGGCGCACAAAAAATCCGTGTAAGGTGCAGCGCAGACGGCACACTGCGATCCAGTCTGCGGCGCACAGAAAGTCTGCATGGCGCGCAAAAAGTCGGCCGCGGATTTTTCACAGACTCAACGCACACGACGCACATCTTCGATCATTCTGTCGGCAGAGCTGTAGGGACGTAGACGCTATGGAAATCGTGCAGAGATCGCGAAGTATTATTTTGATAATAAATCGCGCCATGATAATAGATCGCGTGCGCTACGTCCACCCCTAGCAAATGCAGATTGCCGACTAAAGTGTGCGCCATCTGCGTTAGCGCGCGTTGAAGCTAACGTTCCATTTTTTCACACACTTTTTGTGCGGAGCGGCGCGGCGTGGCGCGGCGCGGTCTGCCCGCAGACTCGATCGCACAAAAAGTGTGCCGTCTGCGCTGCACCTTAAAATTTCTCAACTGTAACTCTGTGACCCGACAATTTTCCATTTTGTTGCAAAACAGATCGCGTTGATTGCGTTTTGAATAATTGAAATAGATGAAAACTTCTTGAAAATATTAAATTATGAATAAGTTTTGCTCCTTTAACCATTTTATTTACTTCTTCAACGTCTTTTATCTCAGTTAAATATAAGGGACGTTTATAAATGAAATAACTGCTGGGGTATCAATTAGTGTACTTACCTTAAAACGTTAACCGCTAGAATTTTTAATTGAAACATTTATTTCGTTTTACAACAGGTTAGAATTTGTATTTCTTCTTTTTCAAGCATGCGCTAATCGCTTGCGTTCATTGCATACCTTTTGCAAAGCTATTTTTTTTTTCAAACATGGCATTTGACCGCTGAAGAATTTAAATATCGTGGAGCATTCTACTCACTGCACTGTGAAATTCTTTTGCTGGCAAAAAGGTTGGTATTCTTAACTAGTTACATGGCCTTTATTGGTTCCAAAAACAAAAGGTTCTATGGTAAAATTAAACGTCAGAAAATTTTGATTTTTTTCTAGTTTCTTGACTTTATTTGTTGTTTTCATTGTTTTCAGACGTTTTTGTCCCAGAATTCGAGCCGTGGCTTGATTGAGCCTTTATTTTACTCGATTCGAAGTTTGCTGTTAACATGAAGCCTTGGAACTCAATTTATTAAATTCAATCTTTCATTGCTTACGCAATATTTATGAAATCGAAGTTTAACTCCTAAAAGAAAAGCTACTCAAAATTATTCATAATTTATCGTCTATAGAAAACGTTTTCGTTTCCATCAGCTTTCTTGCATCATTTATCAAAAAGAGTCCCCTGAATTTTGGAAGCCTTTCATTTACCAATGGACTCCAGTTTCAATACGCGTACGGTATTGCAACAGTATTTTATTTTGTATCAGCTGATCTTACCCCTTATTCATCGTATTCTAACAAGCCAAACGTCGGACTAGCTTCGAAATCTATACGAGTGAAATCTGAAACTAGTCTATAACTTCGTTTATGCATTGTTGAGTCAAATGTTGAGCTATTACAAATGAACTCTTGAAATAGAGATCCATGCAGACTTGTATTGCAGGATATTCCTAAATCAGCCAAGTATGCGAAATTTTCCTAGTCATGTGTATACGCATTTATAACAAAATTCCAAAATAAATAAAATTGTATTTAACTAATTTAAAAACAGATTATTGAAATGGCTGAAAGAACATATGTTTTATGACATACAAGTTTTTTTTTTAACAATAAAATATACATTTCTGGTCATTACGGATAATGCTGAGATAAAACTATTATATCATTACCTTATGCCTATGACATTGAACAACAATTAACTATTAATTATTTTGCATGCAATGATACATATCCTGTATAGCTAAACATACGACAATTAACAAGTTTATACCATGAAAGACTTATCTAACTTTGTTCAAAAACTGCTCAATTTTTACCAACTACGAATTCGAAGGGGACATCAATTCTTTTGTACGATTCGTTGAACGCGCAACTTTCTATCGATATTTTTCATTCGTTTAAATGTTCGTTTGCTTTCGTTCAAACCAATGAATATGTAATGATGTTTGTTGTTTTGGAATGTGTTTTTGTGAACAGTGAAAGGGACGAAGTTTTTGATAAGCGACTTTTAAATATGCTTTTAGTGTCAAATTCCGTATGCATTCTTAAGCTCATGTGCTTTTAAAAAACAGTGAAGGTTAATAAAACTAAAACTTCAGCCCGTTACTGTTATCAGCAAAGGACTGAAGTTTTAAATTATGCTTACAGATTCGAATCGATTGATATTGTGTTTGATTTATAGAACAAAAATGGTTTAGTTTTAAGTGAAGAACAGAAATGCGTGAGCACGTTGATAACTTTTTTGAATGTGTGCTAAGTTTCATGTTGGACTGCTTAAAGGCGAGTATATACAAGAGCATTTTCTCGAGCATTTCCATGTAATGTAACGTTCCTGCGACTGTTCGATGCAGCTGTCTACGGCGAGTGAACATTTACCTGTAACATTTATTTCTACCTTGCGTTCATTGTTGATGATTGTGCGTTCGCTTGTTTGTAAAATCATCAGTAAAAAAAAACATCGAGCGTCGTGTTCGAAGCGCGGTTGCGGTTTGATAAAATTTAAAAACGGCGAATGCTCGATGTTCTGTTACAAGTAAATGCCCTAGTCTACTCACCTTAATGATACTAAAAAAGTTTAGTTATGTTTTTGGACACATTAAAATAAATACACCAAATCTTTAGATAAGTTTACGCCTTTCCAACCATTTATCAAATTCAAATTAATATTAAGTTCTACCTAATATTTAAGACTTGTACTAGAATATAAAGCAGTGACACGAAATAAAAGGATTTTAATAAAAACCTCTTCAAATACGAACTCGTTTTATTTTCAAGCAACCTTTTCAGGACCACTGCTTTTTGTTTACAGGAATCCATCCATACCAATATTATAAATGCGAAAGTGAGTCTGTCTGTTACCTCTTCACGCTTAAACCGTTGAACCAATTTAGATGAAAGGTATAGAGATATTTTGAGTCTCGGGAAAGGACATCTAGTTTTTATCTCGATACTCCTACAGGATCGACACTTAGGCGGGTGAAACAGCGGAGCGCAGCTCTTTGAGAGATAAAGTCCTACGCAGGTACCAACTACAGTGTATTATGATCTCTAAGTTGTATTACGCTTACAATACGATCTGTGTTATTGGGTGATGTAATTATTTACATACATCTTGTTAAAACTTCTTCATACCTCTATAGGCATGAAGAATTTTATCTCATTTCTTTCTTATTTTTCTCTTTTTTTATTTTTTTATCTCTATAGATATGAGGAACAGGGTGTAAAGTTCACTCATCCTCCATAGGAAAGGGTGGATCCTCCGACCAGACGAATGTTGTGTCTGGCGGGCAACTGCCCGACGATTGATGTCGGGATATTATATAATAGGTAATACGGGCTGGTGTCCGCAACTCCACGTCAATGCGCGTATTTTGCGTACGGGTGGGAAAATCGATTATTCGATCCACCCCAGCTTCTCAAGGAAGGCCTTGATGTTACTGACCGTCAAACTTAGGGTAGTAGTTTGCCCTGTACGCGGCGACCACCAGGCAGTTTAGAAGCACATGCGCCGCTGTCTCGTCGTCCTCCATGCAGGCCCTGCACAGTGGACTGTCTGTTACTCCTACTACAAAGAGGTGTTTATTAAATGACCCGTGGCCAGTTAAAGCTGCAGTAACTATAGACAGCTTTTGTTTAGTTAGACGGAGAACCTGTTTTGTAAGGCGGCCATCCAATGTGGGAAGTGCTTCCCTAGCCTGCCTGCATTCGCCTTGGTCCGTCCAAAGTTTGAGGACATTACAGGTAACTATATATACGCGCCCCACTCTTCTTCCGAATCGCTAGTTAATTCCAATAATGTTTTAGTTTTTTCGATACACACTAATTAATTACCCACTAAAATTAGTGTGTATCAACAAAACTAAAACACTAGCAGAATGTTGCACACTTGTTTTGTAAGCATTAGGAAAAAGAGTGGGGCGCGTCTTCGTGGATTGCACGATCTATAAGGGATTATAGTTAATTCGGAATGCGGCCTATAATACACCGTACCTGAAGAAACGAAACCTCTACCTATTACATCCTATATTTGTTGTAGGACTCATAAAACTAGAATCTACCGTGACATTGTATTGCTCCTGTCAACAACAGACAGTTTCAAGCCAGCCTGTTATTTCTTCAGGACAAATACCCTTTAGCTATATACCCGTAGTCTTTACTGAGACCTACCAAACGAGTAAGTATACAATATACATAACATAATTAACGCAAGACCTCATACACCCCAATTAGAGTAAGTATGGAGTTAAAATAATAACAAAATAATCCAAACTTATTTTTTTAAAGCTAACTAATAATGTAAAGAAAATCGTGTTGATCTCAGCATTACTTTATGCATTTAAAATTAAGTCTTATTACCTTGAACTAAGACTTAATTTTCTTTGGCTCAATCGGCGGTCAGTAGGTATGGCAAAATAAACAATTAAAAAAAAACTAGGTATAAAAAGTTACTGAAATCAATTTAGTAGTCAATTATGAACAAACTACTTTCAAGACTTGCGTTTTATTCGGTTACACCTTGTTTATGTAAACACAGTTTCAATTTTATTTGCCATTATTGGTTAAACCAACCGAACGTACTTGTTTACTTATTTATAAGACTTTAAGCCAAGCCTCTACGTATGTAGTTCGATGCAGCCATTTAATATTTACGATCCTATTTAACTTCAGTTAACCGTTTGAACTGCAGACATGCTGCATGGTACCAGAACAGAATTCTTATTTCATCTATACCTACTATCTATAGGATTGCTACATCTGCTACGAAGATTAGAAAGCTAATTCCCGTAATTAAAAACGATCAAAATCTAGTCGCAATCTCATCTCAGCGACATACAATGTCAAAAATGTAGGGAAATTAAAGGTATTTTTGACAGAATGAGACTGACAATGAGATCAGACTGTGAACGTTCTTAAAATTACGGGAATAACCCCTCTGGTGACGTTGATAGTGAGGCGCTGTTGGGCAACATTTGTGTAATTGTTTTGAGACATGGACTCCGCATCAAAGTTGCGACAAACAAATACGCGACAAATGTTAGGGCGACAGTACGATATGTCGACCATCAGTGGTGGGACAGCACATCGGGGCCTCAAGTCTGCTATTACAATAGTGTCAGAATGGTCTCTAATTGATTTCATAATTGTTGATTTTGACAAGTTTGGTAATCTACTAATATAATGGCGTCATTATGACTTTCCAATGGGCAACCACTGACACTCCATTGAAAGAAATGGCGTAAAATGGTAATCTCGTACAAATTAATTAATGTAATGTTTATTGCTATTTACGAACTTCTTACTACTTCAGATTGCAAACACTAATACGTAATATGTAAAAATATATATTAAATAAAATCTAGGATGAAATTTAGTAGTAGTTTTTCTCAGACCATTGTCCGACCAATGATCGATCATTATGAATTTACAGATTACGAACTTTTAGCAAAATGACAATGGGATCGTGTTGGAATGACGAATTTATAAAAATAGCAGACTTGGGCCCCAGCTCGATGTAAGTTAGTGCGACTGATCGAAAAAAGGTATGTATTGAAAAATTATTTTCGATTTTAGCCGCATGCCATAAGAACCTTGTAGCGATATACGTGACCGACTGATAGACAACGTGCAGCATAAAAGACATAACACAGCCGATCTTTTCTGTAAAAATCTCATCGTAAAAACTTAGGTGAAGTGAGCTGTCAATAGTACTATAGAAGTATGAGGAACAGGGTGTAAAGCTCACTTATCCTCCATAGAAAAGGGAGGCTCCTCCGACCAGACGGGTGTTGTGTCTGGCGGGCAACTGCCCGATGATTCATGTCGGGCCGTTGTATTTAAGCTAGTTGCGCGGTAAACTGTACTTGCGAGATGCAGGATTTTGCGTGACGTCAGTATGACGCGTTGTTTGCATGATTGTGGTGTTGTAGATAGGTACCGCTACAGAGCCATACCTATAATCAGATGGAATGACACCTCACTTCACCTAAGTTTTACGGTGAGATCTTTACAGAACAAACCTGCAGATACAGATATGGAGCATCAAGTGTTCTTGGTGTTATCAAAAAACGAAAATGAGAACCCGAAATGAAGTTATTTTGCACTTTGTACCTAGTGTCTTTTTTGGAAGTCTGTTGTTTTTTGTTTGGAAATCATTATTTATGGGGACATTTTTCAGCTGCTATTCTGACCATCTTAGAACCGCTCGTTCCGTAACCTTGCTGGAATGTCTCTCTTTTGTTGGAAAATTATACCAAATAAATTAAAAATATATCTCTGAACGTCATCTCAACGTCCAAGATTCACCAAAATAATAACGGAGACATCTTCAAGAAACCCCATTTCCTCTAAATCCCTGTTACACGAGTATCTGGTGCAGACGTCGTATCTTCCATTTGACCTACTCCTATTAGTCGTCACGATGGACTGTGGCATGTCAAGGGCGTACATAATGCCGAGATATCACTTCTCTCTAAAGCCGGGTCTACAACGCGCAACATTGTGGTGTGCTATAGTGCCAAGCTTAGAAGCCCCCCCATAAAACAAAGTGGCACGATTCGTACCGACTGTTTAATTAGTTGCGGTAGTCAAAATATTTAGGTAGATAGTTGTTTGTTCGGGAATGTTAGGTTTGTGTTTGTAAACGTACCATGAAACAAAAGAAGCTTCTACAGATCAGAGGCAATAAAAAAAATGCATTTACGTCTTTTGGCCACATGAATCCTATCCTGATGGTTTCTTATGTGGTCATGCAACTTCTGCCATATCTATACTATATAATCTTCCTAATATATATAAAATACGTGTCACGTTGTTTGTCCGCGATGGACTCCTAAACTACTGAACCGATTTTAATAAAATTTTGTACACTGTGTCCAGTTTCATCCAACTTGAAAGATAGGATAGTTTATATCTCAATTTACAGTCGCAATAATATTTTATTGCGTATATTCCCAGGACAAGGTTTGTATGAAAGAAAATTACAGAAATTAAAAAAAAAATGCACCCGTGCGAAGCTGGGGCGGGCCGCTAGTATATAATATATAATAATATTATAAAAAGGAAAGATTTGTATGTATGTTTGTAACGAACTGGCTCAAAAAGTACTAGACCGATTTTAAAAATTCTTTCACCTTTTGAATGCTACATTATCACTGATTAATATAGGTTTTTTTTTTTTTCCACCCGTGCGAAGCCGGGACGGGCCGCTAGTGCTGAATAAGTCGCATTATATTGCTCTGTAGAATGAGGCCTATCTGCCTAGCCTTTTTCCAACTATTTTGGGGTCGGATTCCAGTCTTATTGGATGCAGCTGAATATCAGTATTTTACATAGAGCGACTGCCTATCTGACCTCCACAACCCAGGTATTGGGTAATACAGACTTTCGGGCTTCTGACGACCCGTAACGACTGGCAAAGATCCACGAATGACAGACGGGACCAACGGCTTAATGTGCTTTCCGACCCACGGAGGGATCTCAGTGTGTAAAGATTTTCATCCACGCTGCTTTCTAAGCTGCGCTGATAATTAGAAATTATAGCGTCTTTATACAAAAGCAACATCGTACTACAGCAGTGCAACTTGCTTCAATGTACACCTGACTTTATTTTTTCACCAACTTCAAAAAAGGAGGTTCTGTATCCGACCCGCATGTATGTATGTCCACAATTTTCTCAAAAACTAATGAACTAATAATTGGTTCATTAGTTTTTGAAAATATCTTTAATTTCGCAAGTCGGTGTCAATAAACGAAAATGCGGAACCAACGACACTGACTTCCGAAATTAAAGCTATTTTTCATTTTGCTATATTTTTTTGGAAGTCAGTTTTTGTCAAAAAGTTTTTTTTTTTATATTGTGTGCTTATTGGTTTGAAGTAATTGTGGGAAATCAAGAGTGTGGGAAGTTTAGGATTCGTTTTCAGACACCGATGCATCGTTTTATTGTTTTGTAATAATGTGTAAATCACGCGTTAACGAAATGGATTTTAGTCCAATATTCGTTGCGACCCAATATGACTTTCGCCGTCACCGAGGAAGCCTTGGAAACGCTGGTTTGATTAATTAGAATGAAATAGAATAGATACTCTTTATTATGTACACCATACAAATTATAAATACCTATGAATGTAGAAATTTTACATAGGCGGCCTTTTCGCTAAAAGCGATTTTTTAAACCTTTGGATGGATTAAAAGGAAAAAGGAGAGACACAAATGCGATTAGCCGAAGAAGGCAACACACAAAAAACAGCGAAAAGCCATGGGGATTAATTTTTACTAATTTCCAAAAAAAAACGTCGTTTATAAATGGCGCAAATTCTTTGGGATTTCAAAAGTTTTCACTGTCTTGATGGCTAGATATTGGAGTTTACCATTAATTATCATGCAGATTATAAACCTAGATTAGAATATCGTTTACTGCAGTTAGTGAAGGTAGGTGATTAACAAATAAAATTAGTCAAATTAAAAAAAAAAAATAAGTAAAAAAAATTTAAGTTAAACGGTTTTAATGAAAATAATGATGTAAGATAATGTACTAAAAGCTAAAAAATAATTCCGTAGGTCCTAGGTACCAGTCATCACACCACTTTCCTCATCAATCTAGAGCATTGATCAGACAAAGAAATAAAATCGTGTGGCGCGTGAAATTTCTGTCAACAGTCAACCGCTCATATCATTATAAATGCTATTTACATTTACACAGGTTACGCTACGCCCCACGATTTTATGGCATCTCCTAATAAAACGTTTCTGCATCAAAAGAACGCTATGAATTTGGAAGAAAGTCAGTTATTTAATTTGGCCCAAGAAAATATAGCGAAATATATATTTATATATAATATTTTTGGGGAAGTGAACTGGAAAGGATAACGGCGCATATCTCATATTTGGTTTATTTTCCTTCAAACAGTTTTACTTTCGTGGAGATATTGGCGATTGTCTTGATTTGGAGGATAATAAAGGGTATCTACTTCTTTGGGTAACGCAAAAAAGAATGCTGTAATGAGGAATTTATATAATAGTATGATTCGGTTTTTTAAGACAGCGGACGGCGCGAGCGGCCTGCGGCGGGTGGGACAGCAGTTCGGGGAGAAAGTATAACTTATAAATTCTGCTTTACCCAAACGAATAGGCAGACATGTACAGTGAAATTTAATTTGATAAATTAACTGTTTGTATTCAACGAATTAAATTAATTTGTATTTGAAAACATAATTCGGTTTCTTACTAAACTTTAACTACATATATCCATCGACCTCGCTTACTTATCTCCTTTGATGACCGTACCTATAGCACATAGGCACAATCACAAGTAGCAAGTAAGTACATACCTACTTAAGCAGAAAGTACCTTGTAACAAATGGTGAGCCTATTGTCGCTGACAGGGCACAAATTCTGATTCCGGACTGCTGAGAATATCTATCTGTCAACAAACTCGACCCAGAAACATTTCTTCCAGGAGAAATAAAACAACATAATTCTTCAGATGAAAAAGGACAAAATATGTTTGGATGTTTGTTACTCAATCACGCAAAAACGGCTAAAAGGATTTGGATGTAATTTGGCACACAGATAGTTTATAACCTTGATTAACATACAAACACTGGATTCCTTTTACATATCATACTAAAAAGGTATGAGGAACAGGGTGTAAATTTCACTCATCCTCTATAGAAAAAGGAGGATCTTCACGACAATGTCGGGACGTTGTATATATGCTAGTTGCGCGGTAAACTCTGCTTGCGCGATGCAGGATATTGTGGCGATGTAGATGCCGCCACAGTACTTTTATCCCGGTAGTACAGTCAACAGCAAAAGTAGATGATGAAAATCAGAAATTCAATACTAATAAACGGAGTTCGCGTCAGAACTGTGTGGCGGCGGTGTGGTTAGTATTGAATTTCTGATTTTCATAATCTACTTTTGCTGTTGACTGTACGTTTCGGTGGCATAATTTCCGACTTCCACTCGAGCCAAACCATGGGCAAAAGCTAGTCGCCTATAATTCTCTTACGTACCTACCTAATACCGTACGTAAGTAGATCATATCTAACATCAAAGCCCTTACAGCTCTTTGAAGTCCAGTTTATTTAACCCAACTTTTCCATAAAAACACAAATTAAGTTATGTTAATATAAATTCACAAAATTCCAGTCTTACAAAAGAGAATAAGGTATTGCAGCTGCCTTATATTTTCGGTGCAATTTACATAAGAGGTTAAAAAAAATAAGTAGGTCTGTGTGCATCTTAGAAAATCATACACGACTTACTTTGACCCAGACTTTTTTTCTAATGGTGTACTGTTGAATTTTCTGTCTGTTGTTATACAACGTGTAACGTTAAATGCGCAAAACCTGAAAATAGTTTTTTCATAGTTGACTACTGAATCGATTTCAGTAAGTTTTAATATAGGTTTTTTTTTAATATGTATTTTTCCATACTGTCTGATTGAGCCAAAGAAAATTAAGTCTTATTTTAAGTAATGATAGGATCAACACGATTTTCTTAAAAATAATAGTTAGCTTTAAATAAAAATAGTTTTGGTCATTGTATTATGCTTTTAATTCAATGCTCTAATTGGGGTGTATGAGGTTTTGCGCATTTAACGTTACACGTTGTATAATACTAATAAATCATTTATTTCGGACTCTCAGACATCCGTAATTTTGTTAGTGGCACAAAAATACATACAAACTAAGTCGGTACACAGATTGAAAAAATAAATTAAAAACAATTTTTCAGATAATCCGACACCAGTAAACCTGTTTACTTGACTGCATGAGATTAATTTAAGTAGATTTGTATCAATTTATACTGATACAATTAGGTAGTAAATTATCATCTTCCTAGCTTTTTCCGAACTATGTTGGAGTCGGTTTCCAGTCTAACCAGATGCAGCTGAGTACCAGTATTTGTCATGAAGTGACTGCCTATCTGACCTCCCCAACCCAGTTATTGGGTATTAATAGGATACAGTTAGACTGGTTGTCAGACTTTCGGGCTTCTGACAACCCTTAACAACTGCCAAAGATCCACGAAAGACAGCTGGGACCAACGGCTTAACATACTCTCCGAGGCACGGAGGAGTCTTGGTATGTAAAGATGGTCACCCATCCACGGACCAACCGCGGCAAGCGTAGCTTAACCTGATCGGTCGACCTGTGCGGCTGTTATTACTTAGCCACACAACTACAACTACTACGCAACTAATAAGCAATTTTGATGTAACTTAACTTTTTACGTGATAATTACACTAGTTTACACGGTTTTCATACCCCAGCTAAAAGTTGTTATTTTATTATTAACTAGCTGCTGCCCGCGACGTCGTCTGCGTGCATGCTCTACAGCACCAAAAATACCCAAGATGCCAGTGTCGCTATAGCATATAAGTACACAACTTTTAAAAAAGCATTAAAATATAAGTTTTTTTTGCAAGCAAAGCAAGTGAAGAGAGTTATATGGGAGTCCTGCTGAGTTCAGTCATAACATGTGACTGAAGGAAATAGAGAAAATAATGCAGGAATACATTCCAGGACACAAAAGAGTAAAAATACGTACAAAGGTATCATACTTTACAACACTTCCCTATAAACTACGTTGGTAGTTATGCTGCCAGGAGCCAAAATGTAAAGAGAGTCAGGACTGGTGACGCGGGAGTAAGCGACGTACAGTTGCCCGTGTGAGAAGCAACTCGTCCTGAGGTCGACACTCGCTGCCCTGCGACTTATTGATGGTCATCGCAAAGCAAACACTCACGGGGAACTGTACGCGCTTGAACTGGAACAGGAAGTTATGAGGTATTAGGGGAATGCGTGGTATAAATACTGCCTCGCCGACGCCACAACCCGTAAGAATTTCCGCCTCAATGGTGTGTCTGTAGAGGGAGATGACTTTAACGGCCCATTCACGACCTTGCCGCGGTGAGCGGCGGCTAAGCACGGGGCGGCGAGCGGTAAGAACAAAAGTATGAAAATGTTTGAAGCACGCCAAGAGTCGCCGCTCACAGCGAAAACGCGCGCGGTTTTGTCGCAGCGAATCGTTGCAGCGGCGCGCGGTGCGGGGAGCGGCGAGATCAAAAGTACTGGCGAATGAGTGCGACGCGACGCCACGAAACACAGCGGCCCGGATAGCGGCGTAGATGTGACGGACTCGGCGGCGAACTTATAAACAAAAAATTTTAGACGATTTTGTGGCGGTAATGGATATAGAGTATTTAATAAGTATAGAATATAATCAAATGTTTCCACACTCATTCTTGTGTACTCATAAAACTTATCCGGATATTTTCTGTAATCTTCGTATAGGTCACGAAATTTGCGATTTAAATATCGATCTTTATTCAGTTCGTGCACTCCTTCTGTCATACTTGTTTTAAAAATATACTGCTTTCTAAACACAAAAGAGATAATTTTGATAACGCCATAATTTTGAGCACGTTCTAACTACCTAAATACGTCCACCTCGACCGCTGCCGCTAGCCGCTACTGAGGGTACGTGGCGTGTAAAACGCACGCCGCGCCGCCTGCCGCGCCGCGCGCCGCTTAGACCGAAGTCGTGAATGGGCCGTAAAGCGGTTAACACAACTTCGGAGGAGATAGGTTCCGAAGAAGCATAATCGGAACACCGACCTTCAGCTTGATGGTATGCGCTGGAAGTCCACTTGCTGACAGGGAGCTCAGAAATTCCACGGGATAATGTGTGGCGTCATCTTACTCGACAACAGTGTTTATCGAGGTGTAGACCACTTTATTCCCCTCAATTTCCGAGAGAATGCATTCGTTAATTGCTGCAGCCTGATCATTTTTGGGCATCCAAATGGCCCGCTCACACACCCAAGAATTCTGCTGGTGCGGTATACGACTGATGTCCCCGTATACACAGTGAATGAGTTCTTCTAAGCTGGATACCACTCTACCGAGAGACTCTGGAAGCATCACCTGTCTCTTCTGGTAGAGTGCCTTCGCCAAGACTTAGAAGGACATCGGAGAATTCTTGAGCACGTGCATTACCGCCGAGCCGAGCTCTCATATTAATGGTCAAGCGCAGCGTACGAACTCGTGACCACAACGAAGATCGTTTCAACGAAGCATTCACCTTGTCAGCCCTCAAGCCCCGCGTCACCACTGGAAGCGCTTGCCGAAAATCACCACTGAACAGAACTGTGACACCACCCATCAAACGTTCGTTCCTGCAGATATCCTGCAGGATTCTGTCCACGGCCTCAACGGCCTTCCTATTGGCCATCGTACACTCATCCCATACGATCAGAGAGCAATCCTTGAGCACGTGTCCCTTATCGCTGTTACGTGACACACCACAAACAGGCGTTTCGGCGCTCTCTAAATCGATGGGAATTTTAAACATGGCATGTGCTGTCTTGCCACTCGGAAGCAGTGTGGTAGCGATTCCCGACGACGCTACAGCAATAGCAATTTTGCCTTGCCTCCTGACCTTGCAAGTATGCCAGTGGTAACAAATGTTTTTCCTGTTCCACCAGGAGCATCCAAGAAAAACATTTTACCCTGGTTTTGCCCAACGCTTTCAAGGACGGTGTCATAAATTTGCTTTTGCTCTGAAGAGAACAAAGCGACATGGTCATTTCGTATGGTGGTCATTTCGCGTTATACTCCCGATTTTCACGGTCTTGATACGGTGATGATTGGGGAGCTGGTAACCCATATTCGATCAGTGGATTGCCGCCGATAGAAAGTACCACATATTGAAGTGAACTGAGACAGGTGTTCAGCACGCGTTCATCAGTTACTTCGACTTCGTCTCCAGTAGCGCGCCTCAAAGCTCGTCGAAAATCTTCAGACAGATGATGGGGATACTTCTCTCACAAAGCTACCGGGTTCGCGACTCCACAAAACACCAAGATGACGGCAAACAGATGACGCATGCGGCTGGGACTGTCACTGACGCTCGCCTCTGCGAGGGTGTCATGAAATGAAATGATCATCATCACCGCATTTTTTTTAAATTGTCTTCCTCAACTCTGCTCAAGATTTTGAGGGTTTTGTTGGAACTTGAATTTGTCAAAACGAACTATACGATACAACTTTTATGAAGAAAATGCACATCACCATCTATGAATTTTAAGAATAACTAACTACTTACCTCGCCAACATGATCAAATTTAAATTATTAATTTCCAAAAAAATGTTAACATGTAGGTAACTTGATTTGATTTTTATGAAATCTCATAGATGGCGCTGTTTTAAAATTGTCTTTATACTACTAACATTCATTAAACTATATTTCTCTGCCCAAGTTACTTAAATGGCGTAGTTTTTATAGTGTAACGTCAGATAATAGCATGGCTTACTCAAAAACAACATTTAGATATGGGTCGTTAGATTATACGCTGTCACAGAATGCGTAAGAAAAATAAAGATTCACAGCTCCTCCCCCGTAGGTGATAGCGTGATAATATGTAGCCTATATGTTGACCCGACCTCTTAGTAATATTCATGCAAAATTTGAAGTAAATCCATGCAGTACTTTTTGAGTTTATCCCGGACAGACAAACAGACAAACAGACAAACAGACAAACAGACAAACAGACAAAAATTCTAAAAACTATATTTTTGGCTTCGGTATCGATTGTAGATCACGCCCCAAGTATTATTTTTAAAAAATATTCAATGTACAGTTTTGACTTTCCTACGATTTTATTATATGTATAGATGTAAGTAGAATTATCCAGAAAAAATAATAAGAAAATTCTGTCACGTCTGGTTTGAGAAAAATTTACAACGTTTTTATAGTTATTCGAGTCAGTTTCCCTTATAATGGACCAACAGTACCTAATCCCCTAACATGTTTTCATCCCAAAATCCTTGAATAATGAAGATATGCACTTTTTAACGCATCTACAATGGGTCTTCTCTTTTTTGAAAATATAAACTGTCCACAAACAACAAAAACGATCAGAATTTTGTTTACACTGTCTACTCGACATTTTAAATCACTCGAAATAAGATAATTGTCGTTTGAAGCGAACGAATAAACAATAAACTGTCGTCACCACGTTAGGTAATTAAAAAGAAAACATTTGACTGCAGGAAGAAATTGTGACGTAATAAAATATTTCTGCTAACACTTTTAGGTTTAAGGAAGGTAGATTAACATATTTATATAGGGTGACTGGTAGTTAGTGACCGATACCTAAACACGTGATTGTACTCATGATAACAAACAACTTTTACTATGGGACCAAACCTGAATTCGCGAAAAAGAATCAGCTGTTCCCTACATTTTGACGAGATAGACGAAGATAAATGTAGGGAACAGCTGATTTTTTTTTCGCGATTTCAGGTTTGGTCCCATAGTAAAAGTTGTTTGTTATCATGAGTACAAGCACGTGTTTAAGTATCGGTCACTAATTACCAGTCACCGTATATACATTTATTTGGGGGTATAAAAAAAAAGTTAAATTTTGTAAACTAGTGTTATTTTAAAACTTATGTAGAACAGTGTTGATAGTAGGTACTATATACTAGTCCGCTCCACTTTCTTAGAGTCTGATATGATGATATAAAAACTTTGTTCGTGTGTTATTATGTGTGCCATTGGTACTATTATTTCTACCTTTTTTTACACTACACTAATTCAAAAGGTTTTGTCCGTTTTAGTCTTCGCATTATACTTGCTTGGTCTAACAGCTGAATTGCCTCGATGTTCACATGACGGTGGAGTTGGTGTTGATAGGCCTCAGCAAATTTTTGGATTATGTCGGTGACGGGTTCCATTTTTAGGTTACAATGGCAGAGATGGCATGACTCCTTCGCTATCAAAAGCACCATTTGTGCCAGAAACGTTTTTACCAAAACGGAATAGAATAATAGAATAGAATAGAATACTCTTTATTATGTACACCATTATAAAACAAATAATAATAATTAATATAAAACAAATATATAAATTATAATTATATTACTTATTATAAAACGGAATGTGTACGGAAGCACAGACGTGCGACGAGTATTTGTGCGACGTCGCTTGCAAATGTTATATTTTATGTTACGCCTTGACATCGAAGCTGATGCCCCTGTTATGACCACCATGCAAATGATCGCAAGTAGACATTACATTGTCTTCTTGAAACTGAGAGCTGTGACGAGAAAAAGAGATTTTTTTAAAATTATTATTAACTTCTGTTAAACAGAGCACCTCTCATCTTATATCTACACCACCCTTGGTTGACTAGTAGAGAATGCATAATGCGTTAAGTCCGCCTTTGTAATTATTCCCCTTTATTCATAAACGTTCTTTAAAGTTACCTATACTACCTCAAATGGCATGATCCTCCGTTATGTCGAAAATACTGCAGCATTAATTTTGAAATAAATATATGGCAAAGTTGAGGATTAATTTTTGACGAAAACACGATTCCATAAAATTTTCTCTATAGAAAAACAAATCCAAAGTTACCTTCCAAACCTAACAATAAACCGCTGGTATTCAAAAAATACTTCAAATTAGATCATGAAACATTGCATACTAACTGAACTAACTATAAAGTACGTCTTATGTTTTTTTTTTTTTTTTTTAATTATCATTATTTTCACCGTAAAAAGCAAATAAGTACCTAAACTATTGGCGCTGCCTGCCGCCCGCCACCGCACTCTGTCTCGCTCTCACTCAGTCCGCAAGCAGTATCGTGCGAGTGAGATAAAGAGTGAATTTCAGCTGGGGTAGCATAGGCTCTTAAGTAGTGATTAGCGACTGTTTAACCATACTGTGAAACGGCGGGCACAGTCAGGAATCAGGATGGTCACAACAAACGATGTATTTGTACTATTATACGTTTATTCCTTTTTAAATCGGACAGAGTTTCCACTTACGGCGTTTGCACTTGGTGACGGTTACAAAACGTCTAACCCAAACTGCCTAACACATCGGTATTTATAGATTTCCCTATAACTTAATATTTTGATTGCATTACTAACTATAATGAGGAAAATTAAATAACAATTGTTAACAAAGAAATAAATGAAATAAAGTATCTAAATCAAATCTAAGCAATCCTTAATTTAAACTGAATACTTGGCGCGCCGGAAGCTGACAACCTGAAGGCGCCATAATGGATATTCAACAATTCTAATTATTTTAAACACCAAGAATAAATCAAACATAAAACTAAACAATTTCATAACAATTACCTATTAAATACTAATTACCTATTAAATACTAAAATATTAACGTTAAAATGATTATTTAAATTACTAAGTCGAGCTGGTATATGCAGGACCGGAAGTCGATAACACTCGGCCATCCTGTGTTTGACGTGTCCCACGGCGATCAGCATTGCCACTTGTGCCTGGTCTGTCGCTGGTATTCGGCGTCTGAAATAGTAAACAGTATGGGCAGTACATTTATTCTTCCAATTAACATAAGTAGTAAAGGTGTAGCAAATTGCAGTTCATATTACATCATACAGTTTTTATATTTTTGTATTGTTAATAAGATTTCACACAGCTTATTTCATGTTGCTCGGTTTTTATTGTATATAATACGTATGTTATATTTCACACAGCAAAATAAACCTATGCTGCGTGACAGCTTTAATTACTCCTATCTCACACAGCTTTATTTATTCACACAGCTTATTTACTCACACAGCTTATTTACTCACACAGCTTATTTACTCACACAGCTTATTTACTCACACAGCTTATTTACTCACACAGCTTTATTTACTCACACAGTTTTATTTAGTCACACAGCTTTATTTACTCACACAGCTTTATTTTATTCACACAGTTTTAATTACTCACGCAGCTTTAATTTCCCTTATCTCACACAGTTTTAATGTATGATAAGCTCTTATGCAGCTATATATGAAAGAGTACAACCTAGGTTTATAATAAATAAGTCTGTAAATCAAATTTAAACAAGTGTTTTATTTTGCTTATAGCTTAGTGCTTAATCTGTATTATATGAATCATTCTAATAATGTATGTATCTACCTACGTGTGTTTTTATTTTGTACATTGCAAATATGAATAGTGAAGTATAACTTTAATTAGCTTTCTAACAGGTCAATCAGATCATCCCTATCGACTTCATGGTCACTACCACTACTCTCATCAGGTATAGACGAATTATAAGGTCGGAGGACTTCACCACGTACAACTGCCGAAAATTTTCTATACCCTTTCATACCCTTTATACTACTTATCGTGTAACGATCTAGTGAGTGATCAGCTTTACATATTTTATAAGGCCCTGTGTACAAACCATTAAGTTTCCTAGTTACGTTTGCGCTTTCCCTAGTAATTCCTCCTTTCCATAACACTAATTGCCCTATAGAGTACTTAACGCATTGCTTATGAGATCGGTCGAATCTGTCCTTCATGAGGGTCATATTTCTATCAATACGCAATTTAGCCGCACATCGGCGTTCCTCAAGAGCCTTTGCTTGCCCTTCAAAGTCGTTAGCATCCCCTGTTGGATAAGCCGGTAACCGTGAATTTGAATGGCGGAATAAAAGCTTAAAGGGGGGAAAACCTGTTGTTGCATGAGGAGTGTTATTTATGCCCCAAACTATATCACATAAGTGATCATCCCAGGTGCACTCGCTGTCAGACATAGTATTTAAACCATTAATCAAAGTTCGGTTTACACGTTCTACTTGGCCATTTGATCTAGGGCTTGCAATCGCGTTTAAAACATGTTTGAATTGCATCTCCTCAGCAAATTCTTTAAAATACCTACTTGTAAATGCTTTTCCCCTATCCGTAATGATCCTGCTAGGATTTCCAAACTGAGAAATAATATCTTTCAAATGCTTTATAGTTTCAACGGAACTACAGCTTTTACAAGGTTTTGAAAATACGAATTTTGTAAACGAGTCTATAACAACGAGTACATAAGAGTTTCCTTTACGAGTCTTAACGAACGGACCTAAATGATCAACATGTAGTGTGTGCATGGGAACAGCCGCCTTTTGAATTGGGTGTAGCTCTCCTTGCAATTTACCATGGTCTCCTTTTCCGTAAGCACATCGAAGACATGATTTGATATATTTACGAATAAACCTAGTCATGCCCTCAAACCAAAATTGTGCTTTAATGGTCTTTTCACACTTATCAAAGCCAACATGTCCTATTTGATCATGGAATTTTTGTAGTAAGCCCCATTTTGCTAATTTGGGTATAACAAAACGATGTCCGTTGATTGTTTTTCTATAGAGAAGGTCGTCTTGTATTATGTAGTTACTAGTTATATCATTATTGCTTGTGCCATTACGCAACTGGGTCAAGATCGACTGAATATTTTCGTCCTGTAACTGTAACGTTACAAGCCAGTCGGAATCGTCAATTAATAAAACAGAACTCTGCACTGGGTTTCTACTCAAGGCATCTACATGTCGCATACGATCACCAGGTCGATATTCGATTTGTAGATCGTAGTCTTGGATTGAAAGCCACCAGCGGGCTATGCGAGGAATCAGGTCTTTTTTAACTAAGGTAGTTCGCAACGCGGCACAATCTGTCACTACAGTAACAGGAATACCTACGAGATAAATTCGAAATCGTTTTAGAGATTCTACTACTGCTAATGTCTCCAGCTCATAGCTATGATAAAACTGTTCTTCTTTACTTGTGACCCTACTAAAATACGCGATCGGTTTCAGGACACCATCAGTCTGGTATTGCAAGAGTATACCCCCTAGTCCTAGCTTACTAGCGTCGGTATGGAGCTCAGTACGTGCATTTCTGTCGTAAATGCCTAAAACCGGTCTTTCAATGAGACGTTCTTTTAGAGTCTGAAAAGCAGTTTCTTGAGCGGAACCCCAAGTCCATTCTACATCCTTTTTTGTTAACTGTGTGAGGGGTCTAGCTATTTCGGCAAATCCACGAATAAATTTCCTAAAATACGATGTCAAACCAATAAATTGTCGGATTTCATGCACATTACGGGGTTTTTTGTATTCAGCTACGCAGCGAATTTTAGCTTGTCCTGGTTGTATTGTACCTGCGGTAATCTCATGTCCCAAATAATTTACGCTTTTCTTCAAAAACGAACATTTACTTAAATTCAGTTTTAAATTAGCTTCTGACAAAAATTGCAGGGCATCGCCCAATATTCTGAGTCCGTCATCGACTGAAATTGCCGGGAGCATTACGTCATCTAAATATGCAGCTACGTCATTGCCCAATCTACCCAAAACTATTTTGATGAGACGTGAGAACACCGCCGGCGCATTGGCCAGACCAAACGGCATTTTCAAAAATTCGTATTGCCCTGAAGGTGTTACAAACGCGGTTTTATGAACCGAGTCTTCAGCTATTCTAACTTGGTAATAGCCTTGTGCAAGGTCTAAAGTAGTGAATAAAGATTTTCCAGATAAACGAGTTACCTGGTCATCTATATGAGGCAACGGATAACGGTCTTTGATAGTGCGTGCGTTAAGTGCTCTGTAATCTATGCATAATCTATAATCACCGCCTTTCTTCTTTACAAGGACTACTGGACTGGCATAGTCAGACATAGATTCCCTTACAACACCTGCATCAATAAGATCCTGAACTTTTTCGTTAACAATCTCATTTTCCTTATAAGAAAGTCGATAAGGTTTGCAGTACACAGGTTGCTCGGTTGTTGTCTGAATATGCATCTCCAGCACGTCGGTACATCCTAAATCTTTGGTATTTTCCGCAAACAAGTGTCTGAATTTATTTAATAGCTGTAGCAATCGATTGGTATCATTGATGTCTAAATCACCTACATCTAAATCAGATAACTGTAATTCTCTGTCAGTAGATTGATCAATTGTCATTACGTTCGTATGCGTACTACTATTTATATTACCAACTAATTCCGCGCGCGCTATGAGTCTATTTGGTTGCCACTCTATAATATCATCCCCAAGGTTAACTACTTTTAAAAAACAATCCCTCGACCTTATAAGTCCTCCTACAATGACATAAGACATACTTCCTAGCTCAAAATAAACAGAACGCATAAGAAAAGTATGGTAAGGATTAACATCGACATAAACTTGTAGAAAAGCGGTACTTCGTTGTGGTATTACACTATGATATTTTAAATAGACAGGGAATTTTGAGATGAAATCAGTTTCATTCAACTGCATATGACATAGTTCATTATTTAAATCAAGATTACACAGAAACTTAACAGAGTTCTCTGAAATAACTAAGCTTATGTTTCTCTGGTTTATCATTGATTGGCCGATTATTAGATCTATATCAGCTAGTTCATTACTAGTTAGTTCAACAGAACCACTCAAAATTATATTATCTATTTTAACATCAACATGAGTTGTTCCCAATGAGTTTGAGTATGCACCACCAAAGCCTTTCATTGTAACTGCAGAAGGCAAAATTTTTAACTTTAAATTATTAGCTTGTGACACTGTGAGAATATTTAGTTTACTGCCCGTATCGATATACGCAATAAGATTATGCCCATTAATTACCACTGCCTTTTTGTACAGGTCTATAAAAATATTGTAGGTTGTAAACATGCCGTGACACCACAGCGGGCCCTATCAGAATACCAGCGCTGCGATATTTATTTTTAAATATCGCAGCATCATGCTGAGATAGGAGCCTATTGGCCTCGTATAGGACTTTTTGTTTCATTTTTCTTTTTGTTACTTTTTTAATTTTTAAAATTTTTATTTTAGTATTTTAATTTAGACTGTGTTTAATTTAGTTTGTGATCCTCCTGTACGAGTCGCAATAAATACTTTTTCTTTCTTTCTTTCTTACATAACGTTACTAACCTTTTGTCGCTGTTGCTGTGAAGAGCTGGCCGCAAACCAGCAGCTGGCGGCAGTGTGGCCCGGACGTTGACACACCTCACAGCGTGGAGTCCTGCAGTCCTTTGCCTCGTGTCCTGGTCTTCTGCAGGCGTAGCATTTCTTCGGCAGCAATTCGTTTTCTTTAGAATTTGGAGCAATGTTGCCCCCTCTTCTCCATGTTGAAGACGGCCGCTTGGAGTTACTTGCTTCCACTTGCTTGTAGTTTTCTAGGGATGATAAATATCCATAGTACAGCTGCGTTGGGGTGTCGCACTGATAGGCTTTAGCGTTGGCTCTTATTTCCACTGGTAAACCTTTGATAATGCATGAAATCGCAGGTTCACCGATAATATTGCATTTCTTGAGTAGGGATGCTTTGTCGTGAAAATATTTTGTCATTGTTTCAGAGTCAGTTTTTTTTCGAGCGAGCATAGTTTCTAATAGTTCAACATAATCGGTAGAACGTGGGAAGGCGGTTTCTAATTCGTCCTTCCATTCCTTCCAAGTGAGGTTATAATTTTCTAAGTCGTTATACCAATCACGTGCGGATCCACGAAGCCGGATTTGCATGATGAACTGCCGATCCTTGTTGTCCCAACCGTATAAATCGCCAAATTGGTCAATCTTGTGCAACCACCCTTTGACGTTGCTTGATTTTTCATCCGGCCGGAACTTTGGAATAACTTCAGCATCGCTTTGGGTAACGCGGTGCCTTTTGCGTCGACGGTATCTTCTATCGGTAGACTCGTGATCAGAAGAAAAAAAATCTGTGTTTTCGTCACTTTCCGACGACTCTGTTTGATAGTGTCTCCTTTTCTTGGCGCCAATTCCATCAATATATGGGCCTGACATATCCCACTTCTGACTGTGAAACGGCGGGCACAGTCAGGAATCAGGATGGTCACAACAAACGATGTATTTGTACTATTATACGTTTATTCCTTTTTAAATCGGACAGAGTTTCCACTTACGGCGTTTGCACTTGGTGACGGTTACAAAACGTCTAACCCAAACTGCCTAACACATCGGTATTTATAGATTTCCCTATAACTTAATATTTTGATTGCATTACTAACTATAATGAGGAAAATTAAATAACAATTGTTAACAAAGAAATAAATGAAATAAAGTATCTAAATCAAATCTAAGCAATCCTTAATTTAAACTGAATACTTGGCGCGCCGGAAGCTGACAACCTGAAGGCGCCATAATGGATATTCAACAATTCTAATTATTTTAAACACCAAGAATAAATCAAACATAAAACTAAACAATTTCATAACAATTACCTATTAAATACTAATTACCTATTAAATACTAAAATATTAACGTTAAAATGATTATTTAAATTACTAAGTCGAGCTGGTATATGCAGGACCGGAAGTCGATAACAATACATTTTTGTCGTTTTAACTCATCATCGAAAGCGAAAGCTTGAGAGTCACTTTCGACACTGTGCAAAGAACGTAAGTGACCTATAATGTACTAAAACCACACTCCATAATTTTATTTAAAGTACCCAGTTCATTTCAATATGTTACCTTAGAGTTAAGGCTCTACCAATAAGTGCCCCTATAAAGTTCTCAAAGTGAGAGATTCAATGCTATTATATACCCCATCATAAAAATATGTTCAAATTTATAAGGTCCTGCGTCTTTGATATTAACTTCACACTATTATTATATTAGAACAAAGGATCTTACGTCCAGCTGAAATATGAATTTCAGTGACAGTTGAAATGGGCAGTTAGAAGCTCAGATATATCAAGTGTAGGTAAGTTCTACTCATGCATATAACGGCGCTGGATAGCTTTTACAGGAAGTGGTTTAGCAGCTTCATTATCATCAGGATTGTGCCAGAATATAGCATTTCATCGTGGAGGTGATACGACAGCGGCTCTGACATCAACCATTGATGCGTCGTTCTGCTAGAATGACAGTAATCAGGCAGTGTCACTCTAATGCAGCATTCTCACGACCCGCTTTCTCACAGGCCAAATCGCGCCAAGCCAGGCCGTGAGGCGGTGGGAACAGTCGCATTCTATAAGACCTATGGTGGCATGTTTGTCCCACGTACGATCCGTTGGGAGTCGGTAATTTCAAAGGCGTGGTGGCCTGTACTGGCACGTTTTGTTTTGCTTTGTTTCTCAAATTTAACCCACTGAATAAAACCACAGCGGTGGGAATACTAGGCACAAGCTGCGACAGACCCCGACAGGCGTAGCACCTCCTGGTGCAGTCTGTCAGTTAACGGGCCGTGGAACCGCGGCATTATTCGGTCTCTTCGGTAATTCTTAGCAACTTCGTAACAAAACTAGACGGCGCCACTTGCTCCCCCGTCATATATGATGATAATAATTTCTACTTCTTCTTCTTAGCGTATCGATAGCAATCTAAATGGATTCGGTCCCAGAATTCGGCTACTTGTTTGGCGCCATCACCAGCGTCCATCAGTTCCTGTAACGTGCAGCTGACAGGACACGCAGGACACGATATTAAGTGTCCAATCGTTTGTGGAGCAGCACGACATTTACACTCCAAAGCGGAGTCGTCTATGAATCTCCACCTGAACAGGTTTTCCTTACCCGAAGCAAGGAAGTACTTCTACTGTATTTGTCAGAGATAAACCTATGATGACATTTTTTTTGAGGATGGGAAATCATCAAATGACCCCTCCCGCTCTGGGTGGAGCAGAAGGGAGTGTCAGCCTCTTACTGTCTAAAAACCACCCGTGTTCCTTCCTTAGCCCTTAATGTTCCGGGGTAGCTATAACCCTTTCGGACAATCCCGCTTGTGTGAGTTTTTTGTACAAGAATAAACAATTTCACGAATCTCTCAAAAACGAAACGTCCTGTCGGTGAACAGTCCAAAGGAAAAATTACTGTCGGAGAACGCTTGCAGAATCTTTCTTTTTTCCTTTCTTGCTGTTACGATTACCATTCGTGTTGTTTTTACCCGACAGCAAAGTAGGATCATGTTTTTCGTGGGTGGTTGTGTATGTTTATAATCTATATTTAATTCGCGTACGCATGGCTACACATCAAACTATACACAACCAGTTTATGCTGACTTCTGATTTTACGGAAAACCTATACAATACCAGCTAAAACTGGAAAGTATAGCTTGATGTGTAGCCGTGTAACAAGCAGTCAGAGAAGATTACTGATGGCACGAATTTGAAATTAAGTTTTCGTCACTTCATCCAAAATACTGATTTCTGTCACATTTAGTTACACTAGATAAACCTGACAAGTCTAGTACATGTATATATTACTAGCTGCGCCCCGCAGTTTCACCCGCGTAAGTTTCGACCCTGTGGGAATATCGGGATAAAAAGCATCCTATGTGTTAATCTTGGTTATAAACTATCTGTGTGCCAAATGTAATCCAAATCCGTTCAGTAGTTTTTGCGTGAAAGAGTAACAAACATCCATCCATCCATCCTCACTTTCGCATTTATAATACTAGCTGCGCCCCGCGGTTTCACCCGCGTAAGTTTTGATCCCGTGGTAATATCGGGATAAAAAGTATCCTATGTGTTATTCTGATGTATAAACTATATTACTGTAAAGTTTCATCAAAATCCGTTCAGTAGTTTTTGCGTGAAAGAGTAACAAACATCCATCCTCACAAACTTTCGCATTTATAATATTTGTAGGATTAGTAGGATAGGATTAGTAGGAGTAGGATTAAGTACTTAATATTATAAAGAGGTAAAAGTCGTGAGTTTGTATGTAGGTTTTCGGAACTACTGATCCCAAATCAGCCTTTAACGTTCCCACTGCTGGGACACAGGCCTCCTCTCTGTGAGAGAGAGTGGGCTGTAATCCACCACGCGGGCCGAGTGCGGGTTAGTAGATGTCACATGTCTTCGAATTTTGTGTAATTTTTTTCATCACCACTACTCTCAAAATGGCTGAAGGAAAACACCATGAGGAAACCGGCATGTCCTAGACCTAAAAATTACAAGATGATCCGATTTCGAAAATTCTTCACTAATTAAACTACTCGTACAGTAATGCCGAATGTCATAGAATATAATTATTTTATGTCAAAGCAAGAAACCTCACGCGGTCGATGTCGCGAGCAGAAGTTCTAGGCCGACCGCTTAACTGAGACGTTGCCTAAGGTATAAATAGTGCAATCCACGAAGACGCGCCCCACTCTTCTTCCTAATCGTTAGCGGTTATCGCTAGTCAATTTCGCTAGTGTTTTAGTATTTTCGATACACACTAATTAGCCACTAATAATAATTAGTGTGTATCGACAAAACTAAAACACTAGTAACTTTTACTCACTTGTGCTGTAAGCATTAGGAAAAAGAATGGGGCGCGTTTTCGTGGATTGCACTATCTGTAGCTGCGCCGTGCGTAATAGTTGTCACAAGTTGACGAATCACTGAGCTCTCGCATCACGTCACCACACCCCTCCCGCACCGCGCTGCTACCTCAGGCGACATCTCAGTTAAGCGGTCGGCTTATAGTCCTACATATCAGGTGATGTCGTTAAGCATTTGTCTCCTTTTAAAGATAAAAGAGCGGAATGCGAACAGGAACTTTATCTGCCTTCAATTTCATAGTTTTTAAACACAATATTTCAATAGAATTAATACGGGTATCGTCTATGTGTAGGTAGCAGCCAGGAATAAGATAACATCTACATTGTAGCTTCAGCCTTCAAACATTGTAAGACGTTTCCGCGGCTTAAAGCTTGGCGTACACTGAACGGATGTCATGAAAAATTCGCTCGTTAAAAAAAAACAATTTTTTTTACTATACTTAGTGATCAATCAGACGGTCAAGCGAGCATGCGGCTGAAGTCATTCTGAACTTATACAATATGGCAGGAACATCGACGCGCAACGTTACTATGGATTCAGTACAAGGTTAAACCCCACCTGCATTGAAATATTTCGTTGTTTTTAATCAAAATAATTAGCTGATCCACACGTTGGTAAGTACCGCGTAGGTATTGCAATATTCTATGAAACATCAGATTTTTGTTTAATTGCTAGGGATCTAGAATCATTGCTGAATTCATGGACGATTTGAAACCATCCATTTTGCGCGTCGTATATTTTCAGAGGAGTTATAAGTAAGTCTCGGACTCTGGTAGAGAAAATCACTTACATGTTGTGTCTTCAGGAATTAATGGCAAACCGTAAAGCCAAATAAGAAGAAAGAAAGAAAATGTTACGATTTGAGTTCAATCTTTTTGATGAATGAGGACGTGCTCATGTTCTTTGATTGTTAGGTCATAAGTACTAAGGGCTGGTGTCCACAACTCCACGTCAATGAGCGTATTTTGCGTATGGTTTTTTGATTGTTAAGTCGGACTAAGATATCCAACAAAATCACTTCTTACAACAAGAAATTATGATATGCGGCTTAAAATGACCCAGGTCTTGGCAATTTGTTTATTTATTACCATGCTGGAAGTATGTATATGGATGCTAGGCCGTGGGAAATTACAGACGGGACGGTAAATTGCTAGAATTCAGGGTTGAGTCCCTTTGTTTCAAAGGAAGGCTTTGAACCAGCGCACGGCACGCAACAGGGTCACTTTGATTATACAATTGTCAATAGGTAGATACCACAGATATAGATACACCTAGATAACGCAAGAGCAACTACTTCACGTGCCAAAAATCGCACCAACTTACGTTCAAAAATCGTAAGCCGCCATTTTCGCGCTCAGTTCAGCCGGTCGATTCTGTAAAAATCTCACAGTGATAACTTAGGTGAAGTGAGCTTGAAGTGAGCTATCAATAGGGGCAATCCCTAACATCAGGTGGAGTGACAGCTCACTTCACCTAAGTTTTCACGTTGGGATTTTTACAGAATAGCACTGCTGTGTACTGCTGGCTGGGGTGAGCGTGAGTGAGAAAGAGCGCTTGTGACCTCATAGTGGGTAGTCAAAAAAATGGCACACATGGTTTTCATACAGATCGTGATACTTGCGTTATCTAGGTCTATCTATAGGTATCTGTAATAGACACAGAGCAGCGTTGCCAGGCGTCCTGATTTTTAGTCTAAAATTAAATGTCCCGCGCGAGACAGGTTTAGTCCCGCATTTCGGAAATAGAAGAAATAGACAAAGTCGCCGTGATCAATACAGACTAGAACTAGATGTAAAATAGGTTCGCAAAATATAATAAAAGCTGTCTGGCTATGTGTGTGCTTAAGTGTTATTAATAAATTACCTAATGTATTAAAAATATTAAATTGCAGGTAAGTAATTCAAAATTAAATTATATAAATGGCAGAAGTATATAAGAATACATGCAATTTTATTTATATTAGAAAATGTAATGAATGAAAATAATTTCTATAATATTGAGGATTTTTTTGGTTTATTCCGGTTTGATCCCCTGAACCACCATCCCCCAAGGATCCCCTCTAGTTCTTTGAACATAAATTATAATGTTTGTAAATTCGTTTATTTGTTGAATTTTTAAGCAAAACATGTATGATCTCATATCCTTGTCTATAATATTAAGTTCCTCTTAAGACTTAACAGGATTACAGGGTAAACAAGACAGTTTTTGTTATTTGAATAATAAAGTAACCTATTTTTATATTGTAAACTTAATTTCAAACTAAAATAAAATAATAAGTAGTAAAAATAACTAATCTACAGTGCGGCCGTCGAGAGAATGCGTTCTCACTTATCAGATTCATACAAACGAATACGTGTATTGCGAATTTGATCTTTATTAGAATTGTCGCAATAATAGGTATAAGGAACGCATTCTCTCAACGCGACGGTCGGACAATTATGTAGTTATTTTTCTTTTGTTCCGCTTTCGATGAAAGAATCCCGCTTTTTATACTCAAAGGGTTTCAAAATCCCGCTTTACCCGAATAAAAATCTGGCAACACTGGTACACAGTGAGATTAAAGGACGCTATTGCAGACGGATAAACGCTTTGACGTATAAAGTGAGTAACGCGTTCCGAGTGGACCAAATATGAATGGCCGGTCTGTTTAAGGCCCGGACTCCACCAAAGCGGAAATGTGCGGAGCGGAGCGGAGACGTGCAGGAATCGTCCAATTACAAACGAGACGAGTGACGCGACGAGGATTTCAACCATTGCGATTGGTCGATTCCTGCTCGTCTCCGCTCCGCTCCGCACATCTCCGCTTTGGTGGAGTCCGGGCCTCAATCCGTACGTGATTATTGTACACATACTTACATTCGTTTTGCCCATAACCAACCTACTTAGTTTCCACGATGTCACAGATCTTCGAATATTTAGATCTAGTACATGCCGGTTTCCTCACGATGTTTCCCTTCACCGTTTTGAGAGCAGTGATGATGAAATAATTTACACAAAGTAAAGCGCTTGTTTAGGTTCGAACCTACGACCTAGAACTCGTCGCAGCCCTCACCACAAGCTCTCATAATAAACTTAATTAGTTTTAAGTTTTTATATCGATGGGTGATGCTACAAAATACACAAAAAAATACAAAAATGCTATACCTATCAAAATCGAACAAATTTACTTCATGCGTTTATGAGAGAGCCTCCACTGGCTAGCTAATGATGTGTATTACTTTAGCATGACATAATAAATCGTCTCGAATACGTGGTATTAAACTCTACCATTTCAATGAGCGTCAGTCCTTCCACTGAATCTTATTCGAGGCTCCAGCTCAAGTAAATCGTTCACTAGGGAGCTATAACTCGCCCGCTTCCAACGCAACCATGCTATTGTATATTTTTCACTTTATGACGGTATAAACAGGTCAGGTCTATGTAGTTCACTTGAGTATTTTTGGGTATCAATATTACGTCACTTTATAGATTATTTACCCGTATTTTATGAGACCATATTGTGTTACGATTCTTATAAAAACACTATAATATATGTATATGCCCGCGACTTAGCTCGCGTCCATGTAAATTGAATATCATGGGTTTTATTTCTTTTGCGCGGAATCCTCATTATTTTTCTAAAATAAAAGCACGCATACATCAGAGGGGCAAATTTCGTAATTTTAAGAACGTTCACATTCTGATCTTAGGCCCGTATTACAGAACGTCACTCAATACTCAAACATTACTTAAAACTAGATTCAAGCCATTTGATTGGTTGAAACTAGTTTTAAGTAATGCTTGAGTATTGAGTGACGTTCTGTAATACGGGACTTAGTCTCAATCTGTCAAATATACCTCTAATTCCCCAACATTTTGACAAGTTTTTGACATTTGTTTGTCGCCGAGGTAGACAAATGTCAAAAATGTCAATTTTCTGCGACTAGATTTTGAACGTTTTAAATAGTTATGAAAATTGGCCTTCAGATATCTGCCAGTGAAAGTCACGTCAAAATCGGTCCAGCCGTTACGGAGATTTGCCGGAACTAACAGACAGACAAACAGACAGACAAAATTTTTTACTTTATTTATTTTTTATAAGTACCGTATATACTTTCTCTGCCCCGTTGGTCTCGTGGTTGCAAGCACGACTGCTGAGCGTGGGGTCCTGGGTTCGATTCCCGGGTCGGACAAAGTGTTATTGAGTTTTTCCATTAGGAATTTCTTAGTAACAGTCCGAAGTTTGGAAGTTGGCGGTTTAATACCCCCGTGCCTCGGAAAGCACGTAAAGCCGTTGGTCCTGCGCCTGATCTCTCTCCGGTCGTGTCGGATTGCCGTTCCATCGGACTATGAGAGTAAAGGAACAGAGAGTGCACCTGTGTCTGCGCGCACACTTGTGCACTATAATATCTCCTGCGTACCCGGCTAATCTCCGTTGAGATTAGCCACCGTGACCGAAATCGGTCGGGGAGGCTATTATACTTTCTTAAACGTTTAGTAAAAAAATTTTTATTTTGACATTATAAACAGACACTTAAATTTTATTTATTTGTATTAGAAAAATAAATAACGGTCAGTAAATCATAAGAAACTTTTATTGATCAGAGCGTAGCTACAATGTTATACGTAACTATAATCAAATCAGGTCAATCAGTGTTACTTCCTTAAACCGTTAGATAATATAATTTTCAAATAATCAACTGCTACATTTTTATCTACTTATTTAAAATACCACAAAACTGATTTTAAAAGGAATACGTTCAATAACACTTGAATATCTTACTAATAATTAAATGTTTAGAAATAATGTTTTACCCACATTATTTCTGATTAATACCAATAACAAATTATACCAAAATACAGTCTCACGGAGAGGTGTTGCTTCGCCGACCGTCCGAGGTAAAAAGGGCGCACGCCTTCCAGTAATCTTCCAAGAAAACGGCTGTCCTCGCGCTCCCCTCCTAACCTCTGGTGACGTTCCGATTCACGTTTGACATAACTGACAGCGGCAAAATAAGTGCGACAACATTTGTATAGGTTCGGCATTTGATGTTTATAATTTATTTTATTTCTTTAAATCTTGCCGCAGATATTTAAATTGTGGGAAATCAATTTACCGATTTCCAAGGGAGTCTGAAAAAGGCAGAATTATTTGTTGGACGAAAAAGACGCAGAATGTTCAGCAAAAAAGTTTTCATTTCTGTGGTTTTTTTCATGACATTTTGCGTGTAGTAAAAAAATGACTATCAAGAGACCGCTTTTACAAAAAAGGCTTTTGTAAAGCTAGCTTTATCCGGATAAAAACAGGGACAATTTATTTAAATAATTTCTCAGGCTCGCGTAAGAACGGAAACGCTAACTTGAACCGGGTAATCCTAAGACTACGCAGTTCTTACATTCCACGTAACAGACCTCGATTTAGGAATCTTGGGATTTATAGGGTCGTCCTCAAAACGATGTGTTCTATCGATACTCTATCGATATTATGCCGATATTATATCGATATTACGTCGCCATAAACACAGCTTTTATCGTCATTCGTATGATATGCCTTTTCGATGGCCGTCTTTTTGTTTAGTACTGGTACTTCAGTTTTCGGTAAAGATGGGGAAAGTTATTATTAACATCGAAGATTTTTAGAAGGGTCTTGAAATATATACTAAAAACAAAGGAATTTATTACCTTACAGGCATGTTTTCTAAGCAAATAGGGTCACAACAATCGCGTTTGGGCAATGTCATGCTCTTTTCAAAGGCAAAGGCAAAGACAAAGACATTTATTCGAAGGATGTGGTAGGTACAAAGTTGGTTGGTACTTATAAATGGATAAGTTCAACACATTTTATTCCGGACTAGTTTCTGCCCGCGTCTTCGTCCGCGTGAAAATTCTTGTTTTAACATAAAATATATATAATGACGTTCGGCAGTACGTTAGCTTCCCAGACAGTGACAGTATTGTCGAAATCCGATCAGCAGTTCCGAAGACTACTCCCTACATAGAAACTAAAAAAAAATCCTCTTTATAATATAACGAGTAGATAGTAACTATACATAAGGCTCTAAGGAGGGTCTTATAATGTTACTCATTAAAAATTTGGTACTTATGAGCCTAGAAGCAGAGAGAGCTAGAGGGGTCCGTGGCTAAAATAATAACAGCCGCACAGGTCGATCGATCAGGTTAAGCTACGCTTGCTGCTGTTGGTGTGTGGATGGGTGACCATCTTTACATACCGAGACCCCTCCGTGCCTCGGAAAGCACGTTAAGCCGTTGGTCCCGGCTGTCGTTCGTGAATCTTTGACAGACGTTACGGGTAGTCAGAAGCCAGAAAGTCTGACAACCAGTCTTACCAAGGGGTATCGTATTACCCAGTAACTGGGTTGTGGAGGTCAGATAGGCAGTCGCTCCACGTAAAATACTGGTATTCAGCTGCATCCAGTTAGACTGGAAGCCGACCCTAACATAGTTGAGAAAAGGCTGGGCAGATGATGATGAGCCTAGAAGCACTTTTTCTAAAGAATTAGGGTCACAACAGCTACGTTCGGCAATTGCAATAGTTCTTTTCTCTTACTTAAGTCCGGATGGGGACTTAAGTGGGATCGTAGCTAAGGACCAACATCCCGCCCGGGACCAAGAGATTGAATTGACTACTGAATCGATTTCAGTAACTTTTAATGTAGGTATTTTTTCAAAAATTATGTATTTTTTCATACTAACCGCCGATTGGGACAAATAAAATTACATCTTATTTCAAGGCAATAAAACTCAATTTTAAATGCTAGTAATGCTAGTGTCAACACGATTTTCTTAATAAAAAATAGCAAGCTTTTAAAAATAATAAGCTTTGGTCATTGTTCTTAGGGTTGCCAACCCTACTATATAATATAGTATCCTTCTGTATTAGAGGCCCGACTACTATATTTCTGAAGAAAGTAATTTATTAGGCGAAACTACTATATTATTAGGCATCAAACCCTATAAGCAATAATATTCGTTTCAAAACGTGTAAACGTAAAACGAAACGTAAATATCTATTTTTGAACGATTCTGATAAGTAGAGTTTGTGTTTTGGAAATAGGTACTTACTTTTGAAGTTAATTTCATGAAGTTCTCAAATATTATTATATTAGTAAAAATTTTATATTTCTAAAATTAACCGTGGTAATAATGATAATGGTGAAACTGAAAGCTGGCTCTATAACGCCGCCACGGAAAAATACGAAGTGGCTGCAAACGTTTAAAATCGAATGGGAGTCCAAGATTGGTTAGTTCGCGATCCCGTTAATATTTATAATGGGAAATGCACGATTTGTGGGATAGTTTTCTCTATTAGTAAAAGTGGAGTTGCACAAGCGATGAAGCATTTCTTAAAAGTAAAAATTTATTAATAAAGGAGAAAATTAGCAAAAAAAATTTTTTTTTTACAGTTTTGAAATCTACTATATATTTTTTTTTCATATTTTCGCTATCTACTATATTTTTTGGGCAATTATTTTAAAACTACTATTTTTGACTGAAAAAGAGTTGGCAACCCTAATGCTTTTAACTCAATACTCTAATTGGGCTGTATGAGGAAGACCTCATTTTATACAAGGTATAACATAATTAACGCAAGAGCGTTAATTATGTTATACCTTGTATAAAATCATTGACGATATCTTACGGCAAAAAGATTTCACGCTGAGAAATCTGGAACATATGGTAGGTAAAGTACGGGAACCAAACGACCCATAAATAAAATACCTAAATTCCTTTATTACCAACATCTGTGAACATTCAAGCCTCTTGGCGATCGCTTCGGATCATAAAAACGGGAAAGACGTTTAATCTAACACCCTATTCGGAAATCCCTATTGCAATAAACAAAATTATCCCGAACAACGTGGTAGAAATTAACGGGATGCCGTGCAATCCCGGCTTTCCGGGATTACGAGGTAAGTGATAGCCTCGTATGTACTGAGGAACGCTTTGGACTTTTTTTCCCTTTTATTTGGCTCTGGTGTTAATTTAAGCGTGATTTTGCGGTATCTATTGTTGAAATGGTCTAATTCTTTGTACTAGGATATCTTTATTAATGTACTAAAGCCTTATTGAAGCTCTTTATAAAGCCATTATAGGGCTAAGTTCTTCTATTGTAGGGTATAATATTCAAAACCGTATTTAAAGCCAAAATAAATAATAACTGAAGCAATTTACTCTAATTTCTTTTAAAGGCAACACTTTCTTCACTGAAATATTATATAGTTTTTCTTTATAGCTATTAAAACTGATTCATTAGTTTTTGAGAAAAAAGCGAATCTACAAATATGGGTGCTGAATAAAGATTCTCCTTTTTTAAGTCCGTTAAAATCAATTTGAATTTTGATTAAACAAAAGTTAACGTTTGTCAATTTCATTGACAGAAAAAGTCACACAAATTTTCTGCGCAAAAGTGAGTGATGACATTTGAAGAATCGAGTCGATCTTGTCAAGAATATTGCTTTTATCAAAATATAGTGTATGTTCAAAAAAACTGTACCTTACCTAACTTCACATAACATAAAATAATAATATTCATTACGATTTTTGAGATATCGTCTCTCAAATGCAAAGCGTTGGGTGGGCCATTTTTTTTTGCATGCTAGTGTGCTTTCTACAAGCATAGTTAAGCAAGGCTTTTAATTAAATGCATATGAAAGTATTTGTATATATTTCGAAATTGTACATAGTTAATATAAGTGTTACTACAAGCAGTTTAGATAAAAAACTACCAACAACAAACACATGTGAAATTGACCATATCGTGAATAACATCCAAATTGTTCAAAATAATAAAAACTCAAGAGCGAAACTCACACGCAATAGTGCGTAAATAAAGAAAGAAAGGAAGAAAAAAACCCATCGAGTGCAAGGGTTAGAGCTATCGCGACACATTGCCTTGCTACCCGGATTGCCTTTATAGCTCATAAACCCTAAGGGATCCCGCGGACAGGCGCGACACAACAGCGCTACGCTACTTTCCTATAGGTCGACCGTTTAACTGAGACGTTGCTTGAGGTAGCAGCGCGGTGCCCGAGAGGTGTGGTGACGTGATGCGAGAGCTCAGTGATTGGTCAATTTGTGAAAACTATCACCCCTCCCGCACCGCGCAGCTACCTCAGGCAACGTCTCAGTTAAGCGGTCGGCCTATACTATTTCCTACTAATATTATAAACGCGAAAGTTTGTGAGGATGGATGGATGTTTGTTACTCTTTCACGCAAAAACTAATGAACGGATTTTGATGAAACTGTACAGTAATATAGCTTATACATCAGAATAACACATAGGATACTTTTTGTCCCGATATTCCCACGGGATCGACACTTATGCGGGTGAAACCGCGGGGCGCTGCTAGTAGAACAATATTTCTATGAAGACACACAACATCACGCCTTATTTTCACAAAGGGTTGGGCAGAAATGTACTTATTTATATCCACATTTTGCAAGTTAAGTTGAAGTCTAACTAAACGACAATCCCCAAATCGATCGTCGTTTTAGTTCCATGTCATAGGGGCGAGCCTATTGTCATTAAATGGACACAAATCCAGTCTCAGGGCTGATAGTGAGAAAATCCAGATAGATAAACCCAATAACACTTTACTCGACCTGGGAATCGAACTCAGGACCTCATGCTCAGGGGTAGCACTTGTGACCACTAGAACAATGAGTCAGTCAATGAAAACTTCACGGAATTTTTTCCACTAGAGTCGCATGACGCTTGAGGGGCTTGTGGCTAAGTAATAACAGCCGCACGGGTCGATCGATCAGGTTAAGCTACGGTTGCCGCGGTAGGTCCGTGGATGGGTGACCATCTTCACATAGCAAGACCCCTCCGTGCCTCGGAAAGCACGTTAATCCGTTGGTCCCGGGTTTCATTCGTGGATCTTTGACAGTCGTTACGGGTCGTCAATAGCCCGAAATTCTGACAACCAGGCTTAGCAAGGGGTATCGTATTACCCAGTAAGTGGGTTGTGGAGGTCAGATAGGCAGTCGCTCCATGTAAAATACTGGTATTCAGCTGTATCCGGTCAGACTGGAAACCAACGCCAATATAGTTGGGAAAAGGCGAGGTAGATGATGATGATGAGAACAAATAAGTACCTACTTTTTGGCTGAATGCACAAACCGCTAGGCAGCTGATGATGAGTCGCATGACGCTATAGCGTCGCGCCTGGCTGCGGGAGCCTTAAAGCACTGTGATTGGCTTCGTTTAGGTCCCTTTAATAAAAAGGGTTTTTCGCTTTTCCCGCAACGGGATTCGACAAATGAAGGGCCACTTTTAAGTGTTCATTTTCAATGCTGTGTTTATTTTGACAAAAAGGGCAGTGATTGAGAAATATTTTTCCTTTAGAAATTATTTTTTGTTTTCTCTACGGTCTCATGCCGGTCGGTTTGTTAAGCTTATTAGTCGATCCACACGAATTTCGTCACTTTTAAATAATATTGCTTTTTCTTTAGGCGACTCTCACGAGTTGGCACATTTTGAATTGTATGCAATAAAGTATAGAAAAATGGACGCTAGTGCACAGAAGTGATAAGAGCGAAATATTATAAAACGTGTACTTTTCATTTATTTATTAAGGTACACCAACAATTTGTATGTATAATTTATCTTAAGTACACAATAGTCTCGATCTTACACAGTCGAAATAAATATTTTTTTTTTTTTCAGTTTTTTCATAACTTCTTTGTAAATCATAAAATTCAAAATATGTCAATTCATGCGAGTCGCCGCCGATAGACAAAATAATATTGTTTAAAAATGACGATTTGCCCGTTTCGGGCGAGTAAATTCGTGCGAATCGACTAACAAGCCTTTTCACAATATTACCACAGCGCTTGCAATATCACTGTTCTCAGAAGTAAAACAAACCTCACTTAGAGCAGGCAAAAGTAATAGAAACTTCCAATTACGTCAGCTTGGACGTAATTGGTAACCTAATTGGACTTAATTAGGATATCCACTTCAAAATATTTTACCAACCTCACCCGAGGAGGATAACAAAACTATCCAAATACACATAAGTAATAAAAAGCTAGCCTTACATAAGTTTGGAGCTTATTACGACATCCAACAGGCATAATCTGCCTATAAGGCGATTGGCACACTGCATCGCATCACAACGCTAAATTGTTTTTATAAATTAATTTTATACTTTTTGCCGTGCCCTACAAGGTCCATAATTGTACCTTAGCTTTAAAACCATTGTAACACCTCTACAACATTATGGAATGCAAATAAATATATGAATATGAATATTATTTTTTTATCCTAAAACGTTTCCCATTGCGTGAAGAGTCTTGTAATTACGAATGAATTCCGGAACACACAGGACCACAGGTGCCTAATACTCTACGCGACAGGACCCATGTCATGTCCCAAATTAACTGACGTAACAAAGGTGGTGATAACAGATGTTGACAGCATGATTGGCAGTATATTTATTCTCTTTAGAAGCCTGTAAACAGGCTAAAAAATTGCATCTTGTTGTAAACAAACCGATCAGATCAAATGTACCTGTGCACGCCAAATTATGTTCCCATTTATATTTTGAATATTTTTATTTGATTATTTGAGTACTACACTAATAGATGTCTCCTGAAATTTCGTGACCCAGCCCGATATCCGCGAAATCCTATCTCACCATTATATCCACCGTTGTGCGGAACGGTCCTGGGTGCTAACTCACCGATTGCACGCATGTGTAAAAATGTAAACGTTTGCAGCGATGTTACGGATATACACCATGACAGCTTAGGGAAAATTTTATAAAATTACTAGCTGCGCCCCGCGGTTTCACCCGCGTAAGTTTTGATCCCGTAGGAATATCAGGATAAAAAGTATCCTATGTGTTATTCTGATGCATAAACTATATTACTGTAAAGTTTCATCAAAATCCGTTCAGTAGTTTTTGCGTGAAAGAGTAACAAACATCCATCCATCCATCCTCACAAACTTTCGCATTTATAATATTAGTAGGATTATTGAGCACTATTATCACAACCAATGATATCGCTTTTAATGTAATTTTATGTATTTTATTAATATGAATTTGAATTAAATTATTTTTATTTTTTAATATTGTATCTCTCAATCAGATTTTGAAAAACCACAAATGGTGCATGTTGTGTTAGCCTATAAGTAATTGTTGCACTTATAAATGTATTATTTAGGAAAATATTTTTAAAATGTATTGTGTAAACAATTGTTGGCTAACCTAATTAAATAAATACATTCATGTAAAGAGTCTTCATATTTAACCGACTTCAAAAAAGGAGGTTCTGTATTCGACCCGTATGTATGTTTATACGTCCGCGATTTTCTCAAAAACTAATGAACCAATTTTGATAATTCTATCATTAATGTGATCTATATACTTTCAGGAAGGCTTTAGTATATAATACATTAAGTAATTATTCTTATGTAGAAAGTTATAGGCTTCAATGTACTGCATCTCCGGAATAATAATTGTAAGGTCCGGAAGTAATAGACACCTTACACTTGTACAATAAGTTACAGTTCGCTCACTTGAAGTTGTTAGAGTTAGTTTAGGTGAGTTGACGGAAACCACGGATTTTAGTAACACATGAAAACATATTAAGTAGCCTGATTTAAAAGTAAAGATTGCATGCTAATCCGCAGTGCTCGCGATAATAGTAACTTGTCAACTGACTTAAAAATATGTTTTACGCTATTATAAGTGAAGAAAGTAAACAGGTTGCTGCGGATGCAATTTAATAAATTGTACGTGAACCGTAAAATAATAGTAAAGTATCAATAAAACCAGTGTCACATTAATTTTTCAATATGTTAAGTAAGATGAGTCTAAACTATGCGGTAAAGCAAACAGATCCAAAAGGCAGAAATTTTTATTAAAACTGCTCGTAAGGCGACGAAGAGGCGCACTTCCAATCGTACAACTGCCATTTGTACGATTGGAAGTAGTGGCGAATAATAATAGTGCGAGTCGTGCGCGCACCTCGTGTCCCTGGACATGTTCTGGAAACTACGATTATATAACACAATTTTTTACCAATGTCTAAACGATCATACGAGTTATTACATAAGTCATACAAAAATGTAGTTTCAAGAAAAGTACGTCTTGAACTCAAAGAAATCAGATTATATTTTTAAGTAACTCCCTCTAAAGCGTCAAACAGACAAGCAGCAATTTGCTGTCGACAGAGCCAACTTCAGCTGTCAACAGAGCCAATTTCAGCTGTCGATAGAGGCAACTGCTACTGTCGACAAAAGCAACTGCTGCAGTATTCGATACGCTGACTGTTGACAGCATTTTTGTAACGAGCCGCGAACGTTATTATAGTCTATTTGAAGTTAACTGACAAGGCAGCGCGCGCGCTGCGCTCATATTGTAGCAGTCACCATTGTTCATTTACTGTCCACGTGTCGACGGCAAACGCCACCCAATGGCGGCAGCTGCAGTTGCCTTTGCCGACAGCTGAAGTTGGCTCTGTCGACAGCAAAGTGCTACTCGTCTGTACTCTACCTAAGAGAGATAACAACTTTCTAAGCAGCGATAATTCATACAGTTCAAAAATGTACGTTGTTTGCTTTTTATACAATCAATATATTGTAGAAGGGGTTCCAAACAGGTACTGCATATTCTAATTGAGAACTAACTAGTGGTGATCGATAGATATATAAGTACCTATGTACTAGGGAGCTTATCTGTGGATGATCTCATCACAAAGCCCTACATGCGATAAGCATTAGGTATTAATAATTTTATTAACATGTGCGTCTAAGTGCAGTTTATCGTCAAGTAATATTCCTTGGTCGCGGATCAAACTCTCCCTTGCCTAAAAAAAACGTATTGCATAGGGATATTTAAATATATTTTGATATTTAGTGAAGCTAATACAGCAACATTTAGAAATACTGCGTTGGAGTCTTGGAGATTGTTTTTATAAATCTGTAAGACGATTGAGGTCTTGTTGAAGCAGTTGACTGTCAAGATATGGACAGACGTGCTCATTACGAGTACTAGCACGAAAGCATGCCATTACTGAGCAATTGCTACTTAGTAGCATATGTGTCAAAGCATTGCTAATAATGAGCATGCTATGCATGCAAAAAAATGCAAACAAGTTTTTTTTTTAAATGCACTCGCCCGCCATCTGTGCCATTACCTTCCACTGGCAGCGTTTTCAAAGAGAACTACACGAATTGAATCGTTTCGGTGTTGCCATCACATTTAATCGATTATACAAATAATCGTATACAAAAATAAATTACATTAAAACATTGATCACACTAAATTGTATCAAATAGTTCAATTATAAATCAAAACCTAACAATACTTTATTTTGTACTTATTCTAATAGAAAACAGTTTATAAATTCTGTGGTAGGAAGGGACATTTTAGTTGTAAAATATTCGATCCTAAAAGCTTTTAAACTACTTATTGTTTGTTTAGGGCTTCGGGGCCTACAAGGTTTTGAATTATTTATATAAACTTATAAAAACAGACGAGAACTGATAGTAACAACATTGATATACAAGGAGCTAAAATGACCCATTATACGAGGTAGTTTTCGAAACCGAGTTATAATGGGTTTTAGCGCCGAGTGTTACACTCTACTTTTCACTACGATTGCGAGAAAATATATAATCCAATACAATATTAAATAGTTTATTTTATTAAAAATGAAGCGTACAATTTGTACAATTCTGGATTTTTGACGAGATGCCCGGCAACTTAATTTCAGTCCTCTATGAAGATAATTGTTGAGTTATCTGTGGAATAAACGTGGGAGATACACATACACGTAGTTCCAGGTTTTAGGGTTCCCTCGTTCGAATGTTCTGAATAGAGAATCAACTGAGTGGACTCATCCCTTGATGTCGATGGTCGTGGGATAGTTGGGAGTATATTGATGCATTCCGTGACACGCTGGGTGATATCAAATTTGTTTCTTTTCCTTTCTCTTCCATTTGCAAATTAGGATCTGCATTCTCTCACTAGATGATGACATTTTCACTGTTGAAAAATAAATTATGGTCACTAATTCAATTTGTAATTAGAGAAACATTCTAAAGATTTCACGCCAATGTCTTTTTTTTTAATTTCTTATGTAGCCGCAACGCAATGCACGCATTCTGCCGAAGAGATCGCCGCTTTTAGTTCCATTTTCAAAAATAAATGTTCTTTTTTTTATAAAACACTAATAAAAGTCGAGTCTTTATTCATGATTATTCTACTTATGAATAATTGCAGGCTCGTTGGTAACAGACAAAAATTTTAAAAAATATATTTTTCCTCTAGAGGAAGAAATGCTATTTTTCCTCGCTCGGGTACGCTACAATGACGGTATTTTTTGAACGAAAGGAGTGAAAAATAAATTAAGTATTATAAAAATACTATGTCTGTGATTCATCACGATAATACATTAATAAACAAATCAGCCTATGAGTATACTTTCCCAGGCCTAGCACTGTCCTGTAACTATAGTAGGATAATATTGGCCCCTCCCATTCCTTTTTCCATTCAACTCGATCCTGCGCCAACATAGAACAACGCGTCCATTTACGTCTAGGTTTACCACAATGCCGTTGGACGTTTTCAGGGAGCCATGTTGTAGTGGTCTTAGCCCACAATGCATCTGAAATGCGCCAAGCCTAGCCCCACTTGGGCTAGGCTGATTTTTAGATGACGTCAGCGATTTGTGTTTGTGTTGTCGAACTCCAAGAATACTGCGTTCCATTGCTCGTTAGCAAACTTCGAAGTTGGTCCTCTGCTGAACTGTCTAAAAACAGCTTTATTCGACACCTTTATCCTAAAACCTTAGTTCTTAAAAAATATGACAAATTAAATAACATTATTTTCGGGAAGAGAGACCAACTGAGAGATTAAAATTCAGAACGAGAGAAAAGTATGCAGAAGAGATGAAAAGACGCCCTTAATGCCTTTTACGAGTCGCCGTATCGTTGAGTGAGAGAGACCACAATATGGATAAGTATAGAAGGCTTGCTCCGCGAAACGCAAAGCGATCTCCAACGAATCTAATGCGAGTGCTTCTCAGCCGGTCTTTTCTGAAAAAATCTCACCGTGAAAATGAAGTGAACTTGAAGAGATCTGTCAATCCCTAGCATCAGGAGGGATGACAACTCACTTCAAGCTCACTTCCTTGCTGATATTAGGAATTTACACTTTCGACGGCTCACTTTCAGCTCACTTTGCCTAAGTTTTTACTGTGAGATTGTTACAGAATATACTTTGAAGATGAGCCGTGTTCATTTGTGAGAGCGTTTTCGGCTGTTGTATGGACCTAGCCTTGTGAACCTATCTATATTTTGCGTTGAGTGAGAGGTTTTTAATTCTCTTTGAAGGATTAAGGAAGAATTTTCACTTGATTTGACCTTGTTGATACTCATAGTAACACTTCGATTTGAGATTACTTGAAATGACGGTTAGGAGTAAGTACTTAAAAGATTAGAAATCACGTTTTATGGATTTACGAGAAATAAAAGTGGCTAGACTTTCTAGTTTTTATTCAAAGAGTTGACTGGTCAAAGGGTTTGGGTTGGGTATTTCTATCAGGAATTTCTCAGTTGTAGCCCGGAATCTGGTTTTACGCCCGGTTGATGACAAGAGGCTGGCCCCCTATAGGTGAAATGTGGGGACGCCAGCACATCAAGGTCCTACAATCTGTCAAATTTCTTTAATAGATTTTCAACTTTATCGCTAAAGTTTTAGGTTCAAGGTTGATTGGGAAAATTTAACAGTTTCGGGTAGATTTTTTTTTGTTTTTTTTTTTTGTGGATTTGAAGTCCAATCCATCGTTTGTGGAACAGCACGACATTTACACTCCAAAGCAGAGTCGTCTATGAATCTCCACCTGAACAGGTTTTCCTTGTCCGAAGCAAGGAAGTATTTCTACTGTATTTGCCAGAGATAAACCTATGATGGCTTTTTTTTTGAGGATGGGAAATCCTCTAATGACCCCTCCCACTCTGGGTGGAGCAGAAGGGAGTGTCAGACTCTTACTGACTAAAACCCACCCGTGTTCCTTCCTTAGCCCTTTATGTTCCAGGGCAGCGGTAACCCTTTCGGACAATCCCGCTCCCCCGGCAGGCTACGGCCCTTACGGGCCCCTTCCTTATTGCTGACATCTCTTTGAGGCGCGCGTGGAACACGTACGCGCCGTCCAGTACGGGCCTGGTTCTGATCGGACGGAGAGTTAACCATTACTCTCCGTCCGCAGGCAAGCGCCTACGGTGGCCGGGTGTCGTACGCGGCTCACGACGCGACGCCCGGGCCGTCTCCCGCGGCGGCTGGGACGTGAGGCTCTTTCCCTCAGCCGTCCCGCCACCTCCTTCGCTAGTCAACTCCGTCTGCGAAGCAGCCATCTTCGCAGACGGAGTTGACTGCCTCCCACTCCCTCTCGCCCCGGACCATGGCTTGAACCAGGGCCGGGCGCGAGAGGTTGCCGCCGCTGACGATCGCCTCTACGAGAACACGGCGGTGCTCCGCCCACGCGGGGCAGACCTCCACCGTATGCTCCACCGTGTCCTCTGGGCGATCCTCGCAGTGGTGACACCCGGGCGTTTCCTCCCACCCGATGGTATGCAGGAACCTCCCGAAACATCCGTGTCCTGTGAGGACCTGCGTCAGGCGGTAGGTGAGGGCGCCGTGGCGCCTCTCTAGCCACTCCTCAAAGAGGGGTCTCATCGCCACTATCGTGGCGTGCCCTGCGCCGGGTTGCGACAGTCGCTCTTTCCATGCCGCCATGAGATCGCGCCGGAGGTCGGTCCGCTCCGCCGCGATTTGCCGCGAAAGCGGAGTTTCCCCCCGGCGTAGTGCCTCCGCACGCCACTCGTACAGGTGCGCGAGGACCATCGCCTCCAGATCCCATGGCGGCAGTTCGGCAAGGAGGATTGCCGCCTCGCCCGAGATCGTGCGGTACCCCCGGATTAACCTTACGGCTACCACCTTCTGGGGCGTGTTCAAATAATGGGCGGCTCGCCGCCGCAGTGAACGCGCCCACACCGGGGCCCCATACAGGGTCATGGACCGCACGACCCCCGCGTAGAGCCTCCGGCAGGAGGCGTTTGGCCCCTTCAGGTTGGGCAAGAGCCGCTTGAAGGCGGCCCCGGCCCGTTCCAGTTTGGGAGCCAAACGTCGGAAGTGCTCGACGAAGTTCCACCGGCTGTCGAGGACGAGATCCAGGTATCTCATTGTTGTCTCGACGCCGATGTGAACCCCTCCCACCGTTAGTTGGGATCCCGAAGGCGGCCCGTTCCGAGGCTCATGAAAAGACATGGCCTCGGACTTGTGCAATGCCACCTCGAGACCCAACTGCCGGATCCTCTCCACGACTATGGCAACCCCGCGTGTCATCACGTCGGCCGCCGCCTGATGCGACCTCCCCTGCGCCAGGACTAGCGTGTAGTCAGCGTCGCAAACCACGCTGACTCTATCAGGGAGGTCGGCCCGCAGCACCCAGTCGTAACCGATGTCCCACAGGAGCGGCCCCAGAACCGATTCCTGTGGGACACCGTACGACATAGTTTCGGGTAGCTTGATGTGCTGTACATAGGTGCACCTTTGCTTAAACCTTAGGGGATTACAGGCGTGATATGTTATGTTTAACTGAAGTTTGTATTATCGTTGTAATTGGTATGAGAATATATTTTCTATCTTAACATTTACATCAAACAAATATAACATCAAGACAAACATAATTAGATTGCATTAATAAGTTTTTCTAACCATCATATTCACAGTTTCCTATACAAAGTTTTGTAAACGTCATTTCTATGGAAACTGTTATAACATAACCTTAAAACCCGGTGATGCTTTGCCTGAAGACGTCATCAAAATAAGGAGCCCTGAAAACCGTTGCTCAACACTTTTTTTTGTGGAGACCCGTATAAATTTTTTACATAATTGAATTTGTATTATTTGTACAGACAGACGTACGGACAGACAGCGGAGGCTTAGTAATAGGGTCCCGTTGGCGCCCTTTGGGTAAGTAGCCCTAAAAATAAGTAAGTAGTTTCCCAAATACTTACGGTTACACAAAGGATTAAGCAAAATACAGCGCAGACATTTTCCTCTCAAACTCATCTATATTTCTTCAGCCAAATCCTGATTACCAATTACTTACCCAGCTTTATCCTACTTATTACCGTATAAGCGTTATATTTCATACCCGTTCCCCCAATTCGTTACCTCCAGGCCTCATTACCGATTCAATTCGGATCGGTGATTACCGATCCGAACGATTGGACTCCGTTCGACTTGGGCACCTGTACTTGTCCGCCAGACACGACTCCCGTCTGGTCCCTTCATTTTCTATAGAATATGAGTGAACTTTACACCTTGTTCCTCATACCTCTATAATTTTAGACACAAAAATCTGTTGTTTCAAAACCTACGCGGTCAACATGTATGAAACAGCTGATTAAGAATCATGTATTGAATCCATAGTTAAAAGTTGCGCGTCTTTTGTCATTTGTTGCCAACCTGAAAAAGAAGTAAAAACTAAAATACTGAAATACTATCTCTTGTAATTTAATTAAACTTTCTGCAGCAGATTGGATGATATTACATTTTTCAATGTACAAAATTGTAACATTTCTATTGCCGCTTTAACAACAAATATTAATATAATATAAAGTCAAGATAACTAACATAAGTAATATGAAAAAATAAGCAAAATAATCATAGGGCATCAAAAAATTCATCCGCATCCCTGTCAACAGGAACAGTGCCCTAAAGCTGCCCAAAGGCTGGCAGCATTGCCACGTTGTATGGCGAGGCTAATTCTTTGGCCAAGATCTCTGGTCACGTGAAGTCGAGTCGACTAACCGCTTGGCGATATCTCGAAAAATCAAGTGAAATTATGCAAGCCTAGTACTTTTTGTTAAGTTAGGTACTGCCTATCGATTCTGTAAAAATCTCACCGTGATGACTTAGGTGAAGTGAGCTTAAAGTGAGCTGTCATTCCACCTGATGCCCTAGCATTGACACATTGACAGCTCACTTTAAACTCACTTCACCTAATTTTTCACGGTGAGATTTTTACAGAATAGCATTACAGGTGGAATGACAGCTCACTTCACCTTAGTTTTCACGGTGAGATTTTTACAGAATAACACTGCTGCTCAGAACGTGTGCACAATGTTTCGTGAACAAAATACCGTCTTCATACGTCACGCATGCGAAGCCGGGGCGGGTCGCTAGTAATTAATAACAAAATAGAATTCGATCTAAAGACCTAAATACGAGCCGTTGGGCTCAATTCACAATAACGAGGGAAAACTCAATAATTTCAGTTAGACAAAATTAATGTTTACAGAAACGGAATCCGAAACAAATTAACTGCTTTCATTTGTTTTTATCAGCTGTTCTGCTTCTTGTTTTAAGGACCCTTTATTAACAAATTCATCTCCCACGTTAGCATGGTCGTAAAAATATTGCAGCGAATTTTATCGCGCACTGGATTTTGAACTTTTGGTGTTAAGCCGAGCGTTGAGAATCCAACAGAGCGCATCCCAGGGCGTCAAAAATACACACTGTTGGATTTTTAGCTCTCGGCGCTAAGCAGTGCGTTTATCAAACACAAAATTCAGTACGCGAAAAAAAATCGCCGCTGGAAAAACGGGACCTAACATGGGCTTATATCGAGAAACAGCTAGAAATCGTTCCAACAATAATTGATTATGGGTCTTTTACGTATTATTAAGTTAAAATCCGTTAGGACTCTCAAATAATAATTATTGAGTAGAATATTTTTGGGTAGGTAGGTACTATTTATTTGTTGTTTGTTAGATGAAATCGGAACTCATACCTAAAATATTAGTAACCCCTTAATTTATATTGTGTTTAGTTTAGTTTGTGATCCTCCTGTACGAGTCGCAATAAATACTTTTTCTTTCTTTTCTTTATCGTGTGTTGTAGTGTGTGCAGGTACCTCTTTCTGACGATTACCTTTTCACGCCTTATGAGGGCGCAGCAACTCAGAAAAAATCAAGTTTCACCAGCGCCTGCTTTGCTACCCCTCTCATCAAACACGACGAAACCAAAACACAATCCCTTCCCGGCGGATATTTTTATCCTGGTAGTACGATTCCGTGAGATAATTTCCGCCCTCCACGTGTGCGAAGCCGCGGGTAAAAGCGAACAGAATATCAATCACAAAATAAATCGATGACCTTAGTACGCCGACTTGCCTATTTCCTAAGTTATTTTCTTTTACCAGACTTTACAAAAAATATGTAGCGTGCTAAGCCTTACCTTCCATCTCGACCTTTTATACTCCCCACTTATACGTAAGTACTTCCCACAACTTCATTCTAATTTATAATACCTATGACGAGGCAAAAAATATCTACCTGCTCCATACAGTCAAAAATAACTCTGTATACGTTTATAATGCTAAAGTTCATATAGTAACGATTGTGACGTTTGATTAATTATGTATTATTTCTGGAAGTAAAGAAGTTATTTTGGTTGAGGGGCCCATGGCTAAATAATAACAGCCACACAGATCGATCGATCAGGTTAAGCTACGCTTGCCGCGGTTGGTCTGTGGATGGGTGACCATCTTTACTTTCCGAGACCCCTCCGTGCCTCGGAAAGCACGCTAAGCCGTTGGTCCCGGCCGTCGTTCGTGGATCTTTGACAGTCGTTACGGGTAGTCAGAAGCCCGGAAGTATGACAACCAGTCTTACCAAGGGGTATTGTATTACCCAGTAACTGGGTTCTTGATGTCAGATAGGCAGTCGCTCCATGTAAAATACTGGTATTCAGGTGCATCCGGTTAAACTGGAACCCGACCCCAATGTACCAAGTAGATACCTACGTTTGCGTACCAATGAGTGAACATTACACATTCATACTGCGTACTCAGTGCTACAGCCGATTCGTGGCTATCTGATTTAACGCCACCTCTGGGACATTTCCAAGATAAATTTCTTTCGTTCGACTACATATCTTAAAATTTAACGTTTCTTTTCGTGACTTTAGCTTGTAAGGCTGAACTTTGAATATTTGCGCCCTCAAGCCCCTAGGTACCGCAGGAGACGCCCTGGGCGTCGGGAATCGACAGCCGATTCCCGGCCACCGTAGGTGCGGGCTTGCGGACGGCGAGCAATGGGCAGCTCGCCGTCCGGTAAGGACCAGCCCGTCGATTCTGTAAAAATCTCACCGTGATAACGTAGGTGAAGTGAGCGTGAAGTGATATATATCATTAGTATATAATTATATATATATATATATATTATAATATGTATGTGTATATAACCTATTTATGTATTTGTGTACCTAGTTTTAACAGGTTTTTTTTTTCTCATTGTTCCTCTCAACTGAAGCACCTGCCATCTAATCTCTTCACCACCCTTGGTTGACTGGTAGAGAATGCCTAAGGCATTAAGTCCGCCTTTGTACCTTTTTGTGCGAAAAGTTTAAATAAATAAATAAATAAATAAGTGAGCTATCAATAGGGGTAATCCCTAACATCAGGTGGAGTGACAGCTCACTTCACCTAAGTTTTCACGGTGAGATTTTTACAGAATAGCACTGCAGGCCCGGGTCGACGGCGCGTTGTGTTCCACGCTTGCCTCAAAAAGATGTCAGCACGAACTGACTGGGTCCGCTAGGGCCGATGCCTGCCAGGATCGCGGGTTGTTCGAAAGAGATACCGTAGCCCCTGGCACAGGCAACTGAAGGAACACGTGTGGGTTTTAGTCAGTAAAAGTTTGACACGCCCTCCTGCTCCGCCCAGAGCCGGAGAAGTTATTTGATAAATTCCTACACTAAAAAAAAGGGTGAACTTTGAACGGATTCTTTATGTGAGTATTTCTTTATCAGGCAATTTTCCGAATAGTGATTTAAACATACAAATAAATAAAATTGAAGTGTATGTTTGTAATGTCAAAATAACAGATTTTTACTAATGAAAGTAGATTCAGTACTTACATATAATAAGTAACAAAAAAAATATTTTTAAATTTTTTGTCTTTCTGTCTGTCTGTTTGTTCCAGTTAATCTCCGAAACGGCTAAACCGATTTTGACGGGACTTTCACTGGTAGATAGCTGATGTTTTAATGCATAAATGCTTTTATTTTAGAATAACAATTAGGGTTCCCCGCCAAAAAAATACCCATGAAATCCAATTTGTTTTTCGACATAGACGCAAACGAAGTCGCGGGCGCAGCTTGTCTTCTATCTATCTTCTTCTATACTTATAATAAATCTGTAGAGAGGTCAATTCTGTACATGAAATATATTTCCAAAATAACTATCAGCGGATGATTAGTGATCGATACTGACGCCAAAAATGCAATCAGTAAAATTTTTGTCTGTCTGTCTGTCTGTCTGTCTGTATGTTCGTTATAGAAACAAAAACCACTCGACGGATTTCAACGAAACTTGGTACAATTGTTCTTCATACTCCTGGGCAGGTTATAGTATACTTTTCATCACGCTATGATCAATAGGAGCAGAGCAGTGAAGGGAAATGTTGGGAAAACAGGATTTCTTTTTAGGTGAAGTAGTAATAGGTTAGTAGTAGTTAGTTAGTAGTAGGTAAGTTTTGGTTAATTTATGTTCAGTTTTTTTTTATATTAAGTAGGTAAAAGCGTAGGTACTTTTATTAATTATAGGTATAGGTATTATTAATTATAGTAGTTATAGGTATTTAGTTTTAAGTGAAGTAGGTTTTATTATATATTATTTTATATATTAGACGTAGTTATATATTTTTAGTTATTCAAGCCGGCGTCCGCCCGCTATTGTCTTGAAAAACGCGTTGAATGAGAAATACGCGTTCTCAAGAATCGGCAGAAGAAAGAGCACATCGGTTAAACTCTATGAGAGTTAGTGCCTCAATTTCCGGAAGTCATTATTCCACGCGGACGAAGTCGCTGGCAAAAGCTAGTATACAATAAGCTTATAGCCGGAAAACCTTACATCATCTGAAAGAAAAAAGAAAGAAAGAAAACACGTTTATTTGCATCTCATCATACTACTAGCGGTCCGTCCCGGCTTCGCACGGGTGAAAAAAAAAATAGCCTATATTAATCAGTGATAATGTAGCATTCAAATGGTGAAAGAATTTTTTAAATCGGTCCAGTACTTTTTGAGCCAATTCGTTACAAACATACATACAAACCTTTCCTCTTTATAATATTAGTATAGAAGTATAGATTTAGGTACCTTTTTCTGCCACATGGGGTATTTCGGTTAAAAGGGCTAAGTATATACTATTTTAACCAAAATAGATATTTGCAGAGTAAGCAAGCTGAAGTGGCAGTGGGCCGGCCATGTTTGTCGAAGGACCGATGTCCGGTGGAGCAGACGAGTCCTGGGCCTCTAGTCTGCTATTACAATAGCGTCAGAATGGTCTGTCATTGATTTCATAATTGTTTATTTTGACAAGTTTGGTAATCTACTAATATAATGGCGTCATTATGACTTTCCAATGGTCAACCACTGACACTCTATTGAAAGAAATGGCATAAAATGGTAATCTCGTACATAATAACAAATGAATAAATGTAACGTTTATTGCTATTTACGCACTTCTTACTACTTCAGATTGCAAACAGCAATACGTAATATGTAAAAATATATATTAAATGAAATCTAACATGAAATATAGTAGTAGTTTTTCTCAGACCATTGACTGACCAATGATCGATCATTATGAATTTAGCAGATTACGAACTTTTAGCAAAATGACAATCGGATTGTGTTGGAATGACGAATTTATAAAAATAGCAGACTTGGGCCCCTGGACTGTCGACCTCAAAAAGGTAACTGCGACAAACTGGATGAGGAAGGCGGAGGACGGAGTGTTGTGGCGCAGCCTGGGAGAGGCTTATGTCCAGCAGTGGACTGCGATAGGCTGAATTAATTTTGATTTTGATATATTGCGATAGCTAAATATTATTTCTACAAGCTTGGTTACATTTGTTAGTCCGAAACAAAAATAACCAACTCACACACACATACCAAATCTTCAACCACTCTCGAAGACCCCACCTTATTATCTGCGAGCTTCGAATGACGTTGCACTTTTTCCTCGAACACTTTTTTCCTAAAACTTCACGCGTAACCCGACACGGCACAGACAGTGAGCCAGCGAGTTTTATAACACCCCAGATAGTAAGCTGTCATCAAGATCGATGATGTAACCTTAGATCACATGGAAACGCTTTTAAGGTGGTAATGGGGAGAATGTATGAAGATTGTTTAGAGATTCAAGATTTAGCATCATGTGAAAAAAAGAAAGAACATAAATAAACAGCGTCCAGACAAAGCTACTAAGGGTTTTGTGATGTTTATGTTCACGTTTTATTTTATTATTTAACTAGTTGATCCCGCAAACGTCGTTTTGCAAAAAAAAAATAGATAGTAGCCGATTTTCAGAACTACCCGATATGCACACAAAATTTCATATAAATCGGTTCAGCCGTTTCGGAGGAGTATGGTAACTAAAACTGACACGAGAATTTTATATATTAAAAGAAGATTTATAAAGTATCTATTAACAAACTAAAATATGGTGTCGAAAAATTCCTCAGCATCGCTTTCGACTGGTAAACGACGTACTCAAGAGACTGGCGGCATTGTACATTGTATGGCAATACTTAGCCTCCGGCCCAGCCCTGGCAAGAGGGCAGCGGGATTGTCCGAAAGGGTTACCGCTGCCCCGGAACATAAAGGGCTAAGGAAGGAACACGGGTGGGTTTAGTTAGTAAAGTCTAACACTCCCTTCTGCTCCACCCAGAGCGGGAGGGGGTCATTTGATGATTTCCCATTAAAAAAAAAAAGCCCTGGCAAGAAATCATTTGAGATTTGGACACAAAAAACATTTTTTTTGGACCTTTACACAGTTTGTCTTGAAAGCAAATAACAGTTTGATGTACCTATGTAGGTAGATAAACTTTAAAATTCTTAAGTGATTGGCCAGACTGGCAGCGCGAGGCGTGGAGCGGCGCGGGTGCGGGAACGCGCGCGATCTGCCTGTCTGCAGTCGAGCGCGGTTGCCTTCTGCTTGCTGTCGTGTCCAGTGTTTGTCAAAATATAATATGGATGAAGAAGACTTATTTTTACTAGAAAAAAGATCGAACTAGTTTGAGAACCCCGGTACCCCCACGGGCCGTCCACGCACTCACTGCGGCCACTTGTATGAACGAGTTATGGCGTGAGTTGCCCGCGCGCTCCCCGCACCGAGCAGCCCGCGCCGCTCACCGCGCCCACGCTGCCAGTCTGGCCAAGCACTTAGTGGCGCTACGGCGGAACAAAGCCCGTTATTAAATTACTCATGTTATTACTTACAAATGAACCACGCGAAAGGGTGATTAGCTACATGCTTATCGAAAATTAAAACTGTACCAGCATAGTGTTGTATAGTAATAGATTGTTATATTATGGTTGGGAGAATTTATTTACATGCTCACATTACAGAAAATTAAAAGAACAAACGTTAGAATAAAAAATATATAAAACTATTTTTTCGATTTTTACCGCATAGCAGGTAGTAAAAACTGGGGTGAAATACAGTTTTCAATTTCAATTAATTTTTTTTTTTTTTGATAACTGCCTAAATATATCAACGCTGCTGGTGGGTTCAAAATCATGTGCTGGAATTGGAATTCATGAATTCCAATTTACAGTTACAGTTTGCGCGTTGATGTCCGTAACCACCTTGTATAATTTATATACAACTAGACGACCGCTATTTTTGCGACAAATATTGACTGTCGGGGATTAGGCACTTAAGAATACCTAAAATGTCTCATTTTCGATTCGGAAGCCTGTTCAATAGTTGTGAATACCTATGCTGGTAAATAAAAATGGATTCCTTTTCGTATTATGACATTGCCACAGAAAAAATAACTTGGCACAGAAAAATAAATAATACTTGTTATAGAAATAAAACTGCAGGAGTTTAATTTCATCCAAACACATTCAAAGTTATCCAGTCACTGAAAGCTTGAATCCATAAGGCACGAACGCGCGACGTAAACGTAAATCCGAATGAGTCGTCTGAAACTACTTTGTCTTTTTTAACGACACAAATGATTTTATCGGTGACTAACATTTTATCTTTTAACAAAAGGGAATCCATTTAGACAGCTATTAAAGTCGTTGTGGACGTAGTATTAACTGTCACATATTTTACCAATCGCCTAAAAGAGGAAATGTGTTTCGCAATTACATTTTGTTTTGTTTTGGTTTCTTATCGGAATCAGTTGTTCATGTCATATATAAAAAAATTAGCTAAATAGAGTCGCCATTTTCTATCTGACTATCTCTGAGAGAAGAATTGGCGAAACAAACTCAGGGGTCAAAGGGTATTCTAAAGTGCAGACATAATCTTGGTCAAATCACGTGACTTTAGATATGCTTAGGCTATAACAATAATATAGTTATAGCAAGCTAAAAAGCGAAAATAAATTGTAATAATAAAACGTTTATTTTCTCCACCACATAATGAAAAGTTAGCAGGTGCAATACATAATTGTGTATACAAAAATACATTGATGTTGTGGAGACTGGAGCCTGTACTAGGAAACTATACAAAATCAAACTGGTTGCTAATTTAATTTATACATACAAATTTTCATTTTTATTTTTTTAAATACATTGTTTTTTACATTCTGTGACAAATGTAACTCACACACTTTTTAAAATACTAGTAAAATTTTACAATCTTTGTAAATATGTGAGCACCATGTATCTATCACATAATTGATTTACCAGTCTGTTATATTTTTAATTCTTTTACCATTTTTGGTAGACTAAATTTTATTTTAGGTGCATCGTCTTCACATATAATTATATAATGAATGTATACAAAAACTTGTAAAACATTTTAAAAGAGTGACGGTGGAGTTTCTTGCCCATTCTTCTCCACACGAAAACTACATTTTGGAATGGGCGACTAAAATCAATTCTATTTTTTAATTTTAAATTTTGACGTTCAAAAGTGCCTTTTAAGTGCCTATTTGAAATAAATGATTTGACTTTGACTTTGACTTTGGAATACCTGTGTCACAGGTCTCCAAGCCTCCAAACTACACGGACAAGTCACACTGATACAGACGTCTATTAACAGATGCTAACGTTAATGGGATGAAAGATAAAAAAAAAAACAAAAATAATGTAAAAATCAAACAATTAATTAACTAAACAGAAAAGTAGGGTGTGTGGGTGTGGGTGTTGGTGTGGGTGTGTGAGTGTGGGTGTGTGGGTGCGAGTGCATGGGTGTGGGTGCGTAGTGAGTGTGTATGTGATATTCAAAACTTGTCTTAATATTAATTGTGAATAAGTCTGCTGCAACCTACGACCTACAACTCTTAAGTCGGGGCCATCACCAGTGAGCGACCACTGTTCTTTCAATATATTTAACGAAATTCAGAAGAATTAAATAAAGCAACGTCAGAAAACTTTTAACATCTATTAGACTCAAAATCCTTAGGTACACCAGCCGGTACTCTAACTCGTTGGTTGCCACGGACACTATCAAAAACCCAAAAAGTTTCTTGGGTCGAACTCAAAGCCAGTCTGACAGCCATCGGCTTTCAGAAACACTTAAAACTTCATTTTGAAGCATTTACTTTAACTCGCCACAAGAACACGGACAAAATGGAAGTCTTTAAAATGAAAGGAAAGCGTCTCTTTGTTGATTTAAAGCGGTTAGCTTCCTGTGGATGTTTTCTTGTAAAACTCATTTTAACAAACATTTTTGGACAAAAGAGAATTGGGGCTGCAATTATACTTCAATTAGGTTTTGTTTTTGTAGTTTTAACTTGGTTGAAATACGTATGATGTGCATTTTTTACTCCGCCGTAGGTACATCTATTTTTAATCGGGTCTGTGTTTCATACCTATATCATGTATTTTTTTTTTTGTTAAGAAATTGTCAAAAGAGGCAAATATGCCTCTCTTGACTTGAATAACTCATGAACAATGGCGTTGCCCCTTTTGCGTGGTTGTCATCATAGCGGTGTTCCAATATTTCATGGGTGGTATTACCCTCTTTTCATCAGGAAATTTGTTGGCTTTTTATTATAAAGAATATTATCGTGATATTTTTGATTCCTAAAAAGCTTAACTATAGTTACCAGAGATAAATGCTGTATTAAACATGCATTCATGCATTGTATTATTACGAACGTTTCTTTAATTTGACTTCAATTTTCCTACTTCCATTATGAAAGTTTCCAGTTCCAACAATGCAACATTGCAGGAAATCAATATGGCTGCGACAAAAGTTCTGTTTTATGGCGACAAAGAGGCTTTTAATCTATATATATAAAAAGACAAGTCCTGACTGACTGACTGACTGACTGACTGACTGATTGACTGACTCATCAACGCCTAGCCCAAACCCCTGGACCTAGAAAGCTAAAATTTTGCACAGAGGTTCTTTTTATAATGTAGACGAGGAATAAGGAAGGAATTTTCGAAATTCAACCCCTAAGGGAGTTAAATGGGGGATGAAAGTTTGTATGGAAAATCTTATTCCTTGGGTTAATAAACTTGAAACTTGGCACGAATACTTATCTAAGTAAATCATAAAGTTTGGCATTTGTTGTTTTTCTAAACTACCCCCTAACAGGGGATTGGGGGGTGTCAAAATAAGTGTGGAAGAATTTTAACGCGCGGTCCGATTAACTCAAAACTCAGTATTTATACTTAATACCAAAAATAAAGAATTACGTGTATCAGGGTTTTTCTAAAATCTACCCCTAACGGGGAGAAAAGGGGTAGTTAATTTTACTGCCTGGCTTAATTAACTCGAAAATTGGTATAAATAATCTGTGAGTCAAGTAATGAACACATTCCAAACGATTTTTCAAAATTCCATCCCTGTGGGGGTGAAAAGTGGGGATACAGCTTATATGAAAAATCTTATTCATTTGGTTAATATATTTGAAACTTGGCATGAATACTTATCTAAGTAAATTATGAATTTTGGCATTTTTTGCTTTTCTAAACTACCCCCTAAAGGGCGATTAGGGGGTGTCAACATTTGTATGGAAGAATTTTAACGTGCGGTCTCCGATTAAGTCGAAACTCAGTATTTATACTTAAGACCAAAAGTAAAGAATAACATGTATCAGGGTTTTGCGAAAATCTACCTCTGACGGGGTGAAAAGGAGTAGTTAATTTTTCATTTTACTGCGTGGCTTGATTAACTCGAAAATTGTTGGACATAATCTTTGAGTCAAGTTATGAACACATCCCAAACATTTTTCAAAATTCCTCCTGTGTAGGGTGAAAAGTGGGGAAAAACTTTATACGAAAAATCTTATTCATTTGGTTAATAAACTTGAAACTTGGAAGGAATATTTGCCTAAGTAAGTAATAAGAAATGGGTCTTTCGAAAGTACACCCCTGACGGGTAAAAAAGTGGTAATTCGATTTTTAAGGCCGGTATTATAGTGCGTAGCTTGATTTACTCCAAAAAAATGGTATGAATAAATTTAAGCTTCAAACTTGGCACAAATACTTATCTAAGTAAATTATAGTTTGTCATTTTATGTTTTTCTGCTCTAAAGGGAGATTGAGGGTGTCAGTTTGTATGGAAGAATTTTATCGCGCGGTCCAATAATATAAACTCGGAACTCAGTATGTATACTTAAGACCAAAATAAATAAAAAAGTGTGACTGGGTTTTTCGAAAATCTAACCCTAACGGGGTGAACGGGGGTAGTCCATATCACAGAGGAGTATTTTATTGCGTGGCTTGATTCAATGGGAAATTGGTATAAATAATCTTTGAGTCAAGATATGGAAACGTCCTAAACATGTTTTCAATATTTCGCCCCTATGGGGATAAAAACTGTGAAGGTGAAAAGGTGGTCTTATTCCTTTGGTTAAGAAACTTGAAACTTTTCAACATTTGCCTCAGTAAATAATAAAGATTGTCACTTTTAGGGGTTTACTACTTACTTACTTAAAATAAAAAAGTATGAGTTTTAGGGTTTTACTTATTCGCTCCTACCGGGGTGGAAAAGGGTAATAAAGTTTAAGGAGTAGAAACTTCAACTTCCATTAACACGAAAATGGGTATAATTAATCTTTATATCATAAAAATGGAAACGTACCAAATGCAAAAACAAGCCCTGTCGTGATGAAAAGGGAGGATAGTTTATTTGAAACATCTTAAGTAGTTTAACTAAAATATTGGCCCGAATACTTATTTCTTTAAATAAAGTAAGTATAAAGATCGTAATCAATAATTTTCGAAATACCTTTCAGGGGGAGGTGGAGAGGGTGTTAAATTTATTTGAGGAAAGTACGAAACCCACGCGGACGAAGTCGCGGGCAAAAGCTAGTTATATATATTCCAGTACATTGAGCGAGTTTCAAATGTACAACAGTTTTAACTATTTAACTTGTGGCTTCGCGCCAACTGTTTTTGTTAAACATTGTGTCTTTCACAAAGGCAGGTTTTAAATTATTTATTGCATCCTTCCTCCCTGAGAGATTATTAATGCTTGACAACCAGTCTTGTCTAGTTATCTACTGTTAAAAATATCTCTGACAAAGATTGGGACCACCTTGGGATGTCACCTTGTGTGTGTTGTGTACATATGAAATTACATATGAAATTGGGGTTTTTTTTTTTTTAATTTGGATTTAAAAAAACCAAAAGGATTTCTTAAATCTTAATATATATATAAATTACGTGTCACGTTGTTTGTCCGAATTGGCCTCCTAAACTACTGAACCGATTTTAATAAAATTTTGCACACTGTGTGCGGTTTCATCCAACTTGAAAGATAGGATAGTTTATATCTCAATTTATAATAGCAAAATTATTTTATTGCGAATATTGCCAGGAACGTTTGTATGAAAGAAAATTTCGAAAATTTGAAAGAAAAAATGCACCCGTGCGAAGAAGCTGGGGCGGGCTGCTAGTGAAATTATATTTAATCAATCAAAGTATGTACCATTGTTATCTATGCACTTTCGCCATTTTATGGGTAGTTCATTATTCATTCATTCCTTTGCTGAAAGAATTGTGGGGACGAGAATCAATAAAATCTTTAAAGGCGGTTTTATCTGCCTCATCGGATTTTTTTTGTTTCCATGCAAGAAATTGTCTAAATTCTGGACAAAAGTGGTATTCTGTTAGAGCAAGGGCCAGGGAGTACGGTAGGAGTCATACATTCCAATCGCAGCTCCTCATAAGTATTTAGCAACCGTCTATTATGCAGTGCGTGATCTAGCGTTGTCCTGGAGCAACAGTGAGTGAGAGCAATTTACCAGTCTTGGTTGTTTATCGGCTAGCTTCTCCATCATGGCTTACAATTTTTGAGAATACAGATCTGCCGTCTGGTCAGATATTAGGAAGCTTTAGTCGATGACTCCGGCACTGGTCCACCAGACAACCACAGACCAGTGCCTTTGTCTCTACCATTGCTCATGCTGAGATAGGAGCCTTTTGGCCTCGTATAGAAAATTTGAAATTTTCGCGACAACGTCCGTCGCAATTTTAAACTTTCGCAGTTACATACATCGCAGTAAAGAACTTTCGCGATAACGTACATCGCAATGGTAAACTTTCGCAGTAACATACATCGCAGTAAAGAACTTTCGCGACAACGAACGTCGCGATAGTAAACTTTCGCAGTAACGTACTGAACTTCGCAACTATGATGTACACCCAGGACTTTGTTTCATTTTTCTTTTTGATATTTTTTTATAATTTTGTTTTTTTGGTTTAGTTTGTGATCTTACGTACGAGTCGCAATAAATACCTTTTCTTTCTTTCATTGTGACGAGCGTTTCCAAGAATCGTACCTACAGTATCCATTATTTTTCATCTCAAGTAACGATATGATTCAAAATCCCTTGTTATTGTGACGGTTGAGTAATGTAATGCCGTAATGCGGCACTCAACGTGTGTTTTTTGGTGTGCTCCAGTCAATTCATGCGGTAAAATTTTTTCGAGCTTTTTCACTTGTCCAATTTGTTTCAAGTGAATTAAAATTATTTTGTCACTCACACCGAAGCCTGCCGCTAACTCTGATGAATTTTTGCGACGGATTCGTTTCCACGATCACTTTTATCTCCGGCCGTCCACGGGGTTTGTGCTGCAAGTCATAATTTCCAGAACGAAAACGTTGGATTCAAAAACGTAAACGTTTTCTTTTACAGTAGCTTCTCCATACACATAATTAATCGTTCGAGCTTACTGCAGGTCTGGCGCCGCGGTGGAACTCGTATTCGTAAATAGAGCGATATTGTAAGTTTTCCATGTTTTTAACGGAACGATGTCAAAGAAAAGACAAATGGCGCGAAAACAAATAAATCACTAAATTGTAAGCACAAATACACAAGCCTAAATTTGAAGTAAATTTGAATTCGGAATTCCTAAACGAACGCCAGATATTTGAGAGCAAAGTGGCCAGTTCGACAAAACGCCAATTTCATTATTATGTAAGGACCATTCCCATGTTGATTTCGGCAACGGTGACTATATATTTCTGTTTTTGCCAGCTATTTATGGGTGAAAAACGTGTGCTCTAATGCTGCTAGCCTATCTTGGCCGTGGCCGTTACATGCTCGGTACCACACGGTAGGTGCCTTACGTAAGTTATAACCGAAAGGACGAGGATAACTTCAAAAGGTAAGTCGGACGAACGAAACGAAACGAATTCTATGACCATTCTGCCTGCCAAATAAGGATTCTAGGATATCCACGTTTTCAGTAGGTATTGATATGTTTACATAGGTAATACGGGATGGTATCCGCAACTCCACGTCAATGCGTGTATTTTTATTTTTATTTTATTATTTTTTATTATATTTTTTGCATATTTTATTATGTTCACATAATAAAGCTTTGCGAAACACGACGCTAAAAACAATAAATGTCTAAGCGACCCTTAATCTGAGTCATCCCTAATCACGCCTGAAATTCGACCGAAACATGTTGTTTTTAAAAATGTAATTAAACCCAACACTGGCATCGTCCATTAACATGATAAACGCTAAAGCGTCTTCAATCTCCTGACAGCTAATTAAGGCATTATCTTTTTTCCGCTTACTCAGCTTCCTGACAACCAACTTTGGATTTAAACACGGCAGCATAAAGTACAAAAGGACATCAGCAAAAATGTAGGACGGGTAAAATTTTCACTTAATTTAATTAGGAACAACGTGATTCTGTGAAAATCACATTTTCATTCGTACCTACGCTTGCTTCGGCTGACGCAAAATGATGAATGAGCCATATTTCACAGAGATACGAGGTTTGATATATGGTACGGAAGTAGTTATATACTTGAACCTGATGGTAGGAGAGCCCAGAAGGTTTTTGTGCAAGTAGATAGATCGATGATGTTTTAATTTTGCTACTTAACTTTTACTTTCAAGCGTTTGATATTTTCAAACTTCTGAATAATGAAAAATCTTCACAAGAGTCAGCTTCAAATTCAAATCTACTCGATTCGGTGATTTAGAGATAAATGTAAAATGATCAGGTCCACTTTTGGGTACTTAAATGAATCAATGATATTGTTAAAAATCCTCTCCACCAATCCGTCAGATATAACAAGGTGTAACAGAATAAACGCAAGTCCTGAAAGTAGTTTGTTCATAATTGACTACTGAATCGATTTCAGTAACTTTTAATAGGTATTTTATCAAAAATTATATATTTTTCATACTAACCGCCGATTGAGCCAAATAAAATTAAATCTTATTTCAAGGCAATAAGACTCAATTTTAAATGCATAAAGTAATGCAAGTATCAACACGATTGTCTTAATAAAAATAGCAAGCTATAAAAAAAAAATGTTTGGTCATTGTATTAAACTTTTAACACAATACTCTAATTGGGGTGTATGAGGTCTTGCGTTTATTATATTACACCTTGTATATTATTTACTATCAAGACATGTATTCTTAAAAATTGTCCACCTCTGAGTTTTCAGAAAGTCGTTAAATTTAGGGAAGTCCCATTGATATCTTTATCAGATTTGTCTATTTATTTCATTATGGGTTAGGCCGCCTACGATCATATTAAAATCAACGGCTCTGAAGATCACTTTATTTTTGGTCCATTTTCTATAGGTATCTGAAAGTGGAGTCCTGGTCACGGGGCTCTTAACTGAAACTTTTAAAATAAATTTTCAGTGTTTTCTCATCATGCACCATCAGCACCTACTCAGTTATCCGTTACCTATCAGACATACATTGCTCCCTCGCCAGGGTAACGCACAGCCTAAACCGCTGATCCTAAGACATGAGATTTATGAGGGTGTGTCCTTTGTAAAGATTAGGTATCCACTAAGAAAGGGTTTTTCGAAATTCCACCCCTAAGAGGGTGAATGGGGAGTGTGAAATTTCACGTGGACGAAGTCGCGGACAGAAGCTAGTTACCTACTAAAAACCTAGGCAATAAGTAGGGTGTTCGTATCTTGTAACTTAACAGAGAATACATCAGCCAGCATCTAACTTAATTAGTGGACTAACTTTAGACTACTGTTTACAAAAACTTGGTCTACAAACATTGTCGAAGTTTCGATACCAGTTTAAGTTGTTACATGAAGCTTTCAGGCAATTCGAAGGGGAAACGTGAGAAATACTGGCACTTGTGAAACGTTTTGTGGTGGCGTAAGATATGTATTTGAAAATATATGTACAGGATGGTCCAAATAGTAAGTAGTGACGTCAATAAAAAAAACTAATTCCTCATACCTAAGGGTACACGAAAATACCTCATATACCATGGTCCGCGATATTTGATAGTTTAAGAGATATGAATATTTTTTTTTTAATTTTTAGGGAAATACTTCGGGGACATCTATAAAAAATTTATAACTTTTTTCGACAAGCTCTTTTCATGTTTTTTTTTTTTTTGCGATGGGATGTATAAAAAAAAAATATGTTCTTAACATTTTTTTTTATCGAAAGTAAGATTCTTACGATTAAAAGCTGATTTTCTTTTTCAATTTCAAAAATGCTAACAAATGTTTTAGGTTATACTAGTCAACTCAAACTTTTAATCGATCTATATCTTATACACTTAAAATCATCTTTTAATCGTAAGAATGTAAATTTCTCACTTTCGATAAAAAAAAATATTGGGGTGGATGAACCAACGAAGCTTTTTATACATACGCGCGCAAAACGCATCTTCATAGCACATTTTTCCTACTCCGCCACACCACTTAGAGGCTGTTTATATATTATGTAAGACAATTTCAACCAATTTCTAACCCCCTCTTCCCCGCTACCTCGTAAGAAAAAATAAGACACGAATGAACCCCTCCCCCCATTTGAATCTTACGTAAGATCATACTTATCTATCAAAATTGCAAAGAAAAAGAAGTCAAAAATTTTTAAACTTAAAATTACTGCTTACTTTTGTGATCTTACGTAAGAATAATCTAGACCCCTCCTACCCCCATGTAAGAAAAAATAAGACTTGTTCGGACCCCCTTCCCCCTCAAATCGTCTTACGTAATATAATAAATGAACAGCCCCTTGGCACTGGTGAAAAAAAAAAGACACTAACATATTGTAAGTAATTTCCGACAATCCACTCCACGTCGACTTTGCCTCCATCAGTGTCATTGAGTTATAACTTGTTATAAATTGACATAAACGTCCTCGACTCGCGAGTTTTCCTTAGTAGGGTTGGGAATCACCTGGTAAACTCAACGTACCTCGAAGCCATCTTTAAAATTGTTTAAAGCAGCACGCAACATGCTTGTTATGGATTAGATAATCCTTCAACAAGATTAGTTTTTTTAACAATATGCAAGAATCGAACGTAAAAGGTAGTTAATTTAATGCCTGACGCATTATAACTCCACATTATTCTTTTCTTTTACATTCCCATACAAAATTAATTACAACTTTTTCTAGCTAATTAGCTAAAAATGCACTAGAGAGGATATGCAGGGAATCCTAATTAAAATGGGTTAACATGAGTAGCTTCCACATACCACCTCAAAGCTTTGGTCCTTTTTTTATTTCTTTGTGACTTTCAAATTAAAATGCAGGTGGATTTACTTATTTCAGTAACATTGCTAGTTACTGAGTAAAATATTTTCTGGTGAAATGTGGTCTATGCACTGGATTGCATAATATTATAAAATATTTATCTCCATTACATCATACATTTTTATACAACACAATCTCTCCGTCTGTTTTTCAAGTATACAGGGTTATTTAAAAAACTGAAATCGCGAAATAAAAATCAGCTGTTCCCTACATTTATCTTCGACTATCTCGTCAAAATGTAGGGAACAGCTGATTTTTTTTTCACGATTTCAGGTTTGTTCCCATAGTAAAAGTTGTTCATAATGATGAGTACAATGACCTCTTAAGAGGTTGCTGGTATTTTTCAAATAACCCTGTATATAGTTCTCCAGACCGAATTTCGGCCATGACAGCCAACCTCAGCGGAGACTAGCCATTTACGCTGGTGATATTATAATGTGCGATTGTGCGCGCAGGCACAGGTGCACTTACTCTTCCCTCACTCTCATAATCCGATGGGACGACAGTCCGACACGACCGGAGAGAGATCAGGCGCAGGACCAAGTGCTTAACGTGCTTTCTGAGGTACGGGGTTATCATACCGTCAACTTCTAAACTCCGGGCTGTTACTGAGAAATTCCTAATGGAAAAAGCCCGACCTGGGAACGGAACCCAGGAACCCACGCTCAGCCGACCACGGGACCAACAGGGCAGTCAAGTATATAGCTCTCGACCGTCACTTATCCGACTTATGTTTTTCTAATGTCTCGATTTGCTTCACGAATTTGTTTTGCAACATTCGTGGAGCAAATGTTGCAAGAAAAATGTATTCACGAAAGAATTAAAAAACATTCGTTCGCGAGCGCAGCTATTAGAATTTTTTTTCGTGTTTGGTTTCACTTTATCACTAAACTGTTCGTTTCGTGATCGTTGCGAAACAAAAGTTCGCGAAACGAATATTTGCAAAACAAAGAATCTCCCCGAATTTGTTTTGCTAATATTCGTGAATACGTTCCTATAAGATGAGTATACTATATCATCGAGCCGCTTTTATGTGTCACCCTTTCAAGAATCGAACAATGAGCTGAGCAGACCTCTCGACGCTTTGTTTCAAACAAACGACCGAACTTGTGTAACATTTCATTGAGTAAAGATACGAGTGCGGGTGACCTACAGATCGATCTAAAGATACGATATATCAACGGTGAGTAACACAAAATAGAAAGGAATACAGGTAAATCTCTCAATCTTTATGAGCATTACTTCAATCACCGAGGAGGGCATTCAAAGGAACGTTACTTTAATTACGCTATTTTAAATTGAGCTTTTGCTTGTAAGTAAGAACGTTACATTACATAGACTTGCTCTAGTGTCATCATCGTCTGCCTAGCCTTTTTTTTATGTTGGCCTTGACTTCCAGTCTACCCGGATGCAACTGTATACCAGTATTTTACATGGAGCGACTGCTTAACTGACCTCCACAACCCAGTTCTTCGGTAATACGATACCGCTTGGTAGGACTGGTTGTCAAACTTTCTGGCTTCTAACGACCCGTAACGACTATCAAAGATCCATAAATGACAGCCGGGACCAACAGCTTAGAACGCATTCCACCAAACTTTTATACCTAGAATAAGTCTTATCCTGGAATAAATTTTGTATTTTTGACAGTGTTTCCATACTAGAACTGTCAGACATCAATATAAAAGATATCTGAGGGGCAACTCCCGTAATTTTTAAGAACGTTCACAGTCTGATCTCAGTCTCAATCTGTCAAAAATACTTCAAATTTCCCTACATTTTGACAAGTTTTTGACATTTGTTTATCGCCGAGATGAGACTGCGACTAGATTTTGAACGTTTTAAATTAGCAGAATTGACCTACTGATTTTGGTAAAATCAGCCCATAACGTGCTTTCCGAAGCACGGAGGGGTCTTGGTATGTAAAGATGGTCACTCATAAATGGAGCAACCGCGGCAAGCGTAGCTTAACCTGGTCACAAGCCCCTCAGACCTGCTCTAGTATATACTCATTTCTACACAAATATCAAAAACATTCCCCACTTTTGTTCAACCAAAACAATAGACACAAGTTCTAAGGACACAGCAAGACACTACCGTGTCATATTGCGATATAGGAAAGGAAATAGATATCTCGAACGCCATTACTAAGAAACACAATATCATATTGGTAACAAGGAAGGTACAGACGCCAGCACATCAAGCTACCCGGAACTGTTAAACTTTCCCAATCAACTTTGGACCTTATTATTTAGCAATAAAGTTGAAAATCTATTAAAGAAATTTGAGAAACTGTAGTAGCTTGATGTGCTGGCGTCTGTACATGAGAGATTGATTTTCTATATTATATGCTATGCAGCTTCATGTCTATTATCTCCATCCTAAATTCAATTACACCATTGGATAGCTAAAGGATCAAAGAATAAATTACGCCAACTGAGGACTGTGAAGCATCGCGCGCGGTGGAGAGGGAAGCGCCGTCATTTTCGAGATATTCATACTATTGTTTTTAATTTATCTTGAGCCATAATTCACTATGACCACTTAAACAATTCCTTGCTTCGAAACCACGTCAGTTCCTTAGTTATTATGGACATCTGCTAATAACGTACTATTCTCTATGACACAATGGCCTGTTTGAAACTTTGAATTGTCAAAATACATATTGTCCGGGGTAGTTCCACTGCGCTCCAAAAATTTTTGAGTAGAGTTAGCAAAAAAATTAAAACAATGAAACAACGAAACGAACGTTAATGAAACATTACATTAAAATCATAAAAAAAAGAAAAATAAATGAATAGTTAACATAACGATTCCTTGCCGTAAACAAGACACGATAGTGACATAGTCGAACCTGTTTGCACGTGGTAAGATTTCACGGGGAATGATACAGAATTGGGCCCTGTTTTGATATCGATATACGTCACATTTGTTGTTTCGTCAACTAATTAAATATGACCCTGTATTTTTAATGCTGATTGTAGAACATACCTAGTTATGCTAACCCACAACAGCACTGACAGACCGTATCGCTGTAAGCGATAAACCTAATTAAATAATAGTGAGCCAGGACGTTATTTATTTTAATACTGGCTGCACCCCGCGGTTTCACCTACATAAGTGTCGATTCCGTGGGAATATCGGGACAAAAAGTAGCCTATATATTAATCCAGGATGGCAGCTACCTTCATACAAAATTTTATCAAAATTGGTTTAGCCGTTTGAGCGTGAAGAAGTAATAAACACACACATTCACAAACTTTCGCCTTTATATAATTAATGTGATTTCGAGTCAGATGTTTGTGTTTCCAATAATAGTTTGTTATTCTCGCCTGCATGGCCGCAGAATCAAGTGCACGTGCTATAGTTGCGACTGGTTTCTGCCCGCAGCTTTACCTTTTTTGGATGTTGGAAATTATCCCACGGGACGTGCTACCGGGAACAAAAAAATATCAATGAAAATCCAACCAAAATCGGTCCAGCCGTTTCAGAGATTAGTCGGAACAAACAGACAATTTTTTTTCAAGTGTTTTTTGGTAACGTATACATTTTCATAATTATGCATTTATTAAAAAGCTGTAATTCCTCATTTGATTTCATTGTTGGTCGAACATATTAAAAGATAATTGACAGAACATTGCTAAGTTGCAATCATATTCATTTTAATACCACTGTTTTATGATACCAAATTACTTATTAGTTTTAATTACATTTGTGTGTTTGACCTTAATTAATTGATTTGATAAACTTTGCTCGCGTTGTCGGAATCCGGGGAAATGGCGATAATAGTGTGATAGTGACCTGCGATACAGCAATACGTACTCGTCAACATTATGTCGAACGCGACAATAAACGGAACCGAAGACACAGACTCAGATATTGACTATTTTATTCCGAGCCTGCTAGAGAACTATATTTGGATCACAGGGATCATCTTATCATCCCTATGTTTGATTCTACAAGCAATACTTTTCGTAATCAGGCCCGAGTTAAGAAAAGTGGACCAGAATATGCTGACACAGCTTACAGTAGCGAGATTGATGAACACGATCCCGGAATTCTTGTTGGCAAATTATATATTTTACTCGTATACAATCGACGTAACGTTTGCACTGTACATACATACGGACGCCGTGCTAATATGCTGGATGGTTGTGTATACGAAGAAATTATACGAAAAAATTGTGGTAGTGTTTGTGTTGCAGGAGCCGAATATCGGTGTTCTGTCTCTGTTTATTTGGACTGTGATAACGGTACCACCAGCAGTGATGGGTCCATTATTTCTTCATTTTATGTCACATTATATTTTCTATCTATACTACAAGGCTTACACATGGTTAAAATTGATCATTTTAACAACGAACGTTTTGTTTTTCTGTAGAATCTTTTACGTTATCATAACCAAAAGAAAGAACTGTAATAGAAATTTTGTAAAAACCATAAAAGCTTGTGTCATCTCATTTATATTGGTATGTATTACAGGTTTACAACAACTACCAATGATACTTGTTCATAATATATTTTCAATCCCTGAAGTGATTAAGAAGGTAGGAGTTTCTTTTCGTATATTAAATTCATATCAAACGATAATGATAACAATTATATTTCTAATTCTTGCTAAAAACTCTGTTGACTAAGCTCTTGCAGCACCTTGCTAGATTTTTAATATTATTTTTTGAATATTATTAAGTACTTCATCATTTTTCTGCTCTTATTCCAATTGATTTGGGTTCGCCGCAACATTTCTCTTTAACGAACTCCAAAAATGAGGAAGTTCTCAATTCGAGTATATGTTGTTGTTTTTTTTTATTTATTTTTTGTATGTTTGTTACCCGATATATCCGGCAATTGTAAATCGATTTAAAAAAATCTTTTTTTAATGGATAGGGTATGCCTCAGGGGTTATTAAGGCGATATCAAACGACAGCGACCTTGCGCGAGTGGGAGGAGCTAGCGTCACTCCCCGCGACCCCGCAACTGCACACACGTAGGGCGCGTTCCAAGTTGCGCTGTAATCGATATGAGCGTGCTTTAACGCGTACCGAATTAGCGTGAGCGCGATAACGATGTCCCGTGAATCGTCATAAATGACGTCATGATATGCGCCATCTTGCGATAACGCCGACCATGCCTTTTATTAATATCACCGTGAGTGCTGTCAAAAACGACAGTGTGTGCGTGTGTTTGTGTCAGTGTGTGTTTTGTTTTGAGTTGTATCTTATCTTTAAATTAACGTGGCATTTTTGAAATTGTGCTTCTGGCTGACAGTCGCCACCTTACCAAAGAAGAAGAAGAAATATGGTGTTTAAACAACAAAGAAATACATAGTTATCGTTTTGACATTGAGTAAGCATTGTGAGCGCGTTCACGAACATTCCGAATTGTTGACAGCTCTCAGCTGTCATAATCGTAATATCTAAATCGGAACGTATGTGAGATGATGTGTGCTGTGAGCGATTATAGCTAATTCGGAATGCGGCCGTAATTTCGTAGGGTAACCACACATTTCAGATGGTGAGAATAATCCTACCTGATTTTTTGATCATCCATTTTTGTTTCAATGTAGTGTTTTTAAATAAGGTATTTTGAAAATTGATTAAGATTGTAATCATATTATTTTAATAATAATAAGTATTGAATAAGTTGGTTTATATAAGGGCTATCTATTCATACACGAAATCTCTTAAGCCCCATTGTACTCATCATTACGAACTACTTTTACTATGGCACCAAACCTGAAACCACGAAAAAAAATCAGCTGTTCCCTACATTTTAACGAGCTACGCGAACATAAAATGTAGGGTTTGCTGTTTTTTTTTCACGATTTCAGGTTTGGTCTAATATTAAAAGTTGTTCATAATGATGTTTAAAATGATCACTTAAGAGGAAAACGGTGATTAAAATTTCACCATGTATTTACGTAAGTACTTATAAAGTAAATGTGTCCATACATTAATAGGAAATACTAATTAAATATAGACATATCTACTTAAAATAATAACAGAAGATGACGAAAACATAAAACAAAGATGTGTGATTTGTGTGCGTCTATGACCAGATATATGAATGTAAACGAAGTAAATAGAATCGGCTTGTAAAGATCGTAGCAGTTGGTGTCCATGGGAAAAAGGCGTGAGTTTATATGTATGTTTGTTTATATATAGACGCCAGCACATAAAGCTACTACATTCTGTCAAATTTATTTAATAGATTTTCAACTTTATCGCTAAAGCATTAGGTTCAAAGTTGATTGGAATAATTTGACAGTTTCGGGTAGCTTGATGTGCTGGCTTCTGTAGGAAGATTTAAAATTATCAAATTAAACAAAAATATGTGAATTATATAATGAATGTTATTTTAAATTGAATTTAATATTCCTCAAAATTCAGTGTTTTTACAATTACAAAGTGTCTCTTAGTTGTTTGTATTGACTTTGCTATTGTCTTCCACCATCATTGCTCGTTTTTTGGTTTGAATTTTTATTCTCTTTCTCCTCTTCTGGTTTTCTTTTGCGTCCCTGTCTAGCACTAACTATGTAAGACTCTTTATTACCGTGTTCCTTGCATGTCTTGGATCGACCAGTTCATTTTAGTGTCCTAAAATATGTCATCCTTGAAAATAATTTCTATTTTCACAGGAAATTTTTCCCCAGACCAAATACCAAGCATACATTTAGATTTGTCAGATATGTGTAGTTGGCCCTGTATTTGATAGCACCAATTATATGTTCGTTGTTTATTATATAAGATGTTAAAAAATTAACTGTGGACTTTTCCTTGATCAAAAATTAATGAATTATTGATGTTAATTAATTATAATTATTAATTAACTAGCTGACCCGGCAGACTTCGTACTGCCTCAATCGATAAATAAAAGACAATTGACTCTTCATTTTATTTAGAAAACGTTTGTATGGGAAATAGAAAAGGGCTGTTTTTAGGGTTTTCCCGGGAATCATTCAATTTTTCTCACCTTTTAAACCTTTCCTAGACCTCCACGAACATTTCAAGACCAAGATAAGATAAATCCGTTCAGCCGTTCTCGAGTTTTAGCGAGACTAACGAACAACAATTCATTTTTATAAATATAGATATAGATAGATATATAGATTTATGGGGTGCTTAAGACCATCGAACTGAACAATTTTCACTATGGGAAAACTCTGAAATCACGAAAAAATACTGCTGTTTCATACATTTTGGTCAAGTAGGTTTTGAAGTTTTGTTTGTTTTGCAGCTGATTTTTTTTTCGTGATTTCAGGGTTGGTTTCACTTTCTATAAAATAATTACCATTTGGCATTTTTTATAAAACAATTTTTTTTTCAATAGAATTCCTTTACCTTAGTTTGTAAGCTGTAATTGGACATTTATTTCCACAATAGCATTTTCATCAATCAAGCATCAAGCACCGTCTGGTGATGCGCCTAGAAATGGTATTTTTTGATCAAGAAAAAGTCCACATGGTAGGGACCATGTGGACTTTTTCTTGATCTTAACATTCTCTTGTATTGATAATTAATTGTTCTTTTGCGTTATCTTGTCCGTTTTTTATAGAGTGGATGTGTCCTATCGACTCTCAAAATATCTTTTACTAAATTGCAGCAACTTACGTCATTGCGTCTTTTCGTCACTATACTAATTTTTATTTATTTCCTAAACGCGTGAACCGATTTACATGACTCAAACCGGTAAAATGGTTCTAGACCTAGACCTTTAATTTGACACCAAAATCGTTAAGATATCTCAACAAATAAAAAATCACATTTTCAAGTTGCTCTCGTAAATAATTACGACCAACATGTATGAAACGCGTAACAATTCTTTTAAAAATTACTATTTGAAACTTTGTTATAACACTACGCATGCGCGAACTCTGCGCGCGAGCGGTGACAACCGACTGGCGGAGTGGCGACGGCACTACGCGAAAGTGTAGACATTTATCGCTGTAGGTACGGCCGAGTGAAGGAGGCCTGCCACAACTATGTCAATAATAGCATTCAAGTATTTTTTTAAACTGATTCGGACTGTCCCTACAATGATGCAGTATGGTTATACTACATTACAATAATTAACTCGTATCTGCATTTACGACTTGAGAGTCTTCGTTATTTGGTATTCTCCTAAAACCAATAACACAATTATTACAAATAAAATAAAAGTATGTTTACTATTTTTTTATTTAGGTACAGACGCCAGCACATCAAGCTACCCGAAACTGTCAAATTTTGCCAATCAACTGTGAACCTAATATGGCTTAGCCATAAAGTTGAAAATCTGTTAAATAAATTTGACAGATTGTAGAAGCTTGATGTGCTGGCATCTGAACACTAATTTAAACTTTCGATAGAGATTAATGATAATTTTATTTCGATTAAAATACGTTACTTGCCTCAATAATCTATTTTTGCAAGTATAAAGCGTTTCTTTTTTAGTCATTTACATATTTTGCCAGCCATTTTCAGCACGAAACTCAAAAGCGAATAAAACTATGTTTTAATTGCTCCGAGCGTTAGCGTCTACCCGTGACAGTGGTCAGCGATGCACTGCCGCCCGTCGCCCGCAAGAGTCCCCGCTTCAACGCGCACTAAGTTTATTCGAAAAAAGAACCCACGTTGATTTATTAAACACAAAACAAATAAAAACCGTATACTAAAATTTAGGAAATTAAATTGTCTTTTAGATGGTGTAAGTTTTATGAAAATACACCCGATAGTGTTTGCGTGATTATCGTTTTTTTGTCCGCGTTAGACATTACTTCACAAATTAATTACACTATGTTAAAAAAATATAATTTCAAATATTCACATATCAAATTACGAAGAAGATTGTCTAGTATAACATTTTTTTTTTTCAAAGAAATTAGTCTGGCCGTTTAGACGTGATGTTGAATTTAAAATCATTAGAAGTCATATGTCTGCGCCTTAAAATTTTTATGGAACCACCATATAAATTTTAATAACTTTTCTTGGGTAGTTTTTGAGTTACCTTCAATAATACGTATTTTTTACTCTTAGTTTTTATTGATGATGTTATAATGACTTCCTGTCACTGATATTACATAGCAAGTAGTGTTATACGAATCTGCGGTGCTATTCTGTGAAAATCTCACCGTGAAAACTTAGGTGAAGTGAGCGTGGAGTGAGTCAATAGTGTCAATTCCTAGACAAAACAAACTCACTTCACCTAAGTTTTCACGGTGAATCGACCGGCTGTGTAGGGTAGGTACAGTCAACATCAAAAGTAGATGATGAAAATCATAAATTCAATAGGTACTAATGAACGGAGTTCGCGTCAGAACTGTGTGGCGTCGAAGCGACGTTATGTGATTGTAAATTATACCAAACATTTACTACTTCGACGCCACACAGTTCTGACGCGAACTCCGTTCACTAATTAGTATTGAATTTCTGATTTTCATCACCTACTTTTGCTGTTGACTATACCTACAACTTAAAAGTGAAAACAAACTGCTTTACAAAAAAAAAAAAAAAACGACTTCCAAAAAAAAGACACTACCAAGTGAAAAATAACTTTAATTTTGGAAGTCGCAAACAACGAAAATGAAAACCAACGACACCGACTTCCGAAATTAAAGTTATTTTTCACTTTGTAGTGTCTTTTTTGGAAGTCAGTTGCTTTTTTTTTCTTCCACACTTTTCTATTAGTCGGTAGGCACACGGTCATACCCTTTCTAACCATGTCATAACTCATACAGTCCATCCATTGTTTCTTTGGTCTTCTCCTATTCTTATAGCCCTCGACATTCATTCATAGGTACTCAATAAATACATGTAAAATATTGTTCTTGGGGTGGAAGGATTCATTTCACATTCGAAAGCCGGGCTACGGCTTTGATGTGTAGACAACACCTTATAGCCTATCCGCTCAAATTCTGGCAGTACCTACTTACATCCTAATTATTTTATTATTATTATTATTATGAGCCTGTTATGTCCCACTTCAGGGAAAAGGCCTCCCTTCCGTCTTTCCATATGCTCCTGTCTCTTGCTACATCTGGCCAATCCTTTAGATAGGCGTCCAATTCGTCACGCCATCTCTTTCTGGGCCTACCGCGTCGCCGATTCATTATGCGTGCAGAATTTAATGTACAAACAACAGCACATCAAGCTACTGCAATCTGTCAAATTTCTTTAATAGATTTTCAACTTTATCGCTAAAGCATAAGGTTCAAAGTTGATTGGGAAAATTTGACACATTTGCTGGCGTCTGTACAACGTACAGTTCGTTCACAGTCATTTTAACTCTGACAGCAGCAACCCAATAGCAACCTAATAAGGATAACTATATTATACAACGTGTTAAAAAATTAACCCGACAAACTTTAAGAAGTGCTTTAGACCATCAAACTGAACAACTTTCATACATTTTGGTTAGGTAGGTATTGAACTTTGTATTAAACAGCTGATTTTTTTTCGTGATTTCAGAGTTGCTCCCATACTGAAAATTGTTCAATTCGATGGTCTAAAGCACCTCTTAAAGTTTGTAGGGTTAATTTTTTAACACCTTATATATTATATTTTTCAACCAGAATAAAGATCACTGTGATTTTGATAGACTTGTTAGCAACTCAAAGACAACCTTATTGTAACAAGAACAGAGGGCATTGTGGTTTGGATAGTGATACAAAGTCATTATAGGTAAAATAACTGTGAATGAGCTGTAGCAGAAAGAATTAAAAATAAAAACTTACATTGTAGTCAGAAACTCTTAATCCACTATTTTCAGTTAATATTCATACTAGATCCCAATCCAATTGCAACGAAATATTTACGTATTTATTTGCCGAATAGATTTTTTTCAAAATCTTCACATTCTGTAGAAAATCACGAAAATACATTAAATCCTTTTCGGAGTATTACTACAATTTCTTATTCAATAAATCTCACCAAGATTTTAAGTTTTCTTGACGATTTTAATCCGCCTTTAGAGACTTCAACCAGATTTTCTCCGTAGAAGCAAAACTAAGAATAAACATCGTCTGCACTGAACATCTGAGATTTTATTTATTTTTATTAAAATCCTAGAATTGTCGGTCGCAGGTGGCCGGTAGATATGTTTATTTTAATCTACCAGACAAAGTAAATGCATCTATGCAGTACTAGAGGCAATATAAACCAAGCTTTGACAAAGGAACTATGGAAAGTGCAATTTTATGGTAAAAAGGGTTCAACGGTAGATAATACACTGACGTAGTTGCTGAGCGATTGGCACTTTCCAATTCTACCAGGTAAAGAACATTACAATATCCTTCTTATGCATAAAAGCGATTTTGTAACTAATAAACGTTTTTTTAAACTATCAATGTTTGTCAGTAGTTATAGCCTCTCACTAGCTACCATTATAACCGTGGGTACGCAATGTGGAACACTCCCAAGTAGCACACGAGGCTGCTTATCAGCCGAATAACGGATTCCCGTCATGCTTAAAGCTAAATAAAAAAACAGCATAAGGGCTGTATAGATCCTTATACAGCTCTTATGACTCCTAAATTCCAAACTTTTCAACACTGAGAATGTCGGTGAATTTTTTACGGTTCCAAAGATTTGTTTTTTTCTATCACTTCGCATAGTGCTCTCCAATTTTTGTTTGTTTCAATCACTTCGCATAGTGCTCAAAGAAAAAATCATAAAAAAAATAACTATCAGGGCTATCCATTTATTTTTTTTAGATAGCCCTAATAGTTTTTTTTATGATTTTTTTGTTAAGCACTATGTGAATGTGAAGTGATTGAAACAAACAAACATTGGTCATAACTTTTGAACCGTAAACAATTCACCCACATTTATAGGGCTAAAAAGTTTGGAAATGACCATGCCCACGCCCCTATTCGATTTGACCTATACTTCCAGGGACACCCTATATAGTCGTAAGATAGGATCTATACTTTTCTCTGGGTTTTTTACTGGAAGTCGCAAACGCCCACGAGAATCTATGTACAGACGCCAGCACATCAAGCTACCCGAAACTGTCAAATTTTCCCAATCAATTTTGAACCTTATACTTTAGCGATAAAGTTGAAAATCTATTAAAGAAATTTGACATATTGTAGTAGCTTGATGTGCTGGCGTCTGTACTAAATAGATCATAAAAAATTCACTCAGCTTTTCTTATTCAATATTAATTAACACAAATAATTACATCTAACCTAATAAACACATTGTAGGTAAGATATTCGAGCAATTCTAACCGTATTTAATAATAATGAGAGTTAATTAACCGCATGTAACCGCATAGGCTCATCATGATTCAATCACAATATAATTAGAATGGAATTTCATTATTGGCGGGCTGCCAAAAGGGTCTAACGCTATAACAGAACAGAAGTGTTAAGTAACTGAATTCTTGCTGAATTCTTGTTTATAATTAGGTATACTGTACTGTCTCACTGTAGGGCAAAGGTTTACCACTCCCTTTTCCACACATTCTGTCTTTTGCGAGTGCCGGCCAGTCCTTTCGGTAGGAGTTTCGCTCGTCCCGCCAACTTCATCCCGGCCTGCAGCGATGGCGTCGTGCGTTTAGTGGGACCCAATCGGTGGTTCTCTTAGCCCAATTGTCATCTGACATGCGGCAGACTTGCCCGACCCAGTCCCACTTAAGTTTAGCGGTTTTCTGGGTAAGTGGAGTAAGACAGTGACTGAGTGGAGTCCAAGGACAGGGAGTTATTTTTTTTTTTGGGATGGTGTCTCGTAGTTCAACCTATGAGGTTTTCGTCTGCTGAACCGGGCCTGCCTGTGGATGCCTCAATAAATTCAGGCCTCCAGCCAGGGCTTGAAAACTTAAAAACTAAGCGACTACACGCCAAGGGCTTAGGGCGTCACTGGGAGAGGGCAGCAAGGGACAGGCTTATCAAATGACCCCTCCCGCTCTGGATGGAGCAGAAGGGAGTGTCAGACTCTTACTGACTAAAACCCACCCGTGTTCCTTCCTTAGCCCTTTGTGTTCCGGGGTAGCGGTAACCCTTTCGGACAATCCCGCTGCCCCGGCAGGCTTCGGCCCTTTCGGGCCCCTTCCTTGTTGCTGAAATCTCTTTGAGGCGCGCATGGAACACGTACGCGCCGTCCAGCACGGGCCTGGTCCTGATCGGACGGAGGGTTACCCATTACTCTCCGCCAGGGACAGGCTGGATCGGAATTATTTAGGGACGAATTTAAAACCACAAGCTCAGCAGCGCGGGCTGGCTCGAGCAAGGGTCAGGGGAAGGACTGGGAGACGAAGCCGTTTATTTATAAACGATGATTGAAGTTAAGTGACGTTTAAACGTCAAAAACGAGATGGGCGGACAAGGACAACAATGTTACCATCGTGGGTAGGCTGGCACAGGAGCGTGGGGATTGGAACATGAAATGAGAAGCCTATTTAAGTTGATTAGCCTGTTTCGTATTTAAATTGATTAGATGACTCACTGGTTCAATACCGCACTACGCCGCTCGTGCAGGCAAGGCTATTTCACTTCCCACCTTTTCCCGCCATTTGTAATGACTGACAGTTGACATTAGTGACAGTAGTTACCTCATTACATCCGTTCACGGTTATTTTACCTCTGACAGCAGCAACCTAACATCAACCTTATTGTGACGAGAATAAAGATCACAATGATTTTGCCAGACGTGTCAATGGCCGCAACCCAACAGCAACCTTATCAGAATGAGAATAAAGATCACTGTGATTTGGACAGTGATGAAAAATCTGAGGTTTTTTTTTCTTTCTTTTTTCAGGTTAAATAAATGTGAAAGAACTGTACTTATGCGAATGAGACAGTGTTTACATATCTATTAAATACTGCAGTATTAATAGTAAAATAATGTGAAGGAAATAAATGGGATTTAGGTGTACACATTTCATGCCATTATTTGTCATGATTTAGGTTTGTCATTTTAAAGTGCCTAGTCTGTTGAATAAAGAATGCAATTTATTGGCAACATTTTAAACTAATCCAATTTGATATTAAGTCAATGTCGAACCAATTGTGTCAAACTCTCTCATCTTTGCAGCGTAAAATATTATCGTTGTCCACTTCGTTGTTTTATAACATTAATAGAGTAATGACACGTAGCCCTTAACATAAATCTTCAAAAAAGGCTAAGAAGAACTAAACTATTACGTTTCATAATAAAACATTAAAGAGCTTAAAGCAAGCATCTTGAAAGTGTTAAGAGGTCGCATTAAGTTCATCCTATGAATTGGTTATCCATTCAAACTCACTGGTCACTTGAAGAAAAACTCGCTTAAAATTTCCTCAACAGACCGAGCCGTAACTCAATTTCCTCCACTCAATCAATCTCTAAAGTGGGTGCCAAAGCCAACAATACAGCATTTCATCAAGGGAAGTGATTGAAATATATGAGGATTATACAACGCATTTCCCATTGCTTTCCAAACTTTTAGAAAGACCTTTTTGCGAAATAGATTTTATCAGAATTTTCCGGTTTGAAAAATCGAAAGCTAACCTGAGCTTTCGATTTTTTTATTTTCCGTTACGCCATACGCTATCTTGTTGTTGGTAATAAGACCCTAATAACTTTAGTTACAACTGGCTAGTTATGATTTTTGCTTAACATAGATTTCAAATAACTAACTAAAAAAATAGAACAGTCGTTATTAGGACATTATATACTTCACCCACACCACACGGGCAAAAAAAAAATCAGCATTTTTTCACGATTTCAGGTTTGGTCTCATAGTAAAAGTTGTTCATAATAATGAGTACAATGACCCCTTAAGACGAAAACGGTGATTAAAATTTCACCCTTTATACATTACCAACAAAATGAACTGTCAGGAGAAATAACAAATTAGAAACAGCAAATTAGCACTGGGATGTTTCGGCCAACATCTGACGAATATGTTCACGTGCCTTCACTTTAAAGGATAACCGACTGGTTATCAACAAAATTTAAGCTTCCAAATGATGAAAGTTAAAGTAGGTACATAAAATAGGTGGGCATTCGAATTCTTTAGTTTTAAAAAGAAAAACCAACCATGTTGTAACCATGAACAGATCGTTTACTACTTATCTATTACAAAAGAACCAGGATTTTTGATCGTAAATAATTTATCCATTGGCGAGATCTTAGAATTTTTGCCAAGTATGTCGGGGTCAGGTTGCAACCTAACCTAAAAATTCAATTGAACATACATGAGTAGGTATATAATGTAGTTAGAGACGACTATAATATTTTGACTTCAATTTAAGGGGGAAGTGTCAGGGTATCCCGTGAAATTTAAATTTTCTTACGTTTTTTGCAATTTGCAGCTGACCTGCAAATTTCAAAAAAACGTAGAAAAATCTGGTTGCATGTTGAACAAAGGATATCGCTCATCAAGTCGGCAGCCAGGAATGAATTACATTTTATTTGAATGGTCACAGTAGTAGAAACATTTATTTTTATGGCGACAATGCTGTAATGAATTTGAGAACAAAGATATACTTACAAAGATCTTATCTTTTGATCCGCCTCCAAGTGTATACAGGTTGTTCAAAAAGTCGTGGATCAAACGAAACGGGGATATAAAGGCGATCATTTTCAAAGCTTTTAAAGTGAGAAATAATTTTTGGTAGGTAGGTAAAGCTTAAAAATTTTTAGAAAAAAAATAATTGTTCTTGAAATTTGGTACCCAGTGCCGCAATAGAACTTTTGTAGTGCAGATACATTATCTAGTAATAATACACTGTTGATAATGATAATAATTTTGACTGGTTGACACTTCCCATGACCCAAGGGCTGGCTTTTACCTTGGCCAGAGGCTAAGCCGTAACGTGTTAATGCCGCCAGTCTCTTGGGTACATTACCAGTCGACAGCGATGCGGATGAATTTTTCGACGCTATATTTTAGTTTGTTTTTTGTTTTAGTTAAGTTAGGATTTAATTTTGTTATTTTTTGTTGATAATAATAATAAATACTGACCGACTTCTTGACAATTCAAAAGTGTAACTGTAAATGGTTTAATTGAAATAAATGCTTTGAGTTTGTAATAATACAACACCTTTTGTTTTATTGTATTAGAAGTAGGTACCACATTTTTTTTTTATTAGTCAAAGAACTCGGTATACAAAAGTATTCATAACTTTTAGGGCAATTGAGTTATGGCCATGCTATAGAAAGATTTTTCGATGACCTCTTTTATCTCCCTATTTCGTTTGATCTACTTACGACTGTTTGACCAAATTGTTCTCGACTTTGACGCCTTAGTAAAAAATTATGTTTTATAATTGTGTACTTGCTTTAAAAATATGTAGGTAATTATTATTGATGGCCACGTGATGCCCTTTATGATTCGCGACCGTAACAACTGTGTATTTACAGAAACATAATCATAAAAATCATCAAAACTTAGAGGGTAAGTTTATTTATCCCTATTGAATGATTTTTTCATGAAATAGCAATAAATAGGGTTATATGATCTTGTTGTATTGATGATTTTAATCACAAAACAGATTAAATAAATTTTAATGACGACGCTTCCCCCTTAAGAAGATAAAATAAATTATGTATCGAAGTATAAAAGCAGTCAATAAAAAGAATGCAGTTTGACTCAATGGTGCTAAGTAGACTAGTACCTCTATCTACTTATGAAGGCATTTCAAATACAAGCACGTTCAAGTTAGTTGTAGGTATTTAATAATTACTAATTAGTATGCATTGCAATCATTAGAATTTTGTTATTAAAGTTTTATAATAAGAATTCCTGTAAGGTTTTTAGTAGCTGAACAAAGTACCTTCTCAAAGCAAGGAATCAAAGGAACTAAGTTATTTATTTTATAAAAATAAATGGGCCGGCTTTTGACCTCGATCACGCCTGATGGAGAGCGATGGATTAGATTTTCTGGAAATCTAGTTCAAACGAATTTCATCAAAACGAAGTCACAAACAGAAGCTCATAAATCATTCAGTCGTTTCAAAGCTATGAAATATGCCAAAAATACGGCGATGAAATTTCAGTTTTTGCACTTTTGTCCAAAAGTGGGCGTGGACCTGCTCCATAAATAAATGAACCACAATGGCCACAATAAAGTAGGCGTAGCTAAGCTCACAAATCAAATACCTTTGAGAAGAATGCTAGCTACTGATTTCGATCACATGCCTTAGGTATGTACGTGTTATCGGTAGCTAGCATGTAAAATTAATTCGTTGCAAAAATATTGAATAAGCCCCTTTGTACACGGCGCGGTTTTTTATGGTACGGCGTATAAACCGGTGGAAAAAACGTGTGAGCATTGTATAAGGCACGGTAAACAACAGCTAGGTACGTCTCAGGTGTTTTTTGCCATAAAAGAAATATCATCATTGCTTATTACGGGAATAGAAAACTCAAAATATAATAAAAAAGGAAAAGAAATATTTGGATACATCCAATCATCTTATCTCATATTACAGGCCTTTCATGAATCACTGTTAATGTAATAATTCTTGATTCATCCTCATTTTAAAACAAAATCAGCGTACGTAAGTCGTCAGGAAAATAACTGCCGTCGTGAAAACATCAGGTGCCGTCGACAGACTGTCATACAATGACGTGAATCACGCCATGCACAGACACGGCGCATACGGTGACGGCGCCGCGACGTACCGTCACGGAATACAAATACTACGTACTCAAACTCAAAGCATTTATTTCAATTAAACCATTTACAGGCACTTTTGAATTGTCAAAATTAACTAGTCGGTTAGTTAGTCAGAAAGTTGAAGTTGCCCATTCCAAAACGTAGATCTGTTGGAGAAGAACGGGCAAGAAACTCCAAGGACACTTTTTTAAATCAAGATATTACAAAATCCTGAGTACATTATTCTTGTTGCTTCTATATGTGAGAACAATGTTATGAAGAAACAATTCAAAATAGGTATAAGATTAAAAAGAAGCCCTGGCAGCTAAGAGATGACCAGTCTCAACTGACAGCGCCCGTTTTGAAGGGAACCGAATGATCCAACACACGCGCCACCATCAGTGAGCATGACACATTCTACAGAAGGGACACTCCCTTCCCCGCGCTTATATCAGATACCGCACCTCACCCCGTACTTCTCAATACGTCAAACCTTAGATTATATACCTAGAGGTATATAATCTAAGCGTCAAACCTTGGTATAATTATTAGTGCGTTCTGGCATCTAGAGCCGGGACTCCCGAGTTTTGATGCGTTTTATCTTTGTCAATATTCATTTACAAGAACAAAAAATACGTGTCCATTATTTTCCAATACTCTAACTGACGGACTAAATAGATTTTCAATTTATTGATGGTGAAAACTAGCCTATTACTTATAGGTAATTATTTTGGGAGTGTTGTATGAAGTGTCTAGGTGTGGTGCCGTAGTGTCGCCGTGTCTGTCAACAAGCTTCCATAGTGATTTATACAACACTGACGATTCCTACACTCGGCGAATGAACTGTAGTTTTTCACGGCAACAGAAATGTGTGTACAAAGGGCCTCACGGTTTCCAATCCAAGCATAGCTAACAATTCGATAAACCAATTAGGACAAAATCCGACAATATATCGACAAAAGACATTTGGGGGTTTATATACATTATAAACGATGGTTAGGTGAACGTTTGTTGTGAATGTTTGTTTTAAATTATTTTGCAAATCCGTCTATTTAGTACGGAGCAAAAAAATATACCTACATAATTTATCCGAATTGAGAGCCTCCTCCTTTTTTTTGAAGTCGGTTAAAAATAGCGAAAGCAGATTATGTTCCGCTTCCGAGAAGGAAAAGTCGAGAATAGGTACTTCCAAACACCCACGCATCGAGTGGGCAGAGAAATGTGAAGTGTGAGTTTCCTAACAATCTTTATTAAATTCGTCTCAAGGCCACCTCTTAGAACTTTGTACAGTCACCAGCATTAATCTGTATACATTTAGCAATTTTTAAAAGTAATTTTCTCATACTGTTTTGATATTGTTATTCCGCAACTCCCACGTCAATGCGCGTATTTTGCGTACTAAATATATAGATATATACAACATTATTTTAAGTATATGCGAAACCTGAATACAGTTTGTTCAGAATAAGTAACTGAATCGATTCCAATAATTTTTACACCATGTTATATTTGTCCCAAAAAAGCTTACTTATAACTTTGTGATTTTTCATAATACAGTTTTGAAATTTTGTACAGACACCCGAAACTGTCAAATTTTCCCAATCAACTTTGAACCTTATGCTGCAGCGTTAAAGTTGAAAATGTATTAAAGAAATTCGACAGATTGTAGTAGCTTGATGTGCTGGCGTCTGTACATAGATTCTTTACATAAAAATACTATATAATAATAATAATATGTGTTTCGGGTTTCGCATATACTAAAACTAATGTTGTATAAGTGCTTGAGATTGTATCTATATAAACAGTGTACGGAAAATTGATTTCTAAAGGTAAGAATACCTTCATTTGAAGGGCATCCGAATCACCCTCAAGTATATGTTCAGCGATTATCGTTTCCGCTTAGCGTTCTTTCTGTCTTTTTTTTTGTTTTTGTTCGGCTCGTAAGGGTGCTAGCGTGATCTTAAGTAACCTATAGCCTTCCTCAAGAATTGGGCTATCAAATGCAAAAATAATTTTTCAAATCCGACTGACAGTTTTCGAGATAAGTGCGTTCAAACAAACTCTTCAGCTTTATTATAAGATATCTCGCCTCCAAAGTAAAAAGGAGTGACGAGGAGCGTTCTGCTATGCCTCAGAGGGGCAATTCTCGTAATTTTTAAGAACGTTCACAGTCTGATCTCAGTCTCAATCTGTCAAAAATACTTCAAATTTCCCTACATTTTGAGAAGTTTTTGACATTTGTTTGTCGCCGAGATGAGACTGCGACTAGATTTTGAACGTTTTAAATTAGCAGAATTGGCCTACTTATCTGTGTCAATCATAGACCATCACCATGTATGTTAAAAGAGATCTGAGGGGCAATTCTAGTAATTATATGTACGTTCACAGTCCGATCTGTTTCAGTCTGTCAAAAATATCTCTAATTTCCCTACATTTTTGTAATTTTTTTATATTGATTGTCGATGAGATTGCGACTAGATTTTGAACAAAGTCAAACCATCGTTTCAAATAGGCACATAAAAGGCACTTTTGATCGTCATAAATTACAATAAAATAGAAGTGATTCTAGTCGCCCCTTCTAAAAGGTAGTTTTCGTATGGAGAAGAATGGGCAAGAAACTCCACCATTACTCTTTTAAAATGTTTTTCAATATTTTGTATACATTAATTATTATATAATGATATGTGAAGACGATGCACCTAAAATAAAATTACTATACGACAATAGGTAAAAGAATTAAAAATGAAACCAGGACTTATAAATTAATTATCTGATAGATACATGGTGCTCACATATTTACAAACATGGTAAAAGTAGACGATTTTATTTATTTATTTTTTAAGTCAGGGTGTGAGTTAAAGTAATTTCAGAATGTAAATCAATGTAAAAAAAAGAATAAATTTTAGAATTCAATTAGCAACCAGTTTGATTTTGTCTATAGAATCGGCTTTCTGAACAGACCGGTTTTGACCGAATTCATTTGGCAGCAGCTTTGCATCTTGGTCTTAGAGCTGTTTTACATCAATTCTTCCCTTTTTCCTTTGAAGTAATTTTCATCCGGATAAATTAAAAACTTGAAATGCATCTTTTCGGCCGTAACTAATTCATTTAGCTGTCGCAGTCATAAATAACGTTAATAGAAAAGAATACTTGAAAACAAAACACTAATCGCAGCGATAATGAAATTCCTCAGTGCCTGGCATAACTATACCGCCTAAGGCGCCCAAGTTAGGGTTAGAGGTAGAATGTTTGTCTAAGCAATGTCAGGAGATAATACAAATATAAACTATCTTTCGCTTGCGGCTTGGCAATGAGATGGTTCGAGAACCCGTCTTAAGGTGCCACTTTTCGATATTTTTTCTATACAAATTTCGGGAGAATAGTACTCCACTGTTTAAGATTGTGCATCCAAAGTTAAACATGATATCGTTTTGACTTATTATTAATTGCATCTGTACGTAAACAGAATAGTAAAATAAAAAGCCATTAAAAAGTTATGAGCCAACAAAGATTCGTTTTTCTTGCTATTTTTAACGTAACTTTGGGTGTCACTAAGTAATATAAAAGAACTGTAAAATCATCAAAACCAAATCCGTACCAACAAAGCTCAGTTATCGAAGAGATCAATAAACTTTATTTGTAATTGATTTATGCAGTGGTTTTTTCATAAAACTCGATTTTCCGAAGCACTTTTCAAAACTTTTTACGCGTTTATCAGTTCGGAGCGGTGTTTCTGTGCGTAAAAACTAGACCTTGTTCGTGTAGACTGGCGTCTAACTGCTCATCACTGATATTAGCGCTGTCGGACACGAAGCCAGGCGAGACAGTGTTTTGACCATGACCACCAGCGAGTTCGAGCTCGCGACTAGTTTACTCTTAAGCAGCAAGAATTGCGTGATGTAGTTATTTCTAATTCCTTTTTTGGAAATATTTCTTTTCGATAAGATTCAAATCAATCGGACTAGTATTTTACGCAATTATATCTATGTTATTATTTATTTATTTCTGTAACTGCTCGTGACATCACAGCGGGCCCTATCAGAATACCAGCGCTGAGAAAATTTTTAAATGTCGCAGCATCGTGCTGAGAGTCCTTTTGGCCTCGTATAAGTAGGACTTTCTGTTTCATTTTTCTTTTTGTTACTTTTTTTTTATATAATTTGGTCTTTTATTTTAGATTGTGTTTAGTTTAGTTTGTGATCTTCCTATACGAGTCGCAATAAATACTTTTTCTTTCTTTCTTTTAGCCCTTTCCCAACTATCTTAGGGTCGGCATCCAGTCTATCTGGATGCAGCTGAATACAGAGATATATAGGCAGACGTGCTATGTAAAGTACTGATTTACATGGCGCGATTGCTTATATATCTGACTGGATAACATGATACCCCAAGTAGGACTGGTTGTCAAACTTTTGGGCTTCTGACTACCCATAATGACTGTCAAGTTCTAGGAATGACTGCCAGGACCGACGGCTTAAAACGTGCTTTCCGAGGCACAAACGGGTCTCGCTATGTAATGGATCTCCCATCTACAAACCTACAGCAGCAAGCCTAGCTTAACCTTCCATCGACCAGTGCAGCTATTATCATTTAGCCACGATATGATTGTGTTAAAGAATATTGTAGATTAATTTTCTTCTATGTCAACAACAACATTGTCTTATGTAATTTTGACGTCTAAATGATTTTTGATTTTGATTTTTGCCTCTAGACTGTTGTGATAAAATTAGCCTGTCAGTTGGTTTGTAGCCATTGTAGGCTAAATAGGAATAGTTTAAAGGCACAAGCACTTGTAGAGGCTCTTATACTGACCCGCTGCTGGGCAAAGGCCTCCGCCAAGTCTTTTTAGGAACTCTTTTCCAGCACCACTTTTATTGTCCGTTCTTCTCCATAGAGATCTACTTTTTGGAATGGGCAACTAGCTTCAACTTTCTAACTGACCGACTATTTAATTTTGACAATTCAAAAGTGCCTGTAAATGGTTTAATTGAAATAAATGCTTTGAGTTTGCGTTTGAAGTAGCCCTCACGGTTCGCGACCAAGTTAAATAGCCTTTTTTTTTTTGATGGTGGGAAATTATCAAATAACTTCTCCCGCGGGAGCTGGGAGGGCGTGTCAGACTTTGTTCCTTGACGTGTTCCTTCAGTTGCCTGTGCCAGGGCCACGGTATCTCTCTCGAACAACCCGCGACCCTGACAGGCATCGGCCCTAGCGGACCCCGTCAGTTGCTGCTGACATCTCTATGAGGCGCGCGTGGAACACAACGCGCCGTCGACCCGGGCCTGGTCCTTACCGGCGAGCTGCCCATTGCTCGCCGTCCGCAAGCCCGCGCCTACAGTGGCTGGGAATTGGCTGTCGATTCCCGACGAAGTTAAATAGCCTCGTGTGGAGACTTGCCCAACGATCATCGTGCATGCGGCTGATGTGAGCCGCCCAATCCCATTTGAGCCTGGCAGCCTTCTTGCCTGTATGGCCATTATACCCGGTCTTTAATCGCAAAAAAAAAGGTTTCATGAAAGCCTTTTTCGAAATACGAATCTTATCTTATCAAGATTAGGGGACGTTTTTGTCTTGTGAGCGCTTCAACTTAAATAAATGACTCGGGAACATCCGCCAAATCTTTGAAATTCACTTATACTTACTTAATGTCTATCAATCAAGAGTAAGTAATTGGCTTTTACATACATATTTTAAACCTTATCCGTCATTATAAAATGAGTTCTAACTTTGGTCCAAGCCCAAATCTCCGAGATCGTTATTGTATTACAAACTTTATTCAGAGCACAGTAAAGTTCTTAATACAAAATACACAACTTAGTCTCGTGTTTGACGTTAGTTTTTGTAATTAGAACTTTAAATTAGTTCAAAATTTAAATACAAGTCAATGGTTTATAATTAAAAACGTTCAATATCTAGTAATATAGTCGCAATCTCATCTCGGCACAATCAATATCAAAAACTTGTAAAAAATTTAGAAATTTTAGAGGTATTTTTGACTGATTGAGACTGAGATCAGGCTGTGAACATTCTTAACATTACGAGAATTGCCCCTCTGGTTCTAAAGATAATCCTTGTTTTATAATAAGGCCGGGTGAGTTCTTAACATTTAGGGCGGGCATTCGATTCTTTTAAAAGTTGACTAAAGAGTTGTGAACCCGATGTTAGAACACACACAAAAATTGCAAACTGTCTGAAAATAGTCTGCCGCGTTCGGCTGTTTGAAGCGTATTGTGCGTTGATATACAGTGCACGTATTAATAAGTTATTATGACACTGTGTTGGAACATGGAAATCAGGCATCGCTTAAAACAGGCTTTTGTTCTGACTCGTTTCGAAGAATTTCTTTATTTGCATGAAGTCTATCATGCGCCCATCTCACTTAATTATTTATCAGTATTTTTTGTTTATTTTTGCAATGTTACTCAATATCACACTATTTTATACATATTCGTTACTATGTTTATCTGACACAAATCTACTTTATTTATTTATTTATTTTGTTTAATCGACCGATAATTTTTATTCGTAGAATAAAATTGACGTTTGACAGTTTTTTGTATGGAAGAACCTTAGAGCATTAAACCAACCGGAGACGCCATTGTCAGGCGTTCCCCGCTGCCAAAGGTACGAGACCGCCGGTCATATCAGTCTTATAAAACTAGTTGCCGCGCGTTCCACGTCATTCAGCAAATCACACTAGCGCGGAACGAACGTAAGAGAAAAATGCCGAATTGCAGTGTTTTTTCGTGTAAAAATAGATCGGAAACATCTAGTAAACAAAAGGATAACCTTACTTTCCATCTATAGGTATTATTTTGTCCTAATAATAACATAAAATGCAATAAATTTGCAAAAAACCAAAAAATATTGTCGGTCAATGAATGTTGCCACTAAATTGTACAAGACCTAATTTAGTGTAATTTTTAAAGTTGTAATTTATAAATATTGACAATTATTTCAAACTTCTATTTCGCATTTGTTATTCTTATTACTGTTTACAACTTATTTTGTTACTTTATAAGATTTTTTTACTAAAGCCTTTAAAAATTGCTATTTATTATCAAATAATTGATTAATGATATCAAACTTATGTTCCACAAATCTCTTACAATTTTCTCATATCGTTATTCTTCATTACTATAAAATATTTACGGGTCAAGTTATCACGAAACTACGCAATTTTTATATTTAAAAACAGGCCACACTGTAGCAAAATGAGGGCTGTGACTGCATAGAAACAAATATCGATATCGACTTTATGAGTATGTTATTCCAGGGACTGAAAGCGGTTACGGTTAAAGGTTAAGATACCTTAAAAATATAACGGTACCGATTCAAAATAGAGGTTGAGCTATACCGGTACCCATATAAATAAAGGTTAGGATAAATTGTTATCTAACCGTTATACGATTTCGGTACCGAAAAACATGGTGACGGCGCGGCGCGGGTGCACGGAGGTGTCTACAACAACTTGCTGCAACTTGACCTTATGTTTGTTGCACTAGTGGTAGGCAGTTAGCGCGTGAAGGACATGGAGTGATTTAAAAATCGCTAACGACAGAAACAGACAGAGTGGCGAGGCGGTGTGTCAAAGAAACCCTTATTTAAAAAGGTTAAGGTATTGGTACTGATATTATTAAAAAGGTTATGTTACTTCTACTGAAATATACCGGTATGAATTTCGTACCTTAAAATACGGCTACTTTAAAAAATAACGATATCGTTATATTTTGGTTATCGTTATTTAACGGTATGACGTCATACCCAAATTTAAAGGTACCTTTATTTTTGGGTAATTCAGTCCCTGTGTTATTCTATTAATTTTTCAGATTTCCAAAAGATGCAATGACTCGGGATGTTTGGATTTGGGCTTGAGCAAATCATGTTTCGTGGACTCCTAAACGTACTAGTACAATTTGCTCACAGCATTTTGAAGCTTCATGTTCTAGAATACATTCTAATATCAAGAGACTCCGTGCTGCTACTGAGAAATTCCTAATAAGAAAACCAATAATACTGCCCGACCCGGGTATTGAACTCAGAACGTCGTGTTCAGCATTCATCCTTGCGAACACTAGACCATCGAGGCAGCGATGATATTCTGTGAAAATCTTACCGTGAAAACTCAGGTGAAGTGAGCGTGGAGTGAGCTGTCAATAGTGTCAATTCCTAGATAAAACAAACTCACTTCACCTAAGTTTTCATGGTGAGATTTTTACAGCATCGACCGGCAGTTCTTGTACCGTGGCAATGAATCCTTATAGACTAACTTTAAAATCTAAATCCTATGTTACCTATTTAAAAAGAATTGATCTGCATTGAAGATCAATTTGATAAGTAAATATGAAAAAACAATTAAATAAAGAAGAGCCTTTTTTACCACAACTATTGGCTGAACTCATCGACAACAAAATATCGATAGTGTCAAGCACTTTCATCGCTTACACAAAAATGACGTCATGCCGTATCCTGACAGGGCGTCTCTGTGTGAGTTAGTACATGTGTGCGTATAGTTTATGCTTGTGTTCGATAATTTTTTCGTGTGCGTGAGTAACAACGCGATCGAAAATGCATTAGTGTGTTATCACTATTTGTGTGCGTTGCCTCGTCCCGCGCGATGAAAGTGACAGACTTATTCGCATAGATATTAGTGCTCGTTGCGTCTCCGGTTGGTTTAATGCTCTAAGGGAAGAACTGTCAAAAATCTAAAATTATTCCTCCGATAAAGTTATCTTGCGTTGGAAAATTCAGCCGTAAGTATGCATACACATGTCACGTTGTAGTATAAAACTGATTTACATACGTCATCTCACACATCAGCAGTGCTATTCTGTAAAAATCTCACCGTGAAAACTAAGGTGAAGTGAGCTGTCATTCCACCTGATGTTACGGATTGCCCCTATTGATACCTCAACTTCACGCTCACTTCACCCAGGTTGTCACGGTAAGATTTTTACAGAATCGATCGGCAGGTCCAGTTGAAAACCAGCGCAGGCACTAGTTGTCGGGCATTTTTGCTGAACTGGGCCTTTTTGGCGCAGCCGTGTGAGGCACACTTTCCTGCTAAGCGCTACCTAATTTCTTACATCGGACTTTACACTTTTTATTTGATCTTTATTTTTGTTTTTATCTGATGTATGTATCTGGTGTATTGTGTCTTTTAGTCTGTGCTAAAGAATATAAAAATAAAATAATAATTTAATAAATATAATAATATAATTTAATATATAATATAATTTTAAATATTATGTGTTTTCTTTATTTCTTTGTAAAGAGAATAAATATTTCCTTTTGTTTTTCTGTGCCTGGTTTACGAATCGATACTGAACATTTTAGCGAAAATAAACCCCTTTTATTGCTAAACCGAGAAACGCTGCTATCTTGCCGAGAAATGTTCCATAGCCAGTCAAACTAAATGGTTGTTCTTTTAGAACCAAAAACATTTCCGTGTTCTTGTTACCAGGAAAAACCGGGGTCCAAAGTCTTAGTTTCAGTGACCCAAATCACTGGAAATCATATGACACTACAACACAAGGGTATTTTAGCGATCACGTCGGTCACGCACAGGAAGCAATATTGCGTCACTTCCGTCTAAACTACAGATTTATCATCACGCCACGATGAAAGGGAAGTGGCCAGTAAAGTGGCCTTTTTATGTGTGCGCTCGTAAAAGTGTGAGCCATGAAAGATCTGAGAGATTTATTTCTTAATTTTTATTTTTTACGGGAGTGAATTGAAATCTCAAGTTATAAATTGTACGGGATTTAGATTTTGTTAAAATATAGCGATGCAAATAAACTGCAGAAAAAGGACACTTTTGACCTTTGTAAAGGCAGCTGATTTTTTATACATTTTTACTCTATGGAATGGCTGCTTTCCGATAAATATATGTTATATTTTATGTATCTATTGTGTATATGTAATATAAATGGTACACCATAGACTACATGCAGTATTGAAAAAAATATATACAACGTGTAACGTTAAATGCGCAAAACCTCATACACCCCAATTAGAGCATTGAGTTAAAAGCATAATACAATGACCAAAACCATTTTTTTATTTAAAGCTAACTATTATTATTAAGAAAATCGTGTTGATCCTTGCATTACTTTATGCATTCAAAATTGAGTCTGATAGCCTTAAAATAAGACTTAATTTTCTTTGGCTCAATCGGCAGACTGTGGCAAAATACATAATTTTTGAAAAAAAACCTATATTAAAAGTTACTGAAATCGATTCAGTAGTCAATTATGCATAAACTATTTTCAGGTTTTGCGCATTTAACGTTACACGTTGTATATAAATATATAAAAATAAACAAAATAACAAAAATAAAAATAAAAAATAATCTTCTTCTAATATATAAAATTCTCGTGGCGCAGTGTTAGTCAGTGGTGCAAAATGATTACAGATATTATACAATAAACAATAATAGACACATTGGTACTACTTCGAAACGTTCGAAAGAACGTCTTTCCAACGTTTTAATTATCACCTTAATTAGGTACCAGGACTTCATAACTAGGTGGGTTGGTGCGCTTGGTTACCAGAAACCTAACTGCTCGTCGTTAGCCTTATTTCAGGTTTCAGTGTAAAATGTTGGATATTTATAGATAATGTCTAGAGTACCGCTACTTTAAAACAACAACCTGAGAAAACTAGTATTCATTTTAATTACGTTAAATTTCAGTACTTAATGGAAAAGTCACAAAAATTACGCTCAGAAGAATGTAAACAAGACTACGTATTTAAAAATATTTGCTGGAATATTTGTTCATCCATACTAATATTATAAATGTGAAAGTGTATGTGTGTGTCTGTTTGTTTGTCCGTCTTTCACGGCAAAACGGAGCGATGGATTGACGTGATTTTTAAGTGGAGATAATTGAGTGGATGGAGAGTGACATAGGCTACCTTTTTTATACGTGTTACCCCGAATTTAACACGAGCGAAGCCGCGGGCAAAAGCTAGTATACTATAATAGACTATAATACCTACAATAATAGGCTTTCGTAAAACATCTTAGAATTTGGTATTAACAAACTACATGTGTTTGTGTGGGTTATGAAACGAATACCCGTTTTCACTTTAACACTAGGCGACAACTTAGTATAATGACTAAATATATGCCGAAATAATCGTGAAAATCATTATTATTCATAGGCATTACATCTAGGCGGCGCCTAGTATTAGTGAAAACGGACATTAATCTAAGAAACTGAAGAAGTTGTTAGTCTTCTTTTAATTGATTGAATGTGGATGATACGCAGTACAAGAAAAGTTATTTAAGCCTACCTTAGCAGATATGCAAATTAAAAAGTGATGTTAGTAATTACTGGCTTCAACTAAACTGTTGTGTTCACAACAGTTTAGTTGAACCCAGTAATTACTTCGGCATAGTTAAAACTGAACATAACTGAACTGGCACTTTAAAGTTTAATTAATAAACTCACTCAAGTGCATGCTGATTACATCTGACAAGATGTCACAAAATCTCTTAAGTGAATAATCTTCAGAAAAATGAATATGAATTTTTGAGTAAAAGTCCTTTATTGAAAACTTATAACTATCTGTTTGCATGCGATTGACAGGCTCTTAAACTAAAGAACTCTTTTATGATACTAAACTTTAAAGAGATTTATATAAGGTGTTAAAAAATTAACCCTACAAACTTGTAAAAAAGTAAAGCTTGTAGGTGCTTTAGACCATTGAGCTGAGCAACTTTCACTATAGGACCAACTCTGTTAATACAAAAGTTCAATACCTACTTGACCAAAATGTATTAAACAGATGATTTTTTTTCGTGATTTCACAGTTGGTCCCATAGTGAAAGTTGATCAGTTCGATGGTTAAAGTTAAAGTTACACCTCTTAAAAATTTGTCGGGTTATTTTTTTAACACTGTATATTCTTACCAACGCCCGCCTCTGCTTTGCACGGATTTTAAAAACGCAGTCACAGAGGCAGTCACGAAAAGTGATTACATATCGCTCACCTAGCAGTATAATGACACATCTACTTTTTTCGCTTTTTTGTAAATATTCCACGCTAGGTGAGCGATATAATTTATAAATATAATACAGGCTGTCATATAGGGTGGTTTCAGCTATATAATCTATATATATATACACACATCAAAAGTGTCTAGGGATCAACATATATTTTTGCAATAACTTTTCTCCTGATTGATATTAATTAAAATTTTCTTTAAGGATTCATCAAATAAAGTGTTTTCGTTTGTCACAGTAACGATAAACCAAGTCACCTTTGCATTAATAAAGAAATTTGCCATTTTCCTAATAAAGGGATTTTTGACATTTGAACCACTAACACAAAAGTTCGAAAAAAAGACTGAAATAACAGTTTTCTCTAAAATTTTATTGGGTAACTTAAACAATTAATAATCCGTGTTTCTACCGCGAACACTAACAACACAAGAACATCGGTTTGGCATACTCAAAATGAGTTCATCCAAATCACGCTGTGGAATGGCCGCCCATGTTCGTTGCAACAACAAAAAAAGGTCTTCTTGCGACTGGATACCCTCCATATTCGGCAGAGCTCTTCTCTGTAGCATATCCCATGCATGCTCAATCGGGTTCAAGTCTGGCGACTGAGCAGGCCAGGGCAGGACATTGATGTTAGCTGCGGCGAGAGTCTGTCTTACAACTCTTGCGGTGTGCGGTCGTGCATTATCATGCATTAACTGAAATAAGGGACCGATTTGCACTTGTAGAGGAACGATGACGTCTGATACAATCGTCTCAGCATAAATTTGAGCGTTGAGGTTGCCTCTGATCCAAATCAACTCAGTTCTTCCGCCGATCCAAATACCCGCCCATACCATGATGGTTCCACCACTATAAGGATGGACTTCCTGGCAGGATTTTAATCGCTCTTGGCGTCCAGGGGTTCTCCAGTGTCGTATACGTCTTGTATCCGGTCTCATACCAAAACGAGACTCATCAGAAAAGCACACGAAACGCCATTGTTCTTCTGCCCAATTTCTGTGTTCAAGAGCCCATTGATATCGAATCCTACGATTGTGCATTGCTATAGGTGGTACCCGTAGCGGTCTTCGGGAATGAAGGTTCACTTCATGCAAGCGGTTTCTGACTGTTTGGTCGCTAATTAAGTTCCCTGAAGAGTGATGAAGCCTCACGGCTAACATCATGGCGGTTATTGTTGGAGCTCTTCGAGTTAAGATTTGAATGTATCGGTCTTGTCTCCGTGTGGTGCAGCGATACCGTCCTCCATGGCGCTCAGCCACGGTACCAGTGCTTCGGTAACGTGTCCAAAGTCGACTGATAACACTCTGACTTGTATTCAGAGCTAAAGCCACAGTACGTTGCCGGGAACCAGCTTCTATCATTCCCACGGCTCTGAGCATTTCTTCCCTGCTTAAATGACGTCGCCGCTCCATAATAACGTTGGTTTTAATCAGTAGTAGGGAAACAGTAGCACTAATAATGTCTTCAATGCGTTGTATGTTTTTATAGGGAAAATATTGACAGCTGATTTTCATCTTTTACTCGAATTTGATTCACAGTTCCTGATTCAAATTATGAAATGCACCAAAAAGGAACCATATAAATTTATAAAATCATAAATTTATTACAAAGCCACATCTCAATCTCAAGAAATCCGCATAAAAATGCTTGATCCCTAGACACTTTTGATGTGTGTATATAAAATGCTAATGTGCGTACGTAAAGACAGGATTTTCTCTATCTCCACTAACTCCAATCAACTTCCCGTCGGGTTGGTAAATACCTCTTGGTCTCCCGGTGGGAGTAAGGGAGTTTGGTCGCGGTGGGTGGAAGTGGGTGATTGTGGGTGGTGAAAATGTAGAAAAATATATATCTGCCCTCTTCTAACTCATGAGAACTTCCGGAAATGATATAAAAAACACTTAATTGTGTGCAACTGTTATAGTCGATCTGGAATGTTCTAGAAAGTTCTAAAAATTTCTGGAATGATCTAGAATGTTCTAAAACTTTCTGGAATAATCTAGATAGTTCTAAATTGTGTACAACTGTTGTAGTCGATCTGGAATGTTCTGGAATGTTCTGGAAAGTTCTAAAAATTTCTGGAATGATCTAGAAATTTCTAAAATGTGTAAAACTCCTGTAATCGGTCTAGAAGATCCAGATCGAAGTAATCTACATCTGAATGTTCTAGAGTGTTCTGGTACTAGAAATTTCGATATCCGATGGTATATATGTAAACCGAAACTCAGCGACTTTTTGTCAGTTAAATCGTATTTACAGTCGAGAGAAGGTTAATCGGAGTTAAGAGTGAACAGTGGTCAAATGAATTGAAGTGATTTTGACAAGTGCAAAAGAAGGACCAGCATATTTCCAAACATTCTTATCTATACTATAATAATATTATAAAGAGGAAAGATTTGTATGTATGTTTGTAACGAATTGGCTCAAAATGTACTGGACCGATTTTAAAAATTCTTTCACCATTTGAATGCTACATTATCACTGATTAATATAGGCTTTTTTAATTTCAAGAAAAAAAAATGTTTAAAAAATAAATGTCCACCCGTGCGAAGCCGGGACAGGCCGCTAGTATTAGTATAAATTAGTATTGATTATACAAATCTTTTTCTGTTGCATGTTTTTGGGACCTCTTTTTAGCCTTTTTTTAAGTATAAAACGTGCTTCGGACTGATTAAATAAATATATCTAATCCTTCAAAGAATATCTTTAGGATTAGGTACCTAGGTAAGAAAATTCAACTAAATTGTAATCAGACTGAGATTAGTATATCTAATGCCAAGGATTAGCTATCTTAGAGTAGTAATATTTGTGTAGGCTGTAAAGGTCAAGTTATGTAACCAGTTTAATCCTTTTGACTGTCATTTTCTGTCACGTCTATGACTTAAAGCTTCTTGCTTTGTGGGAACTTGGGTCAAAGAGAATTTGTAGTTGAAGTATGTGCGACGACACGAGGCGACGACGTATGCCTCTAACTCTTTTCTCTCCTTCTTTCCTGAAACAAATTCGGTCTAAAGTGAAGTTGATTCACTATGGATTTTTTTAAGTAGTCTTTTATCTTTATACAAATAAATAAAATTGCAGTATCTGTTTGTAATTTCAAAATAACAGCTTTTTACTAATTTCATAATATGAAAGTATATACGGTACATAAAACAAAAAAGGTTTCAAATGTTTGACTGTTTGTCCGTCTGTTTATTCCACCTATTCTCCGAATCAGCTGGACTGATTTTGACGAGACTGTCACTGACAGATTGCTGATTTTACAAGGAGCAAACTTAGGAGGTACTTTTATTATATAGAAAACGAATTACCTCTTTACTAATTAACGTATTATAGGTATAAGATGAATAGTTACACACCGATTTCTCTCTTTCAGTCGTCAGTAATTTGACTTTCGAAAGAAGAAGACAAAGCGTTGTGTAACTATACAGACGCTATACAACGTTTAGTAAAAGGGGTTAGCGTTCCGTGCAAAAAAAAATAAGACCCATGAAATCTAATTTTTACATGCACGCGAACGAAATTGCGGGCACAGCTGGTATGTATTCCAAACCAATTATAACATGGCAACTATTTTACTTCCCTAATCACAGGATTTGATATAAATAAAAAAATAAATAAATAAAACTAAATTGGGTTAGTTACACCATTTATAACTCAAGTTCGGCTGGACCGATTTTTCTGATCTTTGGTTTGTTAGATTCGTGTCCGCCCCGAATAGCAGAATAAAAACGGAAAAAATCACAAAAAAAAAATTGATAGAAGATAATTAATTTTCTCATACATTCGTTCTATTTAAATATTTATTAAATTACTGAATGCATCATATAAATTGGAGCTTGCAATGTATTTCAGTATTTATATGTAGGTTCTGTGTTCAGCAATAAGGGTTTGATTTGATTTAATTTTACTAAAGAGAGAATCCAGTACCGTAGCACAAAAATCGCACCATCTGAACCTACATTTTACTCAAATAATCTGAACATTCCAAAGCATTTACATGACATATATATCATAAATCAAAAACCAACAGCAAAATGTTCAAGAAAAACATCATACCCAAAAGGGGTCGAGACAGGGGAGCATTTATAACTTAGACAGTTCTGCGGTAAGTGACGATGCAACGATTGATAGTCCGAGTCGTTGTGGACCGAGAGTGCCCCTCGATCTTATCTGTCATCCCGGGAAAAGAAACGCGGTGTTAAGTTGCCTCTAGTTGATATTTAATCCATACAAATTTCTTTTTTTTTTTGAGAGTATTACTCCACTGTTTGAAATTATTAAACATGATATCGTTTTGTCTTATTATTAATTGTCTGTAAGGAAACAGAATAGCAAAATAAAAAGCCATATTGTTAACGTAATTTTGGGTGTAAATAAGCTATAAAAGACCTGTAAAATCTTCAAAGAAAAGTCGGTACCGACAAAGCTTAGTTATCGCACAGTTCTATAAATTTTATTTGTAATTAATTTATGCAGTGTTTTTTTCATAAAACTCGATTTTCCAAAGCACTTTTCGATTTTTTTTTACGCGCTTTTCAGTTCTGAACGGTGTTTCTGTGCGTGAGAACTAGACGTTGTGCGTTTAGACTAGCGTGTAAGTGCTCATCACTGATAGTATCTCTATCGGACATGAAGCCAGGTGAGACAGCGTGCTTTTTGGCCATGACCACTAGTGAGTTCGAGCTAGCGGCTAGTTCCACCTTAAGGCGCTGGCCGGGGTGGGTGATGCGAAGCGATGATATGTGACCAGCTGGTCTATTCTGTAAAAAAATCACCGCAAAAACTTAAGTGAAGTGAGTTTGAAGTGAGCTGTCATTCCAGTTGATAAGCTGTCAATAGTGACAATCCCTAGCGATTGACAATATTAATTTAAATTCTATTTGTTTCTTAAACAACAATGATCGATATTATGCTAGTGACTTAGGTACAAAAAACTTATAAGCTGTGTTAATATGTTACAATTATAACTAAGTACTAAGCTACCAGATAAACATTATTTACATAAATTCAACGGATGAAATGAATCACTCCTGCCTAACCAATACCTGCATGAAGTGATTCATTATATTATCGGTGAGTTTGTCCACTAACATCTTCAGAATGCTATTAGGACTTGACCACGTTCTCTCCAATTGCGACGCCGTTTTTTTTTCCTCACAATAGCGTGGAAGTCATGAACGCGCGCCTGAGAGGCGTGCGCGTGCAGAGGCACTACAAAAACGCGGCAGCACCAAAAGCATTCTGAAACTGTTATTATATTGGATTCTTTCATTGTTTTCCGAGAGTAGCTGGCCCACAGGCTGCTTATGTAGTTCTGGCAGTTTTGACCTCCTTACTACGACACGCAAACCTGCGAACCAGCATATTGCTTCTAACAGCAAGAAACAGACACTTGAAGCTCACTTTACCTAAGTTTTGACGGTGAGATATTCACAGAATAAATCGGCAAACCTATTTAATAACATCTGCTTTATTAATATAGTCCTCCAGAGCATATTTCGGCCACGGCGGCCAATTTCAATGGAGACTAGCCTTCGACGCGGGAGATATCATAGTGCACAAGTGTGCGCGCAGACACAGGTGCACTTCCTCTTCCCTCACTCTCATAGTCCGATGGGACGGCAATCCCAAATCGGCTTTATTAATACACAGTAATTGTCTAAAAAAAATTTTGTCAAGATTTTATCTATATCCATGCCAAATTATAGCTTTCTAGTACTAAGACTTAAGAGTATCTGAGCTAAGCTGCGGACGGACGGACGGACGGACAGACGGACATGGCGAAACTATAGGGGTTCCTTGTTGACTACGGAACCCTAAAAATGACAATAAAAGGAAATAGCATAGTACATATGCAATAGCGTCGTTTACCATTGCAGTGACTTTAGATATAAACTAACAAGTTACTAAGAATATCTACAATTCGTCATTTCAAAGCAACAGTAACTTGTCACAATTTATTTTTTAACGCTTAAAGTTTAATGCTATCATTAAACTTTCAGCTGGGAAAGAGGGTAAATCGTCTACGTCATTTCAGAAACTGATTTCCATCGGCACTTAAAGAGGGAGGGGACTTTGGGAAATCTCATGATTTCACCCTTATAAAACTCTTCCGAGTTCGTTTATGTGTTATTTATTGGTTTCAGGAGTTTTGTACTCATTGTACTCATTTGTATTGGTTTCATTTTCTTGAAACGTACAACAGGCGCACATCAAGCTACCCGAAACTGTCAAATTTTCCCAATCAACTTTAAACCTTATACAAATAGCAATTAAGTTGAAAATCTAATAAAGAAATTTGACAGATTGTAGTAGCTTGATGTGCTGGCGTCTGTACCTGTTTTCTTTATTTGTATGTAATTGTTTCGACCACATTTGCCTACTGATAAGTAATATACAGACTAGTACAAATTGCATGAATCACTATCAATGACAATCCGAGCGTTTCGAAGGATATTCCTAATCCATTGCTTCATAGGTTTGAAAAATTCGCCTGCTCAAGAACGTAAATAACGCAATGTACGTGGCTGAACTGTCAAAATGAAATCCATTGCGATCAATTTTAATTTTATGAGTGTTACGCAACTATCCCGCAGGGAATCATGGCGCAAAGGGATGAAGGCCTCTGCAGTGAGTGGAACAAGACTGCCAATGACAATGAAGATGAGTAATGATATCTACGTGTCATGTAACCTTTTTGTTTCAGACTTTATTCGCGGCTATATCCAACACCAAACCAGATCAAAACAAAAAGAACAATATAGATGGCTATGCTTGGAGTTTCCCTGCGTGATCGAATCAGAAATGAAGAGATACGCAGGAGAACTAAGGTAACTGACATAGCCCGAAGAATTGCCAAACTAAAGTGGCAGTGGGCAGGGCACATTGCTCGCAGAACAGATGGCCGATGGGACCGAAACGTTCTGGAGTGGTGACCCCGTAGCGGAAGGCGTAGCGTTAGAAAGCCTCCCCATAAGCTGGACCGACGAGGACCTTGTGAAGGCCGCAGGAACCCGTTGGATGCGAGAAACACAGAGCCGGTCGAAGTGGAGGTGCTTGGGGGAGACCTATGTCCAGCAGTGGATGTCTTTCGGCTGAAATGATAATGATGATGATATCCACCACAATTTCTGCCGTTAAAAAGGATTTTTTCATGAATTTTATCAATAATAACCGGTATGCCCAAAGCTAAAAAATAATAATTTATACAAGTGGGTTACTGAAAAATTACAAAAAAACTTTTAAAAACAATTTACACATTTACAACTAGGTTATGATCCTTTTTCAGGTATAGGCCTCCTCCAATTTTCTTCAATTTACCCTATTTTTGGCCATCCAGTCTTTGCTCATAGCATAATAATCAGCCTATAATGTTCCTACTGCTGGAACATAGGCCTATCTCTGTGAGAGGGAGTGGGCCGTAATCCACCACGTGGGCCCAGTGCGAATTGGTCTTTGCCCACGCTTTTATTGATTTCATCTATCCAGCGTTTATCATTAACGATTTGTAAATCAATTAGGTACACATATACAGGGTGGGCAAAAAATCGTGAATCAAACGAAATAGGGCGGCAGCTCGGGATATTTGCAATATTTTTTTTAAGTATTATCACTACAAAAGTACTTTTATGACAGTAGGTCAAAAGTGCCAATACTAGGTTGTTCTTCAAAGTGCCTCAAAACGCGGTCACACGGTCTTAATTCGTAACCTACTAAACATTCAGTCTTAGGACCAAATACAGATTAATCTTTATTTATATGTGTACGTAATTTAAACATTAAACATCTAAAATTATTTATAATGTTTATAAAAAAAAAAATATCTAATGTCGAAAACGGGAGCAAAATCGGTGTTCTTCGCGCGTCACACTCTGTTCGCGCTCACGGCAAACTTTGATAACTTTTGTATTCAATTCATAATCATCTAATGTGATACATCAAATTAATTGTATTTAACTATGCATCATAATTATCAAAGAACATTAATTTTATCTCATAAGTTACAATAGTTATTAGGCATTATGTCTCTGTCACACGATTTTGTTAGTTTCGAAAACGCGCAACAAAACTGCACCTATCTTCCAAGAGCGCCAACTTGTCCCTTCACGTTTTAGCTGCGCGGATGCTCAGTAGTATCCTGGCGTCAGTGGGGAAGAAAGATACGTTCATCGCTTCTGAACAAAAAAAATACTGATAAATCATGGTAGATTTATCAGTATTGGCACTTTTTAATCTTAAGATATTTTTATTGATTTTCATATTTTGACATTTTCATCACAAATTGTCATCTGTCAGTTTTGCTTTTCTATTGAGTTAATTTGCTTAAGGTAGGTCTTTACTGTTTTAAGTTCAGGTTCTCATTATAAGCCGCTTTTATTATTTCTGGCAGTCAATCGAACATGAAGCATTTTAAATTATGTTCGAAATATCGAACGTCACTTCCAGAATTTTCGACTGAGAGACTATAAAAGCGGCCGTCACTTATGACAAGAGACAGTTCAGTTCCAGAGCGATTTGTTCCAACACGGAGTTTTTTAAGTTCAGAGCAGTTTTGCCTCTAGCAATCTTTTTCCTGTAACGTCAATAACTTTGCATACCTAGTATTTTTTTTTTTTTTTTGAAATAAAATTACCGCGGACATGGAGGTCCGCGCCCTTGTTTAAGATAATTTTATTTGTTTACATTAGTTCTTATTTTTGTCGGGGTTTCGATACTCCCACATTGGACTCTTATTAACTATATACTATGTTAGGAATGTGTCCGATGTGGTCACCACTACGGTACTCGCACATCTGTCACATTCCCAACCTGACTTTGTTAACTAACTTAAGGCTACGTGAGTCCATCCTATGCTAATATATATGTACCATACGTAATTTTTTTTTTTTTTTTTTTTTTTTTTGTGCTCATGCAGTTAGATTATAATTATTATTATTTTGTTTTCTTTTAATTGTTGTTGTTAACACAGGCATTACAATTCGACTATTTAACTTATTAAACTATTACATTATGAAGGTTTTTCTATTACGGGTTTATACAGGGTTACTCCTGTACGGAATAATTCTGCACACACCCGCAATAGAATTACAATTTTCATTTTTGTTTTACAGTTTTCATTTTTTGTTTTACAGTTTTACAGTTTTAGAATTACAGTTTTCATTGGGTTATGGGTTTGGATTGGGTTGTGGGTTTGGTTCGGGACTTGTTGTGTGGTGTTGGGGTTTACTGACCAGGGACTTCGCTAGGCTGATCAAAGCTTCTATCACGACTGCGTCTCGGTGCTGCATGGCCATCTTCAGATTGTATTCGATGACCATTTTAGTCGGCGCACCCATCGCTCTCTTAGCGAATCGGCCCGTGGCGTCGTCGGCGTCGTCGGTGTAGTAGACGCAACTGACAGTGTGTCTCGACACCGCCACTACCGCGTGGGAGATGCTGTCGTGAATCTGGAGCCTCCTGGACTTGGTGTTGATGATAATGACGCTATCGAAGGTCAACCCCTGGGCTTCGTGTATGGTCAACGTGCGCGACCCTTCGCCGGACCCGTAGCCCTGGCTCACAAGAGAGGCTTTCTCCTCCTGCGTATGAACCAGGAATAGGGTGTTTTGAGCGGTCCTCGGTATCTGCGCTCCGGTGTAACCTTTCACTCTCAGGGAGTGGACCTGCGACAGCGACGACTTGGAGGAGTATATACCGGAGTATATCTCGCTCAGTGCAAACGCCACGTCCATCGGATTGCGATGTGTGCACAACAACTCTTGGGTGATACCAGCCACCGAGTCTGGACGAGTATACCTTAATGGAAACAGGTTCTTTCTGTCCAGGAACGGAAGCTGGTTTACGTCTCCGATGAGGACAATCTCGCTTGCCCCAGACAACTTTACTGCCATTACTATAGCCCCAAAGTGGTTCATGAGAGCCTCGTCTACCATGAGTCGGTAGCATCTCTCTTGCTGTCGGAACCCGTTTGCTAGTATTGAGGCCATAGTGCGCACCTTACTCTTGACTCGATCTCCTAAGCGGTGCGCGAGCTTCTCTCTGAGATCTTTGGCAGCTTCGGTTGTCGTGGTTGCTATAACGTCCTTCTCCTCATCGAAGTTTTTGACCACCCATGTTGTTTTGCCGCAACCCGGAACCCCATTTACCCACCTGATACTGGGTACCGCCCAACTTTCCTGCGATGCCGGAACATGCGAACTCTCCAAAATGGTCTGTGCCATTCCAAGGATCTTTTCGTCCGGCATGATTTTGGTACATTTGGCGGTAACCAGTATCGGGTCGTCGTTTGGTGCTTGGAATTTGAGTTTGCCCGAGCGCTCCGTTTCCTCTGCGTCCAGGGCCACAAAACCGCTCTTCGCGCTGTAGGCTACCATGTACGACCCCGTCATTTCCCCTGTGATGACTTGAGATGTGACGTTGTCGTACACCGCTGCCTCCGATTCCTTGAGTAGTACCCTTAGCAGTCCTTCTGTGTTTCTATGGAAGGTCTGCAGGATCTTCTTGCATGTCATGAGATTGACCTCTCTGGTCGCTCTCACGATCGCTACGTACTCAAGAAACGCGCTCTTCACGTGGTCCGTGGTGCCCAGATTCACTGCGAGGGTCGGCGGGCTGACTTGCCCCTTGTCGGCTCTGGTTGGTGTGGGCTTGGGCGGTGTTGGTTCCTTAGGCTTCCTTTTGAAGAACCTCTCCACTGCTTCTTCCTGCTTTCGGGGTGATGGTGATGCGCGGCTGGTGCTCGGGAGCAGTGCGCTGAGGAAAGTGCCAAATGCTTTCAGGCGACTCCTCGACCGGGCTTGGTTCTCCGGGCTGGTTTTGGCGCTCTGCTCCTTTGCAGCTTTTTCGGCGGCTGCCTTTTGCTGGGCCCTCTCAGATCCGCTTAGAGTGATCGGGGATTTTGTGGGGTTTGTCGCGCTGGCTGTTGGTTTCTTGGGGGCTTTGAGGAAGCTCAGAGTTTCCCCTCTGTCCTCATACACCACCACCTCATGATGTTCTGAGGCTTTCAAACAGCCAAAACGGTCTGCGACATCCCCTTTCTCTCCTTCGATCACCATCGCGTCGATGCTAATAGTACGGGCTGTGACTGCCATGTACTCTCCTGCCTCCCTGATCTTTTGGAGTAATGCACTTGCCTGTGCAAATGGCGTCTCCTCTCCCCACTCGAGTAGTGCGATCGTCTTTCCTTTAAGTCGCACTAGACGGCATCGGTGAGTGGCTACTTCCACTTGTGGCAGTGCAGCATACTTGCTGCCCCTCATGCTGGTTTTAGAGGTGCTTCCATTGATCAAGGCGGCAAGGCCTGGTGAGATTGCTATTCTGGCTCCAGCTCGGCTTGAGCCCACGCAGAAACTTATTCCCAACCTTTCTCCTTCTCTGTTCATGAACAGAGCGACGCTTCGCAGTCTGACACCCGGGACTCCTTCTCCTCCGCATGCCAGAAATTGCGTGATGGACATGATGCTAGGAGCAGGCTGGGGTCTGGTTTCCGCTGTTGCCACCGATGTTGCTGCTACCGCTGATGTTGGACGTTGGGTGATATTTGTGTGTGTGGTTTGTGTTTGTGTTGTTGTTATTGTTGGTGTCGTGTTTGATGATGTGCTAGACGATGGCAGCCTATTTAGCCTGGGCAAGGTTGCGTCCGTTTTGTTGGCCCCTGCCGCTACCACGGCGACTTTGCTCACGAATGCCAAGAATGGTGTCCTAGTAGCCGGTCTCCCCATGATGGTGTGGAGTGTGGACTGGCTAAGCTGGGTTCCAATCTTTACTTCCAGCTCCATTCTGTCATGACTGAACCTTGGGCATTCGAAGAGCAAGTGCCAGACTGTTTCTTCGCAAGTGGGGTCACAGACGCACGAGGGACTATCTTTGAGATGGAAACGGTGGAGATACGCTGAGAATCCTCCATGTCCCGTGAGGACTTGTACGTGGACCGGTGTGAGAACTGCGTCTCTGAGTGTTCTTTTCGCCGCTAGGACGTCTGGGAAGAACACCTTTGTGACCGCTCCTGTACTCGAGGACTCGTATCGCGCTTGCCACTTCTTTATAGTCCCCTCCCGTATCTTCCTCCTCACGAACGATACGGGGACCTTGTCGTAATCCGCTGTTTCTGTCGTTAGGGCTGCCTCCTTGGCCAGCTCATCCGCTCTCTCATTCCCGGCGGTTCCCACGTGGGCTTTGAGCCAAAAGAGTCTCACTTCTCTGCCCTCTTCTCTGGTCTCTCGGACGTATCTCTTGATTTGGAGTGCCAGGTGGTGAGTGACAGACGGTCTCCTCAGCAGGTCAAGTGACGATCTTGAGTCACTCATGATGCTTACGGAGGCCGCCCTGGATTCTCTTGCCATCCTGACAGCTCTGAAGAGAGCGTACATTTCCGATTGGAAGACAGTGTTGTGAGGCGCTAGGCCAAAAGTGCTGAAACTGGACTCCTTCCCGTTTTCCCACCAAGTTAGGGCAGCGCCTACTTTCCCCTCTATCTTGCTGCCGTCGGTATATATTTGGGGACCGATCACTTGATGGGCTTCCAGGGTTTCGGGAGTCAAGTCCTCCAGGCGTGCATACTCTGTTGTTGTGAGTAATGCGGGGTGGGGGTTTTTGGAGTGGTGCACGTTGCACTCCAGCTCGCAGCCCGGCGGTATGTACTCTTGGGAATGTCCCTTTTTGATCTTGAAAAGGGTTGCGGCCTCGATTACCCGGAGATCTAGGGGGAGTTGGCCTGACAGGATGAGTGCCGATGTCAGAGACACCGTGCGGTATGCTTTGCAGATCTTCTGCGCGAAGCCTCTCTGCAGTGAGTCAAACTGATTCCTTGTCATCAGTTTCTCAGCTGCGGGGGCCCATGCACTCGCTGCATACATCACGATGGGCTCTATCACCGACACGTATATTGTCCTTATTATCTCTCTGTTAAGACCCCAAGTCACCTTTGCCGCGCATGCCAACTGCTTGTAGATGTCTGCGGCCTTTTTACAGGTCGCGGACACGTGCGCGTTGAAGGTGAGTTTAGAGTCTATTGTAAGACCTAGCAGCTTGACCTCTTCGACTAAGTTCAGCCGCACGCCCGACATGTGGAGTACCGGAACATCGTATTTGAGCTTTTTCGTTAGCACCATCGCGTTGGTCTTGTGCGCGGCGAAACGTAGCTTATTATTGACGCCCCATTCCGATACTATATCTAGCGTGTCGTTGGCTGATTGCTGCAGGGGACCGGCTGTGAAGTCCGAGAAAACAAGGACAACGTCATCTGCGAAGGCTTGGCAATATACCCCCATTCTAGCCATCTTCTGTAGGAGCGAGTCTAGGATGAGGTTCCAAAACGTCGGTCCGGCAATTGAGCCCTGGACGCAGCCTTTCGTGGTACCCTTCTCGCTAGTTGCTCTGGCGTAGTTGACCCTGATGTACCGGTCTTTCAGGTAAGAGGCGACGAGAGCGTAGATGTTGTTGGAACAGTTTTTGACTACCATCTGTCTCTTGAGTGCTGGCCACCACGCGTTATCGAAGGCCCCCTCTATGTCCAAAGATATCAAAAGCACGATCTTTTTGGCTTTGATTTCGGCTCTTATATGCCCCATTAGAGCATAGAGGGCGTCCTCGGTTCCGCGCTGCGGCATGAATCCGTATTGGTTCGTGTTTAGTGTTGGGAGGAAGTGCCACTGGAGTCTGCCCACTAGGAGCTTCTCGACGATTTTTCCTAGGACCGAGAGCAGGCCTATTGGCCTGTACGACTTTGGGCTGTTGTAGTCGTCCTTTCCTGGCTTGCGGAGAATGCACACGTGGGCGACCTTCCACTGCTTCGGGAAGTGTGACAGCGACAGGCACCTGTTGGCTATCGCTAAGAACACCTCCCTATCGCAGTTTATTGCCGCTGTGCAGATGTCCGCCGTTAATCCGTCGGGACCGGGGGCTTTTTTCGGGTTTTGGTTTTGTAGAACCTTTTCCAGCTCCGCGGTCGTGAATGGAGGATCATCGGCGGACAGTCCTTGTGGATTTTCTTCCTCCGCTAGCCTCCTTAAAGCCGTGTGGTATGGTTGTTCGGCATCCGTTGAGTCGTCGGGGTAGAAGGTTTTTGCCAGAAGATCCGCTGATTGCTGTGGGCTGAGCGTCTCGCCTGCGGTGTTTCTCAGGAGCGCGTCGTCCTGTCTTCTGGCTGTCTTCCTTAGTACCCTGTAGATGCCGTCCCACATGCTCTCTCGGTCCTGCTTCGAGCAGAACTCTTTCCAGCCGGCTGTGGCCGCTTCCATCGCCGCCGTGGTGTATGTGTGTTTTGCCAGCACGTATTCTTGGATGGTGAAGTGTCTCCGACTTGCGGCTGCGTTCCGGATCCTTCTCTTCTTCGTCATTGCTTCTTTCTTGAGACGGTCCAGAGAAGGGGTCCACCATGGAGGCTTGGCGTCGCGTTTAGGCAATCCCAATTTTGGAATCGCTACCTCGCATGAGCGGTGGATGTTATGTGTGTATGCTGTGATTAGTGACTCCAGATCCTCTGGGTTCGATATGTCCGAGACTCTGAACGGTGTGATGTTGTTGTCTGCCAGGCTGGTCTTGAACTGCGTGCAGAAGTCGGACCACCTTGCCTTCTTGGTGTTGTAGATGCGCGTCGAGATTGGCCTTAAGGGTTCTAAGGCCTTCTCTAGGGGCATCGAGAAGGTTATTGCGTTGTGGTCCGAAGTTGTAAGATTCCTCTCTACACGCCAATTCTCGACCTTGCCTAGCAGCGACAGGCTGCAAGTAGTCACATCGACGATGCTTGTGCACCACCTGTCCCCTCTATAGGTCTCGAACGTCGGTGTTTGGCCCGTGTTGAGGATGTGGAGATCCCGCTCATTGAGGAACGAGCTATACGCCGCCCCGCGATGGTTTTCGGAAACACTTCCCCACCACTGGCTCCAGGCGTTGATGTCTCCCCCCACTAGGATGTTATTTGTGTGAGTTTTTTGTATGGTGTGGTGTGTTTGATGAAGGTAGGGTTCTATTTCCTGGTCACCCTCGAAATAGACCGACAGCACCCCGAGACTGAGCTGGCCTGCCTTCAGCAAGACAGCGGCGATGTTCTCGGTCACAAGCTGGGGGTCGTGGATGACCTCCAGGTTGTTCCCGAAAACAACGATCGCCGCCTTTACTGGTTTTTGGCGGTTGAGGCTGCACTGGATGACTTGCGTACCGGGATTTTGTTTCATCACACCTGTTCTTCCTACATAGGGCTCTTGAACAAGTGCTACCGAAATTCCCCTTGCCTGCGCCACCATGTGAAGTTCTTCGGTGGCCAGCTTTGAGCGCTGCAGATTCACCTGGATGAACTGCAGTCTTGCTGTCGGTCTTGTTGTGTTTTGAGGGGTGACTGGTTGTGTGGCTTGTGTGTTGTCTGTGTCGCCCTTAGCAATAGGAAACACGCGACCTCGCTATTCCATCCCACTTTTGGCGTTCCTGGCAGTCTTCGCTGAAAGCTGTGTGTGCCAGGTCGCTGTCCTTCCTGTGTGCCACTTTGCAGTTTACACACGTGGGCTGTTTGCCGTCGGCTCTTGTGAGGCAGTCCCGAATGTTGTGCCCTCCGCTGCAATAGCTGCAGACTTCCTTTGCGGCCTTGCATATGGACTTGTTATGTCCATATCCAAGACACTTTGTGCATTGGACGAGAGGGGACTGGTCTTCAATCGGGCACCGCTTGATGCCCACGTGGACTTTCTGAGCTTGCGTGTAGCACTTCCAGAGCTCTGGGGAGAGCTCCAGTACAGGGTGGCACTCGTGGGGGTTTCTCGCGCGCTTCCTATATCGCACCCTTATTGTCTGTCCGTCTACAGCGACGTTCTGCAGAAGGTGTTTGTTCTGCGCTTTCAGGAGATCGACGATCTCCCCGTCGCTGTAGCTGGACAGCACTCCCCTTATACAGACTAGGGGATTTTGGGGTTTCGGCTCTTGGACCTTGAGCCCTGCGTTCGACTGAACCTGGCCTTTAATAATGTTCAAGTCCGCCTTTGTCGCGCACCTGAGGACCACTTTTTGGTTCCGCGCTTTCCGGACTGTGTCGACTCGGGCTCCGCTGGTTTTAAGGTCCAAGGCGGACCTGATCCTCTCGATCACGTTATCCCCGGTGTGTTGGGGGTCCGTCGACGAGACGATCAGTGTGTGATTGGGTTGTGTGGGTGGTTTGGGGGGCTTGGGTGTACTGGCGACCTGGGCAAAGGTTTTAGGGCCCTGATGTTGTTGGAGCGGCCTTTCCGCTTTACCCAGGTCTGCTACCCCCTGCTGTATGCATACCTAGTATTGTATACAATCAAGTATTTTCTAACTGAAAAGACAGTGTGTACTGTGCTGCTGGGGAGTTTCTTGCGCCACTTCATCTCCCCAGCGAAAGCGCTAGGAAGTGGTTAAGGGCAGGCGTTTTGGGGGGACTGTCTTTTGCAATTTTGACTTTCGAAAAGTGCTGATTCTCAGCCTAGTTTGAATAAATGACTTTTGATTATGATTTTGATTTTAACAGTGTTGTGCTATCTACTGTTCGTTCTAAAGGGTCTCAATAACTGTGTATTAACTTGTTTAAGTGTGCTCTGTCTCAGTTCGGCCTCTTTACCCTGCATATTAACTTTTTAAGTGTGCTCTCTGGTTCAGTTCGGCCTCATTACCTCAAATAGCGTGGCAATAAACATTAATAACTACAAATATTGCTTCTTTCTATTATTTTATGTGACTATTGGTGTACGCATCACTCCTTGTTTGCGCGACGAGAGATGTCACGATCAGCCATCTTTGGACGGCTGAGGGAGAGAGCCTCACGTCCCAGCCGCCGCGGGAGACGCTCCGGGCGTCGGGAGCCGCGTGACGACTCCCGGCCACCGTAGGCGCGGGCCTGCGGGCGGAGAGTAATGGGTAACCCTCCGTCCGATCAGGACCAGGCCCGTGCCGGACGGGGCGTACGTGTTCCAGGCGCGCCTCAAAGAGATGTCAGCAGCAAAGAAGAGGCCCGAAAGGGCCGAAGCCTGCCGGGGCAGCGGGATTGTCCGAAAGGGTTACCGCTACCCCGCAACACAAAGGGCTAAGGAAGGGCCACGGGTGGGTTTTAGTCAATAAGAGTCTGACACTCCCTTCTGCTCCACCCAGAGCGGGAGGGGTCATTTGATGATTACCCATCCTCAAAAAAAAAAAAAAACCATCTTTGGATGGAGTACTCTGACATTGGGGCGCTCATCGCAACGGCGACTAAATCCTATGAAGTCAGAAAGAACTCTTTGGTCGACCTGTACATTAATAGAAAAAAAATTTTTTTTTTTTTGTTAATGTTTCCTTAAGATTTTATCAGTTGACGTTCCAAATCCAAATCACATTAATGACCAGCGGTTCATAATTAAATTCAGTACCCACAATATTAATGCCCGGCTAGAGCCTAGGACTTAAATGACTTGATTGGTTAGGTTTGAATGACACATAATTTGACGTTAGCGCGCATGACTGTTATGAAAATAAATAAATAATTTCAACTGAGCAAAGATACTCTCGTATTTTGAACCTGAGGTCCGCTTGCACCATAAAAACTAAATATATTTAACGGTATACGAATTTATAGTGTTTTGTTGAGAAAGCGGGCTTGAGTATACAATGTGGAGATGACAATACGAAAATAAATGAAAACACTGGCAAAACTAATGTATAGGAGCGTTTAGGAACTATCACATAAATCCTAATATTGAACTTAAAAGAGTGTTTTTTTAACAAATTAAATACCTAGTACTGATTTTGCCAATATTTAACTAGCTATAGTGCCAAAACTATTGGATATATTTGATTTAATTTTAAGATGCAGACTGGTAACGTCCGCGTCTTTAGATATTTGAATTTTAAATTTGTTTATCTACAATCGTTACAATGTTCAACCAAATAAACACAAGCAATCATACAAGCCCAGTGCACAAAACAATAATATATTTAGAAAACACACACAAAATAACTTTATGTATAAGTACATACAGAAATGACGCATAATTTTTACACAATTTTAACACGAATAGTTCACAATAGTTGAGGAAATCGTGCGTTTCTTAAATCGGTTATCTATTTTGATGAACTTGGCGCTTGAATTTTTTAAGTGAAGTGCAACAGATATCGATCCCTTCATCACAATTGTTAAGAAGTCTACAGTCTCGGGATTGGAGAGTGAGACCCTGAAACAGTTCTGCGGAATGGGGGACGTAACAGTTTGATAGGGTGATTTACTGTCGTACTGTCGTTTCCACCTTGTATATTTAGGTACAAATGTTACCTATCTGTAATAACCATAGTGTTATATCATCCATTTTCCCTTATTTGTCTCTATGTATTTCTGTCACATAAGATTATCTTATGTTTCATAAATTAACATTATTAATGTTACTCATAACATTATAAATCCATTTTCTCTTGTTTCTCTCTGTATCTATAATACAATAACCCACTTATAATACTCGAAATCCTAAACAAACTGAGAGAGGCTTTGTCAGTCACTGACAGTTTATGAGGCGACATTATCTAAACATTACGTGGTACAGTCTGTTCCAGAAGTATCTGGTGAAAGCGTAAACAAACAATGCCCTGGTTAAATTCTTACGCAATCACTTACTAAAGGAAATTAGTAATTTAGTAGCACATTCATCTATATTATTGTTTGGTGCTGGCACTGCTGCTGCGGCTGCGGAAACCTCAAGTGGCGAAAGTATAATAACCTTATCGGTAATTATACATATTTTCAAGACATTTAGGATTGAAATCCTCGGGCCATGTGGTCCAAGTGCTCACAGTTTGTTCAAGGAAATTACCAAACGGCCGGTTGGCACTTCCCGTGACCCGAGGGATAGCTTTTAACTTGCCCAGAGACTATACCAATTGGGTACATTACCAGTCGACAGCTATGCGGAGGGATTTTTCGGCACCATTTTTTTGTTTAAGAAGTTTATCCAGTGTGTATATTATCCTCTTTAGTACATAGATAAATCCTAACTTTATATGTCACTACTTTTTCCAAAATTTGAACAACAATATTAAATTGTAACTGACAAATAATCGCAAAGGGAAATTAAAAAAAATAACCTCTATTGTCAAATGAAAAACAACTTTAAGGTGAATTAAAGAAGAAGAATTTCGAGTTTAAGTTTTCCAAATAATCAAATCAAAGCACTCAATTTGAAAGTGGCACTCACACAAATCGGCATCCATAGGTACGTACGTTTTCCCATCCATTTGTTTACTTTTTCATCAGATACTTTTGGAGCAAACCATAGGTACTTAGATTATAACGCTATTGTATTATATTATATTGTCCATGACATTTTGTTATAAACCTTTTAAGGGGTAATGAGCTGGTGAATATTTGGCAGGAATTTGTTCTTTTCTCTAAGTAATAATATTAGGAGTATTTTTTTGGATTTTGTTCATGGTAATATGAATTCAGACAGGGCTTTCCCTATTTGTTATAAAATGACTCGAAACGAATATTCACGAAATTAAGTATCTGGCTCTTTAAACGCCGCGTGCGCGTTGCTCATTTCCTCAATCTTTTTAATCGTTATTCTCTCCATAAACGCACACAGATTATCCAAAAAAAAAAACAACGTTAGCAAAATTATCCCCAAACATGCACATGGAGCAATAGTGGCCCAGTGGTAAAGTCGCAACTTACGAGTTGTAGGTTCGAACCCAGACAAGCGTTTTACTTTACGTAAATAATTTCTTCACCACTGCTCTCAAAATGGTGAAGGAAACATCGCGAGGTAACCGGCATCAACCTAGATCCAAAAATTCAAAGTCATGTGACATCTCACTGAAAAAAAAAAGAAAAAACATTGATATGAACTGCTTTAAACAGTTCCATATGAGCCTAAAAATCAAAACAGTATTTTTTTACTGCTCCGAAAACAGTTAAAACTTCAGCCAAAATGTTACCGTCATGACAGTAAACTTTAACGTTTTTTTCAGTAAATGGTATGTTCAATCATCAAACGTTACTGTTTTGTCTTTTATTTTTTTACAAACATTACTGTATAAAGTCTGTAAATTTTTAATGAAATCATGTAGTAAGAAATTATTTTTTTAGTGTAGGTACCAACCGTACTGGGCTTGCACGGTGGATTACAGCCCACTCCCTCTCATAGTGAGGAGGCCTGTGTCCCAGCAGTGGGAACATTATAGGCGGATAATGCTATGTATGTTGGAGGGGCCCGTGCCTAAATAATAACAGCCGCACAGGTCGATCGATCAGGTTAAGCTACGCTTGCCACGGTTGGTCTGTGGATGGGTGACCATCTTTACATACCGAGACCCCTCCGTGCCTCGGAAAACATGTTAAGCCGTTGGTCCCGGCTGTCATTCGTGGATCTTTGACAGTCGTTACGGGTAGTCAGAAGCCCGAAAATCTGACAACCAGTCTTACCAAGGGGTAACGTATTACCCAGTAACTGGGTTGTGGAGGTCAGATAGGTAGTCGCTCCATGTAAAATACTGGTATTCAGCTGCATCCGGTTAAACTGGAAGCCGACCCCAACATAGTTGGGAAATGGCTAGGCTGATGATGAATGCTATGCACATATCTGAGATCAATTCTTCATAAAATCCCGCTGAGTAGGTAAGAGCGTGGCTCCACAGCCGCAGAATTGTCGCCTGCCCACTTGGTCACGTATCACCTCCAGTGGGATCACGTGCGGCTCTAAATTACTACCCACTTACTTAAACTTAAAAAGCTTGATTTAAGTTCGGAGGTCAGTAGTTGTTTCGCTTTTTTTTTTTGTATGGAAATTCTGTGATTTACTCGTAGGTAAAGAAAGACGTGGAATTTTATTCACTTTATGGTAGTGCTTTATTTAAGTTAGAGCCTGGTTTCTGTGTCTAACTGATAATTAAAACACATAACTTACTAGAAATTATGTGTTAGATAAGTAAATGTGCTCCCTCTGAACATCGGGACGGCAACCAGTCGGTTATCTTTTAAAGTGAAGGGTGAAGGCTCGTGAAAATGTCCGTCAGAAGTTGGCCGAAACATCCCAGTGCTGTTTTGCTGGATTCGTTTTCCCCCCTGACAGTTAATTTTGTTAATAAATATGTATGTATCTATCTATATATTAGTATGTATTCTTGTATCTCTGATAATCCAATCTTCTTTAAAAATGTACCTAAAAACACAATTTTTTTCACGAAAACTTACAAAACAACGCGCATCAATTTTATAAAATGGTGTCTCTAACCGCTATCTTACACAAACTGGACGCTACTGTGGTATAGCATGCTGCGCGCGAAATTTGAAGCAGTTGAAAAAATGCCAAGTGTGAGTTTTCTAAAGTGGCCCTTAATAGATGCCGGTCCTTATTGGGTGCAAGTACCTTAGTCATTTCCTAGCTATTTATCCCGTATGTTGAACCTGCCATGTCTTATCTCTGCATCACCATAACGTTGGCTGGTAGAAAATGTCTCGGGTATTAAGTCCCCTTTGTACGCACGGCTACACATCAAGCTATACATAAACAGTATAAGCTGACTTCTGATTGTACGAAAAAACTATACAATGCGAGGTCAGCTAAAACTGTAAATGTGTAGCTTGATGTGTAACCGTGTGTACAGTATTTTTTTTTACTTGTTCCTAAAACTTTATTAGTTTTAATAAATAAAAATACATGGAAACTTATTACGAGCTGGTAAAAAAAGCAATAATAGTGATGTCAAAATGTTTGTCTACATGCCTTCAAATTAAAACTGTCATTAATATAGAAAAATAGAAAATAAATTGTCTGTAGTAAAGAAAATGAATGGAAACTTGTTTTATTAAAGTGGTAACTTGAAAACAGTCGCATAAAGACAATATTATGTTTCCTAGAAATGCAATTCACTGTTGATATTTACGAGCGTCTCTGCATTGGATTGTGAAGTTTTAATATCCTAACTTCATAAAGGCTTCCAACGTACTATTATGGGATATAATAGTACGTTGGAAGCCTTTATGAAGTTAGGATATTATCGCGAAATAAAAATCAGCTGTTCCCTACATTTATCTTCGTCTATCTCGTCAAAGTGTAGGGAATCGCTGTTTTTTTTTCGCGGTTTTAGGTTTGGTCCCATAGTAAAAGTTGTTCATAATGATAAGTGCAATGACCTCTTAAGAGGTTGCTGGTGTTTTACAAATAACCCTGTATAAGATGTAAAATATTCGGTTTTCTTTACCTACGTCGCAAATAAAACGCGTGACAGAGGATAATTCTCGTAATCTCTATATCTTTGACAATCATGAAAATATCTAAGACATTTCTCACGAACATTTTGAATCCTGAAATTCCATTACTTATTCCAATCTAACACCCTTACACCTCAAAGCCTTACAGCATAAAACAACACCTCGTGCTAACCCGGTGTCTGTTGTGGGTCGTCTAAATTTCGCCCCGTGCTCAAAGTGGCTCTTTGTTTGTCGTGGAGAGTGCTCAGCTGTGAGGCTGTCGTGTCTTCTGGTCCTATGTCGACAAACAATGGGGATGTATGCAGAGGAAGTTTGGGCAACGAGGAATCTGCGCGCTAGTGCCAGTGGAAGTAGAAATACCAGTTTAAGATAAGATAAAGATTTATTGAAGTATAAAGTACAATTATGATTTACATTAATTACAATCGAGGAAAGTTAAATTCTAACTGTAATGTAGATCTGCCTGATCTAGGTTTATGAAAAACCTGTGTTTCAGTCCATCAATTTACATCAAACATTTAAAATAAAGACAATATATCTCTCAAGACAATATATGTCTCTTCCCCCCCCCCAGGCCTAGCGCCAGCGCTCACGCTCACCCAGCTTACTGCAGTGCCATTCTGGGAAAATCTCACCGTGAAAACTAAGGTGAAGTGAGCTGTCACTCCACCTGATGTATTACCCCTATTGATAGCTCACTTCACGCTCACTTCACCTAAGTTATCACGGTGAGATTCTTACAGAATCGACCGGCTGTATACAGGACTGGCTGGAAAGTGGCGGCTTACGATTTTTGTACGTAAGCTGGGCACGCAAAGTACCTAGTTGCTCTTTCATTATCTAGGTGTATCTATATCTGTAGATATACCCATATAAATTATTATAAGTATAATTCATACGTAAGATCAATGTCGACCCAGAGGACCAGTGTGACGAAAACTCGCCTGTCAAGCCCCGAATACACAATTGCTAAATAAACTGTAACGATGTAATAATTAAGTGAGATAATATATCCTTGACTGGGAGAAAAAGGGTAATTAAGTTCTTAGGGGAGGATTTTTCTACACGCTTCGAGTAACTTAAAAATTGCTATAAATAATCTAAGTATCACATAATCGAAACATTTTTTTTTTGCCGTTAATATCCCACTGCTGGGCAAACGCCTCCCCACTCTCTTTCCACCTCTCTGTCCAGGGCTGCCAAGGACCAATCTTAACAAATATTTCAAAAACCAACCCCTGTTAGGCTCATAAGAGGCTATACAATTTGTATGTACAATTAAATCTCCTTCATTCGGTTTAGAAACTTAAAACTTCTGGGTAAATAACAAATATCGTAATTATTAATTACTAGCGGCCTGTCCCGGCTTCGTACGGGTGGACATTTATTTATTAAACATTTGATTTTTTTCTTGCAATTAAAATAGTCTATATTAATCCGTGATAATGTAGCATTCAAATGGTGAAAGAATTTTTAAAATCGGTCCAGCAGTGCGATTCTGTAACCATCTCACTGTGAAAACTTAGGTGAAGTGAGCGTGGAGTGAGCTGTCAGTGTCATCCTGATGCTAGGGATTGATACTCTTGACAGCTCACTCTAAGCTCACTTCACGTAACTTTTCACGGTGAGATTTTTACAGAATCGATCGGCAGTACTTTTGGAGCCAATTCGTTACAAACATACATACAAATCATGCACAACAAAAAACAAAAACAAAACAAATCATGCATACAAATAATGTTTTAAAATAATGTACCAAAATATGTAGTTATTCTTTATAATATTATATAGTATAGATAAAGAGGGTGAGGGGGCATTGAAGTTCCAAGGGAATAGTCCGAAATCCATGCGGGCAAAGAGCCTATGTATAATTTTATTTTATGTTATTCTATTCGGGAAACTTAGAGCTAATATAAGCAGTGTTCTTAAAAATATGCATTCGAAGGCCTTTTACAAGTTTCCACTGATAAACAATCGAAACAAAAAAAAAGACAACAAAAAAAAGGCCGGTACAAAATACCTATAACATAAATTAGGAAATAAAATAACACGATCGATTAATATGACACAAACAATTACTTATGCGTAAAAAAGCTTTTCACCAACAAATGCTTAAGCCGAGAAACACTGGTATTGAAAATGTCCAAAGCATGTTCACTAGTTAATTAAAACTTCATGGAAATATATGTACCCTGGATTCGCATGTTCAATTTTGACTAACCAAGTAGGTATTGAGTTTCTCGCTCACCATCTTGCAAGTCAGTATGTCACGACTTCCGACAAGCACCTAGCCGGCCACTGCTACAACAAAGCTACATCAGCTAAGACTTGGAATTGCATTCCTCTAATAACATTGACGTCACCACCGCACGTCATAGCAGGCAAGACAATGGAAGGTTACGGTCGATAATGTATTTTAACGGTTAGAGTTAACGTATTTTTTGGGATGAGCGATTAATCTTCATGGAACTGACAATGTGATGAAAACATAATGAGAAAAATTACATTTAAACTTAATCATGGTTGCATTTATTGATAAACTTTGCGACGGTCTGCGATTTTGCGACTGTATCGATGCATTTAGCTTCTAAAAAAAACAACCAACTTCCAAAAAAACACAACAAAGTGAAAAATAACTTTAATTTCGGAAGTCGGTGTCGTTGATCCGTTATTTCGTTTTTTGACATCGATCAGATTGAGACATTTTATAAAACTCTTTTAACCTAGAAAACGTCCCGCAACCTCTTAAACGTTTTACACAGTAACGAAGTGTGTAACAAAGTTGCAGAAGTAATAAGTCTGCGTTTTACAGCGGGTCAGTTCGTTGCCTACAATATTTATTACACTATCAACTACATAGTTTAATTGACCTGTTTGAACATTGTTTGAAGTACCTACTTACTTAATCGTTCTGTTACAGTTGCTGGAAACAAGTTTAGTTACTCCGAAGCTCGAAGCTCCGTTGCTCCTTTGCTTTGAAGTGGTTCAGTAATTAATATGGAATAGTAAGCTTTTAAAACTGATTTTAAAGTCAGACCCTTCAACTATCAAGAAATCTCCCAGAGATCGGTAACAATAGAAAAAGTAATTGTGTCTCGTTGAATGACAGTTGAGCTAATAACTTTTATCTAAAGATTAAATATGACAGTTTGACATATTGTCTATTACAGTCCGTTCACAGTTATTCTACCGCTGTCAGCAGCAACCTAACAGCAACCTTATTAAGACGAGAATAAAGATCACAATATTCGATGATCCTACGATATACGATTCTGAAAATCTGAACACATTTTTTTTTTTTAATAACCGGCGGAAAATTTCAACACTTGGTGATTCAGGGTCATGTAATAACCTCCCCAACCGATTTCGGTCACGGTGGCCAATCTCAACGGAGATTAGCCGGGTACGCAGGAGATATTATAGTGCACAAGCGTGCGCGCAGACACTGGTGCACTCCCTCTTCCCTCACTCTCATAGTCCGATGGGACGGCAATCCGACACGACCGGAGAGAGATCAGGCGCAGGACCAACGGCTTATCGTGCTTTCCGAGGCACGGGGGTATCACACCACCAACTCCCAAACTCCGGGCTGTTACTAAGAATTTCCTAATGGAAAAACTCAATAACACTTTTCCCGACCCTGGAATCGAACCCAGGACCCCACGCTCAGCAGTCGCGCTTGCGACCACGAGACCAATGAGGCAGGTTCATGTACTGAATCCATGGTAACAGTTCAAATCTTCAGACTATATTGCACTTGAACGATATAACTTTTCAAGTTCATAATCTAACTTGCTTCCTTCTACAGGGGCCCGTGGCTAAATAATATCAGCCGCACATGTCGACCGATCAGGTTAAGCTACGCTTGCCGCGGTGGGTATGTGAATGGGTGACCATCTTTACATACCGAGACCCCTCCGTGCCTCGGAAAGCACGTTAAGCCGTAGGTCCCGGCTGTCATTCGTGGATCTATGACAGTCGTTACTGGTAGTCAGAAGCCCGAAAGTCTGACAACAGTCTTACCAAGGAGTATCGTATTATCCAGTAACTGGGTTGTGGAAGTCAGATAGGCAGTCGCTCCATGTAAAACACTGGTATTCAGCTGCATCCAGTTATACTGGAAGCTGACCCCAACGTAATTGGAAAATTACTATTTCGTAATAAAAATCTAAAGCATTGACACTCGAAAAAATGTCGTTCCAATGAAATATCTCAATAGTATTTTCACAGACAATCCAAAGTTCACTGAAACTTTCATAGAAAGATGAAACTGCAAGATACTTTCGCTATTATAACTTCTACCCTCACCTAACTTTCCATTGATAAGTTTCCAAGGAATTCACCACAAAGTTTTGTTGACTTTAGTTCCAAACACTAGTATTATACGGTGGAAACGTAAACAGAGCGTTACGAGTACTTAATACTCACATAAGCACGGATATAAGCTTCTATTTATTTATAGAATCCGAAGTACAATAAATGAGGACCAAAAAGTCTTGATACTTCCTTGATACACGGTACTACTTTCTATGATCAGAAAGTAGTTCCATGACAAAAAAAAATCTGTAAAAAAAGACATGGACTTTGTTGTTTTAGAGCTTTTAGAGCTCACCGGAGAAGTTGCCATACCAATTTCTGTCGCAATCAGCCTTGCTGTGTTCCGGTTTGAAGGGTGCCGCTGCAATTTATTTTAGATAAGTATGTAGAAGGGACGTTTTACGATGGTTTCTGGAATGTTAACGCAAATGCAATGCCTCTCGTATTGCAAATATCCATAGGTGAAAGTGACTACTTACCGTCCGCTGCCGGAGCCGCCTGCGTACTTACATAATCAGACTTTAATGTTCCCACTGCTGGGACACAGGCCTCCTCTCTTTGAGAGGGAGTGGGCTGTCCACCACGCGGGCCCAGCGCGGGTTGGTAGATGTCACATGTCTTCGAATTTTTGGTTCTAGGGCTTACCGGTTTCCTCACAATGTTTTCCTTCACCGTTTTGAGAGCAGTGGTGATGAAATAGTTTACACAAAGTAATGCGCCTGCCTGGTACGAACCCACGAGCTACAACTCGTAAGACGAGGCCATTAAAACTGGGCCACCACACCCACCACTGCTCATTTAACACCCAAATAATTTTATTAGCCCACTGCTGGGCAAAGGCCTCCCTACTCTCTTTCCACCTCTCTCTGTCCAGAGACTGAGAGAGAGCTGCCAAGGACTAATCTTTATTAAACGAGTCTAGCACATCCCGCCATCTCCCTCTGGGCCTGCCGCGATATATGATATGTGTTGGCGCCTGGTGCTACATTCATAGCAACAAGCTTCGTTTATATGAAACGCAGTAATTAGTTAGGAGTTTATTTTTTTCCTTAGTTTTTTACAAGGTACCCCACATCACATTTTATTATATTCATTTTTGCACAAGGTTGATCGCTCCACTAAAATATTGTAAAAAACCCTATTCTGTATCGAAATACAAGTATAAAACCATCTGGGGGTTTCATTTATGTCCAATACGAGACATAAAAATTGGCGACCGTGACAGGACCTTTCGCAAAACGAAAAAACTATCAAGAAATACGAAGCCCGGTCAGCTTGACCAACTAAGCTACAGATCTGCTACATCAAGAAACGACATTTTGGAGTATTTGGAGGTTCAGCCATTGCAGCCTACACCTGGTTTACGGTCTAGACACAGTGATATCAACCGAAGTCGCCGTACAGCAGCCGGCCAATGCAGCTAAGTCACCTTTCCTTGACCTCCTCACACATACCTACATTTTTCCTTACTGATCCTTTATAATTCATAAACCCCGAGATTTTACATGTGCTTATTTCATACAGATAGGTACTTAAATAACTAAAGAAGTAGTGATTAATTCCTAAAATAAATATCTACACATATGTATTTAAAAAACAAAAACTCATTGACTTAATTGTTTGATCTAAGTACCTACGTCAATGTCTTACCAGTTTGAATGACCTACTTATTTTACAAGATATACTTAGTGTCTATCACAGCTACAAGTACCTTTACATTCTAAAGTAAGTATTATTCGTTATTACCTATCAATAAATTTCACTATCTATTATCTTATTTGGAGGGAGATGCAGCTAGAATAGTGAGTAACTTAGAAGTCTCCAATTCTAATTATAGTGTTGCCTGGAAATTGCTATGTGACCGATATGATAACAAACGACAGTTAATAAGCCATCATTTGTCTTCTTTATTAAACATAAATCCAATGTCTCGCGAGTCAGATAAATCACTTCGCTTTATAGTGGACCACGTTACCAAGAACCTGAGAGCGTTGTCTGGCTTGGGGCTATGTGTTGATAATTGGGATGTTTTATTAATACATATATTGTGTTCTAAGCTAGATAACCGCACTCTTACCAAATGGGAAGAATGGCGTGGCACTTTGGATGATTTAATACCTAACTTACAACAATTTAATAAATTTCTAATTGAACGAGCAGATGTCCTTGTGTCTTTAAATCACTCTTCATCAAGCAATAATAATAATAATAATAAGGCATCGGCTTCTACGTCATCAAAGGGCACGAACAATAAAGCCGAACGTCAGCATAATAAATCTGCTACAAGTCAATCAGTTTGTCATTCTGCTTGTCAGAGTAATTCTTCATCTTCTTCAAGTTGCGGTGTTTGTCAGGGCGAACATAGAATCTACGATTGTCCTATTTTCAAGGCCAAGAGTGTGGAAGATCGTATAACTGAAGTTAATAAATTAAATCTTTGTTCAAATTGCCTAAGGTCCGGGCACATTACACGAAACTGCTACCTCAGACCTTGTCGGGAGTGTAAGAAGAAGCATAACGCTCTTTTACACGTTCCGGTAGTAACCGAAACCCCTGCTGCAGGCACCACAACTTCCGCCACAGGTACTAAAACCCCTGCTGCAGGTACCACCACCACTACTCCAGCTACCACATCATCATGTGGAACAATAGCTAACTATAATACACATGGTTCAAAACATATTCTACTATCTACTGCCTTAGTTGAGGTGTGTAACCCTACAACAAATAAAACAGAACAAGTACGTGCCTTGTTGGATTGCGGCAGTCAATCATCTTTTATGACGCAATCACTAAGAGACAAATTATCTTTATCAGGTAATTCATTATTTAAAAATCATATTAATATTGTCGGCATCGGCAATCATATTAATAATAAAGTCACTGAGAGTTGTGTGGCGCAGTTAAAATCGTTAATTAAACCGTTTCACGTCACAACAACTTTTCTAATATTACCGGAATTAACAAGTAACATTCCCAGATACACAATAAACACTCAGCAGCTGCAAATACCTACTGAGGTACACCTTGCTGACCCTAGTTTTAATCAATCCTCCGCTGTTGACCTAATCATCGGAGCAGATTTGTTTTGGGATATTCTTGGCTGCGAGCAGCGTTCTCTAGGCCCTAATAATCCCACTTTAAGGAATTCCCAATTTGGTTGGCTCATTTCAGGCCCAATAAAAATAAACGATTTAAACAATATATCCAATATCCAATATCATCATTCTTTGAATTCATCGGAAAATGATTTTAATGTAGAAATATCAAAGTTTTGGGAGCTTGAGGAAGTGCCATTAAAATCACCATTGAGTCATAATGAAAGAGTATGTGAAAAACATTTTTTAACTCACATGACACGATTAAATACCGGCAGATTTTCTGTTCGACTACCACTTATAGATTCGCCTAACTGTCTTGGAGAATCATATACACTAGCAAAGAAACGTTTTCATAGTTTAGAGAAAAGATTCCGAAGGAACCCGCAACTTAAATCACAATATGTCAATTTTATAAGAGAGTATGAACAGTTAGGTCATCTCTCACAGTCTGATGTATTAAGACCTAATATATCATATTTTTTGTGTCATCACGCCGTGTTTAAGGAAAGCAGCGAATCCACTAAAATTCGTGTTGTTTTTGATGGATCAGCTCCTACTTCATCTGGATTGTCAATCAATGATATTCTTATGATAGGTCAAAATATGCAGGACTCTCTATTCTCCATTCTAGTACGGGCTAGACAACACAAGTACCTCCTGACCGGCGATCTAGAGAAAATGTATCGCCAGGTGCAAATTAATGAGGAGGATCGAAATCTCCAGCTCATACTGTGGAGAGAAGATGAGTCCCAACCTATCAAAACGTTAAGACTAAATACTGTAACTTACGGCATGGCAAGCTCCAGCTATTTGAGTACACGTTGTCTGTGGCAACTTGGCGAAGAAAATCCAGATGAAACCATTAAAAATGTAATTCAGCACGACTTTTATGTGGATGACATGATAACTTCGAGTGATAGTGAACACGAACTAAAACATATTCTTCAAGGAGTTACCGCGGCACTTAAATTAGGTTGCTTTAATCTAAGAAAACTTAAAACGAATATAACTAGCATTTTTGACTCATGTTCTTTAGATGTTAATGAAAGGTTAACACTCAGTGAGTCTTCTAGCACCCTGGGTTTGGGCTGGGATCCGTCGACGGATACACTGCACTTTCCAATGCAGTTCCCAGTTCCTTTGGATAGCAATCGCCCAACTAAACGTTCAATATTATCCAATTTATTTAAAATTTTCGACCCCTTGGGTTTACTCAGTCCGTGTGTAGTTCAGACAAAGGTTATATTACAACAGCTTTGGCTGGAGAAATTAGGCTGGGATGATCCAATTCCTGAAAATATTGCTTTAGCCTGGGCTAAGTTTACTGATTCTCTATCCGCACTTGGGAGCCTAAAAATTCCAAGGCATGTACTCTGCGATGAGCCAATATTTATAGAACTACACTGTTTCTGTGACGCTTCCCAAAGTGCGTATGGAGCCTGTATTTATGCACGATCAGTAAACTCTGCTAATGAAGTCACTGTAAAATTATTGTGTGCTAAATCTAAGATTGCACCTACTAAACCTACAACAATCCCGCGCTTGGAGCTTTGTGCTGCGCTCTTGGCCGCTAGATTGTGTAAGGCGGTTAGAGATTCCTTGCGGTATAAGGTAAATAGTGAGGTTTATTGGAGTGATTCCAGTATTGTACTGGCATGGCTTCATTCGAGTTTTAAGAACCTTAAACCTTTTGTTGCGAATAGAGTTTCAGAAATTTGTGAGCTGACGGACGTAAATTCTTGGCGTCACGTTCCAACATCAGTTAATCCAGCTGATCTCATATCTAGGGGGGTCAGCCCTAATCATATTAAAGACAATTTGCTTTGGTGGTCAGGTCCACAATATTTATGTCAATCGGAAGACACTTGGCCTGTTTTAAATAACAATGAAGTTAATGTGAATAATTTACCGGAAACCAAACAGAATTCTGTAATTGTTAACTCAGAAACTTCAATAGAATACTTTATAAATTTTCAAAACTTTCAAAATTACGATCACTTAAAAAGAATATTTGCATACGCGATACGATATATTAATAATTTAAAATTAAAGTGTTGCAAAAAATCTATAGTTTCAGGTACTTTAAAAACAAATGAGTTACATAAGTCATTTATTAACTTGTGCCGTTTGGCACAGCAACAATCATTCCCAAGCGAATATAAAACACTCGTCAACGGCCACTCATTAAAATCTAAATCTAAACTTTTATCATTGACTCCTTTTTATTGCCCCAATGATAAATTGATTCGAGTAGGCGGTCGTATTGATTCCTCAAAATATCATCATGATAAAAAACACCCTGTGTTGCTTGATGCATCTCATCAACTCACGAAATTAATATTTCATTACGAACATATTCGTAATTTACATGCTGGCCCACAGTTGCTGCTGGGCATTATTAGAGATTACATTTGGCCTATTAATGGCCGACGTCTCGCTAGACAAACTGTTCGTCATTGCGTCAAGTGTCGGCGGTTTCAAGCTAAGCCGTTGGAACCTATAATGGGTAATTTACCTTCTCAAAGGGTTACGCCAAACTTCCCATTTACTACTGTAGGCATAGACTTCGCCGGTCCTTTTTTTATTTTAAATAGGAAAGGACGCGGTTCGAAATTAGTTAAAGGCTATCTTTGTCTTTTTGTATGTTTAACGTATAAATGTATACACCTTGAAGCTGTAAGTGATTTAACTAAAGACGCGTTTATTCTTACCTTTCGACGGTTTGTGTCGCGACGTGGAAGGCCAATGGAAGTCTTTTGCGATAATGGTCGCAATTTTGTATCTGGTGCTAAGGAGCTAAATCATTTTTTAAAGATTAACGCGGACTCTCTTTCTGATTTTGCAAGCGGGGAAGGGATCAATTTTATTTTCTCACCTTCTTACGCCCCTCATTTTGGTGGAATCTGGGAGGCCGGTGTGAAATCAGCTAAGTACCATATCAAACGTGTGATGGGCAATTCCCATTTAACTTTTGAAGAGCTGTCTACCCTTTTTGCACATGTAGAATCCATTCTGAATAGTCGTCCGCTTTGCCCGTTATCCTCCTCGCCTGATGATCTTCTTTGCCTCACCCCTGGTCACTTTCTTATTGGCCGGCCCCTCACTGCTCTTCCATCACCTGCTCTAGAGGACCGCAATTCCAATAATCTACAACGCTACCAACGAATACAACAAATTCATCAACATTTTTGGCGTCGGTGGCAGCGTGAATATATCGCTGACCTACAGCAACGTAGCAAGTGGAGAACCGATAAGTCAACCCTGAACATCGGTGATTTAGTCCTTCTGAAGGAGGATAATACGCCGCCTCTGTGTTGGAGACTGGGACGAGTGCAGAAATTATTCCCTGGATCAGACGGAGTTTCTCGAGTTGCTGATGTGAAGACCCAACGGGGAGTTGTACGGCGACCTCTAGTTCGCCTCTGCCCTCTGCCTTCATCAGATGAAATAAAGTGTTGAAACTGAAGATTTCAACGCCGGGAGGATGTTGGCGCCTGGTGCTACATTCATAGCAACAAGCTTCGTTTATATGAAACGCAGTAATTAGTTAGGAGTTTATTTTTTTCCTTAGTTTTTTACAAGGTACCCCACATCACATTTTATTATATTCATTTTTGCACAAGGTTGATCGCTCCACTAAAATATTGTAAAAAACCCTATTCTGTATCGAAATACAAGTATAAAACCATCTGGGGGTTTCATTTATGTCCAATACGAGACAATATGTTATGTAAGTTTGGCCCATTCTTCGTCTGACATTCGGCATACCCAAACATTATTTTCTAGGTCCCTTAATTACAAAAATCATAAGAAATATAGCTCAGTTCAGTACCTACTTTTGTTTCAGTTCCCTATTTCGTCAAGTATCAAGATAAGTCAGTCGATGTATAGGTACTCTATTCAGCCTTCCGTGTTATGTCGAACATATTTTTGCCCATGACATGGAAACCTTTCCCATGTCATTGCTTAACTTCTACAAATAAACATTCTGTTGCCATGGTAACTGAGTATTGATGTTACTGACAAACACTTGTTTTACCATTTGTTTTCTGTAGAAAAGACCGTGAAAAGCCAAATGAAATTGCTCACATTATGAAAACCAAGTTAAATCGAGACCTCACAATAAAAGTTTGATCGTCGGCACAGATTTGTGGTCCTAGTTTTTCCATCGAAAAAAAATCGAAAAAAAGATCCATACAAGTTCGCTTAACTCGACATAATGTATGGATCAACTATTATTTTTTCACGATTTCCGGGTTGGTCTCATAGTAAAGGTTGTTCATATGATGAGTATAATGACCCCTTTTAAGGATTGAAACGACCAAAATGTAAGGGTGTATAAATGCGAAACTGAGTTTGTTTGTCAGGCTTTCACACTAAAACAGCTGACCGGATTTTGATGAAATTTGGCAAATAGGTAGACCATGACGTGGGTTAAGATATAAACTACTTTTTAGTCTGCTAGTACGTTTCCATGGTATAATTTCCGACCTCCACGCGGGCGAAGCTGCGGGCAAAAGCTAGTCCTAATATGAAGTTCTATTCAAGCTTTCGTCGCAATACTCTGATAGCATTAGATTTCACTTTATACAAAGTGTTAAAAAATTTACCTGTAAAACTTTAAGAGATGCTTTAGTTTAGAGTTAGACCATCGAACTGAACAACTTTCACTTACGAAAAAAATCAGCTGTTTAATACATTTTGGTCAAGTAGGTATTGCAGTTTTGTATTAAACAGCTAATTTCTTTTGTGATTTCAGAGTTGGTCCCACAATGAAAGTTGTTCAGTTCGATTGTCTAAAGCACCTCTTAAAGTTTATCGGGTAAATTTTTTAACACTTTGTAAAGTCTAAATTATTCAAGACTTCCCTGTGTTAAAACTATCAACTTAGAACTTAGGAAAGAGGTTCTCAAACTACCGAAAAACATCAACTTTTCGAATTAAATTAGGTACTCGCAAGAGACCTCATTGCTCCCACCCCATAAATCTCCACGGACACCTAACAAAGGAAAACCCCGGCCTTTTCTAACAAGTAAGTAATAAACTAATCTGACAAACAGGAAAAGACAATTAAACTACAAACCTGGCCAGCCCAGTCTCAGATCAGCTTAGAGGCTTTTGGAGCAACGTCAGTAATCTGTGTTTAGGAGCGCAGTGTGGTGTTGCTAATATGGTTTATCAATTTAACGCCTAGAATACTGCGCTCCATTGCTTGTACCGGGGACTAGGTCCTTAAAAAAATCAGAGGGTGCAATATCTAAACTATTATGCTTCTAATGATAACTAATTGGTCTTGTAGTTGCAAGCGCGACTGCTGAGCCTGGGGTCCTGGGTTCGATTCCCGGGTCGGACAAAGTGTTATTGAGTTTTCCGTTAGGAATTTCTTATTAACAGTCCGGAGTTTGGAAGTTGGCGGTTTAATACCCCCGTGAAAGCACGTAAAGCTGTTCGTCCTGCGCCTGATCTCTCCCCGGTCGTGTCGGATTGCCGTCCCATCGGACTATGAGAGTATAGGAACAGAGAGTGCACCTGTGTCTGCGCGCACACTTGTGCACAATAATATCTCCTGCGTACCTGGCTAATCTCCGTTGAGATTGGCCATCGTGACCGAAATTGGTCGGGGAGCTGATAATAAGCTAATGATAACGGTAATTACTACAGATATACATTGTAGGTGATAATGACTGTGGATTATGACTCGGGAACAGAGGGTCTTCTCTCTGAGTCCGTCAACGAAGATGCCAGCCCTTCCTCAACTAGATGATCCTGCCGCAGTCATTGTTAAAAACAATGTGTACATCATCATCATCCACCGTCCGACTTTACCCACTGCTTGGCCATGGGCCTCTCTTTTCTTGTGCCAATCCTCACGCTCCTGGGTTCTACGGCCTAAGCGAGAAGTACGTATTTCGGCCGAAAATACGGGTGTTTCACGCCCCGTATCACTTACGGACATAAGATGGCCTAAACTAACAAAAAAAGGTTATTTGGAACAACTTTAAGTTTACAATTTGCAAAGGAAAACGAAGATAGCCATAAAAGTAAAATACTGGGGCGCAGCTATCAACGCGCCCAACTCAAAATATATACAAAGACATTGTTCCAGACTTTCCAAAGAAAGTTAATTAATAATTAATTGAAGAATTACATAATTTTTCAAAAGGAATAAAAAGGGAATATACTCTATGTGGAGGTTACTATGTACGAGTAGTATAAATGTAGAGTGGAGGTGGGGTGAAGTGTGTAGGTATGTGTATATGTTACGATTTTTTTTTTGTGGATGAGAAATCATCAAATAACCCCTCCCGCTCAGGGTGGAGCAGAAGGGAGTGTCAGACTCTTACTGACTAAAACCCACCCGTGTTCCTTCCTTAGCCCTTTATGTTCCGGGGCAGCGGTGACCCTTTCGGACAATCCCGCTACTCCGGCAGGCTACGGCCCTAACGGGGCTTATATGTTACGGCTAATAGCCGAAGTGCGGCTACACCTAGTTTTAGCCGGGTACAACTAGGTGCATCCTACGTCGACGGAGCCCCGCTACGTGGGGTCCAATTTCCTTGTAAAGGGCTTAAAGTAACCTAACCGAATCTAACCTCGGGGTGCACTTCGCTCGGTCTTGCATCCTACGTCGCCTATCGACTGACCGCAACCATGCAACCGATGTCACCCGAAGTACCTACACACGAACCGCATGTGGCCGGCTGCATCTAGTTGTAGGTACCCGATTACCCGGCTAAAACTAAGGCGTAGCCGCACTTCGGCCGGCTAAAACTAGGTGTAGCCGCAATTCGGCTATTATCCGTGACATATATAATAATAAATGACAACACGATTTGACAGCTGTCCCTGCTCCCGATGTGTTTTTGCCTGTCCTAATAACTAAAGGACATCATTCAAGTGTCGAACATCTTATACCCAAAAATTAAAGTGCCACAATAAAAAAGTACTATTTTCTTAAGGGAAATAACATCCTGAGCATTTTTTACTATTACAACGAAAGTCTGTAATTAAACCCCGGCGCTATTTGAGGTAGAAAATGCTAAAAATTATATGTTTATTACAAGTTTATAGTTATGTATGTAGTATGTTCAGGATATTAAATTCAATTGAAAGTAAAGTTAAGTTTTAGTTAAGTTAGGATGTAATTTTGTTAATTTATAAATAAATTGGGTATTAATTGTTATTTACTTACATATTATTTTAATTCTAAAAAAATACAGTTTCATTTTTTTAAAAAATTGGTATTTTTTAATGTTATGCTTAAAACACTTGTTATAAAAATATGCTTTTTGACATTATCAATCTAAAATAGCAGCCGGGGATTAATTATAGACTTTCGATATCCCTTGTAGCTGATAGGCATATAAAAAACGGGCGAGTTCGAACTAGGGATGAGTACGAACGAAGCCACATTAAGACCTTTACTTAAACCTTATCACGTGGAATAATGTCGTGCGCTTACTAAATTGCTACCTAGTAGTCCTCCTACAAATCAGAGGGTTCAGTAAACTACTAAGCTTATCAAATTTACGGAAATTACTTCTGGAACTCTGGATTGGCGAAAATTAGGATAAATGTTATACTTTTATTGTTCTGAGTCCAGTAGAATCGTACTGAATCGTCAATTTTAACAGCAGAAAACTACCGCCCTTTTTCTCATAGGTACATATTTGTAGATATAAAGATAGAAAGAAAGAATAGTAAATTGTTATACAAGGGTCGAAAGGAGTCAATTCCCATACGAGGTATTTAGACGCCCGAACGGAGCGAGGGCGGCTATAATCCGAGTAGGAATTTATTACTTTCACCCGTGTTAAACACTCTACTTTTCATTTCGAATATAAGGAAAGTGAAAATGATTTTATTTTCTTGTCTGCTCGCCACTTCATAAAATCATTGTATGTATTTAAGTATCTTTCTTCTGAAATTTCTGGCAAAAGATTTTCGATTACTGTTTTTGTCTCGTCTTTAACCAAATCTAGGGTCAACATTTCAGAATCTTTTGAGCTCAATTAAAATTAAATATTATCTTTATAACCAAGTTTTTTTAATTTCGGTGCAGTTTACAGAGTCAGTACCTATCCAGCCAAATTATACTATAGTGTTTTTAAATTATGGAACACACCACGTCACCGCCGCGGGCCGTCCCGCAGCGGTGACGCAGTGATAGTTATTTTTGTGTACGTTGTGACTAGTTGTGACGTACACAATAATTTAAATACGTACTTGTGACGTGACGGAGCGTCGCGATTCCGGTGAACAATTTCCTTGAAGTTTTCATAAAAATTGTTTTACTAGTCGCGTCGCGCCTGTTTGCTTTTTGTCGATTCGCACGAATTTACTCGCCCGAAACAAACGAATCGCATATTATTATTCTTTATATAGGCGACTCACACGAAGTTAATTTATTTGTGGGTGAGTCGACAACTCCAGAAATATGTATTAGGTAATTGGCACGTCATTTTGAATTGTATGCAATTTATTTATTTTTTTAAACGCAAAAAAAAATTTGATACAATGAAGTATAGAAAATGGACTTTCAGCATACAGAAGTGATAAGAGTCAAATATTATAAAATATTTACTTTTTTCTCAACTTCAGCCAAGGTCGTTCTTTGATAGAATTAGAAACACATAAATTAAAGGCTTTTCGCATTCCACGTGGAAAAATACGGAAGGGCATCCTCAACCCGGAACCTAAACCGAAAACTCCAACCAATACCAAGTAATTATACGAAGTAAAATAAACAACATATTACCATACAAAAGGCTTACGCAGTCACCAATACATTTTAACAGCAACACTTAATTAAAGCTTGGTTTCAACACAAAATAGAAAAGTACAGAAGGTCAGATCTATTCAACGAACGAAAAAGCACGCACACTAAATATCTATATCATCATCTGCCTAGCCTTTTCCCAACTATATTGGGGTTGGCTTCCAGTCTAACCGGATGCAGCTGAATACCAGTACTTTACATGGACCGACTGCCTATCTGCCCTCCACAACCCAGAAACTGGGTAATACAAAACCCATTGGTAATAAATCATGCCCGAGCCGAATTGGTCGCAGTAACTAAACCAGGGCACCCCGACCAAATGGGTTAGGTTAGGACTGTGATCAACCGCGTGCGAGCCGAGAGAGCGACGCGAAGCGAGCACTAGATACTTCCAAAGGCCAGGCGGTTAACTAAACGCCTAATTTAACCAACTGGCTGTAACATATACAACGAAAATTAGAGTTTACTCAAGCATACTAACAGTAACCGTTTCATAAGAATATGAAATTTTATTTATGGCATCTCGCAGATCAACCAGCTGAAGTAAAGTCTAAGGAACATGGATCACGTACAGCTTTACATTCGTTTAAGATATTTTGATCACCTTAAGACTTCTACGTTTTTGTGAGCTGTGTACTTTTTGTGTAGAGCCGGCCTTTTGTTGCTATCTATCTAGTGGTTGCTAGCCAGGCTTTGGCACCCTGAAAATGTCGGCTAAGGTTAGCTTTGATGTCACTATAGCCTAAATCTAGTGCACTCGAGCAGAGATTAGAGCAGCGTCGCAGTTGTACAGATTAGGAGATTATGGGGTCTGTTCACAAGATTTCTTCAGACTCACAGCTCGATATAATTATTCTTTGTTCAATTCACCTACACATTCTTTTTAGCGCGCCACCTCTGCCCCCTCATCTGAATGAACACGATAAACTCAAAAACTATCGAACGAATTTTAAACACTTTTTTCACCAATGAACGAAGTGATTCATGGGATAGGTGAATGACAATTGGCTGATTGCATGATGTTGGTGTGGATTTTCGGTCCTTGGCAAATAAACAAACACGAGTTTTATTGGCGGTCGTAAATTCAGGATTGATTTTGCTATCGCCGGATACTTAATTAGTGAGCATATTTTAAATGGAAATGTTAATTATTGATGGATAAGTGTATAATTGTTTTTCATAAACACACCGTATTTCCAGTTTAACAAGCGACAGTATTTATGTTTACTAAAGTAGAATTATTAGCTCATTTAACACTAGCTTCTGTCCGCGACTTCGTCCACGTGAAAATCTTTGTTTCTCCGGCCCACCCCGTCGCATCGAATCGCCTGTCCGCGATAATACTTCGTTTAGCATTCTTTCCGACTCATTTTCTTTTTTCTCGGCCCCAAAGAGCCCTAGCGTGATGTTAAATAGCCTTCCCCAAAAATTGGGCTATCAAATGCAAAAATAAATTTTCAAATTCGACTGGTGTTTCAGAGATTAGCGCGTTTAAACAAACAAACTCTTCAGCTTTATGCTTATGTAATACAGTTTTAACATAACTAAGTAAAAGTTAAGAGTAATAAGTTTGGTGTAGCTTAGCCGATTACCAACTCATGCATACCATATATGATTTATCAACAATGTATATACATTTAGGATTTGCCAGTATGAAACATTATTGTGTATCTGTTGGCTTTGGTCCGCAGTTGTAACATATTTACCATCTCGAATGATTTGTTGTGGATTGCAGTATGCAAATGAATAGCTTTGCTTGTTGAAGGTCAAAAGCAAAACGCCCCCGGCTGGGACAGACTAGATGCGGAAGGCGGAGGACAGGGTGATGTGGCGCAGCCTGGGAGAGGCGTATACCCATTTCTCCTGCAGTGGATTGCGATAGGCAAAGTTGATTGATTTGATTAACAATTATTGCGCCTGCTAATTCCATAGCAGGCGCATATTTGTTGACAAATGACTTGAGAATCTTACTTCTTATCTTACTCTCTCTCTATATTATAAACGCGCAAGTTTGTGAGGATGATGGATGGATGTTTGTTACTCTTTCACACAAAAACTCCTAAACGGATTTGAATGAAATTTGTCACATCACTTTTTATCCCGAAATTCCCACGGGATCGAAACTTATGCGGGTGAAATTGCGGGGCGCTGCTAATAAAATATAACTTGCGAAATTTGGGTGTATTTATGTGCACCTCCGGCTTTCACTTCGCCAAAAACAGGCGTGATATTATGTCATTTTATTACTATGGGCTTAGGTATTATGATGGTTAACGGTGTCATCATAAAATTGCCAAGTTTGTTTATGGTGTTAAACAGACTCTTAAAAGAAAGTATGATGTTTAAAGATAATAAGAAGCAAGGTATAAAGTCCCTAAAATACAGTTGAGCTACTATGACTGATGCATACATGCAGTCTGTTGGGACAGGTCAACTCAAAGCTGCAATGGCTCGTTCTTCAAAAGGCCCTTCCAGACATGGCTCTGCATTGTTAGACTAGCATAAAATCCTAATAATATGATGTTTGGACTTTAAGAACTGTTACGGTAACTGTTGTGACGTCAGTATAACGCGTTGTTCGCATGTGGCGTTGTAGATACCGCTACAAGTGTCTTATAAGATCTACTTATACAGAAATAAACATTTCATTTCTTTTGGTATATCGTATGTGTGGTGTGACTATGAATGATGTGATGGTGATGTGTGTGATGTGTGAGCAACGGTGCGGTTTATAAGAAGATGTGTGACAAAAATTGAAGAGTATGCTTAGATGATTTGGTCATGTTGTGAGGATAAATGAAAGGCTACTAACAAAAGGTATTTACAAGGCAGATGTGAGTGGAAACACCGGGAGGGGGGACGCCTTAGAAGGATAAATATAGTGACCGTATTGGTGATGTTCTTCAGTAAGGTCAAGTGCGTACTCGCAACCAACGTGAGTATATGACCAGATGTATGACCGAAAACGAGGCAAAAGGAGTATGTAAGAATCGTATTAGGTGGCGTTCTGTAGTTTCTGCCCACCCTCATGGGCACAAAACGTGAATTTATGTACGTGTATTTATAAAATAAATAAAATGTTATTTCAATTATTATTAAAAATATTATATATATTTAAATAATAATAAGTTTACAAAAAAGTGTACCTATGGTTCAGTAGTATATACGGTGACTGATAATTAGTGACCGATACTTAAACACGTGATTGTACTCATGATAACAAACAACTTTTACTATGGGACCAAACCTGAAATTGTGAAAAAAAATCTGCTGTTCAGTCATTTATGTTCGTCTAACTGGTCAAAATGTAGGTTCTGAACAGCAGATTTTTTTTTCGCGAATTCAGGTTTGTTCCCATAGTAAAAGTTATTTGTTATCATGAGTACAATCACGTGTTTAGGTATCGGTCACTAATTACCAGTCACCCTATATATTAATCTAGGCCTATAATATAATTATAATAATCTGGATATAAACTATGGTATGGCAAATATGAGATTACAGGCAAAAATAGAACTCTGAGGGTAATATAGTGCGTTGCCTAATCTAGGTTTATTTAAACCTGTGTTTCGGCCATCTCTCAACGAAAGCACTTATTAAATAGGACAGTCAGTGAATTAAAATAATATATATTTTCAGTATCTAAGCAGATACATTTTGCGTAACCTTATTATAAACTAGTCTTATGGGACGTATTTATATCTAGTCAGCTACTTTAGTTCAGCACTTCTAGTAGTTCTCTCGTGTCCGAGTAATTTAGTTTTGCTAAATAATGGAATAACATTATACTACACCTATTATAAACTTACATTAAATAATATGGTATACAATTTTAAGCATGTTGAAATTTGTTTAAATGTTGTCGGCTACACGCTGAAATAAATAAATAAACCCTACCTACTAGTAATCTATGTTCTATATATATTATTGGTTTGGTTTCCGCACTTAGTCTTTCAAGTGGCCCATTGTGCGTGGGCCATGGCGGCCGTCGGTGGTTATTCCAACCAGCCCACCTCGTTCCAGAAGCTGATTAGGGCTCCTGGTCTGGTGAGAACATCTGTGCACGATCTGGGTGTCTCGAGGGTTTCTGACCTAATCTGGGTGACGCCTGTGCACTCAAAGAGCACATGCGCAACGGTCTCATCACCACGCAGGCCCTGCAGAGGGGACTGTCCGTTATGTGTGGAAGTGTTTGTTTAGCGAGCAGTGTCCCGTGATGGTCCACGTCACCAGGCGCAGGCTTTTCCTGTCCAGGCGTAGGAAACGTTTGATGATGGCATGGCTTCCTTGGACTGCCTGCAGCCCGGTGACGACGTCCAACAGCTCTCTGCTTGTGTGTGGGCTCCTGTAGCCACCTGCGTAGTTGGTTGAAGGGGATGGGCACGACAGATTCCGGTCCACAGACTGACGTACTGGATGCCCTTCTGGCCAGCTCGTCAGCTGCGTGTAACACACACGAGAAATTTAAGTTAACTAAACAATTTCTGGCGTTGATTAAAATACGTATACATGAGTGCGTTTAAATTACAAACACTAAAACTCCAATATTTTGTCAAATTTCCAAAAGTTTATCTAGCATAAAGCTCTGCTTTACGAAATACATTGTTCTTTATAAGGCGCAGGTCTCACAGAGGGCGGAGTCGAACTAGGCGAACTCTTAACTTTTATTGGTTGAATATAAGGCTTTTGGATACTTTGTATGTGTGTATTTTATGTGCGTTTTGTTTGTGCAGAAGAAACATTTATTTATTTATTTATTGAAACCACAATTATAACATCTTTACAGAATCATCCAAGGCGATGTTACAAGTCACCATATCTTTTACAAAAATAAAATAAAATCACCTGCCATGTATGCAAAATTGCAACAACGTTATAACGCTGTTGCAACCACGCCCACATGGCTTGAATCAATCATTGAAAAAGGTCTGTTTGCCTTTTTGTTAGCTATCTTTACGAATCATTTTCCATGACAAAATCGAGGATCGAAGGAGCTCAGTTTATAAACGTAGTTTCCTCAAGAGTAAACGATTGGCGTAAAAAGATAAAAAGATCCAGTCTTTTTTGCTTGAATACTCGTCCTAGGTTTGAAATAATAGGCTGAGCTAAAACTTTGACCGACTTATCAGTCATCTATACACTGTATTCTGCACAAACTAATTATATTGAGGTATTCCACTCAGAGCACTGATTTCAACCACACTTGGACATTACAAGTAAAAAATCAAAATATTTTGTTTCACATAAACCTACATGGGCACATATAACGTCAAAATCTATGTGCATTGTTCCAATTGGTTGTTTCCTATGGAGAAGAGCAAACAAGGTACGCGGCCACGGTTACTCTTTTAAAAAGTAATTTTGTTTTACAATGTCTTTTTAAATTACATTGTTTATAGTCCCATACTTATTCCATTATACTTACCTTGGACAGATTGTTCAGCTAGGTAGGTCTAACTTTGAGAAAGAGGTCGCCCGAAGAATCCAACTTGGATGGGCAGCGTTCGGGAAGCTACGTGAAATATTCTCATCGGGAATCCCACAGTGCCTAAGACTAGGGTGTTTAACCAGTGTGCGTTGCCAGTGATGACATATGGCACTGAGATGTGGTCTTTAACTGCTGGCCTTTTAGAGAGACTGAGAGTCACTCAACGAGCAATGGAAAGAGCTATGCTCGGAGTTTCTTTGCGTGATAAAATCCGGAACGAGGATATTCGACGAAGAACCAGAGTCACTCACATAGCTCTTAAAATTTGCAAGTTGAAGTGGCAATGGGCAGGCCACATCGCTCGTAGAACTGATACCCGATGGGGAAATAAAGTTCTTGAGTGGCGACCACGAACCGGAAGACGCAGCGTAGGCAGGCCTCCCGCTAGGTGGACTGACGACATCGTGAGAGTCGCGGGCAACCGATGGATGCAAGTGGCGGATTGTCGTTCGGCGTGGTGGTCTAAGGGGGAGGCCTTTGTTCAGCAGTGGACGTCTTTCGGCTGATGATGATGATGGCTTATTCAGTGTGCACTAATAAAAAGTTGAAATTAGTACATTATCTCAGTAGTAAATGGGCAAGGCAGCTGGTAAATTCGTGGTGCGCGAAAAAACCTCTCCTAGAGCAGTGAAAGGTTTCGGAGTTCTACAGGAAAAAGAGGAGGCCCGTGTCCCAGCAGTGGGAACAGTATACGCTGATTATACTGAAAAAACCTTTCTCTTCGTTTTGGTTCAATCACCGTAAATCACTTTAAATCTTCTCTGACATCGCTCCCGCTCCGCTTACAATGCGATTTGCGACTAATTGTCTCATAAACAAGAGCGCACACGGAAAGTTGAGCGGTTTAATTGGACATGGTACCACAATAGCTTCGTATGGAACATATCTACCCAGTCTACCCACCAGTAAATTTTGCAGCGCAAAGTTTAATAAGAGAGGAAAAGTTTAATTGAATTCGTTTAATTCTGCTGTTTATGTACTCGTGTGTGTGTGTGTATTATGAAAAGAATAAGATAAGTGTGCAAAATTGAAAGAATCTTTTTCTATGTATTTATGTGACGTAAAAATGATAACAACAGATTTTTATTTATTGTTGAATGGGCTCGCTCTTGACCTCGATCACTCCTGATGGAAAGCGACAGATGAGGTATATGATGGAACGAGCGAGCCCAGAAGATGCCTAAGGTACTAGAACTCCCACGCATCGACGAAACACAGCAGGCTGCTTGACGAGAGGAGTGCTTGCTTGACGAGTGGGAGGCTGGTCGCAAACCAGGTGGTCGTTAGCCCTACCACCGCAAGGGAAGAATGGGTCATTCAAATAAGGTGTTAGGTGTGACTGTCCAGGATGCACCGAGCGCTCGGTTCAGTTGAGTAGCTGGCGGAATAAACTGCGCTACACGAGGAAGCTTCATCATGCATCCCAAAAATTTACTAATTTAGATCACTGTTTTGTGAGGATAACATTTGAAAAATATAACCGATAGATAAAATCACGTAGGTAGTCTCCGCAGGGATGTGTGGGAATAGAGGTGCGCTTGTTTTTTTTTTTTTGTTTTCGGGGGGAAACCTTCAAAAGGCACCCGACCTCCGGGGAAGGAAGGTCGGGAGTGTCGAATTTTTACCTCACTAAAACAACCCCACAGCACATAGGAGTGATCCCGGTTCCTTTTAAAAGACGAATTCCGGAACCTATAAGGCACATTCCTGAAGACAAAAAAAGATATACACCTACCGTTTTTATTTTTCTTTCCAGACAGCCCTAGTACTCGGTCAAGCGGCGTAGGAATGTTGCGGACGAGAATGGACTCAAAGTAATAACAACTCTCAAGCGCGGCGATTAAGTGCAATTTAGCTAGCGCGTTGGCAAGGAAGTGATTTTGTAGGCTTTTATAAAAGCGGCTTTCTTGTTTAGTACTATTAGTTATTCTGTGCCTGGGGTCACTTGGTGGGCGGACAGAGACAGACAGAGGTGTATCTATAGTACACCAAAATTTCGCCGGTAATGTTTTCAGTCCCGTGTAAAAGGGGGCGAGCCTATTTCCTTCAACCGATTACAGATCCTGACACCGAGCTGCTACCAAAAAATGGAAAACCTAATAAAACTTTACCCGACCCGGGAATCGAACCCAGGACCCGATGCATTGTAGATTATTAAAGGTATTATTGTCCTACTAGCTGCGCCCCGTGGTTTCACCCGCGTAATTGTCGATCCCGTCGGAATATCGGGATAAAAAGTGACCTATATGTTAATCCAAGGTGTCAGCTACCTTCATATAAAATTTTATCAAAATTGGTCCAACTGTTTGAGCGTGAAAAAGTAACAAACATATAAACACACACACCCTCACACACATTCACAAACTTTCCCCTTTATAATATTAGGGTGATAGATCGACAATAGAATAAGTCTATAGTTTGTTTTGTGCATTTTCGTTTAGAACTTCAATTTAATTTCTAAGTTAGTGTAAGGATTGTGGTTGAGTTTTCAATTACAAAAATATTTATATATTTTTATAGACACATAACTTACATAAACTCAGGCCTTCTTTCCATGGGAATAGCGAGAAACTACAGAAGACCTCCTGCTCAAAGCAAATGTATTGGCGTAGCTCCTATGGTTGTAGATTTCACGCCAATATATTCGCCTAGGTATAAAACTAGCCATTATGTAATCACATTCTATATTCACAAAACTCTAGAGCTTTAGATATCCATTGCACAGAGTGCTCCCCAAGGCAGAGGCATCAGCACACAGTAGTCGGTAATGCACATTGTTTCATTTCGCGACGTAACCATGCAGAAAACTGTAGTTTTGCCAAATATTTTATTTGGAACATACTGCAGTGAATTGCGCACTGTCACGCGATCCAGTAAATAACGCTGTGGAAAAATATTATGGGGATAAAATTGTTTTCGTCGCATTCGTGGGTAGGGTTATTGTACTTTAGTAAATGAAGTATATGTATAGTATCTGTTAATGTATCCAACCTTATTTATTTTAGGTATGGTAGCATATTCATATATATTTATTTGCATTCCATAATGTAGTAGAGGTGTTACAATGGCTTAAAGCTAGCAATTATGGACCCTGTAGGGCAAGCAAGAAGTATAAAATCTAATATATAAAATTCTCGTGTCGCGGTGTTTGTGGTTAAACTCCTCCGAAACGGCTGGACCGATTTGTATGAAATTTTGTGTGCATATCGGGTAGGTCTGAGAATCTGCTACTATTTATTATTTTTTTTTGCAAAACGACGTTTGCGGGGTCAGCTAGTATTATATATATTTAGGACACAAATTAACAATAAGCAATTTTTATTAAAATATGTTATTAACATTAAATAACTAAATGTAACATTTTGTTTTATTGAGATCAGCCTGTTATAGGTTGTGGTACCTACATAATAATTATTTGGTGAGGTTATCAAACATATGCCTATCATATTATATAATATTTATCTGAGTATGTATGAATGTATCTATGAGTAACTGTGTGTGGTGTCTACTATAAGCTAAGGGTTAGAAGGGATCTTGCACTCACCTCATATACAGGCTGTCCCTGGAAGTGTGGATCAAATCAAATAAGGGCGTGGGCAGTCATTTCCAAACTTTTTGATCCTGAGAATGTTGGTGAATTTTTTTACGGTTCAAAAGTTATGTTATTTTCAATCACTTTGCATAGTGCTCAATTTGCATAGTAGTCAATTTAAGTTTTTAGACAGCCCTGATAGTTTTTTTTAATGATTTTTTTTCTTTGAGCACTATGCGAAACGACTGAAAAAAATTGGTCACAACTTTTGAACCGTAAAATAATTCTCAATCATCAATCATTCTCAGGATTAAAAAGTTTGGAAATCACCTTGCCCACGCCCCTATTCGATTTGATCCATACTTCCAGGGACACCCTGTATATTTAAGTTACTGAGTGGGAAGGTGCGTAATGCAGTTATTTTAGGGCTGGTGAGTCTGTGCGTTCCGGATAGTCGGTGAGTATGGCGACGACGGTAGCCGCTACTGATAGTGGTACCCGCTCGGACCAACCTTTTATGTGAGGCGCCCCTGACGCGTGCACTCCGCACGCTCAGGTTGAGCGTAGCGAGATTAGTGAGTGGGACGGACTTATAGGAACAGGGTGTAAAATTCACTCATCCTCCATAGAAAAGGGAGGATCCACTGACCACACGGGTGTTGTCTGGCGGGCAACTACCCAATGATTCATTTTTTTTTTTTTGAGAATGGCATCTCGCAGTTCAATCTGTAGGAGGTTGTCGACTGCTTAACCGGGCTTTCCTGTGGATGCCTAAGTTAAGGCATCCAGCCTGGGCTTAAAAACTAAGCGACTTACGCTAAGGGCACCCCCTGTGGGGTTCGGACCTCGGCTTAGGGCGTCGCTGGAAGAGGGCAGCAAGGGACAGGCTGGATCGGAATTAAACCCAATAATTCATTTTTTTTTTTTTGAGAATGGCATCTGGCAGTTCAACCTGTAGTAGGTTGTCGACTGCTTAACCGGACTAACCCAATAATTCATGTCGGGCCGTTGTATATATACTAGTTACGTGGTAAACTCTGCTTGCGAGATGTAGGATTTTGCGTGACGTCATTATGACGCGTAGTTCGCATGTGACGTTGTACTACATACCGTTACAGACTTATTCTGTTGTTCTCCGAGTGAATTCACAAGGAATTATTTATAATAAGTTATGGATTTTAGTATAATTTAAGTTAGGATAAGCGCATTTACCGCATTGGGTTATATCATGTATGGGTGAAACATGTAAATAAATATATTATGTTAGTATGTTTATAGTTTAGGTGACAACTCAACTTTGTGTAGACGGTGTGAGCTCTGAATTTTGCCTTTATTATAATAAAAACATTCAGCACGAGAGTGAGAAAATAAATGGCTAAAGCTATAAAAGCTGCATTATCCTCATTATTTATGTTCTTTGCACTTGTTTTATAATTAATATTTATAAAGATAAGTAAATATTTTATTGCATGTATGTAAGTGGTACGCCTATGTAAGTGGTATTTATTGCATTATATATGTAAATGGTACACCACAGATTACCTGCAGCATTGTCTCTCCTTTCTCTCTAAATCCATCCAAAGGTTTTCTTTAAAATATAGTTTTTAGTGATAAGACCGGCCATTGTGTCACCCCTTCAATTTACTTATCTGTAATATTTATGGTGTACATAATAAAGAGTATTCTATTCTATTCTCTGAAACACAATAAAGAACATCATATAGTTCAGATGGCGTTTAAACGTCATCCCGTTATCCTATTTACAGAATAAACAATTTCATTTACCACGTGAAAATAACCCCGAATGTATTCACAGTTTTATTGAAAACAGATATTCAGAGGTCAATTAACAACATTTAAATATTTAAAATATTACCTTTCCGCTCGACAGCAGAATTCAATGTTAATTGATTTCAATTCAATTGAACTGTATCGGAATGAACCTTTTAATTACATTTTATGTTTTCAATTGGTTTCGTTGCTAGGAAAGCAAACAATTGATCAATGCTTTTATTGTTTGATGATTTAATTTACCGTTTTATCAGAACATTCAGAAATTAAATTGTATCATCGTCCGTTCTCAAAGCTGTGAAATATTCGTACTGCCATCACAATAGCAGCAGTGCAATTCTGTAACCATCTCACCGTGAAAACTTAGGTGAAGTGAGCGTGAGTGAACTGTCAATGTCATCCTGATGCTAGGGATTGATTCTCTTGACAGCTCACTCTAAACTCACTTCACCTAACTTTTCACGGTGAGATTTTTACAGAATCGATCGGCTGGTTTAGCAGCTTGTAATCAGTATTTTGAAGGCATTCCAAGTTTATTTGAAGTTTAAGGAGTTTGTAAGCAAACTGTCGTAACTCCTATGAGAGAGTTCTTATTTAAAACTTAGTGTTTTATACAAAGTTTAACTGGGCGAACTTGTTCAAAATTCTCACTGCCTCCACAAAGGTACTTATCTACCTAGGCTCTCTTTTGAATATCTTGAAGTGTTTCCGACACTTTAAGACTTCTAATTGAGCCTGCCAAGAAATCGCACAACTCGCTATTTAAACATTCTACTCAGGTAAGAACCCTTAAATTATTATTATCAAATCTCTAAAATATAGAGTATCTATGTAGTTGCCTCAAGATACCACGAAGCCCAGAAACCACAGACATTTGTGTGAGCAATACAAGCCTAACACTTCACCCCGTAACGACTTCAGGGACCAACTAAATAGGGTTTGAGGGGAGAAATAGGGTTGTAGAGATTGTTGGGGGTTAAAATTAACGCCTTCCGCGATGAGAGAGGGTTTATCTCAACCGCTTTATTTCGTGGCCTTGGAAATAAGAAGCCGAGCGTTTCCTTTAATCGTTTTAGTAGCCAATTTCTTCGGGAAGAAAAATGTGACTTGTTTAATAAATGACGGGATGGGAAGGGTTTTTAAAAGGAAAAGTTAAAGAATTTATAGGGAAATATACAGATTTGATAAGCGTGAATAAAGTCACAATAGTGAAAGAAATTTTAAAATTTTATTGAGTTCACTGTTTAAACTTTGAATCCTGCGATACACAAAGTTGGCCACGCGGTGTTCTGTAGCTTATAACTACTCCCATGGGACATACAAGAATATACACAACCTTTATTATTTGGCTTTACGCTTATTTCCATTTTTTCATACCGAATATTATATACAGAGTATCCAGTGGCAGATTTCAAAGTTTGAACAAACGTAATTTCTAAACGCAACACGTTAGAGTAGCGCGGGGGGTGTCGTTGAAAGCGTAAGCTCTGCGGATTTTTTAACTGCCATGGTGCGGTGGTGTGGGGTGCACCGCGCTTTTGCCATTGAGGCGTACCTACATTTCAAGTGCATTTTTGCTTACTGAAACACATCCTCGACTTAGTACGTAATCGTTACGATATTCGTCGATTACGTAATGGACCATCGATCAACCTTATTTAGTCTTAGTTAGCAAAGTTCAGAGCTACAGGATCAACATTAAACAGCCCCCGACCAGGACCAGCGGTAGCCACAGACGAAAATATTGAAAGTGTTATAAGGTTTATGTGACCGAAAATCCCCGTTTATCACTTCGTGCACGTTCATCGATATTAGGAATTACGAAATCAACCTTACAGGTAATGCGAAAAAAAATCAAGTTCCATTCGTATAAAATTCAAATCGTTCTAGATTAACACGATTCAGTCGCTCTGTAAAAGCGTTTTTGAAATCATGCGTGCTAGAGTTGACGAGTGTGCTAGGCTCGATGATCAACATTTGGAGAACGTGGTTTTCAAAAATAAAATCCGCATATATTGTTTTTAAATAACAATACCTAAACATTATTTGCATTCGAGGTGTAGTTTTTTTTTAATTTTTCGAACTTTGAATTCTGCCACTGGATACCCTGTATATCATATCAAGTCTCTTAACACTTAGTAAAGTACTCTTAGCACGACCTACACAAGTTTTTCGGCCGATTTTCACAGCTTAAAAAACCCAATAAAACTTGTCGAAATACATAATTATGTTAATTAACAGTAACAACTTTATACGTATTTTAGTGTGTCTGAACCCCAAATTAAATTAGTATGGGAGAACAACTTTGGGCAGTTTTAACCGCTGATGTAAATTAGTCCTTAAAGGGATTAGTTTGACACAGATTCACCGTTTAAAGGATTACTTATTATAAAATCGGTTTCAATTTCGAGTTGTTTCGTGTGTTTAGGAAATTTGTGCTTGGTTAACATGTTATCATTGCGGCTGTGTTACCCGAACGGATAGACAGAGGTGTACTGTGGGTGTGTGTATTTCTTATTGTGTAATTTATATAATACTAGCAGCGTCTCGCGGTTTTATCCGCGTTTGTTTCGATCCCGTGGGAATATCGAGATAAAAAGTACCCTATGTGTTAATCCTGGTTATAAACTATCTGTTTGCCAAATTTCACCCAAATCCGTTCAGCAGTTTGTGCGTGATTGTGTAACAAACATCCAAACATCTTCACAAACTTTCACATTTATAATATAGGTACTAGCAGCGCCCCGCGGTTTCACCCGCATAAGTGTCGATCCCGTGGTAATATCGACATAAAAGTATCCTATGTGTTATTCTGATATATAATCTATATTACTGTAAAGATTCATCAAAATCCGTTCAATAGTTTTTGCGTGAAAGAGTAACAAACATTCATCCATCCATCCTCACAAACTTTCGCATTTATAATATTAGTAGGATAGTAGGATATTAGTAGGATAGTAGGAAGTAGGATCATCTTATACTGCACCAGTTGACTCCATCACGTCAACTGACGGCTGTTGCTGAAAACCAGCGCTGGGGCTCAGTCTCGCATAGGATCGTAGTACTACACTGCGCGAATGGCCGTTTTGCGTGAACGTGACGCATATTTTCCCTTGTTCTTTTTTGTGTTTGTGTTCTTTCTCTGCGTCATGTTTACCACAAATAAACGTATTTGCTTTCTTTTTTTTTTACATTTAGCCAATCATGATCCATGAAAACTTTTATGCTTTTAGTGGAGTCAACTGACCGTTCCATAATTTCTAAATAAGGTCGACGAAATTGATTTATAAATATTTTAGAGGGTAATTAAACCCAAACCAGATTAAAAACTTGGTAAGTACTTTGGATAAGTATCAGCTTCTGAGTAAATTAGAAAAGGGTTTATTAAATCAAAACTTTTAACTAAAACTTGTTCAGTATGTGGCAAAAATGGTTTTATTTTACCTCATTTGACCTTCTCGCTACCTTACAAAAGTTTCAACCTTAAATTAATCCTATTAATATTAAACTTTCACATTTTAAAGTTTGTGAAGATGTTTGCATGTTTGTTACTCAATCACGCACAAACGGCTGAACGGATTTGGATGAAATTTGGCACACAGATAGTTTATAACCAGGACTAACACATAGGATAATTTTTATCCCGATATTCCCACGGGATCGAAACTAACGCGTTTGAAACCGCGGGCCGCTGCTAGTTTAAAATACAGCCGGTCGATTCTGTAAAAATCTCACCGTGATAATGTAGTTGAAGTGAGCGTGAAGTGAGCTATCAATAGTGGGAATCCCTAACATCGGGTGGAGTGACAGCTCACTTCGCCTAAGTTTTCACGGTGAGATTTTTACAGAACAGCACTGCAGGTAAACGTTGCCAGAGAAGACAGCGTAGAGAAAGATGTGGAAAACGATATATAGACCGTTGCTTGATGTATTTTTTTTTCCGCTATAAAACCTGCAAAATTTAAATTAAAGTAAACAAAGCGGGTAATTTATATTGTTTTTTATTCAATAATAACAAACCCAGGCATCGAAACCGCACCATTTTTTATTCGACAGCAAAAAATCGATAATTTGTACTACATACAAATTAAAGTGAAATTATCGAAATGTGTGTTATACTTATAACGTTTGAACTAGTGGACAGTATGTAGGTAATAGGTAATACGGCCTGGGGGCCTACCACCACCTCTTATAGCAGTATTATTTTAATCTTACTTCAGTGTGGGAAAGAGATGGAGCTGCATGTCCTGTATTGCTCCATCTCTTTCCCACACTGAAGTAAGATTAAGATAATCACTGTGTATGTTTCGTTATTAATTTTATTTTAAGTATTAGTCATAGTGTCATTTTTATTTCTATAAGCATGTTTTTGATTTTGTTTTTATAACGGCACCTGGTTTTTTATATTATATACATGTTAACCCAGTGTTGAACTTCTGTGTGTTGTGCTGATTTTTGTGTGCGCCAAATAAATGGTTTATCTATCTATCTATCTATAATACTGCTATAAGAGTGGTGGTAGGCCCCCTGGCGTCCGCAACTCCACGTCAATGCGCGTATTTTGCGTACGGAGAGAGAGAGTAACAGAACATTCAAAATAAAACATTCTAACACTAATTCACAAACTCCTACTTCATTACCGAACAAGCTGTCATAATCAACAGGAGTATCCCTTAATTTCATTATTGAAGTTGGCTTCTTAGTCGATTCGGACGAATTTACTCGCCCGAATCGGGTGAATCGTCCCGACAACTGCAGAAATATGGATTAGGCAAGTGGTACATTTTGAATTTTATACAATGAAGATAAGAAAAAGTACACGTTTTAATATTTAACTCGAATTATAACTTCTGTGCGCTAGTGTTCTTTTTTCTATACTTTATTGCATAAACTTAAAAAAGTGTCAAATTTCGTGCGAGAAAAAATAATATTATTTAAAAGTGACGATTCGTCCGTTTCGGGCGAGTAAATGAATTTACTCGCCCGAAACGGACGAATCGTCACTTATAAGCCCTTAAGTTGAGTCGTTTGTAATTCGCGGTTCCTGATTAAAACTGATTAAGATGCTACTTCAAGTTTGTTGCAGTAATATTAAATTAATTACTGGTTATCTTAAACTTCAGTTATTAGAAAAGGGGAGCCGACATGGTGCATTAATTTATTGTCTCTGTTGGAGAACCTGACTTTTTAACTTTAGCTAATTAAATGAGAGTTGCTGAATATATCCTAACTTAAAATTATTTTATATTTACTTAATGTTTTTAAAGAATGCTACTATTCATATTGTATTAGAAAAAAAACAAAATAAAGAATATACTTTTATTTGCGGTAAACAATACGAGAAGAAAGTAAGAACAAGTTGGGGGGAAATATGCGTCACATCCACGCAAAACGGCCATCGCTCAGCATAATGCTACGACCCGATGCGAGACCGAGCAGGCCCAGTTTTCAGCTACAGAAATTGTTGAGTACGACGCGACGGGCCCATTTTAACTTTATATCTATTAAATTGAGCACTTTCACAAGAACCTGGCAGTATCATCACAACGCTAATATTTTCTCATTGTTTGTCTTATTTCGTTGTAGTATATTCATTTATTTATGTATATTTATTTGTGCTTATATTTATACTAGCTGACCCCGCAAACGTCGTTTTGCAAAAAAAAAATAGATAGTAGCCGATTCTCAGACCTACCCGATATGGACACAAAATTTCATGCATCGGTCCAGCCGTTTCGGAGGAGTATGTTAACTAACACTGTGACACGAGAATTTTATATATTAAAGAAGATGTAATTAGGTATATATTATATTTATAGTTTAAAAAAGTATCTGCGTATCTTTATATTTAAAATATATATTCCTAAATTTTCATAATTGCACCTACTACTGTTTGTCTCTGCATCACCCAAAGGTTGACTGGTAGAAAATGCCTATGGCATTAAGTCCGCCTCTGTACATTTATGTGCTTGAAGTATTAAATAAATAAATAAACTATGATTATGATCTTATAAAACACGTGATATGCAATAAAGAATTAAATTGAAGTGATAGATATGTGTTTGCTATTCCAGCGTATGGCACTCGTGGGTGCCAGCTGAAAATCGTCTGATGGTACACCTTGTGTTCTTATCTGATATTATGCTGAGCTGAGACCCTTTTGGCATTATAATCTTTGCTTTCTGTTTTTATAGTTTTAAGGTGTATTTATTTTGCTGTAATGCCTTTTATTTCTTCCTTTCTGATAGGCTTTTACTAAGTTGTACTCTTGAATATCAACAACTATAGTTTTTAGGGAGCAGCTGATATTGGCTGAGGGTATGCGGGGTGTAGCTGAATAGCAGTATTTATTAAAAACAAAACTAATTATCTTTGGTCTGGTGCTAAAAGGGCCAAAGTCCATTTTTGTGAGAAATATGAAGTATGATTTTACTGCCAAAATTTTGTTTGAACATGATAATTTATTAAATGTGAGCTAAATGGGCCTACGACTAACGACAATAAAGTTATTTTTTAAATTAATATTGTCGTTACACTTGGCCCTTTTAGCACACATTTAATAAAGAATCATATTCAAAAAAAATTCTCATCAAAACGGACTTTGGCCCTTTCAGCACCAGGCCACAGATATATTGGACGAATATTATCAACGCATAATATTTTTTTAAATCCACGCCGTTCCGTAGAGTTGTGTTTCATGTAAATACTCTGTGAAATATCAACCCAACCATTATCACTTTGCCAGTAACACAACTCTATTATCAGCAATATCAAGCAATATATTTAATTAACACTGCAGTGGAAGTACAAAAGCGTGCATCAAACACAATTGAACATTATAATTACTGAACTACCCGCATTAATCGCAGAACAATAGTCGCGTTCAAAGCCAATGTCGTATTGTTAGTCTGTTATACTTGTTCTGAATGTGTGGTTATGGTACGTCTGGTTAAAATGAGGTTTAATTGAAACGAAAAATGAAATTATGATGACAAAATGGAATACTTGGAATGGCTATTGGGCAAAGTTTAACTCTTTTTGTTAATCTAACTGTCACTTGTTTTATAAACTCTCAATTTTTTCCATAGAGATAGGTAGAATATCCAGAACTGGATTTTCCTTTTGTTTCGTTTACGTTACATCAGAGGGGTAATTGCGTACTCTGTCTTATCCTACTTCCTACTAATATTATAAATGCGAAAGTTTGTGAGGATGGATGGATGGATGTTTGTTACTCTTGCACGCAAAAACTACAGAACGGATTTTGATGAAACTTTACAGTAATATAGTTTATACATCAGAATAACACATAGGACACTTTTTATCCCGATATTCCCACGGGATCAAAACTTACGCGGGTGAAACCGCGGGGCGCAGCTAGTCCACTATAAACTTTCTCATTCCGGTCTCAGCAACAAAATATACTTACAAGGTTTATTGAAATTTCGTTATTTAATTTTGAAAAACATGAAACGTTTGTTTTCTCTTGACTGTGCTTAGCTGTCAAAAAGAGTAACCTAGCTAACGAGGATAAGACAGAGATTAAAACAGAAGAAGAACTAGCGGAGGACTCGGGGAGGGGGCAGAGGAGGCCTGTGTGTCAGCAATGAGAACATTATAGGCTGATTATGCTCTGTGCAACCGGTAAAATTTCGGGCTGTTTAGCATATACACCAAGTGCATACTGAACAATCACTGACAATTGTACGAGTTTGGTAATGGCGACAAAGTGAACGCATGTAGTATTATGCCAAATGCAGTTCTGTAGGAATTTTGTAGTTACAATACAACAGATTTTTTGTACTTAATAGGCAAATAATTGAATACTTTTTAATTATTTGAATATACATTGTGTAGGAGTTAAGAAGCAATTGCTATTTTTTTAACATTAATTATTTAATTTGCAATACATTATTATATGTTACTGGTTTTCTCGACAAAGCCGGAAGTGACGTAAAAAGCCATATGACTAAATAAACTCTGCTATAATTATCACTAGAGGCTGATTATTCCATCGCCAGATAACTTTTATACGAGGAATAAAATTGACGTTTGACAGTTTTTGTATGAAATGACTGTCAAAATTTCAAAATTATTTCTCGAATAAAGTTATGAAATGATTAAAGTTCGTGCGATTTCTGCTTGAATAAAGCACAAATTATTTGGTTTCTATGATTTGGGCTTAAAAAGGGATGTGAACAATGCAGTATCGTGGATAATGACGTCACATCATGGCCGCGACAGTATTGGTCAATTGAACTGTAGTAGAAAATTGTTGGAGTTTAATTGCTCTCACTGGTAAAAAAGTCTTGTTTAGAATGGAAGTTTAATCAAATTTTTAAGTTACACGCAGCGCCAAATTTGACTTTTAATACTTTTCTTAGGTTTATATTACTGTCTCATATTGATTAAGAAAGAAAGAAAAATAGGTTTATTTGTCACAGAAACACGTGCAAACAAAAAGACTAGATTAAGTAAATAAAAAATACCTGCGTATTTCCCTATTGTGTTCTATGGAAACAAAAAGCTAAAATGAAAAGAGTAAAATTATAAAAGAGGCAAGGAATCAATATAAACTTTTTTACAACTAGGTCTGCTAAAATCACTATTATTTACTGAAAAATCTCTATTTGAAAGAAAAATATTCACCTCTTTACCAATTACTAAGTAATTCACAAAGACTACTAAAGTTTTTCAAAGAATTCTGCACCTACTTGAAATACTTCCATAAATAAACACAACTCATACGTGAAATACCCTAAACAATTCTTCTTTAAGATTTCCCGCATACTTGAGCCATATAAAGGAAAACGGATGTATTTTCCAAGCAGTTTTCAGCACCTCGCTGTAAAATATGCAAATGTAATGCACTACGGTGTGTTCGTCTAAAAATTCTAGTATTTCAAACGGAAAACCTCGTGTTTAAATGAAAAGACTACAAACGCTATAAAGAGGAATGAATTTCCGGACGACAAAATTACGGAATAACAAGGGATCCTGTTAGGAGCTAGGGTTGGTACAGAAATACATATGCATATTTAGGTCTACATTATTATAAAGAAACATTACTGGTTTCGAAGCAATTAAACAAATCGCTGGTAACTAGTAAAAGTAGGTAACCACTCTAGTGGAACCAATCAACTTTGGAATTCCTCAAGGTAATACTCTTGGTCCGACTATTTTCGCCTTCTATATGAGAAGAGATAAAGTGATGCTTGAAAAGCCCTTTTAGTTCCCGACAGATCTGCTATACCTACAATGAATTTCCGGTACTTCGAGTACATCATCATCTGCCTAGCCTTTTCCCAACTATGTTGGGGTCGGCTTCCAGTCTAACCGGATGCAGCTGAATACCAGTATTTTACAGGGAGCGACTGCCTATCTGGCCTCCACAACCCAGTTGCTGGGTAATACGATACCCCTTGGTAAGACCGGTTGCCAGACTTTTGGGCTTCTGACTACCCGTGAAGACTGTCAAAGATCAACGAATGACAGCCGGGACCAACGGCTTAGCGTGCTTTCCGAGGCACGAAGGGGGATGGGGGATGGGGGGTCATCCATTCACAGACAAGCGGCAAGCGTAGCTTAACCTGATCGACCAACCTGTGCTGCTTTCATTAATTAACCAGAAGCCCCCCATAAGTAATAGAATAAAAGTACATCATAAATATTACAGATATAAAAATTTTGAAATTTTACAAGGAGTGACACAATGGGCGGTCTTATCGTTAAAAGCGATCTTTTAAAGACAATCTTTAAAAACTTTATTTAACCATCTATCTATATATATAAAAAGACAAGTCCTGACTGACTGACTGACTGACTGACTGATTGACTGACTCATCAACGCCCAGCCCAAACCCCTGGACCTAGAAAGCTGAAATTTTGCACAGAGGTTCCTTTTATAATGTAGACGAGGAACAAGGAAGGAATTTTCGAAATTCAACCCCTAAGGGAGTTATATGGGGGATGAAAGTTTGTATGGAAAATCTTATTCCTTGAGTTAATAAACTTGAAACTTGGCACGAATACTTACCTAAGTAAATTATGAAAATTGGTCTTTTTTGTTTTTCTAAACTACCTTCTAAAGGGGGATGGGGGGGTGTCAAAATTTGTATGGAAGAATTTTAATGCACGGTCCGATTAACTCAAAACTCAGTATTTATAGTTAGTACCAAAAATAAAGAATTACGTATATCAGGGTTTTTCGAAAATCTACCCCTAACGGGGAGAAAAGGGGTAGTTAATTTTACAGGGCAAATTTTACTGCCTGGCTTAATTAACTCAAAAATTGGTATAAATAATCTGTGAGTCAAGTAATGAACACATTCCAAACGATTTTTTAAAATTCCACCCCTGTGGGGGTTGAAAAGTGGTGATACAGCTTATATGAAAAATCTTATTCCTTGGGTTAATAAACTTGAAACTTGGCACGAACACTTATCTAAGTTAATCATAAAGTTTGGCATTTGTTGTTTTTCTAAACTACCCCCTAACAGGGGATTGGGGGGTGTCAAAATAAGTGTGAAAGAATTTTAACGCGCGGTCCGATTAACTCAAAACTCAGTATTTATACTTAATACCAAAAATAAAGAATTACGTGTATCAGAGTTTTTCGAAAATCTACCCCTAACGGGGAGAAAAGGGGTAGTTAATTTTACAGGGCAAATTTTACTGCCTGGCTTAATTAACTCAAAAATTGGTATAAATAATCTGTGAGTCAAGTAATGAACATATTCCAAACGATTTTTTAAAATTCCACCCCTGTGGGGGTTGAAAAGTGGTGATACAGCTTATATGAAAAATCTTATTCGTTGGGTTAATAAACTTGAAACTTGGCACGAATACTTATCTAAGTTAATCATAAAGTTTGGCATTTGTTGTTTTTCTAAACTACCCCCTAACAGGGGATTGGGGGGTGTCAAAATAAGTGTGGAAGAATTTTAACGCGCGGTCTGATTAAGTCGAAACTCAGTATTTATACTTAAAACCAAAAGTAAAGAATAACATGTATCAGGGTTTTGCGAAAATCTACCTCTGACGGGGTGAAAAGGAGTAGTTAATTTTCCATTTTACTGCGTGGCTTGATTAACTCGAAAATTGTTGGAAATAATCTTTGAGTCAAGTTATGAACACATCCCAAACATTTTTTCAAAATTCCTCCTGTGTGGGGTGAAAAGTGGGGAAAAACTTTATACGAAAAATCTTATTCATTTGGTTAATAAACTTGAAACTTGGAAGGAATATTTGTCTAAGTAAGTAATAAGAAATGGGTCTTTCGAAAGTAGATCCCTGACGGGTAAAAAAGTGGTAATTCGATTTTTAAGGCCGGTATTATAGTGCGTAGCTTGATTTACTCCAAAAAAATGGTATGAATAAATTTAAGCTTCAAACTTGGCACAAATACTTATCTAAGTAAATTATAGTTTGTCATTTTATGTTTTTCTGCTCTAAAGATAGATTGAGGGTGTCAGTTTATGGAAGAATTTTATCGCGCGGTCCAATAATATAAACTCGGAACTCAGTATGTATACTTAAGACCAAAATTAATAAAAAGTGTGACTGGGTTTTTCGAAAATCTAATCCTAACGGGGTAAACGGGGGTAGTCCATATCACAGAGGAGTATTTTATTGCGTGGCTTGAGTCAATGGGAAATTGGTATAAATAATCTTTGAGTCAAGATATGGAAACGTCCCATACATGTTTTCAACATTTCGCCCCTATGGGGATAAAAACTGTGAAGGTGTAAATGTGGTCTTATTCCTTTGGTTAAGAAACTTGAAACTTTTCAACATTTGCCTCAGTAAATAATAAAGATTGTCACTTTTAGGGGTTTACTACTTACTTACATAAAATAAAAAAGTATGAGTTTTAGGGTTTTACTTATTCGACTCCTACCGGGGTGGAAAAGGGTAATAAAGTTAAAGGAGTAGAAACTTCAACTTCCATTAACACGAAAATGGGTATAAATAATCTTTATATCATAAAAATGGAAACGTACCAAATGCAAAAACAAGAGCTGTCGTGATGAAAAGGGAGGATAGTTTATTTGAAACATCTTAGGTAGTTTAACTAAAATATTGGCCCGAATACTTATTTCTTTAAATAAAGTAAGTATAAAGATCGTAATCAATAATTTTCGAAATACCTTTCAGGGGGAGGTGGGAGGTGGAGAGGATGTTAAATTTATTTGAGGAAAGTACGAAACCCACGCGGACGAAGTCGCGAGCAAAAGCTAGTTTATAATATACAGAGTTATTTGAAAAACACCAGCAACCTCTTAAGAGGTCATTGTACTCATCATTATGAACAACTTTTACTATGGGACCAAACCTGAAATCGCAAAAAAAAATCAGCTGTTCCCTACATTTTGACGAGATAGACGAAGATAAATGTAGGGAACAGCTGATTTTTATTTCGCGATTTCAGGTTTGGTCCCATAATAAAAGTTGTTCATAATGATGAGTACAATGATCTCTTAAGAGGTTGCTGGTGTTTTTCAAATAACCCTGTATATTAAATAATATGTACAAACTTCTAATACTAAATAAACTAAAAATGATTTTAAAAAATGTAATATCCTAATCTAACAAAAACTGTAAAAAACTAAAATATTGCGTCGTGAAATTCCTCCGCATCGCTGTCGACTGGTAATGTACCCAAGAGACTGGCGGCATTACCACATTGTATGGCAATGCTTAGCCTCTGGCCAAGGTAAAAGCCAGCCGTCAACCGTTGAGAGATTTCAATAACTTAAACTACCGTTAAAGTTACCTTACATTTTCAACAGTAAAGGCAATAAAAACAATACTTCCAAATAGATTTCGGTTACTTTATGTCGAAATAAGGAGCATTTTCCGTGCAAACTTCATGCAAAGGATTGCATTTCAACCACAAAGCATGAAAAGATCAGACAAAATGGAATAGGAGATCCGTGCCTGGCACCTCGCCAAGCTAACATAGGTAGGTAGGTACGTAAACGTATCTAGCCAAGAGAAAATATTTTAACATTTAACGAAAAGCCTCAACTACTTTGAGAAACTTATTACGACATACGTAGACAAAACAGGGCCAATTGTAAAATATTGAAGCATTTTCAACAAATATATATATATATATATATAAGTAGGTATATATATATTCCTATTCTGTAAGAGAACGTAATAATTACTGTGAGAGCTTTACGAGCTCTCAATACCGGGACGAGTAAATTAAACCAATTTGTCATATTACTGCAATAATTAATTATTCCCAGAAGATGGTTCTACGTTTTTACATTTTACACAGTCACCCACCTACGGCGGTAGGTGATGAACTAAAAAAACCGTTGTTTTTTTTAGTTCATTATATCAGTCATTTTATAAAGTTATTCAACATATATTATGTATTTTTTTTTTCATAATCAATTATAATGTTACATTTTAATTGTGATAAAAACTGGCCAAGTCAAATCTAACCTACTTTAAGATCTCACATTTTTAAATAACAGCAATTGTTATAGGTATCCAATAAAGCAAAGAAATAGAGTTTAATACTTGTTCATAGTGTTATTTTGTTCCTATAAATACATATTTGGATTTGCATAGAACTTGGCACTCATTTAGATCTCCATTCTTTTTGCGGCGAAGCCCACAGCCAAGCATAATTTTTGTATTGAACTTGGCTCTCCTTTTTACATTTAATTTATGTTTTTGGTGGAATTACAAAATACATTATCACAGTATATGAGTATTGCTGATCCACCACTGTTCGGCAGACTTCGGGTAAGTTCGGAAAACCCCGGAAGGCAGTGCGAAACGACACCTGCATCGTATATTTCACGGAAAAATCTTTCCGACAAGTTTATACACCTTTTTAACTAACAGGGTGACCATGTTTAATGGTCCCTTTCCTTTTTATTAGCACTTGCGAAGTCTTACATCATTTAAAGTACCCTGAAAATGTTTTAGGGTTCAATTTTATGTTCGCTGGGACAAACGACTCAGTCCTTTGAATTTACGTACATTACCTATAGCCATGAATAAGAGTAAGTAACACTTTTGGTCCTTGTGTTCTTGGTAACCAAATTGTATCTAACTAAACTAAATTATTTATGATGCCATTATTTTGCAAAAGAAAGAGAATAATAAAATATTGCTGAATTAAATAAAAAAAGGAAAAAATAGGGTTTTGTTTTTCATGACCCTTATGTATTAATAAAATTATACTGATCACAGTTATCAGCCCAATCTTTACAAAAACGCTACAAGACAGACTCCGCACAAATTCCTCAAACAGACAACCACACATATGTGGCGACATCTATATCGCCACTTGCGAACTACGGACTACCCGTGACATGACGTTTGACGTTTGACGCGCGACCATCAAAATAATATATATCCAACATCAATCGCCGGGCAGTAGCTAACCAGAGAAAACAGACCAGAGAAGTCGGAGGATCGTCCTTTTTCTTTGCAAAATGAAAAACTTTGCACCCTGTTCCTCTTACCTCTATAGGTAATTTGCAACTTTAAAGACTTCAAACACCGTTTCCGTTCTCATTTCAATTATTCCTTAGCTTTAAACAATGCTCCTTTTGCCCCGACTTGATTAATTTATAAACATTTAACATGACCTTCATCCCAATGAAAAATCATATTATTTATTCACTAAGAAGTTGGCAACCAAAACTTTTAAAACGACAAACACAAATCTTATCTGTGGTCCAAAACTTTTTAAGTCCATTGTGAAAAGTAGGTACATTATTATCGTTACTTATTTTCTTTTTAGGGTTCACTACCCAATAGGTGTCAACGAGAAGATGTGGAACCTTAGTAATGGGAATGAGGCTGCACTGTCCATCCATCTGTCTGTCACAGACAGTCTATCTTTTGAACCGTAGTAGAAGCTTGAAGTTTTTTAGAGTGTGTACAAGTCTGGCCTATAAAACATCAAATAAAAACAAAATAAAGATTTTGTTATATATGTATTTTTAGGGTTCCGTACCTTAAGTGGAAAAACGGAACCCTTTTAAGATCACTTCGTTGTCCGTTAGTTTGTCCGTCAGCCAAGATCCAGTTGAAATTAATATCAAATACTCAAGGCCGCAATCACATGAAGCAGGGAAAAAATTAAACTTCTAAGTCAACGCAATCAAAAGATTCAGGCATTTATGTTCCGTTTATGCCGCATATTTTGACACTTGCAAGGGAATCAAAACCTATAGGGTACTTCCCGTTGACATAAAATCACGAAATTTAAGAAGCAATGTCACGTAGCACAAGAAAATTATCATTACAAAAAAATAATTGTTGGTGATTACAAACTTATTTGCAGTTGGTAAACTAAGCGACCTATGCGATATTATGGGGGCAATAGTTTACTCACGGCAAAGTTAAGTTTGTCCCTCAATCCAGTTTATCTTTGGGATATTATAAATTGCATATCGAAAAATACTACATACATAGCATAAATACTGACTACACAGCAAATAATACTGACTGCACAGCAAATTCGCATAATACTAAACGACGTCGGGGGCACCCCGAGGTTCGGTTTGGTTAGGTTCCTTTAAACCCTGCAGACAGAAATAGGAGCCCCGCGCAGCGGGGCTCCGTCTACCTGACGTAAAAATCGCTGTACGCTGCGAAAATAAATTGTAGTGTGTTTAGTGATATTTTGAGTTGAATATTTTGCTGTGCAATCAGTAATTTTGATGGGAATTCGGAATTTTATTGCATAGAAAAAGGATATTTTTTGATTTGCGTTTAAATACTACCCTTTATCTTTTCGTTAGAGCAATATTACTCAGTGCTTTCATAGTTTATGAACTTCAGTAATTTTACCTACTTATTATATTTTGGTGAATGTAGCTGTACATTGCCTAATTGCTTACACTGCTATACGTACTTATTATTGTATAAGTACAGACGCCAGCACATCAAGCTACTACAATTTATCAATTTTCTTGAATAGATTTTCAACTTTATCACTAAAGCATAATGTTCAAAGTTTATTGGGAAAATTTGACAGTTTCGGGTATCTTGATGTGCTGGCGTCTGTACATAGATTTGTCAAACGAAAGAACGGCAAAAATATGCGAGATTCCCGTGATAAACTATTTACATACCTATAAATTTCTACTGAACCCTCGGCCTCTGTGCGCGAGTCCGATTCGCAAATGGCCGCTTTTTTTTTAAGTCGATTATTCTGTGGGAAGTTCATTGTTGTGCTCTGAATGTAAATCAGTTTTCTTTGGAATTAAACATGTTATTGTGCTGTCGTTAGGAGAGAGGAAAAACATAAATTTAAGTGCTCAAAACAGCTATAAGAATATTAAAGTCGTGTTTTTGCGTTCCTTTTGAAACGCGGTTTGTGTCAGCCAAAGAAAATATAGTTACGAAGTGGGCAACTTTACTGTAATTTAATATTATTTTGTAGTTTGTTCTTACTCCTTTCTGGTTTGCAGTTGTCCCACTGCAAGACTAAGGCGTTTATCATGCAGAAAAGAAACAAACTTAAAACTACTCACTTTTTGCAATTCTATTCCACATTGCCTTAAAAGATTTTCTTTTAGTCTCCGTTTGTCAATGGTAAAACCTATGATGAACAATACAAGAGCCACATTGGCCTTTGATCACTTACCAGGTTTAGAACCTACAACTCAATAATGGAACATTCGAAACGGTCATCCTCTAGCGGGTTATCACGACTTTAAAACGAGGACATTTGTTGAAAACTTAGCGTAGGGTCAGGTTCAGTAGATAATGACGCCTATTACATACAAACATAAACTCACGTTTAATCTCATGGTCGTAGGTAGAAACTACAGAACGCCTTCTGTTACGATCCTAACCACAGATATAGATACACCTAGATAACGCAAGAGCAACTACTTCGCGTGCCCAGCTTACGTACCTACATAAATCGTAAGCCGCCACTTTCGCGCCCAGTCCTGCAGTGCGATTCTATAACCATCTCACCGTGAAAACTTAGGTGAAGTGAGCTGTCAGTGTCATCCTTATGCTAGGGATTGATACTCTTGACAGCTCACTCTAACCTCACTTCACATACTTACTTTTCACGAGATTTTTACAGAATCGATCGGCTGTAGTACTGCTGGCTGGGTGGGCGTGAGCGCTGGCGCTAGGCCCCGGGGGTGGGGCGAGACGGATACCGCACGTGGCGTAATTTAATAATTTAATTAAGTAATTAATAATGTAATTATTTTAATTATTATTTTAATTTAATTTAGTAATTTAATTCACGTCTTTGAATCGATTTGATTTTCCCATCACTAAATAGTGCTTGTGACGTCATAGTAGGTAGTCAAAAAATGGCACGCTTGGTTTTCATACAGATCGTGATACTTGCATTATCTAGGTCTATAATCTGTGATCCTTACATACTTAATGTCGCCCATTAAAAGCAAAAAATTATAAATGTAATAGTTAAGTGTGGTTGCCAAAAGATGGTGCACCTATCCTTTCATTCGCTAAAGTACACACATCAAAAGTGTCTAGTGATCAAGCATTTTTATGCGGATTTCTTGAGATTGAGATGTGGCTTTGTAGTAAATTTATGATTTTATAAATTTATATGGATCCTTTTTGGTGCATTTCATAATTTGAATCAGGAACTGTGAATCAAATTCGAGTAAAAGATGAAAATCAGCTGTCAATATTTTCCCTATAAAAACATACAACGCATTGAAGACATTATTAGTGCTACTGTTTCCCTACTACTGATTAAAACCAACGTTATTATGGAGCGGCGACGTCATTTAAGCAGGGAAGAAATGCTCAGAGCCGTGGGAATGATAGAAGCTGGTTCCCGGCAACGTACTGTGGCTTTAGCTCTGAATACAAGTCAGAGTGTTATCAGTCGACTTTGGACACGTTACCGAAGCACTGGTACCGTGGCTGAGCGCCATGGAGGACGGTATCGCTGCACCACACGGAGACAAGACCGATACATTCAAATCTTAACTCGAAGAGCTCCAACAATAACCGCCATGATGTTAGCCGTGAGGCTTCATCACTCTTCAGGGAACTTAATTAGCGACCAAACAGTCAGAAACCTCTTGCATGAAGTGAATCTTCATTCCCGAAGACCGCTACGGGTACCACCTATAGCAATGCACAATCGTAGGATTCGATATCAATGGGCTCTTGAACACAGAAATTGGGCAGAAGAACAATGGCGTTTCGTGTGCTTTTCTGATGAGTCTCGTTTTGGTATGAGACCGGATACAAGACGTATACGACACTGGAGAACCCCTGGACGCCAACAGCGATTAAAATCCTGCCAGGAAGTCCATCCTTATAGTGGTGGAACCATCATGGTATGGGCGGGTATTTGGATCGGCGGAAGAACTGAGTTGATTTGGATCAGAGGCAACCTCAACGCTCAAATTTATGCTGAGACGATTGTATCAGACGTCATCGTTCCTCTACAAGTGCAAATCGGTCCCTTATTTCAGTTAATGCATGATAATGCACGACCGCACACCGCAAGAGTTGTAAGACAGACTCTCGCCGCAGCTAACATCAATGTCCTGCCCTGGCCTGCTCAGTCGCCAGACTTGAACCCGATTGAGCATGCATGGGATATGCTACAGAGAAGAGCTCTGCCAAATATGGAGGGTATCCAGTCGCAAGAAGACCTTTTTTTGTTGTTGCAACGAACATGGGCGGCCATTCCACAGCGTGATTTGGATGAACTCATTTTGAGTATGCCAAACCGATGTTCTTGTGTTGTTAGTGTTCGCGGTAGAAACACGGATTATTAATTGCTTAAGTTACCCAATAAAATTTTAGAGAAAACTGTTATTTCAGTCTTTTTTTCGAACTTTTGTGTTAGTGGTTCAAATGTCAAAAATCTCTTTATTAGGAAAATGGCAAATTTCTTTATTAATGCAAAGGTGACTTGGTTTATCGTTACTGTGACAAACGAAAACACTTTATTTGATGAATCCTTAAAGAAAATTTTAATTAATATCAATCAGGAGAAAAGTTATTGCAAAAATATATGTTGATCCCTAGACACTTTTGATGTGTGTATTTAGGAATAAAAATAGCTAAGTACATCGTCAGCCGTAAGTTTCGACACAAATCCCCGCCGTGACGAGGGATTTGTGGCGACAACGCGTTCGGTAAGTATAAGTTAGTGGGACATTTGTTGAGCCATCACTGTATATTTAGGCGTGAGAAGGAAAGAGCTATTGGCTTAAGAACTTGGTAAGTATTTTGTTACTAGATTTCGAGGTTCGATATTTGGCTATAGCAGACTTTCTCGTAATTTATCACATCTGTGTAAGTATATTGTTTTGATAACTTTACTAGAATTTCCCGGAGTCAGTATTTTGCCCGGTTGCTAGTTATAGGCTCGTCTCCTATTATATGGGACGGAATGCACGTTAAGCCGTTGGCCCTGCGCCTGATCTTTATCCGGTCATGTCGGTTTGCCGTCCCATCGGATAATGAGAGTGAGGGAAGAGAGAGTGCACCTGTGTCTGCGCACACACTTATGCACTGTAATATCTCCCACGCCGAAACCTAGTCTCCGCTGAAATTGGTTGTCATGGCAGAAATTCAGTCTGGAGGACTTTATTTATAATGTAAAAAGAGGTACCTTAAAGGCTCCTTCAAACAGGCGCGACTTGCGACGCGAATCGCAAGCGGTGCCTTTGTGTCGCGTGCGATTCACGTCGCGTATCAGCGCCTTAAGTCCACGAACAGAAAGTGAAAACCGTGAGCATAGTTCGAATAAAATTGTATATCGTTTTGCCCTTTAATAATTCCAAAACAAATGAACAGGAAAGACAAACATCAGTGTCGATTGTTTCAATACAACCTGCGCCGGTTGTAATAAGCGTTCTATTAAGCGTGTCATTTTTATAGGTCCCGACTGCTCAATTGTTCTATATAAAAAATACCGTTCCAATAATAGTCTAGTAATAATATGCTATTGTGACTAATAAAAACCACTTGTTTCATAATGGGGAAAATGGAGAACACTTTTTGCTTGCAGAGTTCTTTCGGTGGGCACAGCTGACTGTTTAGGTTCGTAGGTTATAAAGAATAAAATAAATATATCCCTTTTCGTTGTTATTATTATAGACGCGCTGTTGACTTAGGCTTGTTTCACACGTACCACGACCACACCACAACCACAACACGTGGGCGGGCGCAAAATTTGTATGAAAATTAATAGATAAATTCACACGAACCACATTTTGCCGCGACCGCGAGTGTAATACCGACCACATCGCAACCACGTCGCAACCACGTCGCAACCACCAGCGACACCGCGAATTAGCGGCCGGCCACATCGCAAACACAACGTTAACACAACATTTTGTAGGTACCACAACGCAACCGCAAGAAGCCGCAGCGACACTAACCACACCACACCAGACAAAGACTCCACACCACACCACACCACAGACAAAGTTAACTTTCACATTTTATAATATTGGTATGGATAGTGCGATGGGCCGAATGGTTCTGGAGTGACCGCGTATCGGAAGATGTAGCATTTGAAGGCCTCCCAGTAGACCGATGACCTTGTGAAGGCTGCAGGATTCCGCTGGATATGGTAAGCACAGAACCAGTCCAAGCACCTCCAGCTTGGGGGAGGCCTATGTCCAACAGTGGACGTCTTTCGGCTGAAATGATGAGGGATGTTGCAATGCACCACGTAAAAATTGTTGACGCAGCAGCATTTGTAGAAATGATCATAAATAATAAATACGCATTACACAGTAAGCAAGCAAAGAGCACGTTGACCTTTATATCTCAAAAATAGGACAACTACAAACTGAAAATATTGAATCTTACAACTTACGTTAGTAAATATTTTCTGTTTTACCACCAAGGTCTGACCAACCAATGTAACAGGAAAACAATTGTACGAACCTTTAGCTTGCCAAGTGTTGTGTTCAAACGGGTCGCTTCTAAGAAATGGAAGTAAAATTTCAGCGAGCTAACTCAATGTGGCGGCATTGAAAAATTGAAGGATCAACGTGTCGTATTATTTCCAATTGAATTCGTTGGAGTTTAGAAAATGGAATTAATTCCATTTTCAAAACTCCAACGAATTTTGTTTTTGCAGCCATCTTTAAAGATGGCTGCAAAAACAAAAGACGATGTTACTGTCAACCAACAATAGGGATTTGGCACGAATTTGCAATCTGCGCTACAGCCCTGTAACAGATATTTTAGCATCTGATAGCAGCAATCCAAACGCAACCTTATTATAACGAGAATAGAGCTCACTGTAATTTAATAGTTATATAAAATAAAAGGTAAAAAAACTGTGAAAGGACTATAAGCATCGACGTTGCGTGTGGAACGAATATTTGAGCAGTTTTTTTGTATGTTTAGCCTATACCTAAGACCTCCGCCAGGTCCTTCCTGGAACTCTTTCCGCGCCACCTCGAACCAGCCCTGGTGGTACAGTCAACAGCAAAAGTAGATGATGAAAATCAGAAATTGAATACTAATGAACGGAGTTCGCGTCAGAACTGTGTGGCGTCGAAGTGTCGTTATGTGATTGTAAATTATACCAAACATTTACTACTTCGACGCCACACAGTTCTGACGCGAACTCCGTTCATTAATTAGTATTGAATTTCTGATTTTCCTCATCTACTTTTGCTGTTGACTGTACGCGTCCAGGTCATCTTGCCACCGCTTTCTGGGTTGACCTCGCCGGCGCCGTCCAACTCAGGCACCCATTGCGTGGAGACTTTGTTCTGCGGTCACCGTGCATGTAGCTAATGTGAAGTATCGTCACACCCCGGACACTCCGTACAACGCGCGCAAAATAATTACCTACTACTACTACATAGCCAAATGACGTTAGTACACGTGCAAATGTGTGCGTAAACTCTAGCAGGGTTGGCTGTCGTGCGTAGCATAGAAAAAATTGTTTTTTTTTTTGGCGCCATCCTTTCTCCTACCTTTGCTGTGCCCGACAGGGTCCATATTGATCTTGACAATATTTCATACCATCTATGTACATAATATGGAATGCAATAAAGAATTGAGTATTGAGTATTGAAATGGCGGTGAGCGACGACGATACGTGACCTTGTAGGAGTGGGGTTCAATTGTTTATCTAGTTAGTCGGGTTCGTAATGAAATAAAAATAATATTTTATTAGTTAAAATAAGTAAAACTTTTTGACAATAACTTTAATTTCGGAAGTCGGTATCTTTGGATCTGTATTTTAGTTTATTGCCACCGACTTCCGAAATTAAAGTTATTTTTTACTTTGTAATTTTTTTGGAAGTCGGTTTTTTTTTTTGTAAAAAAGTTTTTATTTCTCGCTTTTTAGTGGGTCTGTTTTATAATGTATCTAAGGTACAATAGCCTAATGTCAACTTGCTCATCGCCTTTTACAAAATACATATTGCTTTTCCCGATGCAGGGACGTTAATTTTTGAGGAGTTCTCCTGGTACTCCTACATCAGCTCCATTTCACCATTTACATTGTGACGAGCATAAATTGTGCTTAGCAAACATGTTAAAGTAATCGAATCGCAACCTGTGAAATACTTATTATTGAATAGTCCCGGTGGCCATCTGTGGTCTTCATCATCAGTTCCACTTCACTAAATGTTACTTTCCGAGAGCAAATGCACGAGTTACTATAAATACTTAATACCCGAATCGCTATAGGTGTGCCTACAATATTTGAAGAGTTCCTTCGATTTCTCGAGGATCCCGACATAGAACTGAATTTTTACCACAATGGGAACAATCTGGAAGTATATCCTTTGAAATAAAAAAATAATTTTCCAAATCGGTTTACAAATGACGGCTTGCTTTTTTTTTTTTTTTTTGTGGATGGGAAATCATCCAATGACCCCTCCCGCTCTGGGTGGAGCAGAAGGGAGTGTCAGACTCTTACTGACTAAAACCCACCCGTGTTCCTTCCTTAGCCCTTTGTGTTCCGGGGTAGCGGTAACCCTTTCGGACAATCCCGGTGCCCCGGCAGGCTTCGGCCCTTTCGGGCCCCTTCCTTTATGCTGACATCTCTTTGAGGCGCGCGTGGAACACGTACGCGCCGTCCGGCACGGGCCTGGTCCTGATCGGACGGAGAGTTACCCATTACTCTCCGCCCGCAGGCCCGCGCCTACGGTGGCCGGTAGTCGTCTCGCGGCTCCCGACGCCCGGGGCGTCTCCCGCGGCGGCTGGGACGTGAGACCCTCTCCCTCAGCCGTCCCGCCACCTCCTTCGCTAGCATGACTGCTTCGCAGAAGGAGGTGACTGCCTCCCACTCCCTCTCGCCCCGGACCATGGCTTGAACCAGGGCCGGGCGCGAGAGGTCGCCGCCGCCGCCGATCGCCTCTGCGAAAAATGATGACGTGCAGATGCTCGTGCTGATGACGGCGTGCTGAGGTAACAAACATAAAAAAATACAACCGAATTGAGACCTCCTCCTTTTTTAAAGTCAGTTTAAAAGAGGTTTATCTATTCAATCAATAATGCCAAATTATGGTACCTAACTAAATATTGCTTACACTAAAATATTTTCGTAATGACTTACTTAGGTATCTATAAATAAGTAATCGGTTATTAAATCGCATGGTATTAAAATGCGATATCCTACAAACATTTATATAAATACTAATTCGGAAAAGCATCACAATATCCAACCATTGTGATTAAAACTTTTAAATCGCAAAATTGTGTGTTCGTGTCAGCAGTACAGTGCTGCGGTTTTTTGTGAGCGCCCCGAGCTAATGAACCGCCGACGAATTCGCGGTGTGCGGGGGTGAAGTGCGGTATCTGATGTCAGCGCGGGGTAGGGAGTGGCCATTCTGTACGAAGTACAGTCAACAGCAAAAGTAGATGATGAAAATCAGAAATTCAATACTAATGAACGGAGTTCGCGTCAGAACTGTGTGGCGTCAAAGTGTCGTTATGTGATTGTAAATTATACCAAACATTTACTACTTCGACGCCACACAGTTCTGACGCGAACTCCGTTCATTAATTACTATTGAATTTCTGATTTTCATCATCTACTTTTGCTGTTGACTGTACTATTAGGTATTCTGTGGTATCGTTTAAATAGAATAAATTCTTTCGAGTCATAAGCACTGATTCTGTATATGCACTCTTCATGACGTGTTCTCAAGTAGTCATTAATTAAAAATATCGACTAGTATTCAGCCGGAAAACCCGTTGTTACTGCCAAAACATAGGAAAAAATATAGGTACACTAGCTGACCCCGCAAAATAAATAGATTCCTAGTAGCCGATTCTCAGACTTACCCGATATGCACACAAAATTTCATACAAATCGGTCCAGCCGTTTCGGAGGAGTATGCTAACTAACACTGTGACACGAGAATTTTCAATGTTTTAGCAGCAAAAGCCATTTTGTCTGTGGTTCCTAGTAGAGTTTATGTAAGTAGCCAGTTTCAATAACAAAAACTGTGTTCACATACAAAACACAGTGCACCGTTCAACAAAAAGGTTGTATTAACATTTTACGACTTCTGCCAATTTCATTTTAGTAAAACGGTAAAACCGACCGAATGTTAAACACACTGTCAGCTAATTTACGTAATATCATGAATGTGCAATTCCAGATTCAAATTCAAACAGTCTGGCGTCGGCAGTCTTTTGTTTTCGTTGTGTTTGTTATGAGATGTAAGCAAGCAAAGTCGTCCTATAAAGTTCCCATTGCTGGGACACAGGCCTCCTCTCTATGGGAGGGAGTGGGCCGTAATCGACCACGAGGGCCCAGTGTGGGTTGTTAAATGTCACATGTCTTAAAATGTTTGGTTCTAGGACATGCCGGTTTCCTTATGATGTTTTCCTTCACCATTTTGAAAGCAGCGCTGATGAAATAAATTACACAAAGTAAAGGGTCTGTCTGGGTTCGAACCTACGACATACAACTTGTAAGTCACTGTTTCCATTTGGCCACCACTGCTCATGTTCTCAATTTCGAGTGCTTAACCGTATTCTTGAAATCTTTGAACTGTGCGTAGTATGAGAATGAGCTCGCGTGACGCGAAGAACTTGACACCAGCATATCTGACAGTGGTATAAGCGAATACGAATAACGTTACTTTGATAGAAAATTTATTGTGAATGAACTTCTATAATTACGTGAATTACCCTACTGTTTTACGACTGCGTTAAACACAAATTACCTTCATACTACCCTGTTCTGTCAGAAGTTCTACATTTACACATACCTAAATCTATACTAATATTATAAAGCTGAAGAGTTTGTTTGTTTGTTTGTTTGTTTGTTTGAACGCGCTAATCTCAGGAACTGCTGGTCCGATTTGAAAAACTCTTTCAGTGTTAGATAGCCCATTCATCGAGGAAGGCTATAGGCTATATATCATCACGCTAAAACCAATAGGAGCGGAGCACCAATGAAGAATGTTTCAAAATCGGGGGATTTTTTTTCCTATTGAGAGCTTCCGCTGCGTGCGCTGCGTAAACGGTTAAAGTTTCGCAAAAATCATGTATGACAGAATTGTTTCCCTTTAAAAGCTTTAAAAAAAAGTCCGCGACAGCATATGTCTATCTTTTAAGGTTAGCTCACTATAACCTCTTTTATGCTAACCAAATTTGTTCTAAAATAATGCATTATTTGCGAAGGTGTTTTTATAAACATAGTATTAATCCTTATCCAAATAAATACGTTATTCATCACATGTATTTAATTTTGAACAAAATTGCCTCTGACATCATTTGATTTCAATGTATATCTTAGGAGATATCATAGTTTTAAAATAATACTAATAATAAAGCTGAAGAGTTTGTTTGTTTGAAATACGGTTTGAAAGCTCTAAATCTCTGGAAGTATTGGTCGCATATATAAAAATATTTTTGCGTTTGATAGCCCAGTTCTTGAGGAAGGCTATATTCTATTAAACTTGACGCTAGGACCCTTAGGAGTTGAGCAAAAAGAAAAAAGTCTGAAGTTTTCGCCAAGCGAAAACGAAGTAATAGCGCAGGCCGGCGACACGTTGCGACGGGGTGAGTCGGGGAAACAAAAAAAAATTACGCGGACGAAGTCGCGGCCAGAAGCTAGTAAACAATATGCAGTAATCCGAAAACCCATGAGTAAATATTGATTTCCTTTCTATCCTCTAACAGGAGCCGTTTGGGGCAAATATTTGTAAGTCATGGCAAATATTTGAACTGCTCCCTGTAAGACGTGTTTGTTGACAATTGAAACTGAAGGGCATGACATTTGGGCCACCAAAATAAAATTATCTATGAATGCTTGCTAGAATAGGTCTATTAATCTGCTAAATATAAAAATAGCCTCCCGACCGATTTCGGTCATGGTGGCCAATGTTAACGAAGATTAGCCAGGTACGCAGGAGATATTATAGTGCACAAGTGTGCGCGCAGACACAGGTGCACTCCCTCTTTCCTCACGCTGAAATGAACCTTTTTGGTGCAGCCGTGAGGCACACATAATTGTTGTTTGCAACATTATTTTTATTTAGTTTTTGTGTTTTGTGTATCACGAAATGTGTCCAAATAAACTTTTTTTCTTTCTTTCTTTCTTAAATCTCATAGTCCGATGGGATGGTAATCCGACACGACCGGAGAGAGATCAGGCGCAGGACCAACGGCTTAACGTGCTTTCCGAGGCACGGGGGTATCACACCGCCAACTTCCAAACTCCGGGCTGTTACCAAGAAATTCCTAATGGAAAAACTCATCGAACCCCGGACCCACGCTCAGCAGTCGCGCTTGCGACCACGAGACCAAAGGGGCAGGTCTGCAGAATTTATATGACTGCATCTGAAAAGAGGACTAGAACTCATAAACTTAGTCTTCAAATATACACTGAGAATAAAAAGCTGCGTCACAGACAAACATAATATTTTCTTCATACTTCGAAACACAAGAAAAATCTCTTTAGATATGAGTCGTAAATATAATCATATTCATAGTCATAATTTAATAGTTTATTTACTTAGAAAGTAGGACCATAAAATAAAGTTTCTTACAAAACTTTGTGATCCTTATACAATCTACCTTAAATAAGGCATGCAAACATTGAAAAGAAAGGACTATGGGAGTTAGCGTCCCCGAAATTGAAACTTAGTCAACAGACTTGAGACAGACATTTAAAGTCTTGTCTTACTAATCATTCTTTACTAAGGCAACGAGCGTCATAGAGAGAGAGCGGTAAACAATCAAATGTGGTCATATTTTGTGTGTGTGAGTGAGGACCGCGTATCGACAAGCGTAGTGTAGGACGTCCCCCAGCTAGATGGACGGACGACCTAAAGAAAGTGGCTGGAATGGACTGGATGAGGAAGGCGGAGGACAGGGTGTTGTGGCGCAGCCTGGGAGAGGCATATGTCCAGCAGTGGACTGCGATAGGCTGAGTTGATTGATATTTTGTACTAGACAGTAAGTTTCATCTACCTACTCCATCGTGGAATATCGGCGTGATGTTTTGTTGTTTTATGTTCATTAATATATAAGTCGGCAATTATTATGTTTAGAAGTGGGTTGTAACAGGTAAAATCGCATATCTGTTCCTCCTGTTCCTGTTCCAAGTAATTAACAGTTCCAAAAACCTGTTACAAAATAACAGGCTGTTATTTCATACTATGTGGGAATAAACTATTACATGTTCTCTGTTAACACGTAGGTACTTCTCTTTCTAACTAAGGTGTTACACCTATGCGAGAAAAGGAAAAAGCTTGTGACGGACGATGTAACAAGGTGTCACAGTGTAACAGTAACATTTTTTATCTTATTCTAAGGTAACTGTCATAAGCATAAATAGAGAAAAGCTTGTGACTGGATGGATTCTGATATATCGTCGTGGAACAGAAGCTGTTTTTCAGTTTGTTTGTCACAAGTACAGTCTGTTATCTTGTGATACCTGTTTTATTTAGCTGTTATGATATATACGCCTCACTCGTAACCGACCTCCATATTTTCGTTACATAAATGAAACTGAACGCTCAACTGTTGAAAAATCAAAATTTGGTTTATAACAATAGAAATTCGTGTGTCTCATTAGCCACAGTTGAGCTTGGCTTGAAACAAATGTTTGTTATTTTGTAGCCCGCAACGAAAAATATGAGAAAAAAATTAGGGACGCGGTCTATAGTACTTTACCCATGGTCCTTTTTAATAAAAAAAATAAACACATCAGTCAAACTAAAAAAAAAAGCCGCATTTTAGCGACGTATTTACTACAGCCTCAATTGAAACTATTTTGCACCCTTACAAAAATTACTAAATAAGTATGTATTTTTGTTCCAAAGTAAAATCCCGAACATATGCTAGAATAGGCCTATTTATCTGCTTAATATAGGATAACATCCTCTACCTAAAAAGTTGCCCCGAAACTCTCGATTATCAATTATTAATAGACCTTGGAAAATGAAGGTAAACCACACACAAAACCTATAACAAAACTGCCAAAAAAACTCTTAAGATATTTTAGGTACGTCGTAAATTAAAGGCCACACTAAAGCCGTATTTGAACTATAGCCTCAATAAATACTATTTTGTAACCTTTCAAGAAAAACACATCCAAAACCCCTTTTCTCTCCGTCGTTAATTTAAAGCATTTCTGCTCACCCATGCTCAAAGGGTGTAAGATAAGAAAGCACGCTTCATAAACTTTATGCCGTGAAAAATGATGGTTCTATCACATGGGTCAATTCTCGTGAAACTCTTTTTACTAGCAAATCGTATCAGAACCTTTATTGTTGTAAAGGATACGTGGGCAAAGAATCGATAGGTGCAGAAGTCTCATATTATTGATTTAGAATATAGGTACAACCAACCCGCACTGGACCCGAGTGGTGGATTATAGATCACTCCTCAACGAGAGGAGGCCTGTGTCCCAGCATTAAGAACATTATAGGCTAATTATGCAGCTTATGCTATTATAGCTATTAAGCAGAAACTAATAATTTCACGTCAACGACTATAGCAGTCCACCTCGTATACTAACCCAAACAAGGACATCACTCTAACCGCCTCCGGACAGCAGTGGGGTGGGATGGAGATCAAACCTGGTAATGTGGGGCTATTTCGAGCAGGGTGTGGATGTGGAACTATCTCGCAAACCACGCTCCACCTCCTATCCTGCCATCTGTGTCCCAAAACTTGCAGTCAAAGTGACCTCTGAACTGCCACCGACGACGCCATGAAAGTGGCGAAGTTTTGGGCCAAAAAGATCTGAGAAAAGTCGTGCCAGCGACACGAAGAAAAAGAAGACAGTTCGTCTTAACATAGTTAGATAGCTAAAAAGAACTGACCTATACATGAACACCATGAACGAATCGGTTACTTGAACTATGCAGTACTCTGGTTAAGACAAACGATTTTAAAATGTCGGAGATGAAACAGAAATATTACCCTCGGGCAAGCCTTCCTCCTCGTGCGCCTTCAGAAAAACAGAAAATAATACCACGAACAGATAGTGTTGATCCTTCTTAATTATTTCACGAACTTTTCAAATCACAATAATCACCAATATCCGCGATGGAAAAGGATGAAGGTTGCGTGGTCATCCGCCCACGCGCACGTTCTCTGGCATACCCGACACAATGCCCACCCCACTCGCACTTGTCAAAACAATGACACTTCCTTACTAAAAATGACATTACTTGATAGTGACAACCGACAGACGGAGGGAATGACCTCACTACACTGCCGCCATTTTGTAACAAATGTTAGAAGTTTCATAATCTAGGGCCTGATGCTGCGAAAAATACATATACATCTACTTAAACATCAGCAGAGTAGGTGTAAACCAGTCAGTTTACACAAACTTAATCTGAAGTGCATCCAGCTGGTCATAGATAAGGCTCTGTTGATCTAAGGACAAGATAAATGGCGACACAATGGATGAGCAGTTGGGTCAATTGTAAACGGGGACTGCGACTGTATTGCCAATCCTTGCAGTGAACCCCTTTTTTATTTTTATTTATTTGGGAAATAAACGGGTAACATTATATGTAACACAGAACTACAGAGTGAGTAAATATTATGTGTCAAATTAAATTAGCTAGCGAAACTGCAGACTTGATGGGAATCGATAGTCTATCGTATTCGTTTTATAAAGCTAGTTATAAAACGAATACGATGTGCGCTGAAATAGGTACAATACAATTACATAATGTGTTAATGATAAAAACCTTATGTGAGGCAGGAAAGTTTGATAGAGTTTTAATAACACACCCATAACTGCGCTGATATGGAAGGTATAGGAAATATAACTGTAAGTATAATATAACCAATTGAAAGTCACTAGGAAGGTTATACGTCCGTCTTTACTAAAGCGCAAACGACAAGTAAGATAAAATAAAGATGGCGGTTAGAAGAGGAGATTATTTTGATTAAATAAGTACCTACAACATATCGATTATTACAGAATCGACTAAAGATTGATTTTTGTAAATAAGTAAAGCAAATAAATCAACAGAAGGCTTAAAGTTGAACTTCTACTTTACCTATTCTTTGTCTAAAGTAAAGTCGTGTTGGTCAGATGCGGACGTTCGAGCTCTGACGATAAAATCGGTCAGTAAAATCGACCAATTTGCTGGCTTTGACCAATATACCGTATCTCGTTTGACGTTCTACTGAACTCGTTTTTGCCACTGTTTGACTATTTCGATTCTGTAGGAATTGCTCTAGGTAACGTTAACCAGATCAGATAGGAGGACCAATATATTTTAATAAATTGGCTTGTTTCATTAAAATTGTTACGAGTATTTTTTTCGTGGCGTATTTCAACAACCAGTGAACTAGGTACGTTAATGTATAGTACTGTTAATATTTACAGAAGAGAACTTTATGCGTATTTTTAAGCAGAAATAATAAAACTAGCAAGGTGTTTGCTAGGTGACATACTTTTTACCGATGCCTTTTACAAACAGTATTTTTTGTTGGCCAATTAGTATTAAGCTCGACTGCTGTACATCTGTGTACATTCTCATAAACAGCCCAAAGTGTGGCCTTGTGCTCGGTTTAAGGAAATAAGCTCATCCCTATTAGGAGAATAGGACTTACAAAATTTCTGCTGTGGATTTAACTCAAAAGCCAGTAAACGTGATAAAAAATCTGAAAACATCGCTAACGACATAACGAGCATTTCCCGCGCAATATTTTTCCAACATGGCGGAATGAATCCCGCCAAATGTATCGGAACAGCGCATTCTATTGGTTTATGTGAAATGTTTCGGAAGGCAAAGTTATCTTCACGCATGTTTGTTTTATGAGATCGTACGTACAAGTGAGGTTATTTTTTTGTGAAGGTTAGACGCAATTATGTACTTAGTCTATGAAGAAACTTTGTTGCTGGTTTAATTATGAGGAATTATAGGTAATGCCAGTCTGTAATCAATTATAGTTTCTTTACGTTCAAAAGTGCCTTTTACCTGTGCAAAAGTGCCTTTTGCCTGTGCCGTCCGTGTGTCACTGCAGGGATTCAGCAGAATATCAGCGTCAGGTACATTTGCCTGACACATGCTGAGCTGGACTCCCATTTGGTGCAACCTTGAGACGCACACCGCACTGTGTCTGTTTCGTTATTAATTTTAATTTTATTTAAGTTTTAATTTTATTTTAAGTGTTAGTCATAGTGTCATTTTTATTTCTTTATGCATGTTTTTCATTTTGTTTTTATAATGGCACCTGGTTTTTTTTGTTTAGGTATATTATACACATGTTATCACCTAGTGTTGAACTTCTGTGTGTTGTGCTGACTTTTGTGTGCGCCAAATAAATGGTTTATCTATCTATCTATCTATCTTTTACTGGCTTATTGAAATAAATGATTTGACTTTGAGATTGACTTTGACTTTTTTGTTCCATCGTAAGTCAAATACACAATTCATATAATTCATAAAATGTTGTATGATATTATAAGAAAACTTTACGGAGAAACTTAGTTTTGTTGACCAAGCTCCTTACAAAAAGATTTTTTGTTAAAAGTCAAAGAGCAGAATACTTCTCTTTATATTATAATCATAGGTTAGTATCAGTGGACTTACCGCCGACCCCAACATAAACGTTAAATTATAACATGACAACTGAAAACGTTGTTTTAAGAACTCTCAAGAAAATGCTACCGTGTACCTTATATGTATTGTAATTCCAGAAGATAAGACTAGACACTACTAAAGAAAGAAAGAAAGAAAATAAGACAGACAAGACATGACAAAATAAACTAGACGACAAGACAAGGGGCTCGTCGAAAAGTAAATAACAGCCGCATGGGTCGATCTTCAAGGTTAAGCAACGCTTGCCGAGATCGGTCCGGGGATTGATGACCACCCATTACGTACCGAGCCCCTCCGCGCCTCGGAAAGCACGTTAAGCCGTTGGTCCCGGCTGTCATTCGTGGATCTTTGACAGTCGTTACGGGTCAGAAGCCCAAAAGTCTGACCACCAGTCTTACCAAGAGGTATAGTATTACCCAGTAAACTGGGTTGTGGAGATCAGATAGGCAGTCCCTCCAAGTAAAATACTGGTATTCAGTTGCATCCGGTAAGACTGGAAGCCGACCGCAACATAGTTGGGAAAAGGCTAGGCAGATGATGATGATGACCGTTACAAACAAGACCATCATGGAGTAATTCATACCTCACTAGCTGACCCGGCGAACTTCGTATTACATCAGATTTCTTTGTTAATTTTTCGCATGTTTTAATAATTATTCTGCTATTCGGGGCGAAAATAAATCCAACAAATAAAAGATCATGAAAATCGGTCCAGCCGTTCTTGAGTTATAAATGGTGTAACTAACCCGACTTTGTTTTATATACAGGCTGAAATTTTAATCATTTTCCTCTTAAGAGGTCATTGTACTCATCATTATGAACAACTTTTATTATGGGACCAAACCAGAAACCGTGAAAAAAAAATCAGCTATTCCCTACATTTAATGTTCGCATAATTCGTCAAAACGTAAGGAACAGCTGATTTTTTTTCGCGATTTCATGTTTGGTCCCATAGTAAAAGTTGTTCATAATTATGAGTAAAATGACCCCTTAAGAGGAAAAGGGTGATTAAAATTTCATTCTGTATATCACTACATAGTATAAAACAAAGTCGCTTTCTCTGTCCCTTTGAACGCTTAGATCTTTAAAACTAAATCATTTTTTATCCTTTACTTTTTACGAGAAATAATGGCTTATTTACGAAGCGATTTTAAGCAATACAGCATTAATCCTTATCCAATTAAGTACCTTAAATACATTGTGCATTTAATATAGATAAATATGGCCCTTTACAGCATGTAATTTAAATGAATATTTTCGAAGATATTACAGATTTAAAATGCAGGGACATAGCGGTTGCTGCGGTACCGGCCGCGGCGGCGCGTGCTGGCATTCTTGAAATACCTGTACTTAGTATCAGTATTGCACCCGTGCGAAGCCCCGGCTTCGCACGGGTGCAATACTGATACTAAGTGGGTCGCTAGTAAATTATAATTTCCTATTTGTCATCCACCTATTGGTCAATTCAGCAAACAAACGGGAACAATTATTCAACAATAGGCGTACAAAATGCAGCATCAATTGCTCTCAACCACAAAATCAGCATTAAACATGCAAAAACAAATAAATCTATTTACTGGCTCATGAATTCGTGTTCACGCTTCAATTACTAGTATAGAATGCGAACCTCCGAATCCCACTGGCCTAGCCACACGCAGAATAAATTTGCATGTCTACAGCATTCAACACAATATAGACACGTTCCTGTAGACGAAAAAAAAAACGAAAAAACCTTGTCATCTTAAAAACCATGCACGTAAGCTTGCAGAAAAGTTTCGAAAAAAAAAAAACAATATTTTTTTCAAGAAAAATGATGAATGTTAAAAACGTTGTCATATTGGCTTTACCCTTTAAATCCACCGTTCTTATACATTGATTTGTGATCTGAAATTCAACATATAATAAAAACTGTGGTTTTCAGGTACGGTCAGCAACAAAAGTCGATTAACACTTCAGTTTTTTAATCTCAGTTTTTAAGCAAAATATTTGTTCAAAATTGCAGCAGAAGTACAATACAATTTTGAACAAATATTTTGCTCAATAACTGAGATTAATTAAAAAAACTGAAGTGTTAATATTTTGCTCAGTAACCGAGATTAAAAAAACCGAAGTATTAATCGACTTTTGCTGTTGACTGTACTTTATTCGCGTATCTAGTCAATAAAAATATGCTGGCTTAACGAGCACCGTTATAGGTAATAGGTAATACGAGCTGGTGTCCGCAACTCCACTTCAATGCGCGTATTTTGCACCAATATTCATTAATTAAAATTATCCATTTCAACAGTATGCGTTCATCCGAAGTATCCAGCAATGCTACAAAGTACCTTTTGATTCAGATTACAATAGAATGGCTGCTCGAACCAAGGTTCATATAAACTACGTTCATATATACTATTTGTTCGGTCTATTTGCTTCAACCTTTACCCAGAATGCGTTGCGGGAAATGGAAACATCTTTGCTATGAAGGAAAACACGTTTTTTGTTAAAGAAAAACAAGTAGGTACTTATACACGAGTGATGGAGAATCAAAACATATTGCAATAATATTTTTTATGAGTTTCCAAAGTTGCGATGGTGTGATTTATTATTTGAGTTGCATTAGTAATGATGTTTGAAAATGTTGGTTTGGAACTTTCACAAAATAAAGTGTACGAAAGATATTTTATAAAGATATGCAGACTCGTTTTGTTTATGATGTTCCAGGGACCATAATCGTGGTTGCAGAAACATCGATGCGCTGCCTGTTACTATGGATTCAGTACATGATTTTGGACCCCCCCCCCCCCCCTTTGGTGGGAAATTGTCATATAACTTCTCCCGCTCTGGGCAAAGCGGGAGGGCCTGTCAGAATTTTACTGCCTAAACCGACCCATGTTCCTTCAGTTGCCTGTGCCAAGGTCACGGTAACTGTTTCGAACAACCCGCGACCCTGGCAGGATTCTGGACCCCCCTGCGTTGAATTTTTTTTCGGTTATCATTTTGTGACATTTGCTCACGTAGGTATTGCACTTTTGTGTGAATAGTTGATTTTTGTTTTATTAATCGACGAAATTCTACAGATTTAGTAGAATTTACCCATACAGTAGAAGTTACCCATAATACATAGGGAAGAAAGAAAGAAAGAAAAAGTACTTATTGCGACTCGTACAGGAAAATCACAAAATAAACACGGTCAAAAATATAAAAAAAAATACTTATATAAAAAAAAAAGTATTGTCTGTAAAGTCGGTTTACGGACGATAGTTTTACGTGATAACGTCATAAAGAAACATTGATGAATAAATGTGTCACAAGCCAACGCTTGGGCCGATCGTGCGTCTCTATCGCTTGTTCCGCGTTCTCGCTTGCACGCTTAAGTTCAGGCGGAACGTGACACTTTTTCGTGCGTGCAGCCGGTGTTCATCGATTTATAAGACGTTATCACGTCAAAAGGTATGGTAAGTGACATAATTATGTAGTAACTAACCTTATCTTTAAAATGCGAGAAAAATATTGTCAACCAACCTAATTCAATACTAAAACAGTGTGAATTTATACATACAAATATATACATACATATAATTATATACCTAGTACCATTCGTATCAAGACCCACATCCTTTATTAAACAGAATACGCAACCAATCTGATTGGAAAGGACCATATTACACAAGGATAGTTCCAAATTTATCACCCATCCTACAGATACGCCATCAGATACCACGGTCCCTGCCATTCTCCGCCAATTAATGGCTCCCATGTGACGATTCGAATACAAAATGTACTATGTTATCTTAATGTCATTCGAATTTTAGTTACTGCGTCGGATGCCCTTCACTTAAATTAGAATTGTGTCTAAATATGGAAACGAAGACATTATAATATATTATTACAGAAAAAAATGAGGGCATCAAAATAAGTTCTACATGTTAAAAAAAACTGTTCACAAACTTTACGATAAATTAAATCCATATTTCCGAATTTTTGACTCGACAAAGTTTAAGAATAAATTTCCATCAGTCAAACGGGGATCAAATGACTAGTTGAATTATCATCCTCATTTCTTATCTCAAACTAAATGCAAGGTCAGTGAAGGAATTTCAATTTAGAACCAAAGGAATTTCAAGGACTGGGCTTAGTAGCTGTGTGCTACGGCGTAGCATCTGCTACGTGACCGTAGCTCCGTAGCTTTAATTTGACGTGATGTATGCTACGCTGCGTAGAATGACCGGGGTCAAGAATAATTTAATCTTATTAGATCAGCACAAGCAGTATTTTACGTAAGAAGAAATACGAGCAGTGGTTAAAAGGTAAATAAATCAAATTGTAAAGAACCGCTTTCCCAAATCAGGCAATGATTTGGGAAAGCGGTTCTTTACAATTTGATTTATTTTAGTAGGACAAGAAAATCCATACTATAATATTATGAATGCGAAAGTGTGTCTGTCTGTTACCTCTTCACACTTTTAAGCCGCTGAATCGATTTAGATGACAGAATAGCTTATATGTGTAGTAAATAAACTTGACCGACCTCAATAAACTTGACCGACTTCTTAATAGCTGCATTCGATTCGTTTTCAATCTCCGCAAGTATGATCATGTATCTGCACATCGATCGCTTTTAAAGTGGTTGCCTATCCGGCAGCGCAGAGCGTTGAAAGCTTTGACAACCCTGTTTTCTCTTCTTCACAAACCCAATTCTCCTTCATATCTGACTTGTCTTTGTCAATATTTATGCTCTGCACACACCAAGACTTCGGTCCGAAAATAATCGTCTTCTTCGTTGTCCTTCTCATCGCTCTGGCTTTATAAAGTCTTCTTTCTTTGTCCAGGCGGTTTTCCTTTGGAATGCGCTCCCTCAGAATATCAGGACGGTAACTAATCGGTTCACATTTAAAGTGAAAGTTCGAGAACACATACACAAGAAGTTGGCAGATTCGTCTCAGATTTAAGTTGTTGTAGATTTTCTTGTTTATCTCTCATAACTTTTTTTTTATATTTTATTGTATGTATGTATTTATTCCTATATTTTTTTTAGTTATATTTTTTTTTTCTCTTCTAATTTGTTTTCTGTTATTGCACCTACTGTGTATTGTCTCTGCATCACCCTAGGTAGACTGGTAGAAAATGCCCAAGGCATTAAGTCCGCCTTTGTACAGTTTTTACTTGTGCATAAAGTTTTAATAAATAAATAAAAAATAAAAAAGATGAAATTTGGTATAGATAGTTTGAGTCCCGTGAAAGGACATGGGATATTTTTTATCCCGATATTCCCACGGGATCGACACTTATGCGGGTGTAATCGCGGGGCGCTGCTAGTTGTAGATAAATAGAAAACGTAGAAACAAATTCACATAAAAATAGTACTTGTATGGGTCAACCATGAATAATCCATAATCATGTTCTAATATGAGATGCATTAGAAACCAATTTTTAATAGAAATTTTGAGCACTTGACGGATAGGGCAACTTTTAAATAGACTCTGGACCCAGGTTGGGCGAAGCAAGGAACACCTGTTCAGGTGGAGATTCATAGACGACTCCGCCTTGGAGTGTAAATGTGGTGCTGTTCCACAAACGATGGGACACTTAATATCGTGTCCTGCGTGTCCTGTCAGCTGCACATTACAGGAACTGGTGGACGCTGGTGATGGCGCCAAACAAGTAGCCGAATTCAGGGCCGAGTTCATCAAGATTGCCATCGATACGTTAACAAGAAGAATATAACTTTTATTTTTTTTCCTTTTTCTCCCAAAAGCTAAACAAAAATTAGGGACTGCCTAACTGTTGCAGTTTTTAAAAGAAGAGTACAAGAACACTATCTTTCCACTTCATCATAGTTGTGTATGTATGTATTTATTATTTTGATCACGTTATAATTATTAAGATTGTAGTGATGTTTATTTTAGAAGTATGTATGTTTATTTGTATGTATGTAAGTATATTCTCATAATATTTGTTTAGTTTTATTAAGTGAATTGTTTATGATTTTATGTTTTTTTGTCTTCTTTATTCTTTCACACGCTGTCTTCATCTCTCTATTTATTGTCCTATCGCAGGTATGCTGGAAGAGATTCTTATGAAATAAGCATCACCTTTGGAGTTATTTTTCTGTTCTGTTTTTTTCTTGTCTAAATATATGTGTGTAAATAAATGGTATAAAAAAAACAAAAACCAATCACATTCCCTATTCCTTTAAATCCGAACTGATCCATTAACATCCTAATTTATACATTAAAAGGTAAATTCCCCGAATCCACTATAGATAATATCAAGTATCCAGATCTTACCCTTGTTTGACCCTCGATATGTTATTCAAAGCTCGCTACTTCATTAAGAACCCTTTACTTGAGAACCGTTCGGTTACTATAAACTTAAATGCTCTGCTTGGGGACCTCAAAAGGACCTGTTAACCTGTGAAGGGAAAGTTCGAGTTATGAAATAGATTGGAGTGTAAAATTAGAGCGACTTTGTGGGTAAAATATTCATGTTTTGGGTAAGAATACATGCTGATTTCTTTTTTGTATATTTTTGGGAAATAGTATTCTTTCAAGAATTTTGTCTTGTAGGTTCGTAGAACCGTAAAATATGTCCCGTATTCCTTTTCCTTCTAAAGCCGAGATCAAGGCAAGCGACTTGGCAGTAATAGGAATGTTTCGCTTGAAAATGTTTTGAAGAAACCAAGTTTGGCTAAATAATCATTTCCTATTTTCTTCATTTTAAGCTCTGGTCACATTATCATCTGCCTAGTCTTTTCTCAACTTAGGCTTCCAGGATAACCGGATGCTGCTAAATACTAGTATTTTACATGGAACGACTGCCTATCTGACCTCCACTACCCAGTTACTGGGTAATTCGATACCCCTTGGTAAGACTGTGTCACACTTTCGGGCTTCTGATGACCCGTAAGGACTGTAAAATATCCACGAATGTCGGCCGGGATCAACGCACGGGGGTCTCGGCATGTAAAGATGCTCACCCATCCACAGACCAACCGCGGCAAGCGTAGCTTAACCCAATCGATCGAACCGTGCGCCTATTATTACTTAGCCACAAGCCCCTCTCAATTTAGCTCGGTCAAACTGAGGCGAATTTCGCGCGGGACGTGAGACACGACTGCGTCGATTGTTTAGTTATTAGAATACCATGCGAGAATAACAAGAAGATTTATTCATGCTGTGCTTTTTGTTAGTAACGAGGCGCTTTTGCAATGTACAAATTGTAAAGTAACAGAGAATAATAAAAATATTTAAAAATGTGTTTTAAGATAATAAACAAACGAAAAAAAGATCTAGAATACAATTTGAAAATTTTAAAGTTAGTAATAAAGTTTGTATTGACGTGTAAAAGTGTTTGTACAAACCTACTTGCAGAAAATAAATCATTTATCATTTAAAAAAAAATACTGTAAAAATCTCACCGTGAAAACGTAGGTGAAATCAGCTGTCATTCTACTTAATGCTAAGGATTCTCTCTCTTCACCTAGGTTTTCGCGGTGAGTTAGTTGACACGATCGGCGCAAGCGGATTCGCCTCAGTTTGTCAGAAATGGGCGTGGTCGTTTCTCCATAGAAACACTCTCGCCTGTTTTCTTTCTGGTTAATGACCATAAAGCGATGATTTTTAACAGAATAATAAAAACTACTTGTATGTCCCTATGTTTTCTTTTTGATGATACATTATTTTTATAAGCACTAGAACCCTCAAAAAATGCCGATTTAAACTGCTGTCAACAGAGGCCTAGTGTACAAATTTAACAACTATTAATGAAAAAATAAAAACATAGGAATACAAGTATATCGAGGGTATAGTGTTAAAACCCAATAAGTGCCGAAAAATTAAAAATCGTTTTATTAGTACATCTTAATGCATTTTTGAAGCTCTTTCCAGTGGTATAATCCAATAAGTGGAATTTGCAGTAGAAAGAAAATTACTTGAGGTAATAACCCAATAAAGTGACCACGTTTAGTCAAAAACGATTTTTAATTTTTCGGCACTTATTGGGTTTTAACAATATACCCTCGATATATCGTTCTTATTCAGATAAGAAATATCTTTTAAAACGGTCCAATAATGGAACGCGAAAGCCAAACCTCGAATTATGACTTTTTACTTAGGCTTTTTCAAAAGTCTCTCCGACCGCATTTCCTCTTAATCCATTTCATTTGTCACGATTCCGCTCCTTCGCCTCAAGCTTTCATTTCTATTGTTTAAACTGTGTGAGATGCTTTCCACTACTTTTCGGGTTTAATTTTAAATTTTCTTTTTTTTTTCTTTTAATCTTTCGTCTTTGTGGGGTGATTAATTTCAGTATTGCCACGGGCCATGTTTTTTTGGAAAATCAGTGTTACGAAAATATTAAATGATGAATAAGAAAGAGCCGAGTATGTTGTAGGTTGTCGTGTGAGATAATTATGAATAAAATACTGAATCATATTAATATTCAGTTTCTTAGTAACATTTCAAGTTCAAAAGGACATAATTATGTATCTACTAATTAGTGGTTTTGGCACAGACATTTTATTTCTACACGCTTGCAAAATTCTTCTTCACCGTATGGATTTTTGATGTGATAACGTCTTATAAATCGATAAACACCGGCTGCACGCACGAAAAAGTGTCACGTTCCGCCTGAGCCTGAGCGTGCAAGCGAGAGCGCGGAACAAGCGATAGAGAGGTACGATCGGCCCAAGCGTTGGCTTGTGACACATTTATTCATCAATTTTCTTTATGACGTTATCACGTAAAACTATCGTCCGTAAACCGACTTTACAGACAACCAATTTTTTTTTTGTATTTCGTACTATGTGATATAAAAACAAATTGAGGGGCCCGTGGCTAAATAATAACAGCCGCACAGGTCGATCGATCAGGTTGCCGCGGTTGGTCTGTGGATAGGTGACCATCTTTACATACCGAGACCCCTCCGTGCCTCGGAAAGCACGTGAAGCCATTGGTCCCGGCTGTCATTCGTGGATCTTTGACAGTCGTTACGGGTAGTCAGAAGCCCGAAAGTCTAACAACCAGTCTTACCAAGGGGTATCGTATTACCCAGTAACTGGGTTATGGAGGTCAGATAGGCAGTCGCTCCATGTAAAGCACTGGTATTCAGCTGGATCCGATTAGACTGGAAGCCGACCCCAACACAGTTGGGAAAAGGCTAGGCAGATGATGTGATAGAAAAGCAAATGAATTACTTACCCCGCAGGAGAATCTGCTATCGATTATTATTTTTTCCACAACGGATATCGCAAATACCACACTACCTTCGGCAACGTCGAGTACCACATCTATATTTTAGATTTAGAAACACCAAAAATTGAAGTCGTTTTTAATTGCTGTTTGCGTGACCGCATTCTTCTTCTAAACTCCACCACAGATTTAGACGCGGTTTCCACCATCTTTTAGAGAATTTATTCCGGAAGGTTTATACGTAATAATATTAAACTCACATATTAAAGACATCTCGATGTTTTGCGAGCAGCCTCTTTGAGGAGTGGCTAGAGAGGCGCCACGGCGCCCTCACCTACCGCCTGACGCAGGTCCTCACCGGACACGGGTGTTTCGGGAGGTACCTGCACATTATCGGGCGGGAGGATACGCCCGGGTGTCACCACTGCGAGGGTCGCCCGGAGGACACGGTGGAGCATACGGTGGCGGTATGCCCCAATTGGGCGGAGCACCGCCGTGTTCTCGCAGAGGCGATCGGCGGCGGCGGCGACCTCTCGCGCCCGGCCCTGGTTCAAGCCATGGTCCGGGGCGAGAGGGAGTGGGAGGCAGTCACCTCCTTCTGCGAAGCAGTCATGCTAGCGAAGGAGGTGGCGGGACGGCTGAGGGAGAGGGCCTCACGTCCCAGCCGCCGCGGGAGACGCCCCGGGCGTCGGGAGCCGCGAGACGACTCCCGGCCACCGTAGGCGCGGGCCTGCGGGCGGAGAGTAATGGGTAACTCTCCGTCCGATCAGGACCAGGCCCGTGCCGGACGGCGCGTACGTGTTCCACGCGCGCCTCAAAGAGATGTCAGCATAAGGAAGGGGCCCGAAAGGGCCGAAGCCTGCCGGGGCAGCGGGATTGTCCGAAAGGGTTACCGCTACCCCGGAACACAAAGGGCTAAGGAAGGAACACGGGTGGGTTTTAGTCAGTAAGAGTCTGACACTCCCTTCTGCTCCACCCAGAGCGGGAGGGGTCATTGGATGATTTCCCATCCACAAAAAAAAAAAAAAAAAAAAAAAAAGGGCGCGGGTAGTTGACTAATGAAAATCAAACAGAATAGGAAATACTAACTAACCGTCTTCCAGGAATCCCCGACCATAAATCAGCTTCCAATGAAAAAGCAGCCAGTTACTGTAAATCCCAAACATAAGCCAATTAGCAAAATGGTTGCCGTGTATTCAGGCATAGTTAATTGGTCAATTAGTTATTGAACTATACCAATTAATAAGAAATATTGAGGCTATTTGCGTGTTGAATGATTTCATTGGTGTCAGGCAAGCACTATTTAGTATTCTATTGTAATCTAGATAAATTGGAATCGTTATTCACACCAGAGGGCAATTCTCGTAATTTCAAGATCGTTCACAGTCTAAACTCAGTCTCAATATGTCAAAAGTACCTCTAATTTTCCTACATTTTTGACAACTTTTAAGGTTCCGTACCTCAAAAGGGAAAAACGGAACCCTTATAGAATCACTTCGTTGTCCATCCGTCCGTCCATCCGTCTGTCTGTTAAGACCCTTTATCTCGAGAACGGTGTACAGTCTCTTGAAGCTGTGAAAAAATCAAATTTCTAAGTTTAAACAAAGATACGGCCGTTTATGCCGCAAAAAACGTATATCAACACTATAAAATGTATAGGGGACTTCCTGTTGACCTAGATTCACGAAATTTGGCAAGAAGCAAGTTCATGTAGCACAAGTAAAGGAAAAAGTCCGTATTCCCTAAATTTGTAGTTACATAACAAAAAAAAAACCCTTTATACATTATTTACATACCTAGTACAGAACCCTCGGTGCGCGAGTCCGACTCGCACTTAACCGGTTTTTTTGACATTGATCGACGATGAGATGAGATTGTGACTAGATCTTCAATGTTTTGTAATTACGGGAATAACCCTTCTGCTCATCTATTCTGGAAACATCTCACCGTGAAAACTTACGTGAAGTGAGCTGTCAATAGTGTGAGTCCCTAACAGTGGAATGACAGTTCACTTCAAGCTCCCTTCACCTAAGTTTGGCACTGAACTAATTACCGCTTAAGCGTTCAGGGGCTGCTATCAAAAATTAATTGTTTCTAAATCTGTCGATCTGAGAGAACTGAAAACGCAGAAATAATAAAGCCAGATGGTAACAATAGGATAGCTATCATAACCAGTTTTCCATCAGTTTATTGCAAGCTATAATGCTAATAGCCCTTCATAATTCATCCCCCGCAAGGTTGTCTGCTTGTCAGTCTTCTACAGATTGTACTTCGGTGAGTGTACCCAAGAACTCCACGACCTCATTCCACCGGCCTCCTTCTACATCTAGACGCACTGCAAGTTACCATCCTTGCCTAGTTGCTATTCTACCAATTCGCACTAAGCGTTTTCAAATGTGTCCTTTATAATGCGCACAGCAAAAGAGTGGAACTCTCTACCTGCGTCTGTGTTTCCGAGCGCATACAGCCCGAATCTCTTCAAAGCGAGAGTGAACAGGCTTCTTCTAGGTAAGCTCACTCCATCGTCGACTTTGTCTCTGTCACCACTGACCTAGACTAGAGTCAAGAGCAAACCCATTTCAAATTAAAAAAAAAATTATACTAGTTGATTTTTTTTACAGTGTAGAAATTTTTACAGGGTGTTCTACCAATGAAAGTTTAATACCTTTTAGGTCGGTTTCGGTAAGAAACCGATGGATGTTTTAGACTGAAATTTAATTTGATAAATAAGCTGTTTGTTTCCTATTGATAAAATAAAATTTTATTCAAGAACATCCATCGGTTTCTTACTAAACTTCAACTATACCCGACAATCCTGCATACTTATCTCTTTTGTTGACTGTACATATGTACCTGATTACGTCCGAAGAGCTAAGTATGATATTAAATTAATACGAGGAAGCTACATGCTAATAGGTTACGGCTACGAGGGCTATGCTCGGAATTTCTTTACGTGATCGAATCAGAAATGAAGAGATCCGTAGGAGAATCAGGGTAACCGACATAGCCCGAAGAATTGCCAAACTTAAGTGGCAGTGGGCCGTTAGGGCCCAAAGTTTCTAGAGTGGCGACCGCTTACCGGAAGACGTAGCGTTGGAAGGCCTCCCACCACAATTTGTCGCTGCAATGTGGTGTTGTTGTGGTACGTGTGAGTGGTGGTAGTCGGCGTGAATTTCGCATTTTTTGTTTCTTAATACAAATATCCTGCATGAAATACCATACGTCCTTCTCCAGGTTCCAGGCTACCTGTATAGGCGTGAAAAGATAACGGACAGACAAAGTTAACTTTCACATTTTATAATATTAGTATGGATAGCGCGATGCGGCCGAATGGTTCTGTACTGGCGACCGCGTACCGGAATACGTAGCATTTGAAGGCCCCCCACAAAGTGGACCGATGACTTTGTAAAGGTCGCAGGAATCCGCTGGATGCAGGAAGCACTGAACCGGTCGAAGTGAAGGTGCTTGGGCCAGCAGTGGACGTCTTTCGGCCAAAATGATGAATGATGATGATGACATGACAACGTGGAAATGCGATCGGAGAGAGTTTTGTAAAAGCCTCAGTAAAAAGTCATAATTCGAGGTTTGGCTCCCGCCTATTTCCTCCTCCAATATTGGACTAATTTCAAAGATATTTCATAAAATGATAATAAGGATATATTCTGTGTCCCTATGTGTTTCTTTTTTCATTAGTACTTGTCAAATTTGTACACTAGGCCTCTGTCGACAGCGCGCGCTTTAAATCGGCATTTTTTGAGGGTTCTAGTGCTTATAAAAATAATGTATCATCAAAAAGGAATACATAGGGACATACAAGTAGTTAATATTTATTATTCTGTATAAAATCATTGCTTTATGGTCGCAAACCAGAAAGAAAACAGGCGAGAGCGTTTCTATGGAGAAACAACCATCCGCATTTCCTCTTAACATTAACAAAAACAACTAATCGCATTTAGTGTTAATAGTGTGAAGGCGGAAATTATAATCTCCCCTAATGCTCCTAAGCGCCATAAGATACAAATTGCCCTGTATAATCAATTAACCCTACCCAAATTAGACCATTAAGATACCTCTCCTAAATTGCCTCTCGACACCCAATTTCCGGCATTCTTGGTCGTACAATATTGTATAAGTAGTTATTCACCCAGGTCCCTCTTTTCTATTGAGTACACTGGGCAAGTGCCCAGGGCCCCGCGATCTTCGGGGACCCCAGCCTACTCTCATAAAAAACATTCTTTGCAGCCGCCGTTCCATTCTACGCATTATTAGTACCCCATTCAATTACAAAAAAAAATAATAAAAATAAAATAAGTTTATTTCATATCATTTTGGCTTACATTTCATGTCGAAGAGTCTCCAGAGCATAGAAAATACTAGTAGTTGAAGGCTCCGCTCTTCCCTTACATCATAAACATACAAATAGGTAATTAACAAAAAGAAAAGAAATAAAATACGATCAATTGTATAAGTGCAATGGTGTGTGCGCGTGTGTGTTAGGGTGTGTATATGTGTGTGTGTGAGAGAGAGACAGAGTTTGAGCGAATAAAATCACTCAACAAAATAAATGATTTGAGTTGATTGGTATCAAAACTAGTCAAATCCAAAACAAATCATTTTCAAACTACGTATAACGAAATATTCGTCAGCATGTAAATATTAAATGAATACTTTTCAAAAACAGCCAAATCCACGATATTGTTAAGAAAAAAATATTTAAAAAACGGCATTGGTATCATAATTGGTCAAATCCAGCACTATTAACAATCGAATTTAGTCAAATCCAAGTTGACCAATCAGCGTCGAGGATTCTCTTTGGCGGGTCAGCCATTTTTTTTAGTGTCAATCTGTTTGTGTTACGATAACGTGCGTGCTGTGTGATTTTAATTAAAATTTGATGTAAAAAATGGATGAAAACTTAATCCAAATTGTTGAAACACCTCCTAATTTGTCAAGGAATCCTTTGCAGCAAAAATCCGCATAGAAATGCAATAGAGATAAGGTTTCTAGGTAAGTAAAAATTCAGACTACCAAACAATGTTTTCGTATAACAGTGATTCGCAACCTTTTTATAGAATGTAACGTTTTTAACCACGCTATGAATTTTAATAATTTAAAAATATGTTTTTATATGCAATGAATGAAATGAAAGATGAAAAAAAAAAAAAATGAAAGATGTGAGATGGAGAAAGAATTGCCGAATTTGTTTGTTTAATTTACCAAAATCAATATTTTTCTTTCAATTTTCAAAAGATGTGAGATAAAATAAGAATGAGTGAATTTGATTGTATAATTTTCCAAAATAAATACATTTCTTTCGATTTAACTTAAATAATGTTTTTTATTTAATCATTGAATTAATTATTGAAGATTGACAACCCCTGACCTTAACTTACGTTATTTTTAAAATATGCCAAATCCACACAACTAACTTTCAAATGTGGTCAAATCCACAAATATCACAATCAAACTAAGTCAAATCCACATTTCACTATCAAACTAAGTCAAATCCAAATTTAAAAGCTAAATTCTGGAGTTTTATTGTATGAGACTTAAAATTGTTATTGTGTTATTATCTTCACAAAACTTAATTTAATATACCGCCATATTCTCAGCATTCTCAGGTGCTGGCATATAGTGAAACTAAAACTTTCATCATACTGCTAAGTTATCAAAAATGGATTTGACTAATTTTGATACCAATTGACTCATTTGTAGTGCGATTTACAATAAGTATCTAAGCCCCCAGTTATGAAATATTAGTATGTTTCTCTTATTGTTTCTTATCTACACAGGGGCCCCGTGATCCTAATTTATTATTTATTTATTTATTTTAGACGAAGCAGACATTATACATTATATGTATAATGCGCCCAGGGCCTCCAATAGGTTAAATACGGCCCTGGGTTCACCGGACGCCCAGTCTTCTGACGCTTTATCTTTAGAATAGGAAAGTTCACAGGAATTTTTTGCTAAAGCGGCTTAGCGTTTAGTTACAAATAGTAGGGTTAGAAAAAACATTGTGATGTAGGCTAGGCTCGACATCGCCCATCAACCCTTTTGGGTCTCTGGAAAAACGCTTTTAAATCCCTCTTTATAAAAACAAAAGTACAAACACGATTCATTGTTATCTTTCACCTACCCTTATCCCAATTAATTTGTTATCGGCACAACATGTGTTTTTCTTCCATACTTTTCTATTAGTCGCCATGTCGGTAGCCACTCCATTTCTAGCCATATATATAATCTTTCACACAGTCCATCCATCGTTTTTTCCCCTACTCGCATAGCCATCTAAATTCATACTCAAAACTTTCCTCACGACATTTTCCTCGTTCTCCTGCATCACATGGCCAAACCATGACAACCGATTTCCACACAAATTTTCAATCAACGGTGTCACTTTCAGACTTCCTCTTATATACTTTTTTCTTATTCTATCCATTCGCGTAAACATACCACAACGAACTTAAAACACGATTATTTCGTAAATAATCATTGTTGCGAACTGAATATTAAAACAGCTAAACTTCATTTAACTTAATCGCACTTGTAAATAACAAAGCTTAGCTTGTCAGCAATTATACATAATGACCCGAAACTCCCACCTTACCGCTACATAACAGAGCACTCGTTAAAATGTTTTTAAAATAAATTCTCGCCGTAACCCTGGGGCCACAGGGCATTCTACGAAACGACCCATTACGTCTCTGTATAGACCATTTACCGTAAAACTGAACTGTTTCGCTCCAAAAGTTTCACTTTACTACCTTTTTGTGAAACTGTTTTAGTTTTGCCGGAAAAACTGCTGTTTGAGTTCACTTTAATTTTGTTATAAAAAATGCAAACAGATTTTATATAAGGGACGTGGCCAGTAATTGAATTGGAGCTGTTTTTTTATAGTAAAACTAGGTGCGCCCTGCGGTTTCACTCGCATAAGATTCGATCCCGTGGGAATATAGAGATAAAAAGTAGCATATATGTTATTCCAGGGTGTCAGCCACCTACATACAAAATTTTATCAGAATTAGTCCAGCCGTTTGAGCGTGAAGAAGAGGCAAACATACACACACACTAACAAACTCTCGCCTTTATAATATTAGTGTGATGTTTTCGTTACACTTAATATGAAATACCCAAATAGGTGGTACATACCTTTAGGCAATTTAGAAACGGTTAGGTGTTTATAGAAAACTTTGTGGTTTCTTTTTCAACCAAAATTTATATTTTATATCAAAATTATATTCGTCGAACAAAGGTTGATACGAAAAATAAGAATCTGAAGCGGCAATTACGAAAACAATTTTAGAACTTGTATCGTTTAACGCTAATTAATACCATAAACGGCTTCCTACATCAATTTTAAACACACGTCAATAAAACAATTTTTAATTTCATACCGTTTAATATAAAATATTTAAATGTCAAAACACATTATAATTATAAGGCAAGCCTTACATCTACAACGATATTGTACAGAGACCAGCACATCAACCTATCCCAATCTGTCAAATTTCTTTAATAGATTTTCAACTTTATTACAAAGGAATAAGGTTCATATTCAATTGGGAAAATTTTACAGATTGGGGTAGCTTGGTGTGCTAGCCTCTGTACAATATCGCGTATGGTGCAATGTTTTTGACCGTTCCAAACCAATTCAATAATAACATAAGAAATAAATAGGTGACTACTTTACAGCCTCATTCAAACTTTGTAGCGGCTGTGAACATGAGGCGAGTCGCTGCGCACTAACAAAGAATCATGTCAAGTTTTGACCTGAAAATTTTCTAACGCGTCTAGTGATGTAAAATATCTTAAAAAATTGCACATTTTTTGCTTATTTCGTATCGCTTAATTGAATTTTCAAATAAAGCCAGAAAAAAAAGCAATGTTACTATATTTATCGTAGCCTTTTTGAAACGGAACGTGTCATATACAAGTTCCATTTTAAGTGTACAGTTGACAGGTTATGCGTAAAACGAACTTCTTTAGCCGCAACGTTAAGTGAATGACATGTTGTCATTTGTTTGACGTTTTGCAGTCGTTCGTCTGCTCTTGTACTGTGCGATTTTGGATTTTCTGATACCCTTACAATTTTTGCATTTTCCACAGACTTTGACACCTACCACTTACGATTGCTTTGGCCTGTATCATACTGATACCGATTTAGTGCTTTGTGATCTATCTAAGACGTCGTCGGCGGGATATTACGAGAATATGACTGCTGCTTGCGATCGCGCGCCGATTTGATGATGATGATATTACATTGAAGATATTACTATACTCTATGAGGGATTTATTTCTGAGTGATTGTTAGTCTCTCAGCGATTTGGAATCAATTAGATTTTAATTATCGTACAGTTTTTGAGATTATAACAGCTGTCAAACTATCTGACAGCAGTTATTAACCTCAAAAACTTATTTAAATAATAACATTTTTTACTGGCCGCTAAATAAAAAGATGATAAGTTATTGTGTTATTATAAACGATAATTGTTTTTATATAACACTAGCTGGAGGCAGACGCGACCTGTAAAACGAATCAAGTGACAGGTCATGTATGGACAGTGTATCAATGTATGGACAGTGGGCATGATTCTTTATGTGTCAGCGGGGGTGAGGGGCGAGGTACTGCGTAGCGAGTACCGCACTTCAGAGACGCGAACTATACCATGTAATAAGGTGATGCAAGAATAACTTCACTACATGGACAGGTGGTCTGCACCGTCCCCCAAACTAGTAATAATTGTATTTGGGCCTTATCACACTGGCGATTTGCAAGCGAGTCCAAAGCGAGGCGAGCGCGCAGCGAGCTCACCTTGAGTTCGCAGTGAGCGCGCGGCGTCTTGCTTTGATGATGATGATTGATTTATTTACTAAAATATTTTAAAGCTGCGCGATCTCATGGCGGCATGGAAAGAGCGACTGTCGCAACCCAGCGCAGGGCACCCGGGTGTCACCACTGCGAGGGTCGCCCGGAGGACACGGTGGAGCATACGGTGGCGGTATGCCCCAATTGGGCGGAGCACCGCCGTGTTCTCGCAGAGGCGATCGGCAGCGGCGGCAACCTCTCGCGCCCGGCCCTGGTTCAAGCCATGGTCCGGGGCGAGAGGGAGTGGGAGGCAGTCACCTCCTTCTGCGAAGCAGTCATGCTAGTGAAGGAGGTGGCGGGACGGTTGAGGGAGAGGGCCTCACGTCCCAGCCGCCGCGGGAGACGCCCCGGGCGTCGGGAGCCGCGTGACGACTCCCGGCCACCGTAGGCGCGGGCCTGCGGGCGGAGAGTAATGGGTAACCCTCCGTCCGATCAGGACCAGGCCCGTGCCGGACGGCGCGTACGTGTTCCACGCGCGCCTCAAAGAGATGTCAGCATTACGGAAGGGGCCCGTAAGGGCCGAAGCCTGCCGGGGCAGCGGGATTGTCCGAAAGGGTTACCGCTACCCCGGAACACAAAGGGCTAAGGAAGGAACACGGGTGGGTTTTAGTCAGTAAGAGTCTGACACTCCCTTCTGCTCCACCCAGAGCGGGAGGGGTCATTCGATGATTTCCCATCCATAAAAAAAAAAAAAGCTAGGTACATTGCCCCACAAAACTGCTTACGCAGTTTAACTGTGAGATCGTTGAGTCTCTCTTACAGTAAATTTAATATCAGGTAAATCTATAACATATATAATAATAATACTTAATACTTAGACTTACATAGAATCTAATAAATATTTTTTTTAGTTTACGTGCGAATTTTACTTTATTATCTTCTTGTCTGATGTCAGCAGGCAGTGTTCAATAAATAGGGAACGTGTTTTATTAAGGCTCTATCGCCATAGTAAATACAAACTCTGGGTACATCATATTTACCTGCTGTCATCGACCTGGTAGTATACCTCGGCTGTCCCATTTCAAAACCTAGTAAGGGACATTTTTTTCATTTTTTTTTTTTTACTTTATTTTTATTTGAATGGGACAGCCGACCTGTTAGAGACTAGTGAGTAATTATCACGACTGCCATGGTTATTAACTAATAATAGGTATTTATGTTTAATTTTATATATTTGGAATAACTTACTATAGTCTCATTTGCAAAAATTTTTAGAAAGAAAGAAAGAAAGAAAAATAGGTTTATTTGTCACAGAAACACGTGCAAACAAAAAGATAATTAATTCTAATGACATCATAAATATAATAAAAACAAAAATATATATATATCTTTATACATGAGCACAAAGCATAGATAGTCGACGGCTGCACGTCATGACTGTGACAAGAAGGCTTCCACTCAGCATGATGCTGTGCTATAAGGGACCCACAGCACAGCGCCGATTTTCAGTGGTTACCCGAAAGTTTAACCTAGTTAGTTAGTTTAGTTTTAGTTTTCTTGTTTACTAATAATTTTAAAAATCTAATTTGCATCGATTCTAGTTTCTTTATGTTACTTTGGACTCGCTTGCAACTCGCCAGTGTGGTAAGGCCCTTTACTGTCCTCCTTTTCCTTGACAACTAAGACATAATCAGCCTAACGTTCCCTCTGCTGGGACACAGACCTCCTCTCAGTGAGAGAGAGTGGGCTGTAATCCACCACGCGGGCCCAGTGCGGGTTGTTCTTGACAGCTAATATTATTAATTTATTACGTCCATAATCACTTGTTTACACTAGATACTTCATAATACTTAGCGTTACTTAGATTCACATTATCTTCACTCCTTATCTTGAACTAATAGTAAGTAGTTTAGCGTAATCAGCCTATAATGTTCGCCATAACCTACCGCGCGGGTCCAGTGCGGGTTGGTAGATCTCACATGACTTCTTTCGGTCCTATGTCATGCTGGTTTCCTCACGATGTTTTCCTTAACCGTTTTTAGAGCCGTGGTGATGAAACTATTTACACAAAGCCAAACGCCTGAGTCAACTGTCTGAGTTCGAACCCACGACATACCCTGTTACCACTGCTCCCTAATAATACCTAACATTAATTAATATCACACTCAAGAAATAAAAAGAAAACAAAGCCATCGTCTGTTCCGTTCGAAATTCAACTTTAATTTTCAAATTGATTCCTCTCATTTTTGTTTTTTTTTTAAACAATTCCGTATTCAAATTCCATTCCATAAATGAAATTTCAGGGAACGGAACGTTATTCGAGAAGAAAAAAAATATACAAGATCTTGAAGAGTTTCAGACATCATAATTTGCGAACTGAATAATACATGATCGTGAAAAATGACTAGCATAAGTCGCTCTATCAAGTACTAATTGTGTATGCATGAGGAGTCCCGTCTACCTATTACTGGGGCCGGAAATCGCGGTGCCTTATTTTCTTACTGAAGTAACAGCCTGATGGATCTTATTGGGTTTTATTTTCTTACTCTATTACATTATGAGGACGAAGCTCACTGAATTATTTTATGGATGCTTGGAATTAAATATTTTCGTAGGGCCTCGTATTTTCCGTTGGAATTATAAAAAAAAAAATATTTCCTAGAAAAATATTTTTGCTTCCTTTTTTTACTTAAGCAAGCAAAATTTAAGTCTTTTCATAAATGTTACGTTTCCTTTAATCTGTCTTCTGGTGTTTTAAAAACTTACATTACAGAGGCATTGAACAACAAATAATATACAGCCAAAGCTGGTCAAAGCATTTTTTTTTTCAATTTCTTCAAAAACATGCTACTATTTACTATTATTTTAAATTCGATTTATCTGAATGTAGATACCTAGGTATATATATAGATTGTGAAATAAAATTGTATTTCCCTACGCTCAATCTAGTTAGATTCAGAAATACTGTAGAAACTGAAACAAGATTGGATTCACTGTAATTCTAGATTACATAGAAATTCTGGGTTAGATTTTCATGTATAAAATCTCTGTCAACAAATCTGGCTTTGGATATCCAAAGCAAATACGTAAAGTAATGGAATCTTTCGGTAAAACTAAACGGAATAATAAATTGGATCAATGCTCAGTCAGGCGTTGATTATTGGATTATTCTCTGTGATTTTTCTGCGTTTAGTTCTTGCAAAATACTTTGAATACACGGATATTTATTGTTTTCCGCAATGTTCAAATTCTTTATTGCATTCATGTGTAGATACATTTAGGTAGTTGTTACAATATAGGTAAGTTCCAAAATGAAACCCGGTTAGGGCACGACAATATAATCATAATAATAACAGTTTTAACATAATAATAATAAGACTATGCATTCAACGCAATCACAGGTTGGACATTCAACGCAATCACAGGTTGGACGATATCGCGCTTGATAGGCTGCGCTCAGAGGTACTGAGCAATCATATCGTCTCGACTCCGGCACAAACCGCGGCACAAGCGTCAAATGTTGATGCCATTCCGCCGCGGTCCAATCGTGTTGAAGAAGAGGATGATGGGGTTGCCACAGTAAGTAGCCAGTACAACGTCCAACTGAGGAGCGCACTGGAGGATGCATTTCGCGAGTATAGATCCACTCCAACCGAACTTAGACCCCGATTACCACGGTTACCTATGCACAAGAAAAATAGGGCGCTGGTGTGTGCCTTGGACTCGCAGCTCAAGAATTTCTTCGAGAGCAGCGAGGATCTTGTTGATACGCACTCGATCCTGTATTGCGCAGCTGTTGCGGCATGTCGTTTAGCTAACGTCAAGTTTCCAAGTTATGACGGAGCTACTCGACCAAAACCAATCGTACCAGCTTGGCAGTGCAGGATCGAGGGTCGTATCGATAGGACCAGGGTACTCATTGGCAAACTATACTGCTTCAGGGAGGGCAATACACGACCACGAGTGATGCGCTTTGTGAGGCAGGCATTCTCGGGGACTGGAATCAGTCCTCGAGAATACATGTCCTGTGTCACAGAGCGCATCGACTTCCTGAAGCAGAAAGTTTGTGCATGGGCGAGCCGAATTCGGCGGTATAAGCGGCGGGTTGATCGATACACGCAGAATCGCATGTTCCAGAGCGATGAAAGGTGGGTGTATAGAGCTTGGGAGCGACCTGAACAAAATGTGACGGACGTATGCCACCCGGATGATGCCGCCACGAGTGCATTCTGGCGCAGCATCTGGTCGGTATCCGTCTGTCACACTGAGGCTGACTGGATACGGGATGTCGAGCGAGTGTGTGAGACTATACCAGAAATGGATGCAGTCCTAATTACGCCATCAGACGTTGCCAGAGCGGTCCGTCCGTTACCGAATTGGAAATCACCGGGACCGGACGGACTGCACAATTTCTGGTTGAAATGGCTAATTAGTTCACACACTTGCCTGGCATCTCAGTTCCAGTCATCCTTAGAGTCTGGGTCGCTACCGCAGTTTCTAACAACAGGCGTTACCCACCTGCTCCATAAGTCAGGTAGTCCCGCGGAACCCAAGAATTATAGACCAATCACGTGTTTGTCGACGGTTTATAAACTTCTTACATCCATTTTGAGAGCCAAAATTAATATGCACATTGACAATAACTTGATTATGAGTGCTTCTCAAAATGGATGTAGGAATGGGTCCCGCGGTACTAAGGAGCTACTCCTCATAGACATGGCCATTAGCCAACAGGTTCGTCGATCCCGCAAGGATCTGTCAACATGCTGGATAGATTACAAGAAGGCCTACGACTCGGTGCCACATACATGGCTCATGAGGGTGTTGGAGTTATACAAGGTAGATGCAACTCTACGCACCTTTCTTGAGTCGTGTATGGGGCAGTGGAAGACAGTCCTTCGTTATCCAGGATGTCGAGAAATCCAGGGGAATGATGAGCCTGTATGGATTAAACGGGGAATATTTCAGGGTGACAGTTTGAGTCCACTTTGGTTTTGCTTAGCCTTAAATCCTCTAAGCACACTACTGGAGGATTCAGGTCTAGGCTATCGGTTGAGAAGAGGTGGTCAGGTCATATCTCACCTACTCTACATGGATGATTTGAAACTCTTTGCTCCCAACAAATTGCATCTGATGGAGCTACTGAAGGTAACTGAAACTTTCAGTAGCGCCATCAGGATGGAATTTGGTGTAGACAAATGTGCAGTCATGCATGTAAAGCGAGGGGAGATTATGGAATCCGAGGGAATTCAACTCTCGGATTCCATAAGCCTTAGATCCCTCTCCTCATCCGAAAGCTATAAGTATTTGGGTATGTCGGAAGCGTTAGGTATCAACAATGCTGACATGAAGCAATCGTTGAAGGAGCGCTTCTTTTGTCGCCTGAAGAAGGTATTAATTAGTCTTCTTTCGGGCGGAAATAAGGTGCGCGCCTTCAACGGTTGGGTCATGCCGGTTTTGATGTACTCTTTTGGCATACTCAAATGGACTCAAACTGAACTCGATGCCCTGGATAGAAGGGTCCGTACACTGCTAACCACAAACCGGATGCATCACCCACGATCATCGGTGATGAGACTGTATATCCCGCGGAAGTGCGGGGGTCGAGGCTTTTTAAATGCGAAGACCCTCCACAACCGCGAGATGTGCAGTCTCAGGGAATATTTTTTAAAAGCCGAAGTGGGTATGCACCGTGATGTGGTCGCAGTGGACAAGGGGCTCACCCCGCTCTCCATGGCTAAAGAGAACTGGCGCAAACCTGTAATACTTTCTACTGATGACCGCAAGAAGGTATGGCAGAGCAAGGAGCTTCACGGGCGCTTCTATCGGGCTCTTCATGAGCCCGGTGTAGATTTCTTAGCGTCCGTATCCTGGCTACGTTTTGGTGACCTTTTCGGGGAAACTGAAGGTTGCGTCTGTGCAATTATGGACGAAGTTATCTTGACGAACAACTACCGGAGACATATTATGAAGGACGGGACGGTTGACGTGTGTCGGGCATGCCACCGTCCGGGTGAGTCTATCAGACATATTATCTCTGGTTGTTCTCGTCTGGCTAATGGCGAGTACTTGCACAGACATAACCAAGTAGCCAGGATTATTCACCAGCAACTTGCTCTGAAATATAAACTTGTGGATTCTGAGGTACCGTATTACAAGTATGTGCCCGACCCAGTTCTTGAAAATGACCATGTCACGTTATATTGGGATCGATCTATCATTACTGACAGGTCTATTGTCGCCAATAAGCCTGATATAGTGGTGATAGATCGATTAGCGCGCCGCACAATGATTGTTGATGTTACCATTCCACATGACGGGAACCTCGTGAAAGCTGAGAAAGAGAAACAAATTAAATATCTCGACTTAGCACACGAGGTTGTTGACATGTGGAATGTGAGCTCGGCTGTCATTGTGCCGATTGTCGTATCAGCCAATGGCTTGATGGCCGAAAGCCTCGATCAACATCTATCGAGGCTCTCGTTAGGCGGTTGGATCAAGGGCCTGATTCAGAAGGCAGTACTCCTTGATACGGCTCGCATTGTGAGGAGGTTCCTCTCTCTGGAGCCCTAACCACCGGTAGCTTGGACCCTGTTCCCGATACCGGTGGCCTACTATTTTTTATATTTTTAAATGTTTTTATATTTTTTATATTCTAATATTTAAAAATATAATTTATATGTATATATAATGAAATAAAGGAAATAATAAGACTATGTATGAGTGAGTTTTTTTTTAAATATGACTATAATAAAATATGTAATTATTTATCTAGCTATCATATAAATTACTAATTATATGGCTGAATAGTTCGCTTTTTTTTTTATAAAACCCAGCGGGGTAATTGCGTAACACACTATTAATAGCAATGGGTTTCATTTTGACAGCTCAACAACGTTCATTGCGTTTTTTACATTGTTGATCAGACACGTTTTTCGAACATATAAAGCAATGGATTAGCAATATGCTTCAAAATGATTCAAATTGAAATCGATAGTGTGTTTCGCAATTAGGGGCCTATACTACCTCAAATGGCTTAGCATGATCCTCCGTTATGTCGAAAATACTGCAGCATTAATTTTTAAATAAATATATGGTAAAGTTAAGGATTAATGTTAGGTCTTATGTTAGACGAAAACACGATTTCATTAAATTTTCTCGATAGAAAAAAATCCAAAGTTACCTCTAAACCGAACAATAAACCGCTGGTATTCAAAAAATACTTCAAATTAGAACATGAAACTTTGTATACTAACCGAATTAACTATAAAGCAGGTCTTATGTTATTTACTTTTTTTTAATTACCATTATTTTTACCGTAAATAGCAAATACCTAAACTATTGGCGCTGCCTGCCGCCAAGCACCGCACTTTGTCTCGCTCTCACTCAGTCCGCAAGCAGTATCGTGCGAGCGAGCTAAATAGTGAATTTTAGCTGATGTAGTATAGGCTCTTAAGGTGCAGGACGCATAACATAATATCACACCTTGATTCCCTGAAGATTTGGGCAGAGGTACATAACTTTATGTACCTCTACCCAACTCTTCCTACACCCATATTTCGTCAGCTATGTTTAAGGTTCATGTAATAGGGGGCGAGTTCATTGCCATCAACAGGGCCTCCGCAGACTCCTGGCAGCTACTGAGAAATTCCAGATAGTAAAACCCAATAACACTACCCGACATGGACTCGAACCCAGGACCTCATGCTCAGCAGTACCGCTTGCGACCACTGGACAACGAGGCAGTCGAAGGACGAATCTTCCGAAAAAAAAATACCATTAGTCAAATTCAAATCGTAAAGAACGCATTAGGGCGGGCACACACATAATATTTCGTCTTACAACCTTATATGCGCTCATATTTATGTGAATTATATCCTTCTAAGCTCCGTAATATCTCAGTTTTTCCACTATTTGTCAAAGAAAATTGCATTCTAATGGCTGGAAATAATGTTATGAACATAACCTGCAGGTAAAGTAGAGTTTAATGCGTTTAGGTACAATGACGTATTATATATTTAGGTACTAGTTTTTTATAGTGCCTACTAAAGATGAACCCCTGCACACAAATAGTTTAAAGTGCCGTTTTCACAGACACAAAGCATCTACTCACAGTGAATAAAACAATCGCATTCCATTTCCTGTTATGAAAACAAACAGATAATAAAAGCATCTGTGTTTATATCCAAAATGAAATTATAAGGGTTCTCCGCGTAACAAAGTTAGCTGTTTGGTGAAGTTGTTACAAGTTTGTGTGCGTAGATACCGTAGATTGTAACCGCAGCCTTGAAAGGGTGAGGCGACACTTGCTAACTAAGCCGAACTACCATCTATCAATGACATAACGTTACACTTTACAAGAGGTTTACCATATGTGTACCCCGCTTAAGGACTGATAAGTTTTAGCATGTAGAGTTGTGGCGCGACCCTAGACTTAACGGCAAAAAGTTTTGCGTTCAAACTTTTTGCTGAGCTAAAAGTCCGTAATTTTTTATTCACGCTTCCCGCCAAAAGTTTGACAGATGTCATAATGGAATGGTGCTTTATTGTTTCAAAGTCGAAATCACAAAAATATAGCGTAAGACTTATCATTTCATTAGTTTACACATACATTTCAATGTTTGAAATCTATCCGGTATGAAAGGCTAGCATTTCTAGTCAGATATTGACGCCGTGCCAAAAGATTGTGGCCACTAAACTAAGGCACGACAGGTGTGCCAAATTGAGAGTGCACTTTTCACATCTGTCTATTCCAGCACTTTTACACGGACTAAGTTATTGCAGTTTTGATAGCCAGTGTTACCAGCCTCGCCTCTTGTTCTACAAAATTTACCTATTGAATTTTAAACTGGTTTCGACACTAATAAATTCTGTGGAGTGTAGGGAAAAAATAAGCCGAGGAAAATATTTTTAACAGCACACACCACTTTGTAGAAGCTTACTGCTAAAAATGGGTAAACCTTAAGAGTCCCTATCAATTTCGCGGTCTAAAAACAGAAAATTAATGTTTTTTCAGAGCAAATTTCTCAATAACCTTAAGTTAACTAGTTTTTTTTTTAATACACAGTTATTTATCAACTATTTATCTAGTGAGTGTACAATTTTAAATTTTGATAACTACTTAATATAAATTACAAAAAATAAAAATCTAACACACGTTTTTACGTAAGCACGAAACACCATGTTTTTCAATTGCTTTCATAATTTACTGGCAGCAAATAACAATCTGAAAAAAAATTATAAATACTGGGCATATATTTTAATAGTAAGTATACAATTTTGTTTTTTAAAGTTTAATGATTTAGTACTTGTAAAAAAATGTTGATCACGCTGAAAAAACCCAATAAAATCATGTGCAAAACCCTTGTCTACGCGTAAGAATTTATTGAAAATAATAATAAGTGTAAACTATTTTAAAATTTAAGGTATTTATCTACCAAAATCAATGTTTATATTTTTATTTTGACTACTTATTTAATTGTAGTAAAATATCTAAATAATGCCTTATAAACTTAAATAAACTTAAATTCGATCGTTGCGCTAAAAAAAACTGTTTTTCTGTTTTCACCCCGCGAAATTGATAGGGACTCTTAACGATTTTTATGACTTCCATGGAAACAGATAAATGGTGTATTTATTAACAAAGCGAAATAACAAGCAATGTACACGTAAAGTCACCGACAAAAGTCGATTAACATTTCAGTTTGATTAATTGAATATTTAATTAAAATCGTAACAGAAGTAAAATTAAAAGAATATTAACTCTTAGCTTTTATATAAAATGCTGAAAAACAATTAAGAATCGACTTATTTTGTGTCAAAGTATTGTTAATTGGCTTGTCCTTAACCGTTGTTACTAGCATTTTTAATGTACAGAGGCCAGCACATCAAGCTACCCCAATCTGTCAAATTTCTTTGATAGATTTTCAACTTTACTACAAAGAAATAAGGTTCATATTCAATTGGGAAAATTTGACAGATTGGGGTAGCTTGATGTGCTGGCCTCTGTACACAACCAATAGTCACTTTTCGGAAGAGTACTTCAATGCCTAAGTGTCCTTTGTTTTTATTTGTTTAGTAAGTTTGTTAGTCATTCAATTTAGTATCTAGAGTAAATAGTTAGTTACAAATAATCTGAAAAATAAAATTTACATGTTTAGACGGTAAAAAAATATCACTACATATATCTAATATATAAAATTCTCGTGTCACAATGTTCGTTCCCGTACTCCTCCGAAACGGCTTGACCGATTCTCATAAAATTTTGTGAGCATATTGAGTAGGTCTGAGAATCGGCCAACATCTATTTTTCATACCCCAATTTTTTTTTTTTTGCAAAACGACGTTTGCGGGGTCAGCTAGTAGTATATAAAACAAAGTCGCTTTCTCTGTCCCTATGTACGCTTAGATCTTTAAAACTACGCAACGGATTTTGATGCGGTTTTTTTTAATAGATAGAGTGATTCAAGAGAAAGGTTTATATATATAATACAGTGGACCCCCGGTAGTCCGACAAACATTTTGCAGGGCAGTGTCGAACTATCGAATTTGTCGGATTATAGAGTACTGCCTAAGACCCCCTATAGTCCGAATTTTTTTACAAAAGAGTGCCTTATAATCCGACAAATAACCAATTCAATGATAAGATTCTTTATACTAGATGATGTCGGATTATAGGGGGTGCCGGATTAGACAGGGGCCGGATTACCGGGGGTCCACTGTACATGCATGTATATATAGTAGAGAAACATTGATAATTTTAGAGGTTTCTAATGTAATGTCGTAAATAAACACATTTTTTTGCGCTTACTTTTCAAACGCTAGCTGAACCCTACGAGATAGGTCAAAATAATGTACTACAGTATTGTACACCTTAAAAAGGTCTACAAAAAAGTCCGCGATGGTATTATATGTCTATCTCTTAGGGATAACCCACAATAATCATTTTTTATCCTTTACTTTTTACGAGAAATAATGGCTTATTTACGAAGCGATTTTAAGCAAAACAGCATTTATCCTTATCCAATTAAGTACCTTAAATACATTGTGCATTTAATATCTATACATATAATAAAACAGTAAAAAAACGGTGTCTGTACATTGAATATATTAAAAAAAAAATACTTGAGGGGGGTTTAGAAACAGTAATAGAGCACGAATCCAAAAAAAAAAATTTGTCTGTTTGTCTGTTTGTCTGTTTGTCTGTTTGTTTGTACACGCTAATCTTCGGAACTACTGGACGGATTTGAATGATTTTTTTTTTGTTGTATAGGTATTAAGTCTGGGCAACATATAGGCTATAATTTATTTTGGAAAATGGAACACCTGATGCAGAACCGCAACAGACCAGCTAAAGTATAAGAGATACAATAATAGTACCATAGCAAAAATTGTTCCACGTGATGAGCATTTTCTGCTGAGAGAATAAATTTGAAGATCTGGAACACCTGATGTGGAACTCCAAGAGCCCAGCTACACCATAATATATACAGGAATGAAGATTTAGCAAAAGTTGTTCAATCTGATGAGCACTCTCTGTTGACTTATAAAAATCGAAGATCTGGAACACCTGTTGTGGAACTCCAAGAGCCCAGCTACACCATAACACATATAGGAATGACGTTTTAGCAAAAGTTGTTCAATCTGATGAGAACTCTCTGTTGACTTATAAAAATCGAAGATCTGGAACACCTGTTGTGGAACTCCAAGAGCCCAGCTACACCATAACACATTTATAGGAATGACGTTTTAGCAAAAGTTGTTCAATCTGATGAGAACTCTCTGTTGACTTATAAAAATCGAAGATCTGGAACACCTGTTGTGGAACTCCAAGAGCCCAGCTACACCATAACACATTTATAGGAATGACGTTTTAGCAAAAGTTGTTCAATCTGATGAGAACTCTCTGTTGACTTATAAAAATCGAAGATCTGGAACACCTGTTGTGGAACTCCAAGAGCCCAGCTACACCATAACACATTTATAGGAATGACGTTTTGGCAAAAGTTGTTCAATCTGATGAGAACTCTCTGTTGACTTATAAAAATCGAAGATCTGGAACACCTGATGTGGAACTCTAAGAGCCCAGCTACACTATAACATATATGAATGACGTTTTAGCAAAAGTTGTTCAATCTGATGAGCACTCTCTGTTGACTTATAAAAATCGAAGATCTGGAACACCTCTTGTGGAACTCCGAGAGCCCAGCTACACCAAAACACATATAGGAATGACGTCTTAGCAAAAGTTGTTCAATCTGATGAGAACTCTCTGTTGACTTATAAAAATCGAAGATCTGGAACACCTGTTTTGGAACTCCAAGAGCCCAGCTACACCATAACACATTTATAGGAATGACGTTTTGGCAAAAGTTGTTCAATCTGATGAGAACTCTCTGTTGACTTATAAAAATCGAAGATCTGGAACACCTGATGTGGAACTCTAAGAGCCCAGCTACACTATAACATATATGAATGACGTTTTAGCAAAAGTTGTTCAATCTGATGAGCACTCTCTGTTGACTTATAAAAATCGAAGATCTGGAACACCTGTTGTGGAACTCCGAGAGCCCAGCTACACCAAAACACATATAGGAATGACGTCTTAGCAAAAGTTGTTCGATCTGATGGGTATTTCCTGTTGACTTATAAAAATCGAAGATCAGAAACATCTGATGTGGAAATCAAAGCTATCACTAATTTCACAGTATATTTATAAAATAACATAAGCTGGGAGTACCTCCACGCGGTGAAGGCGGTAACAATTTAGGACTGATTTTCGGTGACGATGGTATATCATTGAAAAGTTGACTCTACTGGTCAAAACTCCCATTTATTTTTTTACTTTATGAATAAATATGCCTTCGGGCTTATGTTATTTGAGTGTTTAATTTCCTTTGCCATTTATCTTCGTGACACAGTAGCCTACCCGGTAACGCAGGGGAGCAGTCACTTAGATTTTAATTGGTCAGGTATATCCACAATAAAACTATAACCATGCCTAGAAAGAGGTCAAATCTTTCCCAATGTTCCAAAGGAGCTGAAAGATTGAGGATCATAAGATCCCAAGAATCTACCAAAGAGCGTCAGGAGAGACTTGATGCTGTTCGAAAACATCAAGCTGCAACTCGCTTCGTGGACACCTCTTCGGATCGCGAAGCACGCCTGCGTTCTCAGCGTATTCGCACATCTACTAACAGGTCTTTTGAAACGAGTGATGAACGTGATGCGCGAGTAACTGGTGATCGAGATTATCATACATTGTCCCGAACACGCACACAACAAAATATTCATAATCAGTTAGAAAGTGAGAGAGAAAGAATTGTTGGAGTACGGCATGAAGAGACAGAAGAAGAGCGCAACGAACGTTTGAATTCTGATCGACTTCGACATTCTCTGAACAGAATGTCGATATCATCTGAAGAATCGGATGTGTCTCAAGACAGAGACACATCCGATCCGACAGAGATATAGCCGTAAGACGTGGCAACCTTCCTTGGGTTGATAAGGAACGGAGTGCATTTACGTATACTCTTATGAATGACTTGATTGACTACGCCACGTATTCCGCCATCGGAGGTATGGTTCAAAATTGTACTTTTTGTGAAGCTGTTAAATGGCAAAAAGAAACAAACGGTATGTGTTGCTCAGGTGGAAAAGTATATATTGAAATATTACAAAATCCTCCAGAAATATTAAGATCACTGCTAATTGGTCACCAAATACAGTCAAAACATTTCTTGGACAACATCTGTATACAATGCCTTTCAAATGACATCTTTTGGTGCGAAACAGATTTCAAGAGGCTCATTTATGCCAACATACAAAGTGCAAGGCCAAGTTTACCACCTTATTGGTTCATTATTGTCTGAAAATGACCCCAAATTTCTCCAAATATATTTCGTATCCAATTATCAAGATCAGGCAAATATTAGAAACCAAAACTTTCCGCACTTGAACAAATAGTCTGATTTCACTGCTTCAAAATATGTTGCATGAAGTAAATCCCTACGTACACAGTTTTAAATCTGCCTTAGAATCTATAAATATATATATAAAAATGGTGCCATAGCAAAAATTATTCCACGTGAAGAGCATTTTCTGCTGTGAGAATAAATCTGAAGATCTGGAACACCTGTTGTGGAACTCCAAAGCCCAGCGACACTACAACATATATAGGAATGACGTCTTAGCAAAAGTTGTTTAGTCTGATGGGAATTTTCTGTTGACTTACAAAAATGAAAGATCTGGAACGTCTCGAATCGTCTCGCGCATCCCGTTGTTTTCCCGTCCCCGGGCTCTTAGAATTCGACATCAGACATTTCAGATCTTCGATTTTGACGACCCCGTTGTCGCTGGCATAATCAACAGGATCCGCGTACGAAGTCGCGGGCAGAAGCTAGTATATAAATATGGCCCTTTACAGCATGTAATTTAAATGAATATTTTCGAAGGTATTACAGATTTAAAATGCAGGGACATAGCGGTTACTGCGGCACCGGCCGCGGCCGGGGCCGGCCGCGGCAGCGCGTGCTGCCATTCCTGAAATACCTATACTTAGTATCAGCATTGCACCCGTGCGAAGCCGGGGCGGGTCGCTAGTATTGTATAAAATACAAAAAATGTATTTACTTCAGTAAAGTTTGAAAAGACAGAAAGGACAGAATATACAAAAGAGATAATAGACATTGTTATAGAGTTTTAGAAAAAAGAAAATATTAGTAATATCAATCACGGAATAAAACTACTTTTCGGCTGAATCCGAACTATAATTATTAATACATATTATGAAAATGTTGACCTTTGAACGGCATTGCGTATATTGAAAGCCCTACAAAAACTTGATACAATACAAAGCATGTGACAGATGGTATGACAAGATAAAATTACAGTGCCAGATCCTGAATAAAGAAGAAAAAAGAGAAACTTTTTTTAAATACACATTATTACTTCCTTTAGAAGAGGGGGCTTGTGGCTAAGGAATAGCAGCCGTATGCTACGCTTGCCGTGGTTGGTGCGTGGATGGGTGACCATCTTCACATACCAAGACCCTTCCGTGCCTCGGAAAGCACGTTAAGGTGAACGCGCAGTGGTAGACCGCGAAACTCAAATTTTATTAGGTTTTTTGCAATTTGCAGGTCAGTATCAGGTTGTATCTTGATCTAAATTTGATTCGCGACTATAATAGGCACGTATCTAAAGAATAATAATAATAATCATTAGAATCATTAATACATCTTCCTAAGTGAGATTTGTACCACAAGCACTTTTCCATAAGAGATTTCTTCTTGTGGTACAAATCTAAGTTAGAAAGATGTATTAATGATTCTAATGATTATAATTCTTTAGATACGTATCTGTTATAGTCGCGAATCAAATTTTCACCAGATACAATCTGAAACAGACCTGCAAATTGCAAAAAACGTAAAAAAAATTGAATTTCGCGGTAACCACTGCGCAATCACCATAAGCCGTTGGTCCCGGCTCACGGGTCTCATTCGTTACTTTGACAGTCGTTAGGGGTCGTCAGTAGCCCGAAAGTCCGGCAAGGTGTCTTTCCAAGGGGTATAGTATTACCCAGTAACTGGGTTGTGGAGGTCAGATAGGCAGTCGCTACATCTAAAATACTGGTATTCAGCTGCATCCGATTAGACTGGAAGCCGACGCCAACATAGTTGGGAAAAGGTTAGATTGGTATGCGTATGATATTACTACCTTCAGAAATGCACTAGGAAGAAATACCCCATATACTAGTAATGTACCTATACTAGTTTTATTCTCAGTACATCATCTTCACATACGATTACCTAAAAAATGTAAATAAAATACTATACTTAAATGCGTTTCTTACCATTCTTCTCCATACCTAACTACCTATAACGCACTATTCTATCTTTAAATAACATCATTACTGTACCCTATGTTTATCAAATTAATGAATGACATAAGACTTGCCTTTTTCTTGCAAATATTTACATTCAAAAGTGCCATTCAATGGTCTTATCGAAATAAACCATTTGGCTTCGACTTTGACACTGATAGTGATGAAAAGCCCTGTCCAATTGATTGTTCCCCAACATTTAAATCAAGTATTTAGATATTTAAAATTTTCTCATCAAAATACCTGATTGGCGGTTTGTATGTTGCAAACACAGGCCTTTAAGTGGTTTGTAATCCGCGCCTATGGGTACTCTCTAGTGCAAACATATCGTGTAAGTATACCTAGACCTATAAAGATTCTATTCAGAATGAAAAAAAAATCACGATTAAAATATGATAGGTAAATGGGAGAAGTTATATCGCTTAGCTCGACGAGCAATTGTAGAAAAAATCCTTGGTAGTATATTATTATTAATTAAAATGATAATTACACAGCAACCATTACGCAAGCCCACAGAAACCTAACATAACACTTCGTATTTGTTTAAACGAATGAAATAATAACTATTACAGTAATAATTAAAACAGCCCAGTTAATTACATGAGAAATAATTTGGTAGTTATTTTAACCAGTTTTCGGCGCAATATCTAATATCGTTAACGAAACGGTCGAGCCAATCCCAGATCGTAATTGTTGAATTATTTAACGAAACGAGCGGGATAATTTGTGGTTTTAATGAATATAATATAAGGTTCGAGTATTTATGCTAGTTGAGTGTACTATTTAGGAGTTCTAGATGAAAAGTAGCGGCAGATATAGAGGTACAAGTTTTTTTTTTTTTTTTCACAATCACAACCGGTGATATGTAGTTGATCCAAAAATATTTGCTGTAGATTGAAAGTTACAGGCGGCATACAATGGCCCCGATTCTGTTGTTCACAAACTAAACTAAATTTAAGTTCAGTGCATCTTTTTCTTTCTATTTCATTAAGAAAAGGACAGAAGATAAATATTAGTTTAGTCCGAGAGTTGAAAATAATATAACAATGATATTTAGGCTTCATGTAGATGTTTCCTAGTGTTAGTGAAAACTAAGCATAAGCTTGGCAAATTGCAATCAACAACGAGACACCTGAGGAGCAATTCTCGTAATTTTAATTTTTCACAGTCTGATCTCAGTCTCAATCTGTCAAAAATACCTCTAATTTCCCTACATTTTGACAAGTTTTTTGACATTTGTTTGTCGCCGAGATGAGATTGCGACTAGATATTGAACGTTTTTAATTATGAGTCTTCTGATATTCTCAAAGGATGTGTTTTCTCCTTCAAAGATAATTTTAAAAATATATCTCAATGTAACTTCTTTACATAAAGCTCATTTCACATAATAAAGTGTCTGGTATAAATTCCCCGGTAGTGTACCACAGATTACACTCCGCCCACACGCTGCAATCTCGTTTTTTTCCTCATCCCACTTTTACAACGTTCCCGGGAATTTTATACAACATTCTCGTTAATAATGGATTGACTGAGTTCCTGCAGGAAATAGGAAATAGTATACAAATGTTATTAAGAAGACATTTTTGTTTATCGAAAGAAACATCTCTTATCCCCGGAAGTTAACAGAAATTATTCCATAATAGCGGCCCGTCCCGGCTTTGCACGGGTGGAAAAAAAAAGATAAATAAGCCTATATTAATCAATGATAATGTGGCATTCAAATGGTGAAAGAATTTTTAAAATCTGTCCAGTACTTTTTGAGCCAATTCGTTACAAACATACATACAAATCTTTCCTCTTTATAATATTATTAGTATAGATTTCCTCTTTATAATATTAGTATAGATTTCCTCTTTATAATATTAGTATAGATAAGGCAGCTGTCTCAACGCATCAACTATTGTCTCGCTAAAGAAACTTGCAATAGAGAGAGTTCTCGCTGGCTGTGTGAACAGTCAGCGATCAACTATTAATATATTATGTACAGAGGCCAGCACAACAAGCTACCCCAATCTGTTCAATTTTCCCATTTGAATATGAACTTTATTCTTTATTTTTTGAAATAAAGTTATATGAAATATAACTTTATTTCAAAAAATAAAGTTGATAATCTATCAAAGAAATTTGACAGATTGGGGTATAGCTTGATGTGCTGGCCTGTGTACCTCATCTCTTTTCCTCCTACATCTATTTTACTGACACGGGAACTACATACAACTGTTGTACGTTTCTTGAACGAGAAAATAGCCCATAATTAGTCGCTTCCTCGTCGGCGGAGGGACAGATCACATGAGATGAGATGAGATGAAGATGATGATGAGAGTTCTCATGTGGAAGCGTAAATATATTGAGTATTGAGATGCCTCATGAAAAAGAAATTGCTATGGGAGGAACAAAAAATTATCCCTTTTTTCTTTCAGTCCATTTTACACTAGTAGATATTGGATGACTATGAAAAAAAATACTATGTCATATGAAAATTAGGTCGACTAAACGTTATATAAAAAGAGCATTAAACAATTTGTAAATTATATGTAATGAACGTTATACTAAATGTTATTAGAGCAAAGTAAGGTTATATGAAATATAACATTCGATCACATGAAATCAGGTTATACGTTTTTATAGCATATAAAAATTATATCATATGCCCGTTATTTCAAGTGATATTATACTATCAGAAGGCTAATTCTCGCAATTTAAAACATTCAAAATCTAGTCGCAGTCTCATCTCGGTGACAAACAAATGTCAAAAACTTGTCAAAATGTAGCGAAATTAGAGGTATTTTTGACAGATTGAGACTGAGATCAGACTGTGAACGTTCTTAGTTACGAGAATTGCCCCTCTGATATTATGCCATTTATTACACACCCACTACGCTGTAGAGTAGCGTACGCTACGCACCGTGCTACGGCGTAGTTCGCCATTTGCTACGGCGTAGCTTGTAACAAGCTACGATTATCGCGACCGCATCACGCTTTTGTGCTAAAATTAAACCACACAATTTAATTTCTCATGAATCAAATTGGCACAGACTCCAAAAACACCTTAATAAATTATAGGTACATCTTGCTTCCAACAAAATAGCTATGCTCTCGAGATAATCCCATATACGTCCTTCATTATAATATGCAAACACAAGAAAAGAAAAGAACATTCTTATCTCAAACAATTTACTGGTTTGAAGGTAACTTTCTCTATGCAGAGTTCTGTGATAATTATATTGCAACCTTGGAAGTTTCTATTTAACTTTCACGCTAACAGGAGTAAAATAAGAACAAGAATGCTTTGTTGTTTATTTTCCTCTTTCCAAGTCAAGTTTGAACCCAAGGATAATGCTTCTAGAACTAGAAACTGTAAAACATAACATCAAGCTGTAAACATCTACTGTTAAACAACAATCATTGAAATTCAGTCATTCAGTCTTGGAAAAGTTAATATTAACGGAACTAGTTAATATTAGCGGGAAAAGTTAATATTAGCGGGAACTAGTTTTTTTTTTAATTTATTGCATCTTTAGAATGTCAACATTTAATAGTATTAAAACCAGCCAGTTACATTCAGTACTGCCAAAGAGGTTTGATTACTAACAATAGATTCAAAATACGAAAATATTTTTGCCCCGACCTATTATTAAATGCAATAAGTTGTTATTTCTTCATCAGCCACTTAAAGGAAATAAAGACCATCTTCTTTTATAAACCCTTTAATGCCTTTTACGACACCCGTAAAGGGGAAATAGAATTGCCTTATTTTCCTGAAACCGTTTTAAAACAAATGACTGCCTTCCATAACCCATTATGAATATCCTACGGAACCCTACTTTGAATAAAATTAAGGCCCAACGAAAGCTTTTATTACTACATCTTAAGACTTATATACAAAGTGGGCAAAAAATTGTGGATCAAACGAAACAAAACAATCGCTAGGGTTATTTGCAGTAAAAACAATAAAATAATAATCCATTTTTTTTTTTAAAAAAAGCATCATCGCTACAAAAGTGCTTTTGTGACAGTGGGTACCATGATTTATCAGTATTGGCACTTTTTTCAATATCTTTTAAGTCTCACGAAAAATGATTTAGAACTTTCAAACCTTAGTGTAAACACTCAAATTGTCATAACTTTTAGGGAGATCAAGTTAAGGCATTGCCACAGAGAAACTTTTTACTGTAAATGACCCCAGCTGTCACCCTGTTTCGTTTAATCCACGATTTTTATTAGTTTTGTACCTATAGGGATTTTTTGAGCTAAGTTTCTCTCATAAATCTCAAAACTAATAAATAACAAGATTTCAAATTACCCACAACTCAACTCTCCATCGCGCGAGCTTACCCGACCGGAACAAGGTGAGGTGAGGTGCTGCTATTGACACATCTATTCAGTACACAACGCCCAGCGTGCACCGTTCACGTGGACTCGTCACGTGATTTATTTTAAGGGTTAACCCTGACATGTTCCGATGAACTGGCGAATTTTGTGGAGTAAATGGACCGGGGTGACGGGTTATAATAATAGCCTCCCCGATCGATTTCGGTCACGGTGGCCAATCTCACCGGAGATTAGCCGGGTACGCAGGAGATATTATAGTGCACAAGTGTGCGCGCAGACACAGGTGCACTCCCTCTTCCCTCACTCTCATAGTCCGATGGGACGGCAATCCGACACGACCGGAGAGAGATCAGGCGCAGGACCAACGGCTTATCGTGCTTTCCGAGGCACGGGGGTATCACACCACCAACTTCCAAACTCCAGGCTGTTACTAAGAAATTTCTAATGGAAAAACTCAATAACACTTTGCCCGACCCGGGAATCGAACCCAGGACCCCACGCTCAGCAGTCGCGCTTGCGACCACGAGACCAACGGGGCAGTCAGTCAGTGACGAGTTATACCTGGGGGACAGGGTATTGAGAAAAAAATTTTTGCAATTTTTTTTATTATTAATATTTATGGTGAAAATACGAATACGAGGAAGCTTTTGGAGAAATGCTAAATTATCATAGAATGGTGATTTTATCTCTATTGCGTCTAATGTGGTGGGTATGATTGATAACATTTAAGGGAAATTATGTGTACGCTATGCGGTATCGGATTCGTCTTCCGTACGCAAAATACGCGCATTGACGTGGAGTTGCGGACACCAGCACCCTTATTCACACCCATACGATAAGCTATCGTATCGAAAATGACACATTTCAATAACCTGATTTGCCTTGCACCCGACAGCAAACAGCTTTTGGAAGAATAGTGGTCGTCTATTTGATTTAAACTGACAAAATTTTCGGGTTTTGGACTTGTGATCAGCGTTCATAGGACTCCTACGATAACATTGATTGATGTACGATACGGTACGGAATCGTATCGAGCAGTTGTGAATAGCTATACAAACCTATCGGATTCGTCCCATCTCTGCGTGGTCTCACACTCTACGTCTACAGGTATTGCATATCTCCATTTATATTATAATACATTGGTGAAACTTATCTTTTAAGCTTATATTTATCTTTTTGGGATGCATGAAGAACATTACGCCAGTTCCTCAACTGAACCGAGCACTCGGCGCATCCTGGACAGTCACACCCAACACCTTATTTCACTGGCCAATTCTTCCCTTGCGGTGGTAGGGCTAGCGCCCGCCTGGTTTGAGACCACTCTCCCATTGGAGTCCGGCGTCAAGCAGCCTGCTGTGTTTCGTCGATGCGTAGGAGTTCTATTGCCTTAGGCCTCTTCTAGGCATGCTCGTTCCATCATAGATCTCATCCATCGGTTTCCATCAGGCGTGATCGAGGACAAGAGCGGGCCCAAAAGCAATAAAAAAAACGAAAAATCATTAATAGGTTTGGGTAAAAACTGGTCCTTTCATACATAAAGAAATACATGTGACCTATTAAACTTTTTCTAAGTTTGTTGGAATTATTGTTGAAACTTTCCTTAAGTGATTAACAGACATCAAGATCGTATATAATCGTTAAACATGTATATAACCGGTAACATTTTTCTCTATATATGTAACACTAAGTAGTATTAATTATTATTGTCGGTGTAGGTACTGTCCATCTCGCTAGGCGGCCTGTTGCGCTTTGAGTGCACCGAGCACGGATCCATCTAGATTGATCGTGAAGAATAGGTTTTGCTGAGACTTTAATGTTTTCGATTTTTGTTTCTTTAATGTATGTATTTGATTATTAGTTAATTAATTTATTTATAAGGGTAAAAAGTATGTATAAGGTATGTTGAAACTGTGTGTACTCCCCGTCACTTGTCCCCAAAGATTCATTAGAAAACCAGCGTCAGACAGCATCTGTCTGGCATTAATGCTGAAATGAACCTTTTTGGCGCAGCCGTGAGGCACACACAATTGTTGTTTTTGTGTTTCATGAGCTGTGTCCAAATAAACTTTTTTCTTTCTTTCTATAAGCACGAACGTACTATCTGAATAGTCATGTCGTGTTACAACTCCCGAAACAGCATCAACTGTTCATGTCGTGCTAAAAATATCACCCAGTCAGCAAGTCAAGTCAGCAGCCAGTGATAGTGCGAGCTCCCACGGAATACCAGACGTACAGTAAGCCTCAAGTCAGTGGTAACACTTTGACCATGAAATAAAAATAAAAGGCCTGATTTTGTTATCACTGACGTACGGCCTATTGTACAGAGGCCAGCACATCAAGCCACACAAATCTGTCAAGTTTTCCCAATCGAATATGAACCTTATTTCCTTGTAGTAAAGTTGAAAATATATAAAAAAAAAATTGACAGATTGGGGTAGGTTGATGTGCTGGCCTCTGTACATGACAAGTATTGCCATTCAAGGAAGCTAGTTTAATATACACCACCGAAAACCGACGCTCTGGAACAAACCGCCGTAAATCTCCCTGCATTACTTCGAAAATAAACTGCTAGTATTTTACAAAAATAAATACTTTCAAAGGTGTTTAACAACTAGGTCAAAGCATAAACAGTTTATCGCATAGTCCTGCGGCTTCGTGCGGCGACGCGGCTTATTTCGTACCTCACACCGCGACAGGGACATTTGTCTCCAAGAAAATATACAGAGGAACAAAATGCGGTTACATTCTCCGTTGTTTTAGCTAATTTTAATGCTGTTTATGGGTAAAGTTTGGTTTTTAAGAAATGAAATATCGAACTTAAGAAATAAGTTAATGACTCATGGTTTTCAAGAGCAGTTGTGGGCCAAGTGGTAAAACGGCTGTGACTTACGAATTTTAGATCGTGGGTTCAAAGTGTTCAAACCCAAGCAGGCGCTTTACTTTGTGTAAATTATTTCATCACAAATGCTCCCAAAGTTGTGAAGGAAAAGGAAAACATCGTGAGGAAACCGGCACGTTCTAGAATCAAAAATTCGAAGACATGTGACATCTCCCATCCCGCTCTGGGCCCACGTGGTAGATTATGGCCCACTCCCTCTCACAGAGAGAAGGCCTGTGTCCCAACAGTGGGACTTTATAGGCTGGTTATGACAAGTCGTGGTCGAAGTAAATGTTTACATAATAAAAATGCCTCTTTGATAACACAGAACCAAGATTATGTATTCTTTGTGTTTAACAAAGAACGATTGAGGATTATATCCTAGTAAAGAGCTCGAAGATACGTATTCTCTTTAGAAGAACAAGGTCAATCCAGGATTATGAAATCACGCTTGCGGTACTTACGGTACATGCAACGACTTTAGTCACAGGCGACTCGCTGGCGATTAAACACAAAATCTCACGTTCACACACAGATTTTGACAGGCGATTTGTTGCTAGTTATGTGTGGTGTTGAAATCGCCAGCCAGTAACCAATGAGTAAAGTCACTGCGTGTGTACCTAGGCTGGCATAAGGCTGTTATTCGAAGTAATACTAAAAAATCTTGAACATTCATTTAGTTCTACTGCATTGTTATACTTACCGGTTCTGTATTCTTTCAAGCCTACGAATATTTTTGCATGAATGTATTATTGACTTGCATCTAGATTGCTGAAAAAGTGGTATTTAAATGACCTCATAAACTCAATACTTTACTGACATCTTGGAAACCAGAACAATATTCAAACAACCATTTAGATGCCACAAACTTACTGACAACTTTAATACTTCAAAACATTAGATACAATAAATTGGCATAAGGCCAGACACGCCAAACTATTTAAACAATTGTTTTGTAACAACCAAGAATTCCCATTACATGCAAATATTTCAGCAGCACATTAATAATATATGCGCCCAAATAAATGTTTTATGATCTTTCAGTAAAAACGTCTTGGGGTGAGGATAGGCCCTCACCCCAAGACGTTTTTACTGAAAGATTAATCCTTTGAGCCGGAAACTCTTGAAACTTTAACAAAGACCTTAGGACCAAGTTTACCGTCGACTTATCAAGATATCCTTGTCTTCCTAATTACTCCCAGGGTGATGTTAATTTTCGTCAACCGTTTAATCACTCGTTAATCCGGACCTTAGGACCAGGATCTCATAAACTTAGAGACGAAACTAATAAGTCAGTCGTGTTTCTGTAGGGATATAATGATTAAGTTTAGGAAGGATCAAAGTAGGTGGGAATATCGAAGCTTAGATTAATCAAGTCAAAGTTGGGGAATGTTAGGCTGCGTTCAGATGACACGCGCCCGCTAAGCGCACGACACGCGCGTCAGCACTCGCGTCTAACTCGCTTTGAAATTTTTCGTATATAATTTCAGACTTATAATAATACGTGTACTTATATATAAAACATTGATCAGGCAGGGGCCATAGTTCTTCCATAGTTCTTGGTAACCAATCCACTTTAACCTCGAAAACCCATAGTACAACTTTTTATTTTTCCAATACTGCAATAGTCCTACACCAACCGAGGGTTATCCTTGGGTGCACTTTCATAGTGCATATAGGGATAATCGTCGGTTGGTGCCACATTTCATTAAAATTTTCTAAGGGGCCTCTGCGAGTTGGCTTCGGCCCCTCGTACGCCTTCCAAAGGACCGGGACCTCATGGTCCCGAGATAGATAAAGTAAAACAATAATAATAATAATAATATCATTTATTTCAGGTACCACATAACCCATATCAGACAACATCTTTAAAATTACAATTATAATTTAACATTAAATTCAATTACATTAAAAATTAAATTATTCAATATTAAATACAAAAACACATATTAATAAATACACACGAATAAATACAATATAAATACACAATCAACACACAAATGAAATTAATCAAATCAAAAATATTAGAAATAACCTACTCCTATTCACTATAATAGTCTCTTACGAGCGACACTGTATGTAACTTGTCTGTCACAGCAGTGCCGCACATAAGGACAGTCCAACCTATTAGCTATCATACTCAGAACGGTATTGGCGCTGGCCCGCGCTCTGCGCACAAGTGACGCACAGCGCCTCCGCATGGTCGCATGAAAACAATCCGTGTGCGCCCATGCGAACATACCCGAAGCGCTGCAGTAGCGAGGCAGACCCAAAACCGCCCTGAAGAGCCTACACTACCTCAGCTAAAATTCACTCTTTATCTCGCTCGCACGATACTGCTCGCGGACTGAGTGAGAGCGAGACAGAGTGCGGTGCTAGGCGGCAGGCAGCGCCAATAGTTTAGGTATTTGCTTTTTACGGTGAAAATAATGGTAATTAAAAAAAAGTAAATAACATAAGACCTGCTTTATAGTTAGTTTGGTTAGTATACAAAGATTTTAGTATACAAAGATGGTTAGTATACGAAGATTTCATGATCTAATTTGAAGTATTTTTTTAATACCAGCGGTTTATTGTTCGGTTTGGAGGTAACTTTGGAATTTTATTCTATCGAGAAAATTTTATGAAATCGTGTTTTCGTCTAACATAAGACCTAATGTTAATCCTCAACTTTACCATATATTTATTTCAAAATTAATGCTGCAGTATTTTCGACATAACGGAGGATCATGCTAAGCCATTTGAGGTAGTATAGGCCCTGAAAGCGTTGTTAAACTGGATGCGGAGAGCGCTATAGCTTTTCTGCGTATAATTAGCCCACAGGCTGCAGGTGTACATGGACGTGCAATATGCTCGGAAAAGAGTTATTTTTACGCCATCCGAGCACTGCGCGAACCTGCGGGCCAGCATATTAGCTCTTTTAGATAAGGCCCTCCATTCCCGTTCCAAATCAGCATGATCCCTGAGGTCAGCCGTGACTATATGTCCTAGGTATTTAAACTGGTATACCCTGTTTAAGGGTACACTACTAGGTACGTAGTCGGGGCATATAGCACCACCAGCCTCAAAGACCATGCACTGACTTTTCTTAACATTATAAACAAGTCCATGTTTAACAGCGTAATCCTCACATGTCGCTATCAACCTCCGTAGGCCAGAAAATCGACGCGATCTTATGATGACACATCAATAGATCTCAAATTGCATTTATCGAAGTCCAACCGCACATGCCACGCGCCCGCCTCACGCCTACCCCGCGCTCACCCCGCAAACGCGTTGCACCCACTCCTTACGCCTTGATACCCGTACGCCTTGGATGCATACGCTGATTTTGCGGGTGTAAGGCGGGCACAACGCGTGTGCGTGATCAGCGCGTGTCGTTTGAACACAGCCTCTTCTAAATATGTCACGTAGATTTTCACACCCTCTTCGTAAAGGACAAGATTACCAGTAGGTACTTTGTTATGACGTGACACTTTCCGCGCCCAACAACACATTTCCGTTTCAAAGGACATGATAGAAAATTATACTTAGCGCAGCCTATTCCATCATTTAAACGCCACAAGTTTACTAAAAAGTTACAGTGTTTTATTTAAAGCACGAGTCGATGCGTGGGATTCCAGTGCCTTAGGCAGCTTCTGGGCTCGCTCGTTTCATGATAGACCTAATGCGTCGCTTTCCATCAGGCGTGGTTAAGGAAAAGAGCGGGCCCATTCAGCAATACAAAAAAGATATGCGAGCACAGCAGATTTATTCCATAAAATTATAATGACGAACATGTTTGCTCTATGATCACTAATTTGATCAAAAAGTCTCAAGGCACGAGAATTCATAGACATATCTAAACACGTAATGGAAAAAGAAACTTATTGATGTTTTGTTTTTCACGTGGTCCTTAGGTCCAATAACATAATTACCTATAGGTCAGGTACAACAAGAAATGTTACACGAGCCACATAATGGCCCCGATTCTGTTGTTCACAAACTAAACTAAATTTAAGTTCAGTGTTCTTTCTATTTCATTAAGAAAAGGACAGAAGATAAATTATAGTTTAGTCCTGTCAAATTAGTCAGCACCTGACGTAAATTGACGTATTTTTAGTTGCCGATTTTTTAATCACGTCTAAACTTGTCTATGGATTATATAATTTGACAGGACTAAACAAATAATTAACTTCTGTCCTTTTCTTTTCTTTTTTTTTAATAGAAAGAAAAAGATGCACTGAACTTAAATTTAGTTTAGTTTGTGAACAACAGAATCGGGGCCAATATCGAGTGACCACAGCAGATATCTAATAAGGTACATAATAAGTTCCCTAATTACCTTATTACATGTATTACTTTATTATACGTAGGTACTGAAAATACTTTCGTATACAAAATTCAAATTCACAAAATTGAGTTGGAAACTCTTAAGTATATCGTAAGAGAAATTTGTAGGAATCTTTTGGTTGATAGCCGTATTATAGACTTAATACTGCTTCGGAAGCTTGTTATACTTCAAGAGCGCTCCGTATTTGAGTTCCGTTTACGAATAATGTATTACGAGTGCAGGAAAATGTTTGCTTTTTCTTTGAAAAAGAAGATTTAAATGGTATTATTGTGAAGTTTTATATTTTCTTTTTTAGATTGTTTGTAAGAGAACTTATTGCTACTTGTCACTTGCTGGATTTTCAGGGTAATTCTAAAACATTTGGGTATATGCCGATCAAAAAAATCAACCGTGATTCGTATCTTACTTTTTATTAGCCGGGTGAGAAGGCCTCCCCAAGTCCTTCCAGCAAATTTTTTCTCCCGCCACCTCAAAACAACCTTCACGGTACTCACATGATGACATGATACTCTTACAAAGATTTCTTTCTTTAGGTACTACTGAACCCGAAATACGGTTGTAGATATTGTTAACTGTCTTCATTAAAAAACAAAAACTGAGTTTGAAACTCGATCTATAATCAAAATTGCTGTAGGGAAAAAACGCCAAATTTGCTCTAGAATATACCGCCATTTAATTAAAAAAACATTTTCCAAGTATTTGATTTCCTTTGAACAAACTTAATTTATAAGGTACGGTTTAGCGGCCTGTCCCGGCTTCGCACGGCTGGACATCTTTTTTTCTTGCAATTAAAAAAGCCTATATTAATCAGTGATAATGTAGCATACAAATGGTGAAAAAAATTTTAAAATCGGTCCAGTACTTTTTGAGCCAATTCGTTACAAACATACATGATACAAATCTTTCCTCTTTATAATATTAGTATAGATTTCTCTACCCCCACGACTTCGTCCGCGTGAAATTTCTTGTTCTCCCGATCCACCACGTTGCATCGCATCGCCTGCCCGCGCTATTACTTTAGCTTAATTACTTCGTTTTAGCATAGAGTTCTTTCTGACTTTTTTTTTAGCTCAGCTCCTAAGGGTTCTAGCGTAATGTTAATTAGCCTATCCTGCCTTCCTCAAGAATTGGGCTATCAAATGCTAAAATCATTTTTCACATGCGACTGTTAGTTCCAAAGATAAGTCTGTTCAAACAAACAAACTCTTCAGTTTTTTTATTAGTACTAGCTGACCCGTTGGTCTCATGGTCGCAAGCGCGACTGCTGAGCATGGGGTCCTGGGTTCGTAGTGTCATTTCTTTTTCCATCAGGAATTTCTTAGTAACAGCCCGGAGTTTGGAAGTTGGCGGTGTGATACCCCCGTGCCTCGGAAAACACGTTGAGCCGTTGGTCCTGCGCCTGATCTCTCTCCGGTCGTGTCGGATTGTCGTCCCATCGGACTATGAGAGTGTGGGAAGAGGACGTGCACCTGTGTCTGCGCGCACACTTATGCACTATAATATTATCTCCTGCGTACCTGGCTAATCTCCGTTGATCGCCACCATGACCGAAATCGGTCGGGGGCCTCCCCGACCGCTTTCGGTCATGGTGGCGAATCTCATTTATTATTATTATTACTAGCTGACCCGACGAACTTCGTACCGCCTCAGAATCAAAAAAGCCAATCCATACAAAATGTATGAGTAAATCTTTTTTTTTTTCTTTGTGAATTTTCCCCATGTTTTAATAGTTATTCTGCTAATCGGAGCGGAGAAAAATTCAACAAATCAAAGATCATAAAGATCGTTCCCGTGGTCCTTGAGTTATAATTAATGGTGTAACTAACCCGACTTTCTTTTATATAAATAGACTAGCTGACGCCGCAAACGTCGTTTTGCAAAAAAAAAAAAAATAGTAGATAGATAGATAGATAAACCATTTATTTGGCGCACACAAAAGTCAGCACAACACACAAAAGTTCAATACTAGGTGATAAGATAATCAAGTACCTACATGTAGAATTGTAGATACTCCGTACTGTCATACTCCGATATTTCCTCATCTCTAAAAGCAGAAACACCGTATTGAAAAACAGACGAAAATTAACATACAAAATACGCAACGAGGAAAAAAATGCACAGTGAACAAAAGAAATGAGATTTCCAGCCATTTCTCAGCATATCAATTGCAGAATCCGAACGATTTTCAGGATACTTTTGGCTACAAGCTTGAGCAGTGTCGATTTGATACTAGCTACTTATTTTCAGCTGCCGGAAAAGTGCAAACGAATTTCAAAAAATTAGATTGTTTTTTTGTATATTTTCCCAAAAAAGTTGCTTGAAAAATAAGCACAGGATTTTCATTTCAATGTTCCAGCATTCCGTTATTTAATAAATCTTTTTTGACTGAAGCAGAATTTCTAAATATGAAATAGCTAGGTTCTGAAATATTTGTGATGACATCTATAGAATGTTTCAGGCCTGGTCTTCGATTTAATAATGAAATAGTAACTTTGACGTCCCAAATACTTCTGTAACAATCGGTATTACAATAAAATCTGCGACAAATGTCCTTCAATTACTCGCTTTTAATTTTAGGAGACGAAAAGGAAACGTTTTTAGAGGTATCTTCTTGTTTTTTTTATGATTACAGTATGGTTTTTATTGAAAAACCATAATAATATACATACAATCATTCTGATTTTTTGTCATATTATTCTAAAAGCAACATACTATACTAAAAGCACTAGTGTTTTATTTTTTTAGTCCAATCAATAGATTTTTTGTAAATAGGTAATTGCTTTATATTTTGCAATAAATTACCAGCGTTGTATCATCGCGCTTCTCTTTCTTTTCTATGCAGTCCGACAGTGACCGCGCTTTAGGTCATTTAGACCCCCTAGTAGCGGTGTGAAATAAATAAAAACAAGGCACATTTTTTAATTGCAACGTTATCTCTGATTGAGCGATCAAATTGTTTTCCAATTACCACCACGAAATGGTCATCCGTCACTGACAAGCGACAATCGAGTCGTATTCCGCTTTTATTTTTGTTTATGTTCGATTCGTAGTAATTATCACAGAGCCAATAAATTGAAGGCAATTTACATTGGAGTCAGTTTTATTTGAGAGAGAAAATCATGTTTTTCTTTGTGAGTAAATGTTAATATGTTGGACACGCAATGCTCTCTTGGTGGATATGTACCTACCTTCTTACAATCTACCACTGAACAGTGTATTTTAACCGATTTTTATTAACCTTCCAAAAAGGAGGTGGTTATATTCGATTTTATGTATGTTTTTTTTTATGTAGGTATGTTCACCGATTTCTCCGTCAATTGTGGACCTATTTTAAAAATTATTTTTTTTGTTTGAAAGGGTATGCTCTCGAGGTGGTACCATTGTCACCAAGTCGGAATCTGATGAGGGAATCCCATGAGAATCGAGGGAAACTCTCAAATTTTATAGGAACACCTATAGCGATTTGGGTAAGTATTTTTTATAGTAACTCGTGCATTTGCTCTCGGAAAGCATCATTTGGTGCGACCCGATTAGGTACTATAATGTGGTTGCTAAGCAATTTATGCTCCTCACAATGCGTATGGTGAAGTGGAGCTGATGGTGACTTTACAATCAGCTCCAGTTCTCCTTGTTCTTACTAGTAGAACTCCTCAACAATGAACGTCTCTGTATTGAGAAAAACAATATTTTGTAAAAGGTGAGGAGCAGATGACATTATCTATTGTAACTTAGATAAATTACAAACTGACCCACTAAAAAGTGAAAATTAAAAACGTATTTACAAAAAAAAGCAACCGATAGGTATCCAAAAAAAAAAACTACAAAGTGAAATAACTTTAATTTCGGAAGTCGGTGTCAATAAACGAAAATGCGGAACCAACGACACCGACTTCCGAAATTAAAGTTATTTTTCACTTTGTAGTGTTTTTTTTTTTGGAAGTCCGTTGTTTTTTTTTTTTGTATAAAAGTTTTTTGTCATTTATGGATCTTTGGCAGTCGTTACCCGAAAGTCTGACAACCAATCTTACCACGGGTAGAGATGATGTATTCGATCAAATACTTTTAGGCATTAAGTATAAAACTTGAGCTTTTTGCGTTTAGATCCTGTAGTCCCCTTAAGTTTACTGAGGCAAAGAATCGTTTCCCAGTTATCCATTACTTAGTTTGTGTTCTGCCGTCCTTTGTAGGTATCCACTATAGCAAATGGGCTGTACTTTACCCGTATAGATCCCGATAGGAGTTCACTTAGGTAGAGTGTATCGGAGGGCAGCTAATCTCTTAACGTCAGGTACCAACTAGCTCGAGTATACCTTTCAACTTGGAAAAGTCAGGCTAGCTAGGTAGTGATGGACCATTAATGTATGCGAAATCGACGGTACCTACACACATACCACACACGGTACCTATACATACAAATCTTTCCTCTTTATAATGTTAGTATAGATAGATATCTATACTAATATTATAAAGAGAAAAGAATTGTATGTATGTTTGTAACGAATTGGCTCAAAAAGTACTGGACCGATTTTAAAAATTCTTTCACCATTTGAATGCTACATTATCACTGATTAATATAGGCTTTTTTTTCTTTTTTTTTCCACCCGTGCGAAGCCGGGACGGGCCGCTAGTCTAGGATAAACTTTAAATAAAAAACAGACAAGAACTGGGAGTTTCTTCAAAAACGTTGCCTTAAACCAGAAATGAATCTTCTAAGGTATCTATTAAATTATACTTACTAATAAAAAAAAACATAACAAAGTGAAAAATAACGTTAATTTCGAAGGTCGGTGTCATTGGTTCCGTATTTTCGTTTTTTGACACCGACTTCCGAAATTAAAGTTATTTTTCACTTTGTTGTGTTTTTTTTTTTTGCAAGTTATTTGTTTTTTTTTTTAATTTTTTTTTTCACTTTTCAGTTGTACATACTCCACAGAAATTCAATGAACACTAGTGTATTGAAGAGTTGAAGACACCGACTAGAAGAATCATCAAAATTCGCATAGAAATGCCGGAGATGCAGTACATTTATGCATATAACTTCGTACAAAAGAATAATTACCTAATGTATTATATACTAAAACCTTCCTGAAAGTATGTATACCACATTAATGAAAGAATTGTCAAAATTGGTATATTAATTTTCGAGAAAATCGCGGACATACAAACATACATACATACGGGTCAAATACAGAACCTCCTTTTTTGAAGTCGATTAAAAATTAAATAGCCCAAAACCTTAAAAGTATGCCCAAAGCTTAGTGGAGTGGTTTTTACTGTTGATAGTTACTGGAAAATCTGTATCAAAATGAATATTTAAACCATGCACTGTAAAAGTTATTTTCACAACAGCATTCGGTCCGGTCCGGTCCGTTCAAGAGTCTACTTATAACGGAAACGTTGAGAAACGGGCTGCTGAGTAAACATGCATATTGTGGACAGACCTCTTGATGACGTGCGTTAAAATCTCATTACAAACAGCCCTAGGTGCCCAGTACGGAAAATTTTGATCAGCACCCTAATTGCGTAACACACTGTCAATCGGAATCTGAATCATTTTGAAGCAAATTGCTAAACCATTGCTTCATACGTTCGAAAAATTCGTCTCCTCAACTCGTAAATAACGCAATGAATGTTGTTGAACTGTCTAAATGAAACCAATTCCAATTGATAATGTGTTAGGTGTTACGCAATTGCCCCACAGAGCATTGTAAGCAATACGTTTAGACAAATTCCTGAAATCACTGTGATTGATGAAAAGATTGATGATTTTATTGTACCTACATTACATACTATAAACAAAATGTAACTATGAGTAGTTAGGTACTGAAATACCAATAAAGCGGTCGATATTAAGATCTAGATTTTTTTTTCAAAAAACAACAAACAAATATGTATATAAATATGCATTTACCATTTTATTTAAATAAAACGTTAATAAATACAAAATACAAGTAAACAAACCGTTTAATCACATTCCAACACAATACGTTCTTAAAAAAAAAAAACGTCACACCTAAATAGTCTATGAAAAAAATAATTAAAATCGCATTAGGTCTCGTTGCAAGCTCGGACGACAAAAGTCATTAGCATTTCCATTGTCCCAAATGAGTTAATTAAAAATAAATAAAAAACATAGTGAAGCTTACAAGCGCGACTCGGACTCGCACACAAAGGATTCCGTACCCACTGTACTTACAATATACACCCAAAAAATACATTTCACGTATTATTTGCTGTTATAGCGGCTATAAGTGAAAATTTCAAAATCCTACCTAACATGGCCTGCGCAGACGAGGGACTTTTGACCGCGGACAAATTGTCGACAGCGATAGAATGTATGGAAATCCCAGCAGTCTACTTGTCCTTTGTGTGCGTTATTGCATAGATTTCCATACGTTCTATCGTTGCGGACAATTTGTCCGCGTACAAATTGTCCCTCGTCTGCGCAGGCCTTTACGGTTCTAAAGATATAGCCCTGTGACAGACGGTCGGACAGCAGAACCTTAGCAGTAGGGTCTCATTGAAGACCTTTGGGCGTCCTCAAAAAATACCGAACCCTAAAAATACGGAATCTTAAAAATACTTTGAAGTTAAACGAATTGTTATTACAAAATCTTGTACGGGTTATATGTCCCTGAACAAATGCGTAATTGTAGAAGCTAGGAAGATGGCTAAATGATACTGCTGCATAAAAAGGCAAATTAAATATATTATCTGGACCAAAGGTTTAATAATACAAAGGAGCGAGGGAGCACACGCGATGACCGTTAACCGTGTACTGAATGCTCGACTAATATCAATTAGTGAAATGACGTAAAAATACACGAATATGCATTACTGCATTATTAGCGTACGGTTTCACCGTACATTAATTAAACTTTATTGTTTTGAATTTACAGATCATTGTATTTTATGCGTAGTTATAGTCTAAAATACTAACGCGTTTTATGACCAGTGTTTTTATCTTCTTCTTCTATAAATATAAAAGGAGAAACTGACTGACTGACATATCAACGCACAGCCGAAACTGCAAGGACTAGGAACGTGAAATTTTGCATACGGCTTCCTTTTATTATGTAGGGGAGCACTAAGAAGGGGTTTTTGGAAATTCGACCTTTTGAGGGTGTGAAAAGGGAGAATTTTTTTTGTATGAAAAATCTTATTACTTGAGTTAATAAACTTGAAAGTTGGCACGAATACACGCAGACGAAGTCGCGGGCGAAGTGCTAGTTTCTATACTAAAAGAGATTTGGGAATGTACAGACGCCAGCACATCAAGCTACTACAATCTGTCAAATTTCTTTAATAAACCAACTTTATCGCTAAATCATAAGGTTCAGAGTTGATTGGGAAATTTTTACAGTTTCGGGTAGCTTGATGTGCTGGCGTCTGTACGCAAGGCTACACATCAAGCTATACATAACCAGTATAAGCTGACTTCTGATTGTACGAAAAACCTATACAGTGCGAGGTCAGCTAAAACTGGAAATGTATAGCCAGTAGTTTGTTGATTACCTAAATAATTTGGCTTTCAATGATATTAATTTAAATATATTGGTTCATATTCCTCAATTACACACATCAAAAGTGTCTAGGGATCAACATATATTTTTGCAATAACTTTTCTCCTGATTGATATTAATTAAAATTTTCTTTAAGGATTCATCAAATAAAGTGTTTTCGTTTGTCACAGTAACGATAAACCAAGTCACCTTTGCATTAATAAAGAAATTTGCCATTTTCCTAATAAAGGGATTTTTGACATTTGAACCACTAACACAAAAGTTCGAAAAAAAGACTGAAATAACAGTTTTCTCTAAAATTTTATTGGGTAACTTAAACAATTAATAATCCGTGTTTCTACCGCGAACACTAACAACACAAGAACATCGGTTTGGCATACTCAAAATGAGTTCATCCAAATCACGCTGTGGAATGGCCGCCCATGTTCGTTGCAACAACAAAAAAAGGTCTTCTTGCGACTGGATACCCTCCATATTCGGCAGAGCTCTTCTCTGTAGCATATCCCATGCATGCTCAATCGGGTTCAAGTCTGGCGACTGAGCAGGCCAGGGCAGGACATTGATGTTAGCTGCGGCGAGAGTCTGTCTTACAACTCTTGCGGTGTGCGGTCGTGCATTATCATGCATTAACTGAAATAAGGGACCGATTTGCACTTGTAGAGGAACGATGACGTCTGATACAATCGTCTCAGCATAAATTTGAGCGTTGAGGTTGCCTCTGATCCAAATCAACTCAGTTCTTCCGCCGATCCAAATACCCGCCCATACCATGATGGTTCCACCACTATAAGGATGGACTTCCTGGCAGGATTTTAATCGCTGTTGGCGTCCAGGGGTTCTCCAGTGTCGTATACGTCTTGTATCCGGTCTCATACCAAAACGAGACTCATCAGAAAAGCACACGAAACGCCATTGTTCTTCTGCCCAATTTCTGTGTTCAAGAGCCCATTGATATCGAATCCTACGATTGTGCATTGCTATAGGTGGTACCCGTAGCGGTCTTCGGGAATGAAGGTTCACTTCATGCAAGCGGTTTCTGACTGTTTGGTCGCTAATTAAGTTCCCTGAAGAGTGATGAAGCCTCACGGCTAACATCATGGCGGTTATTGTTGGAGCTCTTCGAGTTAAGATTTGAATGTATCGGTCTTGTCTCCGTGTGGTGCAGCGATACCGTCCTCCATGGCGCTCAGCCACGGTACCAGTGCTTCGGTAACGTGTCCAAAGTCGACTGATAACACTCTGACTTGTATTCAGAGCTAAAGCCACAGTACGTTGCCGGGAACCAGCTTCTATCATTCCCACGGCTCTGAGCATTTCTTCCCTGCTTAAATGACGTCGCCGCTCCATAATAACGTTGGTTTTAATCAGTAGTAGGGAAACAGTAGCACTAATAATGTCTTCAATGCGTTGTATGTTTTTATAGGGAAAATATTGACAGCTGATTTTCATCTTTTACTCGAATTTGATTCACAGTTCCTGATTCAAATTATGAAATGCACCAAAAAGGATCCATATAAATTTATAAAATCATAAATTTATTACAAAGCCACATCTCAATCTCAAGAAATCCGCATAAAAATGCTTGATCCCTAGACACTTTTGATGTGTGTATTTCAACGTAGCTATGGTAGGTACGGAATATTGTAATTTTTTTTTGAAGATTGGTAAAAATTCTGAGGCTGTTGGTAATGAATGCCTGAAACCATAACATAATCTTAGTTAAAAAAACAATAGTGTAGATTTAGTAATTACCGTTATTTATTCGTTTACGGGCTGATTTTTCTAACGCCAGATAATTTTATCCGAGGAATAATTTTGAATTTTTGACAGCTCGTTCCATAATAACTTTCAGACGTCAATTTTATTTGACGAATAAATAATATATGTCGATTGAAAAATCAGCCTTAAAGCAAACTAAGGCTGGAAATAGTGTTACGCTGACATCGGTCACGTACTATCGGTCACGCGTACCAAGACGCTGACGATAAATGGGCGTGTACCCTGCAGTGCTATTCTGTAAAAATCTCACCGTGAAAACTAAGGTGAAGTGAGCTGTCATTCCACCTGATGTTAGGGATTACCTCCATTGATAGCTCACTTCACGCTCACTTCACCTATGTTATCACGGTGAAATTTTTACAGAATCGATAGGCAGTACCTATAGTGTAGCACTGAGCTAGGCGGCAGGCAGCGCCAATAGTTTAGGTACACACATCAAAAGTGTCTAGGGATCAACATATATTTTTGCAATAACTTTTCTCCTGATTGATATTAATTAAAATTTTCTTTAAGGATTCATCAAATAAAGTGTTTTCGTTTGTCACAGTAACGATAAACCAAGTCACCTTTGCATTAATAAAGAAATTTGCCATTTTCCTAATAAAGGGATTTTTGACATTTGAACCACTAACACAAAAGTTCGAAAAAAAGACTGAAATAACAGTTTTCTCTAAAATTTTATTGGGTAACTTAAACAATTAATAATCCGTGTTTCTACCGCGAACACTAACAACACAAGAACATCGGTTTGGCATACTCAAAATGAGTTCATCCAAATCACGCTGTGGAATGGCCGCCCATGTTCGTTGCAACAACAAAAAAAGGTCTTCTTGCGACTGGATACCCTCCATATTCGGCAGAGCTCTTCTCTGTAGCATATCCCATGCATGCTCAATCGGGTTCAAGTCTGGCGACTGAGCAGGCCAGGGCAGGACATTGATGTTAGCTGCGGCGAGAGTCTGTCTTACAACTCTTGCGGTGTGCGGTCGTGCATTATCATGCATGAACTGAAATAAGGGACCGATTTGCACTTGTAGAGGAACGATGACGTCTGATACAATCGTCTCAGCATAAATTTGAGCGTTGAGGTTGCCTCTGATCCAAATCAACTCAGTTCTTCCGCCGATCCAAATACCCGCCCATACCATGATGGTTCCACCACTATAAGGATGGACTTTCTGGCAGGATTTTAATCGCTGTTGGCGTCCAGGGGTTCTCCAGTGTCGTATACGTCTTGTATCCGGTCTCATACCAAAACGAGACTCATCAGAAAAGCACACGAAACGCCATTGTTCTTCTGCCCAATTTCTGTGTTCAAGAGCCCATTGATATCGAATCCTACGATTGTGCATTGCTATAGGTGGTACCCGTAGCGGTCTTCGGGAATGAAGGTTCACTTCATGCAAGCGGTTTCTGACTGTTTGGTCGCTAATTAAGTTCCCTGAAGAGTGATGAAGCCTCACGGCTAACATCATGGCGGTTATTGTTGGAGCTCTTCGAGTTAAGATTTGAATGTATCGGTCTTGTCTCCGTGTGGTGCAGCGATACCGTCCTCCATGGCGCTCAGCCACGGTACCAGTGCTTCGGTAACGTGTCCAAAGTCGACTGATAACACTCTGACTTGTATTCAGAGCTAAAGCCACAGTACGTTGCCGGGAACCAGCTTCTATCATTCCCACGGCTCTGAGCATTTCTTCCCTGCTTAAATGACGTCGCCGCTCCATAATAACGTTGGTTTTAATCAGTAGTAGGGAAACAGTAGCACTAATAATGTCTTCAATGCGTTGTATGTTTTTATAGGGAAAATATTGACAGCTGATTTTCATCTTTTACTCGAATTTGATTCACAGTTCCTGATTCAAATTATGAAATGCACCAAAAAGGATCCATATAAATTTATAAAATCATAAATTTATTACAAAGCCACATCTCAATCTCAAGAAATCCGCATAAAAATGCTTGATCCCTAGACACTTTTGATGTGTGTATTTGCTTTTTACGGTGAAAATAATGGTAATTAAAAAAAATAAAAAACATAAGACCTGCTTTATAGTTAGTTCGGTTAGCATACAAAGTTTCATGATCTAATTTGATGTATTTTTTTAATACCAGCGGTTTATTATTCGGTTTGGAGGTAACTTTGGAACTTTTTTCTATAGAGAAAATTTTATGGAATCGTGTTTTCGTTTTCCAGCCTAAAGGTCTGACCTAGCTACTTTAAAAAGCTCTATCATAAGTGAACAAAGACTCTTTCTTTTAATATATTCGGCGAGAGTATTTTTATGATAAAACTGAATACATACCTATATCAACAAAAATTATACCGAATAAAAAATCTAAGTACTATCATTTTTGTGTCAAACATTTTTGTAGAACATAAAAAAAACATCACGCAGTCCAAATACACTCCGTTTTAATGAGGTTTTTAAAATTCTAGAGCACAGACAGACAGATTGAAAAGGTTTACTAAATTCTAAATGTGTTTTATTATATAAAATCTGAATTTTTATCGCGAATGTCATGTTTTCTTTGTAAATAAATGTTTGTCCAAAGAAAAAAAAAATAGGATTTGTAAGCTTCAGCCTATATATTGTTGACACTGTTAAAACACAGGCCTCCTCTTTTCAAGAGTTGTAGGTAATTTATGACGCAGGCCCCGTGCGGATTGGTAGATGACACATGTCTTCAAAGTTTTGGTTCAAGGACATACCGATTTCCTCACGTTGTTTTTCATCACCGTTTTGGTTTGTAAGGCCGGGACAACGGGATTGTTGGGACAGCGGGATTGTCCGAAAGGGTTACCGCTGCCCCGGAACATAAAGGGCTAAGGAAGGAACACGGGTGGGTTTTAGTCAGTAAGAGTCTGACACTCCCTTCTGCTCCACCCTGAGCGGGAGGAGTCATTTGATGATTTCCCATCCACATAAAAAAAAGCCACGTTGAAAGCCAATTTTGTTCTGACGTTTTTGTGGTTGGTAAATTACTAGTAGTTCTTATCTACAGTGGAATATGCCATGGAAAGTGGCTAAAATACTATGTATATCTGTGTCCGCTTTTGTCACCCGCAAAATTGTGAAACCTCCCTGATTTGTCGGTCTTGATAGCCGAATTGATCGCACTAACTAAGGCAGGGCACCCCGAACAAATGGGTTAGGTTGGGGTAGAACTGTGACCAACCGCGGAACCTACTTCCAAGTTGGTCGCAGCTACTTGGCTAAACTTGGCTTTTTAGTATAAGCTCAAGATGCGATGCGCCGCATGCAAGTTTAACACCAGCTCACAAATTATCGGTTTTCCAACCATGGAGAGACTATAATCGAAAAATAATGAGTTAAATTGTAAATGGTTTGTTGCAGTTCACAATTTTTTGATAGTTTATAATCTCGCAAGATAGATTATAAACTAGATTTTCATAATAAAACGGTGTCTTCTTTGATTCTTTATGAAATTACCGGTTTTATAAATGCCTTGAGCTCGGTCCTTGTAGGTACTCGTAAATACTAAATTATGAAAAATACTGGTCCTTTGAACTTAGCCTAATAATGAGCACTTACCTTCTATCCTTGGACATTCAAAAGAGTTAAGAAGTTATATAAAGCCACCAAAGGTAATTTGGTTATCAAAACCTGAAATGAGTATTAAATGTTCCTGAAGTAAAGAAAATTCATTCTCTTTTTTCATTTAATAACACTTTTTACCATCTCTTTACAACAACATATTTTTTTTACAGTCTATGATAAAATCGAAATGAATTCGTTTCCGCTCCTCTTAAACAAAATAAATCGCATTCTGTATTCAAACAGGCTTTCACTGTTATTTTTTCTTGTTTGCACACCTTGAGCATTTTATAGATTTTGTGAATTTACTTTTGCTCTTTGTTTTTCTGTTGTTCCCATTTCTAATAACTTAGGTAGGTAAGTGTGCGAATAATTGGTTGGTGAAATGATGGAAATGTCTGAACCTTTTATTGCCAAATGAAGTAAGTAGGTATTAGGTAAAATATAGGTACCTACCCATACCTACATTACCTACTTACTTAGGTTCTAAGTAAAAAACCTAATACAGTTTTTCTCAGTAGGTACCTACCTACTTTCTAAAAGTGTTGAGTATTAAAAAAATGGTGTCACATAAAAAAAAATTGGGTCAAGAACAGTGGTCAAGAACAAGACACAAGCACGGGCCATTCTGCCCACATATTGACAAGTGGCCATAGACATCAATATTTTTTGTGAAGAAGAAAATCTCTCGACCGAAGTGCAGACCGTAGTATTGGCTGGCGTCTTGCCAAACCAAACTAGCATTGTGTACCGACTGTTTGTGTACGCTTCATGCTAGGAATGCAAGGAAATGTTCCCTCTTAATTGTTAGGACTGCTGTTACCTATTGCTGGATGATAGAATGGAATTACTAGGAAGTATTTTCTTTGTCCTTTGCCTAGGTACTCAAGTCACAGTTTAAGAAATATTCACGGTGAAATTAAAGATGGTCACTGTACGTATATGTATAAGTAGGTACCTATAATAATCATGGCCTTAAATTACAGAAAACATTTTGTCTATTTTGATAAGAATTGCTGCTGGTAATCGACCAAGTGCAATAGGACTCGCGCGCTAAGGGTTCAGTCAGTACCTACTTACCACTAAAACTTGTCTAGTTTACCTTCTTTTTATTTTTCTTTCTTTCTTTTTTAATAACCATTGGTAATAATGGGGTGCTAAGAAACCACACGGAAGAATAAAAAATAATGATACCATTACAATCTTAGCTCAGGCAGATTTATCACCCTACAAATCATTACCTATATCACCAGTTATAAAGTTAAGTATAAGAGTATAGAATCTTGACTACACACAGCACAGGTGCAGGTAAATATTTTATGTTTTTCAACATAAAATGTTAAGTGGTTACAGGCCGTTAAAGAAAAATTCAGGACGCTTTTACAATCATATTTATACTACTTATATAAATAAAGAGCGGCCAAGTGCGGGGCGGACTCGCACACGAAGGGTTTCATACCATGGCAAAAAAACACCGAAAAAAATGCGTGTCTTGTAAGTATGGCCCCTTTAATTTATATGTTTATTTTATTTATATTTTTTGTTATATTTTTTATATTTGCGGCCAAAGAAATACAAACTCTGTGAAAATTACAACTGTCTACCTATTACGGTTCATGAGATACAGCCCGCTGGCAGACAGACGGACGGACGGATGGACAGACGGACGGACCGTGGAGGCTTAGGGTCCCGTTGGCACCGTTTGGGTACGGAATTCTAAAAGGTACCTACTACACATTGCCAACACTTTGATGTCTTCCTCCCCTAAGAAACATCAAAATTGTCATGACCAACACAATATTGTGCCAAAGCTTTTATATAAAGATTTTTTATTATCTCTATACAGGCAAAGAAACGGCGCGAATCTTACTTTTACGAACCTATGTTGTTAGATTAGTAATAAAGTTAAGAACAGACACCCGAATGAGGGAAAAGAGTAGACGAAAATACAGTTCAGAGTTTCAGACACATTTTACGGTTTATTAGGCTATAAAAGGTAAGTAAAAGCCCTTATGCCTGACAAGCGGCCTTCTAACGATCAACGAATAAGAGGGTCATTAACAGTAAGCCTATAAGAAATATAAGTACAGAATTAAATAAAACGGTCTACATGATAAGCAGCTGGATTAATTGGAATGATAAATTGAGCGTTAAAGCCTGCCACCACTTAACTTCATTCTAACTAATATCTTGTTTACTAAGAGAGGCCCAGGAAAAAGTATTAAAGACTGGACATAGCAGCTCTGAGATCGATCTATTATTTGAAGTGCATCCCAAGATGCCAAAAAATCTTTCTAAGAGTTATTTTTAAACTTAGTCTGTTTCCACATGCATGACTTGTTGTCTCTCTATATATTTATTAACTATAATATAATAACTTTTTTGTATAAAAACCATAGTGGCTTCACCAGTTACACTAGTTTACAAAATTGAACTTTTTTTTATACCCCCGAATACAAATATGTTAATCTACCTTCCTTAACTCTAAAAGTGTTAGCAGAAATATTTTATTACGTCACAATTTCTTCCTGCAGTCAAATGTTTTCTTTTTAATTACCTAACGTGGTGACAGTTTATTGTTTATTCGTTCGCTTCAAACGACAATTATCTTGTTTCGAGTGATTTAAAATGTCGAGTAGAAAGTATGAACAAAATTCTGTTCGTTTTTGTTATGTTTGTGGACAGTTTATATTTTCAAAAAAGAGAAGTCCCATTGTAGCTGCGTTAAAAAGTGCATGTCTTCATTATTCAATGGATTTTGGGATGAAAACATGTTAGCGGATTACTGTTGGTCCATTTTAAGGGAAACTGACTCGAATAACTATAAAAAAAGGCAAAAATTAGTCATTTTTTATTTTTTTTAGTATTAACACTAAATTATGTATTTCTGTTCAGTTAATAAATATTTCTCAAACCAGACGTGACAGATTTTTTTATTATTTTTTCTGGATAATTCTACTGAATAATAAAATAACATCTTTTATCTGGGGTATGAAAACCTTATAAACTAGTGTTATTAATCTGGTGAGAAAAAAAACTGTGAAACGAAACGTTTCTGACGGTTGCCGTGACACTGACAATGGCGGAAGCGTCAGCTGTTGTTGCACACGTCAAAACAACCTACGAAAACAACGTTTATTTTTGTTTGTCCTACTTTCGCTTTTAACGTTTTTAAAGTAGATTAAAGTATAAAATATAGGTTAATTACACTTTGCTTACGATATAGTATCTTTTCTCAGTCATGAGTGAAGGTAACAAAGCTTCTCTTCGCATAGACTGGTTCGACGGCACGCTGATAGAAGATGCAAGACCAAATACTTCAGCTACCTCAGAATTCGCTGACGAAGACCAACCAGAACCGAAACCAGAGACCAAACCCCAATTCACGGAGAAAAAGCCAATCGGTTTCAAACGACTTCTCGACATTTCTACATTACAACCTCCAATTTTAAATTTAGAAGTATCCCATAGACCTGGGTTCTGGAACCTTCTGGATGAAGACGAGCTCAAAGGTGATTTTATAGTTTTAATTGTGAGAATACTGGCCAATGTGTACAAGACCTTGGAGCCAGGAGAGAATTCAAAAATAGTAAAGTTGCTGAGAACTCGGTTTCAGAATTCAAACTTTTTGGTGAATATAAAGAACTTTTTGGATGAGTTACCAAGTGTTCGGATTGTTGAAAAGAGGTTGAATTCTCAATTATGGGATGATGCTGAAGGTTTCTATGTCAGTATCCTGAATCTCTGTGAAGGTATCATAAACTTAGAAAGAGATAATTTGGAGTTTCTGAAAGAAATATTAGACTTGTTAGAAATAACAGAAGTCAGTGCCTTTGGTGTAAGAGAAGAACACACTGAAAGATTTAGTAATGAATTGTTTGTGAGGATTGAACAATTGAAGACAAAGGCAATGAAAATGCTTAAAGATGAAGTTAGTAGAGTCTTCTTTGATATTATTACGCTGTAAAAAATTAATTACATTCAGAAGCCTGAATATTATGACATAATGTGAGCAAAAAAAGACTACTGTTCATATCGCCTTTTTGCTGATAATGCATGCCAGAATGTCCCCTTATCTATTCCAATGACTGTAACTCTAAAATTATTATGCACTGTTACATTTTGATAGTTTTAATCCGTAAAAAGGGTCATTGTACTCATCATTATGAACAACTTTTACTATGAGATCAACCCTGAAATCGTTTATGTTTGCATAACTCGACATAGTAAATATGGATCAACTTATTATTTTTTTTCACGATTTCTGGGATGGTCCCATAGTAAAAAACAATGATCAGTATAATGAACCCTTTTAATAATTGAAATGATCAAAATGTAAGGGTTTATACAGGTTAGCTTGGACGACGATCAACGCGCAAACTAACCATGAATTTAGCACATGATTCTAGACCCCTAGCGTAAATATTTCAATGCAGCGGGATCAGAATCATGTACTAAATCCATGGTAACAGGTGGCACGTGGTGCACTCTGCCACTCTGTGTATATATAAAACTAGCTGACCCGGCGAACGTCGTGCCACTTAGAATCAGTAAGCCGTTCCATACAAAATGTATCAAAAAAATTAATTATCTTCATTATCCTTTATATCGTAAATATTTCAAGGTTTTAATAGCTATTCTGCTATTCGGGACGGACACAAATCCAACAAATCAAAGATCATAAAAATCGGTCCAGCCATTCATAAGTTATAAATGGTGTAACTAACCCGATTTTGTTTTATTTTTAAAATAGGTAATTATATAATGTTTAAAAAAAAACAACTCACTGTAATTTTCAGGATCCAGATGAGCTCGAAGATAAAATCACCCCACCACCAGAAACTACAAACCCGGATAAGAATTACTTCAAAAATCTTAACATTTTTCCTACTAAAGATGACTTATTAAGCGCCAACACGATTCCCATACAACCGAACATAATCAATGGAGCATACCCAAGTGTTGAAGATTATTTAGACATACAATTCAAATTGTTACGAGAAGATTGCTTCGGTCCATTACGGGAAGGAATATGTTGGTAAACCTTATGTAAAAGTTCTTTGAAATTTTGTTTTACGCTTTGAATAAAATACTAACTTGCATTTAATAAATATTACAGGTAAATATATGCAGAATCCCAGTAAGAGACGGCATGAGAATATTAGGTAAGTGTTTCAATTATTTAAAAAAAATATAAATGATTATAGTAAGATAGGGAGATTGGTCGTTTATGGCACTACTCAAAGAACAATGTAAAGCTATAGGGGAAACCTTTGGCCAGCAGTGAGACAACACAGGTAGAAAAAACAAAAACTATAGTAAAATGTACATATTTGAAGCCTTGTCCATAAACCAGTCCAGTACAGCAAAGAACTTGAAACTCCACATAGTAAAACTTCAAACTAAATCTAGATTTTGATGGAAACTTTATTTAACCCCATCTAACTTCATCTCTTAAATTCTCTTTTTTTTTTTTAATTGTTGAATGTTTCTAAGGGCCTTAGCACATTCGCTACTTTTAGCATCGGCGATCTGCAATTTTGCGACTGTATCGATTAGTTTCTAAAAAGCGACTAAAACGTCGATCGCCGATGCTAAAAGTAGCGTGTGTGCTTTGGCCCTAAGATAAGATATGAAAATACTCTTTATTGTGCACACAATAAGGAGTATTTTCAATATAATAAACTGAGGAGGAGGGGCCCGTGGCGAAATAATAACAGCCGCACAGGTCGATCGATCAGGTTAAGCTACGCTTGCCGCGGTTGTCTGTGGATGGGTGACCATCTTTACATACCGAGACCCCTCCGTGCCTCGGAAAGCACGTTAAGCCGTTGGTCCCGGCTGTCATTCGTGGTTCTTTGACAGTCGTTACGGGTAGTCAGAAGCCCGAAAGTCTGAGAACCGGTATTACCAAGAGGTATCGTATTACCCAGTAACTGGGTTGTGGAGGTCAGATAGGCAGTGTAAAATACTGGTATTCAGCTGCATCCGGTTAGACTGGAAGCCGACCCCAACATAGTTGGGAAAAGGCTAGGCAGATGATTTATCGCGAACAAAAAATCAGCTGTTCCCTACATATTGTGACGAGTTATGCGAACATAAATATAGGGAACAGCTGATTTTTTTTTCACGATTTCAGGTTTGGTCCCATAGTAAAAGTTGTTCATAATTATGAGTACAATGACCCCTTAGGAGGAAAACGGTGATTAAAATTTCACCTTGTATAATAAACTGAATGATTAAATCCCAGCAAGAAAAATTCTTTCTTACCTTTAAAACTTTCAGAGTGTACCCAAAAGTACGTATTCTCCGAAACTACGTAAGTAACAACAGGGTGGGTCATCTCATAGACATTGCTTGGATGGAACGAGCTACCCAGGGCGTGGTCGACAGCAAGAGATACGCGTACAACAAGCAACTCATGTTTGGATCTCTTTTACTCTTCACCTGTGATAATTTTGAAACAATTTTGTGCGCTACTGTACTGGATTCTAGTTCGAATCTGCTTAGTGAAGGATATGTGAGTATTTTCTTATTAAGACTATGCCGACCGCACAGTGGCGCCCTCAACGTTTGTTTGGTTATTTCATACAATTTAGAATGAAAATGCAGAAAATAAGCACGTTAAGTTCACAAGATTATATGTTAATATTATTAGAAACGGCAGTTTTACATTGTTAAGTTTTATCATAATCCTTAAAACGGAATATAGCGGCCACGGCGGAATAAAACTAAACAATATAAAACTCCAAACAAACGATGAGGGCGCCACTGTGCGGTCGGCATAGTCATAATAATGCCAGTTTTTGACCAAAATGTTGTTTTTTTTTGTTATTAAAAATTGCCCCTTATTGGTTTACAGCAATTTAATATATTTTAGGCCAAAAAATCACGAATCGTCAGTAACAGATACCTAGGCCCAAAACCCCAGGTTTGATCATAAAACTATGCAAACAAAATGGTTCCCCTTCGGACCAGGAGTATAACACTACTTATTATCACTCATTTTTATGATTCCAGGTAGCTGTATCATTTCAAAACCCGACATCAAAGACCATTTTCTCTGAAGCATACCTGATGGTGGAAAGTGAAGTATTCTTCGAACCTTACCATAGAGTGCTGAAAGTGCTGCAAGATTCTAGACTGGATGATTTACCTATGAAGAGATATATTGTCGATGTTCAGGTCTGTATACAATGATTATTTGAATAAACTTTAATGTCTAGAAAATAAGGTTAAAATTCATACTAGCAAAATACACTATTTTGTTTCTTTCTCTTTTCGGGCAAACCTATCAACGTTATTAATTTTCGTCTTCATTACAACTCCATGATATTTGTTGGGTATTGGAACCCAAGTTGCACTGTATTTCGCCAGGTCTGCATGGACCCTTAGTAATTATTATTATTAACAAGCAAATTGAGTAATCTTTCAACTATTGCTAAAGTAAAGTTGCTCTCTGTCCTATTAACAATGTCGAGTTTTATTATTATATCATTTTATTGTTTCAATTCCAACCGAACTCCTGTCACAATTTTATATATTTTTTAATTACAGAAAGAAACAAATGCGCCTTCTTACTTATCATCAGAAACTATATACACAGTGCCTTTTGAAACTGAAGACTTACCATTCCCAGTATTAGACACACAACAATGGCCTGACCCAGTATTTGGACTCGACAGCTCCCAACTACAAGCTTTCAAATTTGCCTTAACACGAGAATTCGCTGTAATCCAAGGCCCTCCAGGAACAGGAAAAACGTACATAGGGATCAAAATTGCAGCTACGATACTAAGAAATTTGTCCCTAGAAGGAACACCAATGCTTGTCATCTGCTACACGAATCACGCCCTTGATCAATTTCTTGAAGGTATCCTTGGTATTACTAACAGTATTGTTAGATTAGGCAGCCAGAGCAAAAGCCCTTTATTAGAATATTACACCTTACACAATTTAAGAACAAAAATCAAGTCGAAATACTCTTATCTCTATGCATCGAAGAGAAATGAGTTGGAGAAAATCTTCAAAGAGATGACAGAGCTACAGACCGAGATAGAGAAATGTGAGAAAGAGATAGTTTCGTACAACTCTTTAAAGCCGTATCTCAAAATTGGTGAGAAGAGTTACGAACTAAGAAGCTCTACAGAAGATAGTATTCTTAATTGGCTATTTGGCTGCTTCGAAGGAGAACTACAGATCTCTAGAATATCAGAAAGTGAAAAAGAATCGGATATAGAAGATTGGGAGAAGCTAGAAGAAATGGATGTCACAGAAAAAATACACACGTGTTTTTCTGAAAAATGGGCGCTAAGAGAAATAGACTCTATGCTGAATAGTATTAGATACGTAAATGATGTGACTGACAATCATTTAGAGGCTAAACAGATGACTGATAAGTTCAAAACAGAGATCAGTAGAGTTAGCAAGAGATTGGAATGTTTTAAGGTATGATTTCTTGAATACTATTAAGTTTTTAATCGAAAATCCTTCTCTCAGCAGTTTTTAATTCTGGTCCTTTTAGTAAAGAAGGACCAGAATCCAAAAAGAATTTGACAAACTAATTAGGAGTGCCATAGCAGACAACAGCGACGCCGTCTCCCAAATCTGCGATTGAGAACCGACGACAAGAAACAAATTAAGGTTCTAATCTAGCATTTCACTTCCAATACTTAGGCTATGTTCTATGTTATGGGTTTGGTTTCCGCACTTAGTCCTTCAGTTGGACCATTGTGCGTGGGCCATGGCGGCCGTCGGTGGCTATTCCAACCAGCCCACCTCCCTCCAGAAGCTGATTAGGTTTGTTGAGAACATCTATGTATGATGTGGGTGTCCCGAATGTTTCTGATCTAATCTGGGTGACGCCTGTGCACTCAAAGAGTACATACGCAACAGTTTCATCAGCCTCCATGCATGCTTCTGCACAGGGGACTGTCCGTTATTCCTATGGTGTGGAAGTGTTTATTTAGCGAGCAGTGTCCCGTGATGGTCCCCGTCACCAGGCGCAAGCCTTTCCTGTCCAGTCGCAATAAGTGCCTGGTCTGCCATCTAATGATGGCATAGCTTCCTTGGACTGCCTGCAGCCTGGTGACGACGTCCACCAACTTTCTGCTTGTGTATGGGTGTGCTCCTGTAGCCACCTGCGTAGTTGGTTGAATGGGATAGGCACGACAGGTTCCGGTCCACAAACTGACGTACTGGATGCCCTTCTGGCCAGTTCGTCAGCTGCGTCGTTACCTAGCGATCCACTGTGTTCTTTTATCCATTGTAGCGTCACTACAGTTACCTGTTCAAGCGCATTGTGACATTCTAGTATTAGGTTCAAAACAGTTACTTGTTCAAGCGCATTGTGACATTCTAGTATTAGTTTCGATATGATGCATTCCTTCCCTAGGGATTGAAGGACTGAGGCGCTGTCAGAGAGTATGCGAATACGGGCATCCGTAACTCTCCTGGCTGCTATGGCATAAGCCGTTTGTATTATGCCCACACACTCCGCTTGGTAGACAGTGTTGAGCATACCCAGCTACTATATATAGCTATACTATATAGTATATAGCTATACTTAGGCTAGATTATATAGCTATACTTTTTTTTTTTTTTTTGTGGATGGGAAATCATCCAATGACCCCTCCCGCTCTGGGTGGAGCAGAAGGGAGTGTCAGACTCTTACTGACTAAAACCCACCCGTGTTCCTTGGCAGCCCTTTGTGTTCCGGGGTAGCGGTAACCCTTTCGGACAATCCCGCTGCCCCGGCAGGCTTCGGCCCTTTCGAGCCCCTTCCTTATGCTGACATCTCTTTGAGGCGCGCGTGGAACACGTACGCGCCGTCCGGCACGGGCCTGGTCCTGATCGGACGGAGAGTTACCCATTACTCTCCGCCCGCAGGCCCGCGCCTACGGTGGCCGGGAGTCGTCTCGCGGCTCCCGACGCCCGGGGCGTCTCCCGCGGCGGCTGGGACGTGAGGCCCTCTCCCTCAGCCGTCCCGCCACCTCCTTCGCTAGCATGACTGCTTCGCAGAAGGAGGTGACTGCCTCCCACTCCCTCTCGCCCCGGACCATGGCTTGAACCAGGGCCGGGCGCGAGAGGTCGCCGCCGCTGCCGATCGCCTCTGCGAGAACACGGCGGTGCTCCGCCCAATTGGGGCATACCGCCACCGTATGCTCCACCGTGTCCTCCGGGCGTTTCCTCCCGCCCGATGATGTGCAGGAACCTCCCGAAACACCCGTGTCCGGTGAGGACCTGCGTCAGGCGGTAGGTGAGGGCGCCGTGGCGCCTCTCTAGCCACTCCTCAAAGAGGGGTCTTACCGCCGCTATCGCGGCGTGCCCTGCGCTGGGTTGCGACAGTCGCTCTTTCCATGCCGCCATGAGATCGCGCCGGAGGTCGGTCCGCTCCGCCGCGATTTGCCGCGGCAGCGGAGTCTCCCCCCGGCGTAGTGCCTCCGCGCGCCACTCGTACAGGCGCGCGAGGACTATCGCCTCCAGATCCCACGGCGGCAGTCCGGCAAGGAGGCTTGCCGCCTCGCCCGAGATCGTGCGGTACCCCCGGATCAGCCTTACGGCTACCACCTTTTGGGGCGCGTTCAAATAGTGGGCGGCTCGCCGCCGCAGTGAACGCGCCCATACCGGGGCCCCGTACAGGGCCATGGACCGCACGACCCCCGCGTAAAGCCTCCGGCAGGAGGCGTTTGGCCCCCTCAGGTTGAGCAAGAGCCGCTTGAAGGCGGCCCCGGCCCGTTCCAGCTTGGGAGCCAAACGTCGGAAGTGCTCGACGAAGTTCCACCGGCTGTCGAGGACGAGACCCAGGTACCTCATCGTTGTCTCGACGCCGATGTGAACCCCTCCTACCGTTAGTTGGGATCCCGAAGGCGGCCCGTTCCGAGGCCCATGAAAAGACATGGCCTCGGACTTGTGCAATGCTACCTCGAGACCCAACTGCCGGATCCTCTCCACGACTGTCGCAACCCCGCGTGTCATCGCGTCGGCCGCCGCCTGATGCGACCTCCCCTGCGCCAGGACCAGCGTGTCGTCAGCGTAGCAAACCACGCTGACTCCATCAGGGAGATCGGCCCGCAGCACCCAGTCGTAACCGATGTCCCACAGGAGCGGCCCCAGAACCGATCCCTGTGGGACACCGCACGACATCTCTCGCCGGTTCCATTCCCCGTTGCGACCGGGGTAGATGACGGCTCTGTCCGTCAGATACGCCCCGACTACACGACGGAGGTAGGTCGGCACCCGGTGATACCGGAGTGCCTCCCCAATGCAACTCCAGGGCAGGGTGTTAAAAGCGTTGGCGATGTCGAGTGACACCGCCACGACCACCCCACCCCGGGACACCGCGTCCCCCGTCGTGAGGGCCCTCACGCGCATGATGGCGTCCACCGTGGAGCGCCCCTTGCGGAAGCCGAACTGGCTGTCCGCAAGATCCGGCCCCGTCCTCACCAGGTGCCCGACGAGGCGGCCCGCGATCACTCTCTCAAAGAGCTTGCCGACCTCGTCGAGCAGCACGATGGGCCGGAATGCGGACGGAGAGTCCGCAGGGCGCCCTGGCTTCTGTATGAGGACCAGCTTCCCCGTCTTCCAGCGGAGTGGAAACTGGCCCCTCTCCATGCATGCGCTTAAGAGCGCCTCTAGTCGGGGCCCGAGAGCCCCCGAGGCCAGGACCCAGGCCTTACCCGGCAAGCCGTCGGGTCCTGGGGCGGTATTTTTGTCCTTCAGCCTATTTACCGCCACTCTCAGATCTACCCCGGTCACTTCAGGGATGTCGTCGTCGTCCGCGTGGTCCGCTTCAGGCACCTCAAGTGGCGGAGCCATGGGCAGGGGAGTGTGCTCCGCCCGTGAAGGGAACAGAGCGCTCACCACCTCCTCCACCAGCTGGGGCGGAGACTCTGCGTCAGCGGGGGGGGCCAGGTGCGGAGTTTATTCCGCACCATTTTATAAGGGCGCCCCCATGGATCTCTGTTCAGAGTCTCCACCATCTCCTCGCGGGCCATATCCTTGGCCCGCTGGACAGCCTCTCGGAGGGCGGTCTTCGCCGCTCTGTACCCCTCGTACAGCTCCGCCTCCGTGGCTTCCGCATCCGGAGGGCGGATGCGGAGCCTGCGGTGCCTGGTGTACAGGTACGCGCGTCGACGCACGCCTTGCGTAGCGATTCCACCTCGCGCGACCACCAGTACACCTGACGTCGGGCGCGTCCTGGCCGGACTCGGGGCATTGCCACGTCACATATCTCGGACATGGCCTCCCGGAACCACTCCGCCTCATCGTCGATATCGGCAGGCCTGTCCGGTGATGACACCCAGGCCTGCACGATCGAGGCTTCCAGGAGGAGCTCCCGGTCCAGCTGCTTCAGCGCCCACCGCGGACCACTCGGGGCCTGTTGGACCGGCGCGCTGGAGGCCTGGGCGGAGACGTCGAACCGGATATACCGGTGATCGGAGTAGGTCTCCACCTCCTCCATGACGCGCCAGTCAATAACACTCTGTGCCAGAGCGGGGCTGGCGAACGAGATGTCCACCACGGACTCGCCCCGCATCCGCACACACGTGGGAACAAAACCCCGATTTAGGACGACCAGGCCTGTTTCCAGAGCCCAGTCCTCCACCATCCTTCCCCGCACGTCCGTGTAACGGGAACCCCAGGCCAAATTCTTGGCGTTGAAGTCCCCGAGCACTAGCACGGGGAAGGAATGGTTTCCGGCGACGACGACACTCAACTCTGTTAAAGAGTTCTGGAACTCGGCGAGAGTTCGGCTCGGAGAGAAGTACACTCCCACTACTACGATCTCTCCGAACCGTGCTGCTACGCACCCCTGTCCCTTCGTGACTCCTTCGAGGGACGGGGTGCCGGCGGCGGCCGACGAAATTATGGCCACTGAGCCGCTCAGGTCCTCCACCCAGTCATCCCTGGGCGGGACAAAGTACGGCTCAGCGACCACGGCGATGTTGATCGACCACTGCGCCATGCTCTGGAGCAATAGGTCCTGGGCGCAGGCGCAGTGGTTGATGTTCGCCTGGAGGAGGCGTAATGGAGCCATCACTGCTCCATTTCAGCCCCCTCCTGGGCCGCTTGCGAGGGCCCCTCCGTGGTGGCGGTGGCGGCGGTGGCCGCGGCGGCAGTGGCGGTGGCGGCGGCGGCGGTGGCGGCGGCGGCGACGGCAGCAGAGGCGGCAGCGACGGTGGTGGTGGCGGCGGTGGCGGAGGGCCTCCCTTTCCTCTTGGCTCCGTCGGGTGGAACGCAGCACTTGCTCCCTGCCCGGTGATCGGCCGGCTTGCCGGCAGCCGCACATGCGACGCAGTGCGGCGCGGCGCTGCACGAGCCGGCCGTGTGTCCGGGCTGACCACAGCGGAAGCACAGAGTGCTGCGGTCCACCTCCGAGGTGCACTGGACGCCTACGTGGTGCCCCACATGGCATCGGAAGCACCTCAGAGGTCTGGGTTCCAGCAGCTTGACCTGCGCCGAAACCCAGCCGACCAGAAGCCTTCGGCCCTCCACAATTTTTCTGGCCGCCGTCACGGGGCAGCTTACCGTTACGGTTCGCATGCCCGTGAAGTCAGGACGTATGGTGCCCGCCTTCACCTGGTCGGCCAGACACCCGCCCGTCCTGACGACGGCGGCCACCACCTCTCCCTCCGTTACGGAGTCATCCAGGCCCAGGATGCGCATGTCTGCGCACTTGACGGGCCTGGATACTCGAGCCTCATCCGCATTCAGGGACGCCCTTAGCTTCTCAGCTAGGGCGTCAGCGGTGAGGCCACTCGTTGCGCCGGGGATCTCCAGCATGCGGGCGCCAGTGGCGGTCACCCTATGCCGGAGGCCCCCGGTGATCCCCAGCTCCTTGAGGTCCACCGTCGCTCTGGCCTTAGTGAGCACGTCGCAGTACGTCACGCCCTTCTTGACCGCGTCCGGCTGCAGTGTTATCACCACAGCCGCGGTCTTCGGGGCGCGAAGCCTAGCTGCGACGGCTCGCTCTTTGCGGCGCCGCCTTTGCGCCTTTTTCCTGGCCGCCTTGGCCGCCTTCTTCTTCTGCCCGACCACCTGCCATTCGGCGTCGGTCGCGGCAGAAGTGGGAGTGTTTTGTGGGCCGGGCGTTGGCTCTGGGGCCTTCGCCTCCCCTCCCCCTCCGCCCCTCTTCCGGGCCGGCGCCGGGGTTTTGCCAGCAGGAGCCGGCCTTACCGTCGCCGGGGCTCCGCCTGCAGGCACCGGTTTAGCCGGCGCCGGGGCTCCGCCAGCCGACGCCGGTTTCGCCCTCGCCGGGGCTCCGCCAGCAGACGCTGGTTTGGCCGGCACCTGAGCCCGGCCTGACGGCCCGGGTTTAGGGGCGGCCGTTGCCGCCGCGGCCGCGTACGACGCCACCCTCGGCCCCGGGGCCGCCGCCTTGCCCGCCAGAGGTGGGCGCAGGACTATGCCCTCCAGGACGGAAAACCGCGCCTGGAAGGCCGCCAGTTCCTGCCGAACCAGGTCCAGGACCTGGTTCTCCACCGGAATAGGCCGGCTCAGTGGTTCCGCCTGCGCACTGCCGGTGCTCCTCAAGCTGGCGAGGTCTGCCCGGAGCCTCCCGTTCTCCGCTTGGAGAAGCTACATGGCGGCCGTCAGGCGGGCAACCTCTGCCTTTAACTCAGCCACTTCGCCGGCCGAAGGGCCAACGTAATTAGCCGCCTCCGCTGCCTCCATGATGGAGGCCGTTGCCGAGACTATGGCCCTGTTCTTCGAAGCTTGAAGCTTCTTCAGGGACACGTCCCGGATCGCGGCCTCCACGACCGCCGCAAACCTGCGCTTGCGGTCCGCACCGGGGCCACCAAGCGGACCCGTCTCGTCGCCTGAGGACCCCGAAGCGACCGCGCGACCGGCCTCCGCCTCCTTTGCTGGCTCCTCCGCCAGTTCTGCCGCCTCCCGGGCAGTGAGCCCCCTCCCCTTGCCTCGCTCCCGGACTCCTCCCCGCCTGCTGGTGGGGATTTTCCGAGCCGAGGCCAGCTCCCCATCAGAGGACGACCCCTGGCCGTCCTCTGACCTTGGCCGCTTGCTGTTGGACTTTTTTCCAGCAGCAGCCATCTTCTTGGCACGGCTGGGGCTCCCTGAGCCTCCCGTGCTCGCACCTCCAGATGCGGCGTCGGACTCCGACCCCGCATCACTCCTCTCCTCTTCAGGTTTTTTGTTTTTTATATTTATTGCATCCATATCTGTTCCCACGAGTATAAACTTTATATCTTCTCAAAATCTAGTGGTTCGCACTAGCGACTAAATCAAGCTACCCATTAGCCAAGCTTAGTACCTCCCTCACGGTGCGCCGCCGCTTGGAGGTTTGGGGAATTTTTTATAAAGGTTAATCTTCCTCGCGGTCCGGGTGGTTAAGCCAAGACCCTCGACCCCCTTCAACAGCCAGAGACATGACCTTAACTGTCTCCAGGGCTACGAGATTAGCGGTGGCAGCAGGGTTACCCCTCCTGCCTGCCCGGCGGCAGGGTAAGTGCACACCGGGCCCGCTCTGACCCCCCACCACAACTGCCGCTCAGCTACTCAGAGCGGCACGTGTGGAGCGATCCTCCTGGCAGAACATTGGCATGCGGACAGCGAGATTCCACTGGGAAATAATCCCAGAGGAAAATCGCTGCCCGCACCCCGGGATGCACCGGCCCGAACACTGGTCTTCCCCCCGGACGTATCCAGAAAGGAACCCCAGTACCCAGGCACACGTGGAGGTTTTCTGCCCGAGCACCCCATATAGCTATACTTAGGCTAGATTTGTAAACTACTTTTGAAATAAAGTTTCCTATTAGCTAGTTAATATTTGGCACTCAAATACTAAAACGTTCACGAGTAATTGCTATATGGGCCTGCTCTTGACTTCAACCCCTCCTGATGGAAAGCGATGAATGAGATCTATACAGGGTGGTCAAAAAGTCGTGGATCAAACGAAATAGGGACATAAAGGTGGTCATCAACGCTTTTAAAGCGAGATTTTTTTTTTGGTAACATTTAAAAATTTTTGGGAAAAAATTAATTGCTCCTGAAATTTGGTACCCAGACCCGCAATAGATCTTTTGTAGTGCTGATACATTATCTAGTAATAATACAAAACCGTTTGTTTTATTGTTTTGTATCACATTTTTTTTTTTCAAATTCGTCTAATTGTAAAAGAACTCTTTATACAAAAATATTCATAACTTTTAGAGTGATTGAATTAGGACTATGCTGTAGAAAGATTTTTTGTTGGAAATGACCTCCTTTATCTCCCTATTTCGTTTGATCCACGACTTTTTGACCACTCTGTATATTATGATGGAACGAGAGTGCCCAGAAGATGCTTGTTCACTCTTGCTTTGAAGGCAGACGGGTTTAATGTGAAAGGGAACACTGAAGCTGGCAGAGAGTTCCACACTTTGGCTGTGCGCATAATAAATGTGGTGGAGAAGCACTGAGTACCACTGGTACGCTGCAGTTTGTCTGGTAATCCTGTGGAAAAAGGGATTACTTATTAACTATAAGTTAAATAAATTTGTTTCAATGATAATTTAATATGCCTCTATTATCTATACTAATCTATACTATCTGTACTAATATTATAAAGAGGAAAGATTTGTATATTGTAATGAATTGGCTCAAAAAGCACTGCACCTATTTTAAAAATTCTTTCACCATTTGAATGCTACATTATCACTGATTAATATAGGCTATTTTAATTGCAAGAAAATAATAAAATGTTTAAAAAATAAATGTCCACCTGTGCGAAGCCGGGACAGGCCGCTAGTGTAGTTATAAATTACTGATTAGATTCTGAAAAACTTCTTCCTTAGTATTCACTTTCGTTTTTTAAGGAACTCTTGGGCAAAATTGAATGCTTCTAGATCCAGCGGTTTAGGCTGTTCTTGTCTGTCAGTGAGTGAGTTTAAGATTTTTAAGTAGATGTTTCTTACAGAAATACAGAACACTACAAAGTAATAATAATAAAGAAGAATATAAACTGGATGAAGTTGAAGATCTGTACAGTTTGAAGCCAGAACAAAGATGGCGGCTATACTATACTGCCGTTGGGATGCTCAAGAACGAATTGTTATCCAAAATGAACGGATTACTGGTAAGTTATTAAATAAAGGGATATAAAACGCGCAAAAAAAACGGTTTTTACTCTCGACCCTTTAAAACTTCGTATGCCGAACGTGGATCCACGCGTGACAAAATGGCGTTTTAATTGTTTCTGTAATTACGGCATTCAACTTGTTAAATATCAAATTGAAGATTACTAACCTTTGGAATTATATTATCTGTGATTTTAATTTGTATCATCAAAGTCACATATTGGAGTTTTTTTTTTGTCGGTTGGAAATCATCAAATGACCCCTCCCGCTCAGGGTGGAGCAGAAGGGAGTGTCAGACTCTTACTGACTAAAACCCACCCGTGTTCCTTCCTTAGCCCTTTGTGTTCCGGGGCAGCGGTAACCCTTTCGGACAATTCCGCTGCCCCGACATATTGGGGATGGAATTTTTTTTGGTCACCTTGTCAGAGTCTTGTACAACTTTATAACGAATCTAATTTGAAACATTGCGGTATCAGGCGTTTTATTTTATCTTATCTACATTAACATAGCATCACGCTTGTAATACCCGAAGGGCTCGGTAGAGGTGTACCTATCTCATTTCATCATATTTAAAGCAATGCACATCCTCGCCTGCCTTTACGAATGAAAACATTTGGAAAATCCAAAAGTGCACGACTCTTAATGCTCATTTGATCGTATTAAAACCATAGATATAGATATTATATTAATTAGTTTTCTTTTAATTATAATTAAACTACTTGGAATAAAAGAGCCATTTTCAATAGGGTTCCTCCTATGGGTGAAAAGAATTTATTAAAAAAAATTGACTCAATTAATTGATTTTTCGCAAGCTACAATGTTTTCGGGTTTCACACTTGATTGACGGGTTTTTTTTTTGACATATTTTGATGTTTTTTTCGCTTCTACTGCAATTATTGAAAGTACAAAATTAATCTCCATTAAATTATCTATACAATGGTATATAAATTAAGCAGGTTCTGTGTTCTAGCAGGAGTATAAAAATAGGAACAGTTGCATAAAAGAGGCAAAAAAACATTTTTCGATCGTAAATGACTCTCTAATGCTTCGCACTATGAGTCATGCAATAATATTATGTTAAATTTTGATTCAAACGAGATTGTTTTTAAATTCGAAGGACCAACACAACACGGCAAGCCAAGAGCTGACTGAAGTAGCAACATTGATTGATGGTGAAGTGCTAAAGACTGTCAGGGTAGTAGGAGTTACTACCACCACGGCAGCCAGAAGACACGACCTCATGAGGAAACTAAACTCACCAATAGGTATATTATAATTGTACTTATAAGCTATGTCAGGGAGAAAGGACCAAGCAAGTGATCTTATAAAAATTCCGTTTTTGGTCGGAACATTAAAACAAAAAAGCGTCTATCGTTTAAGTGATGAAATGGGAGACTGATTTGATGTACAAAAAATTGTTAATATTGAAAATTCTACTCTGTGGCGGCATCTACAACGCCACACGTGAACTACCCATCACACTGACCTCACGCAAAATCCTGCATCGCGCAAACGAAGTTTGGCGTGCCACTAGCATATAATATACAACATCTCGTCATCAATAGTCGGGCAGCACCCCACCAGACACAACACCTGTCTGGCCGGAGGACCCTCCGTTTTCTATAGCGGATGAAAGAACGTTACACCCTGTTCCTCATACCTCTATAATTCTACTCGTCATTGTTTACGCCCAAGTTTGTCTTTGGGTGGTCCAAAGACAAAATTGAAAAGTTTTATGTACTTGTCATTTTACTAACAAGCATATCTTTCAAGTTGCCTCTTGACTAAGTTCATAATTTTGTGCTTCCAGTGATCGTGGAAGAAGCAGCAGAAGTATTGGAGGCGCATATTGTAGCATCTTTAACTCATCAGTGTCAACATCTCATACTCATAGGTAAGATACATCTGGACTTTTACACTTAATCATCAACATCTCGCCTGCATTCTACTAGAGGTTAAGCAGAGGTGTCGATAACTCCCACATTTCACCAGTTATGTTTATGTCCTATGTAATCTAGACTCGGAAGCTATATGCATTAAGTCAAATATTTTTTTCATGTAAAAAGATTTGACTTAAGTGCAAGCCATAAGCACTAAAGTCAAATATCTTTGCATGCAAAAAAATTTGTCTTGCTTATGGCTTCCGAATATAGGTGACCCCTTTGCCACTAACCTGGGAGAAGTTCAGACAGCGGGCTGCTACAGAAAAAATCCTGATGGAAAAACCTAATTTTAGTTTCCCCGACCTAGGATTCGAAACCCAACAGAATGGTATGCGATCACTAAACCAGAGGCAGTCGATCATCAGTTAGTTAAGACAAATATCAACTGTGGAAAGGGACTACGATTAATAGAGAACTATGAAAGAAAAAGACATGTTGCGCCAACCACAAATGAATTGTGATAAGGGCAGGAGAATGATAAAATTTCACTAGGAAATGCAATCTCGATCCGAGCTCTCGAGCCTTTTTTTCGAGATACAATCATGAGGGAAGACAATCTCGTTCTTCCACGCGTTTTAGCACACTATGCTATATTGAGAAGCCATTTTGAATATAGTAAAACCCTCATATGGAGTGTTTGATGGATGTTTGATTAAAAAAAAAAACGCATCATTTCAAAAACTAGGCGAAATCTCAATCTCGAAAACGAGATCTTCCCTGATTGCCGTGCGAGATCTCGAATGGCCATTTTCGACACCAGACTTAGCATGCGTTATCTCGAATTGTCAATCTCGACTCGAGATTGCATTACCTAATGTCAACGCAATAATACAACTATTCAGGTTGGGGATTCATATCCCCAAACTAGGTGGTTAAATCTTGGGTAGCAAATGAAAATGCCTCGCAGTACACGTCCAGGTCATCTCGCCATCTCTTTCTGGGCCGGCATTGGCGGCGTCGTTCATCTTCAGGCACTTCATTCCTTTTACCCTTCTAATTTCCCACAGGTGACCACAAACAGCTTCGACCAACAGCAGCTCACTACAAGCTAGCCAAAGACTACAACCTCGAAATATCTCTCTTCGAACGAATGATACGCAACGGGATCCACGCGCGTACTCTCACTACGCAACGCAGAATGAGTCCTAACTTCGTAGAGTTGATAGTTCCTGTGATATACGATAAGTTGGACTCTCATTCGAGTGTGAGATCGTATCCAGATGTGAGAGGAATGAAAGATAATTTGTTCTTCTTTTCTCATGACGTTTTTGAAGATTCTGAGGTTAGTAATCACGCTCGTATTTTACTACTCACGATGAATGAGTGCAAACTTTATGCTGGAAAAAAAAACTTGCTATTATAGAAATTTCTTGAAGAAACCGGCATGTCCTAGAACCAAAAATAACAATTATGTTAGTAATTTTTTTTTTCCATTAAATTTAATTTGATAAATGAACTGTTTGTTTTCTATTAATTAAATTAATTTAATTCGAAAACATTAATCGGTTTCTTACTAAACTATAACAACTATATTCGACGACCCTGCATAATTATCTCTTTTGTTGACTGTACAGACGCCAGCACATCAAGCTACCTGAAACTGTCAAATTTTTCCAATCAACTTTGAACCTTGTGCTTTAATGATAAAGTTGAAAATCTATTAAAGAAATTTGACAGATTGTAGTAGTTTGTTGTTCTGGCGTCTTTACATACCCAATTGGTTTTATTCTCAGTTTGTTTTATGTTTTTGCCACTACTAGGGCATGGAAGACAGTTGGAGTCACAGAAACACATTCGAAGCTAGATGGTGCGTCGCTCTAGCGGACTACCTTTTAAAAATGAAGTACAGCGCTGATGAGATTACTATACTTACTACATATAATGGACAAGTGAATCTTCTTAGAGATGTGAGTAATACTGTTTATTTTAATTTTAGTAGTTTAAACAGTCTTAAAAACCACTGACAGGAGCCGGGTAAAACGTGCCATTCCGCTTACCACAGCGCCACTGCACTCAGAGTGTAAAATAAGGGTTTAAACAATTAGACTCGCGAGTGGAACGCGGTAGGTCAGTGGTTAAAGCAATGTCACGGATTGCCCGAGGCTCGGTTGTTTTAAAAAAACTATTTACTAAAAGAATACTGCTTTTTTTAAATCAATTACAAATTGTTTCATTCCTGTTTGAATTCGACGTAATTATTCGTAAAGACAACCGCTTGTTCATCATCACCGTCTGTATACCTAGGCCTTGCGGAATAAAAAAATAGGTTTTAATTTTGGTCCTTCGAGCCTTTTACTTAGGCTTGGTCCTTCGAGCCTATTACTTATGCTCGGTTTTATGACCTGCACAACATTCTGAATATAACGCGATTAGGAATGGATTGATTACAAAAATACCGACGTGTTTTACTACTATTAAAACTTTGTTGCTTATTGTTATTATACTTACTTGAATCTCATTCTATTTACAGATGACGAAAAAGCGCGACGCACTTCGGGACGTCAGAGTTACAGCCGTTGACAACTACCAAGGCGAAGAGAACAGGATAGTCATATTGTCACTTGTAAGGAGTAACAGAGACAACAGGATCGGGTTCTTGACCGCCACCAATAGGATATGTGTTGCTTTGTCGCGAGCTAAAGAAGGTAAGCTGAGCTATAGATATTTTGCAAAAATTTACAAAAACATAGACGATATTGTTACAAAACGAGTTTCGACATCGATTCCGACTTTCGTCAAAAGTCAGTTTTTGTATTTATTAAAGTTCTTAACCTTATGTTAGTCGGTCGGTCCAAAGGGTATCGTGTTACCCAGTAACTGGGCTGTGCAGGTCAGACAGGCAGTCGTACCATGTAAAATATTATTATTCAGCTACATCCAGTTCGACTGGAAGCCAACTCCAAGACACCAACATACTTGGAAAAAGGCTAGGCAGATTCATTGATTGACGTTAATCGGTATAAAGTTTAAAATACAATAACTGGCTCGAAAGTTTGTGCGTGGACTAAAGTTAGAACTCGTTTTGTAATAAGGCTGAGGATGTCTCCTCATAGATCTTGTAGGTAATTAATGTGTATAAAAATTGGTCCTTTTATCTTTTTTTATCCTATTCTTACAGGTTTATACATATTTGGCAACATGAATGTTCTCAAATCAGCCAGCAATATTTGGCGACAAATAAACAACAAACTAGTAGAACAAAAAGCAATCGGACGAAGATTAACGTTGATATGTGAAGACCATAACGACAATACTCTTGATGTAAGTAACTACTAGATCTAGAGCTAATTTTACTAGTAAGGTATTTATTTATGTTCGCTTAACTCGTCAAAATGCAGGAACAGCATGATTTTTTTTTTCACGATTTCAGGGGGCCGATTCTACTAACAAAATTGTTCAATAATCGCAATGGAACCACAACTGAATCACGGCTGTTAAGCGTTTTCATATTCTACTAATGAACAACGATTCAACTGCGGTTACGTTTTAGTTTAAGCCAACGATCGATCGAAATAATTTCAAAATATATTCTGTTAACAAAATCGAATATGAGCGTGACGTTTAGTCACATTCTACTGTTATTTTGACACTTGTTAGAATCGAATGGTCTAAATCTATTTTTGTATTCGAAAATACTTTCGGTGACATGTATGTAACATTTTTAGGTTCAACTTTTTTTTCTGTGGTATTATTAAACATAATATTAGGCATGTTGGTAACGCAATTTACCCGCTCTTACGTTCCCGCTACCATTCAGTTGCGATTCAGCCTAGGTTTAGTTTCCAGTTTGCATAGGAAATAGTAGAATGACTTTATAAGTAACTATCGAACGGCGATCGAAATCGAACTGTTATTAAAACAGAATTGACCGTGTAACGTTGCAAATTAGTAGAATCGCCCCCCAGGTTTGGTGCCATAATAAAAGTTGTTCATAATGATGATTACAATGACCCCTAAAGAGGAAAACGGTGCTTAAAATTTCACCCTGTATACACCAATTTCTGAAAGCTAGCTTATAGTTACTTGGTTAAGTTTAAGCTAGCTTGCTTTTTTTTGTCCTTTATGTTGTTGGCAACAACAACGACAATACAGATTGTCGATTCTGTCATTTTGTCCATTCTTCCGTCGACAAAACCCGTTTATGGTGGTGATGGTACACGTACTGGATAATAAAGGAGCATGCTGCGTAAGCGTGTGTGTTCAACGTGCACTGGGCAAGCGTGGTGAATAACGGGCCATTCCCTCTCTGAGAGGAGACGTGTGCCAGCAGAGGGAACGTTATAGGCTGGCTATGATTTCTAAGCCATATTTTGTATTGATTTTTTTCTTGTTCACAGATTCAAAATGTCGAAGAATTTGACAACTGTCGGTCAGGAACGTGTTTGAGGATTTGTGATATGAAATGAAGAACAATAACTTTAACATTATTTTTTATTTAACATTGTGAATTTTAATACAGTTGCTGTTGTTATAAATAAATAGTTTTATGAATCGATAAGGTGCTAATTGAAGCTTTTATTGACATTTCTTTGGTTTTATTTCTCATTAAGCCACTTGTATCTAGCAAGCATTGCCATATAGCTTTACAAAAATATTTTATTTATAATTTAAAATTAAGTCATGAATGTCTGAACCAGCAGAATACATACTTATAAGAAAGTGAGGGAGGCAACTTTGAGCCTAATGATACAGTTTCTTTTAATCTCAAGAATCAACGCGCCCTTTACTTGTGGTAGCCAAGTGTACAAAAACGCTGTAAATTTATGCGTGAAGACGAGTACCGTCGGTAAGTACATAACACACACACTCACAGACTTCCGACAGCGCCATTGTCTCACGCTCACTTAGTAACCAAAAAGTCAAGTGCACGTCGCTTCGTGAGAAAAACTATACTACTTATAAGCTATACTTTAAGCCAGCAGACGGCAGTCGTAGTTACAAAACGTGTGAGTAGGACAGCAAATATTTAGTACCTACAGGATTTCTACAAACTCTGTGCCGAATGTCGTGTTATCTCGCTCTTGCGTTAAATGACCGCGACTATCACGAACGTTGGCATAAGTATCCATGCAATGGAATATCTGTTCTTTGTTCTTGTCGCCATCCCTGAAGATATAATCTAGAAACAGTTTACATATTTTATGACGTCACAATCGTGGAATGATATACCTATCTATACTATTACTATTACATATCCAGAGGCAAAGCTCTTTTGTTTCTGCACTAATTCTGGACACATAGTCTAGCGCGATATCATTTAGTTTATAAATAAAAATAAAATTAATTTATTTCAGATAGCTAATTGATCCATACAGTCCGATTTAAAATTAAAATACATTCAAATTAGTCGCCTAATAAAGGATCTCCATATCCGAGAATAGATCCTATCTGCTAGCCTTCAGAATTCCGTTGCAGCTGCCACGCATTCTGCAGATCAGAGATACAGTTTTCTTGCGGATGTCGGCATGAAAGCCATCAGCGCGATACAGCGCAAACATCCCCGATGTACTACAGAAGCGAGGCAGCCCCCAACATCATCCTGAAATGTTGTTATACTGCACGCTGAATGAAAAAATATACAACGTGTTTTTTTTTATATCCCATAACTCTAGGGGGTCATTGTACTCATCATTATGAACAACTTTTACTATGGGACCAAACCCGAAATCGCGAAAAAAATCGGATGTTCTCTACATTTTGACGAGTTATGCGAACATAAATGTAGGGAACAGCTGATTTTTTTTTTCACGATTTCAGGTTTGGTCCCATTTTAAAAATTGTTCATAATGATGAGCACAATGACCCCGAGTTATGGGATATAAAAAAACGCGTTGTAGAATGTTGCACTATGTGTAATGTTACATTATTCTAAAAATGATCACTTGCGGAGAAAGGACCAAGCGAACTCTTCTAATTATCAAATTCTCGTTTTAAGAACAGGTCAATATTGGAGAAATGAATATATGTAAACAAGTGATATGAGCGAAAATCCTTCAAAAAAAAAGATTTAGTGTCAGAGACAGAGAGGGAGTTATATCTTTCTTCTCTCTCATGTAACGAAATGTGCCTAAAGGTGACGTGTCCTTGAATTTTCACTTAATTCTCGTCCAATCACCGAATCGTCGACTAAGAAGTTTCACTTCAAAATAATCATTAGGTCAAACATGTCGCGAGTCAAACTCAAATGAATACACTTAACCGCATAGGAATAAATTAAATTTTAATTAGAATAAAATTACACTGCTTCGTCAAATTGTCCTGATCATGTTATTGCATTGTGATCGGCAGACAATAGAATCGAAAGTATGTTACATAGTCATTCATTTCAGTGTTTAAGTCGTTTCTGTAATTGTAACTAATTGGATAAGACCACTAACTTACAATGACACGGAGGCACTGCTAGGATAAAATATAATCCTACATCTGCCTAATGCCTGCACCAATCATAACCTTATGCATACACTCTGATTCATTCGTTCCCATTCACACACCCTCTCGCATTTGCATTCACACACTCTCACATTCGCATTCACACCTTCACACACCCTCCCTCACTCTCACTCCTTGCATGCCTGCGTGCGTGCTGCATATTTAGCTTTATTTTTTTTTGTATTATTATTCCCTTTAGTTTTGCATAAAACAAGTAAGTACCTAAATGATACCTACTTATTAAGTTATGGAAGAGCGGAGTTTCCTAACACAAGCTTATCTGCTTAAAAGGAGGCTCCAATCACTAGTTTTTATGGTTTACTTGTTAAAATAATAAAAAATAAAAAAATTCATTCTGAACTCGGCACCCCCAAATAAAAAAAAATCATAACCCTCATTTTTGTTTCGCCGTAGACGGGTAAATACTGAATACATTTTAATCTCTATACCGCTAAAAGGGTAAAGTAACATATTACCCGTGAGTATGAATATGCCCATACTGAATAGATATTTTGTTTAGCTGACAGCATTATTACATTATGTTGATCTAATGATTCGCAGGAATATTTATTTATATAATTATAATCATACTAGCAGCGCCCCGCGGTTTCACCCGCGTAAGTGTCGATCCCGTGGAAATATCGGGATACAAAGAAACCCTGGTTATAAACTATCTGTGCCAGATTTCATCCAAATCCGTTCAGCCGTTTGTGCGTGAAGAAGTAACAAACATACAAGCACACTCACAAACTTCTGCCTTTATAATATTAGTGTGATGTGATAAAAATCATCAATAACTATTTCAGGAAGTCATGGCATTTGAGGTCAATTCTAACTTAAGTAGTTGTATTACTGATTCGAATGATTATAATTCTGTAAAGCCACATTTAATGCGGCCACGAATCATATTTTTAACATACCTACAACAGACCTGCAGATTGCAAGAATCGTAAGTATTTTTTTTTAATTTTTAATTGAATTTCGAGGGCTACCTTCGCGCATCCCCCTTTAATAAATCAATAAATCTTTCAATATCTTATGACAGCGTTATTTCACTATCGAATTTCGGACACAACTCACTTTGTACAAAAATACCGTTGATTTTTAACTTGCCTATCATAGAAATTCTCTTTCCAACGCCACAACCTTATGACCTTCCTGGCTTACAAATGAAATGTTTAAATATATTAAACAAAACTTTTGATACCCATTAGCATCGAATTACAACAACTCAAGATAGACATAAAACGCCTTCATTAACTTAGAACCCTAATTAAGTTAAAAAAAGTTAGTAAAGGCGTAAAACCTTTGGGTAAGTAACCACTTACCCAAAGGTTTCCAAAGGGACCCTATTACTAAGGCTTCACTGTCCGTCCGTCCGCCCTTCTGTCATAGGGCTGTATCTTTTGAACCGTAGGTAGACACTAAAATTTCACAGTGTGTACCGCTAAAAATACAATAAAATTATAAATTAAAGGGGGACGGTACGGAACCATTCGAGTGCGAGTCTGACTCGCACTATTCCGCTCTTTTTTTTTTTGATCGTGTGAATATTTTTTAAGTATTATTATTCATAGGATCTAATCCTAAGTGATCAACAAGGACCAAACTTGTTCTAATATTTGTGATATAAACAGTATTTTCACTAGGATGTGGTTTCACATTATTTTGTTCATATTTATCGCAAGAAAAAACTTAGTATATATAATTTTAATCACCGTCTTACGGGGTCATTGTACTCATCATTATGAACAGCTTTTACTATGGGACCAAACCTGAAATCGTGAAAAAAAAAAATCAGCTGTTCCATATTCATGTTCGCATAACTAGTCAAAATGCAGGGAACAGCTGTTTTTTTTTTTCGAGATTCCATGTTAGTAAAAGTTGTTCATAATGATGAGTACAATGATCCCTGGAAAAAACGGTGATTACAATTTCAACCTGTATATCGAGAAGAATTCATTTGATTGTCTACAATTTGTGTTCCATAATACTGTATCGATTAAGTACCCAATGTGTAATGTTTTGTGGCTACACATTGATACAAAATTATAAAACAAAGCGTGTAGTCAATTAATTTTTTTTTTTTGTAGATTTATGCATATTTTAGAAGCTGGCTGTAAAAGTACGTTATAATTTTTTATCGTCACTTATTACAAACCACACCGCATAAGCAGATATACTGTGTACAATACGCATTTCACAAAATACTAATAAACCTATACAAACAAATAAATAAGACCCAAATTACGTACAATACAAATAAATTAGGTAACCCATACCTTTAAATTTATTTTACAACTCCCGTTGTAAGTTGATGAAAGCAACAACCTATCTTAGGCACTTAACAAAAAGTTATTTTCTTAACTTCAGTAGCCTTAATTGGAACTTTTTTGATAAGGAAAAATGCCTCAAATTATTTTGATTTGGTATTTAATCTTATATATAAGGTGTTACTAAATTTACCAGTAAAACTTTAAGAGGTGCTTTAGACCATCGAACTGAACAACTGTCACTATGGGACCAACTCTGAAATCACGTAAACAAAAAATCAGCTCAAAACTTCAATACCTACTTGAACAAAATGTAGGAAAAAGTTGGTCCCATAGTGAAAGTTGTTCAGTTCGATGGTCTAAAGCACCTCTTAAAGTTTTACGGGTTAATTTTTTAACACTTTATATTTTTATGGGATGGAATTTCAATGATATATTGAAATTCCAAGCAAGCAAGCATTTAAGAAAACTCAAAGAAATTACAATTCCTCATACTGAAGTTAAAAGTTGGGTTTTACATCAAGAACAACCCTTCAGAAATACTTTGATACTACAGCTCCACAACTGTACCTAACTATACTGCATTTACGCATCACATAAAATATCACATTAGCAATACAGCTAGACTAAAACTAATATTCCATAATGAATTCTTCGACAATATTCGCTATTCTGTCAGCAGACTCGAGATGGATATGATGCGTTCCTTCAACTTCCACTAATTGCACATCCGCCGTAACCTTCATCTTTTCTACCACGTCCAAATAATAATCTAACTTCTCCCATCTTTGACCAGGTAACGCGCGAATATTTAGGACTTTACATTTTACCTTAGCAGCGTATTCCAAAGCTGTTTCTATAGACATCATCGCAAGGCCAGATACTTTCAATCTGGGATCCCTCCTGAAGAAATAACCCTTCCTTTTCAAATGTGCAGGAACTGGCGTCATTCCTCTCTTCATCAGAATCTTACAGTTCTCCCTTGAAAGCGATCCTTTATACGCGTCACAAACAATATCAATCATTTCTTCGTATTCGTAACAAGGAGTCTTCTCCATTGGCAAGTTCTCATACTGAAGGACTTTGTCGATACTCTGTCCAGTCGTTTTGACCATAGTAGCTGGTTCTCTAACAGCTGGGCTGGCGATATCGACGCAAATGATTTTCTCGACATCATCTGGGAAGGAAGCCGCGTACATAAAGCTGAGTGCACCTCCGAGGGAGTGACCCATTAGAGTGATTTTGCTCCACTCGAAGTGTTGAACGATTCTTCTTAGGAGAACAATACCGTCCCAAAAGATATAGTAAAGCATACCGGTTGGATAGTGTGTTGATAGTCCGTGTCCTGGCAAGTCTATGCAGAGGACTGAAGTCGTGACTGGTAGGAGCGGGATCAGATTGTCCCAAGTGCCTGCGTTGTCCTGCCACCCATGGATAGCGATGATTGGCTGCTTGTCCCGAGGGCCCCACCACCGGCCCGCGACGTGGCCCCATGGAACTGGTATTTCGATTTCTTCTACCTTGTAGCCTGGCGGTAGTACTGGAAACAAAAAGAAATAATCAAATATTAATTCTGCATTGAATAACAATTTATAGACTACTAGCGACCCGCCCCGGCTTCGCACGGGTGCAATGCTGATACTAAATACACTACATATAAACCTTCCTCTTTAATCACTCTATCTATAAAAAAAAACCGCATCAAAATCCGTTGCGTAGTTTTAAAGATTTAAGCATTCAAAGGGACAGAGAAAGCGACTTTGTTTTTAACCGACTTCAAAAAGGAGGTTATCAATTCGGTTGTATTTTTTTTTTTTTTTTTATGTTTGTTACCTCAATTTTATGAACCGATTTGGAATTTTTTTTTTTGTTTGAAAGGATATGCTTCCAGATTGGTCCCATTTTTGTCAAAATCCAGTTCTGATGATGGGATCCATGAGGAATTGACGGAACTCCTCAAATATTATAGGCATACATATAGAAATTTTGGTATTTTCATCAACATGTCAAGCATTTGCATTCAAAAAGTATAATTTGGTGAAGTGGAACTGATGAAGGAGACCACAGATAGCCACAGGAACTCTTCAATGATAATAAGTATTTCACGGGTGGCGATAAGATATCTCGATTAAGATAGTTAAGCGACTATGACGAAGAAAATTTAAATAAATGGTTCTGACGAAAATGGTACCATCAAACCGATCTGATGATGAAGCTGGAAGGTAGGTACCGGAACTTCGTAATAAAACCATGTATTCTAGCCGTGTTTGGGCTTATTGGAATTGTCATGAGATGCACTCTGACTATAAAAAGTAAAAAATAAAAACTTTTTAACAAAAAAAAAACAACCGACTTCAAAAAAAACACTACAAAGTGTAAAATAACTTTAATTTTAATTTTGGAAGTCGGTGGCAAAAACGTAAATACAAAACCAAAGACACCGACTTCCGAAATTAAAATTAAAGTTATTTTACACTTTGTAGTGTTTTTTTTTTAAGTCGGTTGTTTTTTTTTTGTTAAAAAGTTTTTATACTATATAGTGATGAATTGTGTGCCCTTGAACGTATTAATAGGACGACAAACCTACTTAACCTTTATCGATCAATATGGTCTAAGCGATATTGATTAGTGTGTCTGGGTAAAGGGCGTACATAAGGGTCAAAGTTCACTACGTCGCTACAAATTTTATTTTATACAAAGCTGTACCTACGGTTCTAACTATTCGACACGTATAGAACTTATACTATATTTCTGCAAAGAAAAACAAGTTATTAAAAAATCTCCATAACACCACAGCAAACATCAAAAGATTTTTTCATCGCATGTAAAACTATCATAAAGTTGCTGTGCTTACGTTTCTTACTGATACAGGGTTATTCTAAATTGGCTAGCTAAACTCCGCTGACGTGATGGGTATCGATATTTAATAATAATAATTAAAATAATAATAATTGGAATGGTAATATACCTTATAATTGATTAATGTTCAAATTTTAATATATTACCTAACTTTTTTTTTTTTTGTAAAACATTTATTATTGGTTTTTAACTAACAGAATTAACTATTTTGATGCAACGTGTTTCGACACCCTTGCGCCATCCTATCTTCCATGTACGGTGAGCTGTGCTGGGGCGGCTGCTGCAGGTGCGGAAAACCTCAAACGGCGCAAATACTCCAATCTCTTTGGAACTTATTTGTTTGAGCCGTTTGGGGTAGAAACACTAGGGCCATGGGGCCCGAGTGCCCACTTAGTATTTCGAGACATCGCGAAGCGGTTGGTCGACTCTTCACGTGACCAGAGGGCTGGCCTATTTTTTTGCCAAAGAATCAGCATTGCCATACAACGTGGCAATGCTGCCAGCCTTTTGGGCACGTTTCCTGTTGACAGCAATGCGGACGAATTTTTTGATGCCCTTTGATTATTTCCCCTTCTTTTTATATACCTATTACCTAACACTTTGACATTATAATCATTATGAAATTACCTATCAATTACTATTTACCATTACATTTATATTTAATATCTGACATTATAGTAAACTTTATCTGTTGAACTAATTTAGGTATAATTTGACATCAATTAATTAATTTGTTCCTGCCAGACAACAGACACAATAGAAAAAATCTATTGTTCGCGGTCAACGGTGACCGCGGTGGCAGTCAATGACTTAGGTATACGAAGTTTAATTTATTGTTGTATTGTCATCTCCACTTTGTATAAGACCTAGGCAACCCATATTTCATGAACAATCATTTAAATATTTTCCCAAGAAATTTTTCCCATTGATATTATTATCAAACATGAAAATCTTAGAAAAACAAGATTATCAATGGAACATTGAAATTAAATAATGCTCCATTGTTCTTATAACATTTAACATCTCTGCGCAATTAAACTAATTAAATCTGCCTAGCCTTTTCCCAACTATGTTGGGGTCGGCTTCCAGTCTAACCGGATGCAGCTGAATACCAGTATTTTACATGGAGCGACTGCCTATCTGAGCTCCACAACCTAGTTACTGTGTAATACAATACATATTAATAAGACTGGTTGTCAGACTTTCGGGCTTCTGACTACTCGTAACGACTGTCAAAGATCTATGAATGACAGCCGCGAGCAACGGCTTAACGTGCTTTCCGAGGCAGGAAGGGGTCTCGATATGTAATGGTTGTTCACCCATTCACAAACCGACCACGAAAAATACACGCGTCAGGTCTGACTTATAATTTTATCTACAGACGAGTTGTGCTAAAACGATAACTCCAATGGACTTTGGTCCTACGAGTATGTGATCAAGCTAAAATACCTCTTATGTACCAATGTACTTGCACACAAATGATAAGATTATACCTAGGTTTAGATTCACTGTTTCAATGACTTTGAAAATAGTAATATGGGTTACGTAACGTAAAGTTGTAGACTTGCAGTGCAAGCAATGGTGGCCCATTAGTAACGGCCGCGACTAACCATTTGCAGGTCGTAGGTTCGAACCCAGACAGACGCTTTACTTTGTATCAATTATTTCATCACCACCATCAAAACGGTGAAGGAAAACATCGTGAGGAAACCGGCATGTTCTAGAACCAAAAATTCGAAGATATGTGACATCTTCGACCAACCCCCACTGGGCCCGCATGGTGCAGTTCGGTCTCTCATCAAGAGAAGGAATGTGTCCCCATCAGCGGGAACATTATAGGCTAAATTATGCTTTGCTATTTATTATGGTATTATAAACAATCATAGTTGTCTTTACGATGTATGAGATTAATCGTCACGTAATTTGGATAAGATTAAATATTACACAGCAACTTCCGTATTGGATAAAACTGCGAAGATAGTGAAGATAATAGTATCTCTTTATCTAAGCACTGCATTATATGACGAGTACCTAAGCTATTTAATTATGTACACAGGAATAGGATTCAAATAACATTTTAACAGACTTCAAAAAGGAGGAGGTTCTAAATTCAACACTTTTTTCTTATGTTAAGTAAGCGATTTCTTTTTTTTAAGAATTCATTAATCAATGAAGAATTTGTTCAGAAGAATAAAATTTTCCTCTGTGCTCTGTGCGTGTGCATACCATGACTATACGTAATCAAATCCCACGTTAGGCGATAAAGCCGTGACGATTATTTCCTCCATGTAGCCATTACCATTACCTACTTTAGGATTTATTCCGGTCTGATCCACTGAGCCAACCACCTTTGGATACCCCGCTAGTTCTCCTTCTGTTTTAAACTTGTGTCTTATCCACATTATCTAGGTTACTCTTTTTGACAGGTAAGTACAGTCAAGAGAAATTAAACGTTTCATGTTTTACAAAATCATAGGTACCTAACCAAGCGTTTACCATGACATTGAACACTTTAGAGGGGCTCGTGGCTTAGTAATAACAGCCCCACGGGTTGATCGATCGGGTTAAGCTACGCTTGTCGGTCGGTCCGTGTATGGGTGACCATCTTTACATACCGAGACCCCCGTGCGTTGATCCCGGCCGTCATTCGTGGATATTTTACAGACGTTACAGGTCTTCAGAAGCCCGAAAATCTAACAACCAGTCTTACCAAGGACTATCGTGTTACCCAGTAACTGGACTGTGGAGGACCTACAGGCATCGCTCCATGCACCTGCAAACGGTTAGACTGGAAGCCGACTCCGTAATTAGGAAAAGGTTAAGCAGATTGATTGACATTGAATCACTTTAAAAAGCGTTATCATTTTAAATTATAATAATCAAACAGACTGTCTAACAATACCACCTGCATAACTATTCAAAAACACTCGATAAGCTTCCGTACCGTATCGAACATCAATCAATGTTATCGAAGTGGTCCTCGACACGCTGTTCACAAGTCCAAAACCCAAAAATACTGTCAGTTTAAATCAAATAGACGACCGACTATTCTTCCGACAGCTGTTTGTTGGCAAGGCAAATCAGGTTATCGAAATGTGTCATTTTCGATACAATAGCCTGTCGGATGCTTGTGAATAAACATATAATTACCTCGCTGACCTGCCAACATCTCTTAGTGATATATTAAATTATGTAACATAATATTGCCTCGCAGACCTGCCAACATCTCTTGGTGACATTCATTATTAAATATGTAACATAAAATTTTTAAAATCGGTCCAGTACTTTTTGAGCCAATTCATTACAAACATACATACAAATCTTTCCTCTTTATAATATTAGTATAGATATAGATTAAATACCTCGCAGCAGGGTACCTAATGATTTAGGGAAAATTGCGTGATTTTAGCTATAGCGACGGCAAGGGTTGCCGTTTCATTGAACACAACATTATATATACTAGCTTTTGCCAGCGTCTTCGTATGCGTGATTGACGGAAATTATCCCATGGGAACGTCGTCGTCTTCGTTGGGGATCAGAATAAATTCTATGTTTATCTATATCCCCATGTTATAAACTACCTATGTGCCTTCATCCAAATCCGGTCAGCCGTTTTATCGTGATGGGGTAACAAACTTCCGCATACAAAGTTTCACATTATAATTATGTATTAGTAAGAAGTAGAATCATGACCAAACTGCGCAAACATCATTTTTTGCGAGATGACACATGATTTTAGGACTATAAAAGTATGAATGAGTTAGGAAAATCCGGCGATTTTAGTTATGGTAACAAGCAAAAAAATAGCCGTTTACCTATTCAACACGTCATATTTTTTAACATGAGCCAATGTTCAAAGTACGAAGATCAATTTTTACGACATGACTTGCCCAATTTTTTTTATATTTTATCGAAATATAATTGCAAACATGATGCCAGTAGTAGATAATATATAGAAATGTGTGTCCGGCAGGGTAATTGCGTAACACACTATCTGTAGTTTCATTTTGACAGTTCAACAACATTAATTGCGTTATTTACGTTGTTGAGCAAACACATTTTTCGAACACATGGAGCAATGGATTAGCAATATGCTTCAAAATTATTCAAATTGAGAGTAATAGTGTGTTACGCAATTAGGGTGCTGGTGTTTAGTAGAATTTAATTTGACCTACCAAAACAGTTTTGTGCTATTGATTTAGGTAGATACAGTGGCACGGTGGCATTGGAAATTGTGACATAGAGGAGACCTAGGCAAGCGATGATGTACTTACTGAATTTGTTTAAATTAGTTATATTTTGGTTGTACAGTCAAAAAAAGAGATAAGTATGCAGGATCGTCGGACATAGTTGAAGTTTAGTAAGAAACCGATGTATGTTTTCGAATAAAATTTAATTTTATCAATTGAATCCTATTCTTGTCTACAAAAATTACATTACATTGTATGCCAAGAATTGAATGCACAAACATAATTTATCTGGCGTAAATGCAAACTATTAACAGGATTGAAGGTCGCATACTGTTTGGGCGGTTCTCCAAAACTTCTGAGAAGACTAAAGTACCATTTAGAGAATTTTCACGATTTTGGTGTACCTACCTACTATTCTTCTTCTACCACTACCTACCTACCTACTATTACCAACCTACTATTTATAAGCGTACCATGCCATTAAATCTACACAGATGCTAATTTTATAAAGAGGTAAAATTTGTGAGTTTGGTAGGGGGCTAGGGGCTGTGGTAGGGGGTTATCTTTAGAACTACTGCACCCTAATTCACAACCATACGACAAGCTATCGTATCGAAAAAGACACATTTCAATAACCTGATTGTCCTTGCCCCCGACAGCAAACAGCTGTCGAAAGAATAGTGGTCGTCTATTTGATTTAAACTGACAAAATTTTCGAGTTTTGGACTTGTGGACAGCGTTTAGAGGACTCCTACAATAACATTGATTGATGTTCGATACGGTACGGAAGCGTATCGAGTGGTTGTGAATAGCTATGCTGATCCGATTCGGAAAATTCTTTTACTAATTGGAACCTAGCCCTGAGTTTCGTTGGATATGTTTTAGGTTAATAATAGAAACTTCACGCGAACGAAGTGCGGGCAGAAGTTCTTGGAGATCTAAATGCCTTAAAACCTTAAATGAACTGTCTTAACGCATAACTTCTGATTCGCAAAATGTCATGTTGAAAAAATTTAATCAGACATTCTCCGAATCGGACTATTTTTTTTAACGTGACGTTTTGAGAAATCTGACGTTCTGCGTCAAGACCGCTGGGCATTGGGCTGCTGAATAGCTCAGCAGCCCAAACAATCCGAATTTCAAACAAAAGCGGCGTTCGAATGGAGATTCACTCACTCAAGGTGCCTTTACAATACTTTTGCCAATTCATTAAGTATATTGGAGTCATCTCCAGCAGTGCTATTCTGTAAAAATCTCACCGTGAAAACTAAGGTGAAGTGAGCTGTCATTCCACCTGATGTTAGGGAGTGAGCTGTCATTCCATTGACAGTTCATTTCACGCTCATTTCACCTATGTTATCACGGTGAGATTTTTATAGGCAGTTTACTCAGAATTACTCGGATGTGATTGCTTATTCAGCCTATAATGTTCCTACTGCTGGGACACAAGCCTCCTCTCTTAGAGAGAGAGTGGGCCTTAATCTACCACGCGGGCCCAGTGCGGGTTGATAGACCAAACGACATGTCTTCGAATTTTTGAAGTGAAACTTCTTTACGCACGCTTGACTTGGGGAGTAAGCTGGCGAACGCGTGACGTAAGCGTTACGAAAAGTGTGATCGGGCAAGGCGAACGGAAGTTAAGTGGGGGATATAAGCAAGAGACAGCAGTGCGCGCGCACATTTTCTTTCTCTCTTCCTCTCATAGCCAAATACGTTCCGTATATCTAAGCACACTGCAGGCTTATTGTCTGTATCACAGTGTAGGAGCAAGAGAGAGCAGTGCGCGCGCACATTTTCTTTCTCTCTTTCTCTTATAGCTAGTAAATGAAATATACATACAGATGGAGCGAAAGAAGTTTCACTTCAGTCGTGTGGTCATAAGCACACTCGTTTTTTTGTTTCTAGGACATGCCGGTTTCCTCACAATGTTTTCCTTCGCCGTTTTGAGAGCAGTGGTGATGAAATTTTTTACACAAAGTAAAGCAACTGCCTGGGTACGAACCACGGAGGTACGAACCCACGACCTACAACTCGTAAATCGGGGTCGTTACCACTGGTCACTGGGCCACCACTGCTCTCTGTGATTGAGTATGCGAATTATACCTAGAAATATTAGCAGTATCCAAAATTTGAGGGGCTCGTGGCTATCGCACGGGTCGAACGAAAGTTGAGGCACGCTTGCTGAAGTCGGTCTGTGGATGTGACCACCCATAACATACCGAAACCCCTCCGTGTCTTGGAAAGCGCGTTAACCCGTTGGTACCAGTTGTCATCTATACTATAATAAGAGGAAAGATTTGTAATTAAGTTTGTAACGAATTGGCTCAAAAAATACTGGACCGATTTTAAAAATTCTTTCACCATTTGAATGCTACATTATCACTGATTATAGGCTTTTCTTTTTTTTTTTCTAGCCGTGCGAAGCCGGGACTGGCTGCTAGTTCGTAATACATGGCGGCAGCGAAAATGACGCACTATTCTGTTACCTACCATGGATTCAGTAAGTACAGACGCCAGCACATCAAGCTACTACAATCTGTCAGATTTCTTTAATAGATTTTCAACTTTATCGTTAAAGCATAAGATTCAAAATTGATTGGGAAAATTTGACAGTTTCGGGTAGCTTGTTGTGCTGGCGTCTGTTACATAATTCTGAAACCCTGCGATGAAATTTTTCCGTTATTAAAACTTAAAATAGGTGTTCCGTACATTTTGACCGTGTAGGTCTTATTTCTATAAACAGCAGATTTTTTTTTTAAACCAACAATAAGAATTCTATGCTAGGGGTTCTAGAATTATGTGCTAGATTCATAGTTTCAGTTTGGGCTTCGACGTCCCTATCACCTTGTTTATGTGTGTCGCTAGGGGCAGTGGGAAGCTTGAAAGTCTCGACAACCAATCTTACCAAGGGGTAAGTATCCTGTTACCCATTGACTGCCTGTCTGAGGCAGATGATGAAGTAAGTATCCAAAGTTTACACTGGTTGTAGGGCGTCCGATGCGAAACATACTTCAAGCAAAAGAAGTTTTGAAGGAAATTTCTAATTCATTGCTTCATACGTTTGAAAAATTCGTCTGCTCAACAACGTAAATAACGCAACGAACGTCGGTGAACTGTCAAAATGAAAGGCATTGCGATCGATTGCCATTTTAGTGTGTTACGCAATTACCTCGCGGCACTCTATCTACTCGTATCACCGAATAACCGGTTATGAACTTGCATAAAAAGAGTAATGAATTAGGTAATGAATAATAAATGTTCCTATTGGCACTGGCCACTGCGCGCCGCATACCAAAGCCACGCGGGGCGCACGAGTTTACTTTCCTCCTGACTGTATGTAATCAGTCCCATTTTTTATCGATTTGGTGTCCAAGTCGATAACCTAGGTTAACCCAATTAGTAGACAGTACAAGATAATTAATATGCTAATGTCGTGATTGTCCGAAAGGGTCACCGCTGCCCCGGAACATAAAGGGCTAAGGATGGAACACGGGTGGGTTTTGGTCAGTAAGAGTCTGACACTCCCTTCTGCTCCACCTTGAGCGGGAGGGGTCATTTGATGATTTCTCATCCACAAAAAAAAAATGTCGTGATGGCCCAGTGGAGTAAGTAAGCCAGTAAATAAGTAAGCCTCGCACGCACGTGGTTGTGAGTTGAAATCGCAAGTACCAATGTGATTTTTTCAATTCATAAGAAATATGAATGTGGTTTTTCCTTACTAAGTTTTTCTTGGATATTCTTACTGACATTGGTGAAGGAAAACATCGTAAGGAAATTTGCGCGGTAATTGCGTAACACGCTATCAGCAGCAATGTCTTTCATCATTACGTTGTTCAGCAGACAGATTTTTAGAACAAATGAAGCACTGGTTTAGCAATATCTTTCAAAAATGATTGAGATTGACAGTGTGTTACACGATTAGCATGCTGGACTTACTAGTTATTATAAGTCTGAAATCACCAACCCGTCTTGAGCAAGCGTGGTGATTACTGCTCGTGCCATCTCTGTATGAGCAGAGTCCTTTGGCCTGTAGTGGAACATTAATAAACTGCACCCTAATTGCGTAATACTCTCAATTTTAATCATTTTGACGCATATTTATAATCCATTGCAATGGAATGTTGGAAAAATGTGTCTGCACAACAACGCAAATAATGCAATGAACGTTGGTGAAATGTCTAAATTTAACCCATTGCTACTGATAGCGTGTTACGCAATTACCCTGGGCTGCTGGTATGTCTACAGTAACCTTTTCAAAAACTCGATACGTTATAATTACGGCCAGTTAGGTACCTACACAAGAGATCATTCCCTAATGATTATAGCCAAAGTACCAACTTAGTTCATTCTTTGTATTTTACGACATAGAATGCAAAAAAATTACTGCATTTTAGAAGTAGTTGCTTTGTGCACTAACTTGTCTAATTTTCTAAGCTGGCAGAAGATAGAATGTTTAGATACTCTTTCACCTAGCCTTTTCTCAACTATGTTGGAGTCGGGTTCCAGTCTAACCAGCTGCAGCTGAATACCGGTATTTTAAATGGGATGACTGCCAATCTGACATCCAAAACGCAGTTACTGGGCAATACAATACCCCTTGGTAAGACTGGTTATCAGACTTTCGGGCTTCTAACGATCCGTAACGACTGTCCAAGATCCACGAATAACAGCCAGGACCAACGATAAGGTAGGTACTCTTTATTCAAACGAAATTTACTTACAATGTTGAAGTACCTATTTGAGATTCTTATTTAAAACCTATAGTTAGACCAACTATTAATATTGGAAATAGGAAATGACATTCAATAGATGTGAAAATCTTGGAAAACACTAAGTACAATATTCAACAGACATGAACTTTGTACTTGTCCATTGCAGTGACGAGTCATAAGGAAAATCTATGAATTAGATAATAGTTAGGTAACTAACATTGTTGATGGCTATGCATTTAGTGTTTTAAAAAACTTGAGTCTACCTTTTGCAACTCAAGTATTTTTTCAAGACTTGGACTGATAATCTCACCAGTCATGAGTTCTTTGAGTCTTTTGAGTCCTATGAGTTCTTGAACTGGACTGAGTCTGCTACAATTTATGTGAAAAAAAGTATCGGAATATGTAAAAAAACATGCAAAGCGATGCTAAGTTCAAATTACTGGCACTTTTTTTGTTTATAAAACAGTCTAGTAACTGTTTGATGATTAAATATACATTCGAAATTTTAATTAAGTCAGTATGTACTTAATTCGATTTTCCAATTCAATGACGTCAACTAATTCTTAGGAACCTCTCTGACGTGGGTAGAAGCAGACGAAGTTCCTTATAGTCTGTTCACATAGTATCTGATGAAAATGTAAACAAATCCTATTCAGGTTAAATTCTTACACACACATTTACTAAACGGAATAAGTAACACATTCATCTGTATTTAGGTTTCAAATTAATTTTAACAAAAAGTGGTGATAAGGTATGTTGGGGTAAGTTCGTTGGTGGGATATGACCATACAAATCAAATTCCTAGGCAATTTGGTAATATTTCATAATACGGAAACATTGCATTCTACACCATTTTATTCAGTCCTGAAGACAATCAGTGCTCTTTTTTTGTAATAAAATGGCACAGAACTTGATTCATACGGCCTTATCCCTCCGATAAACTTACCCCAACATACTATATTTATCTCACCACTTGTTCCTCTCAATTCACTTGTCAATTTGTGTGTGCAAAATGGTATGTTTCCTAGTATGTTAAAAGAAGCCATAGTGCGACCAATTTATAAAAAGGGCGAACATAAAAATTATAGTAATTATAGGCCTATATCAATTTTATCCAGTGTAGACAAGATTATTGAGAAATGTATCATTAACCGTTTGAATAATTATTTGCAGAAAAATAGTGTAATAAATGAATGTCAACATGGTTTCCAGAAAGGTAAAAGTACAAATACTCTTCTTACACGATATACTGATGAAATTAATACATATTTAAGTGATCAAAAGTTTGTAGTTGCGGTATTCTTTGATTATAAAAAAGCTTTCGATACCCTTGAAACTGAGACCTTATTGAACGCCATGGAGGAGTGTGGAGTGGGAGAGCCGCTGAACAAATGGTTCCGCGACTATCTCACATCACGCTCCTACCGAGTAAAAGTAGGTGATGAGTATAGTGATGAGAGGAAGGTGAGGTGCGGGGTGCCGCAGGGGTCCGGATGCGGACCTGTGTGCTATTTACTGCACGTGAACAGCTTGTGCGGCGTATTGCGCCACTGCTCGGCACACATGTTCGCGGACGACCTGTGTGTGCTGCGCGCCGGTACCGACCTCGCTAGCACCTGTCGACTCGTACAGCAGGACGTAGATGCAGTGGTAAAGTGGTCTCACGACAATGGTATTGTTCTTAATGGAGATAAAACTAAACTGTTGATGATACATTCCCCTATACAGAGTTGATACGACAGAGGGGCATTAAATTACACTACGTATACTATACGTGTTTAGTATTAATTCGATACGGTATAAAAATAAAAAGCATCATAAATGAGAATTTTTTTGTTTCAAACAAACTAAATAGCTTACAAATCAGAATAAAACGCAACCACCCTTTGTAAATAAAGGAGAAACCCAAACTTCATAAAAACTTGGGCCTGGTGACTGACCTTGGATAACTATACAAAGTGGCAACGTCCAACGTCGCGCGCGGGCAGAGTAACTCGAAACACACTGTGGATTTTCCAAACTGCAGTACCGGAGATTTTGCCGATTCCAGATCGGTCCGAGTAAAAGTACTCTCATCGGTCCATATTAAATTAGTTAAGAAATGACGGTCTTCGGATGTTTTATTTAGTAGCCATTGGCAGTAACTGTTGCTGATCGGCAAGTCTCTCGATAAAAAAGTTTGCACCTTCCGATATTTAGAAGGTTTGCGTTTTTTACGTTTTAGAACCTTGTAGATAGTTCTATGGCAACATCTAAACTGCCGGGCGGCTCTGTGGAGACTCGTCGGGCTGCGGGAAAAATTGTAAATGTGTTGTAATTGTGTAAAATTCTTTCGTCCCAAGCAGCGGGCATTTACCGCGGTGGCACTCCCTCCTGTTACAGCACTATACGTTTATTGTCCCGTAATCTTTGTACTGCCAACTGTATGGTGCGGGCATTCCTAGGGCAATTGCGGCTATCACAATACCTTTCTCTGTAAGTTCGTAGAGCTAACGTTGCGTTTCCACGGCATTCGCCGTAGATTAAAATCATGTCAGTGTATTCTGACGCCGTGTCAGTTACACGAGGTATTTTTGAACACTTTAATTATATACACACACAACCAAAGTTTAACTATCACAATAGAAACAGTCAATTACAAAAAAAAAAACACTAACACTAAATAATAATAATCCCAAGTTACGTGTCCTGTCCTGTCACAATAAAAAAAGGAATACTGTCTTAAACTTATTTAGTGTCCTATCACAATAACAAAATAAATTCACAATTATTGTCAGCGCACAAGTTCGACAAAACAATAAGGGCGCAGGAGCTTCCGCGTACGTACCTACGTTCCGGAAGGGTAGCGTCGGCGCACTGAAAAAACAAGTTTTTTGGAGGCCCCACTTACTGATCGCAAGCACAAAATACAGAGAGTACAGAAGTCAATCTACATACAAAGTGCGCTCGAGCAACGCACACATAGACACCGCTCACGGACACGATATCTCGGACTGGTTGGGACTAGTGCGAGCGCAAGTGACATCCGCTTGAGACATGCGTCTATGAAGTGCAAAATAGGAGCAATAAAAAAAAATTATAACTGTTCAGTGGACGGTTGTTTAAATTCAACATTAAACGGTGAATTGTCGTTTTTTAATCTACCAGTTGTTTCAGAGAGGTAAGTAGGTATTTGCTTGTATTTCGATGGTTTGTATTAACGTAACACAGTAGTTAGGTAGGTAGGTAAGCGCCCCGGCCCCCAGTCCCGCGCCGTAAAGTAAAAGCGAACATGACTTTGTAGCACTTTGTGACAAAGTAATGTAACAATAACATTAAAATTAAAATATTTTAGTTATTATTGGTTTTTTCGTTTCTCATCATCATCAATAAATCAAACAACTAGATGCGAGTGCCACTACCACGATAGTTTTTTGTGCATAAGCCAAAGTTGACAACCATAGCGCGACCGCCGAGCGTAGACTTCTGTACTCTCGGTATTCTGTGTCGCAAGGATCTAAGATACAATAGCAACACACTGACCTATTTCTATTTCTTTTACGCACGTGATGTTTTGCCAATAGGATTGTCACTCTCTTATGTACTACGTATTGGTTTATGACTTGCGTAAGAGCGGCAACAACGTATCGTAGATTTATCGTTTTAAGGTGCATGACCTATGCCTGTAGACATAATCAGCTGTTAGGAAAAATACATCGTGTTCAAACGGTGCAAAAACTTAAAAAATCATTTGCGACTAAACTACTGTTTCAATTTAATTGATTTTTGGTAGAGAGCTTGATAATGATACCTAGTATAGGCAGTTTAAAGGAAAGCCCATCTGTCGTATCAACTTTATATATCTGAATAAAACATGCCCTTCAATTTTTACCCATAGTTATGATTGTATGCATAATAATAATTCAAACTGTAAATGTAAACCAATAGAACAAGTAGAAAGTGTCACATATCTTGGAATGAAAGTCGATAAAAATTTTTCATGGTCTACACATATTGATTACATTTGTAGTAAGCTTAGAATATTGCTAAGTAAATTTTATCACTTAAGCTTTAAAGTTGCCTCCAGCACCTTAAAATGTTTATATATGTCATTAGTTGACTCAATACTGAGTTATTCTCTTGATTGTTATGGTTTGACTTTTAAAAGTAACATTATGAAACTAGAATCGATTCAAATTAGATTTTTAAAATTATTAGTAAACAAGAAAACTAAAAATTGGTGCAAAGGTGACTATAGTAGGTTATTCAAAATATGTAAAATTCTACCAGTTAGCCTTAAACATAAATACCTACTATTAGTTAATAACCATGGCAGTCGTGATAGTTACTCACTAGTTTCTAACAGGTATACTACCAGGTCGATGACAGCAGGTAAATATGATGTACCCAGAGTTAGTAATTACTATGGCGATAGAACTTTAATGAAACGCGTTCCCTATTTATTGAACACTTTGCCTGCTGACATCAGACAGGAGGATAATAAAGTAAAATTCGCACGTAAACTTAAAAAATATTTATTAGATTCTATGTAAGTGTAGGTATTAAGTATAAGGTTATAGATTTTAATGATATTAAATTACTGTAAGAGAGACTCAATGATCTCACAGTTAAACTGCGTAAGCAGTTTTGTGGGGCAATGTACCTATCTATAAGAATTCTTTAGTGAATAAATCATTAAATCATCATTATCATCATCATCATCATCCAACAATTATTGTTTAAATAATATTTTTAAATTGTATACTCCCACTGTCCACTAGGTTAACCGTTTTTTGATAGCTGCCTTAGAATGTAACTATTCCAGATTACGTAAGAGTTAACTTAAAATTCGTAAATAAATAAATATACAGGGTGTCCCTGGAAGTAAGGATAAAATTGAATAGGGGCGGGTGTGGGCAAGGTCATTTCCAAACTTTATAACCCTGAGAAAGTTGGTGATTTTTTTTAATGGTTCAAAAGTAAACTAAAGGCCAATTTTTTTTTTTAAATGAGTTCTCATTGCTCAAAGAAAAAAATCATAGAAAAAACCTATCAGGGCTATCTAAAACAATTAAATTGATAGTCCCGACAGTTTTTTTTAATGATTTTGTGAGTATAGTTAAACAGTTGCTAATCACTACTTAACTTTAAGCAATGTTTATGAATACAGGGGATTATCACAACATTTTAATGTTTTACTGAGAGTAGGGAGGTTGTTGCCCTGCCTGTAGTGGGACACCACAGGTTTTTTTTATTAGATTTTGCTTAAACTATGTAAGTAAGTTACTTTTTAAACTTTCCTTTCAATAGTGACCTAAGAAGAGAGCGATTGCATAAATAGTCAAGTTATTACCGTCATTTATTTGATGTCTATTCACCCTTGTTTCTGCCATCCTGCAGTTTTTATCTTCAAAAACAATATCTTTAATATCACTTGTGCTAGCACGTTATCAATAGATTATCCTCACTCGCGAATTTCAGTTCCTGGTAATGCGGACAATAAAACGGATATACTATCATCTATTATATGAATGGAATTTAATAATACTAGAAATAGATTCAACTAAACTTTCCGACTGGGGAAGGTGACCGTAAATGTGAGTTACTGAGTTCACCTAAGGTTAGGATACTGAACTATACATACACACTACACACACGGACTTCCGCAGTCTTATGAAACGAAACAAGAACAAAATATCGATTACACGAACATTTCCCTTGAAAATGATGAAACTGGAACTGGAAGTCGGCATTAGGAATGAAAAAACCAAATGTCATGTCAGTTTGACATTGACAGTGGCAGTTACACTTTTTTTGAAGATTAATCAAATACTAGGCTTTTGAGACCATGTTGCCATTGTAAAATGTTTTGATACTTTTTGTTTCGTTGAAAGTGTAGTTGGAAACGAAAAAAATCGTATCACTTTGAAGGCAATCCAAACAGAAATGAACACTAAGGCGGATCACCCACTGCAACGTTTCACGTGACGGAGCGCGGGAAACGGAACCAAATTCCCCGCACGGAATTTGGTTCCGTTTCCGCGTTTTGTTTTAATTTGCGCGTTTTTATTGAATTTGTATGTAAAAAATCACGCATGGTGGCACGTTATCTGCGTCCCGCTGCGTCCCGCTGCGTGAAGTGGTGCAGTGGGTGATCCGCCTAAGTGCGGAGCAAGGAACTCTATTTAAATTAAAGGAGAAACTGACTGACTGAATGACTGACTGACTGACATAATTATGTTATGACTAGGAACGTGAAATTTTGCACACGGCTTCCTTTTATTAAGTAGGAGAGCACTAAGAAGGGGTTTTTGGAAATTCGATCTTTAAGGGGGTGAAAAGGGGGGATTTTGTTTGTATGAAAAATCTTATTGCTTGAGTTAATTTTCTAAAATATTTGTGTGACTTGAAATTTGGCACGAATACACGCAGACGAAGTCGTGGACGAAGTGCTAGTTTACCATATGGGAGGTGCGGACTAAATGTTGATAGCTGCTGCACCGACTGCTTTCCTGCTTAGCTATTCATAACCATTCGATACGCTTCCGTACCGTATCGAACATCAATCAATGATGAGGCATCGTATGAGTCGTTTATACACTGTTCACAAGTCCAGGACCCGAAAATTTTGTCAATTTAAAATCAAATACAACACCACTATTCTTCCGACAGCTGTCTGCTGTCGGGGGCAAGGCAAATCAGGTTATTGAAATATGTCATCTTTGATACGATAGCTTATCGTATGGTTGTGAATTAAGATGCTGTACCTCGAATCACACAACGACAGCCGTCGTTCAAAAACTGATGTCATTATTGCGTGCGAGTGATAAGGATAGAGATACTATTGTAATGTAATTTAACCAAGGACTTTTTGATATAAAGTCCTTGAATGTAACTCAGTGAAGGTCAAACTGATCTTTACCTAATGTATAGAGTGAAAGACGAAAGAGAGATTAAAAATCATGAGTGAAATCAGTCTTCTCTTTTCAGACCTAGTTTTTAGTTGTTGTTTAAGTACAGACGCCAGCACATATATCTACCCGAAACTGTAAAATTTTCCCAATCAACTTTGAACTTTATTTAATATCAAAAATAAAGTTGAAAATCATAAAGACAGATTATAGTAGCTTGATGTGCTGGCGTCTGTACATACTATAAATATTATATGGTACAGAGGCCAGCATAAAGGATTAAGGTTCATATTCAATTGAGAAAATCTGACAGATTGGGGTAGCTTGATGTGCTGGCGTCTGTACATACTATAAATATTATATGGTACAGAGGCCAGCATAAAGGATTAAGGTTCATATTCAATTGAGAAAATCTGACAGATTGGGGTAGCTTGATGTGCTGGCCTCTGTACGTATGTACAATATACTGGAGATTTTGATAAATAAATAAATAAATACTAATTCCATGCATCAGAGACATCTGATTGAGTAAACATTCATTCTATCCTTCATTCATTATGGTGACCTGTCAACAAAAAAGTGTCAGCGTCAGAAACAAGAAAAGCGAATAGATTTCCAGACAATCAAGACTACGTTGGCAAAAATTATTTATAATGGCAGACAAAAGGAAAACCAAAAAACGTAAAGAGGTAAGATAAATGTATTATTCACAAATACTAGCTTTAGATTATCGTATTACACTGCATCGTTGTTGTTTTTACTCTAAGTTTCCATATTGCGGATGCGGCGTGTGGATTTTCCCCGTTTGCAAAAGATTTTTCTCTTACTTTTCTGGATCTTTGTTATCCTAAGTGTGAAACTGAACTTTAGCGATAAAAAATGGGTATTTTACGTAAACATTTTACCGTACCTTGTGGTATTTACCGAATGACGCATCCATTTCGATTTTATGTTTAGTTCATTGCCTGGCTGAAAACCAACGGGTTTTGTGCGTAGTTTTTCAAGATCAGCGTCATTGTATGGGCGCAGTGTCAGCTATTTTTGGGAATCCTTTGTTTACTGCGACTATTTACCAAATAACCAGATGTTACCATCATGTTATGTCAAAGACCTTAATTTATCATGTTGACAGCTCTCAAAAGAGTACAAAGTAATTCTTAATTTTATTCACCTGTGCCTTAGTATTTTGTACAAGTCCCTAATAATTTAAAAGTTACCCAATGGTTATTGGATAATCATTTAGATACATTGTTGCATGCATTCGCTTATTAAATTGTCTTTTTGTTTACAGCGAAAAAAGGTTTGATATATTTTAATTTTCACACTTGCACAGTAGATTACACAAATTTGAACATTATTTAAAGGTTTTTAGACACCATATTTAAGTTCTTTCTGGCAAAAAGTAATAATCATTGTTGAATTATAATTGTTTTTATGTTTAATAAGCCGCACAACACATTTGCACAGGTGTGAAATAATTGTCATTTATAATTCCTCTTTTAGCCATCAACATTAGTTCAAGAATTAAGAATACTTTTTGTTTTTCATCATTTCTTAGAACAAAATCTTTTTTAATGTAATTTTGCTATTCATACTTTCAAATTTATATAGTTGACTATTAATTATAGTTTTCTCTTTGCTAATTTTGCATTGAGCTTGTCACAGGTACATGATAGTTACACTAAGCACTTCACAGTAATTAGCATCTAATTCATAAACAATTTATTACTGTTGTCTGCTCTGCTAAAGATATGTCTCAATGTTTCATAGCAGATAAAATATCTTATACTTATTTATTAGTACAATGTAGACACAGTTACAGGCTATGACTAGGCTAAAACTTAAGACTACATGACCCATAGTGAGTATTTTAGTGCTAACTAAGTTATGCTTAAAGTTAACATTCTTCTTGGTTCAAACCTTCTTTTTAAAATAACTCAGTTAAACAAGTTCTGTAATATGCTCTGAACTTCGTCATAGCCTCTTTCCAACTATGTTGGGGTCAACTTGACTGTGAGCTGACTTAACCAGATGCAGCTAAATACCTGTATTTTATATGGAGTGACTGCCTATCTGACCTGCAGAATACAGTTACTGGGAATATGATTGTATTGAGATAATTTTCTAACTTCTGATTATACTTTCTGAATGTTTCATGTTCATTTAATTATTTTAGACTAAAATTGATCTCAATGAAGCTTATTGCAGCTATGCCAGCTCCCCAGTATTAATATACTTTAACTTTCCACTAGTATTAAGATGGACAAATCAAAACAATTTTGTGTTTTGTAGCCAAAACAAGTTTTGTCTTACGTAGACAAAATTGTTTTATTTTCAGTCAAACTAGTACATTTTCGTTATGATGAGTCTGAAACTGATCTGATTATAATTCCAGTTGTATCTGCACTGTCACCGTGTGATTTCATAGAGCACACAATTATTAAAAACAGTCTTGACTCTGGGTGCCGTCCCGTCGCTTGACAGTATTTAAGAACAATAAAATTTAAAACAATATATTATTAATTTATTATAATTATTTCAATAAACAATTTTAATTTCAATACTCTCTAATGTCTACAGCAGTCCGAAAGTCTGCAGCGTGATTGTCCGAAAGGGTTACCTCTGCCCCGGAACATAAAGGGCTAAGGAAGGAACACGGGTGGGTTTTAGTCAGTAAAAGTCTGACACTCCCGTCTGCTCCACCTAGAGCGGGAGGGGTCATTTAATGATTTGCCATCCTCAAAAAAAACCCGAAAGTCTGACAACCAGTCTTACCAAGGGGTATTGTATTAACTAGTAACTTGGTTGTGGAGGTCAGATAGGCAGTCGCTCTGTACCGTTCTGGTACCCTTATCACAGCAATAATAATTTAGGATCCGAACAATGAAATATTATGTAAACTTCCATTATGTTTTTATTCAACATTACGCTGCTAGAGTTCTAAATATGTGCGCGTCTTATCAATGTGAAAAATTAGTTCCGCGCAGATCTAGGAACGAAAGATTAGTGTAGATTGTATTGAATTCAATGATTTATTGAAATATTGCTTTAAAATTATTCACGTGTTTAAAATTTGGCGGCATCTACATCGCCACATGCGAACTACGTATTATACTGACGTCACGCAAAATCCTGCATCGCACAAGCAGATTTTACCGCGCAACTAGCATAAATACAACGTCATCATGTGCCTAGCCTCTTCCCAACTATGTTGGGGTCGGCTTCCACTCCAACCGGATGCAGCTGAATACCAGTATTTTATATGAAGCGACTGCCTACCTGACCTCCACAACCAGTTACTGGGTAATACGATACCCCTTGGTAAGACTGGTTGTCAAGACTCGGGCTACTGACTACCCGTAACGACTGTCAAAGATCGGCGAATGACAGCCGGGACGAACGGCCTAACGTAATTTCCGAGGCACGGAGGGGTCTCGTTATGTAAAGATGGTCACCCATCCACAGACTAACCGCGGCAAGTGTAGCTCAACCTGATTGATCGACCTGTGCGACCGTTATTATTTAGCCACGGGCCCCTAAATAAATACAACGTCCCGACATGAATCGTGGGGCAGTTGCCCACTAGACACGACACTCATCAACGTCAACTTCACACCCTGTTCGTCATACCTCTATAAAAGCGTGACATTTACCCACAAATGTTCTTATTGGTGACACTTTTAATGTCATGACTGCCTTCGAAATTATAGGCCCATCTATCACACATTATTGTGACTTCAACTTGACCCCTAAGTTTGGCAACGCAAAGGCAATTCTCTCGAAAAGTTGCAAGTATCTATGTAAAGACTACTTTCCTTCAGGTGGAGCGCAAGCCTGTTGTCTTTTATCCAAATCGGTCACATAATTTGTAAGATCTTTCTTTCCTTAAACTAATAGATATTTAAAAACCAGTACTTAAAATTCTCCTAAGGAGATGAACAGAAGAATCCTATACTTAGGTCACAATCAGAACGAGATCCATTTACCGCAGCTCATATCTACGTCATACGAAATTCCATAAAATACGTCAATGACACATAATTAAAATAGGCACGGGAATTTACCTCAAAGTACAAAGTCCACTACAACTGTTCCAGATGATAAAGTTCTGTTAACACCTCGGTAAACGAGAAAAACCGAACATGGTCTAAAATACGTAATGCGCTTCTAATCTGTTTGTCAAGCGTGGCTGATTCTAACAACAAATCATTATGATCGTTCACGTTTGTAGACGGGTGTGAATTGTCGACGTAAGCAGAAAACTATTTATAGAATTTCCTTGGGATTTTCTTGCCACATCATCTTCCTCCTGCCTTTATCCCAATTTATTTGAAGCCAGCGGAGCATGTCTTTTCCTCCCATACTATAAGCCGTCATCTTTTCTGTATTCTGAGGCCGTCATCTCAGTAAACCCCTTAAACCCCTTTCTTTTTGTATGAGTCTCTCTAACTTTAAAATATGAACTGTTCTTGATTTTGTTTTGTTTTTTTTTTCGAAATGTGACAAGCGGGGGTGGTCTCATCAATTGGTAAACTATAGCCGTAAAGCCCTTTGTGACAAGCACGTTTTTCTTGCCGTGAAAAACTACGGTGTATTCGCCGTGTGTAGGCACGGTAATCAGTGTTGTATAGATCACTGTGGAAGCTTGTTGACAGACATTTTTTTCGGCGCGGTTCATACTCGCGTGTGTAGGCACGGTTCGTCGGTGTTCTATAGATCACTTTGGATGCTAACAAGCCTCCGAAAACAGTCGTGTACGTTTTTTCAAGTAAAGAAACGTGTACAAAGGGCCTAACAGGAGGCACAGATGTTCGCTGTCCGAACCGTCGCTCGAGCTAAGTCTTCACACTCGCACCTCGCACACTGCGCGCTCAATGCTCTCTTGGACGTAAGTCTGACTGTGTTGCGTTCGCGGACGAATGGAAGATCTTGTCAGTATGTATGGAGTACTGTGAGATGAGCCTATCGTAACTGGCCTTGGCCGTTTCATGTTAAATAAATACATAAATTGGGTAGTTTCGTACTTATGACAAATTGCCCATAATAGTTAGGGAGGCGAGGTAGCTAAATGGCGTAATTCAACGGCGCCGTCGAGACCTATCAAAATCGAAAGATAAAATGATTTCGAAAAGAAAAGCTCGTATGGTAAAAACCATTTTAGCGGTGGGTTTGGCGTGTACGGTGTTTCAAAAATGTAAAAAAAAAACAGTTACTTGGGCATTCTCGAGCGCGTCAGATATTCATACTACGTTTGCCCCAAGTGCCTCTGATAACAACGATCTACTAATCTGCCGGTTTGCGTGGTGGGGGTAGGCATATAAAGTAGTAAAAAATGCAAAAAAAAAAAATTTACTCGAGCGCGTCAGATTTTCGGAAGGGGTGTTAAGTAGGCCCCAAGGAAGCTCCCTTTAAAAAAACTGACGATTTCGGCGTGACGATAAGTTGCGATGAATTTTTGAAAATGCAAAAAAAAAAAGTTTTTTTGAAATACTCGAGCGCGTCAGATTTTCATAGGGGAGGTTTATCTCGGTATCCTGAAAGCATATTTCCTTAATCTGACAAAAATGTTGGTGGGTTCTCTTAATCTGATCGAAAAAGGTTTTTTGGTTTCTTTTTTTTCCTTTCTTTCTCCTTGATAAAACGGGGAATTTAAGAATGACAATAAAGCGATAGATACAACCAACGTAAATGTAGATGAAATGTAGTACGAATTGTATTATTTATTGTATAAAAAAAAATGAAATGAAATACAAATTGTATTATAATTGTATTGTTATGTATGACCTTTACATTTTTGCTCAATACAATTCATCAAAGTTTCCAGCACATTCGAGAAATATACCGTCGGGTCTTTTCTCTCTCTTCAATCGTCGTTATACTGAGGGCACATAGGTCTACGGTAGGGGACCATAAACATATATATATATATATATTAGGGTGTACCGAAAATTCCCTTCTACCACTTCTTTCCCCACCATCAATGTTGCGAAATAAAGGAAAAATACTGGTAGGAGGGCATATTACCGCGAAGCGCTCAGTCTGTATTACATGTTTATGGCAAATTCCTCTTTTTTGCTTCAATTCTTCACTTCGTTTTGCTTACGGTACGTCCAAAAAACAATTCGAGGATCAACAGGCTATTGAATAATATACACACATCAAAAGTGTCTAGGGATCAAGCATTTTTATGCGGATTTCTTGAGATTGAGATGTGGCTTTGTAATAAATTTATGATTTTATAAATTTATATGGATCCTTTTTGGTGCATTTCATAATTTGAATCAGGAACTGTGAATCAAATTCGAGTAAAAGATGAAAATCAGCTGTCAATATTTTCCCTATAAAAACATACAACGCATTGAAGACATTATTAGTGCTACTGTTTCCCTACTACTGATTAAAACCAACGTTATTATGGAGCGGCGACGTCATTTAAGCAGGGAAGAAATGCTCAGAGCCGTGGGAATGATAGAAGCTGGTTCCCGGCAACGTACTGTGGCTTTAGCTCTGAATACAAGTCAGTGTTATCAGTCGACTTTGGACACGTTACCGAAGCACTGGTACCGTGGCTGAGCGCCATGGAGGACGGTATCGCTGCACCACACGGAGACAAGACCGATACATTCAAATCTTAACTCGAAGAGCTCCAACAATAACCGCCATGATGTTAGCCGTGAGGCTTCATCACTCTTCAGGGAACTTAATTAGCGACCAAACAGTCAGAAACCGCTTGCATGAAGTGAACCTTCATTCCCGAAGACCGCTACGGGTACCACCTATAGCAATGCACAATCGTAGGATTCGATATCAATGGGCTCTTGAACACAGAAATTGGGCAGAAGAACAATGGCGTTTCGTGTGCTTTTCTGATGAGTCTCGTTTTGGTATGAGACCGGATACAAGACGTATACGACACTGGAGAACCCCTGGACGCCAACAGCGATTAAAATCCTGCCAGGAAGTCCATCCTTATAGTGGTGGAACCATCATGGTATGGGCGGGTATTTGGATCGGCGGAAGAACTGAGTTGATTTGGATCAGAGGCAACCTCAACGCTCAAATTTATGCTGAGACGATTGTATCAGACGTCATCGTTCCTCTACAAGTGCAAATCGGTCCCTTATTTCAGTTAATGCATGATAATGCACGACCGCACACCGCAAGAGTTGTAAGACAGACTCTCGCCGCAGCTAACATCAATGTCCTGCCCTGGCCTGCTCAGTCGCCAGACTTGAACCCGATTGAGCATGCATGGGATATGCTACAGAGAAGAGCTCTGCCGAATATGGAGGGTATCCAGTCGCAAGAAGACCTTTTTTTGTTGTTGCAACGAACATGGGCGGCCATTCCACAGCGTGATTTGGATGAACTCATTTTGAGTATGCCAAACCGATGTTCTTGTGTTGTTAGTGTTCGCGGTAGAAACACGGATTATTAATTGTTTAAGTTACCCAATAAAATTTTAGAGAAAACTGTTATTTCAGTCTTTTTTTCGAACTTTTGTGTTAGTGATTCAAATGTCAAAATCCCTTTATTAGGAAAATGGCAAATTTCTTTATTAATGCAAAGGTGACTTGGTTTATCGTTACTGTGACAAACGAAAACACTTTATTTGATGAATCCTTAAAGAAAATTTTAATTAATATCAATCAGGAGAAAAGTTATTGCAAAAATATATGTTGATCCCTAGACACTTTTGATGTGTGTATATGAAACTGTACATGTTAATAATACTTTTGTATACAGATACGCGTAGCTTTTTCCGAGTCCACAAAAATTGTCGAGAAGCTTTAGAAAAAAAAAAATTGTGAGATATAATAAAAATCACATAATTTAATTATCGTTATTTCATATCAATTTTTTTTAACACCCTCAGTTTTCGAGATATACTCAAAAAACCGGGAGTTTGAGTTTTTATGATGCTTCAAGTCAAAAAGTTTTAACTTTGGACAAAAATGTATAGAGACCTTTTTTGTGTAAAATAAAATTACCTTTTTTGTTTATTTAAACTTTTTTTTGTAAGATGAATCGTTCGCGACTTATATGCCGCAACGCGTTTTTCGGAAGACGAAATGGCTCCTCCACACTTCTGGTCATGCGGAAACCGGCAGATTTTGTATTTTTAGTGAGTTATAGATTATATTCTTCAAACTAAAAAAAAAAAAATCGCGCTCGAGAATGCCGGATTAACTTTTTTTTTTTACAAGTTCGCGACCCTATAACTCGGCGGCGTCAAGGACTTATCGTCAGATTAGTTAAATTTAGTCTTAAAACACTAAAATCAACCCCCAATATCTTAATCTGACGCGCTCGAGTATTTCAGACTATCGATTTTTTTTTACTAATCTGATCGTCTATCCTAGGCGCGCGTCACTACATATAGAGCTAAATACTTTACAAGGTTGTTCTATTAGGTCTAAGGTATCTCTCATATCTCAAACTGCCACGCTCGAGTATTACCGAAAATTCCCCTATACGCCTCCCTAACTATAAGCATAATGCAATTTGATAGAATGGAAATTGTTAAGTTGAAATTACTTAACAATACGCCTGACCACGCTCAATTGACGATGTATAATATAAAGATGATTGTCCATCCGATCGGTTCTGCTCCATTTCAAACTTTGCTTTTCGATTGAGTGATAAATTGGAAGTTTTTTTTCCTTTCCTTTATACTATTAGTAGCTGATAAGTATAAGGTAATTTAAATATAACTTAAACTGCTAAGTAACTATAAAATGTAGAAGTCGTCCAATAATGTCTTTCTTATTCACTATAGGTTAAGGGGAAAACACTTCACGTGTTCTTTAAAATAAATTAGAAATTAAGCCTATACTGTCGGGGATCCCTTTGTGGTGTTACTGGGTCCTATTTTCTATTGTCATCTTTATCCCGTATCGGCTTACTGTGTAAGTCTTCCCTCTATTGTGCGATTCATAATCATCTGATCCTTACTGAGCTACTTTCTGGACGAAAATATCGATTGAGAATATCAAGTATTTCATCATTCAGCTCCGTCGTTCATTGTTAGAACTACTTACGACTTTTCCATTTATATTTCATCAGACACGATCTTTTCTATAATTACACCTTTCACATGCAACTTAGCCCTGTGCAAATATAAAATTGCACTAAGCAAGCTAAGTTGCATATTGCACTACCTGGATTCTGGACACAGCCAGTCCAACTCCAAGTACTTGTACTATTTATGCTGTGTCCAACCAAGGATCCATTACATCAATCGATTAAGCCTATTATTGCAATATTCTATAAAAAACTACTGCCACAGAATTTCTCCCACAGTCTTTAATCGAGAAACTTGCGAATTTGTCTAAGTTAACACATGAAAACACCTGGATGTCCCATACGATATTACAGAAACAAATCAGCTGTTCCCTAAATTGTATATACGGAGCAGCTGATTTTTATCTCGATTTCATATTTATGCCATAGTAAATGTTGTCCCCTTCAGAGGTTTTCAGTTATTTCAATTACACATTGTATTGACCTACTTAAAATTCGCAAGCACCCCAGTTTTCTAGACCACTCCACACATTTCCAATGTCTTATTTTATTTTTGCAATCGGCCAGCTATGTTTTCCATTTAATTTGTTCCATAGGCAAGTGGCCCACTTTCACCGGTTCTGCTATAGCCTTACTATAACTGTCACTATGCTTTATACTGTGCGTTGTGCGGTTGTGTTGTGTAGCTATGAGAGATTTTGTGAGTATTTTTTTGTAATCTTAGGGATATTTTGTGCAAATTTTCTGTAAGTTAAAAAAAAATTGGATCTTGTGAAATAAGGAATGTGAGCGAACGGTAAAATGCTTTTCATTCTAATTGTCAAGTTTGTGTTAAGTGATTGTGAATACATGCCGCTTTTGGTACCTAACACGTGGGTTTCGTGTGATTGAAATTTAACAATTTCAAAATAAATCATCGACCACAATCTAAGTGTTGGAAATAGTTGAATTTTTAATCGTATCAAAAGTTAATTAAACCTATGCTTTTTTGTGTCAAACCGGAATATTGCTTCAACTATGTATTTCATCATTTTTCCTGCTGCGGATTACCTATCAAAAACTCTAACCCATCATGAAACTTCGCATTCTTCAACATAAACTAGGCCACATACCCAAACATCGCCCATCATTCATTCACTATCTTCCTGTAGCACATTACTCGTAGATGTAATCTAGATGTACACCATTTACTAGGTCATTAACAAGGTCAAAGTCACGGCTATGACTACCAATAGCTGCCGGCTATAGTCCGACAAACATATTTGTGAATGTAATGGTGGCGCTGCTAGTCAAGGGAGCTGTCAAAAAGCTGTCAAATCCAGCACATTTCACGTTAGTTACTTATTTCGCCACATGCCTAAATAAATAAGTTGATGCATGGCAATGACGTCGGCGTCGGTAGCGTTGTTTTTCGCGCCATACGTGTGTCTGGTTAAATTATAACACCTGTCTTTTTAAGTTTTTTAGAAAGAATCATATTTTATGACAACACTGACAATTGATTTATTTGTATGATAAATGAGACTGGATATCAATCAATCAGTATTTGATGAAAAATGAGGGACGAAATTTCCTCTTTCATGTCTCATTTTTCTTAAAATAGTTTATCAATTCAATCCGTCAAGATTCTTTTCCCTTATGCCAGTTTATTTAGGGTTTGAAAGAAAAAGAAACGGAAGGAAAATTGATTTATTGCCACAGAAACATATAAAAAGATAATTTTACTAAAGTACCTAAATGATGCTAAAGGCCTGCGCAGACGAGGGACTTTTGTCCGCGGACAAATTGTAGACCGCGATAGTATGGAAATCCCAGCAGTCTACTAGTCCTTCGTGTGCGTTAATGCATAGATTTCCATACGTGTGTCACATTCTTTTCACCCATTCGATAGTCTTCCTAGCTGCTAGCTTCTTGCCTTCCAAAGAATGGATTGATAATTTGCCATAACATTAGCGCAAAGGGGATGCTAATAATTCCTCATCTGTGGATTTCGCTGGTATTTTCCATTATTTTGGCTTCTGTTTTTGGCTTAAATTTTATAGTGATGCAAAGTAATAATGATTTGTTATATATTCGTGTCTGATGATTTCTACACGTGCAGTAAGTTCAAAAGTTATGCCTATTACAGAGAATAAATCGTGTCGTGTCTATCTCTTACATTTGTTATGGAGAAAGCTGAATTGCAACTTTTTTCTAGAGTGGCCTGTCTGAGTCTGACTAGAAGCTAAAAAAAATGTATAGGATACTTCCAATAGCACAAGTAAAGGAAAAAACCCGAAAACCGTAAACTTGTAGTTACATACCTAGTTTGTATGCCTAGTTTGTGCGCGAGTCAAACTCGCACTTTACCGGTTTTTTTATTTTTTTACTGTATATTAAATATGGGTAAGCTGTAATTGATTGAAACAAGAAACAACCATTAAATTGCGTATGCGCAGAACGGTACAATTACAGTTAGAGAACAAAGGACGCGAAACGATCTGAAAGGGAAAGTTTGCCTTAAGGTTGAGTTGGGTGAGGTCGTGATCACTGTACTTATTCTAACCATAAATCTTAGCTAATCCTATCCTACTCTGATCCTACTATCCTACTAATATTATAAACACGAAAGTTTGTGAAGATGGATGGATGGATGTTTGTTACTCTTTCACGCAAAAACTACTGAGCGGATTTAGATGAAACTTAACAGTATTGTAGCTTATACATCAGAATAACACATAGGATAATTTTTATCCCGATATTCCCACGGGATCGACACTTATGCGGGTGAAACCGCGGGGCGGCTGTGCTAGTAACGCCATTGAATAATCTTGAGCGGTAAGCAGTTATTATGTGTGACCGACATCGATAGGAGGTTTACCAAAGGGCCAATCTTTACCACAACATAGCTTTACCAATTTTTTACTTAAATCCTTCTTCTACTTTTCGTAACGGTTCTCTCCTTTGTTGTTGTTTTTTTTTAAAAATTTTATTATTTAGGCCCTCTCTCCACTAGTCCAATGCTGACTCTAGGATGCATATCCAGTACGGCTCTTAAATTCTTCCCTATCCTATGGGCACGTCTTCCCTACCATTATAGCGCCCCCCAGTTTACTCTTTGATATGCAATGGTCGCTGTAGCACCACGAACATGAGGCTACCGGGGCTAGTGCGAATCTTGGGGTTCATTCGATTAATCGAATCTGGTTTAACCACGCTGGGGTCGTTGCATTTCATTCATTCATTATTTTAGCCCAGTAGGTGGCCACTTATTTCTTATATCCGATTTGGTAATTGTGCTCTGCCTAAATTTGACTTTAGCTTAAGGTACCCTAAGCAACAAGATAACATTATGATGATTAATTTCCCTCTATCACTCAAAGGTTTGCTTAGAGAAAACTCAATTTTTGAGTTAAGCTCGCCTTTGTTCATCAATAAAAAATTAAGAATTTAGAAAATAATTAGCCAATAAGTCAGTCTTCAAGTCCGACTGCTCGGGGGTGCTCGTTACATATAAATTAAAATATCGCCTTCATGGAGGCTATTTTAATAACTGAATGATTAAAACATACTACTGTAACATAATTCATGTTCTAAATCTATTTAACAGTTGGCCTCGCATAATAGGACTCTTTTAACGAACCATGTTTATTACTATGACGTCAGACCTTACCCATCGTTGCGATAATACACAATACCTTCATTGTTTGTTGTTTTCAATAATAATAGAACTTCATTATTGTTTGTGGCTGATATATGTACATATATATATAGAAATTGTAAAGGAAGATTAGAAAATCTCCGATCACTTAGGACATCTGAAACAGCTATTGCCGCGATTATATTAAACGTGTAATATGATATAATCGTAAGATATGATATATATAATTTTCTCTCAAGTCTTCTACTGCTCCCCTGAAAGTCTCAAATGCCCACGAGGCGGCGTTATCGCCCAAGTTGAGAACCTATGTGCTAAAGTTTGTCGGAAAAAATTCTATCATCATATCTACTTCTGCCAGGATTGTAGTTTAATCCGATCAAGTCTGTCCCTTACTGCCCTCCCCAGCGACGCCCAGGTCCGAACCCCACAGGTGCGCTTAGCGTGTAATAGTCGCTTAGCTTATAAGTTTTGTGCCCTGGCTGGAGGCCTTAATTTATTGAGGCACCCACAGGAAAGTTCGGTTAAGCAACCGACCATCTAGGTTGACCTGCGACATAGGACTCCAAAAAACAAGCCAGCCTATAAAAAATGCATTGATTGACGTAAGCTAGCGAACGGTCATGTGAATGTCATTTCTAAATATTTTATAAACATTTCGATCCGTTGGTGATTGCCATATAGCTTCCACTGCCATTAAACTAGAGTTTGTGTTGTTAACTCCCGTTATAGGCGACGGAATATTATTCAAAGATATTTTTAATTGCCTCTAACACTATGCCACTGTATACCTATAGGCCTCAACTCCTTCCAAACCTTTATTTACGATTTCATCTTTGATTCAATGAATTTGCTGACACTATAGATATAATTTTCTCTTTATTTTGTACACCGTATAAATTACTAATATAAATATAGAAAATTACAAAAGATGGCTGGTACAAAGGCTTTCAAAACAAGATAATAACATAAACTTTATCGTTTTTCCAGGAGTTTGGAGACGTGCCTGAATCGGAGAAGGCGACGAGCGAGGAGTACTCCGTTGCCAAGTGGCTGAAGGCCAACGTGCCCACAAAGAAGACCAAGTTCTTGAACCATCACGTTGAGTATTTCACTGGTAAGTCCTTGAACCAAAAATTCGAAGACATGTTTCATCTACCAACCCGCACTGGGCACTCTCCCTCACGCAGAGAGGAGACCTAGTCTGCGGTGGATACATACATCATCATTATCAGAATTCAGCAGTCCACTGCTGGACGGAGGCCTTTTTAATTACACGCATCTCGAATCTCTCATCCAGCTGCTATAAGCCACCCTGTGAAAATCGCCCCTCGATGTGAAAACATTACAGCCACATTATCTGTTAAATCATTTATTCTACTGAAATGGCAGGTTGTGGCTTTGCCCGCCTTTTATTGACTGTACCTTCGATTGTCTAGGAAACGCAGCAATTAAAGCATATCCGTTGGCCGTCGTGTCAAGGCTATAAAAGAGAAATTTTGCTGGCTTTCTTCAGAATTAAACACTGTAAATGCAGTTATTGCACACTGACTCCTCTATTGGAAAGACCACCACCCTAATTGCGTAACGCACGATTAATCATAATCTGAATCATTTTGAAACAGATTGCTAATCCATTGCTGCATGTGTTCGGAAAATTTCTGCTCAACAACGTAAGTAACGCAATGAATGTTGTTGAACTGTCAAACTGAAACAGATTGTGATTGATCGTGTGTTACGCAATTAGGGTGCAGAATGCAATCTAAATTCTCGCTGTAGAAATAGCTCTGTCCCCAAATTACCAAAACATGCCTACCAAAAAATAAGACTACCTATATTTAAAATGGAAATATTTATAAAATTTCCAACATGTCGATGGCGTGTTGCCAAGCTATACGTCGCTGCATTTCCTTTATGTTTTGGTGTGTATTCTGGCTCCGAAGAGCCGAACTTCCGCTGTAATAATACGAACCTTTTAAATATTGGAAGAATTCCGACCGGTTTCCATTTTGAATTTTTACGAGTTTATTTTTGATGATGTGTTGTTTTTAAAAAAGGAGTAAGATAACCTGCCGATCGATTCTGTAAAAATCTCATCGTGAAAAGTTAGGTGAAGTGAGCTTAGAGTGAGCTGTCAAGAGTATCAATCCCTAGCATCAGGATGACACTGACAGCTCACGCTCACTTCACCTACATTTTCACGGTGAGATGGTTACAGAATCGCACTGATCTTTGTGGTATTGTGGGTGTCGTAAATGGCGACTAGGTTTATACCGGGTGGATGGGCAGTGTCCTGTTTGCTATAGTAGCTGAATACTGCCTCCACCAAAGCAGTGGTGCTCAGTTAACGGACCCGTTCACAAGTTAACTACCACTACAAACTTGCTAACGTAAAGTGCATGCAAAAGCAAATGAGTGAAATAAATATTTCAGAAGTACTCTTAAAACGATGAACGAGGATGTCCTAGAACCAAATCGGAACCGCACTGGTCCGCGTGATTGAAAAGGGCCTGTGTCCCCGAAGTGGGAACATTATAGGTCTATTATGTTATTCTTTTATAAGGTACGATCACCAAACCTTTACTTAGCATTCAGTGGAATCGTAGAATAGAATACTCTTTATTATGTACACACGGTTCCACATCAAGCTATACATTTCCAGTTTTAGCTGACCTCACATTGTATGGGTTTTTCGTACAATCAGAAGTCAGCTTATACTGGTTATCTATAACGTGATATGTACCCGTGCGTACACTATATAAATTACAGACATAAATATACAGTGTTATTTGTAAAACACCAGCAACCTCTTAAGAGGTCATTGTACTCATCATTATGAACAACTTTTACTATGGGACCAAACCTGAAATCGCGAAAAAAAAAATCAGCTGTTCCCTACATTTTGACGAGTTACACGAACATAAATGTAGGGAACAGCTGATTTTTTTTTCGCGATTTCAGGTTTGGTCCCATAGTAAAAGTTGCTCATAATGATGAATACAATGACCTCTTAAGAGGTTGCTGGTGTTTTACAAATAACCCAGTATACATTTTGCAAAGGGTGACACAATGGGCGGTCTTATCGCTAAAAGCAATCTTTTAAAGACAACCTTTGGTTGGATTAAAAAGGGGGAGGAGAGACAAATACTGTAGGTAGTCAGTGGCGTAGATACGTAGAATCATAACAATTTGAAAACGACAACAATTTCTTCCTTCATCAACACAAATTATTTTTGTGGAATAATTGAACATTTGGACGTCCGACGTTTAATGCGTTCACGGTCACGGTCAGTTCACTCACGAATTGCGACCGTAGCTGCTCTAAAGGGCACAACACATCGATTAAATGAACAGCATTCATTACTAGAGCAGGCTGTTTGTATAGGAACTCGCCCGAGGAAATTAAGTGACTCATCATCTGCCTAGCCTTTTCCCAACTATGTTGGGGTCGGATTCCAGTCTAACCGGATGCAGCTGAATACCAGTATTTTACATGGAGCGACTGCCTATCTGACCTCCACAACCCACTTACTGGGCAATACGATACCCTTGGTAAGACTGGTTGTCAGACTTTCGGGCTTCTGACTACCCGTAACGACTGTCAAAGATCCACGAATGACAGCCGGGACCAACGACTTAACGTGCTTTCCGAGGCACGGAGGGGTCTTGGTATGTAAAGATGGTCACTCATCCACATACCAACCGCGGCAAGCGTAGCTTACCCTGATCGAAGAAATTAAGTGACTACGATACTTATTAGTTACTAGGTTTTTCCCGCACTATCACTTCGTCTTCGTTTAGCGTTCTTTCAACTTTTTTTTTTATTTTTGCTCGACTCCTAAGGGTCTTAGCGTGATGAAAAAATAGCCTATAGTCTTCCTCAAGAATTAGGCTATCAAATGCTAAAGAATTTTTCAAATCCGACTGGTGGTTCTATAGATTAGCCCGTTCAAACAAACTCTTCAGCTTTATTATTTCTGCCGCCAATGAGGATCGCTCATTGATCGGTTTGCAGGATATGGGTGCCAATGTAATTACAGTCACAGGCAACGCATCTTAACTGCGATGCGTCTGAGTCACAGATATAGATAGACCTAGATAATGCAAGTAACACGATCTGTATGAAAACCAAGCGTGCCATTATTTGACTACCTACTATGACGTCACAAACTCACAAGCACTATTCAGTGATGGGAAAATCAAATCGATTCAAAGACGCAGCCGCGTGCGGCACCCGTCTTGCCCCACCTCCGGGGCGTAGGGCCGGCGCTCACGCTCACCCAGCCAGCAGTACACAGCAGTGCGATTCTGTAACCATCTCACTGTGAAAACTTAGGTGAAGTGAGCGTGGAGTGAGCTGTCAGTGTCATACTGATGCTAGAGATTCATACTCTTGACAGCTCACTTCACCTAACTTTTCACGGTGAGATTTTTACAGAATCGATCGGCAGGACTGAGCGCGAAAGTGGCGGCTTACGATTTTTGTAAGCTGGTGCAATTTTTGGCACGCAAAATAGTTGCTCTTGCGTTATCTGGGTGTATCTATATCTGTGGTCTGAGTATTGTTATTTGCAGATGTTCATACACGACTATGACCACTTATAACTACTACAATATTAACTACTTATATGTCCCTATGTTTTCTTTTTTGATGATACATTATTTTATAAGCACTAGAACGCTCAAAAAATGGTCAAAATTGCCGATTTAAACCGCTGTCAACAGAGGCCTAGTGTACAAATTTGACAACTATTAATGAAAAAAGAAAAACATAGGAACACAGTATATTATATCCTTCATATTCAGTTTATGAAATATCTTTTAAATTGATCCAATATGGAAATAGGCGTGAGCCAAACCTCGAATTATGACTTTTTACTTAGGCTTTTTCAAAAGTCTCTCCGACCGCATTTCCTTTTATGTAGTATCATTAGAAGAAAACTTATTATTGTTTGGTTATAAGCGTGAATTAGATACGAATATAAGTAGGTTCTGGAAAGTAGGTCAGTACGATTGCCGTAGTTATTTTATTACCTACAGTAACAGGTTCTTATTATCGGGTCAATGATCCCAACTATCACAAGCTAAAGATCGTTTGAAGTCGATAGTGGAAATTGAATCTTATTACAAACCAATATAAGTACAGAGGATTTTCAACTTTACCACAAAGGAATAAGGTTTCAATTGGGAAAATTTGACAGATTGGGGTAGCTTGATGTGCTGGCCTCTGTACATTTATATTTTTATTATGTTCTTCATTCATTGTTTACAGGCACAAAAGCAGTAGACGCACTGCTGACATCAAAATGGGCGACTGGCAAGAACCCGGTGTTCACAACCAGGCACGAAGTCACAGACTACCTACACACAATGTTGTTACACAAATTGTTTCACAGAGCTAAGAAGGTAGGTGTAAAACTTTTTTGAACAATTGATTATATATAGTCCTACTCGAAATGAAAGTCTACAAAATTGACGTCGCGACTCTGTGCTTTGATTCAATCTATCGCAGTCCACTGCTGGACATAGGCCTCTCCCAGGCTGCGCCACAACAACCTTCCTCATCCAGTCCGTTCTAGCCACCTTCTTTAGGTCGTCCGTCCATCTAGCTGGGGGACGTCCTACACTACGCTTGCCGATACGCGGTCTCCACTCAAAGACTCGTCTGCTCCACCGGCCATCGGTCCTTCGACAAACATGGCCAGCCCACTGTCACTTCAGTTTGCTCACTCTGCAAGCTATGTCGATAACTCCGGTTCTTTTCCGGACAATTTCATTTCTGATTTTATCGTTCAAAGAGACTCCGAGCATAGCTCGCTCCATAGCGCGCTGAGCGACCTTGAATTTGTGGACCAGCCCGACCGTCAGTGTCCACTGATTAACATTGCATAAAACCCAGAATGATCGATGATTAAAGACATCGAAATCTGAAAGTGGACTCCTGACCACGGGACTCCAATTTTAAACTTTTATATTGTCGGTGTTTTCCAATCATGCCGCACCTACTCAGCTATCAAATGTTTGCCCTGCATATACTTGCTCAAAAACCCTCTGGGCTCGGGTACCATAGGGCAGAATCGACGTCAGATCGATGATCAACTGTCTCATGTCATCATCATCATCATCTGCCTAGCCTTTTCCCAAATATGTTGGGGTCGGCTTCCAGTCTAATCGGATGCAGCTGAATACTAGTATTTTACATGGAGCGACTGCCTATCTGACCTCCACAACCCAGTTACTGGGTAATACGATACCCCTTAGTAAGACTGGTTGTCAGACTTTCGGGCTACTGAAACGAAAAAGATCCACGAATTACAGCCGGGACTAACGGCTTAACGTGCTTTCCGAGGCACGGAGGGGTCTCTGTACGTAAAGATAAAACCCATCCACAGACCAACCGCGGCAAGTGTAGCTTAACCTGATCGATCGACCTGTGCGGCTGTTATTATTTAGACACGGGCCCCTCTGTCAACTAATCAACTGTCTTATGTAATAGCACTTAAATGATCGGCTTTGAACAGTTTTGAATCGACGTTAACGAGGTTGTATCGAAGTCATCGATCGACATTGATCGTGTAGGTATCAAAAAACTTTTCAAAAAAGAACGTCGTCCAAAATGGATACCGTCCGATCATTCATGCTAATTTCATAAAATCTATAATTATGAACGTCTTAAAATACGTATCTAATCTACAAAGTTTAATGTCTGGCCTTGGTAACAAGTCTGACTGAATTTCTGATAAGGCAGGCAGATAATGATGCAAATTATGTATTTATGCATTAATTTTTGTAGTAAACACGACGACACATCAATCTATACATTTCCAGTTTTAGCTGACCTCGCATTGTATAGGCTTTTCGTACTATGAGAAGTCGGCTTATACTGGAAACTGCGTGCGTACAACTCACTGATAATATTCCACCACGTGTTCATTTTAGTTATCTAGGGTTAAGGCCGTTTCAAATCGTTCATTCTTGAATGAATGATAAGGTAACGTCAGAAATGTCAGTGATATAAAAATGTATCAATAGCAAAGTTTATATTTTTCCTTATTAAACATTCTTTTTCGAAAAAAAAACCTGTTAAGTAAGTCACTAGAATGCACGTTTTTTTCCTTAAGATACAATAACCTACTAAGATATAAGATCTATCAATCAATTCAAGTAGCAATATTGCCTATGTATGAAAATGTTTCGGATTCTAGCTTGTTACCCGCTACTTCGTCTGCGATCCAGGATAAAAAGTAGCATATGTCCCCTTCAGGTGATGGTCTACCCATGTGCCAAACTTCTTCCAAATCCGTTCAGCCGTTTTAGCGTGAAAGCGTAACAGATATACAAACATACAAAAAATCAATTCTTTTCTAATAATATTAGTCTAATAATATTGAAAATAAAAATTAAAAAATAATAATAATAATATTGAAAAAAATTACATTCTGTGAGTGTTTTTATTTGGTTCACCAACAATTGAATACACTGATACAAAGATTTGAGATACATCTAATAGATAGATAGTTATGAGTGTGTGATCAGAAAATTAATTTTTATAATTATCACTTTGTTTTTATTTTTCAGGTGCCTGTGACGGAACAAGAGTTGAAAGGGAAATCTAAGAAGAAGGAATTGGAGAAGTCAAGTAAAAGTGGAGATGAGAAAGATGGAGAGAAGAGTCAGGCAAGTGCCTGCGAAGGAAAGGTAAAGAAAAGAAAGAATACTAATGCTCGTTTTATCACAGATCTCATCCATCGCTTTCCACCAGGCGTGATCTAGGTCAAGAGTCGGCTCATTCACATTTTTTTTTATTGATAATCCTAACCTCATTTTCATATCCTCGCAATCACTGTCCATTCCAAGGTTACCTGAAAGAGATCGCAGAAAACGATAAGTCCGTCTATTGTATGTAGTGTAGTATCTATTTTTGTAGTGTTAAATGTATTTTTGTTATGTATTTTCTGCAATAAAGTATAGATATATAAATAAAATCTTAGGGAAATGAGCAGCTCTCTGACACATAATGCATAAGAGATTCTTATTGATAAAATACTAGAAAAATCTAGATCTTGAGAATAGAATGCTACGTGCATACATACTGTTGTATGCCTTACATACTTATTTTGGTTTATAACGTTATTCATATTATAGTTTTTGACGTGATAACGTCTTACAAATCGATGAACACCGACTGCACGCACGAAAAAGTGTCATATTCCTCCTGAGCCTGAGCGTGCAAGCGAGAGCGCGGAACAAACGATAGAGAGGCACGATCGGCCCAAGCGTTGGCTTGTGACACATTTATTCATCAATGATGTTATCACGTAAAACTATCGTCTGTAAACCGACTTTACAGTCAACCAATTTTTTAAAATAAATTTTCCAGGACACAAAAGACGTTAAAGAAAAAGAGAAGAAGAAACGCAAGATACGTCTTGAAATGCATATGGACCAGGTGTTCCTAGACACCCTAGACGCATACGTGTGGATATACGACCCCAAGCCGTGGTACTACTGGCTGTGCGGTATACTGGTGGTCGTGGGCACCATCACTGTGTGCATGTTCCCGCTGTGGCCGGCTACTGTCAGGTATATTGATAATAGCAATATTTTAAAACCAACAATAATAATAATAATAATTATCCGTGTATATATAAAACACTAGCTTCTGCCCGCGACTTCGTCCGCGTAAATTTTTTTGTTTCCCCGATCCACCCCGTCGCAACGTGTCGCCGGCCTGCGCTATTACTTCGTTTTCGCTTGGCGAAAACTTCAGACTTTTTTTCTTTTTGCTCAACTCCTAAGGGTCCTAGCGTCAAGTTTAATAGAATATAGCCTTCCTCAAGAACTGGGCTATCAAACGCAAAAATATTTTTATATATGTGACCAATACTTCCAGAGATTTAGAGCTTTCAAACCGTGTTTCAAACAAACAAACTCTTCAGCTTTATTATTAGTATTATTTTAAAACTATGATATCTCCTAAGATATACATTGAAATCAAATGATGTCAGAGGCAATTTTGTTCAAAATTGTGATGAATAACGTATTTATTTGGATAAGGATTAATACCATGTTTATAAAAACACCTTCGCAAATAATGCATTATTTTAGAACAAATTTGGTTAGCATAAAAGAGGTTATAGTGAGCTAACCTTAAAAGATAGACATATGCTGTCGCGGACTTTTTTTTAAAGCTTTTAAAGGGGAACAATTCTGTCATATATGATTTTTGCGAAACTAACCGTTTACGCAGCGCACGCAGCGGAAGCTCTCAATAGGAAAAAAAACCCCCGATTTTGAAACAATCTTCATTGGTGCTCCGCTCCTATTGGTTTTAGCGTGATGATATATAGCCTATAGCCTTCCTCGATGAATGGGCTATCTAACACTGAAAGAGTTTTTCAAATCGGACCAGTAGTTCCTGAGATTAGCGCGTTCAAACAAACAAACAAACAAACAAACTCTTCAGCTTTATAATATTAGTATAGATTGATCAGGCAGGGGCCATAGTTCTTCCATAGTTCTTGGTAACCAATCCACTTTAACCTCGAAAACCCATAGTACAACTTTTTATTTTTTCAATACTGCAATAGTCCTACACCAACCGAGGGTTATCTTTTTTTTTTTTTTTTTTGGATGGGAAATCATCCAATGACCCCTCCCGCTCTGGGTGGAGCAGAAGGGAGTGTCAGACTCTTACTGACTAAAACCCACCCGTGTTCCTTCCTTAGCCCTTTGTGTTCCGGGGTAGCGGTAACCCTTTCGGACAATCCCGCTGCCCCGGCAGGCTTCGGCCCTTTCGGGCCCCTTCCTTGCTGCTGACATCTCTTTGAGGCGCGCGTGGAACACGTACGCGCCGTCCGGCACGGGCCTGGTCCTGATCGGACGGAGAGTTACCCATTACTCTCCGCCCGCAGGCCCTACGGCGCCTACGGTGGCCGGAAGTCGTCTCGCGGCTCCCGACGCCCGGGGCGTCTCCCGCGGCGGCTGGGACGTGAGGCCTTCTCCCTCAGCCGTCCCGCCACCTCCTTCGCTAGCATGACTGCTTCGCAGAAGGAGGTGACTGCCTCCCACTCCCTCTCGCCCCGGACCATGGCTCGAACCAGGGCCGGGCGCGAGAGGTCGCCGCCGCTGCCGATCGCCTCTGCGAGAACACGGCGGTGCTCCGCCCAATTGGGGCATACCGCCACCGTATGCTCCACCGTGTCCTCCGGGCGACCCTCGCAGTGGTGACACCCGGGCGTATCCTCCCGCCCGATAATGTGCAGGAACCTCCCGAAACACCCGTGTCCGGTGAGGACTTGCGTCAGGCGGTAGGTGAGGGCGCCGTGGCGCCTCTCTAGCCACTCCTCAAAGAGGGGTCTTACCGCCGCTATCGCGGCGTGCCCTACCGAGGGTTATCCTTGGGTGCACTTTTATAGTGCATATAGGGATAATCGTCGGTTGGTGCCACATTTCATTAAAATTTTCTAAGGGGCCTCTGCTAGTTGGCTTCGGCCCCTCGTACGCCTTCCAAAGGACCGGGACCCCATGGTCCCGAGATATATAAAATAAAACAAAAAAAAAAAAAAAAAAAATTTATTTAACAGATCATACAATCCAATTTGTTAGTAATACATACACATCTTAAACACAATAATAAGCAATATTTTATTAACTGCCCCGTTGGTCTGATGCCCCGTTGGTCTGATGGTCGCAGGCGCGACTGCTGCGCGTGGGCTCCTGGGTTCGATTCCCGGGTCGGGCAAAGTGTTATTGAGTTTTTCCATTAGGAATTTCTTAGTAACAGCCCGGAGTTTGGAAGTTGGCGGTGTGATACCCCCGTGCCTCGGAAAGCACGATAAGCCGTTGGTCCTGCGCCTGCCCTCTCTGGTCGTGTTTTTAGAAAATATTTTGTTTTACGGGCATTGTACTGTTTTCGTAAGACGACGATAATTTTAATAAGTTTTTATCTGGTGATATTTTTAGTATTCTCTGGGGGTACAAAACTCGGTTCCTTCTCTATACAAGAAGAGCCCTTTCCTTTGCTGAGAGACACAATCTAATATTTTAAACTTCCACTCCTGAAATTCATCATCTAAGATGAAGCTTTTACAACATCTAATCCTTCTTTTCTTCTCATTCCAGAAAGGGCGTGTACTACTTAAGTATCGCTGCCGCCGCGTTCTTGGTCACAATCATCGGCCTGACAATACTGCGAGTGGTGGTGTTCTGTCTCGTGTGGATGCTGACTCTGTCGCGACATCATCTGTGGCTGCTGCCTAACCTCACAGAGGACGTCGGCTTCTTCGCGTCATTCTGGCCACTATACAAAGTGAGTTACAAAAGCTGTGAGAGAAACAAATAAAAATGGCTTCGCTAACCATACTGAAGCCATTTTTAACTCCTTTCTCTTAATGTCATCAGCCATAATTATGTTCAAAGATACAGTAGTACAGTGACGGTACAGTCAACCTCAAAAAAATTTAAATGTTGTAGCGGTATTTACAACGCCACATGCGAACAACGCTTCATACTGACGTCACAAAATCCTGCATCTCGCAAGCAGAGTTTACCGCGCAACTAGCATACATACAACGGCCCTACATGAATCATCGGGATCGTCCTCCGCCGGGCCTCCCACAGGCAACTGGAGGTCTCACCTGGCGGGGACAGACCGCCGAGGTGTCGTGAAGAAAGCGGCGCTGTGACTCAGCTACGCTGATGTGTCTGCATACAACATGCAATCACTCACATGGGCTCGCGTAATTCACGCGAGCCCAATTATCCCGGCCAGGCACGCCAAACTAATGAGGGGCCTGTGTTGACAGGCCACCGTATGGCCTTTCGCGGCCGGGGGGCTCTGCCCCGGTACCGCTCGCCACGCCCCCTTGCGGGAGCGTCGCGATCTCTACGAGTAGAATCATGCCCGCCAGACACAACACCCGTCTGGTCGGAGGATCCTCCCTTTTCTATAGAGTATGAGCGAACATACATAGATCAATATGTAATAGGCGCTGTATCTATACATGCTGTGTTCTACGTTTACACCTTTTTGAGGCTACATACACTCAAAGAAAGTGGCTTAAGTTAATCATTTTGACTATCAACGAACCACTGCACTTTGGCATTTTTATATTTCTATAGCCGAATAAAGAACCATGTTGTTTCATCTTGTCTATCCGTCTGTAACACCCTCATAAAAACAATAGTTTTTAACCAATCAAGTGTAGATGACTTTGTTTCAAATACGAAAATGACCGTAATATCCAATTATCAACTCACTCTCATTCATTTCTCAGTACGAATACCGCCCCGGTTCCGACGCCGACAAGGCATCGAAGAACAAGAAGAAACGCAAGAAAGACAAGCTGTCTGATGATGAAGGGGAGAAGACGCCGCTGCTAGAGGAGAAGCAAGAAGAGGAGGAGCCTCGCGTAGAACAAGTCGAGACCAGCGAGGATACCGTTGTGGAGACCAAGTGAGTAACATACCATCACGCCTGTATTTCCCAAAGATATCAGCAGAGGTAGACCTATTACTCCACATTTCGTCAGTTATGTTTAAATGCCATGTAATAGGGCCTATTTCCATCAATCAGACATATCCTTTCTCCAGGCTGCAACCAAGAAATTCCAGACGGAAAAACTCAAAACATTTTGCCCGGCCCGGGAATCGAACCCAGGACCCCATGTTCAGCAGTAGCCACCAGCTCCACCACCATTATTCGCCCGCAGCTTCACCTTTGGTCTATCCAACAAGAACCATGTATTTGTCCCAATAGCCTGTGTTACTATCCGGCCCAGCGATCAGTTGCTGCGTGAAAGATTAACAAACTAACCCAATTTACTCACTTTTGCATTTTCACATAACGTCTTTAGCGGTATTTACAACGCCACATGCGAACAACGCCTCATTCTGACGTCACGCAAAATCCTGCATCTCGCAAGCAAAGTTTACTGCGCAACCAAACAAACCCAATTTACTCACTTTCGCATTTTTACATAACGTATGTAGCGGTATTTACAACGCCACATGCGAACAACGCGTCATTCTGACGTCATGCAAAATCCTGCATCTCGCAAGCAGAGTTTACTGCGCAACCAAACATACCCAATTTACTCACTTTCGCATTTTTACATAACGTATGTAGCGGTATTTACAACGCTACATGCGAACAACGCGTCATTCTGACGTCATGCAAAATCCTGCATCTCGCAAGCAGAATTTACTACGCAACAAGCACAATTATACAACGGCCCGACATGGTTCATCGGGCAGTTGCTCGCCAGACACAACACCCTTCTGGTTGGAGGATCCTCCCTTTTCTATGGAGTATGAGTGAACTTTACACCCTGTTCCTGCGTTTATAGTTTTACTAAACTTCTTGTGATAAGGTTAAAAATTAGGTGCCTATCGAGATGACAATTAATAGACAAGTATGAAAGAGAAAGACATGTTGCCCATCCCCAAATAAATTATGATAAAGACAGGAGATTGATGACGATGATTTATGCCACCCAGAACCTACTTCACTCACATAAAAACCTCTTTTTCAGGTCCGAACAAGACACATCAACGCCACCTGCCGACAAGCAATCGGAATCTGAATCTGAGAACAGTCAGCGTTCGTCAACGGACCGAGACTTTGAGATCGTAGAGCCGGCTGACGTGGAGCCAGACAAGGAGGATAACGCGTAAGAGGGAGAGGGGGAGGGGGAGTTCAGTGTGGGTGCGTTTATATGGATGAATGGGGGGAAAGCTACGCAAAGTTGCGCAAAATTTGAGATAGGTATTTGAAATGTTGTCTTCAGAGACTAGAAAATGTTAAGGAATCAATAAAGAGGTTGATTTCTCCCAACCTTATTTCAAAACAAGATTCATCTGTAGACCCAGGTTTAAACGATGGATCCGTGTTTGTATTTATAACCTTATTCCAACTATGTTAAAGTTTTAAATACAAAAACTAACATGCCAGTTGTCAATTTTGTATTTAATTCTAGAACTTTATCTCAGTCGTAAACAGGTTCGATATACAAAGTTGGCTGGATTTTTGTAATAAGAAGTTTTGAGTTTTTATTTATTCATTAAATGATTTTCAGCCGATTTGACGGCAAGGTGTGTGTCTGCGCAGTTTAGCTAGGTTAAAAAATGCGCAGAAAAGGGAAATATTTCTCTAACCATCTTCAAAAAAAGAAGGAGGGTATTTTATTTGTCATTTTTGCAACACACGCGTATCTTTTTTGCGAATTCTAAATTTGCAAGTATCTACGTAAATTGATTTAAATGCATACTTATTAATGTATGCAATATTTAAATTGTGTCTTCCATACTCGCATACAATAATATGATATGACGTAGTAGTTACATAATTATTTAGTATATTTATGAAAATAATATATACTAATATGAACGTAGGATCTTCCAATATTTTTTTTAATGTAGTTCATCGATTTTGCGTATACTATAACCGTAAAAAATCACGCCATCCCTTGTTGGGTATATTTCAGTATCGAACTACATTAATCTCGTGCCAGAGTGTATACTTCTATTGACTCGTTTTATTTGCATTTATTAAGTAAATATATCTTTTGTAAATATTATTTTGTTCTTATTCTTCACCATATACTATAATATGTTTATGAAAAGACAGATTTTGTCCTGTCCTTACTTCAATCATTCATTCTAAAATCCCGAAGACAAAAAGACGTTCAGTTTTTCCCTAATTCGGAAACTTTTCCAATTTCTCTTTCTATAAGAATCTGATGCGGACTATTACAAACATTTTGAAACAAAAAGTAACCAGATCGGTCAAGGCGTCCTGAAGTGATGCGCTAACTAACGAGCAGAATTTCATTTTTATTTAAGATTATGATATGATATTGTAGTCTCTCTCTACAGACTTATTTACTGATACTCAAAATGCTCTCTGCTCCCTCTTATGTTTGCTTTCTATTACTTACATGCTGTAAATTTGTAGTAAAAAATAAAAAGCTTAGTTCACTCATACTCATAAAAAATGGCCCTGGTTTGACTACCATTTTGCTAAAGAGTTTTTTTCAAATTGGAAACGTAATAGCGTAAGAAGTATTTATATCTTAATCTCTGGCACCTAAATTTTATCCATCTAATATTAAAAACAAAAACAATAACTTCCATTTAATGCTCTATGCTACCCTAAAGGGCCTTATAAAATGGAATCCATACAATGTACCCACACGAAACTCTAAATATCTGAGACTGTAGACAGTTAGGTTATATTAGGTTTAAATTCCGAGTATTTCCTTATGGATATTGTCATTTATCCAATGTTTTATGATGTGTGTTAAAACAAGCGAAATAAAGCGTGGTACACACTTGTTCGGGACGCCATTAATCGGCACAGCTGTGCGATAAAAATCAATTGCAACATGTTAGTGTAGGTAGATGTCGAACGAAGTTTGCCGATCGTCACGAGCCGAATGAAAGCCGAATTTATTTAGTAATTGTTTCGGATCGGCATGGTTCATCGAATACTGCCGAATCGAATGTGCCGACCCGAACAAGAGTGTAGCACCTAACGCATTTGGTTAGTGATAAAAAAAAACTAACTAATGTTTCACTAATACTGGGGGCTAAGTCCAATTTGAATACCAGAAAAACGGTAATACCAAATATTCTATTCAAAGATCTGAGGTGAAACAAAATTTAAAATGACGCTGATGTCAACTGATTTTGTTAACCACCGCAAAAAGGTTGGATTTAATAATAATAATGTTTATTAATAATAAATTATAATGTAGTAGTAATAATAATTACAGCTTATAATATCAACGCAAGCTCAAAATTATAATTTTAGTTTCGTTTGCTAGTTAACAAAATCAGTTTATCATCTAATTAAAACTCGATTTACATAATATAATAACATTCTTATTTCGCTCTCTCGATCTAAATGTACTGAAAACGAATGAGAACTGTGAATAGAGGATTGACAATTTGAAGGGAAGTTTGTGACGTAATAATAAATTGATTTTAGACGAATTATTTTGACTCCTCCCGATTACAAACCGAAGACTGCCGAAGTTAACCTAAAGACGCATCTGAATTGAAAAAACGCAGCCCAATTCTGCTGATTGTCGCACGGCTTTTTATTCTTCCAAACATTCAAGGAGCCACGTTTTTCCACCCAGATTTGGCTCTAGACGTACGTTTCCAACTCGGGCGCAAGATAGTCGAAGTAAGACGGAAACCCCCGAGTATGTTGTATTCTCATCTTCGGCAATCTTCGGCTCCGTAATACAGGAGGGAACTGCGCCGCAATTATGTTTTATTTTATTGCATACATTTTATTGATGTTTGTTATGTCCTTCGGATTTTGTAATTCGGACCGATTATGACGGATTGATATACGAAAATGAACTTTGTTTTTGTTGCTTTCAAACTATTTTCGATTAAAAGGTAATTTTTTATCACTCGTGCAAATCTTTTTTCCTTATGATTCTTGACAATACAATCTGATTCATAACAACATCACGTTATCATCATATTTCTACTGTGTTCCGTGTTCACAATTATTTTTCTATATGTAAGTAAACATCAACTAATGAGAAAAAATTCAAATAACAAATTTGACTTGAGTGATTGGGACATCATCCTGCCGTAAATATAAATTTCGAGCTTTAGACCAAGTCTTTCTAGACCGTCGTTTCGGACTCTCATACAGTAAGCCTCAAAAAGATGTATACATTAACAAGGAGCATTTTATTATAAATTAAACCTTTGTTCCTTAACCAAAATGTCTGAGACGTAATATTTTCTAACATTACTTGAGGCGGATCTCAATATGTCATATTTACACTTAGGTACTGCGCACTCACAAGCGTTTAAAGAAACGCTCTTCCGGCCATATCACCTCATCATAAATTATTTTTTATTTAATACCTTATTGTATAAATTATTTTCGTGTATCAAACCGGTCTATTCGGCTCTTTAATATTTTGGTGCTGTCTACAAAGTGAATAATTAATATTTATTTCGCGAAGCAAATACGCGACATTTTCGATTTTTGTGCATTTTTTCCACAAATACAGTTTTGTGTTTTTTGTAAATACACTGGCACTCGTAAGAAGATCTAATGATGTAAATGACGGAGTGTATCATGTTAATCAACGGTATTTCAATAAAATGATACTCTTTTTATATGGGTTTTATTTGTTTATTTATATAAAACAACTTAAATTATGTATTTGTACATTATTGATTTTAAAGATAACACATTACAGTTAAAAAAATCAATTCTTCTATATTTTAAGGAATTGAAATGGCATAAAAGTAATTATACAAACTAGTTACATTATTTTTATCTCACGAAACGACGCGCGCTTTACTTGCGGTAACCAAGTGTACAAACACGCTGTGAATGTGTGCGTGAAAACAATAAGCGTCAGCATAAAACGCACACACACACTTCCGACTTTGCCATTGTCTCGGACGGTACCGAGAACTTCTGGGCTTACATACATATTATTCGCAGCGTGTTTGTACATTTGAAACCACAAGTAAAACGCGCGTCGCTTCGTGAGATAAAATTACTATACTGGATTGACTAATCTGCCTGCAGTTACATTAAATATTCACGTATAGTTACAGGTGACCATTTCATACCTGTTCACACCAGAACGGTGTCTAAAACTATTATTAAAAAACGTGAAAATTAAAAAGTATTTAACAAAAAATGTCTAAGAAAAAAGTTCAGTTTATAGGTTGCCACGTTTCTCTTGTTCCTGCTCTATAGATTCGAAAAGTGTCTTGAAGTTTCCGGCTCCGAAACCCTGGGAAAAAACATTAATTTATCAATAAACTCAAACTCAAACTCAAAGCATTTATTTCAATTAAACCATTTACAGGCACTTTTGAATTGTCAAGAAGTCGGTCAGTCAGGAAAAAATGAAGCTAGTTGCCCATTCCAAAGCGTAGTAGGTACCTATGGAGAAGAACGGGCAAGAAACTCCATGGACACTCTTTTTAAATAATATTTTTACAAAATTATTAGTTACATCATATATTGAATTATAAATATGTGAGAATGATGTAAAAAATAAATAAAAATCAAGTACGCGTTAAAAGTGTCCAGAGTACAGCAATTAGTAACAAAATAACAATCCAAAAATAAAATAATTAAAAATAAGCCGTGGCAGCTAAAAGATGACCAGCCCCAACTGACGGCGCCCGTTCACGAACATGACGCATGGATCAGCACCATCCAGCTCAACCATTTTGTAGGGAACCGAATGATCCAACACACACGCCACCGTCAGCGAGACACTTGAGCGAGCAGGACATACTATCAGCCGCCAGGGCACATTCTAGTCAATAAAAAACATATTACCCGGTAAATGGTAGCTCAATAGTACATAGAACTCACATCTGTGCTATGCAGTTATACAATACAAAGGAAATTGAAATAAAACATGTGACTAAAAGTTTATTAATTCAGTTATAAAACACACACTTGGCAACAAGGAATAGAACTGGAAACTTGGTCTTCTTTGCATAACTAGGGACACGACCCCACTGTCATCATTTAATTTTTACTTTGGTTTACCTATGGATGCATTTCTGCCCCATAAAATCCCAGATTATTGGGATTCAGTAAGACCGATCTGTTCTGCAAAAATCGCACTGTGAAAACTATATGGAGTGAGCTTGATGTGAGTTCTGTCAATAGTGTTAGTCCCTAGTATCAGGAGGAATGCTCATTTGAAGCTCTCTTCACCTAAGTTTTCGCGGTGAGAATTTTACAGAATGTACCGATAGACAGACATCCTAAAGTCAATTGATTTTTCAAAAGGCTTTGGTTGCTCAAAATACTCACATTATGATTCCTCCTCTGTATAACTTCTAAGAACAGCGTGGGCCTATCTTGAGTATTCTTGGTGAAGATCTGCAGCAGATACCCGTCATCATCATAGTCTATGAGAATGTTGAGGCGCTCCAACGTGTCTATGCTTTCTGCTACTTTGACCTTGCTCTGTTGGAGGCGCTCACGAATGAGTTTGTAATACTTTGCAGGTATGGAGAGGAATTCTACGCCGCGGGCTCGGAGTTTTTCAATCTGTGGAGAAGAAATTATTTAACAAACATGGGTACAGACGCCAGCACATCAAGCTACTACAATCTGTCAATAGATTTTCAACTTTATCTCTAAAGCATAAGGTTCAAAGTTGATTAAGAAAATTTGTCAGTTTTGGGCAGCTTGGTGTGCTGGCAGATACTTTCTATACAGTTTAAACCGCCTCATCCAGTAATCTGCATGGCATTCCTCTGAGAAACACTATGGTTGACGACCGAGTTTTTGTGTTCCTTAGTTGACAATGCAGGATATACTAGAAAATGAACCATAACGGCTCAGGATACTAGGCCATCCTACTATCTTAGGAGTTTAACTCAGTCTTGATATTTGGTGCAATCTACTAGTAAACGCCAATGATGCTGCAATCAACATGGTCATTTAAGTAGTTGTCCAGCAAAATCACGGAGTACAGAAAAGAAGAGCAAAATTGACATCATACGACGCGCGTGATTCTGAACCAGGGACCGAAACCGGTACGATCAATACCGGTATTTTTCGGTTACAACCTTTATTGATTTACCGGTATTTTACAGGTGGTTACCTTAATTCTTAACTATTGAATACAACCGGTATTCATACCGGTTACCGAAATAAAAATTACCTCTATCTTACACGTGCCGCCGACATTAGTTAAAGGGCGCGCATCGCCTGTGTATGTGTACTACCGAGTTGATTTCTATGATGAGTAGTTACTTATAGATTGCAGATTTTAAAAAAAGAGTAAAAGAATCGTATCTTTCCACTTCATCATAGTTGTGTATGTATATATTATTTTGATTACGATATAATTACATATTAACATTCTAGTGATTATTATTTTAGAAGTAAGTATGTATGTATGTTTATTTGAATGTAAGTATATTCTCATAAGATTTATTTATTTTTATTAAGTGGATTGTTTACGATTTTATGAATTTTTTTGACGTGATAATGTCTTATAAATCGATGAACACCGGCTGCACGCACGAAAAAGTGTCACGTTCCGCCTGAGCCTGATCGTGCAAGCGAGAGCGCGGAACAAGCGATAGAGAGGCACGATCGGCCCAAGCGTTGGCTTGTGACACATTTATTCATCAATGTTTCTTTGAGACGATGACGTTATCACGTAAAATTATCGTCCTTAAACCGACTTTACAGACAACCAATTTTTTTGTCTCCTTTACTCTTTCACACGCTGTCTACATCTTTCTATTTATTGTCCTATCGCAAGTTCGCTGGAAGAGATTTCTTATGAAATAAGCGTCACCTTTGTAACTATTTTTGTGTGTGTGTTTTGTTTTTGTCTGTATATATGGTGTGCTTACATAAATGGTAAAACAATAATAATAAATAAATAAATATTACGTAGATAGGTATTATAGCCCATCTAATTTTTTTTTATTAAGTAATCGTAGGAGAGAAAAAGAACAGACTTTGCTCTCGGAGCCGGTAGAAAAAAAATTTAGATAGTGAGACACAATGTTCAGATGATTTACCGTCACCAAGAAAGCTACCCAGACCAAGTTCCCCATCTATTATTTCTGTCGATATAACTTTAGAATAGTGCCGCAGGAGGGGGAAGTTGGTACTTGAGGGGGAGGGAGGGGGGGTTAACCCCTTCCACCTGGCACCACTCCCATGAAAAGGTAACTCACCGTTTCCGAGAAAAACGATCTTTTGTAACCTACCCTCAACACTCAAAAATTGCTTAAAAGGGCACGAGAAGGGGGTAGGGAGTAGGAGGGGGGAAGTGGGGCGTTGCCCCCTTTCCCCTGGTACCATTCCCATGAAAAGTTAAAGCACCATTCTTAAGAAAAATTGATTATTGTAACTTAACCTCAAAACACTTGTTGTCAAAACAAAGTTGTTTCTGCAACGTCTCCGGCGCTGCGGGAAGTGCAGCCCCTTTGCCCTTACGTAACAAAGCATAGGCACCCGTGCGAGCCGTAGCGGCTGAGGCTGGTCGCCGGAGGCTACCAGCAAGCCGAAGCTACGTAGGTGAGATGCTCTCCCTCCGCGCTTCCGGTTTTTTATAAACACTCTAGGGGTAACAGCTAAAAGACTACGTGGAGTCGGGGTGCCCCGATTCGGTTTTGGGACATATAGTGACATGACGCAAGTGGCGTAGTTTTTTTTTTACGTTCAGACAATATACTGGACAAACTGTACAGATTTGGTTGTCAATCGCCCATAATAACGTTTCGTTTTCCCTTTTTATCTGAATGAGGTTAGAAACAATTTTTATTAATTTCTCGAAAAATATGAATTACCTTGTAATAAGAGTGATAGCGTTATAATCGGGGACTCAAGCCGAACCAGCTTTGACCCTTTTTAGCCCGCAACTTCTGCGGCACTATACTAAAGTCAAGCCTTTCTGTCCCCACGGGTATAAAAAGAAGGAAAGAAAAGATATTGCAGTTAAGAAGAATTGCTCAAAATGTGCTTTTTATGGAGAGGGAGAAGACAAAAGAAATAAGCTATTCGGATTGTAGCGAAGGAACTTAAGTAAGTATATTAAGCCATGTGCGCACCAAATGTTATGAACAAATCTTAAAGTATTTACAGGAAGTTAAGGAGTATCAGTATTGTGTGGTGCGTGGTGCCGGACTTAAAGAATAGCAACACCCTACTTCCAGTGGGTGTCGTAAAAGACGACTAAGGGACGTAGGTACCGGAGAAAGGGCAGCAGCGTTCTCTAGACATTTTACCACCATACTGCGATCACCAACCCGCCTGCCAATCGTGGCGATTATGGAAAACCCTCCCGAGAATGAGAAGCACAAAAACACTTGGCCCCTAGTACCCAGCGGCCCGCCTACTCTTGGCTACGGTAGCGGCCAAGGCCACAGTAAGGGAAAGGGTGCTAAGAACCCCCGGAAGAGATTTGGCTACCACAATCACCGAAAACTGGACCTGGCAACATACAACACGCGTACACTCCGGACCGACGCCAACGAGGTGATCACCGAACTCGAGAAAGAATTGAGCAGGTTACGATGGAGTATAGTGGGGTTATCTGAAGGAAATTTGAGGACTCGATAATCCTCAAATTTGGAAACTTGCTCTATTTCCGGGAGGGCGACCAGCAGTCCCAAGGTGGTGTCGGGCTTATCGTCCATAAGTCCCTTCTGAGCAACGTGGTGAAGATCGACAGTGTGTCGACCAGGGTGGCGTGCCTAGTACTCAGAATATGCGCTGAAGGTCGTACAGGTTCACGCCCCGACGATGAGCTGGAGACCATGTATGAGGATATTTATAGAGCCATGCATGGCTCTAAAACTCACTTCACCGTTCTCATGGGGGACTTTTACGCGAAACTGTGCAAACGAAACGATGATGAGCTCCGAGTGGGGCAATTTGGAGTTGGACGCCGGAACCCCCGGGGCCATCTCCTGGCCAGTTTTATGGAAAAGCAAGGTCTCTTTATGACGAATTCCTTCTTCAGAAAACGTGAGCACAGAAAGTGGACCTGGCAGAGCGTGGATGATGCAACTAAAAATGAGATTGACGTCATTATTTCGACGAAGAAGCAAGTATTCAATGATGTATCTGTGACCAACGCGGTGAAAACCGGACGTGATCACCGCATGGTAAGAGGCACATCAAGCTGGAAAGATCTCGACTGATAAAGTCTACACTCCGCTCAGCACCGATCCAAGTCTAAAACACCGAGAACTTTCAGCTTGAACTTCAGAATCGTTTCGAGTGCCTAGGGAGCTTTGTGGACAAGTATATAACGATGGGTTCGTAGAAACTGTCCACACGGTCGGGTCTAAGATCTTCAAGACCCGTCGTACGAATACAAAAAAGAGGCTCTCTGATCCTACTTTACAGCTCATAAAGGAGAGGCGCGAGATGATTCTGCAGTCTTCAGATGATACGCTCAAGTACAGACGCCAGCACCAGCACGTCAAGCTGCTACAATCTGTCAAATTTCTTTAATAGATTTTCAACTTTATCGTTATAGTATAAGGTTCAAGGTTGATTGGAAAAATTTGACAGTTTCGGGTAGCTTGATGTGCTGGTGTCTGTACCAGCAGCTCAATAGATGGATCTCTAAGTCCTTGAAAAGCGACCTTCGCCGCTTTAATACAAACCTTATTAAGGACGCGATAGAGCAGAATAAAGGCTCCAAGGTCTTTGCTAGACATCTGACTATAGGGCAGAGTCAGCTTACGAAACTGAATACCGATAATGGCAGGATCGTATCTGCCAAACCTCAGCTGTTAAAGAGAAATCGAAAGGTTCTAAGGACAGTTATACACGTCAACAAGTAACCCCGTTACGAATCTGGCAAACGACCCGAGAGCTAGACTTACCCGACACTATACCGAAGACATCCCGGACGTCAGCCTGTATGAGATTAGGATGGCTCTGAAGCAGCTCAAAAATAACAAGTCGCCGAGTGATGATGGAATTACGGCCGAACTCCTAAAGGCCGTCGGAAAACCCGTGCTTAAGGCCCTTCAGAAGCTGCGTGGTTCAGTCATACTCGAGGGTTAAACACCACTGGCATGGAACAGAGGTGGTGATACTTTCCTTTAAGAAAGACGACAATGCCCTTCTTAAGAATTATAGGCCCATCTTACTTCCGAGCCATATCTACAAGCTGTTTTCAAGGGTCATCACGAACCGTCTCGCGCGCAGGTTTCACGACTTCCAGCGTCCCGAATAAGCCGGATTCCGTAAAATGTTTAGCACCGTAGACCACATACATACGCAACGACTGGTTATACGGAAGACCGAAGAGTATAACCTGCTTCTCTGCTTAGCGTTTGTGGACTACGAGACAGCCTTTGATTCGATCGAGACATGGGCTGTACTGCAGTCTCTTCAACGGACCCAGATCGACTATCAGTACATCGAGGTGCTGAAGTGTCTGTACGAAAATGCCACTATGTCAGTCCGACTCCAGGACCAGACCTCGAAATCTATCCTTCTGAGAGAGACAGGGAGATTTTATCTCTCCGAAACTGTTCAGCGCTGTACTGGAGGATGCCTTCAAGGTTCTGGACTAGAAAGGGGCTGGCATTAACATCAATGGCGAGTAAATAACTCACCTTCGGTTTGCCGACCATATCGTAGTCATGGCTGAGACTATGGAGGACCTCAGTACAATGATCGATGACCTCAGTAGAGCCTCTGAAAGAGTGGGTTTTAAAATGAACATGGACAAAACGAAGGTCATGTCAAATGCCCATGTAACGCCCACTCTCATGAAGATCGGAGACGCTACACTCGAAATCGTGAACGAATATGTTTACCTAGGACCAACTGTCCTGTTGGGTAGGTCGAACTTCGAAAAAGAGGTCAATCGTCGAATCCGACTCGGCTGGGCAGCGTTCGGGAAGCTACGCAATATCTTCTCGTCCCACATACGGCTGTGTCTCAAGACGAAAGTCTTTGACCAGTGCGTGTTGCCACTGGCAACTTGCCAGTAATGGCCTATGACACGGAAACGTAAAAGGCTAAATGTCACCCAAAGGGAAATGGAGAGGGCTATGCTTGGAGTTTCCCTGCGTGATCTAATTAGAAATGAAGAGATCCGCAGGAGCAGCAAAGTAACCGACATAGCCCGAAGAATTGCCAAACTTAAGTGGCAGTGGGCAGGACAAATTGCTCGCAGAACAGATGGCCGATGGGGCCTAAAGGTTCGGGAGTGGCGACCGTGTACCGGAAGAAGTAGCATTGGAAGGCCTCCCACAAGGTAGACTGGCGATTTTGTGAAGGCCGCAGGAACACGTTGAATGCGAGAAGCACAGAACCAGTCGAAGTGGAGGTGCTTGAGGAAGGCCTATGTCCAGCAGTGGACGTCTTTCGGCTAAAATGATGATGATTATGATGAAGGGGTATCAATTGAATCAACTTACAAATGAAGAAAATGACAACTAACACGCTAATGCTCGAGTCTTCAATGCTAAGTAATCCCTTTGCAGACTTGTGACCACACAAGCTATTCAATAATAGAAAATGTGATTTTTCAAACTTCGTTTTTATCTCACACCAATTAATTTTACCCTCCCTGATTCTACTAAACTTGTCTAAAATGAAGTAAGATGAATCAAAATCACATATATTTTTTAACATCACTAATGCAATTTCGTCAGATCAAGTACCTAAGCACCCAATTTTCTGGGTGTTTACCTTGGTTTAAACACGGTGGATTGCCCATCTATAATGATGAGAAAAAAAGATAAACAAATGGTATTTTACCGATTTACAATGTAATATTATCTTAATTACCTTTGTTCATTTTCTTTTTTTACTTTAAATCAAATACTCCTCAAAAAGGCGAACTAAATAAATATAAACAGTACAGGTACAGCACGCACGACGATCTCCCTAGTAATGTATTTTCTAATGCCAACAAATTGTCGGCGTTGCGATATTCTGTTTCTTTCTCGTAGTCAAGGTCATTTTTAGGTAACCGGTATTAAAACGGTAACCTAAATAAAGGTAACATATTTTTTCTTCTTGGGGTTACCCAGATAGCGGTTACCTTAATCGTAGAGGTAACCGAAATTCTTCGATACCGGTACCGTAATTTATACAGGTTTTCGGTCCCTGTTCTGAACCCCCTGCGTTGAAAACTTCGTTGATAATTTAAAAAAAAAATACTGTTCCATACATTTTGACCGCGTAGGTATTAACACTTCTATAAAACAGTTGATTTATTTTTTGATAACCGACAAATAATTTTCTACGCTAGGTAGTCTAGACTCATGTGCTGAATCCATGGTAATAAGGACGAGTGTCGATGTGACTGTGTATAAGTAAAAAATGCCGGTCGCCGCGCGCCGATAGAAACAAAAAACTTTTATTCGTGAAGACCTATTTTTCCGATGATGTCTGATGACTTAGGACTTACAGCAGTAATAATATCCTCAGTATTAAGAGCGATGTGCTGCACGCCAGCTCCTCCGTGGTACTCCACATACTCTTGGATCTGGCTCTTTCTCTTGCCGGCTGCTGGCTCATTGATTGGCATCTTAACTGTTTCTTCGTAGTTCGCCATCACTATGGAGCGGAGCGCTGAGTACTCGGTGCAGACTTGCTTGTCGTCTACTGACCAGAACCTTGAAAATAAGAGAGTAAGTTGGTACTCTTTGTAAATCAAACAGTTTGCTTCGTCGCGATCAAAACGTACAGCCCGCTTGAAACTTTATGGTGGATCGGAACATGACGCGAATCGCAGCGCAGTAACAAATTCACGTGATAATGTGGGTGAGGGGCAGCGGGATTGTCTGAAAGGGTTACCGCTGCCCCGGAACATAAAGGGCTAAGGAAGGAACACGGGTGGGTTTTAGTCAGTAAGAGTCTGACACCCTTCTGCTACACCCAGAGCGGATAAGGGGTCATTTGATGATTTCCCACCCTCAAAAAAAAAATGTCAGTGGGGGTGAGGGGTGCGGTACTGAGCAGCGAATAGCGCACTTCAGAGCGACGATAAAGTTTGAATCGGGCTGAAACCATGTGTAGCTTACAAGCTTCCAACATGAGAAAGGTTTGTCACACTGGTTTTCGCAGGAAGTACCCACTTCTGTATGGACTATTCGCGTATAGGATTCACCTACACGACATTAAAAACCTGATGATTATTCACGAGTAATTATTTCAACATTCAAATCCATTTTAAAGTTTCGCTCCAATTCACTCCTGCATCCCTTTTCACCCCATTTGTAGGAATATCTATTTTATAGTTGTGATACTATGTTAGTTGAGTTACAATCAAGCAAGATTATTTGAACTATAGATAATTCACTATTTAGTTGGTGCAAGAATCTGCGGGGCAAATGCGTAATACAATATCAATGGGAATCGGTTTCATTTTGACAGTTCAACATGCATTGCGTTAATTACGTGTTGAGCAAACAAACTTTTCGAACTTATGAAGCAATGGATTAGCAATTTGCTTCAAAATGTTTCAGATACCGGTTTATAGCGTGTTACGCAATTAGGGTGCTGGATAGATTGTAAACTTTCTTACCTATGGAACTGTAGACACCTTTCATACCAGGAGGCAGCTACCTCCATACCACCATCAGGCTGGTTGCCAACCACGTGGTCTATGAAGTTGATCTCCACTTTCGGCCTTATAAAGAAAAAGAAAAATTAAAACATTGAAATACGTCCAAGCCTCTTTGGCTTGAGAGTACTGACTCGTCCAGTATGTTTACTTACAGGAATTTGTTGATGGGATCACTAGCTAACAGCTGATAACCAGGCAGGAAATGTCCCCGATATTTGGATCTGTCCACTAATGTGTGAGTATTGTCTCCGTACTGTGGACGAAACAAAATAAACCAAGTTGCATTAAAAAACCTCAACTGGGCAGTCGGTAGATTATTTAGATTCTAAGCAATGGACACAAATACAGCCTCCTATCAGCAACTGATAAATTTTGTATTGGAGAACCAGATAACAATGGCCACGATTATGTTGTTCACAAACTAAACTAAATTTAAGTCTAGTGCATCTTTTTCTTTTTAGTTCATTAAGAAAAGGACAGAAGATAAATAATAGTTTAGTCCTGTCAAATTAGTCAGCACCTGACGTAAATTGACGTATTTTTAGTAGCCAATTGTTTAATCACGTTTAAACTTGTCTAAGGATTATCTAATTTGACAGGACTAAACTAATATTTTACCTTCTGTCCTTTTCGTAGTGAAATAGAAAGAAAAAGATGCACTGAACTTAAATTTAGTTTAGTTTGTGAACAACAGAATCGGGGCCACTGTCTAATTTTGAAATCGAACCACGGATTCCACGCTCAGCAGTGCTACCATAAAAGTATTGAGGTAGTAATTATAAAATTAGTATTAAATTAAACATCTTGTTTCAGGTTTCAAATAGGTACTTAAAACCTATTTTGGGTGCCAATTATAACCTTGTAGTGTGAATAATGATACCACCTTAAACAATTACATTCGGGTACCTACTTTCTTTTGTTTAAGTAGCAATTAGCGATAATGATTTGAATTCAATTATTATTTATTACTAAGAAGATAGGAACACGTTTTGTATTTAATTAAACATCCTTTTTTAGGTTTTAAACATTAATTATTTGTACTGTTCTATTATTTTATACTAGCGGCCCGTCCCGGCTTCGTACGGGTGGAAAAAAAGCCTATATTAATCAGTGATAATGTAGCATTCAAATGGTGAAAGAATTTTTAAAATCGGTGTAGTACTTTTTGAGCCAATTCGTTACAAACATACATACAAATCTTTCCTCTGTATAATGTTAGTATAGATGTTGGAAAAAAGAAGCTGTTTACCGTCTTAATAGTAGCCAGCCTAACAACGCCATACTCGTCTTCCTCTTGCCACAAGTCCTTGATGACCACAGCACCCTGTTTCCTGGCGTACTCCAGAATGAAGTCGAGGTTCTCCACTTGGAAGGCGACGTCCTTTACGAAGTCGCCGTGGTAAGCCACTTCGTTGGCTAAGTCGGTTTCTTCGGGCTGGTATTGAGCTTCGAAGACGAATATGATCTGTAGGAAGAAAGGATAAATATTATAGTATTCACATAGTAAGTAGTGGTACACGATTTGTATGAAACCACAACGTAAAAAAATATAGAGGGTGTCCGGTAATTAATGGATTGCCTCTTGAGGGGGTCATTATATTATTATGAACAACTTTTACTACGGGACCAAACATGGATTCGCGAAAAAAAACAATTTTCAAAATGTAGAAAACTGCAGATTCTTTTTTCGCGATTTCAGGTTTAGCCTATAACCAGCGGACGATCAAGACGCTCCCAACGATACCTCATTTGTCAAATCATGACAAGTAGTTTAGAAGTTATGAGGCAACAGATGAACATACATACTTAACGGTCAAAATCATAACCCTCCTTTTTGCTTCGCCGTGTCGGGTAAAAACAAACTATCAACTTCTAAGGTTATTTTTTTTTAACATTTGAATTTTTTTATTGTCTACCCAATAAAAATAGATCCGAATCTCAATTCTACTTTTAAACTTGATCTCGTCGATTGGAAAAATTCCACTTTACTCCAGAAGTGCAGACTCAGCCCTTTCCCATAGAAAGTACCTACCCTGTCTTAACGTTGTAAAGTTGTTTGATTCGCTTTTTTAATATGAATCGACAAGTTTCACACTAGGTAGGTACGTGCATTTTTTTTTTTGAGATGCCGGTTTTTTTTTCTCACACGTGTCTCCATATCGCCATCTGACATTGTCAGAATTCTCGACATCTATATCTACACTTATAATAAATCTGTAGAGAGGTCAATTCTGTACATGAAATATATTTCCAAAATAACTATCAGTGGGTGATTAGTGATCGTTACTGACGCCAAAAATGCAATCAGTAAAATTTTTGTCTGTCTGTCTGTCTGTCTGTCTGTATGTTCGTTATAGAAACAAAAACCACTCGACGGATTTCAACGAAACTTGGTACAATTGTTCTTCATACTCCTGGGCAGGTTATAGTATACTTTTCATCACGCTACGATCAATAGGAGCAGAGCAATGAAGGGAAATGTTGGGAAAACAGGATTTCTTTTTAGGTGAAGAAGTAATAGGTTAGTAGTAGTTAGTTAGTAGTAGGTAAGTTTTGGTTAATTGATGTTCAGTTTTTTTTAATATTAAGTAGGTAGGTAAAAGCGTAGGTACTTTTATTAATTATAGGTATAGGTATTATTAATTATAGTAGTTATAGGTATTTAGTTTTAAGTGAAGTAGGTTTTATTATATATTATTTTATATATTAGACGTAGTTATATATTTTTAGTTATTCAAGCCCCAAGCGGACGCCGGCGTCCGCCCGCTATTGTCTTGAAAAACGCGTTGAATGAGAAATACGCGTTCTCAAGAATCGGCAGAAGAAAGAGCACATCGGTTAAACTCTATGAGAGTTAGTGCCTCAATTTCCGGAAGTCATTATTCCACGCGGACGAAGTCGCTGGCAAAAGCTAGTCTATATCTTCTATATATACTACATATAATAAAATTGTAGAAAAGTGGTGTCTGTACAATGGAAATATATAAAAAAAAAGTAGCAGGGGTTGTTATTATATCGATGCCGAACCCGAAATTGTAATTAAATTTTTTTTTGTCGGTTTTTCTGTTTGTCTGTTTGTCTGTGTGTTTGTGCACGCTAATCTTCGGAACTACTGGACGGATTTGAATGATTTTTTTTTTTGTTGTATAGGTATTAAGTCTGGGCAACATATAGGCTATAATTTATTTTGGAAAATGGAACACCTGATGCAGAACCGCAACAGATCAGCTAAAGTATAAGAGATACAAAAATGGCACCATAGCAAAAATTGTTTCACGTGATGAGCATTTTCTGCTGAGAGAATAAATTTTAAGATCTGGAACACCTGATGTGGAACTCCAAGAGCCCAGCTACACTATAACATATATAGGAATGACGATTTAGCAAAAGTTGTTCAATCTGATGAGCACTCTCTGTTGACTTATAAAAATCGAAGATCTGGAACACCTGTTGGGGAACTCCAAGAGCCCAGCTACACCATAACATATATAGGAATGACGTTTTAGCAAAAGTTTTTCAATCTGATGAGCACTCTCTGTTGACTTATAAAAATCAAAGATCTGGAACACCTGTTGTGGAACTCCAAGAGCCCAGCTATACCATAACACATATAGGGATGACGTCTTAGCAAAAGCTGTTCGGTCTGATGGGCATTTCCTGTTGATTTATAAAAATCGAAGATCAGAAACATCTGATGTGGAAATCAAAGCTATCGAGTACCTCCACGCGGTGAAGGCGGTAACAGTTTAGGACTGATTTTCGATGACGATGGTATATCATTGAAAATTTGACTCTACTGGCCAACACTCGCATTTATTTTTTTATTTTATCGAATAAATATGCCTTCGGGCTTATGTTATTTGAGTGTTTAATTTTCTTTGCCATTTATCTTCGTGACACGGTAGCCTTCCCGGTAACACAGGGGAGCAATCACTTAGATTTTAATTGATCAGGTATGTTCACAATAAAACTATAACCATGGCTAGAAAGAGGTCAAATCTTTCCCAATGTTCCAAAGGAGCTAAAAGATTGAGGATCATAAGATCCCAAGAATCTACCGAAGAGCGTCAGGAGAGACTTGATGCTGTTCGAGAACATCAGGCTGCAACTCGCTCCGTGGAAACCTCTTCGGATCGCGAAGCTCGCCTGCGTTCTCAGCGTATCTACGCATCGACTTCTAGGTCTCTAGAGATAAGTGGGGAACGTGAAGCGCGACTGACCGCTGATCGTGAACGTCACGCATTGTCTCGCGAGTCGGAGACGTTCACGGATAGAGAATTGCGCTTGAGTTCTCAGCGTATCTATGCATCTGCTTCGAGGTCTCTACAGACAAGTGCGGAACGTGATGCGCGACTGTCCGCTGATCGTGAGCGACATGCATTGTCTCGCGAATCGGAAACGTTTACCGATACAGAATCACGCTTGAGTTCTCAGCGTATTCGCACATCTACTAACAGGTCTTTTGAAACGAGTGATGAACGTGATGTGCGACTAACTGGTGATTGAGATTATCATACATTGTCCCGAACACGCACACAACAAAATATTCATAATCAGTTAGAAAGTGAGAGAGAAAGAATTGCTGGAGTACGGCATGAAGAGACAGAAGAAGAGCGCAACGAACGTCTGAATTCTGATGGACTTCGACATTCTCTGAACAGAATGTCGATATCATAATGCTGATGCGAAATTGAACTCCGCCAAAACCATGCAAAGGAACCCGTCTTTTATTGTCAACGCTTTACAACGTAATATAATTGTTGCTACAATCCTCACTGGGTATGGTGCCGGTGAGACTCTGTTCATACCGCGCATACCACTCATCCCCAACAATTTCCCCTTTCAATTTAAGCGCACACAGTTCCCTGTGACTACATGTTTTGCCATGACAATTATAGATAAGTCACAAGGGCAGACGCTTAAAGCCGCTGGTGTTCACCTGACAACCGTCTGTTTTTCTCATGGCCAACTTTATGTTGCTTTTTCAAGGGTCAGCAACGCTTCCGGTCTTTATATATTAGCTCCTGAAGGAAAAACCCCAAATATAGTTTATAAAGAAATTTTTTTAAAGTTATTTGTAATATTATTGATAATTCAGTGTACCCTTGGGATCCGCTGCGGAATTACGGGAAAAAAAGTTTTTTTGTTTTATAGGTATTAAGTCTGGGCAATATATAGGCTATAATTTATTTTGGAAAATGGAACACCTGATGCAGAGCCGCAACAGACCAGCTAAAGTATAAGAGATATAAAAATGGTGCCATACCAGAAATTATTCCACGTGAAGAGCATTTTTTGCTGTGAGAATAAATTTGAAGATCTGGAACACCTTTTGTGGAACTCCAAAGCCCAGCGACACTATAACATAGGTATATAGGAAGGAATGACGTCTTAGCAAAAGTTGTTAAGTCTGATGGGCATTTCCTGTTGACTTACAAAAATGAAAGATCTGGAACGTCTCGAATCGTCTCGCGCATCCCGTTGTTTTCCCGTCCCCGGGCTCTTAGAATTCGACATCAGACGTTTCAGATCTTCGATTTTGACGATCCCGTTGTCGCTGGCATAAGCAACAGGTTCCGCGTACGAAGTCGCGGGCAGAAGCTAGTCTTAAATAAAAATAGAACCGAACAGTTATTTTTACAGGCAAGTGTCTACGCCCTATCTACCCGATTAAAGCCTTTAAACGACGCAAATAATATAGAGAACACAATAAGATATTATCTTTAAGCCTGTAACCAGTATTTCGCACTAATAAATGCTGATAGAGGCTCGTCTAATCATAATACCGGTTTACCTTATTCATTCTGACGGCGTAAGAAGCTGTTTTTCTTGAACCTGTCTCTAAGCCGCTGTAAGCCAGAGGTTCGAAGCCGAATCTTGTTACATAGTAGCTGGCAGCCTGTGATATAATCGAGAAATAATTAAAAACAATTAAAAAATAAAAACTATAGCACCAAAAAATATATATATAACTGCAAAATCGATCAAAACGAGCGATCGACAGAATATTATTCCCTAATCACTGATTTAATAAATTAATTAGTAGTTAAACATACAAAACCAAGAAGCCTATGAAATCCTCCTTATACATCATCATTAGTATTTAGTGTGTGTATTTATTGTATTAGGTAAATGGTACACCACAGACTAGCCTCAGTATTGTCTCTCCTTCCCCTTTTTAACCCATCAAAAGGCTGTCTTTAAAATATCGCTCTCAACTATCATATAAGACCACCCATTGTGTCACCCTTTGTAAAATTTCTGCAATTTATATTCTAATAATTACTGTGGTCCTGGTAGGTCCAATTAGAAAAGGAAACTTAAAATAAAAAATAGGAGAAAACTCACCTGTTTAGCGTTCGAGACCCAGAATGTGAGATGATCGAAAGCTAGAAACCGCCCAGCTTCAGGCTTTCTACCCTTGTCTGTGTAGGAAGTCTGAAACAGAAATATTTTTATAATAATTGTGAAGTGTAAAAGCAATTCCACTATAAGGGGCACTTAATCTCTTTTAATAAAGGTAACGTACTAGCTGAAAAGTTATTAGAACTCGAAAGTTTAAGGGCATCAAAATTCGTAAAACATCTCGTCCTACGACAAAAATCAGTTGATCCGTTCATCCACCCCAAAAAATCCACCCTGAGGTGGATATGCAAAATCACAAGTCATCCACCCTACGCTTAGTTGGATAAACGGAATTTATAGGCTTAGGGTGGATTTTCGGACATAGCACGTTTCCGCGGACCCACCTGGCACCTCGACACCGATGCCTTGTATTTTTTGGGGTGGATAAACGGAGTAATCCACAAACATTTTATGCTTAGTAGTGGATTAGGATAGGCTAAGTTTAAATTCGAAGTCGTGTTTTAAATTCGATAAAAAGTTTTAATCTAAAGTTATGCAAACTAGACTACTTACCATTGTAGCTCCTCAAAACAAATAATATAACAAAGAAGAAAAAGTAAATAACACTAGAATGTGAGTGTACTTGTATCAAGCACTGTATTTAAACTAAAACGTAGCAGAACCAACCGGTGCTTTTATTGAAACGAGAAAATATTGACTCCATAATGTAGTTTTACAAGAAAACAAGAAAAAAGTAAGGCTGTGTTTACAAGAGGTAACATATTTTCATTAACGTCTATTCGAGGAGACCGTGAGATAGTATGATTCAGAAAAGTCTAGTGTTCGAGAAGGGTTAGGGCGGTCCCGCACTACTCGTACATCCGATCCGCATCCGAGAAATGTCCGAAGTGACCGTAGTCATATTTTTACGAGGAGTTGCGCACTACATCCGAATTCTATCAGTCATAATTTAGAACATTCCCAATTCGGATTAAAGTCGGATATTTAATTCGTATTCGGATCGGATGTAGTGCGGATCGGAACCGCTCTTGTTTCTATTTTTATTTATTTTTTTCTTATTTTTCTTTTTATTTTTTTAAGTAGATTAGGGATTTGTAACATGAAATGTAACACACATTGAAAAGAATTCGCCTAGACGTTGTGTTACAACATTAATAGCGTTTTAGTGAGATCCTTGAGCGGTGAGCCTGAATTCATGAATCGAAGAAACCTCTGACTTTTAGGTAGAGAGTGCGTAGCTTTTTAAAACGCTGGTGTTTTTACCTCTTTGTGCTAGTTAATAGAAGACCGATTTCTCTTAGTAGTTGTTATAGTTGGAAAACTGTTAGGTTGACCCCAGACTTTTCGTCACCACTTTATCAGTTAGTGGTGACGAAGTTCAGGTCATTTATAATCATTACCTGCTTAATACAAGGTCGGAAGAGTCATCTTATAGGAGTCTCATTTGGTCACAGGGCTAAATACCTTCCTGCTACCTAAAGAAGAAGAGAAGATTGAAGTCCTCCAACAAACTCCCTAAGATGCTTTCCCAAGATTGAGTTCAGACGGCCAGCACTGCCAGCACATCAAGCTACTACAATCTGTCTGTCTTTAATAGATTTTCGTCTTTATCGCTGAAGTATAAGGTTCAAAGTTGATTGGGAAAATTTGACAGTGTCGGGTAGCTTGATGTGCTGGCGTCTCTGTAGGTACATCGAAGTTAATGTCCTCGGTGTGAACAAGAGCCAACCTTACGTTACCGACGTACCTACGCGTTGTCGCAGTCTCCAACTTGACGCTGGCGAGCCTCCGTCGGACAGTGTTACTACCGAAATGTTATTGTAGACAAAATTCGATGATCTAAAGATACCCACTCCTTACTAGCCTCCTTTAAAAGAACGCAACCTATTTTATTATTACTTATAAATATTTATTTGCATTTTTTATTTATAACACTGTGTCAGGAATTGAGGATATAAATGGTATTTGAATTACAGTTCAATATATGATACAAAAAGTAGATTCAGTATTAGGTGGAATGAAATCACAAATAAAATATTAATTATAACTCTTTCTGAAATTATGTTAATAATTTGAAATATTACCTAACGTCACACATAAGTACCTAAGTAAATTTTTATTTGTTTAAACATGGTGTACATGATACATTGCATGCGGGATAATAATAAGACCGGCCGGGATAACTGGCTGTTTATACAGTTTATACAGTATGGTAAGTAAGTAAGAGATCGGGGGACGCTCCCGAAGCTGATTTTTTTTCATATTTCTGAGTTATTTTTTTTTAGAGTTACCTAATTCAATTACCTAGTGTGGTATAGTACCTAATTTTAGGTGCATCGTCTTCACATATTATTATATAATAATGAATGTCATAAAAAATATTGTAAAACATTATAAAAGAGTAACGGTGGAGTTTCTTGTCCATTCTTCTCCTTATGAAAACTACCTTTTGGAAGGGGCGCCTAGAATCAATTCTATTTTGACGTTCAAAAGTGCCTTTTATTTGCCTATTTGAAATAAATGTTTTGATTTTGACTTTAAGTTTTTCATCTTCATGAGTATAAGCTACTAAACCTTGTGTCCTCTTTTTACCTCCCACCAAGCACTAATAGGTACCTACGGTAAGAGTGACGGGATGTGCATTATTAAAGGCAACTGCGTAACAGATAAAATAGTTATGACGTTATTTGTTTACAAAACAACAAACAGGGACCTTGTTCCCTTAGGGTCAGCGCAGACAGAAAGGAGCGCAGCGGAGAGGATTTTATTAAGGCACTCGAAAATCAACTTTAAAATTATTGAAATAAAAGCGCGCGTGCCTTCCCGCGTATCCTCGATGATGCGCGAGCATTTTTTGACAGGTTCAAGCATATATGCACTTTATTTCAAGAATTTTAAAGTTGATTTTCGAGTGCCTTAATAAAATCCTCTCCGCTGCGCTCCTCTCTGTTTGCGCTGACCCTTACGGCATACCATAGGTACCTCACAAAGTAACAACAAAACATATTGCTATACTTACAATTACTTACTATTTTGTCCACAAGTTAAGCCCACTGCGCAAATCACACGATAAACAAAATGCAAATGTGATTGGATATAGAGAACTGGATTTCGAAGCAAGTTAAGCACAGAGGCGGGGTGAAGCGTCATCACTTCACGAGTAGCCTAGTCACCTACTGAGACAGAGGAGCTTACCGTTGTCCTAATAAGTTAAATGATAGGAATAATGTAGATTTTCTTTGGAAAACGCATTGTTTTGGTATACGGGGTGATCTGTTGAAGGGGGATTTTCCGGGCTACCTACTTATATGGAAATTGGTTGACCACCAGAAATAATTAAACTATAAATTCCAGTCGATACACAAATTTACGATTTATTAAAGTAAAATTTAGTATTTTCTGTTGTAGAAAACTTGAATAGGAGCGTTCCAATAAATAACCTTACGCGAAAGTAGCTTTACATGCAAGTGTTTTAGGCAAAACTTGCAATTGCTAAGTTAGACCAAAAGAAGGGCACGTGTAAGGAGGAGGTTCTCAATTTGGATGTTTATATATTTTTTAAGTTGTTCAGTGATACCTTGATTGTTACTCTAGGAACCAGAAGCAATTTAGTTATATTCGGTTAAAAAGCTAAGGCCTTAACCAGATTGAGAATAATAAAAAATAAAACTACCACTTATTTTACTGTTACCGTGTCTTAGGCAGCATCCATAACAGAAGTACTTTACAATCTTTCCCACATACAGTTACTTAACAAAACATATATAGCGCGAACAGCGACTTAATATATCTGTAGAATATAATTTTCTACGGCAGCAGTCTCTACCCCACGTTACGTTAGTAGCGGTCGGAGTCCGGTACGGGTCGGTCGGCCATTTTACATATTAGCCACTCATTCTATATTACAAAATGTTGTGCAATCGATTTTATTTTATGATTCTAGAATTTTCCATGACATTCTAAAAGTAGAAAAATATAAAAATAAATTGTGGCGAAGATTGGAAAGGGTTTGTTCCTATGTGCGTCATGTGCGGTTGCCACGCGGTTGCGCATAATGTTGTCTGAAAAGTTTGCAATTAGAAAGATGCCTAATTTTTCTCACTGTATCACACAATACTCAATTATTGAGAATAAATTAAAATCTGTGGAGCCTAATTGTGTAACATATTTTCAAATCATAATCCATTGCTTCATAGGTTTGAAAAATTCATTCGGTCAATAACGTAGTTAGCGCAATGAACGTAACTGAACTGTCAAAATGAAAGGAATTGCGATAGATTGGCATTTTATGTGTTACACAATTACCACACAGATCTATTTAATAATACCTCACAGCTGCACATAGTAGGGCACGCCACGATAGTGGCGGTAAGACCCCTCTTTGAGGAGTGGCTAGAGAGGCGCCACGGCGCCCTCACCTACCGCCTGACGCAGGTCCTCACCGGACACGGGTGTTTCGGGAGGTTCCTGCACATTATCGGGCGGGAGGATACGCCCGGGTGTCACCACTGCGAGGGTCGCCCGGAGGACACGGTGGAGCATACGGTGGCGGTATGCCCCAATTGGGCGGAGCACAGCCGTGTTCTCGCAGAGGCGATCGGCGGCGGCGGCGACCTCTCGCGCCCGGCCCTGGTTCAAGCCATGGTCCGGGGCGAGAGGGAGTGGGAGGCAGTCACCTCCTTCTGCGAAGCAGTCATGCTAGCGAAGGAGGTGGCGGGACGGCTGAGGGAGAGGGCCTCACGTCCCAGCCGCCGCGGGAGACGCCCCGGGCGTCGGGAGCCGCGAGACGACTCCCGGCCACCGTAGGCGCGGGCCTGCGGGCGGAGAGTAATGGGTAACTCTCCGTCCGATCAGGACCAGGCCCGTGCCGGACGGCGCGTACGTGTTCCACGCGCGCCTCAAAGAGATGTCAGCATAAAAGAAGGGGCCCGAAAGGGCCGAAGCCTGCCGGGGCAGCGGGATTGTCCGAAAGGGTTACCGCTACCCCGGAACACAAAGGGCTAAGGAAGGAACACGGGTGGGTTTTAGTCAGTAAGAGTCTGACACTCCCTTCTGCTCCACCCAGAGCGGGAGGGGTCATTGGATGATTTCCCATCCACAAAAAAAAAAAAAAGCTGCACATAGTTTACTATTAATTTAGGCCAAAACACCTTCCCTTTCAGTGCAAAGAAAGTTCATCGATGTTGATCTCGAATAAAATCATAAATATATTATATCGGTCTCTACGGCTTCGCATAAGATGTTGAATTAAATAAAACTCTTGTGTCTTCATATCGAATAAGTTTATTTAAGAAAACTAGAAAACGTATATTTAATTTGTAGAAAATAAAATAAGAATGGAACTGGAATTTTAATGCAAAAAGGATACAAGAAAATTATTATCATTATTCTATTTTCGTTTCCTGCTTATCTAGTCATTATTTTATTTAGGGCTTAAAATTGACATTTAGTTATCACCTTTCACAAATAAAAAAAATAAAGAAACAGGTACAATAAATGGTACCTCAAAACAAAACTTTAAATATCAAGCTGCATCATTCTTCTTCGCTTCTTTAGAGTGGTCATTCTTAATTGCCTTGCTCTCCAGCAGTTCAATTGCTTCGAACACCCACTTGTAATTCATGGCACCGAAACCCTGAAATGCAACAAAATATTTTATTAGAAACTTCTGAAATTGCGAGGGGCCCGTGGCTAAATAATAAAAGCCGCACAGGTCGATCGATCAGGGTAAGCTACGCTTGCCGCGGTTGGTCTGTGGATGGGTGACCATCTTTACATATCGAGACCCTCCGTGCCTCGGAAAGCACGTTAAGCCGTTGGTGGTGGATCTTTAACAGTCGTTACGGGTAGTCAGAAGCCCGAAAGTCTGACAACTAGTCTTACCAAGGGGTATCGTATTACCTAGTAAATGGGTTATGGAGGTCAGATAGGCAGTCGCTCCATGTAAAATTACTGGTATTCAGCTGCCTCCGGTTAGACTGGAAGCCGACCCCAACATAGTTGGGAAAAGGCTAGGCAGATGAAATTTCTAAAATTGGACTTGCTTGAATATGCGACAACTTTTGTTCCAACATATTCTTAACCCCTCAATGCCAGGGTTAATAGTTGCAATTTCCTTGACGTTGGTTATAGTGTACTGTTGCTAATGTCGTAGAATTCGTTTTGTCTTATGTGCAGTTTAAACTGAAATTGGGTAAACCAAAACATTCAGCCTCAAACCACACATTATGATAACATGAATCAATTTAATTATGTAGGTATCTACCTAAGTTATGTTGTAACTTGTAAGCGAAAAATGTACATCAGACACCAAAATTATTTAGAGTTAAGTAAGCAGGTAAGGCAGCCCAATTGAGCCACTTTTTGTGATCCATGCTGTGCACAATAGATAACTCTTGAAAAAGGATTGTTCAGTCAGTAAGAGTCTGACACTCCCTCCTGCTCCACCCTGAGCGGGAGGGGTCATTTGATGATTTCCCATCCACCAAAAAACATTGTTTAGGTACCGCCTGCATTGTGCGCCTAGCTACTACTTAATTCATTTGTTGACTACAAGGTTACAAAATTACAAACCCTATGATTCCTTCTCTGAATTATTTCAATGAACAGCGTCGGTCGCGCCTGCAGGTGCTTAGTGAAACCCTGCAGCATATAACCTCGTTCGTCGAAGTCGATCAGAATGGAACCCTCCTGCAACGCTTCAATGCTCTCGGCGACTTTGACTGAGCTGTGCTTCAGTTTCTCTCTGATCAAGTCGTAGTACGTCGGGGGCACTCCCAGTATGTCGGCGCCACGGGCTTTTAGGTTTCTCATCTGTGGGGTTACAATAAATATTGTTAGACGCCTTGAGCCATCCTTGAGCACAAGGATAGTCCACGAAATTCAATACTCAATATCTTTATTGCTTTACCATAATGTGTTCTTAGGTGGTAGCTATATAATTTGGATCATTATAGAATACACACCCTCACACTACACAAACACCACACCTCTAACATACAAACCTTCACGCTAAGAGGCGAATTAGGGTATTAGTTACTAAATTAATATCTTGTCTCAACAAAATTCTTCTATACGTGTCCTTATTTAAGTTCTTTGCTATGTTATACCTTATTTCGTGGGGTGAGGACCTGGTGATCTGTAATACAGGTTTATGCCTATAATAGACACCAGCTCCGCACACACACTTGACTGAAATTGTTTCTGTTCTTGTTATGCTAGTTAATTTTTATCGTTTATGTCTTGTTTTTGTGGGAGAAATAAAGACATTATAGACCCTGTAGGGCACAGCAAAAGGGTAGGAGACAGGAAGCCGTGTTTTAGGATCATATATAATTAGTTGTTTTGTGGAAGCACGTTTTAGATTACGTCAGAGTCAGGCGATCGCTAATAATATACCTACTAACATTACGCCTACCTATTATTTATGTATTACCTGCAAAAAGTATTTAAATATTATGGATTATTTTTATATGAGTACCTATCTGTACCTACATAATTATGTTTATTAATTTATATAAATTGTTTTTTTTTAAATAATTATTATTTAATTTATTATTGTTGCTATTTTATTTTATTTTTATTTTTGTTAAGTATACCATTTATTAATTATATTATGTTTTTATATTATTTATTCAATTCTTCATACGTTGCAATTTGCAGGTCAGTGTCAGGGCGACGTAACAAGTAGATATGTATTTACAGACTTATAATCATTAAAATCATCATTACATCCCTCTAAGTTTAAAGTTCGCTGTCTAACATAGGGCACCCCCCCCCCCCCTCCGTAGTCAACGTTATTGCTTTTGTACGGTGTGTGTAACATAGTGAAAGTGAGAATCAGTCATCATCACTTAGGCAATATCTAGGTAGTTAATAGGTTGTATCCTGCCGGTATATTGAGAATTTATAAAATTCTACGGCCGCCCGCGCCATAGGATATTTCTATTAGGAATTTCGGTTAATACCAAATGTATAGACTTGCCCTCATTACCCTTATTGCCTTACATACAGATGATCATACCTAATTGGCGAAATATTGATGTGCTACACACCGTTGACAAGATAATGCTATTAAAGTATAAACGAATATTGAATCGACATATAACATAAGTGCTAGCTCTAACATAATTTCAGAAGACTAATAAGCTAAACTTTTTGAAGCTCCAGCCTTCAGCCGACAGGGTCCATATTGGTCTCATTAAAGTTTTAAGTTACCACCTAAGTACACATTGTGGAATTCAAATAAAGTATTGAGTCAACTCAAAATAGGAAGGAGTACTTACTGTTATATTATGTTAGGGGCACAAATAAAAAAGTCAACTCACTGTAGCAACAATATCATCAGTGTATAGAGCAATATGCTCAACTCCTGAGGCTCCGAGATTCTTCACGAATTCAGTGGCTTTGCTTGTCCTCAACCCTTTTGCTGGTTCATTCATGGACAGCTGAAAAATCCATACAGAATTACAGACATTGTAACAATTATTACTATAGATTAATGCAATTAAGCAGGGATATCTGCTTTTAAGAAACAACAGCCGTACTTGATGGTGAATCATTTCGCTTACAAAAGTATGCTCATACTCAACACCACCACAGTCCACAGGGTGTACGACGTCAGTACTTCGGTTAGAGTACTTTTATAAGGACTTATGTGGGCCGATCCCGGCGGCACTGCAATGCCGGGCCGACCCGCGACGGGAGTGGAGCGAGCCCCGAACATCCCGTCAGCTTACAAAAATCAGTTTAATATACTGGTCCCTCAATGAGGGAACTTTCAGATATTAAGCTGAAAAGAACAGATACTACACTTTGATCTTAGCCAAAAGGCCGAGAAGCGATACCATATACTCGGAAACCGGGGAGGGTCATTCAATCGCGGAGAATCTTGACACCGCGATTCAGAAATTCGCGTCATCAGCGCAACGCCATCTATCCGTCACGTGTGGTACTACTATCTTAGGTGTCTCCCCTTCACATTCAATGAAAAAACACATACTCACGAGAACGTTTTCATCCCTGTTGATTACCGATGCGGACTTTATGCAGGAATACTTAGTAATATCATGTTTGTAGTCAACACACCAGAATCTGGTAATGAAAAAAAAAATTTTAAAACAAACCAGGCAATGACCTATTGCAAAGTGTGATGATCTTAAATGGGTATGCTAACTGTAATGGTAATCAGAATCACATACCTATATGGACCATTTCATAGCATGTTATGTTTTTTCTATTCTCACCTGTGCATATTCAGATTTTTTTCATACCAAGTCCAGGAATCCTCAAGTGTTCCATCAGCCATGTTGCCTTCTACATGGTCTATGAACATCAGATTAGTTGCGGGTCTGGAAATACAAAGCAGTACAGTGATAGAACCCATAACTATGCTAAAAAGTCATTACCTAGACAATTTTATAGGTACTTTTAGCGATAAAAGGAAAAAAATGCAGTCCATATCAGTGACTTTTGCGTTATTGAGAAACGCGCCATCTAGTTTTGACTTTTGCAAATGGTGAATGAATGGATTGGTCCATGAACCATATTGCCCTTACAATCGCCTGACGACCCCTTATTCATAATGTTCTTCACGTTTTGAAAAGGCAGTAGTATAAGAGGGTTAAAAATATCAAGTGGCCAATTGTGTTTTAATTTGCGTTCTTTGTTGTTTCATTAGTTATAATTTTATAATATCCTTTCTTTCTTTTTTTTATATTTTGAACTGTAATTAGGTATGTGATAGGTGAAATTGTCCTTACCACCTAAAATAAGTACCTCCTTACCATACAGTAAAAAATATTATGAAAATGCTAAAGTTTATTACTTAATGCTTGAATTGTTATTGACAAAAATTAAAAAAAAAAGTTCTGTATGTACTTACCTACTTACTTATTGCAATGCATTGTTTATTGCAATGCTAAATTAATTATAAAACAGCAAAAAATTACTTAATAATTATTTTATTAAAATACTTAATAATAATATGTCAGGCAATAATTCGGTATCTATACTTACAATGATTTGTTTAAGATATCGTCTTCCAAAGGTTCATATCCCGGCAACAATGTTCCTTTATACTTGCTTCGGTCAATGAGCGTGTGTGTGTTGTCTCCATACTGAAACACAATCTTTTATTGAATTAAACTGAACGTACCTAACATTATTTATTTATTAAGTAGAACAAAGGCCACAAAAATGTAATAAACCCAATAGATTAAACTTTTTCTAGTTGCAGCTAATTCTTTACTATTAACTATTGCGTAAAGAACTCGTAAGAATCAGAATCACAAATCGTTCAGAGCATTGGCTTTGAACTATTTGTTAAGATGATTGTGAAAGATGTCGGAAAAAATCATGCCGACTGGGAGTTTAACTTTCCGCAGGAATCACTCCGTCCATTGATATAAACCATAGAAATATTAAAAAAAAACTTCTCTCATAAATCTATGGTGAAAATCTTTTCGTTCTGACGGACAGGCAAACGCGGCGAGGGGACTTTGTTTTTTTTTTAATATACTAGCTGACCCGGCAAACTTCGTACCGCCTAATAGAAATGTATGAGAAAATGTATTAAGTACAGTCAGCAAAAGAGATAAGTATGCAGGGTCGTCGAATATAGTTGAAGTTTACTAAGAAACCGATTGATGTTTTCGACTGAAAATAAATTTGGTAAATGAACTGTTTTTTTTTCTATTAATCAAATCAAATTTAATTCGAAAACGTCAATTGGTTCCTTACTAAACTTCAACTATATTCGACGACCCTGCATACTTATCTCCTTTGCTGACTGTACCTTCATTATTATTTTCTTTCGTAATTTTTTCTATTCGGGGCATAGACAAATCCAACAAACCAGAGATCATAGAAATCGGTCCTGCTGTTCTCGATTTATAAATGGTGTAACTAACCCGACTTTTTTATAGTGATTTTTCAACTCTTACCGTCCTCAACACAGCGTATCTCACTACCCCAAGTTTGTCTGCCTCCTCGGTCACATCCTTGACGATCTCAGCTCTACCTTCCTTTGCCCTTCGGACCAGTTCGTCCAGGTCCTGTACTTCAAAAGCCACATCCTTCACGAAGTCGCCGTGAGCTATAATGTCCTTGGTTAATTCGCCTTCAGGAGTAGTGGGCGACTCGAATATTATTTTGATCTGTTTCAAAGGAGTTGAGGTACAAATTACTTTGAAAATTAAGCATATTATCGGCCGGTTTTTAGAATGAAAATCAACTCAAAAATTTGCTAAGAAATTGTCAAGCGCTGGTAAACTGCTGTGATTAATTTTATTGAAAGATTAAAAAACTGAGAAACTGAGCAAAGGCCGCATACTGTATTTTCCACAGAACAGATAAAAGAGGTTTAAGGGAGAAAACCTCTTTTATGTGTTCTGTGGTATTTCCGCCTTTTTCCGTCCAGACTTCCACAGCTGCCAACGCCAAGGACAAACTTTAATAAAGGAGAGTCCAGTCATCCCGTTGACTGAATTATCAACAGCCAATCGGATCACTTGACTTTTTATTAAAGTCACGTCGACAATTTTTTTTAAAACATTTTTTTTAAATCGTTTTATTGCATAATCTTGCTAACTTAGTCTAGGTTAGCAAGATTATGCAATAAAACGATTTTTGTAAAAAGTTTCCCTTACACTAGGTTTTGAAATGGGACAGCCGAATTTTCGTTCCAGAAACCGGAGGTGTAAGTAACTATAAGTTAGTAAAATAGATTTGAAGCGCATAAAGATTAAAACACACTTGAGTGAAAATACTCAAGTAGTCATGTAGGCATGTAGGTATGTTATCTACATCTTGGGCAGTCGGCACTGCTACCAAAACTGACTTATATTACATATTTTCAGAACTACATGAGCAGCAAGCAAGAGAAAGGTGGCAAGAAATCCTATATAGTCCAGTTACATCCAGAAATGGTATATTTACGTAGTCTTAAATATAAACACACAAATTCCCGTAAAAAACAAAACACATATGTACCTGGTTTAATTTCACAGCATAGGACTGTACCGGTCTTGTTTCCGTCGCTTCACGTACTGCCAAAGGCTTGAAGCCAAGTCGTGTTATGAAATAATTTGAAGCCTAGAAAGATTAAAATATCCTATCAATTATTATTATTTCTCTTCTCCCTCCATTCATTGATGATCAGCATTATAAAAGAACAAAATTCCATGCAACGGCTGACTTTAAAATCCATTGGCATCCTTTTTACCGACTTCACAAAAAGGAGGAGGTACTATGTTCGGATGTTTGTATGTTTTTTTTTGTATGTTTGTTCATCGAATACTCCGCCAATTTTATAGGTATGCTCCCGAGGTAGTCCCATTGTCATTAAATCGGAATCTGAAGAGGGAATCCCATGGAAATCGAGGGAAACCCTCAAATTTTGTAGGCACACGCACACCTATAGCGATTTGGGTATTTTTCATAGTAACTCGTGCATTTGCTCTCAGAAAGCATCATCCGGTGAAGTGGAACTTATGATGAAGACCACAGATGGCCATCGGAACTACTCAATAATAAATATTTCACGGGTTGCAATTCGATTAGGTACTTTAATATGGTTGCTAAGCACAATGCGTATCGTGAAGTGGAGCTGATGATGACTTCTCAATCAGATCCAGTTCTCCTGGTTTTTACAAGGAGAACTCTTCAACAATTAACGTCCCTGCATACTGCATCGGGAAAATCAATGTTTTGTAAAAGGTGATGAGCAGTTGAGATTAGGCTATTGTAACTTAGTTATGTTCCAAACTGGCCCACTAAAAAGTGAAAAATAAAAAACGTTTTTACAAAAAAAAAAAAAAACTACCGACTTCCAAAACAAAAAACACTACAAAGTGAAAAATAACTTTAATTTCGGAAGTCGGTGTCAATAAAATAAAATGCGGAACCAACGACACGGACTTCCGAAATTAAAGTTATTTTTCACTTTGTAGTGTTTTTTTGGAAGTCGGTTGTTTTTTTTGTAAAAAGTTTTTAATAACTAAACTCCTTGCTAGTAGGGTGCCAATCTTTCATAAGTGCTATCTGTTTCAAATAGGCTCTATATTCATGAGTACTTTCGCCCCCTGAAAGGATGCATATGAAAATAAAGTTAGTTAATAAAAATAAATTTTGTACTCACAGTTTTAGCATTCGCCACCCAAAACACGAGATGATCAAAGTTTAAAACATGGCCCTCTGCCCGCTTATTACGAGTATTTTCCCCTCGAGTCATTTTGCTCTGAAACAAATGCAGGAGGCGTCACTTTTATATTTCAACTTTTTCGTTACTCTTTTATTAATTAAGACCGAAGTATTGCAGGCTTTTTGAAGAATGACAACCGTTATGCATACCGATTTTACATTGAATTATTTATATACCAGGAATTGCTTGAAGTACCTAAATTAATTATAGAATACAATTCTAGGTTGAATTACCTCTGAGACCATTGATTATGCGTTTATAGAAAATTAGAAACTTGTGTCTGTCTCTGTGTTATGTATTTATTATTTGTTTAGCTTGGATTCTACATTCATCTTGCCTGATGATGGTAAGCGAGGTCGACGATGGTGAATGGTGCGCACTCATCGAGACTTGCCTTGACTCCCAGGTACAGCTCGATTCAAACTTTATGGCGGTTCTGAAGCAGGCGCGGTCGCAGCCCAAGATTTTGGGGGGGGTCACCATGGGTGCCGAGGAATATTTTAAGGGCCTCCTTGTTATTGTAGTGGTCGCAAGCGTTACTGCTGAGCATGAGGTCCTGGGTTCGATTCCTAGTTCGGGTAAAGTGTTATTAGGTTTTCCATCAGAAATTTTTCAGAAACCGCCCGGCGTATGGATTTGTGCCCGTTTGATTGCAGCAGGCTCGCCCCCTATAACATGTGACTTCAACATAACTGGCGAAATGTGGGTGTAAGTACTATATGAAGGTACACACCCGCCTAACGCTCCGAGGATTAGAGGCGTGGTGTTATGTTAATGTACATGTACATCTCCAGTTCCACATTACTTATGCTATTCAGGGACGCAGCTTTTAGTTGTGTTATTTAATAATGCCGGCAAATTGGTCGTATGTATAAGAACGGTAGATAATTATGTAGGGTGGGAAGAGCGAGCAAAGCGAGCTCGAAAATTTTAACAACCCGCCTCGGTTTGGTTAGGTACTGCATGATATTTTTATGCTGATATAGGAGTTACAATTGTCGATTTATGCAGGCAAGTCCAAGCAACTATGAGAATTTATATTGCAAGAGCGAGCGAAGCGAGCTCGAAAATTTTAACAACCCGCCTCGGTTTGGTTAGGTTTTGTTTGATATTTTTATGCTGAAATAGGAGTTACATTGTCTATTTATGCAGGCAAGTCCAAGCAACTATGAGAATTTAGATTGCAAGGGCGAGCGAAGCGAGCTCGAAAATTTTAACAACCCGCCTCGGTTTGGTTTGGTTTTGTTTGATATTTTTATGCTGAAATAGGAGTTACATTGTCGATTTATGCAGGTAAGTCCAAGCAACTATGAGAATCTAGATTGCAAGAGCGAGCGAAGCGAGCTCGAAAATTTTAACAACCCGCCTCGGTTTGGTTAGGTTTTGTTTGATATTTTTATGCTGAAATAGGAGTTACGTTGTCGATTTATGGAGGCAAGTCCAAGCAACTATGAGTATTTAGATTGCAAGAGCGAGCGAAGCGAGCTCGAAAATTTTGCACATTCTCGGATAGGCTCGATTTTCTTTTCAATCTAAAAGGACTAGGAATTGCTTGCTTTGCCGACTTAAGAAGAAATGCTCAAGAATAACAGAATGCAGAAGATTGCAAGAGCTAGTGAAGCGAGCCTCGAAATTTTAGCACCCTACCTTAAATAGGTTCCGTTCTCTTTTGACCATTATACAGAAACAGAACTTAATAAAATTTATCGAATTATGACGAAATGCACTCGTTTTACAACAGTTTTTGCTTTGGAATCTGGCCTTACGAACGGGGTGCCCAATATCCCGAGTTTGCTTCGTCGCTCACTCTTGCATCCTAGATTCTACAGGATGAAATTGAAAACTTGCGCCAAATCGAAATGGGAGGTCCAGTAACTGCACTACATAATCATTATAAATTGTTATGTCACAAATCAAAATTCTTGAAAAAATCGTGTAAGTAATTATCGTCTTAGATAGTGCAAACTAAGCTATTGCCTTCAAGTAGATACGAATAATCGTCGATACTTACGGATTTTTTTTAAATTATCAAAACAAATAAGAAAATTAAAGTGTCAATTTTAGCGCGCGTCCGATGAGCAATTTAGTCATCGCAGAAATCACAAGTTCACAACATGAATCAATTTGGCGAAACTATTCAATTTCATCCAGTATATTTTACAACAGGCTTTTTGAAGTAAAAACTTTTTTACGCGTGTTAAAAAACCCATACTCATTTCATAGTTTTAAGTTTTTATTTCTGTGGCAGTCCCCATGTCTGCCTACGTTCTTAATGTTTTTGTATATGCCCATCGAGGTCTCCATGGCACAAGTTAAGTTAGTAAAACAAGTCAATTATTCAGACTCTCGACAGCTTGAATGATTTTGGGGGGGGTCATGACCCCCACAACCCCCCCCCTCGGACCGCGCATGTTCTGAAGTGCGCTATGCGTTGCGCAGTATCTTCCCCCTCACCACTGCCAACACCGTGAATTTGTTACTGCGCAGCGACTCGCCTCATGTTCCGAGCCGCCATAAAATTTGAATCGCGCTGTAATAGCGAAAACTTCAATGTTTGTGAAATTCTTATCCTTAGCGGTACCTAATGTAACAAAAAGCTTTTTAGCTTTGATTGAATTAATCAAAAGTCTTTCGTGACAACAAGCGAGAATTTCCGAATTTTCAATTTTATAAAAAAAATAGGATGAAACAAACTTCAAATGAAAAAATGCGTTTTGGAATTGATACCAATCCAACCTATTTACCTATTTGAAACTTTTCGTAAGATTTATTTTCACCATTTCAGACATGCAAAAGTTTAAAATGGGAAGTAAGTAGCATTAATCCTATACAGCCTTGCCGCCGTCCCCCAGGGTCCGTACCGCACAGGGTTAGCGTGTAGTCGCTTAGTTTTTAAAGCTTGGTTTTGCTACAGGCGTTTATTTTATCAAAGAAACGCCTGTAGCAAAACCAAGCTAGACACGATACGTGAGATGAATAAATAAATTGACCCAAGGGCAATTAGGAGTAATATTGCGCAGCGTATAATTAATATTATTCTGTAGGCATACTTTATAGAATGTAAGTATTATTAACATGTTGTACTCCTTGAAAAAATATTAAATCAGTTGAACAGTAGGTAGTTAGGTAAATGATATTGATATTGTACTGATTATTTTATTTTCAGTACCTAGCGTACCATTTCAAAGAAAAGAAAAGAGCCTGACCAAGGGAAAAAAGGTATACATTTTGGGTACAAAAGCCGGAAGAAAAAGAAGTAAGTAAATTAGTTGATGGGTAGTACCTACCGCGGAGGGTAGAAGTTTGTAATCCTCACGGAGAGCCCTTGCATAAGATACCCACATACCCATACTTGAGTCTAAAAAAAATATTTTTATTACATTGTCAAAATGTCATCTGGTCGCCATATTAATTTAAGTTTTCAAAAAACCACTGACAGGGGTCAATACCCAGCCGCTTGGATGCTACGAGGGAATAAAGAATCCTATAACATTCATCTATGATATGTAAGTAGGTAGGTAGGTACACACCCCTTCTTTCTCGCGAAAAACACAACCCTTATTTGCCGACAGAGAAAAATAATAGAGGGCCTAGACAACTGGTAAATGCTTTCAAACCATTTCAAATTATTTCTAAAACGACTATCAACAGGATTGACTTAAGCCTTTTGGTAGCTCAATTCAATCCAATTTTTTTTTCTTTTCCGCCATCGTAGCTTTATCTAAAGCCGGACTGTAGACAAAGCGAGAGATTGCGTTCCTGACTAATAAAGATCTGCAAATTCGCAAAATACGCAAAAATAACGCATTCTCTCATTGGCCGCACAGCAGGCCCTCTTTGCCTGGCTGTGGGGCAATCAAATTGGTAAGCACTCACCTGTTCGATTGATATGCACCTTGGGCAAAAACTTATACACAAATGGATTTTTTTAAAAGACTCCGTTAATTTATAAGATTTTTCCTGCACTAATTGCCCAATAATTTTTAACAGTAATAACCACAAATAATAATATTAATAGATAGATTATGACTTGTTTATTATGTTTCCTTTGTAAACACATGATTTTTTAAAGCATTTAGCGTAATATTAATAAAGTTGAAAATCCTATGATTAGGTGTATACTTAGAGTAAGATTCTTCATAGATAAGATGCGATATTTTCTCAAAGCGGTCGTTATAGATTTTTAAATGTCGAAATGTTTCCGCTAAATAATTGCTATTTCCAAGGCAATAAACATTTCGGCTCCCTGTGACAAGTTTGGTAGCAATTTTTGTGACATAGATAGCTAGTAAGTAGATATTAGTCCGGGTTTTTGAACTGAAGGTCATTAAAGTCAGGGTAATGTGTCTAGTGACTTATCTCAGGCTGTGCTCAATCTTTTTTGATAACTGATAACCAAGTACGAAAAGTGGAACCAGGATAATCACTTCGACAACAGTATGGAGTACTTTCCAGATAATGTTGATGAAGTGTGGCATAGAAATTGATCTACTGGAGTCGCGTCGCGCCTGTCTGCGGGTGTCTTAAGTAATATAGAATATCTCTTATTTTCGCCAAAGTGTTAGGCAGAGGGAATATTTTTCATGCTAAACATTTCATGATAGCTTCTAATACACTGTACCTAAGCGTAAGCCGCAGAAGAAAAACCAGCGGGGTAATTGCGTAACACACTATTAGTAGCAATGGGTTCCAGGTTGACTGATCAACAACGTTCATTGCGTTTTTTACATTGTTGAGCAGACACATTTTTCCAACATATGAAGCAATGGATTAGCAATATGCTTCAAAATGATTCAAATTGAGATCGATAGTGTGTTTCGCAATTAGGGTGCAGGATTGCTTGGATAACTCAGACGAGGAAATTCGAGCATTACTTGAGTGTCATAGACTAGAACTGAGATATACAAACACTGATAGCCGCAGATCCATTCAACGTGAGCTGAAAATCATAATCCGTAACCTAAAAAATTAATGGTGGATGGATAGAGCAAAAGATCTGCAACTTTTTGCTGACATAAACCTGACGGGCATTTTTCGGGGGCCTGAAAGCAATTTTTGGCCCTTTATCGAGGAAAATGGCACATTGGCATCAATATAGGTACTCTCGGAACATCCACTGTAGACTGGCGGATCATAGCAAACCCTATATATGTGGGCCGAACACTTCAATTACGTCCAGAATCCTTGCTCACAGACAACCGGTTTACCATACGTTAAAAATCTAGAATGCCGTCCTGTTAAGGAAAACCTAGCTGATCCACCAACCTTTGATGAGTTCATATCAGCCGTCGAAAGATTGAAGAATGCCATAAAACCCGGCACTGAATCACCAAAGTAAGCTCTTCAATCCAGTGCTCAAGATATGGGTAACCGAAGTGGTACTTTAAAACTGGAAGGATGCCTCCATTTGCAAAAATTTGTGAATTATCCGTCTGTGGTTCCTACAGGCCCCTGTAGAAGAAGATGAAGACAGGAGCTACCCATCTCCTGTCTTCTGTTGGGAAGGTACTGGCACATATCATCAATCGCCGTTTGGTAAAAACGGCGATTGATGATAAGCGAGTGTCTTCGACTATCTCACGCTTCAGAGCGAGGACTAGAGGTAGTAGTAGAATCAATAAAAGACTTTTCATTCGTCAACGAGATAACTGTTAATAATCAATGTAAAAACAGGTTGAAAATATTAGCTGTTAAATTTACATCAACTCTCAGGATTAGTTCAATAGTCATAATTTTACTCAGTTCCAAAAAAATCCAGATAAAAATAAAATGCTGTTAATTTACGTCAACGGCTCAACGGATTATTTACAATAATTGAAAACGTTGACATAAATTGACGCTAAACGCTAGCGATTGAACATTAAAAACCTGTTAATAATCGAACAGCTTTTTTAACCTGTTGACCATTACTGATTAATAGTTAAATTACATTAACTAAAAAACCGTCAATGACCCACCTCTAGCGAGAACTAAGACGTAGACGTCTTAGTCCCGGGTTCCCGCCCTTGATGCACTCTATGCCGATGACGTGTGTCTGTTAGCTGATTGTATGGAAACACTCCAAGACAACAAATGATCTTCAAGCCTCCTATTGTAGATTTGGACTAGAAATTAGTGGAAAGCACGAAGTTGTTCCCGGCTGTCATTGGCGGATCTTTGACAGCCGTTACGGGTCGTCAGAAGCCCGAAAGTCTGACAACCAGTCTTACCAAGGGGTATCGTATTATCTAGTAACTCGGTTGTGGAAGTCAGATAGGCAGTCGCTAAATGTAAAATATTTGGGATTCAGCTGCATCTGGTTAGACTGGAAGCCGACCCCAACATAGTTGGGAAAAGGCCGACGACTTATTAATCTGAACTTGAGCCTCGGTACAGTTCAGTCATACTTTAGACTCTTATAGTTTTCTTGAAAACCGAGAATCTTCGGGAATATTCATGTTTTTATTTTTCTATAATTTTTCGCACCTACTGTTCTTTGTAAAATCGTTAACTTTGAATCCATTGACAATACCTGTTTCAGGTGGTGAAAGTCAACTTTTATTTAATGCTGTTCCAACGTTGATATTGCGAAAAATATATTTGTTTCATATTTTTACCAACTTAGGTATGTATAGATACCTACATACATACAGCCTATAATAGTGTTTAGGTAAACACTTAACTGAGGGTACTGAATTGCATGTTTGTGTGATACGTAAGTACAATAGATAATTTTGCCAAATGAATTCATAGTCAGCTTAAGAATTGACTTACTAAAATCGAAAAATCACGATTCGGACGGTAAGTATACCTTCTTATGTAGTGGGTAGACCACAGATATAGATAGACCTAGATAACGCAACTATCATGATCTGTATGAAAACCAAGCGTGCCATTTTTTTGACTACCTGCAAGTACTATGACGTCACAAGCGCTTTTTCTCACTCACGCTCACCCAGCCAGCAGTACACAGGACTGAGTGCGAAAATAGTTGCTCTTGCGTTATCTAGGTGTATCTATACATCTGTGGGGTAGACTAAAAGCTGAATTTTCAACAGTCTAAAATCTAACTTTTATCTAAAATCTAGGGAATAATATTTTGACAGCTCTTGTATAAAAACTTCGAACTGTCAATTATTATTTAACATTCAGATAAAAATTATCCGATTATTAAAAAAAATTGCCGTATGCGTAGCGATAGCGAGTCCTGGGTTCGATTCCTGGGTCGGACATTCATAACTGCTTACGGTACGTCCTTCCTGAGTTCGAGTCCCGGGATGGGCAGTCGTGATTTCTTAGCGTTAGTCTTTCTTGGGTTCGATTTTCGGGTCGCACAGTCGCGTGACTGCTTAGGGTAGGTCCTTCCTGGGTTCGATTCCTAGGTCAGGGTAATTGAGTGCTCACGAATGGGTAGGTCTGTGGGGGGTATACAGAATACCAGCAAATCTTTTAACTTTTGCATGCCTATATATATTAGAAATAGCCATTTTTGTTAAAACAAATGGTCACTTATTCCCGACTTTGAAAGATACCAGAAACAGGACTACAAGTTTAAGAACTCAATACGAAGACAAGTAATGCATAGGTAATAAATATAAAACTGCATTATTGAGAGAGTGTTATGTGCATGGCTCCCCTTATTTATAACAATGTACCAAAAATTATTAAAGAGCAACCTTTAATAAGATTTAAAAAGTACCTTAAAAAATTACTTGTTCAAAAGTGCTATTACACTGTAACAGATTTCTAAATGACAAAACTATTTAATTTACAGTGCTTAGTTCTAAAGTTTTTTATTTGATTTTTATTTTTTAAATTAAGTAATTATATAGCTTTAAGTAAATAGAATAATTGTAGTATAAGTTAAACATTTTTTCATGCCATGAGGCAGAATGTATAAGGATACAAAAATATTGTAACACCTAACTGTATTACCTACATTCTATGCAAATAAATAAATCTATCTATCAGCATAATGTTATATTAGGTGTTCAACAAAAACAACAGCATCCAGTAATAAAATAATTTCATTTTATTTCATTTATTTATACACATACATTATATTTACATAGACTGCAGATATATTCATTACATTATGGAGTATTTTGTTTATTTGCACCTATGTATATTCTATAAGAGTACGTAAGGCACCATAAGGAAGCTTCATTTATTTGACAATCTCTGTTGTATGGTCGAGAAAGAAATATTTATGTATAATGTAACTAACATGGGTATCTAACGCACGGTAATATACAGCGTACATCAGAAAGGTGTGATCATTATTAACTGTCCCATAGAAAACTAATCGACCCAAATGTATGGGACGGCTGATAATTTTAAAATTATTAACTGTCCCATAGAAAACTTCAATACCAATTCGGCCCAAATGTATGGGACGACTGATAATTTTAAAATGATTAACTGTCCCATAGTAAACTCAATACCTACTCGATCCAAATGTATGGGACGGCTGCTAATTCTAAAATTATTAACTGTACCATTAAACTTCAATACCTACTCGACGGCTGATATTTTTTTCTCGATTACGAAGCTGTATTTAAAGGACTATAATATGTGCGTTAGATAAAACCTAAAATCACATCCAAAATGTATATGCCCAAATCATAAGCTAAATATTTACACATAAAAAACATAATTTTCAAAAATATAACATTACCGTACAGTAATCGACCATTAGTGAAATCTATTTAGAGTTTACATTAAAATGTACACAGTATAGTATATGCTAAAAATCAGATAAAAAAAAGACTAGGAAATACTCCAAATGGATTTCACATTCAGAAACTGTCCTTAACAACATTATAACAGGTAACAAACTTAACATTATATTTACAAAAATACAAATCATTTACATCATACATAGAAGGAAATGCATGCAGAAATTAAAATGTGATAATTGATAATATAAATAACTAAACAAACATTGTCTACATTTTTTTTGTGAATAATATTGCAGTTTACATTATTTTTTAAGTAAAAAAATTGATTTCATTTTACATATTTCCATATCTAATTTGACTTTACAAAAGTGCTTGAAACACAAAAAATAGGCAGTTCATTACAATGTAATTTTGAACACAGACTCGAAAATGCCCCGAAAAATTCAATGTTCATTTAAAGTGCTTTTACAATAATTGACATACTTTTATACAAGATGGTAATTCTTTCAACACATGGCTTGAATGGTAATTTTGGTAATTCATTTCGCTCTCTTGGTAACTAACATTCGTTACATAAGTTACCGGCTTACAACTAAAAAGATACATTTACAAAGATATAGAGGAACACAAAGCTCTTAAAAGAAATATCATTATTATAAAATTAAATATACAATGTGGTAAATTTGGTATACCCGCGGGTCGTTCCGTGTAGTGGGGGATTTAATTGTATAAATCTGAGATCAATTTTACGAAATTAGATTCATAAAAATTATGCCCGTTTCGCCACTTTTTTTTGTACGATGGTTTTACGTATACTGCGTTTTGTTAAACCAATCAAGTCTTCTTCTTAGTATAAAGGTCGGTTGACACCAAACGAGCCAATGAACCCACTCCTGGTTGTATATTCAGTTCTTTTGTTGGTCTATCCATACTAAAATATCAAGAATATCAAGTAAAGATTGCTGTTGTTCTATTTTCGTTTGGTCTAAATTCACCTTTATGGAGTCGGCTCTCCAGATTCATCCGCATATTAATATACTCCTGAATAAACACAATCAATTGAACAAGACTACCATTAAGGCATTGGAAAGCCGTAAAGATGTATTAAACTATTGTTCCATCTATGTAACTGAAGCAAACCTTGAAACCAACCCGAAGACGATCAAATCCTCGTAATTAAATATCAGATTACAAATAAAGCGATAGCAGAATGTAATGTTCAATGCTAATTCGAGCCAGCGCTTAAAATTGTCGACTTTGGCAGCAAAACGCAGTATTTGTAGTCGTACGAAGCTTCTAATAATAGTGACGGGAGGCGATCAGTCGTTTTTAAAACCTAAACATACATACAAACCAATTTACACTCACTCAAATGTTACTTCAATCTATTTCTGTATTCAGGAATTATGCACAACCTATTTAGTGATATTTTTTTTCTATCATTACTTACATGTTTTCCGATGATATCATTGTTTTAACTTTTTTGTGTAAAATATCCAATTCCAGTCTTAGACCTTGAGTACGGCAATGAATATACGGTAAATACCTCTAAACTGGCCATAAAAATTTAAGCTACAAGGGCCAATGCTGTATGAAGAAATCCACATATTCATTAACGCCGAAAGGTCATATATGTATATGCAAACATTTTTGTGACCAGATAAAAAATCCAGTACAGTCCCGTTCCAAATTCGTAATTTAAATACAAATACATTTTTAAAAGCTTCATTCTTTGCACACCTAATGAACCACAATAAGAACTTCAGAAAACTGCTTTTTGCCAAGCAATTATTTCCAAAAATACAAAGAGTTGCAAACTTTTAAAAACACATTTTGCACAAAAAAAATCCACTTCTGTTTTATCTTTCACAACACTCAAGTCCGTCCATTTCACGGCACAACCCGCCTTAGAGATTCTTCCTCGTTCGATCTACCGTTGGATATCACAGAGTTGTTGGCTGTCGACCAGTTGGGCCCTTTCGACCGCGACCAGGCAGCCACCGGGCGCGACCAGGAGAGGGGCTGAGGGCGTCCCTACCCACACTTTTTTGACGTCATCTGTTGTATGTTGAGCTAGAGGTGACATGTAGCCGCCTCTGAAAAAGTGAAAATTAACTAATTAGTCGCTAAGTTTAGTGAAGTGGTCTTAGTTTAACTTGATTACAAAAGTAGCAAGTACCACTAAGCAGGAACAATATTAGTCAAATCGACAAATCTACTATTTTGATTAAAGCAGTGTGAAATGTGTTCATAGGTCTGTGCTATTGGTCGTTATCCGATACGATCTGAATTACGGTACCGCCTAAGAAGCAGTATATCACTTAGAGCACCAGTTACATAAAATCAAGTTTGTATTTCAATAAGGGTTAGGAGTCTCACATTTCGCCAGTACCGTTGAGGTAGATACAGACGCCAGCACATCACGCTACTACAACTTGTCAAATTTCTTTAATAGATTTTCAACTTTATCGCTGAAGCATAAGGTTCAAAGTTGATTGGGTGTTTGACAGTTTCGGGTAGTTTGAATTGGCATCAACTAGGCACGAACTTAGACCCAGGCAGTTACTGAGAAATTCCTGATAGCGAAACTTAATAATACTTTTTCGAACTCGGCTCCGATGCTCAACAGCCGCGCTTGCTACCATAAGGCAAACGAAACAGTCGAAGCATCAAGTATTTTCTCTCATTTATAGTAAGCCTCGCTCCCGCTTCGAGGAACATCTCCGTCAGCTGATACTAATTACAAAACATCATCGAAATCTACCTAAGTTTCCGATCAGCATGTAACAAAGCGTCTGCCTTCAGCAGCCGCACTGCCACAGCTACCAAGAGGAACAGGATCAGCGCCCCGCAGACAGGTACGGCGATGGTAGCCGCTTTGAACCACACCTCGCCATTGTAGTTGGCGCCACGTTCACTGGCCACTGTCTGACCTTCTGGAAGAAAGGAGAAATTGGGAGTTAGAAATGTGTTAAAAAGAACTTTTGGATTATTAAACTGTTACATGATACATAGCATTATTTGTTGATTTTTTTTAGGGATGTCGTAATATCATCCGATATCATTCGGATTTCCTCTATACATCCTATTCTAGGTAAGTCGATTAGGACTTGAGTTTTCCAAGGAAATCGGTTTCTACAACTAAATTGACAGAAAATTACTTCTCATTGAAAACACTTTCTATTTTTCTTTCTTACAGGATAAGGATCGATGTAAGAATTTCAGGAGTCTTATTCTTCCTAAAAACTGTTGCGTGTTTTTCGTATATCGTCGGCTAAATATTCATAGCTGCTAACTCCATTTTGGCAAAACTGACTTTTTGGTATCAAATGAAAGAGAAAAATATTTTCTCTTTCTTTTTGGTAAGAGAAAATATTTTTCTTAGAATACTTAGCCGACGATTTATATCCAACGTCTCCTTCAAAAATAATAACATATTAACAAAATGGCTGCAGAAATCTCCAGATCATGAAATTCTATTTAGGGCTGATTTTACCTCAGATATCTTTTATCCGTGGAATAAAATTGATGTCTGACAGTTCTCGTATGGAAACACTGTCAAAAATTCAAAATTTATTCTCAGGATATGACTTATTCTAGGTTAAAAGTTTGGTTAAATGCGCCTTTTATAGGTTTCTTGTGAGCTGTCAATGGCTAAGCTTACACAATTTAAAACCAATAACAAACCAATTCAATGGCGTAATCTGTATCACAAATCATTACAATTGCCTCAAAGTACGGAACAGCAAGTAACATATCTTGTACCCGGAATGACAAACCGATGTCCACCGTCAGAGCACAAACTCAGCACATTTATCAACGCCCACCCTCCAGTGATGTTATCTTCAGCAGCTATAACTGGAACGTTATCAATACAATGTACAGGCAAGCAAAGACATTGGTACATACATGCTGCTAACTTACAAGTACTTTTGAAAAATGTTGTGAGTGTGATGAATGAGGAGAATGAAAAGCATGTCACTAAAAAAGAGATGAATATGCAGTCTTTTCACAGTAACTATTTTACCTCTAACAACAACCCAATAAGCAAGCCACTAGCAACTCTATTGGAACAAGCTCATGAGAGATCACTGTGATTTTGACAAAATCAGAGGTAAAATAATTATGAAAGAACTGGAAATATTGACAGATGAGAGCAAGACCAAAGAAAAGATGGATGGATTGTGAGAGGGATGTGTGAAAGAAAAAGGAGTGAAGATATCGTTACGGCTGACAGGGGAGAATGAAAAGATAATACGCGTTGCGCCGACCCCAAGTAACTTGGGAAAATGGCAAAAAGAGGACGTTGAGACTGCTAAACCGCTGAAGTATTTTACATCGTTCTTATGAATGCGTAAAAAGTAATTACACACAATTAAAATGAATATTGGAAATGTAGTGGACTGATCAATATTTTTGCCTGTATACCAAACTATTTGTTCAACTGTACTACGAAACTGCGAATTGTAACATTCATTATGTTGCAATCGGCTTCTGCGAAAATGTATGGACTATGTTGGAGTGACGGAAGTTTTATTTTCAACGATTTATTGCAGTTGAGATAACTTCATTGCATTTACATTGTTATTTTTGGATTGGTTCCGTAATCAATCAATCAAGTTGGTCTATCGTGGCGCCTCTTACTGCTGCAGTGTTCAAACTTAGAATATGTTAGCTTGTTATCTGTTGTGTCAGTCATCATTATTTACGAGGTTGGCTAGGTCGCCAACCTTCTAAAGCAGTCTCTTTTAATAATTATATTGACTTCCAAGCGAGCCGAGCGAGACAAGCGACAACGAAAATGTGTATAAACATGTTGACGCTTGGCCAAAGTTATCCCTTCTTCAATCTCAGACAGGTTTGTCAACCGATCGACTATGCACACTTTAAACTAAGATCTGTCTATTCATACACGAAATATTTTAAAAGAAACATCTACAGGTGGTAAAGAAGCCATAGAAACGAAAAAAAGTATTTTTCACGTCTCAGGTCCTAAAAGTTCGTCTTTATGTTGTGCGTAGGCGACATAAAGTCGCTTTTTATGCTCTAGTGCATAAAGTATTTTTTTTCTAACACTAAAGATAATCTGGCTCAACGCACAATAAAACGTCGCATGATTAAAATCTTTATTTTATTTCATTTGCTTTAATTTGTATCACTTCCGTGTTTTCTATCGTTAATTTAATAAAAACAAGTTGAACTAGTTGTCATTTATTATTTAGAAACGCAAAGAAACGTTTTTATGACTTGGCAGTATGAAGTACCCAAGGCGAATGACACATGTTGAAAGTTAAAAAAAACTTTTAAAACTTTTCTTGGCTTTTGGCTTTTTCTTGGCTTGGAATCAGCTATAATCTTCTTCAATTTTGCAACATTTTTGAACAGTAAAAATACTGTTATATACTTTATGCCTGTTTCATTTTCTCGTAAACGAAGTGAAAAGCAAAGTGTATAACTCGGGCAAAAACGAGCCATTTTACCCCTCAACTTAACTATCCACCCTTGCCTGCGGCTCGGGTGTATTTAAACGTCTCGGGGTAAACTGGCTTCTTTTATACTCCGCTTTAATGATAGTAAATACTAAGTATAATATAACTAGCACAACGGATGTTAAAAAATAAGAAGGAGCCAGTATTTATTAGGTGTCAGGTTTATTTTTTTAATATACTTATTTTTTTTTTTCATTTCTATGGCTCCTATACCACCTATAAGGTGTATCTTTTTAAATATTTCGTGTAAGAATAGATAGATCTTAGGATGGTCCATTTGGAGGCATTATGTGAAGCAATTATAGAGATGATAATTCTGTTTACTTCAAGTTATTTAGGATCTAAATCTCATTAACTCATCTCACAATTTTAACTCATCGATGAAGATATAGCTTTTCGAGACATTTATTAAATAGGATACGTTCCTTTAAGCATTTGTTGTAATCTTAGCATAACATAAACTAATAGTTTAAAAGAAACATTAACACCGTTGTTAAAGTTTGTTCAAATCATACATTAACTAAAGGATCACAGTTGACGCTTTTCGAAAACGCAGCGCAAGCGCAACACTGCCAGTAAAACTACTGTTATGTCTGCATAATCACACGCAGGTTCGTATGGTAGACTACCAGGAACACAAAGCAGTCACTTTATTAGATCCAATGGATTGAGTATAGAGTGTCATAATGGCATTCTTTTCGACAATTGATATGGCTGCTATTGTTCTAAATGTATTGTAGGCAGTTTTTATCTCGTATTGCATGCCTTTTAGAATTAGTTTGTCGTACTTTTAATTACCAGGAAGGTGGCAAGTGCGAATTTAAAACGTCAGGTGACTTCCTAGAAACCTGTAGACACAACATTTTATTATTTATTTATAAATATTAATTAAACGCATATACATCAATAACCCCTAAGTCTTTGTAGTAATGTAGATCTCGCATGTATCTAAATTGTAGGAAAGCACTATCAATTAGTGTATTAGAGTCTACTAGAGCATTATAAAAATATAATCAAGTAATAATAAAACAATTAAAAATATTGAATACTACGTTATAAGCTCACAAATGCTGGGTTCATTGTTCAAAATGTTAGCAGAATTCAATACGAAAAAACGAACAAGCAAATTCGAACAGGACCTAAATATCTAGAGCGATCGGTATCGTGAGAACTAATAGACTAAAAAAAAAGAAACACCGTTTTCTGAAGACTACATTCCTAAAATCCGAGAACCATGGGAACAAAATTAAAACAAAACACAACAGCATTCTACAAGCCAAATCTATCAACGATTCACGAACATTTAGCTAATAATTTCATAAAAATTGATATTCAATTGTTATAACAATCGATCAATCATCCGATAAATGCGACAATTTTCACACTTTCGCCTGTCGATGCGATTGGCGATTCATATGCCCGTGACGAATCGCTAAATACGTAGAGACCCATGAGCGTCTATCGTAAATTAATAAACATGAGCGGAACTCGACTCTTCACTTCAGAGTTTGGTTACAATATTGTTACTAAATTGCAAAGATTAGAGGTGAAAATCGTTGTGTTTCTATGTCATATAAACGTAACATGAAAAAGAAATAAAGAGAATCAAAATTAGGGTCAAAATCATTTGGAAACATTTCTGTTTAAAATCAATTTTAGCACTCACACATAACATACCTACTCGTAGCTCAATATCTCTACGACGCGTCTCCAGTAACTTAAAATAGCAAACAATCCTAGAAGAAATTATTCTTGCCGATTCATAAGCACAGGCGTTTGATCATGCTAGGTACAATTATGATTAATCGTGAACAATAACATACCATAAACATTCTACGTAAGGCAAAGCCCTAAATAATTCGTATCAATGAATAATTGAATACCACTACAGAATGTGATGACGATGGTATGCTTGTAGATGACCTAGCACAATATTGAATTACACAAGTGATCTCATTCGTTCCGTTCATAAATAGTTATTCATATCAACCAGTTGATACTGCTGAACAAGAAGCTCTTAAGAAACTTAAAAAATATATCGCTTTAAGACACCGGATTATAGTTATTTTACAAAAAGATGCTCATCTGCTTGACATAGCTACCAAAGTTCATTAGTCGAATACCAATGAAAGCTATCCTTTGTATAGGAGCAAAAATCACTCCTAAGATGCGGTCACCGAAACAGGTCCCTGGCTATTTATAACAGGCGATTAACAGTTTATTACGGCACGAACAGAAGTAAACTTTAGCCCTATAGCTTTAAGATTTAGTTCAGCTTGTCACAACAAAAGTTAATTCCAACAAAGGAACATAAGCTGAAACAATTGCGCATCGCAATCACGGCCGCGGGCGAAATCCATTATGGCCAGGAAACTAGCCCAGATCTGTTATGGTAATCTTCTACACATTATTATTAAAACATTCAAGATATTTGTCTGCAGATTCACTTGTAGGACGTCATTCAACTATATTTGAAATTATGAAAACTACGTTGATGTTATTTATTGATAGAGATTCCGGTAAATATATCAACTCAACCTAACTCCTTAAATTCTTAACATACAAACAGCCGACAAAAATGTAGTAACTAAACTTGATGTGGGCGAAATCGCGTGCAGATCTTAGTAGTATCCATTATAGTTACACTATTAATACAAACCCCGAGGCGTTAGGAGGGAAAATTTATATCGCATTACAATTTGTTGAATAATCAAACGATGTTGCGTGGATTGCACTTGATTAGGCCAACGCTGGAGGCGAGGATTTAAATCGTACCGATCCAAAATGTCGTGGAAACAGAGTTAATAAAGATTAAGAGGATCCTTTAGTTTGATATGATGAATAGGTTTAATCTGAAATTGCAATCGATGATACGGAATTGGTTCAATCAGTTGAGGAATTCCGAGACATTCGTGGTGAAGAGATTATAGTTTGTAAAACAAAAGATTCCTCAGCCTCTGTAGAACATAAGGATGTAGATAATTTATTTGAATTCGAAATTGTTGTTCTAACAGTGTAACACATCATTATGTTAGAAATGAAATGGGTTCTGCTATAAGTGTACTAATAATTTATTTCTATTTTTAGAACACTGAATTTAGAGATGTCGCGGAGCATAGCGCAAAAAAGCCGCTAAAGTAAAAATGAGACATTGAACCGTCTCAAGTATTTTTAACTCATTGCGATACCAGTCATAAGTTTGCACCAAACAACGATTAATTACTCAACATTCTGAAACAAGCAATATCTGCTGCACTTGAAAATCAGTAAACCTCTGACGTAATGCTGCAAGTTTAGTCCAAGAGCTGACTCATGCGCTGTTTACTTTAGATACGGACTCCGCTAGAATAATATCTTTGTTCGAGGAAACTGTTGCGGGATGAATTTCATTGAAATTACAACATGTTTGAGTTAACGCGGTGAGAACTGAGAATGTTTACAATGCGAAGATGAGGTGAAAACGTCATGGAAAATTATGTAGGATTATGAAAGAAAAGCGTTGTATGAAAGTTATGAGAAACTTTGCCTGCATAATGATCAAGTTATGGTATGTTAGACGTTGGAGAATTTTACAATGACACTTTCTTTATGAGTTGATAAGAAAACAGTGTCAAATAATGGATTGAGAGAGGTAGTGATTGATTAATAACCAAGTTATCTGAATCTCAAGTCCTGAGAATTTTTAATTATCCCATAAACACTACTTTACTATGTTGTAACCTTAAACAAAATTTAAATAAGGCGCTATATACAACTTTATGATATCGTAAACAAGTCGTTTAATACATATTAAATAATGAATGACAAACGGTAGGAGAAATAGTTGCTCAACAAACTACCTGTGATTGAATACTGGCTTCAATTGAAATATACATAGAACCAGCATTATCACTTTTAATAGCTTGTTAATTCAAAGAATTGAATTATTTATTACGTCCCTAAGGTATGCACACACTTAGTATCGCAAGCACTGCAGTTTTGGTTCAACATTTTAGTCATTTGCAGCATTTGACTCTGGACTGGACTGCAGCGGATTGCGATCAATTTCGTTTTTTTTGTTGATCGAAAACAACGGCTACTATTTTGGGGTTCTCTGCTTGGCTTTCCTAAGGTTTATCGCTTAACCAGAGTCAAAGTCCATATTTAAAAATGTTCACTACTGCTTTGTCTTATGCAGTTTCATCAGCCAGAGTTTTGCCATTCTCAAAATCTAATATAACTTGTACAGTATTTATTTTGTACAATAACTAACCTGCTGTATTTTTATGACCACAATAATTTGCAAAGACGTGTAACAAAGACATTACCGCAATGTTTTATACAAAGAATAATAACATTAAATAATATAATACACGATGAGTCCTGCGCACGCGACGCTAAATTGTCTGCGTTGAATCTGTGCTCACCTTTACGACTTGTTCGGTTCTGTTTGACATGGAATTACTGCAACTGGTTTAGATATTATAATCTGCATGAGAAGTCGCAAGTCTTTGAGTCAATCAATTTTATATTCAAAGTTCTGAGGCATGAAATATTCTTGAGAAAGAGAGATTATGAGATTTTCTTGTTTGTTTGGCGAAGGAAAATGTATTTCATCCGATCCATATGTTTTATCCACTTGGTAGTTTATCTTTATTACTTCATCTTTCCTTGATTTTGTAACATGTTTAGAGTCTTCCTTATTTTTGTTATTTCTAGCTTTGATTTTATTTATAAAAATGATCTCATTATTCTAACACCTAACCTGCTTAATAATTTACACGTTTTCAAGATACTGGAGATTTTAATTCCTAAACAGCCTGTCTTGTTGTACAGGCTGATATATTTATTTATTCATCATGTTTACTTGAATACGATATTCGATACAATTTACGGCTGCAATAATATTGTATCAATATAATTGGATTGCCGGCAGTGTTTAGATGCTATTTATGTTTATTATACTGATAAGTTTTCGTATCCATTTATTGTTTGAACGTTGTATTGCTAGTTATATTGGTACGAATTAAACGTACAGTTTTACTGTTAGTTTTGTTAGGTTTACGGCCTTCCTCATTGATGTTTTGTTTTTTATTGTCAGATGTATGTTGTGTTACTTCTATAACTTACTATTTAACTAGCTGCGTCCAGCGGTTTCACCCGCACGGGATCGTAACAGATCCCGTGGGAATATCAGGATAAAAAGTTATCCTATACCCTAATCCAGGTCATGGTCTATCTATGTGCTAAATTGCATCAAAATCCGTTCAGCCGTTTTACCGTGAAAGCATAACAAGCACACATACAAAAAATCTAATTATTTTATAATAATAGTATACATAGATAATTTTCTTACAGCCGTACTAAGTAAGTATACACCTACATGCATATGCAATCCAACTATCGTAAAATGTAAAAAAATATATAAGGCAGGCTTTTCTCAACCGGTGGCCTTTTCTTCAATTAAAACACTGACTCCACTAACCTATTAACCAACCCTTTAAAGGCTAATTAGTAATTATCCCCAATAATTAAACTTCTGATTAATGTATTCCTGAAAAAAAACTGCACGAACACTTTACGATCCATTCATTTCAATTACATTACGGCAGTATACAAAGGCTGCCGTTTATATCTTCCAATTGTTCTTTATTATTCTCAACCAGTTTCGAATTCACCTGCCTTCAGAATTAAAAACGACATAGCCTATTCATTATCCTACTGGCTCAACTTCAACGTTTTGCAGTGGTGTTAGAATTAACTATGTGCCCTATATAGACTGTGCTCTGATCGGGTAGACCTGCTATTGGTAAACGCGTGTTAAGTTTCGATTGCCTACAATTAATGTATACTATTGCAAAAGGATTTGGTTGCACTGAATCTTAATCGATTCCTATCTTGTTATTACGTATGCAATCTTCTAAATGCAGGTTTGTTATAGTCTCGAATATCATTTAGATAAGCGTAATCGATTCTGCGGAGTTATGAATAGGGACATAGAGAAAACTGTATATATTCAATAAATGTTAGTAATCTTTGAGTTCTATCTTTGTATACGTGTTGTGGATCATAACATTACAGTGTAGCCTTAGGATTATACACTGCCACCACTTTATCACTTCATTGGCGATTTATTCGCCTAGTGGCAATATGTGCATTACTGTTTTAAGGTCCTGAGTTTATCTTTAGGATCTTTATTGAAAACTTTGGAAATTATTTATCTATAAATAACTTGTTTTGATCAAACAATGATGAAATACCAGTTGATTACCAGTTCACTTAGGAAAAAAACTCCTCTTCCACAAATATATTATTATTATTATGTTTATCTAAGAGCATCTTAGAAATTGCAAGATAATGATTAGAAAGCGTTTCCAGGAACTGATGATGACTAGATGATGGTTATAAAACTGAGTCCAATATACCTGAAGATTTAAAGCAAAACAGGACTTACCAAATTCATTACTAGTAAGGTTGAGCCTCGCTCTAGCCAGGGGACTATCTTCATGGTTGCAGAGGTCCCGGAAGCAACACAGCAGTAAGGAGTGCTCGGATGATGGTGGTGGACCTCCAGACCCTGGCGAGTTCTGGCATCGGGATAGTGCTTCTTCTTCCCTGGAAACAGTAGAATATTACATGAGATTTTTGGTAGCATCGGAGAAACGAGTTCAGTCGAATTTAGTTAAAATAGTAGTTAGTATCTATAATATTCATGGGGAAATAATTTAAGAGAAATATAGCAATCATTGGCAGCCTATTGCCTCACCCACTGCTAAGTAACCTGAGTAAAGGCTTCCCCTCTTCCTTATAGCCCATAATAATCATAATTGCAAATGGACAGAAATTCTCGATAGTTTTAAGGAAGAACTAACAACTGTTCCAGTACGTTTTAAAACTGTCAATAAATCAGCTGACATGAACATCCTTTCATAGATCAAACCAGTTCCTTGCTCCCGTCTTTCACCCGTCCCCACAAAAAGAGGTTGTCTCAACAAACGAGTTATGAACAAAGAAAATAATAAAGCTTATCGTTATTGAATTCAAAACTTGAACATTAAATGGTGAATTTTTTGCTGAATACGAATTCATTTTGACTTCACTTGATTCAATGGTATTGAGGCAAAAAGTTCTGTGGTTAGCCTCGGCCTGTACTTGCTAATTTATAGCGTTGATAAGGAAAAAAGCTGCAATGTGTGTCTTTATGTTGGGCCGAGTAATTAATTGACATTCTAGTTCTCAATGAATTAAGGTTTTAATTGAATGAAGACCACATATACCGAAGACCACATAATATGTGAGCTTAGGATTTTGGATTTTTGTATAAAAGGGAAGAACTTGCTGCTAAAATGCTGTAATATGAGCTTGTAGTGTTTATGGGGAATGGTTTCAACAGGAGAAGTGAAAATGAAATAACTACCAAAACTTAAATACCTATCACAAGAATTATTTTTGAGTAAGATGGGTTGAAATCAAAATGACAAGATACGATAACAATTTTCGAATTCGCGACGAATAAAAGCGCAGGCAATTTTGAATCACGTGACAAAATGTCCTCGCATTCTCTCTCGGTGTGATCCACATCAAGACACAGTAAGTCATGACATTACGCACCTCCCAGATTGTTGACTTGCGCAACAGTTTAAAGTGCCAACTGGGTATGCCAACTGATCGATACGATCATTTTGTTTTGTTACAATTTGATTTAGAGCTTCGACGACTTGAACGTATCAATTATTTAGATTTTTGTTTTATTATTTGTATCAGTTTGTTAGGCTGAAATAAAAACGACAGAGGAAACGATGGGATGTCAAGTACAGACGCCAGCACATCAAGCTCCTACAATCTGTCAAATTTCTTTAATAGATATTCAACTATCGCAAAATCTTAGGTTCAAGTTTGATTGGGAAAAGGAGGTGTTTCTTTTTTCATACAACTGTGGCCAAACAATGTACCTTATGAACAAAAGTACTGAAATATAGGGAAAAAAATCGTAGATTCTGAAAAAATATATATTGGATTTATTTACACATTTGTACCACATGAAATTGTCTTTCAAAGATGTTAATAACTTGCAACCCATTTAATAATTTGGCAATCTCATGATACATTCATCCGATGATGCGTTTCGTTACTTCATTTTATAAATGTAACAAAGAGAAATTATCCTAAAAATATACTGATTATTATCTTATTTTTGTATTTAAAAAGTTTTTTGCCTTTATATGACATTATTTTTGTGAAACAACAACAGCGAATAATAATGAAAAAAATACATTTATTTTTTCAGATTATTGTATGCGTTTGGTTAGCTTTCTGAAAGGCCAAAAGACTGTGCTCCAAGGCCGATAATTATCTATTTTTATTATTTGTTGTTACTTATCAATAATATCAACATTCCGTTTCTGGTTTCTGTTCATTGCCTATGTTCGTTGGTTTCCCGTCTCTTGCTTGGAGTGATATTTCGTGTGTGATTTCTTATTTGTTGAGTTGGCTATTCTTCCCTGGACTTTCAATTGATTTCTTCCATCTTGACGACCTGACTAATCCATTTAGACTTGACACTGTGATTTGGCTGCGATCGTACTTTCGTTGGATTTCGACAACTTTGCTATTATACTCTGGACTCTGATTAGACGGACTGTTCACAGTTTTTTCCCTATGAAGTTTGAAATAAACTAAATGTTTAATATCTAAACGGCAGTTGGAATGTTGATGAACAGAGCCCTTGAATATAAATAAGTAGATACTTAATCGTAGGTTGAAGGAAACGAGATGTATTCCATTCCACTTTTATTCCCCTAGATCCCTAGCTCCCTAGATCGACGGTGAAATGTATTCGCAGAATTTCGCTGAGGACAGGACATATAATATTTTGACAAATGAAATGGTTTGACAGCTGTCACTGCTGGTAAGAACGTTTCGTTGAACGCAGTTACTATTTGAGATAGTGATTTTTTATATTATTTTATTTCTTAATCTATCAAATATTGGAGGATTTTAAATACTGCTGATAACACAATTTATTGCAAGGAATTTTATTTGTAATTTGTACCTCGGTACAAGTTTGGCCAAAAAAAAAAACACATCCTTTGACAGTTTCGGATAGCTTGATGTGCTAGCATCTGTACACACGGCTACACATCAAGCTATACATTCCCAGTTTTAGCTGACCTCGCTTTGTATAGGTTTTTCGTACAATCAGAAGTCGGCTTATCATCATCTGCCTAGCCTTTTTTCAACTATGTTGGGGTCGGCTTCCAGTCTAACCGGATGCAGCTGAATACCAATGTTTTACATGGAGTGACTGCCTATCTGACCTACACAACCCAGTTACTTGGTAAAACGATACCCCTTGGTAAGACTGGTTGTCAGACTTTCGGGCTTCTGACTACCCGTAACGACTGTCAAAGATCCACGAATGACAGCCGGGACCAACGGCTTAACGTGTTTTCCGAGGCACGGAGAGATCTCGGTATGTAAAGATGGTCACCCATCCACAGACCAGCCGCGACAAGCGTAGCTTAACCTAATCGATCGACCTGTGCGGCTGTTATTATTTAGCCACGGGCCCCTCGCTAGCCCCTAGCGTTAGCTTAATGTGTAGTCGTGCGTACTAACTAAGTAATAATAATCTTAAAGTAGTGGAATATATTTTAGTGTGTAGTTTAGTAGGTTTTTTCCTCAAATTAACGCGGGTGAAACCGCGGGGCACTGCTAGTAAATTAATAAATTAACATGAGATTAATGAAGCTTTTCATTTACAAAGCATTAGTAATTCTAATTATAGTAAACGATTAGATTTGTTGCTATTTTAAATAAAGTCTGTTAATGATCCAACTGTTAATGACTTATGATGACTAAATGTTAATTCTTTAATGATGTTAAAGGCACTTTTATCGAAACGAATATTAACCGTCGTCAAGTGTTTTTTGGATGTCAAAGGTTGATAATGAACATGAAGGAAGTTGAAAGTTCGGGGAAGGCAGTAGATAAAAATAAAAGTATATATTTTAAGAATTAAAAATGATATTGACATATCACTTAGCCCACGTACGCATGGACGTAAAAATATCGCAGCGAATTTTATTGCACACTGGATTATCAACTCTCGGTGTTGCGCCGAGCGTTGAGAATCCAAAAGAGCGCATCCCACCGCGTTAAAAAAACACACTGTTGGATTTTTAACTCTAAAAGGCGCTAAGCAGTGCGTTGAAAAAACGCGCCAGTGCGGATAGATGTGGCTTAGAAGCCATACGCGATGACCAAAAACTACTAAAATGTACCTAATGATATTCATGTGTACGGCTGACCACTGTCCAAAGCGCCTTATCACCATTTACCATCACATTCTCACGTAATATGCGGAACGCACACAAATTCCCATTTTAGTCAACATTTTTCAAAGGCTTTTTATAATAAAGACATGAAGATTTATGTACTTACTTTAGCATCTCGGCGCGGACAGCGAGGCCAGATAATAACGTCGCGTCGATGGAATACAAATCATTAGTTTACTGGTGAACCTTATTTGACTTCGAGCTTTGTTGTTTACCGTGCCCACACATACAAACAATACTTTATAGAGGGTTCGGAAGGAAGTAAGGGGGACTAGCTTTCGATGACCACTTACTGTTCGTGTAAACGATGGCGCGTATGCGTGTGGGTTCGGTAGCTGATGTCTAAGTAGTTAAAACTATATCACAGAATTCATCCTGTGTCGCAAACATATCACGGCCTATGTTCTCACGGAGTCACCAAAATTTACATAAAATTAAAATTTACCAGTAAGTAAGTACTTAAAGTAGGTACATTTCTTTTGAATATTGAAGAGACAGTTGATGTATTAGGGTGAGCATTTAAACATACAAAACGGCTTCTTGTTTGAATAAATCTCGCGTGTTTGAACTCTGGCCTTTTTCAATTTACAAGCTCTTGGAATTTTCTAATCTTGTATGATTTTACTTTATGTTTATTATTATCGTGTGAGAGTTTAAAGGGCAAGGGTATTGAGTACTTTGATAAAGGCGGGAAAATCGTTGAGAACTGACGCGTGAGTGGATAAGGTTTGTGTTCTTGTAATAGTTGCGTTTACATAGAAACTTGATAAGTAAAGTGGGAACAGTTTATATTGAAATAATAGGCGATACAAATGTTGAATTGAAACGATTTTTGTATTAGCCAATAACACTGAAATTTCTGCTTGCATTTCAATGAAGCAAATGACTATACACACTGAAGCATTTAAACAGAAACGTAGCTAGACATTATCATTATTTTCATTATTTTGTAACTGGGGGGAGGGGGGGGGGGCGGTCTGCCCATAGTTGCCACTCTTGGCAAGCGAGTTGGCGATCACAGTATGGTTAAAAATGCATATACAAGGTGTAACAGAATAAACGCAAGTCTTGAAAGTAGTTTGTTCATAATTGTCTACTGAATTGATTACAGTAACTTTTAATATACTTAGGTATTTTTTTAAAAAATTTGGTATTTTTTCATACTAACCGCCGATAAAGCCAAATAAAATAAAATTTTATTTCAAGGCAAAAAGACTCCATTTTAAATGCATAAATTAATGCTAGTGTCAACACGATTTTCTTAATAAAAAATTAAGAAAGCCATTCATAAACATACGTTTTTAATAAACATTCTCAATATCGAAGCCCTAAGAAAACAAGTTTAAAAGTAACATGCAGTCGCTAACAGCCTTCAATAAAAAATTAACATCAACAGCTTCATCTTAATGAACATCTTTACAACTCTGCATAACTGTCACTTCGTCACTATCAAATTTCGCTCAATTTTCTCTGCGATGACTATAATCTTCGTCTATTTTAATTGAGAAGATGTTCCGTTTCTCACGGGAACGAAGAAGAATTTTATTTGAAGAATTTCTTCAATTTGAATAATTTAAAAGATTGAGCCAGAGATCTTTGTTTTACCCATTGGAAATCTATTTGCAGAAACGATTAGTTGTTCGGTTTCGGCTTCGGATTAGGTCCAATTAAAATTTTGTATAACTGGTAGAGTTCTTAAAGTTTTTTGTTGATTAAACTGTTATGTAAGGCTGCCAGGTGTATGCGTGATGATTTTTTATCGGAGCTTCTTTAGGCACTGTTATTGATAGCATAACTTGATGGCGTAACGATGGTTATAACATTGTTTGTGTTGCAATGTTTTGCTGCAGTGTGTTAAATTTTCACGCTTTACGCATCCCAGGAAAGCGTTACTATTATAACAACTGTTTTAGTTAAAATATGGTGTCTTATATTACTGGATCGGGAGAGATCACCTATAGATTCGAGGCCGAAACATTTTGTTATCTTCCATCATTATTCAAGCAAGTTTAAGGTGTTAGATTACAATCTATATAACCAAATTAAGAGTTTCCCTAACGAATCTGCTTAAAAATAGGCAATGTCTATATCTGGCCTTTCACAGCCTCCAGGAAAAATAAATTAATGGCCAATGGCTATTAGAAAAACAAAGCACAAGCGACAATTAACACACGATTGAAAATTCAAAGCCACGGCTTCTGGTTCAACTATGCATATGTATTCATACGGAAAACCCGTACATTGTTTCCCGTCAAGCAATCGCTAAGCATTGCTGCCACGTTTCTCTAGTACTCAAATAAGGATTTAGGATGCCAGTTTGATTCCATGCCTTATGCAAATCTTATTTATGTCTAGGTCAATCAGACAATCGGACGTTACTGTATGTTTGTATAATATGTCAAAAATATTTTTGGTCTATCTGAACCAGCCGTAATGGAAATCGATTGTCATGGGCGTGTGATGCGGAATAATGAGGGACATGTGGTGGGGAAAGTTTCGAGGATGAATGTGGAAATAACGGATAGAGGAAAGTTGATATGGCTACAAAGGGGGTGGATACTGAGATGATTGCTGACAGACATTATATCTATAGGAAAGAAGAAAACAAATAAATTGGGAGAAGAACTGTAGACAAAGGCACATGTTGGTAACAGTTTAGAATTTGTCAAAATCTTAAATGTTTCACCGTTTACTACCAAGCGATCAAACATTATTCGCTTAGCTGATATGTATGGTATGGTGATTTTAATCTAATCCCCCCTCAAAACACCACGTGATGGTTTTCACACGAGATGGGTCTTAAAGGGATATTTTGTAACTAACTACCATGCGTAAAATGGACTAAAATAAAACTGCATATTTCGCTTGCTAAACATTCAGTTGTTAAGATAAAATACCAAGACCCTAGAATTTTAAATCTAGCACCCCAAGCTCTTTCAAATTTCTTATAACTAAAATTATAAGCATTTCATTCTACCAAGGCACTCCACTTTATTTTGTCTTTCACGCCTTCCTAGCACCTTCTATGTATCCTCTCATAAAATAATTCTACGCTATAAAAATGCGATAAAACAGCAGCACTAGTTTACGGCTACTCGTTTGCGGGATCATAAACTAACTACTAACGTTTTAATTCAAAGAATAAATTAAACACTTTCTTCACAACGCGAATATCATCTACATACATTACACGCTCTTCTAACGACGTTGATAAGAGAAAAAAAAAACGAATACTCTTAGAAGTGTAAAATGTGTAAATGATTAACACAATTCATCTTAGCTAATAGACGATAGTAATGATATCAGTAATGGTAGCAGAATTCAGATAGCAACGAAAACATAACACGTAGCTAAGGCACCGGGCAAATATAATGAGTGGAACTATAAATAAATACAATCAGTTGAAAGCCAATTAAGATTTAATCTCACAGCGCATCGTGGACTTGTTTTGGATCGGATTTTCTTTTTAATTAATGCAATATTAGTTGAAGATGTACGAAGAAAGATGTTGATGATTTTAGGGTTGCCTAATTAAAATTACAGCTACGATGCCGCCAAAAGAAAAGATTGTGAGAACAAATTTAAAGAATTAAAGACTAGCTTTGTGAATAATTGGAAGGAAGGCATATTAAAGAAGGTTAAAGTTTGAATAAATAATTCTGAATCAACTCAAATCATCCACTGTTCTCGAAGAAACCTTATCTGTACCAGTTATTGTAAAGTCACATTGACATCGAAGCGTTTAACAAACGAGTGTATATACAATAAATAAACAAACAAGTATAAATTACGTATTTAGAAGCAGATAACAACATAATCTGTTGTAATACTGCAAGTAGCTGAAACAAAGAACAAGTTGAGATGACATACAAAGAACCTGGATTGTTGACATGCAACTGACCCATCTAGATAATTCCATACCGATATCAATGATTGCAGTTGATGACGATAAAAACGTTGATTCTAAGAACAAAGACTAGAGGACACATTCTATACATACGTCAATCTTTCCAATCAAATTTGAACTTTATTGGTCAATGATAGGCTGTGATTTTGTAAGGAAGTACAGCATAGTCCGGGTCGGCGTCCGCGCAGCACTATCTAGCCTGACCCGAGCTTCAACCCCAGTAGAGTCACCCTTATCTTAACAAACGAGGACATCAAACCGACATCACTCAACCGCATTTTATATACACAATAAACAAGTCAAACGAGAATTAATTACCGATAAAATAAGCGAATATCAATTTGAATTCTATGGAAATCTTAACGAAGCGGACACGGCGATCGTTAGCGAAGATAATGGCAGAGATTGCCAAAAAGGAGCAAAAATTATTTAAAGTAAATAAAAGTGGGCATGCGGCAGACAGAAACCGGTTCGGTGAACGCAGCCTGGGCCGATCCGAATAAGATAATCAACTGAGCGGGTAATTTCAGTGTATAAAAACATAGTGGAGTCCGGCATGCCTTCGCCGGTATAATTAATAAACCGAGGTGAACATACCATGCGCCATATAAAAAAGATACAACGATTACTTAATGTTCTACTGTTGTTAAATAAACAGACGATTTTATTGATGGAAATGATGTTCACGTTTTCCTTTTCTATGAATAGGTTGAAGAAACATAAGAAGGAGACGCTTTGATCTTAGAAGAAAGAGCTAACACAGCTTTCCAATTATGAATAAATACGAACGGTACAATATCATCTATTCATACGAACGCTGATTCCGAAAATACTCAAGTTCCAATGTCCTCAATCAAATCTCTAACTGTGTCGTTACGTTACATATAATATAATCATGACGAAAGCGGCAGTCATTTCGAAACCAAAGACAAATTGATTGAAGAGACTCATACGCAACGATAGAGCCCATACACTAGCATGATAAGCAGTATTGATGGATGACAATGCACCTCACATGATGACTAACAAAAGAATAATTAATTCCTTGATGAAATTCAAAAAGGTACTGCCGCCGTATCTTAGGAAATGTATCGTAATTACTTTCTAAATAGATTAGAAAATGTCAATAGATAGGATTAAAATTGTGATAAATTATTGGTGGATGAGAGTGAATAATGTAGTGTAGTAAATAAATGAAGAATGGAAAGAAAAATCGATCGCCGTATAAAGTGTTTTGTCTGGTAATGTAAATATTTTCAATCCAAAAGCAGAAATAGAAAGAAAGGATCCACTTGAAACTAATAGAAAAGACCACACCTGAAAGGGACATTAGTTAGAAATACCAAAAAATTTTCAAGTAGATTTATGCGATAAAAAGCAAAGTGACAATGATTTAAGTGAGAACTGTATGCAAATTACAGTAGCAGGTAAATTAATACTACCTAGATCTTTGTCAACGACTTAATGTAATTTTACACTGGCTTTAGTTATCAGATAAATTTCAGTTAATGCATTGCGAGGGAGCAAGCCAACGACCAATTTGTTAAATCATATACCTTTTTGTAAAGGGTTGACATTTAAGCGATGGGCAGCATACTAATTAGAATCGCAATTAGAAATGATAAAATCTCCTGTCCCTCTTTAGGAATGTTGTTGGAACGTTCCTTTAGCTTTTTATCGACTACATCTTGTTAAATTTCGAAATCGATGGACGAAACTTGTATTTAATTAATTTACAACATTAGTGAAAATTAATTGTATATCCAATGCGGCATTATAATTACATATCAATTTGATACGTGATTGCTAAATTATTATAGAATTGAATATATACTTTATGATTAGATCATATAAGTTATGCTTTTGACTAAAAAAAGTTTTTGATAAACCTGACGCAAGATGATGACCCTACTGTTTAAAACATGTTTATCTTTATTGACAAGGCCACTCAGTATTGCGTACATAGATTATTTATGTTTCAAAATCTAGAATTTTCCGAAGTACTCTCAAATAAATATAATATAACCCCGTTAATATTCTGCGTATAATATGGAAAACAAATAATTAATTTGTTTCAGTAGGTACCTACCTACTTATTACACCAATACAAAGTTATGTAGACGATACCGATAGAAGAACGATAGTTAATGTAACAGGCAGATATGTAAATGCGACATCAAATTGCAAAATATTGTGAAATGAAGAAAGCAAATATTGATGAACAAAGCAACAAATCAGAAGGCAAAACAAAAATAAATGAATCAACAAAAGAAACAGGTGTTCGTGGCGCCGTCAATATAATACACAGCTGTAAAGCAAACCTTAAAGCAGTGTAAATTTTGTACGAAGATTTTTCTGACTAGAACTGGTAGCAGCCAAGCACTCTTATTAATCCTACAACAGAATGGCTTCAAATACCTTTTATTAATTTTATTGTCAAGCAACTGTAAAGCTAAGATCTAATTTGCAATATATTTGTGGATCATTTGTGCTCTATATCGTTTTGATTCTACTTCTCTCTATCACTCAACCCGATCTATTGTCTGCCAACTGCCAGTAGACTCCTACGTATCCGTTGTTTATTATCAATAATAATTAAAAACAAAATACACACGTATCAGCCAAATGATGCAGGCATCCATGTCTGGCGTGGTGCGTGCGTCGTGGCGCGGGCAGTTCACTGTAGCATCCCCCGCTGCGCGCAGACCGGCACATGTACCCCGTACCCACGCACTGCGCCGTGTTGCAGTAACATCTCACTCCTGCGTCACCGTCGTTTGAATCTGGAACGAAGAAAAAAAAGTTAGCAAAGAGTTTGGTTGGCTATAAAACAAACGAAAGTTGCCAGTGATGCCATTGTTTTCCTTTTTCAAATACCTACGTATTAAAAGTTGAACGTGAACGATGTGAAGCAAATAGACTTTTCAGTGCGCATATTGTTTTAAAATAACAATCGCTGAAATAATACTATTTTGCATCATAGAACAATTGAAATGTGATGCATTAGAGAACATTTTCAATTTAATTTCATAGCATAAAATATCAACAGTCATTACGGAAAGGTAAACACGAAAGTAAACAATGGAAAGTGAAAGAAAATATTCACGTGTATTTTAAAGCAGATTTCTATTAATAAAATTGAAAACATAAACTGTGTAAACCGATAAATTGAAACAGGAAACGGTTATTGCGAATGCAAAAGGAAATGCATTATAGGCAGTGTATCCAATCGCAAGTATCGACACCGTGGCGCCTTGTGGTGTCGTAAACTTTGATGGCGTTCGATTTGCCGTGCCTACGTCTTTACCTATAAATTCTAGGATTTTACCGTCATGGACGCATTCATCTGAAATTTCTTACTTTACAAGAATCTAAACATTAGAATCACAAAGGAATTCTTAAACAATATTTTTGTTTCCGACTACTGTATTCCTGAAAGCGTCGCCGGTCGCGGTGAATCATACAAATGTTTTCGACTAGAAAAAACTTCCCTTTCATCTTAAATGGTAACCCATCGACGACAAGCCGGTGAACCGGTAAAAATAACATACAGCTGGTTCGTGGCGCGTATCGTGTATGAATAATGCGCATGTCATACTCCACGGGCCCCTACATAAATATCCTCACAAACGACCAGCCTCCGACCGCATTCAATGTAAATGCTTCGGCTCCAGACGATGAAACAAAACAAAATTAATTTCAGAGGGACGCCGCTTTATTTGCTCTCGACAACGGAGGGAAACTTAAGGAAGACCCCCCTTGATGTCCGGCATCTTTAGGATATCTTTTTCGTTCACAGAATCGTGTATTTTTTAACCCTAATATTTGAATGATTAGTGAGTTGTCCAATGCCCAGGCGCATCGACGGGACATCGATTAAGAATCTCGATAAAAACGATGCTAACCGACAACGTCCAGCTAATCACGTTTTAAAGGGGTCATTAAAAATTTATTGAAATGAAACGAACCGATTTATTATTCCCTAAACCCGTCCAATGATTCGAAAACGTTCAGTAAAAAGATAATGAGTTGGTCGTCTCCGAATTCACAAAGAAATTGCAGAATTCCGTCTGTGCTCAAACCGGCAGATGAATTCGCGAGCGAATGCGAAACCTCAATACATAAAACAATTAAAGAATAAAATACCAACGTAAAAAAGCAAAAGGATTTGCGCGCCGTTAATAGCTAAACCTTTGGAGCAACAGCATGGGGAAATTGGAAACTTTTAATAGCGTACTTTAATAGCTTTTGCACGCAGAATTGCATTCATTAATTGCACTTTGCAGCGCGCAATGCATTTATTATGAAATCGAGATTCTATTACGGTCGTTAATTTAATGTTGTTTGTCTTATAGTTCCACGATACAGGTCATTTTATAGTTCAATTGTAAGATGGTGTTTCATTCTTGATGAACCTTTATGCATTTGTACTTAAAACAACTCATCGCCTCTCATTAGCAGCCATCAATGCATCGAACATTATGTTAGTCGGATGCCATTAGACCGGCTTTACAATCAATTTCGAGTCAAAAACGAAAGCACAAATAGAACACCGAAGGATAAGGTAAATAAAAAACAAATAAACAAAAGAGGAAAGGGTCCCGGCATGTTATTTGGTATTGATAAATGGCCCTCCGGAGATGTAAGAGAGAGGGATGGAGCGGAGCCAGAACGAGATAGCTTTACTAATGATCATGAAGGCAGGATGCATTCAAAGATAAAAGAAAGTGCTTCTTATCTTTTCCCAAGTTTGGTTTCTTTTCTTTAATGTATAAAAGCAGCTTTATAGGAATTGTTAAGTGCATAGGCGCCAATTCTTCACGGTGCATTAAGTCAGAAAGCGGTGCTTCGCGCTTGCAAGATTTTGTTTGGACATCCGAGCATTTACGGAGGGTCGACAATCGGTCACCCTCTGTCACGTGGCTCAGTAAACGAGGTGTTAATTTCCTAGTTTCCGCTTTGTTTGCCGCACTAATTGAGATCCGTAAAAGGGATTTTTGGGATGCTTGAAATAAGTGGAATGCACTCAACGAAGAAGCTTTTTATGAAAGCCGATCTAACAAACAGAAACATCTTTCGGAATCGGTTCTTTTGAATCTGAATGCATTTGCGATAAACACTTATTTAAAAGAGCAAATATTTAACATTGGAGCGATCGCATCGCGACACGGGAGCCGGTTTGGGTAAATCGCGATTGAAATGTTCTCGTCGCGAGCCGCTGCGACTACAGATCTTTATAATAAGATAACTTTAACGCCGCTTCGTTTGCCACGTACGTCCCTTCAATTTCATTACAGATGGTCGCAACGAGAAGTCTATTCGGAGGTATCAAGTTCCAAGCTCATTTCTTCAGTGCATTTCAGATCAGAGATTCAATTTAGATCTACCACTTAGATAGTGCTAAACTTAACTCTCAACAGAAATAATCCGCTATTTCAGTCAGTGTATCTGCAAAGATCCGAAGGAAGTGGTTTTACAGTTTTATCGATGTTGTGTTTACTGGAATTAAATGATGGATGCCGATAACTTTCACAGCGCCAGAATTCGATGGGTATCAAAACTATTCAAGTTTTTATTAGCTTTTCGTTGTTAGATTGTAATCATTAGTAAGCATTAGATGTTTATGACTGAGATGCTCTGGGGAAACGTAATTAAACATACAGTTTCTGTTAAAAACACCGGAATGGGCATCTGATGATAATAGCGCCTAACTAATGTTGCGACAACGGCTTTCTCCTGGTGTTCACACGCTGTCCGACTCCGTTTTATCTAGTACTTTATTACGTTAATAATGATTGTGGCGCGAGCCGCAGCCGGTTTCTCTGCTATTCAGATTGGAGCTAACATAACAGGCTTTATGCTGATTGGATGACGCGGAAAAAGCAAGGCTGCTTTGCGGCCTTGTTGTCGCATTCCGATGTCCGCTATTTGAAACTATTTATTGGCTGTCAATTTGGACCGTTTGATTTGTGACTACTGACGTGACCGCACGGGCCGCGGCCATCGCAACAACTATTCTCTATTCAACAACTATTAAATATGGCCAGACGCCGTCAGCGTCTTAAGTATAGGTGGTGCAGTGGCTTGGAATGCTAAACGGGCGCTCGAAGCAATGTGTAATAACTATGAACATAGTAAATTTATATTAAAAGAAGATTCCGGTTTATTATTTTGCATCAGCGGTCGCGATCGAATCACGACTCATCCTCTAATTGCACTCGCTGAATTATCTTCCGTAATGGATGTCCTCGTCGGTGCGTAATTATCCAATGCGGCGCCAGTAATCTGGCCGGGCCGCTGGCAATTTCCATCGGAATGCGAGTCGAGAGAGGCCTGACTGTGGGTCGAGTAGCGTTTCTGCAGCTATCTCGTGCCGAGATCGAGCCTCTAAAGCCGCTTAATGCTGCTGCACCTTGACAAATCGTATCGATAATCTCGCGTTCCAAATCGAGAGATTCACGAGCTTTCCGCGGAGCGCGCTCTTCTCGAAGGCGGTTTAGAGAGCGTTTTATCAAAGATAACGGTACCTTGATACACCACGTCGAATAGTGTCGACGAACTAGCGATAAATAAATGCAAACGTTTTATAGCAGTCCGCGGCGCCAAAGACCTATCTGTTGCAGCCCGAGCGAGATCACTTCCTCGGAAAATTGTTCATTGGCACGTTAGCCGACGCACCGGCTCGTTCTCGTGTTTACTACTAAATACAATTCACCTGACAGCCATTTATTATAGTTTTAGTTCCTTGTTGAGTTTACATGGTGATGTAATTCGATAGAGTCATTCGATTAACATTAGTTTAGAATAACTCTTGGGGTCCGCGTTGCTTTCGCATAGATATAATGTAAATGAGCTCGACGATCGGTCTCGAATTTCGGACGGCCGTGTTGCGTTTCTAATCTCTATTACAATGGTGTAGAGATTTCAATCGGTCGATAGTTGTGCTCGATCTGAGTATAGGAACGACGTTTATCAGTCATTCCGTACACGTCCCGCCGCCGTCGAGGTTATCGAGGCGCTTTCACGCCACTCGAATAACATTTGAATAATGAAATGCGTTCGTCGAACTCCTAAAAGTGCAAAACGAAGCTAGCGCCGACACGGGCGTAACGTGCCACCTGTTCGCCGATGAATACGAGTATTCATCGCCTCGTTAAGTCACAATGGGCCACAGAAGGCCGACTACCTGATCTTTTTTCTCTCTTTATCCGATCCTCACGAGCAAGACCTTTATCCGTCTCGAATGGGCTTCGATAGCCGCGGTTCCCCGATTCGATTGTGTAGGCGACGTAAATGTCACAACGACAATGCTGATCGTTTAGAGCCCTCGACTCGGGACGATTGTCGTCTTAAATCATAACAGCTCTCAATCATCTGGTAGCCCATTAGGTGGACGCGTGCCGACTTATCGTAAACATTTCAGCTCTTTGTGTGCATTCCCATACGGTAGTGTAAAAAGTCTCATTTGAGATTTACCGTTTCAATTTATTGTGTAAACATCGGTGGATGTTTGTCGTAGTGTCAACAATTAGCGACAGGTGTTTAGCGACATAGGTGGTAAGGTGACAAGTGAAATTTTTACATGTTGCAACAACGGTGTTGTTTTAAAACTGACGTGTGAAAAATTTAAAATCTTCGCTGTAGGGAGCAATCGGTTCGTTGACTTTCTACAAATAATGCAAGACGAGATTGAAACGTAACACAAAAAGCCTAATCAATATTTCAACAGCGGCCGCATTCCGCACTTATCCGAGTAGCGCTTGGATTTCGATTTAATTAGATCGTGAAAAAAAGCTATATGAGATGCTATCTCGCGTTGTAACAAGACATTTCTTGTTTTGAGCTCTCGTGTATGGGAAATTATTGCAGCCACTAATGTTGTGCACACGACGTTATAAATTATGCACATTAAATATGTATTTATGCATATCGGCGGCGCTTTCAGTCACATTTCCTTACTTCACGCCACTTCGTAAGCTGCTGTTACCTTAACATTTACAAACATCAAAGGGCTATTTGTGTTCGCAGAACTTATGAGGTAATCATAGACATTCGTAACTCAAGAGCCGAGAATTTCGCAAAATTACAACACACACATCATAAAATCAAAGTTTCCAGCTGCGTGTGTGTTTAGGCTAATCTCAGAGATTACTTGATGGATTTTAGTTTGGCTTTTAGCACCACTAAGAGCGTGACCAACTATAAGATTATTATTATGTACAAGTTGCAAGATGGAGAAAGTAATTCAAAAATCCATTTGAAAAGCATGGACCTGCTTTCAGGTACCATTTATCAGATGTTGGAAGAAATAGAACTCGTAGAAGAACAGTGCGGTTGCGAATTCGCTTATAATCTGAATGGAGTTCGCAGGGAAAAATCATTGGTGTCGCTTTATTGATTTGGTGTTTTGGACTATTAGGGTTTCTAGGACAGTTTTAGAGGCTTCCTGCAAACCACTTAGCCATTTCCAGATTCATGATGGTATTGGTTTGATAAGGTTTTCTCAATTAGAAAAGGCAGCTGGGAAATACTCGATGCGAAAGACAGAGAACAGGTTACGATAAGCCGACTTGATGGACGGCACATAGAGGAAGCACTAGGTCTAGCAAAACATGACTTCTGTAACGGGTTATTATATCATATCTGAAATGGAATGCGCTTGAAGAATTTCTCCGGATCGCCGGTAGCACGGTGAAAGAAGTAGGGGCCGGAATGCGGTCGTGTGTTCTGTGTTGGGACGCGGAATTCACACCGTTACCACTTGTACTCGTTAATCACTTGTGCTAGTTGCGAATGGGTTTGATTCGAGATTAGAATTTGGTGTGTCGGAGATCGGTTCGGTCGAAGTTTCTAGTCAGTTTTTAGGACATATTAAGATTGACAATTTATAGCCTTACTTTCATATGAAGTCCTGAAAAGTTTCAAAGAAATCAAGAATATCATCCTTAGTGCATTTACATCACAAAGTGAATGTTGAATAGATACGGATGTTCGAAGACTGAATTGTGTATCACAACTTGCGGGAGGTCTTCAGACATGGACTGCTTAGACAAGACTGATTAGGATCGGTGAATGGTTCGCATTCTATTTAAATTTCAAGTGATTCTTTAACTCTGTTAGTCATGAACACCTTTCAAAATACCCGCATAGCAACAAAACAAATGACATTCTAATTTTATTTCTAACCAAAACTCATCAACTTTATTTCGAACAATTTGAACGCCGCTCATATAAAATTCAGTACCTACCATTAGCTGATTTATTACCATACGGGGGCATAGCAACTAGTTCATAGTGATTCATAGTCCTGTTTGTTATTCCACACATGTCAACTTCATGATTTGACGTGCTTTTTGCACCAGCCCGTATATTTTATGCTGGCAGCGGCGGCATCTGAATATACAGTGGTATTTATGTGGTACGGCAAGGATTACACTCCTTGTGTAGTGGATGCAAATCTGTTAGACAGTTGGTTTTGTCCAGGATATACATATTCTTGGAATATTTATGAAGTAATAACAGGCTTTAGGTTTTTCTCATCATTACATCATACAGTTTGATGTACCAAAGGGTTTTGGTGCTAAACGACTATGGAGTTTATTTATTTATAAACGATAATTAAAGTTAAGTGATGTTTAAACGTCAAAAATGTATGGTTAAACAGTCGCAAATCACTAATTAACTTTGAGCAACATTTATGAATAAAAGGGTTTATATTATGTGTTAAGTTTAGATTAATCGAGTATCTAAGTTAAAATGGCTTATATATCATACTACGCAGAACAAATGCACCATCGATAACATCACTACTTATTTTTTATCGATGTATTGGCAATGTGTTGTGGTAAATTGGTTCCCATTTTGACAAACCTATTCTTTGACTACCTTTGCTTGGGATTGGCTCTTTGCAATTTCCCTAATATACTTCATGGGTCTTATCCACTGTGTTCAACTTAGTCTTTCCCTCAAATATCACGTCTAAAACTCGTAATTAACTAGATTATAATAAGTCAGTAGTAGTCGTTGCGGTATTTTCATTTGTCTCAGCCGCCTAGCCGCGAGTGCCGCGACGCAAGACCAGCAACTAAACAGTTACACATGACTTACGCGACATATCATGTTACATTCGGCTTTAATATTATCTTTAACACAGATTTTTATGAAAATTATACCTTTGGGAGTAGTAAATCGGTTATGATAGAGATCAGTGAATGAGGAGCCCACCGGGAGTGCTTGAGAAGACGTTCAGACTGGATTTTGAAGGCGTAGGACCGGGTGGAATGACAAGGAGTTTACCTAGTAATCGGTCACATTGGTATCTAGAATCCCCGTGAGTAAACGTCTTATTAAGACTGCAAATCAAATCAAAAGTCATTTATTCAAATTAAGCTGAGAATCAGCACTTTTCGAACGTCAAAATTACACAAGAGAGTCACACAAAATGCCCGAACTTTACCACTTCCTAGTGCTTTAGCTGGGAAGAAGTGTCGCAATAAACTCCTGCAAATTGATATTATCTAGCCAAACTCGTCATCTAAACTGCGTTCGCGATTTATTTGCCAAAAATGTAAACAAATATCGATTTATGAAAAAATAACTTTAATTCCTAAGCAATAAAGTTCAGTTTTCGCTACTCTTTAAACATTTTATAACTTTTTCAATAGTGGTAGTCACTTTGAAGTCTGAACCACCACTAAAATACCACCAAAACAAAGCCACCACCACTAAAGTAAAGTTGATATTTGTTTAGCTTGAAATAACATCAATTTGAATCATAAGTTTGAGTTTTCGTATATTATCTGGTACAAATTTTTGGAATGTGCTAACCACATCGGAAACTTTCTAATCCAATCTAATTCCGCATTCTCATTGCAAGTCAAACACTGCAATCCACTGAATTGAATACACCATTCTGCTACCACTACATTTATCACTGAACATTTCTCAAAATTCTAAGGCATAGTCTCAACCTTATTTTGCCCACCAAAAAAAAGTGGGCACTTTAAGAAAATATTTTTTTCTAGACCGCGATAGATGCAACCGCGATTCATCTGAAACCGTTATTACCGCATTATATTTAAAAATGTAATATTATACAGGTTTATTGGAAAAACGTTAACAACCTCTTAAGAAGTCATTGTACTCATCATTATGAACAACTTTTACTATGGGACCAAACCTGAAATCGCAAAAAAAAAATCAGCTGTTCCCTACTTTTTGACGAGTTATGCAAACATAAATGTAGGGAACAGCTGTTTTTTTTTTTGAGTAAACGTATTTTCTTTCTTTCTTTCCATTGCTCCAGATGTTCGAAAAATGTGTCTGCTCAACAACGCAAATAACGCAATGTAGGTATGTTTTTGAACTGTCAAAATGAAACACACTGCTACTGATAGTGTATTACGCAATTAGGGTGCTGTTCACTAATAATATTATCAATATATCGTTATTATTAGTATAACGATATAACAACGTTATTTATTTCTATTGGCAACGTTGCCAGACTTGCCAGCTTCATGACTTTTAATATGACGAAAAAGTATTAAGAATAACGTTACAAATTAATCTGTAACGTTTCACCTGTAACATTACTGCAAGCTGATAAGCTTAACGTTACTGATACGTATACGTTACTTATAAATATTGTTCTACGAAAATGATATTCTCTAACGTTTTTTTTTTTTTTTGTAACGTTATTGATTGTTTTGGGTCGTTACAAATTTTGGAACGATACGATAACATTAATGGTAACGGAACGAAATGCATTTCGTTTTCAAGTCCCTGGTTCTAAGGTAATACAATCCTAACAGACTGAACAATACCATCTCACTGATCAGTGACCGAAATAGTGTATCGAGAACATTTATAACATATTTAAGTGCTAAATAGAAACACTACATAAATTACTAGAGCTATTTATATACGCCTAGTGCGTTCAGTTAGCGGTGCGTTCAAAGGAATGCATGGCGATCGAGCAATGAGCATGCTCTTTATGTGTGCAAATGCAAGAGATTATTATTTAAACGCTGATGAACTTTAATGTACGAATAATGTAATATGAGAAGAGTAATATGAGGGGCTCGTGGCTAAATAATAACAGCCGCACGGGTCGACAGAAGGTTAAGCTACGCTTACCGAGGTAGGTCTGTGGATGGGACCATCCATTTCATATGGGTAGTCAGAACTCCAAAAGCCTGACAATCAATTTTACGAAAGGGTATCCTGTTACCCGTAACTGGGTTGTGGAGGTCAGATAGGCAGTTACTCCATAGATACAGCTGCATCTGGTTAGTCTGGAAGCCGACGGCAACGTAGTTGGGTAAAGGCTAGGCAGATTGATTCGGAAACCTGTTTCGTGCTACCTCGCTGATTTAAAGGTTGCAAGCGGTACTGCTGAGCATGAGATCCGGGGTACGATTCTAGGTCAGGCAAAGTGTTATAGGGTTTTTCCATAAGGAATTTCTCAGGAGCAAAGTCAAAGTCAAATCATTTATAGGCACATAAACGGCACTTTTAAACGTTAAAAATTGCAATAAAAAATATAGAATTGATTCTAGTCGCCCCTTACAAAAGGTAGTTTTCGTGTAAATTGGCAAGAGACTCCACGGTTAATCTTTTAAAATGTTTTAAAAGTTTTTGTATGTACATTAATTATATAATTCTATGTGAAGACGATGCACCTAGAATAAAAATTAATCTACCACAAAAGGTAAAAATAATTAAAAAGATAGCAATGATAGGTAAATCAATTAATTAATAGATACACGGTGCTCACATATTTACAATAGGCTAGTTTCCACCATCAATAAATTGAAAATCTATTTAGTCCGTCAGTTAGAGTATTGGAAAATAATGGACACGTATTTTTTGTTTTTGTAAATCAATGAATATTGACAAAGATAAAACGCATCAAAACTCGGGACACTAAAAATTATACCAAGGCTGCAACACTAAAAATTATACCAAGGCTGCAAGGTGTGATGTATTGAGAATTTTAAAAGCGTCGTATCTTCGTCAATTTTGGTTTACGTAACAAAAGAAAAAATATGGGTCAAATATTTTTTGATTATCATTCTAAATGACTGACTAATTAGATTTTTTCAGTTGACAAGCCTATTGTGTGAAGTTTAACAAGTGTGATGGCAGCCCGCAGGGTAATTGCGTAACATATTATCAGTAGCAATGGGTTTAATTTTGACAGTTCAACAACATTCAGTGCGCTATTTACGTTGTTGAGCAGACACACTTTTCGGACGTAAATGGAGCAATGGATTAGCAATAAGCTTCAAAATTATTCAAATTGAGAGTAATGTTGTGTTACGCAATTAGGGTGCCGGAGTCTAGATTTGTACCCGGTTCCGGGAAAATCCAGACTCAGGCGTGATGTTATGCTATGTTTCGTGGTATGATTGTGAATGGCCTACGAGAATAGCTGAAGTGGCGTTTTGATTTATTTTAAAGTTATTGGATACATAGTGTCGTACGTTGTCTACTGTGAAAATGTCAGGGTAACTTTATGATAGTTTCTTAGTACAACTTTGTGTTGAAGGAGTGTGAATGATGCGTTTCTAAAGCTTTTGATCAACCCGTACCGTACGGCATACATTGTGCGCGAGCGTCTGTGAAAATGCGAATTTTACGAGCAGTGTATGTGAGATGCTGATTCTGATTTTATTTGGTATATTTTCTGCCGATTTTGACGCAATCCTGTAATTTTCAGATGGCTTATTTAAACTCTAAAGTTACCTATACGATTAGGTATTTTTTGTTACTTAAGTAAACATAATTAGTTTAAATGTTAATAATAGGTACTTGTATCAATTTGTAGCAGGAAATCGTGATCATATCCAAGCAATCGATCATTGCAAACATCGATATCATTAATTGTTCACATTTCAAATTCGATATGTCCATTTTGTTCGATTCAACGGTATTCACGATTCATTTATTAAGTCTTCGAAACGATTAATGAAGCTTATAACAATATTTTGTGGAATTCTACATTATTAATTTATAGCGGATTAGAAAATTACAAAATTAATCTACCGTTGACAAAACTGTTGAAGTCTCAACTTTATTACATCGGTATAAAGTTGCTATTTAGTTTTATAAATCTCAAAATCTTTTTCCAGGTGAGAGGTCGGTGGCCACATGTTATGCAGTTATATTTTGAAACATGTTATTCATCTTTAAACTGTTTACTTATTAGTTTTGTTAAGAACGTGACAATCGATAACTAATTCGATTATGATAATGCAAGCCTCAGGGGTTACGTCGTATGTAATTTTAATTCCGAAGTTAATGAAACTTTGACAAATTGGTCAAAACTTTACGCAAGTTTGAGTTATTCGATGTAACTAGAAAGAAGATAAGATAGGTAAATTATTGGTTTTCATAATTAAATAGTCAGATCGTTAATTAACTTTCCATAGCTTAAAGGCAAGACATTTATAAATAATAAACTAGCTCCTGCCCGCGACTTTGTTCGCGTGAAATTTCTTTTTCTCTTGACCCATCATCCACCCCCATGCATCGCCTACCCGTGCCATTACTTCGTTAGAATTCATTCTTTATTTTTCCACGGCTCCTAGTGTGATGTTAAATCGCCTATAGCCTTCCTCAATAATTGGGCTATCAAATGCAAATCCGACTGGTACTTAGTTCCAGAGTAGTTAGTTCAGTTTTATAAATAGATAAGTTAAATATTAATGAGACTTCGTATTCAATATTCAAAATAATTTCGCATAAAAAAGACATCAATTTTAGAAATAAATATTAGCTATCTATTCCAATTTCTAGACTTTCTACTGACGTCACAAGGTCGTTAGTCGTCCTCGGTCTGGGCAGGTCAAAAGCCTGGCAGCATTCTGATACACATGACACATGACGTCATCAATACCTGCATGGCAACAGTAAAATCGCGGCCAATCTATTTAGAAAAACATTTTTAGTAGCATGTTTCGTAGCGTAAACCAGTCTTTTTATTACTACTTTCCTTTAGAATTTAATCTCGATGTAATTACATTACCATACCAACTGATTAATTCACTTAATTATCAGACGGACTGACATTTCTTATAAACCTTCTAAAAGCTTTTGTTCGAGTTTTGAAAGAAATTCTATGTAAATTTATTTTCGGGAGTAACATTTCTTACTTCGTTAATTATTTTTGTCGACTTCCAAAATGGTTTTTGGTGAGAAAAGTGTTATCAATGACGGGGGTGTGTTTATCTAATACACAGTCACAAAAAACAGTTAAGTACACTAAAGTAATTAAAACAAAGCAAGGTTATAAACTTATAAGTGAGAATGTTTATCTCGATGAAGAAAGCCCTACATAATTGTTACAATGTCCACCGTTAACATCCCCCAAAAGATTAACAAAAATATTCATAACATAAAGGCAAGCCTGTTGCCATCAACCGAGAAATTCCAAAAGAAAAATCCCAATAATACTTTGCCCGACTCGGGAATCGAACCCAGGACCTCATGCAAAAATTCTAAAATATGAAATTCTCGTGTCGCGATGTTTGTTACCAAATTCCTCCGAAACGGCTGGACCGATTTGTATGAAATTTTGGGTGCATATCGGGTAGGTCAGAGAATCGGCTACAATTTTTTTTTTTTTTTGCAAAACGATGTTTACGGGGTCAGCTAGTATATAATATACCTATGTATAAAATTCTCGTGTCGCGATGTTTGTTACCAAATTCCTCCGAAACGGCTGGACCGATTTGTATGAAATTTTGGGTGCATATCGGGTAGGTCTGAGAATCGGCCAACATCTATTTTTCATACTCCTATTTGTTTTTTGCAAGACGACGTTTGCGGGGTCAGCTAGTAATCTTATAAAAAAATTCCACACTATCAAGTGCCCCCACACAACTCACAGCTGTCAACGACCTCCTCCACAAATCCACAGAGAAGCCCTATTATACATCTAGACAGCACTACGTCATCGCTTAAACTTAGAAAACTAAAATTACTCAAAATTAGTTCTCAGCGACGGAGAATTAACACAATCAGCGGTGGCCATAAAAAGAGCGTTTGCGCCGCTAACATACACAAGTATACGCATGTACTTACAAACGAGGGACTTAACTTCTGGCACTCGGTAGAAACAAACAACATCTCGGGTTTTAACTACTAATATTTAAACAGACGATAGTGCATCGGTTGGTCCGAAGTAAAGGCAGTAGCGGGAATGGGGATGCCGTATAGCAAGGGCGGGCGCTTTTTAAAACCGACTTCAAGAAAGGAGGAGGTTCTCAATTTGGATGTTTATACACGGTTAATTGAAAAACACCAGCAACCTCTTAAGAGGTCATTGTAGTCATCATTATGAACAACTTTTACTATGGGACCAAACCTGAAATCGTGAAAAGAAAATCAGCTGTGCCCTCCATTTTGACGAGATAGACGAAGATAAATGTAGGGAACAGCTGATTTTTTTTTTCGCGATTTCAGGTTTGGTCCCATAGTAAAAGTTGTTCATAATGATGAGTATAATGACCTCTTAAGAGGTTGCTGGTGTTTTACAAATAACCCTGTATATTCAATGTGTAACATAATTAATGCAAGACCTCATATACCCCAATTAGAGTATTGAGTTAAAAGCATAATACAATGACCAAAACTATTTTTTTTAAAGCTTGCTATTTTTATTAAGAAAATCGTGTTTACACTAGCATTACTTTATGCATTTAATATTGAGTCTTATTGCCTTGAAATCAGATTTAATTTTATTTGGCTCAATCGGCGGTTAGTATGAAAAAATACATAATTTTTGAAAAATACGTATATAAAAAGTTGTTGAAATTTATTCAGTAGTCAATTATGAACAAACTACTTTCAGGAATTGCGTTTATTCTGTTACAACTTGTATATACTAGCTGAACCCGCGACCGATGTTTTGCAAAAAAAAATTACGTACTTTTCTCAGACCTACTGAATATACACAATCATAAGAATCGGTCAAGCCGTTTCGGAGGAGTTTTGTTACAAACACTGTGACACGAGAATTTTATAGTAAGTATATTCGATTTTTTTTTAGTTTTTTTTTACCACGCACTGGATTATCAAATCTCGGCGTTAGAGGGGAAGGAGTTTCATAAACAGCAGTTTGATCAACGGTTTACCTTAGTAAAGCTAAGACGGGCAATGCAATGTTTATAATTTTCAGCCAAGAATACCAAAGAATCGAAGCTATGGATAGCCATAGCTTGAAGACCATAATCCCGATGGCTTGAATTCTGAAACTCTTCAAGAACGAATGCCGTTTCGTTTTCACTTTTTCCAACGTCAGATAACTTTATGGGATGAATAATTTTGAATTTTTGACAGTTCTTCCATAAAAAAAACTGTCAGACGTCAATATTTTAATAAAATTTTGCACACTGTATGCAGTTTCATCCAACTTGAAAGATAGGATAGTTTACATCTCAATTTATAATCGCAATATTTATTGCGAATACTGCCAGGACAAGGTTTGTATGAAAAAAAAAATGTATAAATAAAATCATAAGTACGCGCATGACTTGTACGCCACTCCAAGTGAAACGTGCAGTGTACACGGTATAGAGAGGCGCCCATGACGGCGATGTGTGGTCCCAGTACCGGACACGACGGGGCATCAGTATCGAATATTGTTTTTATTAACTAATACCTTTTATTGCCCAACAGCGAGGAATGCATTTCAAATTAAAAACCTTCGATTATAAAGCACTGAGGAATTGAAGACATGGTTTGGTTTTTTTTTTAATTTCGTTTCGAGATTTTATCGGAGCTTGTCATGTTGATTAAAAATGCAAGCCCGAATGAAAATAAATTAATCCCTCTCAATGCTAAAATGTATTTTCATAAGCCGTATCATAATAGTATGTCAAACACGACACTATTTTCTTCAGAATCGTGTTACACCATTCAGAAAAATTTTAATTAAGTCCACCTAACTAAAATATCTCATCACTGACCACAAAAATCTCACAATAAGTTCCACGCCTTGTAATACAATCCATCACAAATTGTTTGAACTAAAAATAAATCAGTGTCCATACATAAGCATCTGTTTGCTCGAAGAAAATTGTAGTGCAATCTTGCGCAATCATTGGGGGGAGCTTTGCGCGAGACCGCGTTCGGGTGAAATCGGCAATTATCGGACGAAACGATTATTTGCCGAAGGGACGCCGAACACGACCGTTGTCGTGCCGACAGAACCGCCCCAGGCAAAAGCTTTTGAAGATTTGTTTTATTTAACATATGAATGATTACTTTAATAACGTGTGGTCGGACTTTGAGTGAGGATGAAAGTAGACTCCAGGATAGATAGGATAAAGATGCAAAGTAGACAGCAACGTTTAATTCTAGCTTAGCATCCGAAGGAATGATTTTAGACGAGGAATAATACAAACATGCATAGCTGACTGAATGCTTACTTAAGAGAAAGACGAACCAACCCATGTAAATGGAACAACGTTTAACATCTTCAATTTAATAAATAAACATAAGTAAAGATCAACTAATCGTAATGACAAAGCGAAAATTTGTGTCCGACCGAATGTTCTGTTTCGGCCGAAACTAGAAGACGACCCAAAAGTTCGGTTACGGTTTCGGCTTCGGTTGAAAATCATGCTTCGGTCGGACACTAGGTGAAAACAGAAGTCAGACAATAAATATTTAATTTATTAACGCAATTAAAAACTCAATTAACGCCCCATCATAAAAACTAAATGTTGATGTGAGAAAATAAATGACACATGCAAGCGAGAGACACCCAGACGAATCGATTACCAATAATGTTGATGAAATATGTGATTATAACAAGCTAACTACAGACATTAGTCCTCGTATAGGCGCCATGAGTACGGCAGAGAGTCATTTTTAGTCTATTTCAAACTGATTACTCTTGTTGAGCTTTGAGAAAACGACTAACTGCTAACGACTGAAATTACTGAACTGGCTAACTGGCTACAATTACCGGTTCTGTCGGCAGATCTCGAGTAATTTTACTGCAAAAGCTGTGCTCTAAACAATAACTATCATGAGACTAGTTAGTCCATTTCTTGGAAATTGTTGCATTCTCTAGTTGAGTTATAGTTTTCAATCATTTGTTACAATATAGTGCAGTCTCCGTTTAAAGTAATGCACTTTTCTTGGAAAGGTGATTGATTTAATGATCTTCGAATCGCTTAATTACACAGTACCTACGTGAAGACGGTAAGACCCGACAAGTTAATTGAAAAGCTTGGCTTCTAATATAATATGATATTTCTTCACCCGAGGCGACAGTAATACAAATAACAGTACATGAAGTAATACTCAATCACATAATTTAGGTTTCCGATGCAAGAAGTACAGGTGCAAATTGCAACTACAATTTTATTACAAACCTGACATAATATTGCAAGTAACTTATAGCTTTATTGAAGACGGCAATAATCTGCACAAAATAGCTTATTTTTATATAGCGCCATTATAGAGCAATTTCAATACATTATGCGACTTTATCATTACTTGCGTCATTACAGTACTTATAAGATATTTTTAATAACAAAATGGATATTTTTTGCGGTTACACTTCCAACTTTGTTTATAGTTCTAAGTGACTCATTTAATGCCTAAGACTGCTACTAGGTTCCATAAATCATTTAGAGGATAAATAAAGGATGTTGAATAAAAAATAATAATTACATAGTATTTTTTTAAACATTGAATTTATTGATAATTGTCCAGTTCCGGTTAAATTTAGGTCAAAACTGAATTAGAAGCCGAAATTCAGTTGCGGTTTCGGCATCCGGGTAGGAGAAAGGAAAAATGTGTTGACAAAAAACTGTGATTGGAGACTTAATAAGAACATAAAAAGTTCCGCTATTTCATAAAAGAATAGCCGAGTTCAACGGACTGCAGTTATTTTGCAGTTCAGTGTGTTATAGCAGGATTTCATTATAAATCCATTTAATGATCGCAATATTTTATGAGAATGAAGAATGTGTCTAAATCATATATGAAAGTGTTTTTATAAAATATATAACATATTACTTAATATATCGCATTAACGCAGCAGCTAAGAATTAAGTATTACCAGTTTACGTCGGCATTTTCTCAAGCAAGTGCTAGATATAATCATGGATTTTTATTTATACCTTCTAATTATATGCGAGCGATGCAGCTGCGGCATCGAATCAATTACGCATCATTTCACGATAAATTAACTTGGTACCGGTACAGGTGATATTTACCATCGAGACTGGCGCCATGAAGACAGCTGAACGCGTATTACGCACCGGTCTAAGGCCCACATACGACAAGCTTGCGACAGCTCATTTCCAACGGATGCAAGTTCACAGACAATTACCTCTAAAAATGCAACCCTACTTATTTTTAGGAAATGACATAAAATCGTTCACAGGCTCGTCTTCTAAACCATTAGGCAACAGACCTATGATTTGACGGACTAACGAAGGAGCCGTAAAATTCCTCCTGTAATCACCGTGGACCGCTCCCAATGCGCGGGAGGGGGGGTTGATTACAGGGTAACCGCCCACTGCCGGCCGCGGGAATCCGACCGCGACGAACAACGAAATGTCTTAAAACAATAATACACAGTCGGGATTTCATACCCTTTTATAAATCGTCGAGGACCAGAATAAGGTTGTTAGCGCGTTCATCTGAACAGTGACGTGTAACTTTTGAATTATAGACGGACACGATTTCGCTTAGCTCTATAATTGTAAGGGCTTCTAATATTCGATGATTGCGTGCCGCATCGTTGCGTGTTCGTTTTATGTATTTCATTATTCTTTGTCTAGCTATTGTTCGTGGAACTGGACTCGAGGTAGTAATCAGGAATAAATTCGGCATTTTATTTGCCATTTAGTTAATTAGCTTTGGATAATCTTATTTTAACCGTTGCATTAGAAACATTCCTGTGTGAAATAAAATGAGAAAATAAATGGAAATTGCTGTTGCAGCGCTTTCTATTATGCATTCTAAAACATCTTTGCTTACTTTTATAATTTGCTATTTGTGTAAGAATTTCAGCTTTTATTGCCTTGGAAATAAGGTTGATATTACAGGATGTGAGGGTAACTAGACATTATTTATAGGTAAACGGCCAATTCCCCCGGAACGCTTCGCTAATTGACATTAAATGCTACTCGTTTATCATTCATGTTCTTGAGTTGATATCGTCACGTAACTGAGAATTAAACTAAAAGGTAGTCTTTTTTAATACTGTATTAAATCATTAGTTATAGCGTGAAGAGATAACTTGGTTTCTGGTAACACACACGTGAGATTAGACCTTGGCTTTAGGAGTATCTAGATGAAAATATTCATTGTTATATTTTGTTAATAACAGGGACCGAAAAACGCATTCCATTCGAAATTTTAGTTTCTGTAACATTTCTATTCTACCTAACTTCACTATAATTTTCGACCAATTTGGCATCACCCAACCTTTAGAGGGCCGCGTGCTTGATACCAATTTTTGGTCTCGGTCTCAAATTGGGTTTTAATCGACGGATGTAGGTCGGTTATAATTTCTAGTCGAGAAATGATAATTCGAAGACATATGGTCGGCACGACTATTATTTTAATGTGAAAGCGGAAAATAGGGTCTCAGATATCTTTATGTGGTTTTTTAATGAATGACAGATGCAGACCTGTTACTTTACTTTTTATTACGCGTTAAGCATACATACATATACAGGACAGCCAATAAATTGCGAGGTTGAATTTATACTCGCAATTCCTGTATTACTTAAGTGCTTATGGATGAGGTAAATGTTAACTACTTTCAATAATATTAACTACATGTAAATTCATTTTATTATAATTTCCTTTCTAAGAATGCATATTTTCTAAATGTAAAACACATATTGCGTATGCGAAAACATGGACGTTAATTAACTGAACGTTTGAAGCTGTAAATATTAATTAACTAAGTGCAAACTACTTAACACCAATGTGAAAATTATTACCAAGAGAATTGGTATCTGAATGGGTATCACGTTTCATCAGAAACATGTTTTAGGGAAGTATAAATGCCAGCGAGACAATGAGACATAACTAATTTGATAACGCTTCTTGGAATATAGTAATTAATTTCTATCTTTCGACATTTACATGTATTTGTCAGCCATTTACAAGAAGAGAAGGGCTTTTTCCCATATTTTATCTATCTTAAAGTTACTTGAAAAAAATTGTAGCCTATATACTTCCAAGTGTTTGTCTTTGTAGGTACCTCTTTCATCTTTGTTTAGAAGAGTTAGAGTATAATTTTGCGAACAGGATTCAATTAATATTTTCTCACATTCTGATAATTATTTTTTCAGCCTACATAAATTTGATCCCAGTCTGAATGATTGTACAAATGATTAATGCATGTAATGGCACATACGACCACGACAAAGCATCGACAAAGGGAATCCCAGTATATTTTAGAAATATTTATTCATTACAATAAAGCAATACGAATTATTTTGTATGCGTGCCTGCTTAAAATAGCTAGACAAATAATAAAGTGTTAGCACACGAACGTTCTTCAAATATAATTATAATATCTACTACATAGCTTACAAGCTAACTATGATTGAATTAAATCCCGCTGTTCGCGTGGGTGGCAAAAAATGGCCCAACTTTGTTTTAATGGCCGCTATAGCTACACATTAGACGATTAGCCTATTAATTTCATATAAAACTATTAATATATTGGTGTAATTGATGATCTTTGGCGATAGCAGTTAGTTAAGGTTCAGTGAGAAAGTGTGAATTTGTTGCCTTGAGCAAATTCACTGTGAATGTTTTGATTTGACGGTGTCGAAGATTAATTTGGCTTAGACGATTTCTATCATTTATTTGCTTAAGGATTAAGTAATGTTTAAATTAGCGATTGTATTTGTGGAAATCTTTCCGGAAAATGTTAAGGGTGTACGAAACTGGATAAAGAAAGCCAGGTTGAAGTGAAATAAAGTGAGTTTTTTTTTCCTGTTATTAAAATTATGTCAACATTATGTACATATGTAATTGTAGCAGTTTTAAAAATCTCATTCTTAATAATTGATTTAATAGTATCTACGTAGTCAAAAAAATATCTTAATTTTTCCCAGAGACTCTCAGCAATCATTATCTTCATTCATTAGCTTATTTATTTAAACGAGACAGATGGATTTATGAACACATTAGACACCATGAGAAAAAAAAAACTTATATTGATTAGTGCTGTCTTCCCATGATATATTGTTATTCATTTTATTATAATGTGAAATGAAGCAATATTTGATAATCGGTATCAAATTGTTACTAGATTTTATCTATTGCCCATCTCTAGCGTAATATTTTGTTGGTTTGGGCACCGTAATTAGCTAGGAGAAATTAATGGTTATTATGTATATATACTAAAGTAGGTAATACATCAAATGGTGGAATTTAACTTTTCACGGTCCCATTTAGCTCCTGAAAGATGTGTTAGATTCGCAAATATATTTAAAAGATATATTTGTTTTAAAAGACGAATGGTAAGTTCGTGATTTGAAAGCAAAACACATCGAAACGGACCGTCCAACTACTGAGCCGTCTTTAACAAATCAATTAAGGGCGAAGTCCATTCGTAAAGAAAGGATCATAAAAACAATTCAGAGGCCTCTAATTGTCCCGTCTGTCTGTCTGTACTAATGAACACATGTTGATAGACCACTCGACTATAATAAAAGATAAAGTGAACGTTTAAGTTTTAAAATCGACCACAATTTGAAGTTTAAACGAACTCTTTATGATCGGAAACGTTAAATGAACTTGATTTCCGTACAAGACTTGTTATAAAATAATAAATTTTGTAACGACATGTTTGGTTGTACAACAGACTATAATAAAATTGATTGTGGAGACGTTAATTAAAATAAACCAACTTTAATCTTTTTTTCACGAGGACTGACTTAAAACTTTCTAATTCCTGTATGGATTACGGAAAGTAAATAAAACTTAATCGCTATCAAAATTAATTCAACACTAACATCAAGAATGCACAAGGAACCATTCCAAAAATTCCCTTGAAAATGCATGTACCAGGAGAATCACTTTACGAAAATATTTTTATTAGGCCGAAACCGTTCATCGTCAAACCGAAACTTTAACGATGAGATAATGTTAAACTAGGACTGTTACTATCATACGTCAAGTCATCGTGAAACGCAATTTTCACAAGCATATGTTCAGCAAAGAGTACTAAAGCGCTAAGTGTATGTCGCAAGCGTTACTGAATGCGTTAGCCGCTGCGAAGTGACAGACAAACAGATGGATTTACGAGCGTCCTATTGACCTGAGATAAAACTGTTAGTTCGGTTTTTGAGTCGCCCAGTCAAGATAAGAGAACGAGGTAATAAATTATGTTTAGTACTTAGGCAAGCTAGCAGCTTTAATAATCATATTTCAGACACACCAGTTTTGACGGGCGAACCTTTTATGGTGTTTTATCGACTGGAAAAGTGGATATAGTAAACATTATTTTAGAAATTACGGATAATTATTATGAATTTATTGCACAAGCATGTGGGGCGTACATAGCCGCATTTCAAATCACATTTATCTTAAAGCCGAAACCGACACTTGGTATCTGATCTCGACTGGTCACCTCTATTTAGAAATAAACCAGAATTGAGCTCGTTAATTTTTTATCAGTTAAAATTCAATGAATAGTTTACTGCATTTCAAATACACAATACATTTTAAAACACCCTAAAATTATTAGCCTCTTAAGCAAACGGCGCTTCATTCGTGGAACGTGTAAATAAAATGCGTAAACAGGAATCAGAATCAATATGCGACTAACGCACATATTCTGTGTGAGTCATTCGCTTATAGCGCCGTGATATAAGACTATAAGTACCGAAAACCGACAAAGTTCAAAGAGCATTATTGAATATTAATATGCTATTTATTACTTACGATTCTGAGTAGATTTGCTTCAATGCCGATTTCGACAATGAGTAATTGGCATACGGTCTTTGAGTTAAATAAGAATAATAAACTATAATTAATTAATAGCAATTGTTATTATGCTAACAACAGAATTCAATGACTTTTGATCTACGCTAAATAGACTTGACTTAATAAGAACTGTCGTAGGTATTGTAATGGCTCATCATATTATTGTTTGAATCTTTAACGCACACAACACAATTATTCTCACGAGATAATTGCGTAACACACGAATAGTAAGCAATGGCTTTTATTTTGACAGTTCAACAACATTCATTGAGTTATTTACGTTGTTGAGCAGACAGTTATTTACCTATTTATTTTAGGATCTCCAACAAACATACAATAAAATTAACAACTAAACTAACAAATCAAATAAGTACCTATTAAAATAAAAATTAAGCAATGGATTAGGAATATTCTTTAAAATCATCCAGATTATGGTTGATCGTGTGTTACTTACTGTTACGCAATTAGGGTGCCGATCTTCGAACTTTCTATCATGCCAACTTGCCAAGTTATTCATCGTTAAAAGCAAATTGCATAAAACTTAAAAGTGGGCAATAACTTCGGGTAATAAATAAAAAGTAATTGTAAAGACTTGCCACGATTTGTTACTAAAACCTACGCACTGCCATTTGTAAAGTACACAGCTTGCAATAATGGCCACTAAAATATAATATCGCCATTAAAACCAAACTATTAACAATATTTACACCTAGTATAAATATTTGTCGCCTAAATATTAATTGTGATAATTATTTCTAAACGCGGCCGCGGAGGCGCCAACGAATTTAGTACAAATCAAAGACTATTTCGATTATCAATAAACTAAATTCATTTAAACACAAATCGATTAAATAAGCAAATATTAATTTACTTGGCAAAGCACGTTTCTATCGCTAAATTCGACGCTAGTGCTGCGCATTCAATTTTGCAACTAAACATCGATAAAGATCTTAGAGATCGCGTTTTGGCATGTCATCGATGCGATAGCAATCATTATAAGCGACAGTGGCGCCAAAAACAGTCGCGCAATGAGGTCACCGGTGGCGTCGAGCCAAGTGCATATAAAACGAGTCACGGCCCGCCGCTCCGACGCCAATGACTGAAGTTTTTATCGATACTTTGATAACTATACCTAATTATAAAAGCGAACATAAATTAAAACTAGAAGTCTACCATAAGCGCGCCAAACAAACATTGGATTTTGTTTAATGAAATGTAATTGATTTAAGTGAAGTTATTGTAAACATCTCACGGATATTTCAATAGCACGTAACTCAAATGCTTGTGGGAATAATGGCTCGGTTCCAAAACAAATTTTGCCACAGTGTATTAGCGTTTCAGCTAATAACTTTTCACCTCCGCATTAAAATTTGTGTGACAACTTTGATGCATTGAAAGATTATAAAGATGGTTTTATTGCATTCATATTGTCAATGTTTAGATTTTAAAATTAATCACGTGAACTAAAACCTATTGCAGTGGCAGACGGCCAAAGAACAGTGGCGCCAACGTTGCGGACAATTACAGATATAGGAGCTGCGTAATATGAGCTGCAAAATAAAACTGTGATGATTAATGCTACACTACTGTACTAATAACCGCCATAATGTAAGTACATACCTACGTATGACGGAAAATAGTACAATTTAAATTACGAAATATTAAATGTCCCGTTTATCATCATAACAAATTGTTTGTAGAAAAATTGAAATCGCGTAAGATAAAAAACTGCAGTTTTATATTAATAGTCTCGCCGGCTGGTGAAACAATTATCATGTCGTCGGCTAGTGAAAAAGACAATAGTGATGGGCGTGTAGTGTTGCTAATCGTCGATCGAGACAGGCGCCGTGCCGCGGCCGCAGCCCTGGAATGAGGTCGACAGGCGACAAGCCAAGCGCGACCAACCGACTGCATTATATATCGATAAATGCACAATCCTTGCAAATAACTATCAATGTTTAATGCCTTTATAGCGCCAAATACATGTCACATTATTTCTCTTTCTATTTAATGTTTCTATTCAACTATGAATTTCATGATCTACTTTGAAAACAACGCGACCGCCAGCGGCCATTTAACTTCGAGTACATAACATAAAGAGAACATGCTACTCGATATGTCAATAATATTGTCACCGAAACTAGCAACAAGGTATCGTGTGCAGTCGAAATCGTTCCGATTATTATGACTGGCGGGTTTATCGACAAAACATCTAGCGTCACTAGCGGATGCGCGGCGCCTCGTGCGGTGGCGCCGCCGCACCGGAGTTTCGCAAACAATGCATTATCGTGTCCTTTCCACTGTCGCTTTGGAAAAAAGCCGATTGTTAATTGTTATGCTAATAAATGATGGTAATCGTCCATTTTTGCATGTGCACAAAAACTCATTGTGAGATGCAACAGAACGCGGTAAATTATAAGCTCTTTGTGATTTTATAAGCTTGTGCAAAACAACAATGGAGAATGACAAAGAGCCTATTGTATGTCGTGTTTGTGCAAATAAGTTTTAAAACCTGACTGTTTTTTGTAATTTGTGAACCTAAAGTCTAAATAAACATAATATTATTTCAAGTTAAACAAATTTTAATATCAACTTTATTTTGAGCGGAAATTAAGTTGATTTTAGAGTGACTAGGACTATTGAAAAGTTTTGAACTCTGTTGTGTAGGATTTAAAGTTATTTTTCCATAAATTCATATTTGTTTACATTTTTGGCAAATAAATCGCTTGACATAACATCACGCCTATAATCCCTCGAAGGGCGAGACAGAGGTGTATCTATAGCTATAGACATATAACTAGCGAAATGTGGTCGTAGGTACTATTACCTACGACCACATTTCGCTAGTTATATGTAACAGTTCGTCGTACTACTATTTGTCTCGTAATGTCAATTACTTTGCATACCTATTATTGTATAGAAGCTGAGGGGCTTGTGGCTAAGTAATAAAAACTGCACGGGTCGATCGATCAAGTTAAGCTACGCTTGCCGCAGTTGGTCCGCGGATGGGTGACTATTTTACATACCAAAACCCCTACGTGCCTCGGAAAGCACGTTAAACCGTGCGTTGGTCCCAGCTGCCATTCTTGGATCTTGGACAGTCGTTACGGGTCGTCAGAAGCCCGAAAGTCTGACAACCAGTCTTACCAAGGGGTTTCATATTAACCAGTAACTGGGTTGTGGAGGTCAGATAGGCAGTCGCTCCATGTAAAATACTGGTACTCAGCTGCATCTGGTTAGACTGGAAGCCGACCCCAACATAGGGGGGATAAGGCTAGGTGGATTATGATATTGTATAGAAGCAAGTTTTTTTTTTTACTGAACAGACAGCTGTGCTGCTGGGGAGTTTGTTGCGCCACTTCTTCTCCCCAGCGAAAGCACTAGGAAGTGGTGAAGGGCGTGCGTTTTGGGGGTACTGTCTTATTTAATTTCGACGTTCGAAAAGTGCTGATTCTCAGCCTAATTTGAATAAATGACTTTTGATTTTGACTGACTTGATTGATAGAGAATGGGCTCGCCCATTGCCATCAACCACCAATATAGGCATTTAGTATTAAATGCCTAAGGCCCGGATTCCACCAGCGCGGAGATGTGCGGAGCGGAGCGGAGACGTGCAGGAATCGACCAATCACAATGGTTGAAATCCTCATCGCGTCACTCGTCTCGTTTGTGATTGGACGATTCCTGCACGTCTCCGCTCAGCTCCGCACATCTCCGCTTTGGTGGAGTCCGGGCTTAAGTATTTTACTTCAGTATAATATCAAGAAAAAAATATTATGACGAACACCTATAAGTCTATAACGAAAAAGGATTAAGAAGTCGGAATCGGAAAGATAGCATCAAATCAGATGATAAAGGGATAAAAATCGATTGTCAGGCTATTGTACTTTACCTATCCGGTCAGACATCCTTGAGATAAGACGGCCATGACTCTTACCTGAAAATAAAAGAAAGTTTTTATTAGAAAATGATAAAAATAAAGAGAAAGCATTGTCACATGTTTTTGGCGATAAAGTACTTGTGACCTTAATAAACAACAATCGTCTAGAAATGACAGAATTCCAAGAAAATATCGAAATCTAAAGTCTATTCAAACTTATGTTTCAAATTAATATCTACCATTTCAAGTTAAACAAATATCAATTTTCTTTTAATATTATTTCAAGTTAAACAAATATCAACTTTACCAGCACTATTGAAAAAGTTATAATAAATAATGTTTGAAGTTGTAGCGTAAACTGAACTTTACTGTGTAGGATTTAAAGTTATTTTTTCATAAACTCATATTTGTTTACATCTTTGTCAAATAAATCGCGAATGCAGATTAGATTATTTCCTGAGACTAGTCTCAATAACTTAGCACTATTCCCACAATAATAACATTAAAGTGAAATATTAGCTAGCGTAGCGGAGCGTAGACGTGATAATTATGATGATAAGATTTACAGGCATGCCAGCTATTGGTAATAAGCAGGGACTTGAAACGTTACTCAAAATGACGTTACGCGTAGTTCCGGTACCGATAATTTGTAACGTTCCACCAAGAACGTAACGAAATTAGTTAATTTCTTGACTATAACGATACTGACAAATGGAACGAAATACTAAACTGTTCAGTAACGATATTATCAATATAACGTTATTAGTATAACGTTATTCATTTCGATACTAAACCTTGCCTGCCACTTTTGCCAGCTTTATGACAGAAAAGATGACGAAAAACTATGAATAATAACGTTATAAATGAATCTGTAACGTTATTACAAGCGAATAAGCTTAATGTTACTGATACCTATAACGTTACTTACAATATCGTTCTACGAAAACTATATTCTACAACGTTATGTTTTGTAATGTTATTGATATTTTTAGGTTCTAGTATCGTAACAAATTTTGGAACGTTATACGATAACATTAGTGGTAACGGTACGAAATTCATTTCGTTTTCAAGTCCCTGGTAATAAGTATCCTTGATATTATAGGATTCTTTAATGAAGGTAGAATTATTTCTTTATCTGCAATTTTATTTGTACGCACGGCTACACATCAAGCTATCATAACCAATGTAGCCGGTGTAGCCGTGTGTACAAGGCTAAATTAAAAAAAAAAAACTACACAGAAGTAACACCTAAGTACTTAGTTTAGTTAAGTACTTGAAATTGGTGTTTTATCTTCGAGGGGCTTGTGGTCAAATAATGACAGCCGTACGGGTCGATCGAAAATTAAGCTATGCTTGCCGCGGTCGGATCGTGGATGGGAGCCGTTAAGCCGTTGGTCCCGGCAAAATGATCGTAGATCTTTGACAGTCGTTATGGGTACTCAGAAGCCGGAACGTCTGACAACCGGTCTTGACAAGGGTTATCGTGTTACCCAGTAACTGGGTTGTGGAGGTCAGAAAGGCAGTCGCTCTATGTAAAACACTTGTATTCAGCTGCATCGGGTTAGACTGGAAGCCGATCTCAACATAATTGTGAAAAGGCTAGGCACATTAATTGGTGTTATATCTTCGACATCGAAACATTTATGTAGTTTCGCCAGCAAATTTAATTCAGCTTTATAAGACTCACTGAGGGGCTCGTGGCTAAATAATAACAGCCGCACAGGTCGATCGATCAGGTTAAGCTACGCTTGCCGCGGTTGGTCTGTGGATGGGTGACCATCTTTACATTCCGTGACCCCTCCGTGCCTCGGAAAGCACGTTAAGCCGTTGGTCCCGGCTGTCATTCGTGGATCTTTGTCAGTCGTTACGGATAGTCAGAAGCCCGAAAGTCTGAAAACCAGTCTTACCAAGGAGTATCGTATTACCCAGTAACTGGGTTGTGGAGGTCAGATAGGCAGCCGCTCGGTATCCAGCTGCATCCGGTTAGACTGGAAGCCGACCCCACATAGTTGGGAAAAGGCTAGGCAGATGATGAAGACTTATTGAGAGTAGAGCAAGTCCAAAGAAACCACGGATGGACTGTGTGAAAGAAGATATGGCTAGAAAGGGGGGTGACTACAGAGATGGAGACTAATAGAGAAGTAGGCAAGAGAATGATAATCTCTCTCATTCAGAAGGTAACAAGAGAATTCAGTGAGTAATCGTACAATGACACCATTGTTTACTCTTTAGATGTCATCTCTGTAGCACTGGCCTGCCGTACATTGATATTAGAGTACTCCACTCATCTTAAAAAGTGCTCCTTTTGCGAAGTGCACCAATTTAGAAGTGCACCAGTTGGGAAGTGTACCATATGAGAAGTGCACCAGTTGCTAAGTTCACCATTTGAGCATGGTGTACAATTTGAGTAGTGCACCAAATGCGTCAAACCCCCTTGTATCTCATCACGACGTCTCATGCCAAAGCCAGTCTTTGTTGTCAGTCAGTAATTGCATAACACACTATCAGTAGCAATGGGTTCCATTTTGACAGTTCAACAACATTCATTACGTTGTTTACGTTGTTGAGCTGACCTATTTTTCGAACATATGAAGCAATGGATCAGCAATATCTTTCAAAATGATCCAGATTGAGATCGACAGTGTGTTACGCAATTAGGGTGCGGCTTGACTGCATGCCTAAGGCAGGTACAACCAAACAACTCAGCCTGTCGCAGTCCACTGCTGGACAAAGGCCTCTCCCAGGCTACGCCGCAACATCCTGTCCTCCACCTTCCGCATCCAGGCTGTCCAGCCCGAACTTTTTAATCGACTTCAAAAAAGGTTCTGTATTCGACCCGTATGTATTTATGTCCGCGATTTTCTCAAAAACTAATTAACCAATTTTGACGTTTCTTTCACTAACGTGATCTACATACTTTCAGGAAGGTTTTAGTATATAATACATTAGGTAATTATTCTTATGTACGAAGTTATATGCATAAATGTACTGCATCTCCGGAATTTCTATGCGAATTTTGATGATTCTTCTTGCTTGGCACCGCTTGGCTGTAATTGTATATCATATGCCTCAGGGGTGGTCCCGTTTAACGTTGCTTGTGTAGTTTTTGAGTTAGCTTAAATAATACGATTTTTTTACACTTAGTTTTTATTGATGATGTTTTAACTGATATTTACATAGCAAGTAGGTAGTGTTCATTGAATTTGTGTCGGGTAGGTTTTTAGTACAACTAAAAAGTGAAAAATAACAGCGTTTTTACAACAAAAAAAAAAACAACCGACTTCAAGTTTCAGTTTTTTTTTAAGTCGGTTGTTTTGTTTGTAAAAAAAAGTTTTTAAGGTTGTGGGATCACCGGGGAGGGTAGGTACAGTCAGCAAAGGAGATAAGTATGCAAGGTCGTCGCATATAATTACGGGTACACAGGATGTCAATTTTATAATATCTTCTGTAAAAATGTCACCGTCTTAGGTGAGGTCATGGTGAGGTGAGCTTGAAGTGAGCTGTCATTTCACCTGGTGCCAGAGATTGACACTATTAGCAGCCTACTTCCCCTAAGTTTCCACGGTGAGACATTTACTGAACCGACCAGCTGCAGTACTTTTCTCGACTCGTAACGTAGTTGTGTCAATAAATAGTTGAAACGACCAGTTTCATAAAAAATTTACGCATAGAACAAGTTTTTTTATAACATTTATCCGTTTCATAATAATTAGGCCTCTATAAGATAGGACTAAATAATATCTCGTGAATTGCTATAGGCAAATCCTCTGTATAATTATGCGAAAATTATAGTTAGTATACGATGAGTAAGTTAACTTGTGGCTCGTAAAGATACGAGTTATATTCTTGTAATAATTCCAAATGTCAACAGGAATATAAAATATATTTACAGTTTTACGTAATGTCTATCGCACATAACATAGGTCATGATACTCATGATTCATTCAATATCATTATATACTTAAGTTAGTCATTTAATTTACCGATGAATAGTTTTGGTATCTGTTTATTTGTATGATTCGATAGCTGATAAAGGACTATACTGGAAATGCTGCAAAGTTAAAACTAGCTGGATATGCTGGAAAGTCCTTACGCCAATTGGCAACGCAACAAACACGAACGAACGAACGCAACGCAACGTCAAAGTTTGTGAGAAGGGATGGATCTTTGTTACTCTTTTACGAAAAAACTACTAAACGGCTTTGGATGAAATTTGGCCTCCAGATAATTTATAGCCAGCATTAGCACATAGGATACTTTTTATCCCGATATTCCCAAGGGATCGAAAGTAATGCGGGTGAAAACAATAAAAAAAATAAAAATAAGCCCTGGCAGTTAAGAGATGACCAGTCTCAACCGACGGCGCCCGTTCACGAGCATGACGCGTGGATCAGCACCATCCACCATTTTGTAAGGACACACTAATAATTGTAATGCCTTTCATTTTGACAAATCGACAACATTCCTTGCGAATTTTCCAAACATATGAAGCAATGGATGTCGACTGAAATTTAATTTGATAAATGAGCGGTTTGTTTCATATTAACAAAATAAAATTTTATTTATTTATTTATTTATTTAATTTTAAAGAAGGCTTACAGACTAACATACCACTGATATATAGCATATAATATTTAAAAAAATTGCTAATAACAAGCCTCCGCATATGGGTAATGACAAAAAAAAGTCGATAAAAAGAAAGTACATACATGTTATTAAGAGAGTAGAAGACAAGTCAAGTAACCTTGAAAAAAGACTGTGCCAAAAGCCGTCTCAAAGTCGCCACACTGGTGCAGAACAAATCTACATTAAGGTCCCAAGGAAGCCTATTGAAACTAAGCGCACTTCTTATTGAGAAAACATTCCGCCTATAATTAGTCATTGCAAAAGGTACATTTAATATTGGCCGCTGACGTAATCCCATCAGATTCGTGCGTAATGATAGATTAGCAACAAGTTCAGGACAGTCAATGTGGCCATTAGCGATACCTAATAGGAAACTTAAGTCACTAATATAACGTCTCTTCTCCAGAGGAAGAAAGTGGTACCGTCTGCAGCGATGCTCGTAGTCAACTGAGTATTGCTGAGACCTATAATCTAAATAACGTAGAAATTTACGTTGGACACCCTCAATACGGGACTTATAAGTCTCATACTGCGGGTTCCAAACCTGAGACGCGTATTCTAAATGGCTGCGCACGAAAGAACAATACAAGATTTTAACAGGTTTGAGAGATCGGAAACAGGCCGTGGTGCGTAGTATAAATCCCAAAGCTTTGGATGCCTTTGTAACTATGCTATTTACATGTTGATCAAACAGAAGCTTACTGTCTACGATTACCCCTAAATCTTTTATGCTATTAAGCCTGCTAATGGGTTGATCGTTCAAGGTGTACCTAAAATTTATCAAAGAATTACAACGAGAGAATGTTAAGAGGAAGCATTTAGAGACATTTAACTGGAGTTTGTTACGGATGCAATATATTTCAAACCTATACAAGTCATCTTGTAACTGATGTGCATCAGACATGTTTCGTACAACTTTATGAATCTTCATATCATCAGCATAAAGTAAAATATATGAATGACGAAAGCATTGTTTGATATCAGAAATGAACAATATAAATAACAGAGGACCCAAAATAGAGCCTTGAGGTACGCCTGAAGGGACAGAACTCCAACCAGAGATATAGCCCTGAAGCACAACAGCCTGTGTTCTGTTCTCTATATAAGAGGAGAACCACCGGTACAGGTCACCGTGTATTCCGGCGAGAAACAGCTTCTTCAGCAACATGCAATGATCAATACGGTCGAAGCACTTACTATAGTCCGTATAAACTACGTCAACTTGTCGCTGTGCCATGCCGTTTGTAATAAACTCATGTGACAAAAGTAAGTTCGAAGTTGTCGAGCGGTTCCTAACAAAGCCGTGCTGTTCCTCACCAAGAATAGAACTGAAAGCCGCATAGACATCAGTATAAACTATACGTTCAAGAATTTTAGAAAAAAGGCAAATTTTAGATATGGGGCGATAGTTTTCAATATCGGCCTTATTGCCCTTTTTAAAGACGGGAGTGACGAAAGCAGACTTCCAAATCACCGGAACATTACCCTCAGAAAGAGAGCGCTTGAATAAGATAGAAATGGGTTCCACAAGACTATCAGCACAAGCGACTATGAACATGGGAGGTATTAGATCAGGCCCACCTGATTTACTGAGGTCTAAAGATTTCAACAGCTTCAGTATACGCGAGTGGTTTATGTCAACTGTGCTGATAGACATTGCAGTACCACTATATTGTTCACTGGAAGCACGTTCATCATCAGCCGTTGATTCAGGTTCAGAAAAGGTTGACTGGAAATAGGTAGCAAAGAGATTGCTAATATCTTGTCCCGTATTTGCAGAGGTCCCACGGTAAAACATCTCACTAGGAAACGAACCAGCCCTCCGCTTACTTTTCACGAACGTCCAGAAAGATTTAGGATTTTTTACAATAGAAGCCTCAATGTTTGTCATATAATTGTCATAACAGGTTTTTTCCAATTCAAAAACTCTGGTACGCAGTAATGAAAACGAGTGATAATCAGATAAGTTACTGTATCGTTTATATTTCTTATGATACTTATGTTTTTCTCTAATAATTTTAATTAATGCTGGGGTATACCAAGGAGGATAAGACGACTGTTTTACCGATTTTAACGGTATGTGTGTTATTCGAGAACATCCATCGGTTTCTTACTGATACTGAAAATATATGTTAATTTAATTCACTGACTGTCCTATTTAATAAGTAGTTAAGTACTTTCGTAGAGAGATGGCCTGAAACACAGGTTTAAATAAATAAACCTAGATCAGGCAACGCACTACATTACATTCAGTTCTATTTTTGACTGTAATCTCATATTTGTCATACCATAGTTTATATCCAGATTATTATAATTATATTACAGGCCTAGATTAATGTATACCTACTACTGAACCACATGTACCTACACTTTTTTATTATTATTATTTAAATATTTTTTTATTTTTACTAAACTTCAACTAAGTACCTATTATCCGACGATCCTGCAAACTTATCTCTTTTGCTGACTGTACATAGTGCAAATACTAACTTTTGACCGTCTGAACTATTGCCAAATACCAAATAGTGCTTTGGCACCACTTGTACTGTTCAATACAAATTGTGTAGATTGATGCCGTGATGCGTCATTCCGTGTTTTCCGAAGTATCTATTCAATCTTTCAGTGTTTTCAACCCTTGGTCAATCTGCCGAGCCTTTTCCCAACTGCTTGGGGTTAGCTTCCAGTCTCACCGGATGCAGCTGAATACCAGTATTGTATATGAAGCGCCTACCTATCTGACCTCCACGTCACAGATACTGGGTACTACGATACCCCTTGGTAAGACTGGTTGTCAAATCTTTGGGGCTCTGACGACCCGTAACGTAACGACTGCCATAGATCCACGAATGACGGCCGGGACTAACGGCTTATCGTGCTTTCCGAGGTACAGAGGGGTCTAAAATAGTCTTGATATGTAAAGATGGTCACCCATCCAAGGACCAACCGTGGCAAGGGTAGCTTAACCTGATCGATTGACCCTTTCCTCTTTATAATATTAGTATAGATTGGCAGCCGCATCTGCCAATCTATACTAATATTATAAAGAGGAAAGGTTTGTATGTATGTTTGTATCGAATTGAGTACTGGACCGATTTTAAAAATTCTTTCACCATTTGAATGCTACATTATCACTGATTATTATAGGCTTTTTAATTGCAAGAAAAAATAAAATTTCTAAAAAATAAATGTCCACCCGTGCGAAGCCGGGACAGGCCGCTAGTCCTTAATATTTATTAGAAAAAAATGGTTTTTATTACTAAATTCCTCTGTTATTGTTAGTTTTCTACCTAGCCTAGTATTACATTAGACAACGTGTAACGTTAAATGCACAAAACCTCATACATCCCAATTAGAGCATTGAGTTAATAGCATAATACAATGACCATATTTTTTTTAAAGCTAACTATTATTATTAAGAAAATCGTGTTGATCCTAGCATTACTTTATGCATTCAAAATTGAGTCTTATTGCCTTGAAATAAGACTTAATTTTCTTTGGCTTAATCGGCGGATAGTATGGCAAAATACATAATTTTTGAAAAAAAAACCTATATTAAAAGTTACTGAAATCGATTCAGTAGTCAATTATGAACCAACTATTTTCAGGTTTTGCGCATTTAACGTTACACGTTGTATAGAAATCTTTGAAAAAAATTGTATAGTATTATAAACATGTAATACAAAACTTAGCACCGTCTACCAATCTCTTAGTATAACAAATGCGGTGTGCAGTGGCGAAGGGTGAATTTATTTATGACACAGGTAAGCCGGAGAAAAAAAAAGTCAATAAAACGTGTCATTATATTTCAATGATGAATTGACTATAGAGTGGTTGTGTTCTGAATTTTCGAAGGGAAGCCGGCAGGAATCGAGTTGTATGGGACCTTCGCCACTGGCGGTGTGGTGTGGGAACATACTGTATACAAAAGTGATGTATACGCGCAAGTAGCCGTTATGTTTATTGTTGCAGCCGGCATAATATAAAACTTATAAACAACGATCCGATTTACAAGCCACTGTCCGTTATAAATAAAAATATGAATGGTAGTGGCAGCGAAAAAAAAAACCATTGAATGAATTCATAATTTCATTATTATTTTGGAAAAAAAACTGGCACATGTTTTTTGTGGTCGAAATGTTAATTTAATGCAGATTATTACCGCTAAAATGCAGGTATGCATATCAAAATATGAAAGTACCTAGTTTTATTGACATTTTTATTTATCAAGGTTATTATTTAAAACCAGTTATACTTAAAAACAATAAAAATTCTATCTACTTATACCTACTTACATATTTTGACCTTACAAAATAAGGAAAACTATGATGTTTATTTTAATATTCGTCGTACATTTTCCCTACCCATTCATTTTAATAGGAATGTACGTCTGTAGTTTTAATCCAATGGAAATAAACAAAAACAAAATTCTGTACTAAAAATAATTTTAACCTGCTAACGGTACACTACAAAACTTTTCAGTTTACATCCACATCTGTCGCCGCGCGCCGCTTACGCATGCAACATCACCAATCACAGACGATCCCTCCCCCCCCCTCTTAACCCACATAAATGAAGACAATTAAAGAGCAACCGTACCAAACTTGAAAGGTCAACTTAAACTGGCGTTACAAGACCCCAGTTTTGGTGTAACGCCGCCTCCCGTCTCTAGAATGTTCTATTTGAAGGCGATATCCCACCGAGTCTAAAAATATAGGGCTATTTATTCTTAAAAACGTATTTAGTATGATAGTTTTCGACTACCAAATATTTGTCGTTCGAAAAACTCATATTGTATCGCTCTATTTGGGCGCTCATTTGTTGTTTTCTCCATTTCCAACTGTATGAGTCATTTTGCATTACAGACTTATGATAAGTTTAAATCGCAAAATCTACGTTTAATAATTGCTAATCTCTGATATCAGAAATTCAATTAATCAAAACAACGCGTTGAAATTAACGCTACAAACATAATAACAGGCAATAACTTCTAGCTACCAAAGGAAACTAGTTTACATAACACTGTTCGTTTTCCAAAGCCATAGATCAAAATAAACAATGTTTGAAACAAAACAAGTACAAGTCTATGTAAACTAATGTAGGTCACAAGGTTGGCTTAGCAAAATATGGGCGCCAGGTCGAGGCCAACAGTTGCGAGCTGCGGTTAACTGCACAAACGCGTGTGAACACACTTTACAACGATCTTCGCTATGCCCCATCATAATTTGATGAGATTATAATTGAGAGAATTTCACCCGAGTTTCCCACAGTAAAATATAGTCACGCGATATTTAATTTAACGAAACGCGACAACACGACGCCACGCTGCGCCCACGCCTCCGCAAGCTTCTGCCAATCGCAAATAAGAAATATATAATACGACAACAATAGTCGCAAACTAGAGAATTACGCGGGTCGTACATATAATATATAATACGAATAAATTACGGCTTTAATGAATAAATTATGAGTACAACGTGGTGCGCCGCGGGAAAAAATAGCGCTCTAAGTGCGGCGCCGGCGCCAGCGGCGGCGCAAGGATAAGTCTTGCACGCGCACACCTCATCCGCAAATAGCCTGAGTAAACAGACAAGAATGTACCTTAATGCACAAACATAAAGCTCTAATTAACACAAGTAGCGGTTGGAAATACGACATTGCAAGACAAACAACGGATTCTGAATGCGCTCATGCGACCGTAGCGAGTCATTACGATACTTTGAAAGTGTTACTCTATAAAAACAAACCAAACTACACTCTAATCCTGTGATATAAAGTCTCTATCGCAATCGATTATGTACTCGGAAATATGCTCTATCCTTGTCTTCGAGCATAGGAGGAAGTGAGATGGAAGGAGTAAAAAATATATCCACGAGCGCAGTTCCCGTTCGTTTTGACACGTTACATGAAGCAAGCGAAGTGATAAATATCTTAGCTCGGACAGATGCCCTGGCTAGTACGTAAATTCAATTTAATGCAACTCCCAGCGACAACGCGGAAGCCGAGACGGCTTTAGACACGAACATAAAGTAGGCGTGTGAGAACCGACAGTCAAGCACCCAAATCTTGTGGACAAACCACTCGAAACTGCGGATGAACAAAAGACACTTAATAGTATACTTACACAAAACTAAACAAACACATTAGAAGATGTCCTGGGAAAATCTTCAGTTACAAGCGGTTGCAATGTAACTTTGTTTGAGTTTATATATTTCAATCCGCAGCAGGTGCGGTTGAAAGACGAAAAACACAAATTCCGATTCGATAACAGATGTTAGCCAGCCGTCGACCAAACTTGATGTAAACGTTCATTATTTGGAGCATAACGCTTTATGTAACCTCAAATAATCCGAGGAGTCAGTTAACAAAACAAATGATGTAATTTTTATCAGGCAAGAAAGAAATCTCCGACTCACAATCAAATAGTAAGACAAATAAGCGACCGTACCGGTGTTATCAAATAGAGCCCACACTCATAATCTCGAAGGTGCCCAAACCTCTTAAGTGCCATCCTGCGGCCGAGTTTTATTATCTCGGGTCTTGAGGCACCGCTATCTTTGGATGTTGTCCTTATTCCACAAAAACTACAAAACCTTATCAACGTACACGAACCTCGACTTAAGGCGGTCCCTATTTTTACTCGTTCGACGAAGCTTTTAACCATATCGGAGCGGTCCCAACCCCGCCGAGATTTATAACCGTCTGGTTCGATTTACAGGTCGGCGGAAGTCTACATTAGGTAACGGAAACCTGTGAGTGCTCCCAATAAGTAATTTTAGACGGTAAAAGCCGAGCGACATTGCATCCGAGAGCCACTTCGAGATAATTGAAGTGGAGGGCGTAAACGTCCAGAGTATAGGATGAGAGTTCAAACGGATCCTTTAAATGCTCCCTTTTAGCCAGGATGAAAACCAAAACAATTATTATTGGATGATAAAAGCTGCACCTCTTAGTCATATCTTTTGTATAAATAGTTCAGGATGCAATTACAGACCAAAAAAGTAGGGAACACAAATTTAGAATTTTATGAGAACCGTTCCAATTGGTTGCTCTTAACTTGATTGAAGATAGCGAGACCGAGCTCTTGAAGTTCCATTAGGGGTAATGAGTGTCCAAGGAATGTCAAGTGACACTGTATGATGGAGTGGCGTGAGGAGCGCCGCTGACAGGTACACGATGAGTCAGCGACAAACATAGCACAAAGAGCCAACAAAGGGAACGAAACAATGTGGACGAAATGCCGTAAGAAATTTTAAAACATTATTGTGGTGAAACACCAACTATAAGTCTTATTATAGCGGTTCTAAAGATATACGCAACATTATTTGCAGCGACAACGGTGAGTTCGTGTAGGCAGGTAAGCAATTAACAAGTCGAGTAAAGCATAGAAATTGGCGGCAACAGTAAATGGAGATAATTTACTAGATCTAGTACTAAGCTTTCGAGAGTCGGTAGGCTATTAATCACTTACACCGACACTCTAATGGCGAGTACACTGTAATTAACTTCCCGACCACACGAAGCAGATCCAGAAACAATATTTCAAATAGACGAAAGGCCACTTGAGAAAGGCAAAAAGCTCCAGGTAGATATTATGTTCAGAAATTGCTTTGGAAAAAATCGCCACCCTTGTTTTGCAAATATGCGCAGGTAGAGTGTACCTGTTGGGACTGGCCGAGAACAAAAGGGGCTCCTAGAGGCGTCAGAGTTAATGGCAGTATGATACAGTGTGGGCGACTAAGTCAATTAGGCCATCCGTCGCCGCCATTCCCGGAATGTCGCCGACAAATGACTGAATACGATAAGACGCTAAGACAAGAGCGTCTGACTCTGAGAGTCCTTTTTGCTCGCGCCCACCTTTGCCGTTCCTGATAACAGCACCTTTTCTTAATTGAGTTTCTGTGTCCAGTGATTCTTTATCACCGAATCCCATTAGGGGCTTGACATGGACCGCTAAGTTTATCTGTACAATTAAGTGCGCACAATCTCGCGTCTGGAAACAAGAGTTTTTATTATTGCCGAATTATTCTTGAGTTGATAACATTATGAATTAAAGTACAATTTTATTGCTGTGTCGTGGCGAAGTCAAGAGAAGTAATAAATAACGCAATAAAATCATATGCTACACGCATTAACATATCGTGATTTGAGAATTGTAAATTTTCTCTGAATAGTGTTGTTGGTTTCCTGAGAATACTCGTATTTGTGTCGACAAAGCTGTAAGGTATATCGTGAACAGCATTCGCATGCAATTGATATTTCTGTCGATAGCTGCGCATCCGCTGCGTAATTGATAAAACTAAACAACAAATTGTGTTTTAGCATTGACTTCTGAACAACGGCAGCGTGTAGCAGCCGTAAAAGAGAGATAACACTGTGACTCACCAGTGCAAGTGCTTTCGTCCCCTTTATGGTTAGTATGTCGTGGTGTTCCACGTTTCCGTTATTCTTTTTGATTCTGATTTTCCAGATGCCACCGCTGTAGTCGCGGGTTGAATCTTGATCTCGTTTTGGAACTGAAATCATTTGATGTTCTTGGCTCACATTCAAGAGCATCAGTATTTTTAATTCGAATAGTGTACTTCGATTATACAATTGTTTAAATAAACGAAACATTTGGGGTTTTTGTTTGTAGTTTTTAATTAATTTGGTCGTTTTAATGTTCGTGTAGTGTTCGACATAAGAGAATTTATATTAAGAGTTGTGGGGGAGAATATAACCGCTAATAGAATAGAATAATTTTATTTCAGACCGGAGTCCATAGGGTTAGTAACAATTTTAACTTAAATTCTAGTGCCGCTAATACTTACAGTAATTATAGAAGGCAATAAACCTTCTTGCGGCTATATTGTTGCCGGGTATTGAAGATGCAATCTGCGTAGTCACTGGCATTTGACCCGGGACTATTGCGTTCATATAGATATTAATTTATTTTCTATTAGATTTTGAAATCGGTTTTCTCATACGAAATAAGGTAAATTGTACATGATTAAATCACCAATTATACTTGTTTTATGATTTGTATATTCTTAGGCATAAAAGCAGATTGATTTGAGCTTTCTAGGGTTTTGTATTCTTTGCCTACATTTGTCGTAACTTCGCGATTTTTTTACTTCTTTAGAGAAACTTGAGATTTGTTTTTGTCTGTTTGTTCAAGATTCTTGATGTTTCTTGTCCAAGTAAATTGTAATTATGTAGGTACCTAATGGCGCCAAACACAGGAAATCCTAGGGCAGGGCTATGGCGGACCGTTCGGTGATATTATTTATTAATAATAACTTATGATACCTTCATAATGTAAGTATCACAGTCACGCAACCGTTTTCAAGATTATTGACAGGACGGTATTTTACAGACGTCAGCACATCAAGCTACTACAATCTGTCAAATTTCTTTAATCGATTTTCAACTTTATTGGTAATACATAAGGTTCAAAGTTGATTGGGAAAATTTGACATTTTGATTTTTGATGTGCTGGCGTCTGTACTATTATAATGGGCCAAGGCAGCGATTATATACAAATAATGGGATAATATACGGAATTATACAAGTGCAGTAGGTATTATTACGAGAGGTAGGTATTTGTGATTATTGCTCGCATTTCGATACTTACTTATAGGAAATATCTTTGTTGAGGAAACTTTTTTTTTACAATACGATCCACCTCCTAATATTTAAGGGCTTTTTACAGGCAACTAAGGATGCAAAAATACTAGAAATGTTCCTATAGAAATTAATGTGAGAATAATATTTTCTGCGCTACTTAATTGCTGCTTTCTCTTTCTCGCATTTAAGTACGTACGTTTGCTTGTAAACATACTCAAATTACTATGCTGCAAGAACTCGATGTCATATTTTAAACAGGACCTCAACAAAAGTGACATTAAAAAAACTTCCTCAAGTGACTACAAAGTCTTTGACCACACAAAAACCAAACATGAACACTCAAAAAACGGGCTCCATATTTATTTGTTCAACACACTATGAAACAATAGTTACAAGAAGTTTCTGCCTCGTCAGCGCAAGCGCATTAAAATATTTATAAGGGCCTTCCCACTCGGCCCTTTTATTGTTTTTCTATCGGATCAAATAAGGCTGTTGTTATTATAATTGAAACTGCATCGCTTTCTATTTGAACGGAGTTCTTGTCTTTGGTAGTTTTTTTTGAGGATGACGCTTAGAACCTATGATCTAATCGTTTCACGATTATCTTTAAAAATGTTGATTGAAATTCCTTACATTACTTACATCTTTTAAAAAAATCAGTTAATTACTATTCTCTACAATTATTAGCCGCATATTTTTATAATATCATTGATGTCTAAATATTTATAATTGGCACTAATTTGCATACTATTCACTAAAAAAAAAACTTGAATATTTTAACAATCTCATCAATGCTATATTCTCAGCAGGATTTGATGTTTTGCATCTATAATACCGCATTTAGAACTTAATGTATGTTTTATGGCGCTTTTTAAAGTTGCCGTCAAAGAAACCAACGCCAAAGAATTCTGAAGTTGTTTACTTAATTATAATCTTGAGAGAAAGTCCCGTTAGTTGTATGAGATTGTACAAAATGCAATTTTGACATCAATAAACTGGTAGCATTTGCATACCGGGCGTCATTGACGTGCGCCGGCGCCACAGAATTATACCTATTCACGCCGTAAAAGTACGTTATGTGTACCTAAACCATAGTAGTACCAGTATATAAGGTGACTCTCAGACGTATACGGAATGTTGTCTATTTGTTCAAGTGGCATCTGCCGCATATATTTACATAAGGACACAGTACATGAAGTTTGCTTTAGGTAATGTTTGCTTTAGGTAATGTTTGCAAATACGCGACTTGTATGATTTGAAATTAGGTAGCGCCATTGTTAATCTTATTGGGAATTAGCTTAATGTTTGAACACGTTTTATTAACGCAATATTCAAATTAGCTATAGGATAATGCTTAGCTCGTTATCATTTTACGTTCGATTAAACACGGAGAAAATTTTCTCGTTTTAAAACACACAAACTCAACGTTTCCGATTAGCACAGTTGAAAATACGCATTCCCTCTGACACACATATTTTTAAGCTATTAACAAAATTGCATAGATTGCGGTTCTATTTCCTAATATGTACGGCTGAAAGATTAAGAGGTAAACAATATACAAATCGCGAGATAATTAATGCAAATATTGTCCGGCGCCTCGCCTACATGCTCTTGGCTACTGGATTTACATTCAGACAAACATACAGGCGTGGGTGTTGTCGTAATTGTAAAAGGGAAAATAGTGCGCACAATGGGCTCTTTCAACTAGCCTCATTGGACAAATAAGATTACACCAGACTAGTTTTGAGGGTTCCCTAACGGGACCCTATTACTAAGCCTCGCTCCGTCTATCTGTCTGTCAGCGGTATCTCATCTCATGAACCGTAATAGGTAGGCATTTAGAATTTTGTGTGTATTTCTATTGCTGCTATAACAAAAATCATAAAAAAATAAAGTTAAAAATTAAAGGGGGTCTCCATACAAAAAAACGTTTTTTTTATCTTTCGGTGTTTTTGTCTTATGTTACGGAACCTTTCGTGTGTGATTCCAACTCGCACATGGCCGATCTCAGTCGTCTAACAAAATAATAAACAGGTTTTCAACTCTTTTAAATCGAGTAATTGCCACACACGGAGATGTAAATTGTAGGAATGCAATAAAATAAATATTGTTGGGTATATTAAATTCGACATTAAAGCGTTACGTAAGATCGGCAAATCGAATATATTTTTACGACCAAAATAACAATGACTTGTTTTTCCTATTATGTCTCAGATATAAATAAAACGCTCCAAGTACAAAGTTATGCTGCAAAAGTTAGGTTTACAAAGAAACCCATACTCAGCCTATAATGTTCCCACAGTTGGAACTCAGGCTTCCTCTCTTCGAGAGGGAGAGGGCTGTTATCTGCCGTGCGGGCCGAATGCGGGTTGGTAGATGTCACATGTCTTCGAATTTTTTGGTTTTAGACCATGCCGGTTTCCTTACGATGTTTTCCTTCACCGTTTTGAGAGCAGTGGTGATCAAATTATTTACACAAAGTAGCGTCTGTTTGAGTTCGAACTCACGACCTACAACTCGTAAGTTGGAACCGTTACGACTGGGCCCACCACTGCAAAGAAACCCTGTATTACGTTATTTCAGCACTCGGCAGCAAATCTCGTAGATCTAAGAACTTTCACAAAAACAGGACCATAAAGCCAGTCAGACAGGAAAAGTTATATCAGCAACTTTTTTGATCCAGACATACTTACTGACAAATATTTGTTCAAAACGACCCGTCCAATTTGCAAGTTACCAAATAAGTCCGTTTGCCGACAACCAGCTTAATAACGAAGACCCCTGAAATCCCCATCCTATGTGTATTTAAGGGACCTTTTAAGACTGGCCACATGATCTACAAGTCCTCTATAAGGCAAGACATCTGTGTAAATTGTCGGCGCAAACGCATGTTCGATAAAACGAATCATAATTTCAAAATCGTGTCAATCTAATTAATTCACCTTATTATCAATTAACGGTTGGTTCATTATATTTGACACATATTTTATTGGTATTTTTACACATAATTGGTGTAGGTGTGGATTTGACAGTTCAACAACGTGTTAATTCTACAAATACAAACTAGAATTTGATTGGCCACCCACACATGTTGAAGGTTTTCAAGGTTTAATGAATAAAATATTTATGGAAACGTTAAAAATATGGGAATTTGGAAATTTAATGTTGTAATGAATGACTGAAAGTCTTTGGCAGGCAACCCGTTACTGCGTAACACACTATCAATAGGAATCTGAATCATTTTGAAGCAAATTGCTAATCCATTGCTTCATATGTTCGAAATATTTGTTTGCTCAACACGTAAATAACGCAATGAATATTGTTGAACTGTCAAAATGAAACTGATTCCGATTGATAATGTGTTACGCAATTGCCCCGCAGTTCATCATTGAAATATAATGAAACGTTTTATTGACTTTTTTTTTTACTCCGGCTTACCTCTGTCATAAATTCACCTTCGCTACTGGTATTCACCAATCAAAAGGCCACACGGCTTGCATGCCGCTACTTGCATACTTTTGTGCAAGTTACAGGCATGTAGGTATGTGTATTTCTGGCTTAATAGCTGAGATCACAACTGAACACATATATGCATTAATTTTCCCGGAAAATCTTGGCAAAGTGGTTCAGATAAATTTTTTCACGGAAATTCGTTGTCTTGTGCGCAAAGTGTTACTAATTTTACGCGGAATCCGAGCAAAATCTGACAACGATAAGACAACGCTTTGCACGTAACGCTTTCAAGATAAACAAAAGAAAGTAGTTTAACAAGTAAAGATTTGACATCATCCGCGTAGTCAGGGGTATGAGATAATAGGCAATTAGGAGTATTGATATCGAAACCAAATCTAGAATTTTGACGACTGATTGGAAATTCCTGGTGACTTTCACAGTACTAAAGAGGATCTATGGATACCCAAGCCCTTTTTCCGTAGATTTAGGCCGTCTTTTCGATGTCGACAAAAACCTGCCAAGGGTAGGAGATTAGGAGTATTGAGATCGAAACCAAATTTATCTATTAAAACTTTATGCACAAGTAAAACAATACTGTACGGAGGACTTAATGCCTGAGGCATTTTCTACCAGTCAACCTTAGACCAAACCACCAAATCTAGAATTTTGGCTACTGACTAGACCTGGTGACGTTCAGAGTAACGACTAGAGAGGATCTATGGAAACCCAAGCTAGTTTTGTGTCCTTTCAATGCCCAAAAACCCACTATCGAAAAACCTGGCCGAAATCGAATGCTGGCAACCCAATACCCACGATAAACAGTCATGAATCTTCCAAACAAGCGATATGTAAACACAAAGTTTGCGGTATTTGCTCCAGTTCCCCCCACACCTCTATACACTTTCATTGAATAATGGCTGACCACCCACGGGCGGGAGCAATAAATATTTATAACGGAGTATTTCGAAGAATGTGATACTTCCGTGCGAACGAGCCAAGCGCATACAGGCTGGGTACAATGTAGTGACAACAAAAATATTCGCACACCAACCGAAATGAAGACTGATGTTCCTCTGATGAGTAACGATGGAATTCCAGTTTGAAACTGTCCAAAACAAGATATCAGCGGTATGAAGTCAAATAGAAAACTACTTTAAGGGGGATAAGCCAGGAGGAGCCGGGAGGAGCCCGTGGCTAAATAATAAAAGCCGCACAGGTCGATCGATCAGGTTAAGCTACGCTTGCCGCGGTTGGTCTGTGGATGGGTGACCATCTTTACATACCGAGATCCCCCCGTGCCTCGGAAAGCACGTTAAGCCGTTGGTCCCGGCTGTCATTCGTGGATCTTTGGCAGTCGTTACGGGTAATCAGAAGCCCGAAAGTCTGACAACCAGTCTTACCAACTGGGTTGTTTAGGTCAGATAGGCAGTCGCTCCATGTACAACACTGGTATTCGCTGCATGCGGTTAGACTGGAAGCCGACCCCAACATAGTTGGGAAAAGGCTAGGCAGATGATTTCATGAAATAGTCATTCAATAGGATTATGTGATAGAGGGTTTTAATGATTATAATTCTGTAAATACATACTTGTTACGGTCACAAATCATATTTTGATCACAATTCATCCTGACCTGCAAATTGCAAAAAAAACGTAAGAAAATTTTAATTTTGCGGGCTACCCTGGTGCTTCCCCTTTAACTAAAGACAGCTGCCAAAAACGCACATCTCCTATGCCAATGAAAATGATGAAAAGTTATGATAAGATTCGTTGTTTATTTCTAGGGAAGGTTAGAAGAATATGCCTGTTAACTACTAATAATCCCAAGATCATAACGGCTTATAACGATGCCTCGCAAATATTTTTACTACGGCCTTTGTTCTGCTAAAATATCTTTACTAAAAAACAGTAACAAAAAATCTTTCAACGAATTCAAAACTCAACACGCAAGTCTAAACAACTCAGCTACATGTACTTAGTACCGGTTTCTAATCATTCCGATCCGTTAGACAAGGTTTATTTTTAATACCTAATTGATATTCAATAATGAGGGACCACCAAGTTGCGCCGGCGCAATAAATCACACGTCAAGGAAGGCCATGTTGCTTGCTGACTTGCTAACTACTTTGCATTGCTAGTTGACGGCGCATCGATCAAGCTTTGCTGAGCACGGAACAGACAACGGTATAAAATATTTGTGATGTCTGATAACAAAGTACTTGATTTAGTTTTAAATCAAATTGTTTGTCAAAAAATCAGATGTTATTTCGATTTTCTCGTCGTTCACAGTTTAACAACCATCTCCACCGAACGCTGAATCATTCTTGTAACCAATTACATGACTTAAATAGATAAAATCGAAGCATACTAGAGCGTCTGTCAGTTTTAAACCTAGCTACTCAAATGTCTAGTCTAGACAGCAGTCAGCGTCTAGACGCCCATATGTGGTAGACCTTTGATGGACAACGTATTTGTATCCTATGTATTTACATAACCATACATTCAATCACACTTGTGATGCCTGACGGGTACCTTCAGCAGTTTGGATTTGTGTCGAAGCAATACTTGAAACCGTGTACGGAATAATTATATGCACAAAAAAAAATCTAGAAACATATAAGTATATAGACACAACATATTCGGAAAGCAAGTCTAAAGGCTGGTATTGCATGGTGTTTCGACAAAGTAACTATACATAACATTCTTTAATGTTAGTAAACAACAAAAGCAAATAACGCCAAAATGTTTGCTTATAAACTTGAATTGAGTAGAACATAAAGTTGCAGCTGCGATGTGAAATTTGACGTCAGAGAAAGCAATATACTCCGCTGAACGTCGAAACGAATGTCTGAAAGGTGCGTCATGCAATACTTCTTCTTTTAATAGACTCGTGTTTACGAGTAAATAGTTATATAGCTAAGGCTTTGCGTCGAAGTGTGTTATACAGTCACCTTCGTCGGCGAGTGGCAAAGTCGCCACACGCATACATATGGCCTGCTTAGCAAGTGCATTGCAACATTTGCAACAACACCGTGACATGCTGGATTAATGCTCTATTTGCACGGCCCTGACAGCCGTCGACTTAATGTTTCCAATGCGCCTATACTCGAATGTCAATTTACTTTTATGTGGTTAGTATTATGTAATTCTCAGAAAAGCGCGCATCTAATTAAAAATCTCGAAAACAGGAATCATAAAGCAAACATAAATAAGTAATTTTAATTATGGAGTTAATTATTTGTGAGGGCAGCGACGCATGACGTTCGAGTCACGTCGCGGTTGGAGTGTGAATGGCTGAAAACCGCGGATTGTCGGCGCAGGCGCCGCTGGCGCCACACTTCCGGCATGTAGCGGAAGTCAGCTGCAACTGTCGTTCGTTATGCACTACTAGCCCTGTTGTATTTCAACCCGTATCAGTTTACCTGTTTAATTTGTCGGCTACTGGTCACAATATTGGCTAACAAAACTTGCTTACACCTGTGTGACTGCTATTGTTCAGTCGTAAATAAATTTACATCGCATTTTAAAGCAAAAATACAGTAGGCGGCCCATTTTGAAATGAACATCAAGGGGCCGATGGAATGACCATAATAATGAAGTGACGTTTTGTTCCGCCTCAGTGTCCTCAGCCAAAACTAAATATAGAGCAAAGATTCATTTGTTCAAGATGATTTCATGAGAAAAATCTTTAAGTATTCTGATGCAGTAATTCGCGGAAGACTCTTGGCCCCATTAAATTTCGAGTAACAATTCTTTGTTGGCTTGTCGTATGACGCATACAGTCAAACGCGCATCTATTTCGTATAGCCAACATAACTCGCTAGCGCCATTGTTTGAACGAGTATTAAAGACCTAATAAACAGAATTAGCCTTTGTGTGCATTTAACAGTAATAAATTATGTACATATTTACTTGACTCAGGCGAACCCAAAGGCCAAAAGGATTATTCTGTTGGCAGAATTGAGATTAAGCGACATACATTATAAGCCTGTCTGAGATTTGTACCGTAGAAGGCGTAGACTGCGTAGAGTATTTATCTTTCAGATTAAAAAAGGTTTTTTGGGAAGCCTAGATATAGACGAGAACTTCATCATTTTCGAGAAAAACCAAATAACTTTCGAAGAGCAAATCAGTCATCATTCACAACTTTTTGCAAACGTAGAGCAAAAACCTCCTTCGTCCACAGTTCATTAGACTTTCACGAAATGTTACTTGCGTAATCAGCCTATAATGTTCCCACTGCTGGAACACAGGCCTCCTCTCAATGAGAGGAAGTGGGCCGTAATCCACCACACGGTCCCAGTGCGGCAATATAACTTACAACTAGTTTAACTCAACTAGTGTTTACTGTACGGAGCCGCAAACAGCAGTTTTGACCTCATTAATTCATAGTTAGCAATTTAACCATAAGAAATCCAAATACAACAGCTTGATTACACAATTAATAAGCGTTGAAAATGTCTGCCGATTGGACTTGGATTGTTTCATTTAGTTACGCTAAAGTTTTTTGTCCATTCATAGGCTCAAAGCGGAGAGAACAAGCCATGACTGAGTGGAGAATTTCTGATTTTTTTCGCCTCGATTTTGTATTGATTTTTGATTATGGTGAGAATGAGGTAAGTAATCTTGTCTAGTCTTTGGAGGCTTGTTACTGGTCAATGGCCTCTCTTAAGAGCTGTCTTTCATGTTTGTTTTATCAACATACATACATGAACTCTTACCTTCTTTCTATGGGGGTAGGTAGAAACTACAGAACGCCACCTGCTACGATCCTTATACTTTTTGGCTTTTCAACAATTGTTTTAAATTCAGTAGTCTTGCATAGCATGTCAATTATTTTTTAAAGCGCAACAGACATTTTTTGGCTTTTCTAGATTCAATTCGTAGGTCATCATAATTTCTAGGTCCTCCAATTTAATTTCCATGTTATTTGCTTTATCGTTCCGGATCATCGTCTACTTGTAATCCTAGTATAAATCTATGAGTGACTCATTCTTTGCCACTGAAAGACGACTCATCACGTTTATGTCCCCTAGCAACCCGTTTATCTCAAACATCTTTACTTGTAACTAATCTAAAGCAAATAAACATAAAAATTATACCCTGCACAATTTAAATACGCAGGTGCATTTAATGCCATCTGTCTACGCTCCCTTTTGACGAATGTTACATAAAGGCAGCAATAAAAAGCTTTACTTATGACATCCCGAGGGCTCAATAGGCCCTCTGTGCCCCTTCAGAACTGAAACCTACCTTAGCTGTACCGAGTAAGGGTCGGAATCGGATGTGGTTCGTTTATCAAGTGATCACCACGTCTAGTATTTTGGCGCCAGACAACGGTTAACCGGTCTCAACTACCCTTCGTCTGCTATGAGCAATAGCTAGTTAATTGTAGTTCGACATGCAATCGGATTTTCGGGAGTCGTGAGTCATGACGTCATCTCTTGCTTACCTGAAAACACACAAAACAAGTTTTTGAGATTTTGAAATTAACTCTCCTTACTTACACTTAATCCTATTTGAAATTGAAACTAATGGCGGGGAACAGTAAATGCGAATGATGGGAAGGAACAATCCGCTAATGGAATCGGCAATAGCGTTCCCTGTATGTACTCATTATATCGTCTATCAAGGCACTCTTGTGAAGGAACAAATGCTGTACGTTTAGTAATCGCAGTTATACTTTAAGGTTGCAATCAGTGCTCTGAGTGAAATACCTCGAATTTTCCATCTCAGAATTCTCAGATGACATAGAAGCCATCCCAAATCCCAACAAACTCTTCCAAACATCTCTGGTTTTCGTCACATCCATAGTTTACCCGAAGCAAACCACTTGAATTCCAAATCCGTGCTTTACAAAAAGTCGAGCATGTGGCGACGCGCCGGGAGACGGGCGCCGCTGACGTCATGGGAATCCACCCGTGAATTACTAATGAGTCGCCCTGGGGGCCGAGGAATAGATAGGGCACAGAAGTTCCTTGCCAAGTGAGGTGTAGCTAATAACGCGGTTTATTCAAGAAAGCCATGATAATCCTGCTGCTGTGACAGCCCGCCATAACTAGATAGTGGCCCCGATTCTGTTGTTCACAAACTAAATCAAATTTAAGTTCAGTGCATCTTTTTTTTTCTATTTCATTATGAAAAGAACAGAAGATAAAATATTAGTTTAGTCCTGTCAAATTCCCATCCATAGACAAGTTTAGACGTGATTAAAAAATTGGCTACTAAAAATAGGTCAATTTACGTCAGGCGCTGACTAATTTGAAAAGACTAAACTAATATTTAAATAGAAAGAAAAAGATGCACTGAACTTAAATTTAGTTTAGTTTGTGAACAACAGAATCGGGGCCATTGACAGTTGACATAAACATACCATAAACCACACACATAGGAAATTCACAGGATATTTAAGACGAATTGAAGAAATGTCCTAGTGCATTCAGGGTTCGAAAGATTTGTAGTCCACCAAAAACATTTGGGTTTTTTGTGATATTATAAGACTTAGAGGCATAAAACTATAGATACATAATGACGAATCGGGACTAAATATTTCTGTTTTTTTTCCTTTACTTTCGTGTTTTCTGGCCAGCAAGGCAGACTATGGGAAAGTCAGTCTTCAAAATGTCAAAACATTTTACGAAAAGGCGTTCGAAGTTTCTGAAGAAGTGGGTATGTGGAAATCTCGGGGTTACGAGGTGGGTCTTCGGCATTCTCTTGCTTCGTGTAAGTAAACCATACGTTGTCCTGCGACATTTTGTTGTGTCTATTGCCCTTAATTACAAATGGGACATTGCCTTTCTAGCCGATAGCGACATTTTTTAAATGCTGGAACGTGTAATGCATTTATTAATTAAGTACGTAAGTGGATAATGTAGTCCCCGTTCCCTTTGTAAAAATGTTGAACTTAAGTATATCACTCATTTTACGAGAGGTTTCCCCGGCTTTTTTTTTATTGCAGTTTTATTTTGTTCTGAAATTCGGAGATGGCAACCAACGTATTGAAACTTTGCCCTTTGAAGAGTGGCAATTTGTTGAAGTGAGATTTTTAAGCCGTAATTGAAATACCTAACTAATTCTTTCCCGACATTATTGTAGAAAATATATGTAAATAATGGAAGAAATATCAGTCTTGACGTTTAAAAACCATTTTAAAACAGCGACGCTTATTGTAAGCACACAATGGAACGTAGAATGCTGAAACTTCCTTTCTACACACATCAAAAGTGTCTAGGGATCAAGCATTTTTATGCGGATTTCTTGAGATTGAGATGTGGCTTTGTAATAAATTTATGATTTTATAAATTTATATGGATCCTTTTTGGTGCATTTCATAATTTGAATCAGGAACTGTGAATCAAATTCGAGTAAAAGATGAAAATCAGCTGTCAATATTTTCCCTATAAAAACATACAACGCATTGAAGACATTATTAGTGCTACTGTTTCCCTACTACTGATTAAAACCAACGTTATTATGGAGCGGCGACGTCATTTAAGCAGGGAAGAAATGCTCAGAGCCGTGGGAATGATAGAAGCTGGTTCCCGGCAACGTATTGTGGCTTTAGCTCTGAATACAAGTCAGAGTGTTATCAGTCGACTTTGGACACGTTACCGAAGCACTGGTACCGTGGCTGAGCGCCATGGAGGACGGTATCGCTGCACCACACAGAGACAAGACCGATACATTCAAATCTTAACTCGAAGAGCTCCAACAATAACCGCCATGATGTTAGCCGTGAGGCTTCATCACTCTTCAGGGAACTTAATTAGCGACCAAACAGTCAGAAACCGCTTGCATGAAGTGAACCTTCATTCCCGAAGACCGCTATGGGTACCAGCTATAGCAATGCACAATCGTAGGATTCGATATCAATGGGCTCTTGAACACAGAAATTGGGCAGAAGAACAATGGCGTTTCGTGTGCTTTTCTGATGAGTCTCGTTTTGGTATGAGACCGGATACAAGTCGTATACGACACTGGAGAACCCCTGGACGCCAACAGCGATTAAAATCCTGCCAGGAAGTCCATCCTTATAGTGGTGGAACCATCATGGTATGGGCGGGTATTTGGATCGCGGCGGGAGAACTGAGTTGATTTGGATCAGAGGCAACCTCAACGCTCAAATTTATGCTGAGACGATTGTATCAGACGTCATCGTTCCTCTACAAGTGCAAATCGGTCCCTTATTTCAGTTAATGCATGATAATGCACGACCGCACACCGCAAGAGTTGTAAGACAGACTCTCGCCGCAGCTAACATCAATGTCCTGCCCTGGCCTGCTCAGTCGCCAGACTTGAACCCGATTGAGCATGCATGGGATATGCTACAGAGAAGAGCTCTGCCGAATATGGAGGGTATCCAGTCGCAAGAAGACCTTTTTTTGTTGTTGCAACGAACATGGGCGGCCATTCCACAGCGTGATTTGGATGAACTCATTTTGAGTATGCCAAACCGATGTTCTTGTGTTGTTAGTGTTCGCGGTAGAAACACGGATTATTAATTGTTTAAGTTACCCAATAAAATTTTAGAGAAAACTGTTATTTCAGTCTTTTTTTCGAACTTTTGTGTTAGTGGTTCAAATGTCAAAAATCCCTTTATTAGGAAAATGGCAAATTTCTTTATTAATGCAAAGGTGACTTGGTTTATCGTTACTGTGACAAACGAAAACACTTTATTTGATGAATCCTTAAAGAAAATTTTAATTAATATCAATCAGGAGAAAAGTTATTGCAAAAATATATGTTGATCCCTAGACACTTTTGATGTGTGTACTTTCATTAAACGGTACACGCATACAACCTTTTTCACCAGAAAACCGTTGAACTGGGTTCCTAATTAATTGTAGCCTAAAAATAATTATCGAAAGTTCTGCAAATCTGTAGATGGGATTTAGTTTATGCAGTATTCAAAATTCAAACGTGACCATCGATAACCAAATTAAAATTTTGAATGAATGCAAACTCAATGAAAATATTCATTCGTTCAGCGCCATATTGGTTTTCTCTCTCACTAGTGTTATGCTTTTGTTTGCTTGTAGTCCCTAATTAAATGTAATTTTATATATAAAAACTGCTTATTACGATCTATTTCATGACAATTTTACGGTAGACGCATCGCTTTCACTGTATCAACGACTTCCATGATAATGGAAGCGTGTAATCAGCAGTTACATCACAAAGTTGCAAGTTATGCCTGTTTAGTGCAATGATTGTATGCGTTGACATCAGTCGTCCGAATCCTTTCATACATTGGAACTAAATTACTGTATTGTTGCTGTTGTTTGAGCTTCTGCTACAAATATACCCTTGTATCAAGAAAGCGAATCCGTGCCTTAGCAAGCACGTTAAGCCGTTGGTCTCAGTCCCGGCTGTCATTCGAAGATCTTTGCCCGAAAGTCTGACAACCAGTCTTACCATATCGTATTACCCAGTATTGGGTTGTGGAGGTCAGATTGGCAGTCGCTCCAAATAAAACACTGGTATTCAGCTGCATCCGGTTGGACTGGATGCCAACCCCAACACAGTTGGGAAAAGGCTTACCAGATGATGATCAAGAAAGCGAATAGTTGTAAATTAAATTATCATTTTCTAGCTCTGTAGATCAGAATGTTGGGTACTTTTACTCAATCTACCAACCAATATTAATAAGTATTAGGTAAGTATGTACTTTAAATAATCACGAGAAAGTGCATAGAGATTACAACAATGAAACAATCTAAATTCCTTGATTGTTGATTAAAGATTACTTTTTGTCTAGACAAAGTGCACCGCTTGGGTGGGTTTAACTAAACCACATCAACAATAATCCTAGATAATATCACAAAATACCTAATTATTACTTTATGTAGTGCATTCGACCGATTCGGATGGCGCCAAGTCTGCTCCTTATCTGATCTATCGATACCTTATCGATTTAATGACGTCATCAACTGTCAATCCCCCGTACATTGGTGATATGTAACCTTTAAGTATGACGCTGATATCATGCAATATCAAAGTTGAAAATACGATATCTAGCGCATCCGTTTTCATTTTTTTACGTATAGGTGGACTAGTAGAGTTCGACCGAATTTCGTTTTAGGTTTGCCGTCGACATATCCATTTACTATAAAGAGAATGCCATGGGGCCGTACCAGCTTGCGAGGGAGCGGGTCACAATCACAACCAATTAATGTAGTTAATAAAATCACTTCTTTTTGTATTAGATAATTAGGTACGTTTTTGTTATTAATAAAATTCCCGGATTTCGGACACCAAAAATAAAAGTATCTTTATTTACTTTCGTAGGTACGTATTTTCTCTTATGTCACTGCCATTGAACTTTATTTCCGAATGTTGCTACTACGGCATGTCCTAGAAGACATGTGACGTCTAGCATCTCGCACTGGGTCCGCCTGGTGGATTACGGCCCACAGAGAGGAGGCCTGTGTCCCAGCAGTGGGAACATTATAGGCTGATTATGTATGTGTAAGATAACCTAGGTATTCAAAACTCGAACCTTAATCAGCAATCTAGTGGTGTTTGCAAATAAAACCATAAAATAACACTAGGCGTTTTGTTAATAAAGGATTTTAGATTAGATTAGTGCATACTTTTGCAATGAATCCAATCAATTTTTCTGGAAATATTTGTCTTTATTGTGCAACTGCCACCTTTTTTTTATTTATTATGGAAATTGTACCTACAAAAGACCCAAGGGGAAAAGAAAAGAATTCCCCGTATACTTTTCCATCTTTATAGGCTTTCTCTGTTGCCTTTTGTGGCCAACCTATTGCAGTTCTGCTCAGCCGTGGGTGAAGAAAAATAACGATGGTATCACCCACTGCCGGGTACAGGCCTCCTTTATATCCTACCTTTAGGTATCCATTGACCCTTGATCCAGGGGTTTCCTGCATCTTTGTGGAACATGCCCAACGCTCTTTGCAATCTAGGTTAGTATCTTGAACAGGAACACATCCAAGCCATAATGCCACCGAATCCTAAGCCTGTACAATTATAAAACTAGATAGATAGGTGAGACGGCATGTGAGACGGTCGACAGGACAGCGCTGACGGCGCTGGCGCCGGCGGCGGCGCGCGGCGTCGCGTCGGGTCACGCACGCCTATCGCCTTAGCAACGAAACGATTATCGATACTGTAATCGAGTACAATAAGATAGATTGATAACGCTACTTGAGCATCGTTTGTATGATGATCATAAGTATCCAGTTTTATCTGACCTCGCATTGTATAGGCTTTTCGTACAATGAGTAGTCAGCTGTAGGTATAGCTTGATTCGTCGTCGTGCGTCCCTAGTTCTCGTACAAACGGCTGGTCAAGATCGGAGTACGATTTATTTTCGGACTTGCCTGTCCCACTATCAGCTAGCCATTAAATCCGCCCCTAAGACGACACCAAGGTGGAGGCATCTAAAGACAAGAGTTCCTGACGGTAAAGACGACAGCCGTTTTATGTAAAATACTGTCATTCAGTAGCATAGCATCAGAAACTGGTATCTGGTCTACCGTTATGGGGGCAGCGGCAGGGTAACCCGCGAGATTCAATACGTTTTTGCAATTTGCAAGTCAGTGCCAGGCTGTATGTTGAACAAAATATGAGTCCTGACCGTTATAACAAGTATGTATTTAAAGAATTACAGTCATTAAAATCATCAATACAACCCTCTAAGTATACATACATATCCCTATTGAATGACTTTTTCATGAAATCATAAGAAGGATTTTGAATTTTGCGGGCTACCCTGGTGCTTCCCCCTTAACACAGTCACAGTATTTAAAATTTGACCATAGTAGGTATCCATCTTTATATTGTGACACAGTGCAGAAGGCCAATTCCCGTAATTAAAAACGTTCAAACGTTTTGGCAAATAAATGATTATTATTATTCAAAATCTAGTCGTAATCTCATCTCAGCGACAAAAAACTTGTCAAAAATGTAGGGAATTTAGAGGTATTTTTGACCGATTGAGACAGATCACTAGACTGTAAAAGTCCTTCAAATTACGAGAATTGCCTCTAGGAATGGATTTACTGAGGGAAAAAACTTGGTTCCTTCCAACAAAAACGTATAGGTATCCAATACCCATACCATACCCATTACCTAGGAAGCAAAGAAAACTTCTAAATTACCTTCTCCACTAGACAACACGTCTTTACCGGGACCAATGAACGAATGAAACAATGCGTATTGTTTAGCCTTTGTTTTGAATTTAGAAGCCACTCGAAATGTCGTTAGTGTCTACGGTTCTAATAAGAAGTAAACGATCCTTTCTCAGGTAAGGCAGAGACGATAACTGCTGTCAAGTATCTATGTAATGGTGAGGAACGAATGGAACGAACTTTGCGAAGGATTCGTGATCCTATTATAGTAATGTTTTTAGAATAGAAATACATAGCTTTAGTTTGCATATAATATGGTAAATACAAATAGTATTTAGTTTATATGGTTTTTCATAGTTTGCTTCTGTGTAAGTAATCTGCATTCGCGATTTAATTGCCAAAAATGTAAACAAATATTAGTTTATGGAAAAATAACTTTAATTGCTACACGATAAAGTTCAGTTTACGCTACATCTTCAAACATTTTCTTGAAATAACATTAAATTTTGGAAACATAAAGAATAGGTAGTCTGTTTCTAGACATTGCATGGATGGTACCTAACTAGCTTGTTAGGATAACTACTTTTTGCCTAGTAACTGAAGTAGTTAATTAGCTAAGTGAATGCGAATTAGGCATTCATTTAAAGTCCTCCAGACCGTATTTCCAATACAACGGCCAATCTCAACGGAGACTAGTCTTCGGCGCGGGAGATATTTATAAGTGCACAATAAAATTGTGCGCGCAGACACAGGTGCATTCCCTCTTCCCTCACTCTCATAGTCCGCATGGCACGGCAATCTGACACGACCAGAGAGAAATCAGGCGCAGGACCAACGTAGCACCTACATTGAAAGTAGGTAGGTAATTCTAATTACAGTGGACCCCCGGTAGTCCGACAAACATTTTGCAGGGCAGTGTCGAACTATCGAATTTTTCGGATTATAGAGTACTGCCTAAGACCCCCCTATAGTCCGAATTTTTTTTTACAAAAGAGTACCTTATAATTTACCGATTCAATGATAAGATTCTATATGTAAATGATGTCGGATTATAGTGGGTGCCGGATTAGACAGGGGCCGGATTACCGGGGGTCCACTGTAATAATGAGCGATCGCTAACGTAAACAAATTCGGACACTAGATACCTACTTACATATAGTAAGGTGAGCATTTACTTAAATTGATAATAACTTGTAAGTACCGAAGTCCGCTCATTAGTTTATTACTTAATAAATCTATTTATTATCGCTCAATAAATAATACATGTAATTTTGTCTTAATAACTGTTGAAGTTATACTTATTCGTGAACTCACAAGATAACGCTTGATCCGGCAAAAGCGTGATTTTTGAACTAAGAATAATAATGCTTTTTTTTTACGTATCTCTTTTTGATTAATACTAAATTGTAGTGAAGGGATTTTTATAGTTAGTATCTTAGGTATGTAATGAATGAACGCGTTTCAACATTTTTATTAAAAATAATAAGATTGATAAAGCTCCGAATAAGTACACGCTGACCTATCAATAGTCGCTTTATTTACAAAACAAAAGAGTACCCTATCACATCACGTAGGCATAGTAATATCTAGCAATGTTTTTAAGCATAGAATTAAACCTAGTTTGAATATAATTTCACGTTTTAAAATTACCTGATAATCCGAGGTCTGTGGATTCCGAAGAGGCCTCGCTAGATGCTGCTGACAATTGGTACAAAACCAACAGAAAACACACGCAAACATTGACCACCGCCATCGCCGTCTCAATTACTTCTTATTGTTACTATTAAACACTATACAGTCACCATAACTACTATAATAAACAGGCTAAACCATTCCAAAGGCACTAATTTCAAGTCATCACCAAAATATCTGGAGTACTACTAAAAATATCAAGACTTACTATTATTACGTTATATTTATCACAGTTACTGTTATTTATACATGGGTATTATCACTGACGTTTGTTTGTGACACTATACTTTATTATTGTATAACGCACGTGAATTTTATTAGAAATATTGAACACGCGTTCACGAATGTCATTAACGTACGAGCGCAGCCCACTCACAATGGCGGACAAAGCTCGACTGAATGAATGAAAGGAACGATGCGATGAGCGAGCAAGCGGATCGGTTCGCCGGTGAGTAGGGATGTGAACAAAATGATTAGGCTATCGATTCGAATTTTCAGATATAATTTTATTACATATTTATTTTTCTGCAGTTTTTGCGGTTATAAAAATTTTATTGTTTAATTATTAACTAACACTAAGTTTGAAAAGAAAGATCTGTGACAGCATTTTTATTTTAAATACTTATATTAATCGTTTAGCTCGTATGCTACCTAATATTTAAGATGTAACTAGATTTAAAAATAAACACATAATTTTGTTTTTAATTTCATTCTCAGACCATGCTTTCGTACTTAACCCGTGCAAAGTATAGAAATAAGTAATATTAAGACGCCTCGATAGTCGATAAAATAATTATTATGCCCACACTTTTTGACCTATGTAGAAGAAAGCGTGCATTAGTACCGTCAGTTGAATTCGAAACGTTTTAAACTATAATCCCTTGTAATAAGATGCATATTCGTATACAGAAACATGTAAATAAAGCTGAAAATAAATTGCAGTTCACAAGCGCCACTTTTTGCGGTCGGTCGGCGCTAGAGTAGCTGGCCGCGTGGCGCGCATTCTTTGAATACAAAAGATAATAAAAGAAAAAGAACTGCAACTTTTTACGACAATAAAATAATAGTTACCTACTCAAGTAAATTGTTAGTAAGTATAATGTTTTTGTTTCTGAAAACATTGGGAATGACTGGTTAACACTCCGTTGCCCGCGCCCGTATTTAGCACGTAGACAAGTGCTCGCGCGCTCTACATAATTACGAACAATTTCAATTGTAAGTTTAATTTAGAAAATTTTAATGAATTGAAAAAATATTTTTTCATTTTAAATGATGCTGTATTATTATGGGCCTGCCACACACTCGACGAGTGGCATGGGAAGTAGCGAGGAAAGTAGGCAGAGACGTAGTGTCGCAACATCACTCGTCATGCCGCACGTCATGCTCCTCGTCATGCCCACCGCTCCCTATTTTGTCGGTTTTTTGCGCGCGAGTCAAAGGACCGGCAATACGAGCGCGAGTGGCTGGCCACATAATCGCGCGGTCGTACTCCGCATCGAGTGCTCACGCCAGACGCACACGTACGCAGTTTTGGCATTTGAATATGTGTAATGAATAGATGTGATCCGCCATCTACTCTGGCGAGGATGACGACGACGATGTATATTTCTATTTACGACATTGATATTGCATGCCTCACAACGCGTCAGCATGTTAGCGCTTTAGGTACTCTCGATAGGCCGCTATGTGGCGATTTTAAAATCGCTCTTATCTCCCAAGCTAGACACTAAATCAATAAAAAGGGGTGTTTTGAAAACTAGATAATTATATTAAATAATAAAGTCAGCGTATTTTTCCATTTATGTTTTTAGTATAGGTAGGTAATAGGTATATAACAAAAAAATGAAGTTAAAAAATTATTAAAATTATTACTGCTGTCCGTTGGTCTGTGCAGTTGTTTTTCTGCACGTTTTAGAAAAATATACGCAATGAATTGTAATAAATCCTTTTGAATAAATTTCCACTTATACTGAGGATGAACCCTATTTCTTATCATGATTGAACTGATAACCGTTTTAAAGATATTAATGAAATTCAATGGAATTTACTGGGTTTTTTAACATTCATTTTCAAAAACAAGTTTTTCAATAAGTTTCTCTTCTAGTAAATTCATTTCAATTTGTAATACAATACGCGTGTGAGGCGTGCACTTTTGAATTTCCCAAATTTTTAATTAGCTATACTATAAATGCATAGCGCGCACGCTACCACAGCTTCATCGTTCATTGCAAAGACGAATGACAAGTGAGGAGCGTCGCGATTAATTGCGCGAGTAATTGCGCGAGTAGAGCAGTGTGTGGGCAGACAGGGCAACATCGCGGCAAATAGCGGCAGCGCGAAGAGCAATGCGATGAGCAGCGCAAGGAGCATAGTGTGGCGGCCGCATTAAGAATCTTTTACAAACAGAATAGTAGGTATTTTAGATGATCAAACGAACTTACCTGTGTGAAGTTCGATCATTATTATACGAAGTGCTTCGTTCGAAGATATATGTTACTTTACCATGCAGCTTTCTCGAGTCACTCGGCAACTACGCAATTTTCAGAGCTAAAACTAAACGTAAGTATTAGTGTGCGTTATCTGTGTCCTAGCGCGATCCGTCATTCTTTTTAGATTCTTGAAAGGTTATCTCAATTTTACCGGGGTGGGATGGGTAGGGAACATATATCTTCGAACGAAGCACTTCGTATAATAATGATCGAACTTCACACAGGTAAGTTCGTTTGATCATCTATTATACTGCGTGCTTCGTTCTCGATATATGTTACTTTACCATGCAGATGTTTAGAGAGATGGTAAACTTGAGATAAGCCTGACTCATTGGTCATTATGTCCTTTAAAATATTTTTTATTTTATTTTTTGAAATTAACACTTTCATTTATAGACATCTTAAATTCTTCTCTATAATTAAACATAATTAACAATCAGTAATCATATTAATACTTAATCAATTATACAGCCTTATTCACTACATAGGTAACCATCCCTTATTTAACAACTAATAATGGCACATTAATTTAGATCACAATATACATAAATGTACATAGTATATATTCTATTGACAATAGTGTAAGTACTAAAAACTAAGAATATATTATTCTGCATTAAGCATAAGCACAGCTTAGGCAAACTCCTGAATTGGGAATTGGCCTCCTATAAAATTGTGTAAATGTTAATGAATTATTTGTTCAACCAGCAGTTTGTCTGATTACATTTAATGATATTGTTTAAGACTTAGGCTTGAATGTAAAGGCGTGTCGTGTACTATGACCTGAGCAGACGCGCGTATCAATACCGCAGTCTGTAAGAGTATTTTTAATCCATCTACCAGTAGTAGAAACCGAAATTGGTTTATGGGGTTTTTAAGTGACAAAAACAAGTAGTCATTATGACCTCTTATATCTCTAGTCAATCTCATGTAATCATACAATGTTTTGGCTGGACAAATCTCAGTATTTTCAAAAAAGGATATGAAAATATTAGGTTGGGTTTGTCCCGCAGCCGAAGTTTTTATCAAATCAGTTATGGTAATATAACACAACATTCACTCAGTGTTATATATTAGATATTTTTATTAATGTTAAGGTTTGTGTCCGTTGAGCTGTGCTTAGTGCAAGCAAAAAACCACCAATTTCTTTGAGATATGTTCAAAACTTAATGTCATATTGGGAGTTCAGTTGTGTGGTACACTCAAAACTTTATTTGGATCCCATGTTGTTTGGTATTTTGCTAACGGTGGTTTTTGACTTATAGCATCCTTTAAATTACCTCTTAATACGATCACCCTCCCCAATTTTAGAGCCTATTATCAAAGATAGAGCTGATTTTATGAGAGTTTAGGGTCCCATAGGTGGCTCCAGAGTCGAATAATTTTGTTAAGAAATAATGGAATGGGTTTATACCATGCTCCTGGCAAAAGGTATGTGACATTATATTGTTTTAGTGTATTACGGTTACAAACATGACATCTATTGATATTGGGGGAATAGCCCTTTATTAACCATGCTTGCCTGATAATATTCCTGCAATCAGAGTAAGTTGATAGTGGTTGAAAGAAGAATATAGAAGATATTTTTTGAGGTTTCAAAAAATATTACTTAGCTTTGAGACATGCATAGTCTGCATTAAAGGATACCAAGGTTGTGAAGGCTATTGGGGCATGACCATGATACCTGTTGCCTTCTCATTTTTAATTTTTTGTAAATATTTTAATATTAAATTGAATGGATGAAAAGCATAGAAAAAATATTCTGTCCAGGTCAAAGTAAAAGCATCAATATTTATTGCCTCTGGATCTGGTTTTCAGGACACATAGGTACTTAAATCAATTTCAGGTGCACCGGTCCAGCTCAGATACAATTTTTTGAAATGCCCCAGTGTTTTACTCCGGTGTTTGGATATATTTTTCGGGACTTTTCATCAGCCTCTTTATTTTCACTAGACTTAATGTAGGAGGCAAAGAACCAAATATGTCTCTCTTCACACTGCCTTATGGATCTGGCCAAGTTATTTAATTGTGGGAACTGAATACCACCCATTCTGTTTAAATAAGATATTGCTGTCTTATTATCTACGCAACAGAATATTAAGGTATTGCTTATCCTTTACAAAAAAAACCTTTAAATGCCATAAATATTGCAAGTAATTCTAACTAGTTAATATGGTATGTTTTATCATATTTGCTCCAGAAGCCATAGGCTCTTGTTTTTGTAAGCAGCACCCTATCTACTCATGGAGGCATCCATGAACAATTCAATATCATGTTTATGATAGGCAATACTTTTACATACTGTACTAATATTTATTAGCCCATCATTGTAGATCTAATTTTATATCTTAATGTCAGTCTATTTGAAGGTACTTTCATCATAATTTATAAATAAATATTTATAGGTACTCATGATGTTCTAAAAATTTAGTGTAAAGTCAACCATAAATGTGGAAGCTGGGCAAGTTGCAATTAATATCCCAATTCATTTCTAGATCTAAGTATTTCTGAACTGACATTTTGATATTTGATACTTTGTCTATGGGCAATTGTAATGTCATATGTTTTGTATCAAACACAAAACCTAAAAATTTGCAAGGCTGTGATGGTACTATTACACTTTTATCAAAATTTATAATAAATCCCAGGCACTTTTAAAGGGCTATTGTTTCTGTAACATTCTGCAAACATGATTGATAGCTAGATCCTATACTTAGTAGGTCATCTAAGCATTGAACTGACTTGTACCCTTTTTCTCTTAGACGTGTCACAACTATCTTCATAAGGGAAGGCATGAAATTCGTATAATTTATTTAATTAAATTGAAAAAACAGGTATTTTCAAGCAACTATTATTCTTTCGAATCAATTTTTGCCATGTAATGGCCTGGAGAAAGTAAATCTATTGCTGTTCTCCATTTTTAAAATGGGATATTTTTACATATTAATTCAATGACCAAGTTTAGTATGAATCTCTTTGTACCATATGTTTTGGAATCAAAAATTTTTGTCTTTACAAGGCTTGAAAGGGGATATAGCCCCCAATTTTAATAATTTGATGTTAGCAGTATGCATATCAGCATTTTTCACAGCTGATTTTTCTGAAAGGGGAAGTGGCAGTAAATTCTGATGAGGTTTGTTTACAAAGGTAATTGAGTATCCTTTGATAATAATTAATTATGAATTCATCTTTGCAAATTTTGTTCCAGCACAGTAAAAAATGTGTGAGCCTTCCAGCATGACTTACCTCTATGTGCAAGCAAGAGGTTTCTCCCTGTGAGGCTTTTGGCTTTTTTGGCCGTGGACTGATAATAGTGTCCGTGACGTTCCCGGGCTTGTATCGAGGACTGGGTCTTCTTGTGCCCATACCTTACTGTTGGGCTTGGATTGTAGCGAGGGGGACCTTGTAAGTTTCCCTTATTTACTGTATGCTGATTAAATGTAGGGTTCAAAACTTGTAACTCATCTCGTTCAACATCTATAATAATATTCAAAAACTTTTTATCAATCACAGGGAAGATCAATGTTTTCCTTGGTTTTTGTTTGGACAAAATGTAATTCTGTCAATATCCTTCCAGCACCACTAAGTAGTGAGATCCATTCCAATCAGTCCACTGTATCATTGTTTTTCAACAATGATAAATTGCATTACTTACTTATAGACAACCCAATGCCTAGTTGGTTTTGTTCCAACTCTATCTTTTTGTGTCTGTTGACAATAATGTTGCTCACCGAAGCAGAAATCTATGGGTTGAGCTTTGGTGCCTTTAATAAAGGGCAATTTGAAATCAGTTGTTCTATTAGTTTTTGTTTTTGTCTCTTTTTTAAACTGTTGCTTCAAATATGAGCCAAGTCACTATTTATAAAGGGACTTTATAAAGGGACCTTACACAGGTGTGTCTGGCATAAGATCCCCAGTGCTAAAAGTGCCTCTGAACTTATAGTTGGTGTTGCTGAGGTAGGCTCAGGATCAACCGTTGGAGACGAGGTAGGATTTTTTACTATGAGAGGTTCAGGTTCTTCTGGAACCGGATCTGTCATAGCTTCTAGTGACATACCTCATGGTAATGTTTTAATTATTTTTACTTCGTTCGAAGTGTTATCACTATTGTAATCTGAAAGAAAAAACGATAAACATACCACGGAAAATTTGTACAAGTGATTGTTAAAAACTGCTTATTGAAGCCTCAGACTTCACATAAGACTCTAAAGATCTCGTCCGTATATCTCGTATACGCCCCGAGTCTAAGGATCTCGTCCGTATATCTCGTATACGACCAGAGTCCAATGAGCACGTCGATGTATCTCGTACACCACCCGTCTCAACCGGTACAAAGGTTATGTAAACCTTGTGGCCTTAACTGCTATTAAAGCCAGTAGCCGTACCGGTATAATAGGAATCACAAGACAACGTTTTTGTTACCTGGAATACTAGAAATTGGGTATCACTTTCGTAGTCATTCCGACCACGACAACGACGCTTCATTTTTCATTAAATTTTTCTTATATACTTTTTGTACTATTGTAAATCTTTTTCTTCATGGCGTCTTTTATGGATAGTTATTTCTAAGAACACAGTATCAGTTGCCGCGCAAACGAAAAGAATGACGGATCGCGCTAGGACACAGATAACGCACACTAATACTTACGTTTAGTTTTAGCTCTGAAAATTGCGTAGTTGCCGAGTGACTCGAGAAAGCTGCATGGTAAAGTAACATATATCGAGAACGAAGCACGCAGTATAATTAAACTTAAAGGCTCTTGCAAACAGGCGCGATACGCGACGCGAATCGCACGCGACACAAAGGCACCGCTCGCGATTCACGTCGCGTGTCGCGTCTGTTTAAAGGAGCCTAAAAAGTCAATTGTAATCTACCTGCCTATTTAGCAATAATTACTTCGGTATCCAGCACCCTAATTGCGTAACACACTATTACTCTCAATTTGAATCATTTTGAAGCATATTGCTAATCCATTGCTCAATATGTTCGAAAAATGTGTTTGAACAACAACGTAAATAACGCAATGAATGTTACTGATCTGTCAAAATGAAACCCATTGCTACTGATAGTGTGTTACGCAATTACCTCGCAGGTATTATTATTAGAAACGTTCCCGATTTATTTGCCAAAAATGTAAACTAATATAAATTAATGGAAAAATAACTTTAATACTTGCACAATAAAGTTCAGTTTACGCTACAACTTCAAACATTTTTATAACTTTTTCGATAGCGCTAGTCACTCTGAAATCAACTTAATCGTAAGTTGAATAAAGTTGATTTTTGTTTAACTTGAAATAGAGTTCGAAATTAAAGTTAGGTATTTCATAATTTTCATTTTGAAGTCGATTTATTTTTTTAAATTACTTTTTTGTTTTTACTTTGCATAAAATATATGCGACGCTTAGATAATATTTTAAATGTCGGTAGGCAGTCCTATAGGAATGACCCTATAATAGATAATAGCCCTACTGTAAATCATAAGTTCCTTATTTCCCTGTCATCACAGAAATACCAAATAAAGGTAGACACACAATAAATAAACCGTTGCACGCATTCAAAAAAGGATCGCGATCTAAAGCCGCGCACACACATAAGGTGGAAAAAACAACGAATCTCAACTGCAACGATGCCTTTGTTTGAGGGCGGAATGTGCAGCAATGGGCCCCGTTGTAAGCTTGGCTTTAGGGCTGACAGTCGTCATTAAAGTTGGAACTGTGGATAATTAACCACTTTTGGGATAACCTAAATAAAGAAGTCGCCTACTTACCATAGCCGAAAGGACTTGCTTGCAATAAGAAAAAAAGAAAAAGATAATTTAACTCGAGTAAGTAAGTTTATACATCAGAATAACAGATACTTTTTATCCCGATATTCCCACGGGATCAAAACTTACGCGGGTGAAACCGCGGGGCGCAGCTAGTAACTAATAAATAACAAATATTATTGGGTGTGTGAATTACGTCGCAACGTGAATTATAAATATAAATTTCGCGTAATTACAAAACTAAGTGACGAGCAAAATCATGAATTGATACCAAATCACAACCATGAACCTATGCTTCTCGAGGGTACGTTTTTCATATCTACTGTTTGCAAGAGTTATAACAACATAGCTCTTATAAAATCAAAATCAACATGCTCACGGCTCAAGGTGGCCCAAGGTATGCTAATCCAAATTATGCCAAAACAAATTATACCAAATGACAGTTATGCTAACCTTTGCATTAGTCCAAAGAATTATTTTGCCACATATTTATTATGCTAATAAAAGTTATGTAAAAACGTTAAGCCAAACAATAATATGCCTCAAAAATTTTTGCCAAGAGGGGGATTCCCTATTTGTACTGTTGTACACTTTAACCTTCCGGAATACATTCTATAAATGATGGTGGAAACAGCATCAAAATGCATTGCACAGTTTAGAAGAACCACGGGGTTATACAGACAGACACGAAAAACGACTTTAATTTATAATACTCTAAAAGATAAAAAGAAAAAAAAAAGATCTAAAGATCTGTCAACCCTACGTAAGGTCCATGCATATTAATACACTCCTAATGACTCTTTCTCCTGCTCGCTACACGTTTAAAATACATAAACAAATGTTTTGAATTTATACCATACCGATAAATTGCCAGGGTTTATTAATCTGCATCATTTTAAAGAATATTGCAAAAAACTTCAACTTAAAATCAAGCTCAGTGAGTTAACGGAATAAAAATTGGTTATAAAGTACAACTTAGAAGTGAAAAATAAAACCTTTTTACAAAAAAAATAAAACAACCGACTTCTAAAAAAGACCCTACAAAGTGAAAAATAACTTTAATTTCGGTAGTCGGTGTCACAATCACAAAACGAAAATGCGGAACCAACGACACCGACTTTTTCACTTTGTAGTGTTTTTTTTTTGGAAGTCTAGTCGGTTGTTTTTTTTTTGTAAAAAAGTTTTTTTTATATAATACTAGCGGCCTGTCCCGGCTTCGCACGGGTAGACATTTACCTATTTTTTAAACATTTTATTTTTTCTTGCATTTAAAATAGCCTATATTAATCAGTGATAATGTATCATTCAAATGGTGAAAGAATTTTTAAAATCGGTCCAGTACTTTTTGAGCCAATTCGTTACAAACATACATACAAACCTTTCCTCTTTATAATATTAGTATAGATAGATAGATGTAAGTATGACGTTACATAGATAAATTAGCTATGTCATATTATTACAGTACCTGTCTATGACGCATAGAGCCAACCTGAAAAAAACCGTTTGGGCGCATTATGTCTAATTCGCAAAAAGTCCAACTGTCCAATTCTCAATTGGTCCAGTTCGCAAAAATTAGGCGCCTTTCACAGTCACGTAGACAAGACACCGCACTTTGGCACTTGCATTTACTTACTTTTTAAGAGAGAGGGGCCCGTGGCTAAATAATAACAGCCGCACAGGTCGATCGATCAGGTTAAGCTACGCTTGCCGCGGTTGGTCTGTGGATAAACCATCTTTACATTCCGTGACCACTCCGTGCCTCGGAAAGCACGTTAAGCCGTTGGTCCCGGCTGTCATTCGTGGATCCTTGACAGTCGTTACGGGTAGTCAGAAGCCCGAAAGTCTGACAACCAGTCTTACCAAGGAGTATCGTATTACCTAGTAACTGGGTTGTGGAGGTCAGATAGGCAGTCGCTCCATGTAAAATACTGGTATTCAGCTGCATCTGGTTAGACTGGAAGCCGACCCCAACATAGTTGGGAAAAGCCTAGGCAGATCTTTACTTACTTTTTAAAAATGTCGTAGAAAAAGATGACATAGTTAATTACAGTCTCCTCCAAACTGAGTCATGATTTCATGGCGTGGCGTAAGCGCGTTACAAAATAATATTTTTCGTTAACGCCGTAGTGAAAAACATTATTAAGTATACCATCATTTAGACACAATATTTTAAAAACAAAAGCATTTTTCGGGATTCTCATTGTAAACGTTAATTACCTGATAGAAATATTACCCGATAGAAATTCTGGGAAGGCCACTTGTTTATTTGGGCCAGTGGGTGAGCGATTTGGATAAATTTCTCACTCATACACAAAAGCCCGCGATATCCAAATTTTCTTACGTTTTTTGCAGGTCAGTGTCAGATTGTTACGTTGAAGAAAGTAAGTATGATTCGCGACCGCGACTGTAACAAGAATTTACCTATGTATTTACAGAATCATAATCATTCATGATCACATGTAAAACACAAATTGTAATTGTCATTATTAATGAACCAGTAAAAATAAAAGGTTAACTCAAAATGGCTATTCGTAGTTTCTGCAGGCTAATTGCGTACCAATCCCAATCACAACCCCCTTCATTATGACAATTCAACTACATTCATTGCGTCATTGACGTTGTCGAGACACTCGAGACTCGAGAAGAACATTTAAAAATAATTACGGTAATCGATTATGTTTGGGTTGGGGTGCACTATTAGAATAAGACATTGGACCGTAGGATATGTATTTCGAGAGAAAAGTTTGCAACTAGAAGTATTTATTACTGTTGTATACAGTTCCATCATTTACTTATTAAAAAGCACTACTACTACTTGAAACTTTTCCCACATTTTTCATTAAATCGCTTCCGCTCCTGCTTCTTTTACCGCTCTTTTCATAGCCACAACAGATGGCGCCGAGCCCAATCCCTTATCGAATCAAGATAACATAAAAAAAGTTGCCGCTGAACAAACAATGTAAAGTCCTAATGCTTGGGAGGTGCAACAAACTGACAGACAGACTTATTTGTTTTAAGTTCCGTAAATTGTAATATTATCTCTGACAGGTGACAGAAGTAGATTGTAGCTATAAGGCCCCCGCTGACTAGCGCGATGGCGACGCGACTCTAATGGAGTCTACACACCAAACCCGCCGACCCGCCGACACAGCCCCGGCGGCTTGGTGTCGGCGACCCAAACCCGCCAACCCGCCAACATGTGTCATGGGGCTGTGTCGGTGAGTTAGTCGGCGGCAAGAAATCAGTACAACTTTTTTAGTTAGTGATTGCAGTGTGTACGAACGTGACGTGTTGTTTTTCTCGAATATTGCAGCCTACAATAAACATGGATACTGATGCTGATCTAATAATAGCAGCATGTGGAATAATTTTAGCTGGGTCCCTGAAGAGAAAACGACAGTGTTGGGTTAGACCAAGCTTAATGAGTCGCAGTCGTTACAGTAACAGTGATAGAATAAAAGATTTAAGAACAGACGATTTGATTGTAAAAAGACCCTTACATTTTAAGACATTTATGTCGTTAACGTTTACCGACTTTGAATATTTACTAAGCATTGTTGGACCCACAATAGTTAAAAAAAATACAAATTACAGAAGTGCAATTTCACCAACGGACAGATTATCATTAACATTAAAATACCTGACTACGGGAGATTCATTCAACAGTCTTTGTGACACCTTTAAAGTATCTCCTCAACTTATTTCCTACATTATTCCAGAAGTGTGCCAAGCTATCGTAGATGGACTTTCGGATTATGTGAAGGTATGCACATATATGGGCGTTTAACTTTCTTTAATCTTCCAGAAAAACTATGTTCCGAAAAATTACTATATAAGTAGGCAAATGGCTATCCTATCACCGAGCACATTTCCGATTTCAGATTCCACGAACATCAAACGAATGGACAAAAGTTGCAGATGGATATCTGAGTAGATGGAATGTACCTAATTGTGTTGGATCTATGGATGGAAAGCACATTAGAATTGAATGTCCAGCACGAAGTGGAAGCGATTATTTTAATTATAAAATGTATTTCAGTATTGTACTGTTTGCATTAGTGGATGCAGATTATAAGTTTTTATACGCTAATGTGGGGTGCCAGGGTCGCATTTCCGATGGTGGTGTATTTGCTAACTCTTCACTATGCAGAATGTTATATAATAATGATTTAAATTTGCCAGATAAAAAACCTCTACCTGGAAGAATTATGCCAGTACCCTATTTTTTTTTGGGCGACGATGCGTTTCCTTTACAAACCAATATTTTAAAACCTTATGATGGTAATCATGCGAAAGGGTCTCCCAAGAGAGTGTACAACTATCGCATGTGTCGAGGTCGAAGAGTAGTTGAAAACGTATTTGGACAGTTAACAAAACAATTTAAGATATTTAACAAACCCATCCAGCTAAATCCACAAAAAGTTACTATTGTAACATTGGCATGTATTCATTTGTTCAATTATGTAAAACGACATGGTATAATACAACAAAATGAATATGATACTGAAAATAGTAGGGGAGAAATCAATCCAGGAGATTGGCGCAGGGAACCACGTGAAAATAATTTGTTTGCTGACTTGCCTAGACAAGACAATACACATTCCCTTGAGGTTACAAGGACACAATCTCCTGAGGTTATAAGGACAGAATTGGTTCAATATTTTCTTTCCGATGTCGGGAGATTACCATGGCAGAATGATCAATGACTAACTCGTAAGTTTTAATGAAACTCATACTTGTATTAGTACTTGTATTTTTATTATAATTTGTATTAAAAACTTCGTAAATCACTTGTTTTTGTTCATTTATAAGTGGTTTTATTTACCGAGTTATTCTATAAATCCCCACCGCGAAATCCCCACTGATGTTTTTATGCATTTTGAGTATACTATGACGATTCTATGACAACAACATTAAGACGAAATACTTGTGCCTACATAACGTTATCTCGCATCAGGTGATAGGGTTATTCTCAGAGTGCATACGGTGGGGATTTGTGGAATAAACCTATTTATCTGACTCAATAGATGATAATATGTTCTCAATATCACCACTCTCTTGAAGCGACACACGTAACGAAGGTTCAATTGAAGATGTTGAAGGTTCACCAAGAGGCGGTGAAACAGGGTTTGTTACGGCAGAGTTGGATGATGAGTAGTAGGAATTTACATCACATTGATCCATTGTATAATATCCTGGATGACTATGGGAAGTAGAAGGTCTTGGCGAAGCTTCGAACATGTCTGAACGATATCCAGTTTCGGTTTCAAAAAAGATATTGTTAATCCGATGTTTTATTATTGCCTTTGTTGTTTTATCAAATTTTCTAAGTTGTGTCGCAATATATTCGCCAAACAAATCGTCCTCATCTTTTATTTTTTGATTTGTCCGTTGACTGACTGTTCTCATTAAATTTAATGCTTCCGACACCATCTCATTACTTGGATTAGGTTTATAACGTTTATTCGCTTGGGGAATGATGTTTGACGTTTGAGGTGAATCGTTTTCCCCATGTTGAGTATCATTGTCCGCATGTTGGGCATTATTGTTAGTTGCTGTTATCTCCTGAAATAATATTTTATTTGTATCACCAACAGTTTACGCAGTTGACGCATGTTTTCCCTCAAATTGTCAATTTTATTTCTGTTTATGCTCATTCTTATGCGTCATGTTTGCCGCAAATAAACGTATTTTCTTTCTTTCTTTCTTTCTTTCTTTACTTATGAAATGTATTATACACTAGCTTTTACCCGCGAGTAGGTACACCGCACGGAATATATGAAAAAAAAGACAATGGTCATAAATCATACCTAATACTAATTGTTTTAGAAATATTATTATTAATTATTATTTACATTGATAATTATTATTATTGATAAATATTATTATTAATTATTATTTACATTGATAATTATTATCAATGTAAATAATAATTATCAATGTAAATAATAATTAATAATCCTAATTTTAAAACAAACTAAGTATCTTGACTTGGCTCGCGAGGTTGTCGACATGTGGGAAGTGGATACAGCAGTCATTGTGCCGATAGTCGTGACGGCCAATGGCTTAATAGCAAAGAGCCTCGACCAACATCTGAGGAGGCTCTCGTTGGGCAGTTGGATCAAGGGCTTGATCCAGAAAGCAGTACTCCTGGACACGGCGCGTATTGTTAGGAGATTTCTCTCTCAGGAGCCCTGACCACCGGCAGCTTGGACCCTGTTCCCGATGCCGGTGGGCTACTATTATTTATATTTTTAAATGTTTTTTTTATATGTTTTATTTAGGAAATATTTAAAAATGTAAAATAATATGTATATAATGTTCAATAAATGGAATATTAATAATAATATTTCTAAAACAACCTAAAAAGAAAAAAAAAAGAAAATGGTACGGAATCTCTCGGTTTATAATAGAAATTTGGCGAAATTAAAAGATTGTTGAGAAAAGAGTTGTTAGTTTTTAAAAAATACATTTGCAATGACTATTATATCTGTGCACATGCCATTCCAAGAAATAATTTGTTTAGGAAATATTTCGGTGCAATAACAATAGCGGCAGCGCAATAACAAAGGCAGATAAAATAAGTACCTATGTCTTTATTTACCGCGCGCCTCTCTTCACTCGGGCCAAGCTTACATATTATTCTTGTGTGCTCTAATAATTAGGTTAGAAATAAAATAATACAACATCACTGAAATGTTACATACCGTATCGATTGTTCCAGTAGGTTTATTTTTATTGAGCAAGAAATTCAAAGATTTAAAGGCAAACCACTTGCTCTCATGAACAGAATCTGCGCTGGTTCCAGACTTTTTTGATTCAATCGTCTTTTTTCTTTCTCTATAATATTGGCTCGTCAAATTTTTTATCTTCCGTTCTATTTCTGTGACATTTGTATTTAATTCGTTTGCCATCTCATTTAGTGCATCAAAACGTTTAGGTCTACATTTGTGATCCAAGTGTTTTGGATTCCATAATAATTCCTTTATATGATACAAATTTATTAACTTTAGAGTGGTTTCTTCGTCCCATTCCATTATTGCAGAAAATCGCAAAAAAAACACAAGCACGTCACTATCGCTGGAGTGTCGGCGGGCAACTGAGCGTGCGCGTACGCAAGTCGCCGGCCATGCCGCCGACTTGCACGCGCGGGTACGAGTCGCCGACATGATTCTTGAAGCAAAGTCGCCGACACCAAGCCGCCGGGCTGTGTCGGCGGGTCGGCGGGTTTGGTGTGTAGACTCCTTAAGCTATAGTAGAACAAATATGTGCCTAAGTGTCAAATTGTGCGTAAATATCGCAATGAATTTTGTTGGACTGTCAAAATTAAAGCCATTGCTACTGTTAGCCCCTTCGTACACAAGGCAACTCAAATCTTAGATACTCAACGATTTTAGTCTTCAAGCGACTGTCGCCATAATAATCCATTGAAGTTCGTACACGAGTCGCGTCGCCGACATTCGTCCCGCGACTCGACTCGTTTACGAACTTCAATGGATTTGAAGGGGCTTAGAGCGGTTCTGCACTACATCCGATCCGAATCCGAGAAATGCCCGGTCCGAAACTCAAACTCAAACTCAAAGCATTTATTTCAAATAAACCAATTATAGGCACTTTTGAATTGTCACGGGTCGGTCAATCAGAAAGATGAAGCTAGTTGCCCATTCCGAAGTGACCGTAGTCCTATTTGTATGAGGGGTTGCGCACTAGATCCGAACTCTATCCGTCAGAATTTAGAACATTCCCAATTCGGGTTGAAGTCGGATCTTTAATTCGGATTCGGATCGGTTGTAGGTAGTGCGGAACCGCTCTTAGTGTGTTACGCAATCAGTGATGTGCCGCTGGAAATATTGAAAATTTACGGGAACTTTCCCATTGTAAATTTACACAATATTCCCAATATTCCCGTAAGTATTCCCAAAGTTTCCAAATATGTATTTAATATATTTTTCGTACATACTTTATAATTACACATGTGCAACTAACATTACGCTATATTTGAATAAAAAATATTAAAATACTTAAAAAAAAACAGTCAGCATCTTTATAAATCACAATTTTATATTTACTATAAACATTTAATAAAAAAAAAATATATTTGAATGCTGTCCTTAAATTTTTTAAACAGTCCCCTCATATTAATTAATTAGGTATTATTTATAATTTGAAAACCGCGCTTAAGTAAAATTTTGTATTGGGGCGTAAATCTTAACATCGTGAACCGGAACGCAATCAGTATGAAGTTCATTCGGGTGTATATAGATAGGCGGACAGTTACCATTTTTTTAGTGCCACCACTGAGTCTGCTAGTGAACTACGTGTCTCGGCCGTTAGATAAAACAGTCCACTGGTTAGCACTGGTTAGTGGTTGGTTGGTTTTAATTACAAATATTTGTTTAAAATAATTGATTATTAAGTATGTAGCCACATTTGTTTCGTTAATGCGATAAGTTTAGATGATTTTGTTTTATTGCATTTACATGTAAAAATGACAGTCCCCTGGCCGACAGTCCCCTGTCATTTCATAGCACAGGGGACTGTTTCATAACGCAGGGGACTGTTTTCTTTAGGTTTTGTCAAGTCTGACTGTATGCCAGATTAATTTTGAGAATATTGCAGGATCTAGTACAAGCAGCCAACAGCAATACAATAATGGTGATTACGTTTTGGTCAGGTTCAAAGTCAGAAACACGGAATATTGTTATGCTGCTGTTATTAATAAAGCAGATGATGAGGATGGCAAACTAACAGTAACTTTTATGAAAATTTGTGATAATAAGGGCCACACGTTCAGAATGGATGAAGATGATATTTCTGATGTCAGTTTTAACCAAACACTGGAGAAGTTACCACAGCCAGATCTTTCTCTAAAAGGGAGAAGATTATTTTATTATTTTCCAATATCCGTTTTTTTTTTTGAGACATAAGTTCATTTTAAGATTTTTTCCTGAAGTGCAAATTGCAATGTTAAGGCTGGTTTTCTGTAAGACGTTGTGAAATTAATTCTAATTACTTTAAAAATACAAATGTATGTTTTAACTACTTAGACTGTTTATTGTGATAATTAGCAGAATTTCTATTTCTTTGTTCTTATTTAATTTTTTAATCATTATAAAGACTGACTTTAGTGTGAAATGATAAAAAATGAAAAAGTGAAGAAATGAATTTAACAATTCAATTATTTTTTTCAATTTTAACACAAATGTTAAGAACATTATTTTGTAAATGAAATTAATTTTCATTAATTACATAAGGTAAAGTAATAAATAATATATGTAAGAATAAGAAACAAAATTTGATTACTTTCATACTGAAATGCTTGTTTTCATTCATAAAAGCATTCCCCTGTGCATTTACTAACAGTCCCCTGTCACGATTTTTAATAAAATCGTCTATAACTCAAAAACCAGGAGGAAAATGTGTGGGCTTTTCAAAGAGATATATATAATTTAATATTGTCCTTACAAACATTCTCAACATTTAATAAAAATTGCATATGACAGTCTTGTATGGGCGAGTTGCCAAATAGCAGAGAAACACCCATATTTAGTCTTTAAAGACAGATACTTGTTAATTTTAAACAAATATAAAAGTGTGTTGATTCCGTAGTTTATTAAAATTGTTAATTTTATTAAAAAATTTATAACTCTCAGAATCTGATTGTAAAATTGTGTTAAGAAACCAATGTGATTAAAAATGTTTTAATAAAACATAATTTCTGATGCTTTGTGATTTTTTTTACTATGGGAATATTTACGGGAAGATTGTAAATTTACAGGGAATATTCCCGTAAATATTGGAAACTTTGGAAATTTTCAACTTATATGTATAATCAAAAATCGACGTATCCACGATAGCATGCAAATTTACCTAATTAATTGGCTAGCATATAATAAAAAAACACTTAAGTACATTATCATCAATATTCCCCTAAATTTCCAGTTTTGGGAATATTGCCGGGCACGTTTACGGGAATATTCCCAAAGTTTCCAAAATTCCCGGGAACGGCACATCACTATACGCAATTACCCCGCAGAAGAGAGCTTTCCTATGAACACAATTGATTTGTGTTCATGGGAAAGGAAAAAACTAAAAAATAAAAGTTTTTATCATTATCATTCCAATTTTAGCTGACCATGCATTGTTTAAGGTTTACGTACCTAACCTACAATGAGATGTCAGCTTATAGGTACTTGAAAATAGTTTGATAATATTTGTCGTGCATTATTTATTTATTTATATATACTTTATTGTACACTACAAAAATACAACGAGTAAAAATACATCAAACACTACAAAATATACAATGGGCGGCCTTATCGCTTTCTGCATTCTGGATTTTGTTAACACATGGTAGCCGTTTGTTTTAACTGTAAGTAGGTACTCTTATCGAGTGAGCACGGACTTGTCTTGACAAGTCCAAACTTGATGTAATTCTGTTCGGCCTTTATCTATACAAAATATCGAACGTTACAGTTTATTTTTAGTTAAGTACCTATACAATAGCCGATAACAATCAACGCTTTCTTAGTAGTTTATAAGTATTGTATTTGAAAGAAAAGAAAGAAAGAAAATAGGTAGGTACATTTATTAGCATAGATTAAAATACACAATACACCATATACATAACTTCAGAGGGGCAATTCTAGTAATTATAAGAACGTTCACAGTCTGATCTCAGTCTCAATCTGTTAAAAATACGTCTAATTTCCCTACATTTTGACATTTGTTTGTCGCCGACATGAGACTGCGACTAGATTTTGAACGTTTTAAATTACTTACGAGAATTGGCCTTCTGATAAAAACAAATAAAAAATCAAATAGAAAGTATAAAGTCGGTCAGAAATTAGCAGGAAAATGTGCCTCACGAATGCGCCTTAAGGGCCCAGTTCAGCAAAAATGCCGGAGAACTAGAGGCTGTCGCTAACTCGCTATTTTCAACTGGACCAGCAGTGCTATTCTGTAAAAATCTCAACGTGAAAACTAAGGTGAAGTGAGCTATCATTCCACCTGATGTTAGGGATTGCCCCTATTGATAGCTCACTTACGCTCACTTCACCTAAGTTATCACAGTTACATTTTTACAGAATCGATCGGCTGCACCCTAATTGCGTAACACAATGGCCTAAGTTCAGTGCATCTTTTTCTTTCTATTTGAATAAGAAAAGGACAGAAGATAAATATTAGTTTAGTCCTCTCAAATTAGTCAGCGCCTGACGTAAATTGACGTATTTTTAGTAGCCCATCTAGTCTAAACTTGTCTATGGGTTATCTAATTTGACAGGACTAAACTAATATTTATCTTCTGTTCTTTTCATAGTGAAATAGGAAGAAAAAGATACACTGAACTTAAATTTAATTTAGTTTGTGAACAACAGAATCGGGGCCATTATCACACGGAATCTTGAATCATTTTGAAGCAAATTGCTAATCCATTGCTTCATAAGTTTGAAAAATTTGTCTGCTCAACACGTAAAATAACGCAATTATTGTTATTGAAATGTCAAAATGAAACCGATTCCGATTGATAATGGGTTACGCCGCGCCCCGCTGATGTATGATGGGTAATTGAACGTATTCCTTTGAGGACGCGTCAAGACACGTGAGGACCCCTGTATAACCTACAAGTAGCGAATAGTCTATCTATACTTACTAATATTAAAAAGCTGCTTGTGGCTAAGTAATAACACCCGCACGGATCGATTGATAAGGTTAAGCTACGCTTGCCGCGGTTGGTCCGGTGACGGGTGACCATCTTCACATACCAAGACCCTCCGTTCCTCTGAAAGCACGTTAAGCCGTTGGTCCCGGCCGTCATTCGTGGATCTTTGACAGTCGTCAGTAGCCCGAAAGTCTGATAACCAGTCTTACCAAGGGGTTTCGTATTAACCAGTAACTGGGTTTTGGTGGTCAGATAGGCAGTCGCTCCGTGTAAAATACTGGTATTCAGCTACATCCCGTGAGACTGGAAGCCGACCCCAACATAGTTGGGAAAAGGCTAGAGGAGATAAAACGGCATTGCGTAGGTATATCATAATCTGCAATAAGTTAATCGCCTGTAATCGTATTTTGCCTTTTGCCGCCGACAGGCGCTGCGCAGGCGCAACAAAAAGATACTTACGTTAATTTGATTGATCTTTGGATCGAGCCAGCCTGCGGTCTTGTATTAAGAGAGGACAGTGGTTCTAAATCTTACCTAACCTAACTTTAGGAGGGGCCCGTGGCTAATTAATAACAGCCGCAGAGGTCTATCGATCAGGTTAAGCTACGCTTGCCGCGGTTGATCCGTGGATGGATGACCATCTTTACATACCGAGACTCCGTGCCTCGGAAAGCACCTTAAGCCATTGGTCCCGGCAACCCAACAGCAACCTTATTGAGATAAGACTAAAGTTCACTGTGATTTGGACAGTGATCTTTAGCTATCTTCAGGGTCCTTATTCTCTGTGATACAATGAACGAAACCACGCGACATGAAACGCGAGATTGGCGGGATTAGCTAAGGAATAGATGTGCCATGAATAGCTCCCCTGGTTTCGAGTAAGGAATCGTTAAGTGGTCAATTCACAATTATTTTACCTCTGGGCCCTAATTCACTATGAATTAAGGGCCCCCAGAGGTAAAATAATTGTGAATTGACTGTACTCCAGTAGCTCGTTATCTCTCACTGAAAAGTTTTGAAGAGTTGTATGGTAATATAACAAAATAAATGACTACTTCTATGGTCTAAATGGTTTCTATTTTGACGCTCGTGGCTCTGTGTGTTATAAAAAGTGTAACATAATTAGCGCAAGACCTCATACACCCCAATTAAAGCATTGAGTTAAAAGCATAGGTAATGCAATGACCAAAACTTATTTTTTTTAAAGCTTGAAATTCGAGTTGACCCTAGCATTACTTTACGCATTTAAAATTGAGTCTTATTGCCTTGAAATAAGATTTAATTTTATTTGGCTCAATCGGCGGTTAGTATGGAAAAACACATAATTTTTGAAAAAGTATCTATAGATACGTATTAAAAGTTACTGAAATCGATTCAGTAGTCAATTATGAACAAACTACTCTCAGGACTTGCGTTCATTTTGTTACACCTTGCATAAGTGGGTATAACAACACTACTGCCGTGAAAACAAAAATACCCTTACGCAATTTCCCCGCGAGTTGTACTATAAATACTAAAGTTTGAGTAACTCTGCCTCATCACGAATCGAAGATAAACAAAAAAAAAAGCAAGCCCTAAAACAAACATGGCGGTTTTAAACAAAAAGACGATCAGGAGGATGACTTCCAAACACGCGCTCCGGGCGAGCCTTCATCATAATTCCGGTTTGCTTGAGATAAATTAACTTTAAAATATTGCCCGTTGCTTGGCATTTCTGATACAGTTCATGACGATGTTAGTAATGTGGTAAATTACTTGCTTTAATAGTTATAAAATTATCTAGTATTAAGGGGTATGCGGTAGGTAGTATATTATAGTATATTTATAGATAAATAAACTTGCTTTATTCGTTAATTAATCAAAAATTTGACAGTACTATTTGTTATAGATTATTGTGTATTGTAATAAATGTTTTCCTTATAATAAATAAAAAAAGTAATGATAATGTTATATAAATAATTATGTTATATAATCATACTAGCTTCTGCCCGAGACTTCGTCCGCGTGGAAGTTGTATTTGTGAATATTGCAGCGTCATTTTGCATTTTAGTAATTTTATATTATCTCCGAAACTGTATACTGATAGATGATGGTTATGTTATGGAGCCGCGAAAAGATCGTGATGAAGATGGAATTGATGGAAGAGGTGAAGGAGATGAAGAAGAGAATTGTGATATTTCGGCATCTATCTGAAGCAGATTAGCCAGAACCAGTTTTTCTTTGTTTTAGATCTAGTATTGATATTGATATTACCTCTGGCAGGAAGATCATTCAAAGCTGACATTTTACTGCAGCTAATTAAAAGTCCGACCATAGTATGTGTTGAAAAACTAACTGGGCTTATGGAAATAAAAAGGTTTGTTTTTCAACCATTACTTGATAAAAACCTATGAGATTGAAGGAAAAGAGGCTTCACTTGTTCGATATTCCGAATTCTTGTCTCTAGGATTTGGTGCCCCCATGAAACTGCCGCCCGGGGCACGTGCCAGTTGCTCCACCTTAGATCCGGGGCTGACTGTGGCAAGGCTGAAGAAAACTGGAGGTCCCCGGATAGATAATATCCTGAGTTGGCACACTAACGTCTAGCGCTTAGCCTAAGGGATGTGTGAACCTGGTTTAGATTGTATCTTTCTTGATCTGGCTCCACACCTTAGACCATTTTCGGCAAAGTATACTCTACCGACACAGACCTACAGTTCTATAAACCAAACCACCAGTCCACCTTTCCACTTTTTTAACATTCTAAAATCAAAAACGAAAATAATTTTAAAGAACAAAATTGTTATTTGAGATCTAATAGTAAAAATAAATTTATGCCAATAAAGTACATCTAATATAATATATCTAGACATACACCCTCGTTTTCAAAGAATTACCCAGGAGAATTGACGTGAGCGTCCCCAGGCCTACTTTTCGGCTTATCTTTTGGTTTTGGAGTCGTTTTTGGTTCTATATACTCCAAGCTACCATTGATCGGGTCTTGGTTGCTGCCGACATCATCTTCATTATCTTCTCTATCTTCATTATCTTCCTTATCTTTATTATCTTCCTTATCTTCACTATCTTCCTTATCTTCACTATCTTCCTTATCTTCACTATCTTCCTTATCTTCACTATCTTCCTTATCCTCCTTATCTTCACTATCTTCCTTATCTTCACTATCTTCCTTATCTTCATTATCTTCCTTAACTTCATTATCTTCCTTATCTTCATTATCTTCCTTATCTTCATTCTCTTCATTATCTTCATTGTCTTCCTTAACTTCATTATCTTCCTTATCTTCCTTATCTTCATTATCTTCCTTATCTTCACTATATTCACTATCTTCACTATCTTCACTATCTTCATTACCTTCATTATCTTCATCATCTTCATTGTCTTTACTATCTTCATTATCTTCATTGTCCTCATTTTCTTCATGGTCCTCATTTTCATCACCCCCATCATCACTAGGGTCCTTATAAACAGCGTCACTTCCACTTGCGTTCTTAGAGTTACCACCTCCTGAATCATTTTTGTGTTTCAGTAGATGCCAACCATCAGCATCGACGTCATATGGTTCTGTGCTGGAGAGGTACCCCGCCGGGTATTCTGGGTTGAAATCCGGGGGGAACGTCCCAGTCCAATACAAACTTCTATCATAGCCGTCCTCCTCATTACAACCCTTATGAAATCCTATCATAAAAGGCATACAATCTATACGCTTTGTGACGCGATTATTCTTTGTATGTGGTTCAGGCGTATTGTCTGGAAAGTTCTTTACAACAGATTGATGAGTGGTAGGTGGGCCTTTTTCTAGAATAACTTTGACGACACTGACTGGGACCCAGTGGCCGGGCATTTCGGCTTCTATTGGATTTGCGATGTACACCAATGGGTCTTTATCAGGATTCGGCCAGCGCCCGCCTACGGTGACCGCCACCGAGCATAATGTTAATACTATGGGTATCACCGCAACCACTGTAAAAAAGCAGGACATTAAGTTTTTCTATTGCAAATTATAAATTATAGGTACCTACTACCTACTCACTAGCTTTGATCGCGTGAATGTCGGAAAATATCCCACGGGAAAGTACTAGCGAGATTAAAAGTAACCTTCCAGGTAATAAACTACCTGTGTGCCAAATTTCATCCGTTAAATCCGCTCGGCCGTTTTCGAGCCAATCTGGAACATGCATCCAGACGAACAGACAAACGGATTAACGGACAAACATTCTAATAACTATATTTTCGTCATCAGACTCTCGGACATCGTAGCAATTTTACTTTTTTCAAAAATATTCAATAAACAATTTTGACTTCGTTACTATTTTATTATATGTATAGAATATCTTTCACCGGATTCCTGCGACCTTCATGAGGTTATCGGTTGAGCACAAATTGAGAAGGCCTTCCAACGCTAGATCTTAGGGTACGCTGTCGCAACTCCAGAACCTTTCGGCCCCATCGGACATCTGTTCTGCGAGCAATGTGCCCTGCCCACTGCCATTTAAGTTTGTTAATTCTTCGGATTATGCCGGCTACCTTGGTTCTCCTACGTATCATTTAATTTCTGTTCCCTGTTCATTCAAACACGTAGGGAAACTCCAAGCATAGTCCTCACCCTAACACTTTGGGTGACTTTCAGTCTTCTAATGAGGCACGTTGTGAGCGACCACGTTTCAGTACCATAGGCCGCAGGAATCCACTGGATGCGAGAAACACAGAACCCAGTGGCTAAGAAGAGCCTTTGCTACAGACACGATGTTTGACGATTGTTAGCCAGCTTGGAGTTAATGACCTAAACAGGTGACCACAGAACAGAATTTGATCTGTGCAGGTGACAATTACTTGAGCGCCAAAGTTAAGGAATTCTTGGTGCCCAAGCTTTTTATGAAGAATCTTTGCTCCTAACACGTCTACGGAAACCAAAGTTCCACAAGATATTTCCTGTGGGCCGATATGGAAATAGATATTATTCTATCTCTTTGTTGTATGGACACAACACACCATGCCGTCATGTATCGTCAACACAATATTCTTCTTTTTAAAATCAAAAACAAAAAACGACTTACTTTCTTCTAAATCTTGATCATTGAAAAAGTTAAAATTCTCTCTTTATTTTTTCGTTTTGACATCTGTTTAATCATAGTTTTTGGTTTATAGTTTTCCCTATCAGAAGTTTTAAAACGAAGAATTAATTGGACGTGAAATAAACGACGACCGTATATAGTAAAATTACACACACAGCTGATGTGAATTTTTCAAGCATTTTCGAGTGTATCTGTAACTGTTCTACACATTCTACACTGAAGTGTCTTAAAAAAAAAAAAACAGATTTTTTAAATTTTTAATTATTATACACATGCAACGTTCACATAAGGTTTTAATAATAAGAATATTCAGTCTTTACAAGGGTCACCGGTCAAGATGACCGTTGGCGTCCGCCATATTGAAGTCAATATCTCTTATGCCTTCCAGCTCGTCTTCGGACGGCGGGAAAACACAATCCAAGTCAACATATAACTGCTTTTGAACTGTCAATTTGTCCACGATTTCGGAGAAAGTTGGCCTGTCTGTGGGATTTTCGGACCAGCATTCGACCATCAGCTGGTAAAGCCTGGGCGAGGCTCGGGCTGGCTTCGGGAGACGGCCACCTCCGGCCAGGAATGGAGGTACATGATGGTTACTGAGCTCGGCGTATGGGAAGCCTCCTGAAATATATGTTAAAGTGAAATTAGAATTATTTAAGACACAGCACCACCCGCGAATTCATTCGCGTCGATTACGTATTTTGCCCCATTTTCAACATTTCTTTGAAAGGTAATTTTCTTAATTTTAACATTTATTATTTTACGATCTTAATTATTTATTTAGAAGTATTAAAAAAAAGCACACTAATTACGTCACTATCAATCACAATCTGAATCATTTTGAAGGACATTGCTAATCGAATGCTTCTTGTGCGTAAACTTCTGTTCAACAACGTAAATAAAGAAATGAAGGGCGTTGAGCTGTCAACATGAAATCCATTGTTACGGTTAGTGTGATAAGCAACTACCTCGCAGGTCTATCCCGAAGGCACATACTCGGCGACTATATGCACTATATCGATGGAAATAGGCAAGAAGGTGCACATATGCAAAAGTATCTAGTAGACTTTCTTAAAGTAGGTATGTCCCTTCATTTACCTGCCTTTCTTGTATACAAGATCTTACCTATGTTACGAGAATAGATAGTCGAAGAAATGCGCATATGTATTTAAATGGAAGTTTGATAGTGACAACAGTGGCTTAATGTTCTGGGGAAATCGGTTGTCATGATATGGGCATGCGATGCAGAAGAATGAGGAAAATGTTGTGAGAAAAGTTTTGAGTAACAATCTGATGGCTATAAGAGCAGGGGAAGACCAAGGAAACGATGGATGGACTGTGTGAGAGAGATATGGTTAGAAAGAGGGCAGCTACTAGCTATCGAGATGACGATTAATAGAGAAGTATGGAAGAAAACGACAAGTTGCAGACTCCAAATAAATGGGATAAGGGTAAGATAGTGGTGACGATGCTAATGGTCTTACCTAAAGTAGCAATCTCCCATAGTAGCACTGCGAATGCCCAAACATCGCTGGCTCCGCAGTACTGGGAATGTAAGATGGCTTCAGGAGCGAGCCACCGTAATGGTACCGGCCTAGACCTCGTGTGTACATATACACCGGATCTGGAGAGACCAAAATCGGCCACTTTAAGAAGACCAGCACCGTCAACCAGGATGTTCCGGGCTGCCAGGTCTCTGGAAATTGTTAAAGGTTTGCAATTAGAATTAGATTTTCAACTAAGCCCAGGTACGCAAGGGCGATTTAACTAAACGATTTATTTATCGCGCACTAGATTTTCAACTCTCTGAGCATTGAAGCTGAGAATTGAGAATCCAACAGTTGAGGAGTGCATTCCAGCGCGTCATAAATATAGCAGTGGTGGAAAGAATAGCCAGATGGCAAGTTGATAGTAGAGCTGATTGTCTTGCCCCCCAAGACAATCAGTTCAATTACACTTTCAATCACAATCCGAAGGATTTTGAAAGAAATTACTAATTCATTGCTTCATGATTATGTTGCAAATATTCGTCTGCTCCACAACGTAAAAAACGCGATAAATGTAGTTGAACTGTAAGGCATTGCCGTTGTAAATGTGTTATGCGATTGTCCCGCAGGATGCGCCAGACGTATCAATTTCATTTACAAAGGAAACTAGTACTAAATTGTAGATTGCTCTAATGTAATTGTTTGGGCTAACCAAACTCTAATTTAGATTATTTAGTTTAGATTATCTAATATTTAAAATTCTCGTGTCACAGTGTTAGTTACCATACTCCCCCGAAACGGCTGGACTGATTTGTATGAAATTTTGTGTGCATGTCGGGTAGGTTTTTGCAAAACGATGTTTGCGGGTCAGCTAGTTCGTATATGTATATTATCATTTTGAAGGATATTGCTAATCTATTGCTTCATATGTTCATAAACTTGTCTGTTCAACAACGTAAATAACGCATTGAATGTAGTTCAACTGTCAAAATGAAAACCATTGCTAGGTACTGTTAGTCTGCTTCTTGCTTTTTTCAACTTTGTTTGATAATGGTTTTTCTAAGAACAAATAGAAGCACGATCAATTTATTAATTTACATAAGTAAGTAAAGGAATCTATTAATGGTACCTACACACTCTAATTCACTATCAAAATTGACTTTTATAAACTCTTTTTTCAAAAATCAAGACCGTCTGTCTGTCCACGGTTTAACTCGGAGACTCTTAGTACCTACTCAAAAGTAATTTGGCCTGTTTAAGTTACATACTTATTACTCACACCAACAAAGCTGTGAAATAATAAATCTCTTCTTCCTGGGTTCCGTTGTTGGGTGCACAGTATTAATTTTACCGACGACGGTAAAAATAAGATTGTATTTCGTAGTTTTCTCGAGACAACTATGGAGAACAAAGTTATTATAGTTTTCATATGTAGTCTCAAAAACGATTAACTTTACTGAAAAAGTCACATAGAAACATCATAATCTATTTAATTAAGGGATCTAACGATACCTTTTCTTGTCATCTAACATTATGCTGAGCTGAGGTCCGATTTGGCAATATAATCTTTGTTTTCTGTTTGTATAGTTTAAAGGTATATTTATTTTGCTGTAATGCCAATAAACGCATTTTTATTTATTTCTTTCTTTTATACCCCACACGCTAATGGACAGCGCTGCATTTTGTTGCATTGTCAGTGTTTGATTTATTTTGTCATCCCTCGTTTACATGTAGGTATAACAGACTGACAGACGGACATGACGAAATCATTAAGGTTCCGTTGTTGACATTTAACTACGGAACCCTAAAAATGAACAACGCTGAGTGAGAAAATTATTTAATAAAATATACAGTCCCAAAGTTATTCTGTTTGCAATATTATCTGAGTTAATTTAATTGTATTCAGAGTTTGGGACTAAATAAAATTCGCTTCCAAACATATTTAGCTACTAAGTGTAAAATAAACTCTTGTACCGTTGTGACAGAATTGAAATTTTTGGTAAGTCGGATGATTCGCCAGCCTTGAGGTTTGTCGGCTCTTAGCAACGGTTGCTAGGCAACGTCAAAAGCTGAGTGTTCAGTCGAATCATCTACAATCGAACTCTGCCAACATTTGTATACGATAAAGTTTACGTATCCGACATAATTTGTCAAAGAGATCAATAAAATAACTGAAGCATTAACATTCTACACGAAATTATTTAGGTAAGACAAGATCGTATTAAGTCTTTGATACAACTACTGGCAAAGAACAAGAGTAAACGAAATTGATAAATAACTACAGACGAGCAGCAAAAGTATTCGCAATTGATAAGTTTTTTTTTCTAAATAAATAACAAATTGGAAACGCCTACGTGAAAAAAGTAACCACATATCGGGGTAAAAGATATTGCTATAACATTATTGTCAGGAGTAGTGGCCAATTTTCTTCACGATGAATACAGCATTATTTCGTATTGCTCTCTATGATCGAAAATAAACATTAATAGAATATATAAGGATACTCCAATATAATATTTATTCATCATTTCAACAATAGATTGTGCGATAATAGGGTTCCAATTACATAAATGGTCGAATTGAATTCACCGGTAGCTATCCAATTATATATGATATTTTAATTCGACGTTTAGATAAATATTTCAATATTGAATTTAATTTAACAATAAAAATAAATAAAGGTAATAATGTCAGATGGAATAACATCAAACAGGATTATTTGGTTTTTGGTTTGTAATCTGAGTGGCAAACTGTGGCGATTTACGTTTTAAATAAAATATATCTGGGGCTCGAGCGCCCCGGGAAAATGGCTGTTGACGGGCGGAGTTCTCAGAAAAGGTCGGTATTTTCCCCGTACCGTTAAACCGACCTGCGCGTTGGATGTTTTGAATTCCTACGGCACTCCTTACGGATAGCGGCTTTCAATAATTTTATAGCAACACTAGCGGCCTGTCCCGGCTTCGCACGGGTGGACATTTATTTTTTAAACATTTTATTTTTTTCTTGCAATTAAAAAAGCCTATAATTAATCAGTGATAATGTAGCATTCAAATCGTGAAAGAATTTTTAAAATCGGTCCAGTACTTTTTGAGCCAATTCGTTACAAACATACAAATCTTTCCTCTTTATAATATTAGTATAGAAGTATAGATTAGTGGCTTTGTGGCTTTGTGGTGGTGGTGGTTTTAATGTGGGCTTTTTTGTTATGTAAATAAGTATACTGAAATTATTTATTTTAACTGTAATTTATAGCATAATTATGTTTATGCTTTTGGAAAACGATAAGTAATTCATTTTCAATTAGGTACATATATCATGTTTTCAGTTGGGGTTTTATGCAGAAACAGGACATCTGAAAAAAACTGCTTACAATAATTCAGTAGGTAATATCATTATCAGTAATATGAAGCACAGTCCCGTAACTACTGACCTTTTAAGACAACTTTTCTGAAACTCTCTCTCTTTTCTGAACTCTACTGTTATTACGAAGTTTGTCTAAAAGTTGGCACATTTTAATAGTGTTTGTACTGAATTATTTTGACTTAGTTATATTATGCGAATCAGTTTACTTAGTTTTCTGTGTAATATTAACATAACATTGGCCCCGATTCTGTTGTTGCTTGTTCACAAACTAAATTAAATTTAAGTTCAGTGCATCTTTTTCTTTCTATTTCATTATGAAAAGGACAGAAGATAAATATTAGTTTAGTCCTGTCAAATTAGATAATCCATAGACAAGTTTAGACCTGATTAATAAATTGGCTACTAAAAATACGTCAATTTACGTCAGGCGCTGACTTTGACAGGACTTAACTAATATTTATCTTCTGTCCTTTTCTTAATGAAATAGAAAGAAAAAGATTCACTGAACTTAAATTTAGTGTAGTTTGTGAACAACAGAATCGGGGCCATTGTTTATGTTATGTAGGGTTATCTACCAACCCGCACTGGGCCCGCGTGGTGGATTACGGCCCACTCCCTCTCACAGAGAGGAGGCCTGTATGTCGGCAGTGGGAACATTGTAGTCTGATTATGTTATGTTATTGTACAAGAAATTAAAAAGATCACGAGCGTAACGGGCCCCATAACCTACTAAAACTGCTGCAGATTGGTTTATTTCAAAAGTACCTACAATAATTACAATACCTAAGTATTCGGCACAATGGCATTGATGTGGAACGTTTTATGCCCAAAAATTAAATTGCCAGCCAGAAAAAAAATACTGTTATCTAACATCATGAGCATTTTTAACTATTACAACTAAAATATATAATTAACACCTGTCTGCTATTTGAGGTCTTAAAAAACAAAAATCATGTATTTATTTCAAATGTTTATAAGCAAAACATTTTTTTAAATACCTATCGACATTCAACCTGAAAATGTTTTAATTATAATAAGATTTATAAGATACAATGGCCTCTAAAAGTTAGTTGACATTTTTCCACTTCAGCTATTACACACCACAAGATTTATGAGATGAGCGTTAGGAAGATAAACGACGAAAAGACCGAGCGGCACTTTAATTTTTGGGTACGAAATGAATGATATCCTTTTGTTACGTATTTTAATAACATTCATAACTATCAGTAGGCCAATATTCTAGTAATTTAAAACGTTCAAAATCTAGTCGCAGTCTCATCTCGGCGACAATCAAATGTCAAAAACTTGTCAAAATGTAGGGAAATTAGAGGTATTTTTGACAGATTGAGACTGAGATCAGACTGTGAACGTTCTTAAAAATTACGAGAATTACCCCTCTGATTATTAAATACTTAGATAGATAAATCTAAGTTATTAAAATCTACGGTTTGTGTGTAAAAGAATCCAATAACTTATTTTATTTTCAAAAGTCTGCATTTTTCGACATTCACTTTGTATTGTCATAATATTTTTGTAATAAAAAACTACCTAATAACTTACTTTTAAACAACAAATAAAATCACTCTAATATTATAAAGGCGAAAGTTTGTGTGTATGTTTGTCTCTTCTTCACGCTCAAACGGCTGGATCAATTTTGATAAAATTTTGTATGGAGGTAGCTGACACCCTGGATTAACATATAAGCTACTATAGAGTATAGCTTATATGCTATTCCAGGGTGCTATAGCATACTTTGTATCCCTATATTCCCAAGGGATCGAAACTTATGCGGGTGAAACCACGGGACGCAGCTAGTTTTATATAAAATTTCACACAATTTGTGTAGTCATGTGACATACGTCAATAATGTTCAAATTGTGACATACAACATTTGTGCATTAGATAATTAGCATAAATGACTTAGGATTGTATGCTTCCGTTGTACAGACGTTCACCTATAGCTTATTATGTTACTAACCTAATTTGGTGTTTGTAACAAAAGAAAAAATACGGGTCAAATATTTTTTGATAATCTAACTGACGGACTAATTAGATTTTTTCAGTTGACAAGCCTATTGATGTCCATAGCTAGCGGTGATCTCTAAAAATCTGGTAGGCCGGATGCGTGTTTGCCATCCAATTGAAAAAGTAATCATCTGTATCATCATCATCTACCTAGCCTTTTCCCAACTATGTTGGGGTCGGCTTCCAGTCTAACCGGACGCAGCTGAATACCAGTACTTTACATGGAGCGACTGCCTATCTGACCTCCACAACCCAGTTACAGGGTAAGTAATACGATACCCCTTGGCAAGATTGGTTGTCACACTTTCGGGCTTCTGACTACCCGTAACGACTGTCAAAGATCCACGAATGACAGCCGGGACCAACGACGTGCTTTCCGAGACACGGAGGGTTCTCGGTATGTAAAGATGGTCACCCATACACAGACCAATCGCGACAAGCGTAGCTTAACCTGATCGATCGACCTGTGCGGCTGTTGTCATTTAGCCACGGGTAAGTAATGCATGATGGAAGCTCACCTGTGAGTTATTCCTCTCTCCTCCAAATGCCTCATTCCAAGCGCGACTTGCAGTGCATATTCCCGCATAGTCCCGCCGTTTAGTTGCAGGGCAGGTTCAGCTACATAATGGTCCTTTTTCTTATCACAATCTATATACAATTTGCAATCACCATCCGACAGAGCAGGGTCCGAATCACTGAGGTTCGTATACTCGGCTGCAAAAGAGAAAATTATCGAAATTACATAACATTAAAGCGGAACTGCTCTCAAAACGGTGAAAAAAAATATCGTGAAGAAACCGGCATGTCCTAAAACGGAGAATACATGTGACATCCCCCAACACCCATTGGACTCGCGTAAGTATTTTATCTCACGAAACGACGCGCGCTTTACTTGTGGTAACCAAGTGTACAACCACGCTGTGAATGTGTGCTTGATGACGAGTAGCGTCATCACATAACACTCATACGCACACACACACTTATTACGACTTCGTCATTGCCTCGAACGGTGCTGAGAGCTCGTGCGCTTACAAATTTTTTCACAGCGTGTTTGTACACTTGGCAACCACAAGTAAAGCGCGCGTCGGTTATAAATACTAGTTATAAATACTATAGTGGATTATGGATCGCTCCCTCTTACAGAGAGGAGGCATATCGAAGCAGTAAGAACATTAAAGGTTTTGATTATGATCACATAACATTATGCTTCTGTTCTTGGCTTGGGTACATACGTAGTTCACCCATATTTCGCCAGTTATGGTCCCATGTAAAAGAACTAATTGCCATCGATTGGGCATATTCCCAGACTCCAGGGTGCTCCTGAGAAATTTCATTTGAAAAAAGAAAAGCCAATAACAATTTGCTTGACTTGGGAATCGAATCCATGAATTGACCCCACACGACCGCTACATCACTTGAAGACACCAACGAGATATTCTTACTAACTGATTTATATTATTTCAGGACATTGGCATCTTTAAATAAACGTTGAAATAGGAATAAACAATGTGTGTGCTAAATAAATGTTATTCGTAAGTATATATATAATACAATACACCCACAATTGTTTGGATATAAACTCCTGACAAAATATTTTGATTGAAAGGTTTCATTCATAAATATTGCTCACAGAAATTAAACAGGCGTTTTGGATAGAATAGAAAACCGTAATTTATTGTCGCTGTTGGTGGTGAACAAATAAAGCGTTTTTACTGTCAATTAATTAAACTGAAAGACGAATGAAAATGAAAGCAGAGAATGAAAACACGGTAATTTTGACCCGAAATTGTTTTATTTTTGTAATTAACTTTTATGGTATATAACACTTAAAATATACAATTCATAGGGCTCATTTTTCTAACGCCAGATAATTTTATCAAAGGAATAATTTTGAATTTTTGACAGTTCTTCCGTACAAGAACTGTCAGTGGTCAATTTTATTCCACGAATAAAAATAATCTGTCGATTGAAAAATTAGCCCTTAGACTCATATACTTGCAGCGGGATTGTCCGAAAGGGTTACCGCTGCTCCGGAACATAAAGGGCTAAGGAAGGAACACGGGTGGGTTTTATTCAATAAGAGTCTGACACTCCCTTCTGCTCCACTCAGAGCGGGAGGGGTCATTTGATGATTTGCCACCCACAAAAAAAAAAAAAACAAAGACTCAAATACGGTACTTCATTTAATTCTTTTTTTTTTTGCAGACTGCCGCAAAGCCCGCGCTATGAGTTTATGACAAAACTCAAATCATTAATTTCCATTAAGTATAGCAAATTTTTACTAAGAATTACAGGCACTTTTATTTCGTCAAAGTATGTACGACAGCAAGATGAAATTAGTTGTTGCAAAGTGTAGTTGGTATAACCTATGGAGAAGAACGGGCAAGAAACTCAATGGACAGTTTGGACACTCCCGCTACAACAAAATTTTGAAATCCAGAATGAAGATATTGCGCCGAGACAATAAAGCTTTGCGAGTCCCGGAGAAATCAATCATCTGTATTGGTACCGGCAACGAAATAATGAATCAGAAAGAACGGCAGAGGGGTAGATAAAACCATAGATTACACTTTACACATATCATCAAGCAGGTGAGAAAAAAGAGGTCATAGGAAGGTAAGGAATGCAATCTCGAGTCCAGCTTGGCAACTCGACATTTCGCGTGCTTAGTCTGGTGTCGAGATTGGCCAATCAAGATCTCGCCCGTCAAGCGCCTACTCTTTATAAGATTGCGTTTTTTTTGCATCTAAAATTCTTAAAGACAATTAAAATGAAAACTAAACCTACCCACTTAGTGTTTTATTTTGTAAGTACTTAAAATATGAAAACGTGAAACGAATTTTAAAACAAAGCTCGAGATCTCGCGATGTCGAGATTGCATTCCCTAGTCGTAGGCATAAAGGAAGGAAAAAACTTACAGTCTGCCTCAGACGGCCTTCCCTGCGAGCTGTCAATTCTCTTAGTAACATTGGAGACCTGACTGTCTTTCCGCCTCCCTCTCGCTGCCCGCAGGAGTGACAGCAGATCCCCTCTTGGTGCATGTTCCAACAGGGCGATAAGCGGTGCTCGTCTTGTACAACACGCTACCAATCGTATCACGTGTTTGTGTGAACCGACGTGTTTGAGCATCACAATCTCGCGGAGGAAGTCTTGCACTTCTTCTTCTGATACGTCTTCTGTGGAAGAAAAGAGATGAGGGTTACATATAGATGGTTGCATAATCAACGTATAATGTTCCCGCTGCTGGACACAGTTCTCCTCTCGGTGAGAGGGGTAGGCCATAATTTACCACGCGGGTCTCTATGTCGGTGTTCTAGGACATGTCGGATTCCTAACGATGTTTCCCACCACCGTCTTTTGAGAGCAGTGGTGATGGAATTATTTACACAAAGTAAAGCGCCCGTCTGGGTTCGGATCTACGACCTACAATTCATAAGTCGCGGCCCATCTGACCTCCACAGCCCAGTTACTGGGTAATACGATACTTTCCCAGGCACGGAGGAGTTTCGGTATGTAAAGATGGTCACCCATCCACGGACCAACCGCGGCAAGCGTAGCTAAATATGAGCGATTGACCCATGCGGCTGTTATTAATTAGTCAGAGCCCTCCACAGTTTTAATTGTGATGTATTATGTAATATTCTAGAGACTATTTACTTACCTAATTAATTTTATCACAATTACGAGATTAGCGCGGTAAACGACGGAAAAACGGAGAAGTCTACATGTTTGTGATTAACTTAAGTACGCGGAACTAAATATGTGTGCCCAATTCTAAACTGAGCGTTACGCCATACCTAACCTGTAATTACATAGGTGTTTAAAAACAGCTGATCGGTTTATTTTTATCTTTGAAGCTATGCTCGCGTTTGATTGATCACATTTAGGTCACCACTCACCAGTCGATCTGGGGGGCAATTCTCGTAATATCAAGAACGTTCACAGACATCTCAGTCTCGATCTGTCAAAAATACGTATAATTTCCGTTCATTTTTGGCATTGCTTTTCGCTGAGATGAGATTGCGACTAGATTTTGAACGTTTTTAATTACGGGAATTGGCCTTCAGTACTTTATAAATCTTGCCGTGAAAACTTAGGTGAAGTGCTGTCAGTAGTGTCAATTCCTAGCATCAGATGAAATGACAACTCACTTCAAGGTCACCTAAGTTTTCACAGTGAGATTCTTACAGAAAAGACTGGCCGATGTTACGTGGTGCCTCTCGCGAATCCACGAATTGGTTATTGGCAAGCTTCAAGGAAAAATTGTATTGAAATATTTATCTTAGATGTCAAAAACTACTTAAAAATTAAAATCGATCGCTTTTCGTGTCTATCTGCGTGACCGTTTTGTTCTTTTAAATTACACAACAATTTTGATGTGGTGTTCACTATCATTCATGAAATTTATTCCGGAAGGAACTTAAACTAACTTATTATATTGAAATCTCGATGTTTATCAATATTTTCAGTGGGTACTTGCAAGTCCGACTATGGCTTACGTTCGACTGTTCGCAGAATGGTCGAAATAAAAATAAATTCAAAGTTGTAAAAGCAGGGGCGCGTCAAAAGAGTTCGGGCATAATGAAGTTAAAGTGAGTTTGTATGTAGAGGGCACTGATATGGGTAACTACAGATATAGATAGACCTAGATAACATAAATATCACGATCTGTATACAAACCGTGCCATTTTTTGACTACCTTCTATGACATCACAGGCACTGAAATCGTGAAAAAAAACAGCTGTTCCCTGATTTATGTTCGCATAACTCGTCAAAATGCAGGGAACAGCTGATTTTTTTTCACAATTTCAGATTTGGGTCTATAGTAAAAGTTGTTCATAATGATGGGTACAATGACCCCTTAAGACATAAACGGTGATTAAAATTTCACCCTGTTTATTGAAACAAGAAATTTCATGCGGCCGAAGTCGCGGGCAGAAGTTACCATCTGCCTAGCCTTTTCCGTCCACCGTTGGGGTCGGCTGCCAGTCTAACCGGAGGCAGCTGAATACTAATATTTTATGTGAAGCGACTGCATATCTGACCTCGACAACCCAGTATCTGGGTAATACGTAACCCCTTGGGAAGACTGGTTGTCACATTTTCGGGTTATATCAGTAACCGGTATCGGCGGGGCAATTGCGTAACGCATTATCAATCGGAATCGGTTTCATGTTGACAGTCCAACAACATTCATTGCGTTATTTACGTGTTGAGCAGACAATTTTTCGAACTTATGAAGCAATGGATTAGCAATTTGTTTCAAAATGATTCAGATTCCGATTGATAGTGTGTTACGCAATTAGGGTGTAATAAGGTTACTCTAAAAAATAATAACTCTATTTAATAAGGTCTGGCGCTGATTAAAAAATAAATCTATTTTTTGATAATATTTTACGTAATCTATGTTATTTATTTATTTTTTATTTCTTTTATTATTTTTTTAAATTTCTGTAACTGCTCGTGACATCACAGCGGACCCTATCAGAATACCAGCGCTGCGAAATTTATTTTTAAATATCGCAGCATCATGCTGAGATAGGAGCCTTTCGGTCTCGTACAGGACTTTCTGTTTCATTTTTATTTTTGTTACTTTTTATTTTTTATATAATTTGGTATTTTAATTTAGATTGTGTTTAGTTAAGTTTAGTGTTCCTCCTGTACGAGTCGCAATAAATACTTTTTCTTTCTTTCTAACGACTGTCAAAGATCTACAAATGGCGGCCGGGACCAACGGCTTAACGTGCTTCCTCGACGCCCATCCACGGACCGACCTCGGCAAGCGTAGCTTAACCTTCGATCGACCCGTGCAGCTGTTATTATTTAGCCACGAGCCCTCGTCTTTCATATTATTCTAGTTTCCGCAAAAACAGGAAATTTGAAAGAACAGAAGATCCCTTGCAAGCAATTTGAGTAAAATTACACGTTTCTATACAATATTATCTAAGAAACAACATGAACCTAGCAGTTCAAGAGTGCATTCATGAATATTACGGATTGCCGACTTTCATTTCCTAGACGTGTTTATGTAATCATAATAATTGAGCATGCGAAATTAGCTAAACATTTAGCTTGTCTTTTTCGAAAAAAGTGTTGTGTGTTTTTATTTACCGGTTGACTATTGTTGAGAGTATATAGTTGAGATTTTGAGAATATGTAGACGGTAAGGGATTTATGGTCTTTTTTGTATAGTTAATTTTGTGTAAACAAATGAAGTCTGTTTAAAATGCGAGGAAATGAAAATTACAGCGGCACAAAACTAAAAATATAAACACAGGGTGGCATACATCGACGCGCAAAAAGTAACCACGGATTTATAACATGATCCCCTAGAGTAGAAATTTTTCATCGGTTTAAAAAAAAAATACATCTGTTTCATGCAAAAGTGCAATACCTACGAGGTTAAATGACATAAGGAACAGTATTTATTTAACCTACGAAAATGTTTAACGCCAGTTTTCCACAATTATGTGCTGAATCCATGGTTGGTTGCGCGCACAGATATAGATAGACCTAGATAACGCAAGTATCACGATCTGTACGAAAACCAAGCGTGCCATTTTTTGGCGACCTACTATGACTTCACAAGCACTATTTAGTGATTGGAAAATCAAATGGATTCAAAGACGCCGCCGCGTGCGGCACCCGTCTTGCCCCACCCCCGGGGCCCAGCGTCAGCGCTCACGCTCACCCAGCCAGCAGTACACAGGACTGAGCGCGAAAGTGGCGGCTTACGATTTTTGTACGTAAGCTGGTGCGATTTTTGGCACGCGAAGTAGTTGCTCTTGCGTTATCTAGGTGTATCTATATCTGTGGTTGCGCGTCGTTGTTCTTGCCACAATGTATTGCCCGCAACAACGTGATTCTTTACCAAATTCAAAAATAATTTTCTTGTTTTCTTATCTTTTATTGAAAGTAAACGTTATTGCACGTATACTTCTATATAATAATAATAATAATAATCTTTATTTTTCTCTCTTCACAAAGGTTCACATAGTTATAAACAGAGAAGAATTCTGGCGTTTTGACAAAAATGCATTAAATATGATTCTTTGTGAAAGACTGGCGTCCATACTAGGATACCCTGTGTGACGGATCACCAGGCTCTAAGCCCGAATTACTATGTATTATTATGTACAGGGAACAAAAGAGATAGTTTAGTAAGAAACCGATGGATGTTCTCGAATAAAATTTAATTTTATTAACAGAAGAAACAGAACATATAGCTCATTTATTAGATTAAATTTCAGTCGACAACATCCATCGGTTTCTTTCTAAACTTCAACTATATCCGACGATCCTGCATACCTTTTTCTTTTGTTGACTGTACTTTTATACCGTCTACCAAATAGGTAATAGGTAGGTACAGTCATGTCAATGTAACAATTTGACTTTGACAGCGCATTTAGTTCAAGTTTAATAAGGTGAATGCGCACTGGTAGACCGCGAAATTCAAATTGTCTTACGTTTTTTGCTATTTGCAGGTCAGTGTCAGGGTATATCTTGATCAAAATTTGATTCGCGACTATAACAGGTACGTATTTACAGAATTATAGTCATTAGAATCATTAATACATCTTCCTAAGTTAGATTTGTACCACAAGGAGAAATCTCTTATGGAAAAGTGCTTATGGTACAAAACTCACTTAGAAAGATGTATTAATGTTTCCAATAATTATAATTCTGTAAATAAGTACCTAGTAGTAAATTTTAATCAAGATACAACCTGACACTGACCTGCAAATTGCAAAAAACGTAAGAAAATTAGAATTTCGCAGTATACCACTTCGCATTCACCTTATACTACTAATGTTTGGTTACCCATACTAACTTCTATTGTGCAAGTATTTCACAATTTCAATCGACAAGAAACTACATAGTATTTACTAAGTAAACCCACTGAAGTTTAATAGAGAGCGCTTGACACACCTCGCCAGGTTTACAAGTAGTGCCGGTAGTACACACTTTATACGGCAGATGGCGCCACTGACTTCTGTGGTCGGCATACACATTAAAAATGGTTTTATGATTTATTTCTAAACTAGCGACCCGCCCCGGCCTGTTCGTTCGGTTTTTAGGACTTTACAATATTGAATAAATATACCTTTTAAGGTTGACTCACTTTAACCTTTTTTATGGTAATCAAATTTGTTCTAAATTAATGCATTATTTGGAAGGTGTTTTTATAAACATGATATTAATCTTTATACAAACAAATACGTTATTTATTACAAGTATTTAATTTTGAACAAAATTGCCCTTGACATCATTTGATTTTAATGAATATCTTAGGAGATCATCATTATCATCATCTGCCTAGCCTTTGCTCATCTATGTTAGGGTCGGCTTCCAGTCTAACCGGATGCAGCTGAATACCAGTATTTTGCATGGAGCGACTGCCTATTTGACCTCCACAACCTAGTTACTGCATGAGATACCCCTTGGTAAGACTGGTTGGCTTCTGAAGACACGTAACGACTGTCAACCCACGAATGACAGCCGGGATTAATGAATGTCATAGGAGATATCGTAGTTTTCAAAAAAAAACTCCGCAAGGCGGCCGGTCATGAGTGTAAGTAATAATTTAAAGTAATGGAATATATTTTAGTAGGTTCTTTCCCCAAATTAACGCGGGTGAAACCGCGGGGCACAGCTAGTTAAGTATAAATAAATATGTAAATATTTTATACCAATTCCTGAATGGAAAGTTATTAAGTGTCACGACTGTACATCGTGATTTCACGCCTATTGACATCTCTTGCAATAGTATAGATGCCAGCACATCGAGCTACCCGAAACTGTCAAAGGATAATGCAACTCTTTCTTAGTAATCTGTTTAAAAAAAAAAACATTTGTTGTATAGAACAGTGACCGATATCAGTGAATAGATATTACTGTTACTAGTAACTTTTGATACGGTACAAAGAAAATATCTCCCAGGGCTAAATAAGATATAGTCACGCAAAATATAAAAAAAGTATACATTTACTATAGTACAAAAATATGTAAAAAAAAGAAAATCTCGCTATACCAGATCCATGTGACACTTATCGTCTCTAGCTTCATTTTTTATCCAGAGACCATACAAATCAGACTCACCCATAAAAGATATCATCAGTCAAAAAAGCTAAAAATAGGTATTTTTAATAGTGGGTATGCACTTATTTACTAGTATCATAAAACCAGTGTTCAGCTAGCTTTTTGTGTCCTTTTCTTTCCTGCGCCAGCAAATATACCTGTTACGTTCGCAAGAGGCCTTTGGCAGCTAGTTATTATAGCGAACATGTCCGCGGTGGCGATTACATTGTAAAAATACGCACTGAACATGAAATTCGCGACTTAGAGCAATTTGATTTGCGATCTACCCATGTCTATTTATTGCGAGCGCGGATTCAAAGTCGCCACGTCACCTCAAGGGTTTATTTTTGCTATATTTTAGTTAACAATGATGCTCTGGAAATACAAAGTATAGATAACTATTGCTGTGATTGTCTGACTGGTAGGAGAATAATTGGCGTATGTACACACATAATGACAATTGTTTGGTTTCTCGCTTGAGCTCGACATCAAGATACTAAGTATATTTACACCGCCCTGCATTATATTTAGATAGCGTAATAGTCGACAACGACAACTGAAACGTATTTTGGTCCTCGTTTTAAGTAGGTTATTTGATTAATATTATATAAAACTGTGTAGTAATTATTACCCATTCTCTTGGTAATATTTATGATTGTTGAATTCGTAAATCTACTTACATCTTGTTTTGTTGTCAATTTAATTTATTTTCTCTCGAAACTCTTTCCACGAGACTGTTCATCTATAAGGCCGCTGGTGGCCGCTACCTCGAATTTTGCGGGCAGCGGGGCGGCGGCGGCGGCGGCGCGGGAGCGGCGCGGGCAACGCAGACCAGTTCTCGAAACCAGCGGGCAGATCGCGCGGCGCTATAGCGGCGTAGTGTTGTGTTTGTGGTTGTGTCGTCGAGATATTTGTTTTTATTCGTGAATGAAATGTCTGACCAACGGCGACAACATCTTCAACGCTCGATTTATAATACCTACTATAGGGCAAAGAAAATAAAAGGCGAGTTTTTTAGAAATTACAATGAACAGAGGCAATGTCCCGACAAATTCTACGGCTACACCAGAATTAGTGTAGAAACTTTTGACTATATTCTTGAAGCCATCAAAGGCGATTTAGAGTCTGAAATTAATCCAAAACTATACAGCATATACATATCTCCAGCAGAAAAACTATACTTGACGCTAAGGTAAGTATAATAATTTGCTCTTGCACGTCCGAGGACATTTCCATACGTCACAAAAATAAATAGCACAACATTGCAAAGCAGTTAGCAGACGCGCGGGCGGTCGCCGCTTGACTGGAGTGCACCGCTCGTTGCCCGCTTCCCCGCCGCTACCGCGCCGCTGTGTTCGAGAACCGGTCCATTTAAATGTACGCATAAGATCCTGCCGCTCCCGCGCCGCCGCCGCCGCCACCCCGCTGCCCGCAAGATTCGAGGCAGAGGCCTAAAAAGTTTAGTTTAGTTTTTCAGAACCGTTTTACACTATTTTTATTATTTAAGTACTGATTATTTTAGTTGGATGGTCATTGCTCATAGTAAATATAGTACAGTATGATTATTAGTGTTTACAACTACGAGTATATTTCCTATAAAAATAAAAGCTTGATTTGTTACATTCGCGATAGTTTTATTAAAAAATCAACTTACATCTATTTAAGGCGTGTTCAAATACCTACAGCGCGCATTCACCGCGTGGCATTCACCAAATATATTTTATATAGAGGAAATCCCACACACGGCAATCATCTAATCATAGGGCAACATACAATACATGCTGTTTTGTTCTGGGTGAATCAGATAGGTATATATTCCCTGTGCCAAAAAATGAAATTAGAGATACCTAATATTGTAGTAGACAGATTAGGGCAGGGCACATTACTGGGTACATTGCTCGCAGAACTGATGGCCGTTGGCCCGCAGAGGTACTCGAGAGGCGACCACGTGCCAGCAGACGCAGCGGGTCTGCCTTGTGGGTAGGCCCCCTACAAAGTGGACTGAGGGCCTGGCCAAGGTGCCGCGGGAAGCCGCTGGATGAGAGCAGCGCGGGACCGATCGTTATGGAGATCCTTGGGGGAGGCCTATGCCCAGCAGCGGACGATGATGGTGATGATGAGACAGATTTTTTTTCCTTATGTTTTTTTTCTGCAATCAGTCCCTGGACTATGAGCAGATTTGTTGTTGGATTTAATGGTGCAGAGTGGTTTCTCCAGCGAGATCTCCCTCATATTATTTCATGGCAGCATGACCTAGTTGACATTGGCGAGGTCCACCACAGCTAAGCTTTTCAGTCGCCTTTTATGATCCGGATTAGTGAGCGCTTTCGCCAAAAGATTTGGATGATTCTGAAGGCGTGCTCTGTAGCGTTCTGCACAGTTTTATGATCCGGATTAGTGAGCGCTTTCGCCAAAAGATTTGGATGATTCTGAAGGCGTGCTCTGTAGCGTTCTGCACAGTTTTATGATCCGGATTAGTGAGCGCTTTCGCCAAAAGATTTGGATGATTCTGAAGGCGTGCTCTGTAGCGTTCTGCACAGTTTTTTACTTCCTGATGCACTGATCATAAACCTCGCCGTTTCTATTAAACCAAAGTGCATTTGTGATGTTTTTGAGGATGACATTTTGGAATGTTTGGAGCATGTTAATATTAGAGGCACTAGCAGTTCCCCATAGTTAGATGCCGTATGTCAAAATTGGCTTTAAGATGTTGCTGTACACCAGTAGTTTATTACCTATCGATAGGATAGAATTTCTTCCAAGAAGCCAACAGATTTATTTAAAAATAAAAACCTTTTGTACAGAAGGCAGCACATTAACCTACCCCAGGGAACTAACATTGCTGTTGATGTGTGCCGGTACAGATGCTAGCTCATTTTATACTGATTTTGGGTAAGTTGATGTGCTGCCTTCTCAACTGTGAATGAAATCGTTTATTGCAGACTGTATAAGTTTAATTTAAGTCCATAAGTGTTAGTAACAATATTCTCAACCTAATGTTGGTAAAATAAAAAAGTAACTACAAAATATATAGTTTTGAATATTTTGGGTAACTATAACTTTTTATCTCCAGATCAGATTTTTTTAGTCCGATAGTAAAAGTTACTAGTTACAATAATATCTATTAATTGATATAGGTTTCAATTTTATACAATATATCTATTTTTTTTAGACCAGTAAGTTGCATTGTCCTTTTCCCGACCAACTTTGAACCTTATGCCTTAGCGATAAAGTTGAAAATCTATAATAGCAGTAACTTGTCAAGTTTACCTGTAAGCATTTTCGCAGCAACTGTAATAGTTTCTCCTCCTGGCATGTCGAGTTGAGCAGCATGCACCCTGCCGAATGCTCCACTACCTATGAGGGACCCAAGATGCACCCGGGATCTGCTCACCTCCCATTCATCACCAACTTCTTCTTCAATCTGTATCAATAATAGGGATGATTCATGTCTCAGTAAGAAATGGTTAAAGTACAATAATTAGTAATCAATAATCATTTTCCTTCACCGTTTTGAGAGCTGTGGTGATGAAATAATTTACAAAAAGTAAAGTGCCTGCTTGGGTTCGAACCCCCGACCTACAACTTGTATGTCGCGGCCGTTACCACTGAGCCATCACTGCTCTTCTCTATAATTGTGCCGGACGGGCGTGATCCACGGACGCGAAGGGTGAGGGGGAGTTGTAAGCTTCCCCGTCTCGTGGCGCTGACGTCCTGCACCTATAGGTTCGGAGTACTTGAATTCTTCAGGAATTCCTGTAGACTGGAACTGTAGCACTGAAGGCTCGTTTGACTATGTGTTAGGGGTTTCTTCAAATGAAAACACTATCTTCATAAGTGTTCAGGTAGCTATTTCAGGACTCTTCAGGTTTCTTCAGGAACTTTCTTGCCGACGACTACGAAGTTACAAAGATTTAACGCTTACTTAAGTGGCTCGAAACTTTACCTTGAAGAGAACCCGAAATTTCTTCCTGTTTTTAACTTTATTTTATCATTAAATTTGTCTTAGATACTTAGTGTTTCTATGTCTTAAAATCTATATCTTAAAGGTAACCCCGACCTGTTGCATATCATTATTTTTGGTATAAAATTTCCCAATCGTCTATTCTATTTTGCCTCTAACTATAATTTCTGAAAAGTTATTCAGGTCAAAAGGGGAAAAAAGGCACTGATTTAACGTAAAAACTATTTTTCAGGCTAAACTATCTGAAAGCTATTTGTCCGATTTCCACCCTCTAAACGGCAATTCATCTGTATTCTAATAATCTATTAATATGCAACATTTGGGTTAAATTGGATAAGTTTTTAGAGCGTGAAGCGGCTCTGAAGATCTTATTGATAAACCACAATATTCTTAGTATCCAACAACAGTTTTACCACATGTGAACTTGCATAAATAGTCGTTTAATCTGAACTATATCAGGACTCAAGTACCTGGTTGAACTAAATAACTATATACTGCCTACTTAAGAGAGGTTTACAGGTAGTACAACCATTGTTGGTCAATAAAAGACATGTCATAAAACGTTTATTACTCACTTCAAAAAATACCACTAAGTTTTATAAGACAATTACTATTGTACTTATTGACAAGGCTTGTTAACTAAAAGACTCTAAGTGATTATCAAACCCTATTCATTGGTACTACGTTAATGTCGACCACAAATTACTCTAAATTATAAACAAAGCTAATTTATGTTAAACAAGCCTTTGTCCTAAACACAATAATATATATTCTAATCTTAATAACTACATAATTATACGGCGACTCTAAGTTAAACAAAAGGACCTACTTGGTTACGCGTTATTCGCGGCCACAAAAGATTCTAAGTTAATCAAAATATCTAATTTTGATGACGCTTCGTCGCGAACAATAATGCTACAAGATTATTTTGTCGTGCGGCCAAGATCAGAACTAACGACGCCATCTTGTTTTGTCAATACAATTGTAGCGGTATCTACAAACGCCACATGCGAACTACGCATCATACTGACGTCACACAAAAATCCTGCATCTCGCAAGCAGAGTTACCGTGCAACTAGCATAATATAAATATACAACGGCTCGACATGAATCAGAGGGCAGTTGCCCGCCAGACACAACACCCGTATGGTCGGAGGATCCTCCCTTTTCTATAGAGGTTTTGTTAACTTTACACCCTCACGCCTCTATACAACTAAAGCTAAAAAGTAAGCGCACCCACGATACAGGAGTAATTCCTAGTGTGGGGCAACGTTTTTCTAAAACAAAAAAAAAAAAAAAACTTTTGTGTCACAACTTCACAAATGTTTATATACAATGCCCCCTGTCAGTGTTAACATTGTAGCAATCTAAAATTAACTATTTATAGTCAGGGACATTATTAACTCTTTAACCGCCCGACTTTATATCAGTAAAACGTTCAAAATCTAGTCGCAGTTTCATCTGGGCGACAAACAAATGTCAAAAACTTGTTAAAATGTAGGGAAATTAGAGGTATTTTTATAGATTGAGACTGAGATCAGATTGTGACCGTTCTTAAAATTACCAGAATTGCCCATCAGTTGTCGTGCCCACAGCGCCCGGCACAGTGATTCGATTTTTTTTTGTTTTTCGAATAACCTGATAGAATACAGCGTAATTAATAAAAAAAAAACGGAGTAAACGAGCTGTGGTATTTGGTCGTAAATATACGACCCTGGCGAAATGGGCACGAAAATATTTGTCGGATTAATCCGACGTAGGCGGTTAAAAGGTTAATGGTTTATCAAATTGCCGCCACACTACGTCAATGTGCCATGTGATAGCCATTTCAAACTATTGTAGAATGACAGTTGTGATTTGAATATACGGGCAATTTAAGTGGGTAGTCAGTTTGATAAATTATCTCTGACTTGACAGAATGCGGTATATTCAATTGGGCCATATTTTTCCAAAAGATAACATTCCACCATACCATCAGGGTTCTGTATCATATTAAATATGCATAATTTTACCTCAAATTCCTTCTGTGTGTACAACGGGCTCTCTTCCATCTGGCCTCGCACCGGAATTTCATTATTTCTGCAGAAAAAAAAGGGTTAATTTAATATTTTGGCTCTTTTCGCTTGTTTTATAAATGTTTCTATTTTTAAGGAAGTGCAGAGTTGTTCTCAAGTTAAAAAAAAAAAGTGTCACCAACTTTAAGACATGGCGCACATTATGCGACATGTCATTACAGCTCAGCGACTAGACGCAACGGTAGGCTGCGGCCGAAACTTTTCATATAGTTTGTTCAAAGCTCGGCACACTTGGCGTCGAGTTGCAGTGACGCAACGACCGGCTAGGAGAGTCACATGCTTCGCTACTTGTCCCAGCGATTAGACGCACGATGCTCGCGAACACCCGACGACAGTCACATGCGACAGGTCAACACGACCGACTCTCTCGAATACCCAAAGAAAATTATCACTTCCTGCGCAACGTGTGTCGTTACGATTAATCGCAGATGCAAACGACAGGTCAGCGTGTAGTCGCAGCAACAAAACGCTGAGTTTGTGCTGGCACTAAAGGAAAAATACTAAAGTAATATTACTAATGGGTTTTCAAATGGAAGGACGAGTTTGGTGTCACCGTAAAAGATTGGCCCGGACGAAAAAGGGTCAAATCCCGGGACAAAATGGAGGCCTTTCCTATAAAACATTTGCAGGATTCTCAGATATGTACGGGTGGTAATGGATAAGATTCCTTAGGGTAGGAAAAGATAGAGAAAGATACGTAAGAAGGTAGAATGAGAACTGGTGGGGCGCGTTTTTCCAGTGGCGATTTTTTTGTCGCGATTTTCAATGCTCTGTTTTTAGCGCCGAGAGTTGAAAATCCAACAGTGGCCCCAATTCTGTTGTTCACAAACTAAATTAAATTTAAGTTCAGTGCATCTTTTTCTTTCTATTTCATTATGAAAAGGACAGAAGATAAATATTAGTTTAGTCCTGTCAAATTAGATAATCCATAGACAAGTTTAGACGTGATTAAAAAATTGGCTACTAAAAATACGTCAATTTACGTCAGGCGCCGACTAATTTGACAGGACTGAACTAATATTTATCTTCTGTCCTTTTCATAATGAAATATAAAGAAAAAGATGCACTGAACTTAAATTTAGTTTAGTTTGTGAACAACAGAATCAGGGCCACTGTGTATTTTTCACGCGCTCTGTTGTATTCTCAATGCTAGGCTCAAGGCTCAACACCAAGAGTTGAAAATCCAGTGTGCGATAAAAACCCGCCCCGATATTTTTACGTCCGTAAAGTCTCAGAAATGAGAAAGGTTCAAGGCTTCGCAACATTCCCGGGACCATTTTATTTAAATTAAAACCATCTGTAGCGAAACGACACACTCTTAATTAATTGAGAAATCCCTAAGTAAAAAGTTAATCGCTTTACTTAAAACAATAGAATGTACTTACAAACAAAATTAATTATTATTCGTCTTCACTAAGGGCGATGCCATACTCGTACGGACGTTGCCAATGCGTTGCGTCGGCGCTGCGACGCCTGAGTGGTGACGTTCCGTAGTTCTACATATAAATTTGAACGTTATGCCATACGGTGCGTTAAAACGACGTGTGGCGACGAAACGCGTGCGCATCGGAAAAGAGGTCTGGGAGGAGACGAAGCAGGGAGGGGGCTGCGGGGAGACAACGATCGAAGATGGACGTTGATGGCGGCCCGTACATAGCCAATTTCGATCGCGATCCGTGATCAAAATCAATGATCGCGGATTGATGCATCTGATTTCAAAATATCTAGATATTTTAAAATCAGATGCATCAATCCGTCAATCTAATTCGTAAATTATCAATCTGGATCGCGATCATTGATTTTGAGCGCGGATCGCGATCGAGATTGACTGTGTACGGGCCGCCGATGTTGTGAATGTGCGACGTCGGGATAAGCTGCATTGCGTTGCGATATCGCAGCGCTCGTGCGGCACTCACTGCGCTGCGACGACGCGCGACGCAACGCATTGGCCACGCCCGTGTGGCATCGCTCTAATTAGAATACACCAAATCTTATTGTTAAGAGTATTCTATGGAGTAAGTAATAGTTTCTAGTAGCTATATAAAACAGCGGGGCAATTGTGTAACACACTAAATGACTTTCGTTTTGACAGTTCAACAACATTCATTGCGTTATTTTCGTTGCTGAGTAGACAAATTTTTCCAACATAAGAAGCAATGGTTTAGCAACATCCATCAAAATGATTCAGACTGCGATTGATAGTGTGTTTTGTAATTAAGGTGCTGATTGGTAGTGTCTGTGTTTGTTTAGTTGTAAAAATCTCATCGGGCTTTTGTAGGTATTGTGTCACTATGGAGCAAGTGGTACCGAATCTAACTCTTCACGCAATAATGCGTGCTAGTGTTGAGATTTGCGTTAATTTTATTTGGCGATGACTTCATACGTGTCGATGCTTTAATGTTTGGGCTTACCATGTGTAAAAAACAAAACACCGGACTATTATTGATCTGTTTTTTTTTGTAATTTAGGTGTACACCTAAATTATAAAAAAAATGGGGATCAATAATAATATGAATTAGGAGTTAATACTTGGAATCTGTCCGTTACACCAAGACACTAGGCATAACGATAACAGTAACTTTACTAAAGTACCAACGACCATAGAATGAGATCACTTCAATTGCATTATGTTTCGTAAGTAAATTTAATGATTAATGGAAGCTTTTTACGCTAAGAAAATAGCCAATACAGCTTTCATTATTTATGTTAAACTTGTTTTTGATAAGTCAATAAAAACATTACGACAGTGTCATCTATCCAGTTTTTATTGCCTTACACACATCATTATTAATCAAGCTATAATTACATCCAATAATGACATCAATTAGGTACAGTAAAAGTTACGTAAATAACCAGATATATCGATAAAAGAAAATTAACTTTACATCACTAGTGGGTCATATGTCGTAGGTCGACTCTTGCGCGTATATGGATACTCGCAGTGACGTAATATTTACGTAAATTGTAACTTAGTCTACGTCCGTATGCGTATATTCTACAAATTTATCTATGGAACATAAAAAAGAAAATATTTCGGAGATATCTAATTTTAGCAGCAAATGAAAGTTTTTAAGGTGTCAAAGGGGAGTTGGCTATTGATTTTAAAATGTTTTTGGAATTTAAGCCTTATTTAATTGATTCTAAGGCGTAGAAGGGCAATAATTTTTTGTATAGACCAATGTTTCAACAAGACAGACAAGATTTATGTATTCTAGTATGGTCACCAATTTGTCACTTTTACTGAGGTAAAATGAATTGCTTAACAAGAGTTTTATTAAAACTCCGATAGTTTGTCATTAATATTGTGTTTTCTACCGGTTTTTTGTTTAAAATATACATAGAAGGTGGTTATGATCATTACGACAGTCCAAAACTAGCTCACGAACTTTTTTTTTTTGAGGATGGGAAATCATCAAATGACCCCCCCTCCCGCTCTGGGTGGAGCAGAAGGTAGTGTCAGACTCTTACTGACTAAAACCCACCCGTGTTCCTTCCTTAGCCCTTTATGTTCCGGGGCAGCGGTAACCCTTTCGGATAATTCTGCTGCCCCGGAGCCCACGACCTAAGGTAATCATTTGTCAAACGTCGTTTGTCGTCTCGTTTGTCAAGTTATATGTAAACTATTAGCTTACAAATAAATAAAACTAAAAGATCTATTTGTAATGTCAAAATAACAGCTTTTTACTAAATGCATTGTATATGAAAGTATATTATACGGATGTAAGAAAAAAACAATTATAAAAATTTTTGTCTGTCTGTTTGTTCCGGCTAATCTCCGAAACGGCTGCACCGATTTTGACGGGACTTTTATAAAAAGTTATAGACCCAATAAAAAAATGCATTGTGATTCGATTTAGGAGTCCGGCGGGGTAACACACTAACAGTAGAAATGGGTTCCATTTTGACAGTTCAACAACATTCATTGCGTTATTTACGTTGTTGAGTGGAGATATTTTTCGAACATATGAAGCAATATATTTCAAAATGTTCAGATTCAGATTATTCACGCAATTAGGGTGCGGTAGTGAAATATTGACGGGTAAAAGTGTTAGTACAAACCTGCTTACAGAAAAAGACCCTTGCCTTGAAAATGCCTGCCGAGTTCAACCACAAAACTCACACGCGTCACCCAATATTATCCTTTTAAATATAAAGGACCCAATCCCATCTACTTTACAAGCATTAAAATCTATCTTCTTTAGAAATAAAATTCAAAGTCCCAACTGACTGATATATCAACGCACAGCCTAAACCGCTGGTCCTAGAGATGAAATTAGGAATCCGTGTGTTCTTTGTGAAGAGTAGGTATCCACTAAGAAAGGGTATTTCGAAATTCCACCCCTAAGTGGGTGAATGGAAGAGGGTGAAATTTCACGCGGACGAAGTTGCGGACAGAAGCTAGTAAATTATAATGAAAGCAGATTCAGCCCTAAAACCTAAAAGGAAAGACACCTGTTTAGAATATTAACATTGGTTACTAAGGTCTGTCAAATAAAAAATAGATAATAACAAAGTAATAACTGCCGCACGGATCGATCGATCAGGTTAAGCTACGATTGCCGTGGTCGGTCCGTGGACGGGTGACCATCTACATATACCCCTTCGTGCCTCAAAATGCACGCTAAGCCGTTGGTCCCGGCTGTCATTCATGGGTCTTTGGCAGTCGTTACGAGCGTCAGAAGCCCGAAAATCTGATAACCAGTTTTACCAAGGGGTAATATTTTCATTGCTGGGACACAGGCCTCCTTTCGGTGAGAGGGAGTGGGCCGTAATCCACCACGCGGGCCCAGTGCGGGTTGGTGAATGTCACACGTCTTTTAATTTTTGGTTCTAGGACATGCTGGTCCCCTCACGATGTTTTCCTTCACCGTTTTGAGAGCAGTGGTGATGAAATAATTGATACAAAGTAAAGCGCCAGTAATTGGTTTATTTGAAATAAATGCTTTGAGTTTGAGGAAAAGACTAGAAAACTGTCTAGACATAAAAGATTGGTTGTTTTGTTTTTCAACTACAAAGCAAGCAACGTGTACAATACATACACGTGTAGATACGGTCGTAATTCATTAGTTGACAATTGGAGCATCTCCCTGCAGGGTATAACCTTCAGTGGTCCATCTCGAAGTCCCTGAATCGTTTCCGGACACAAAATCAAAAGTCGGTTATTCAAACTAGGCTGAGAATCAGCACTATTCGAACGTCAAAATTACAAAAGACAGTCCCCCCAAAACGCCCGCCCTTCACCGCTTCCTAGTGCTTTCGCTGGGGAGAAGAAGTGGCGCAACAAACTCCCCAGTAGCACAGCTGTCTGTTCAGTTAGAAAATACTTGATTGTATAAAATACTAGTTATGCAAAGTAATTAACATTAAATTAAATTATTTGCCATTTGTCAGCTACCCACGCCAATATACCAACAAATACAATAAAAACTATACATACTCAAGCAAAAAAATAATAAATCAAAATTAAAAATGTAAAACAAAAACTTACTACACAAATAAAAGCCTCCAGGTATAAAAAGCGTGACAGCTTACATATCTAAGCAATGCTGGGTTCAGTTCACATAGCTGTCACTTGTAGTCACAAATGATACACTACGACCATCGAAGTAAAATAAATAAACCAGTTATTACTAATAACAACATTAAAACATTCCATTTCGACATTCAAGACTCAATAACAACAACATTATTTTTTTTCTATTTCAACATCTTTCATTACTATATTTATGTCTGTAATTTATATGGTGTACATAATAAAGAGCGATATTATATTTATTCTATTCTGTTCTAAAACCATGGTAAAGTGGGGCTACCTTGACGGAACGGGCGTGATTGTGGAGCTATGTCGCAAACCATGCTCCACCTCCTATCCTTACCTCTGTGTCCCAAAACATACAATAGAAGTGACCTCTGCGCTGCCACTGGCAACGCCGTAGATTTGGCAAAGTTTTGGGCCAACAAGATCTAAAATACAGTGTGCGAGCAACACGAAGAAGAAGAAGATGTTGATAATTAGAATGGGTTAAACGTATTCTTGGCATGACAACTTGAGGACGATAAACTACATAAAAGGAGACAACATCATTTGAATATTCGTCCTACGCCTTAGATCTGCCGTCATCCACTGATTTGTATGCAACTTCGTTCACGGTCTAAGTTTCCGAGATGAAAGCAAACCTAGTGAAGAAATGTATGCAACTAGGGCTATAAACCTCTTAATCCTTAGCCAGGAACCGAGTTCTCTTTCTATCAAATTGCATCATGATCGGTTAGCAATAAGGATGCAGAATGACTCACTTTTGCATTCAAAATATCTTAATAATGAGGATAACAATACCATAGACCTGCCTGGGTTTGAACTCAGGTAGGCATTTAACTTTGTGTAAATAATTTCATCACCACTGCTTTCAAAACGTTGAAGAAAAACATCGTGAGGAAAACGGAATGTCCTAGAACCAAAAATTCGAAGACATGTGACATTTACTAACTCGCACTGGGCCCTCGTGGTGGATTACAGCCCACTTAATCTCAAAGAGAGGAGACTTGTGTGCAATGGGAACTTTATAGGTTGATTATGCTTACTCAGTACCATAATTTTGAATTTCCTGGTTGAGTTTAGAGTCTATGAAGAAACATAGTACTACACAATTGACGATTGATTTGTATGCAAGCACCATGAACATTTCTAATCATTCATCTGAACCGAGCATAGATTACGTTGCACCACCATTATCAATTGCCATTCGTGCTACCCATACATTAAAAGAAATAACTAACTAACTTAACTGATTGCATAACTGCTCGTATACCAGACAAGTCTGTGAATCCTTGTATTCCATTTCCATTTACGCGACCGGTCGGTAGAACTATCTAGATCAGTATCGACAGCTCGTCGCCACTCACTTGCCCTTTGACTTAACGCATCGTGGTTTAAATAGAACGTTTAAGGGATGAGGGGACAGCGTTTGGCAGAAACAGTGTCCTTTAATTTTTTTATGTACAGTCAGTAAAATGAGTTACTTAAATTGTTTAAGACCATCATCATCATTTCAGCCGAAATACGTCCACTGCTCGACATAGGCCTCCCCCAAAAAGCGCCACTTCGACCGCTTCTGTACTTCTTGCATCCAGCGGATTCCTGCGGCCTTCACCAGATCATCGGTCCACCTTGTGGGAGGTCTTCGAATGCTGTCTTCCGGCACGCGGTCGCTACTTCAGAACCTTTCGGGCCCATCAGCCACCTGTTCTGTTTTAGACCATTGAGGATGAAATAGTCAAAGTAAATTGTCCGTAAGAAACCACAAATATGAAATGGTTACCACGGCAAATCGTCAAGAGCCGGCCCATTCAGCAATAAAAAATTAAAAAATATGACGTGGTGATTAGCGCATTTGTGAGGACAATAAACGATTGTCTGGCTGTCTTATAGTGGCGATGACTCTATATATAACTTCATTAGGCTATAAGTATGAGTCGGTAAGCTAGGAAAAATCCACCAAAGAGATCGTCCCTGTCCTCTCCGTACGGCGCGGGCGCAGTGCAAAAGACTTCAACGAAGTGTCGCTTTTCCGAGCTCAAGAAAAGCGAACTAGACCAAACGAGATTTATGGCCTAGTCGGTAAAGTGGTGACTGAAGATGGGGTCCTGGGGTCGGTCCTCGAGTAGGCCAAAGTATTATTGGATATATCCATAAATTGTTTTTCTGTAGTATCCCGGAGTCTGGTTTTTTTCACGCTTGCGATCGCCTTCAATGGGATAAATATTCAGACTTCCTCAATTTGTTAATACTTCACAATAACTGGCGAAATGAACATCTTCTGTGTGTAACACACACGCCTATTCGGGTAGGTAGGGTCCTATCTAACCTAATCTACTCCTTAAAACTGGGAACGCCATTGGATATCCGTTTAATTTATTGTCGTCTCCACGTTGTAAACATGATATCACGCCTGTGGGGTATACAGGCGTGGCGTTCCCAGTGTGTTTTGTGTAGTTTCAATCAAATAAATTATATCCTATAGTTTAGTCATTGTAGCTAGCCAAAGATTGGCAAAACCCATAGTCGGCCCATCGTATTTAGTTTATTGAAAAAAAAAACACTTTTTTAATTTCGATGTTAGGATTTATTAAATACTTCCTCCAAAATACTCTTATGCATTCGTATTGCCAGTATTTTCATTTATTTTCTTATTGTTGTCTACACATTGTATATCTTCGTTTTCACCACCACCACTGCAATCTCTAATTAATTTGATACACTTAAAATAAATCAGCTCACAAATTGTACCACCCACTAACAAGTGACAGCGTAAAGATTACGCATGCGGAGTCGTGAACGCGAGAATCAGATGGGCCGGCGCAGCTTCTTGACCATTTTAGGTGAACGCTTACGTTAAGGGCAATCGTTTCGTAATAGCTAGCTTTGTTAGTGAAAGGCTATGATTTCTTCATTAAGAACAGATTTGAGAGGATTTGTTGTTAGTTCGTATTATATGTGATTTGTTAATACGATTTGTTTTGATGTTTGCTATTGTGGCTGACGCATATTGAAATGTTTTTGTTTTTAATGACTTAATTATTTTATTTATTTATTTATTTATATATACTTTATTGTACACCAGAAAATACTTAACAAAAAAAAAAAAAAAAATTACTACAAAACATACAATGGGCGGCCTTATCGCTTTCTGCGATCTCTTTCAGGACAAATTAAATTTTTAAAAAAAATTGAAAAAAAAATCAAAAATTAAATTGTTTAGATTGTTTCAGGATGGTTTATCTATACTCAGTGGTTAGAAGTGCGAAAACAAATGTAGGTTTTCGAAAAAATATCTACTTTAACCCCTTTATTTGCAAACGTTGCTAATGTTAAGTGATATTTAATCGTCAAAAATATACGGTTAAACAGTCGCTTATTACTTAAGTTTAAGTAATGTTTATAAATAAACCCCTCGTTACTAACTGACTTGGCTGAAAAATTTGATTGAAAAAGTTTAAATCATTATTATATTGGTTTCGGCTTTAAAATCACAATTGAATAAACAGAGAGGGTTGGGTCGTAAGTTTGGCCCATTGTTCGTCCGACATGCGGCAGATGTGTCCAGTCCAGTTCCATTTTAGCGTAGCAGCTTTCCAAGTGACATTAGTTATCTTCGTGATAAAATCTTTTGTATACCTTATGTATATTGACTTTTCAAATCCAGTAGTGTTAAAGAAATTTATAATAACTTGAAAGGTAACTTCGCATGGCATTACGTTTTTATGAAGCCAAGTGTAACGGAAATTTTGAAATTGAAGAGTTTAAAGGAGGAAAGTCTATCCCGGCGTAATTCTTGGTTATTTAATAGTTGTTAGGGGTCGTCGGAAGCCCGAAAGTCTGAAAACTAGTCTTACCAAGGGGTATCGTGTTACCCAGTAACTGGGTTGTGAAGATCAGATAGGTAGTCGCTCCATGTAAAATACTGGTATTCAGCATCCAGTTAGACTGGAAGCCAACCCGAACATAGTTGGGAAAAGGCTAGGCAGATTGATTGAAAGTAACCTGCGCTTGATAGCAATCGTTTGACATGTTCCGTCGTGATATGTCGTGTTTCTGGTTGTATTGAAAGCGCTACCGTATCACCTTCGTGACCTATAGAAAACCAGTATTTTGCAATAGTTTGATATTATCATTGATACTGCCATCTATACTAACGTAACGTTATGAACAACTTAATGAGCATTAAGCCCGCCTCTGTACATTTATGTGCTTGAAGTATTAAATAAATAATAATAATGGCAAGTTTACAAGATAAATAAACATTAAGTAGCTGCTAATATTTATTTGTTTGATTTATGATCTTAATGAATTGATTTGTTGATCTTGATTTTAATTGATATTAATTTTAATCAATTTCGAAGATGTAAATATTTTCTAAAGATTTTAATGAATTTAAAGATGTTTTGCGATTTAACTTATGAATTTATTTATGAACTTCGTAGCGCCTCAGAAACAATAAGTACGAATGTATGAGAAAATGAATTATCTTCATTTTTTTTTTTTTGTGAAATGTTCCCATATTTTAATAGATAATCTGCTAGTATACTACCATAAATATGGATCACTGTTTCTGATATAAATAAGTAAATAAAAATAGACAATAATAAAAGTCTATAAAGATTCCCGTAGACAGGCACGACGGGACGGTGCAGCACGATTCTGGTAGAGCAATTTCCACGAAGTTTTCATAGAAATTGTTCTTCTAGTGTCGCGTCGCGATGTCACGTCGCGCATGGCTGCGGGAGCCTTAATGGTGATGGTCTACGTTTTAGAAAAAATAAAGAAAGAAATTTTATTTTACAATGAATTTGGATCAGTGCCCGGTTGCTGCCCGGCCCGCCCCCTATTATATGGGAACTCAAACTCAAACTCAAAGCATTTATTTCAAATAAACCAATTATAGGCACCTTTGAATTATCAAGGGTCGGTCAGTCAGAAAGATGAAGCTAGTTGCCCATTCCAAAGCGTAGGTACCTGTGGAGAAGAACGGGTAAGCAACTCCACGGGACTTAAACATAACTGGCAGTAACCTCGAACAACCGATGGTTACCCGTAAGGTGGATAGTAAACGACCAAGAGGTCACAACCCTTTGCGATGGTCTGATTAGATAAGCTCTTCTCTTGACACGAAATTTCATGATGCGCTTCAGTCGGCCAAGGATAGACAGGGATGGTGAAACTTCGTCAGGGAAAATATGTTTTCAAGGCAGGATCATGACCCTCAGTAATGAGGAGTACGATTTGAGGAGGAGGAGGAAATATAACTGGCGAAATGTTGGTGTAAAGTCTATTCCAACATAGGTTTCAAATTAATATTATTTCAAGTTAAACAAATATCAACTTTACCAGCACTATTGAAAAAGTTATAAAAAATGTTTGAAGTTGTAAGCGTAAACTGCAGTGCTATTCTGTAAAAATCTCACCGTGAAAACTAAGGTGAAGTGAGCTGTCATTCCACCTAATGTTAGGGATTGCCTCCATTGATAGTTCACTTCACGCTCACTTCACCTATGTTATCACGGTGAGATTTTTACAGAATCGATAGGCTGAATTTCATTGTGTCGGGTTTAAAGTTATTGTTCCATAAACTCATATTTGTTTGCATTTTTGGCAAATAAATCTCGAATGCAGATTAGGTACTATAGGTACACCTCTACCCAACCCTTCAGGGAACAGAAATTATTATTCATTAATTTACATAACATAACATCAACCCTGCCTGTTATGTTATGTAAATTAATGAATAATAATAAAGACGACTCGTGATTTCAATAAATAACAATAAGAGCTGATTTTTCGAACGCCAGATAATTTTATCTGAGGAATAATTTTGAATTTTTGACAGTTCTAAAAAAACTGTCAAGATTTCAAATTTATTCCACGAATAAAAATTATTTGTTGATTTAAAAAAAACTTTTTTAAAGAAAAGAAAAGAAAGAAAACACGTTTATTTGCGGCAAACATGACGCATAAAAATGAGCACGAACAAAAAAAAAATCAAATTAACAATTTGGGAGAAAACATGCCTCACATCTACGCAAAACGGCCATCGCTCAGCAAAATGCCAAGACCCTATACGAGACAGAGCTCCAGCGCTGATTTTCAGCGACAACCGGCGTTGAGGTGAAAAAAACACTACAAAGTGAAAAATAACTTTAATTTCGGAAGTTGGTGTCGTTGGTTCTGCATTTTCTTTTATTGACACCGACTTCCGAAATTAAAGTAATTTTTCACATTGTAGTGTTTTTTGGAAGTCGGTAGTTTTTTCTGTAAAAAAGTTTTTTATTTTTCACTTTTTAGTGAGCCAGTTTGTAACTTATCTAAGTTACAATAGCCTAATATCAACTGCTCATCACCTTTTACAAAATATTGCTTTTCCCGATGCAGGGACGTTAATTGTTCTAGTTCTCCTTGTAAGAACCAGGAGAACTGGAGCTGATTGAGAAGTCACTATCAGCTCCACTTCACGACACGCATTGTGCTTAGCGACCACATTAAAGTACCTAATCGAATCGCAAACCGTGAAATATTTATTATTGAGTAGTTTCGATGACTATCTGTGGTCTTCATCATCAGTTCCACTTCACCGAATGGTGCTTTCTGAGAGCAAATGCACGACTTACTATAAAAAATACCCAAATCGCTATAGGTGTGCCTAAAAAATTTTAGGGTTTCCCTCGATTTCCATGGGATTCCCTCATCAGATTCCAATTTGGTGACAATGGGACGACCTCGAGAGCATACCCTTTCAAACAAAAAAAGAATTTTGAAAATCCGTCGACAATTGGCCGAGTATTCGATGAACAAACATACAAAAAAAAAAACATACAATCATCCGAATATAGTACCTCCTCCTTTTTTGTGAAGTCGGTAAAAATCAGCCCTATGTCAATGGGCTTAAGAAATCCGAGGACCCTTCAATACTATCATACAATTTATAAATCTATACTAATATTATAAAGAGGAAAGGTTTGTATGTATGATTGTAACGAATTGGCTCAAAAAGTACTGGACCGATTTTAAAAATTCTTTCAGCATTTGAATGCTGCATTATCACTGATTAATATAGGCTTTTTGAATTGCAAGAAAAAAAATAAAATGTTTAAAAAATTAATGTCCACCCGTGCGAAGCCGGGACGGACCGCTAGTACTTAATATAACATATTAAACATTCATGGAATTCCTCCATTAATAAAGTGTGAATGAAATCGTGCTGTTACGTGAGTTATCGAAGGTTACGTCAAAAGCTTTCTATAGTGAAATATACATGTGTATATGTTAATAAAAAGCGGCCAAGTGAGCGATGGACACGCACACGAAGGGTTCCGTACTATCGTACAATATTTAAGACCATATTTTTTTTTCATACTTGAATAAATAAAAAACACCTGTCTTGTGATGAGTGATGGTAAAATTTAAGGGGGTCTTTTAATTTTTTAATTTATTTGTTGTTATAGCGACCTTAATAGTACACTCTGTGTGAAAATTTCAAGTTTCTATACAGGTGACTGGGAAACTAGACGTATTCCTTGAAATGGGTTGTACTAGAGGTCATTAGCAACAAATTAAGTCTAGTTATCTTGGGGTCAAAACTGGATGGTTACCAAGCTGTGTCAGTTCTTCGATTTTTAGAAATTTTCTGACTTGTTACCAAAAACAAGTTGATTATGATAAAACTACCTACTCCACTCTAAATATTTATTTGATACTTTTCTGAAAGCTGAAATCGAGTGATCATTAAAAAAAATATTTGCCCAAAACTTACATAATCTCAGAAATAAAAAGTATTTAGTAGCAAAAAAAAAAATTAAAAATAGTCATATTTTTTTTGTTTTTATTTTTACTGGACTACATTTGTTGCTAATGACCTCTGTATAATTCCTTTCAAGGAATACGTCGAGTTTCCCTGTCACCCTGTATATTACAGTTCAAAAGATACAGCGCTGTGACAGACAGATGGACAGGGGAGCCTTATGCATTAGGGTCCCGTTGGCACTCGTTGGCTACGGAACCCAAAAAATGAGAAATTTTAAGGCAATGAGAAATTTTACGGTAATGTCGAATCCGTCATATGAAAGCCTTTCGTGGTATGACGCAACGCTCCGGGTTTCCCTCGATTGGTGTGGTCACCATGTTAACAGAAGGACAGATTAATATAAGTGGTTTTTTAGTTCTATTATTAAGGGCCTATACTACCTCAAATGGCTTAGCATGATCCTCCGTTATGTCGAAAATACTGCAGCATTAATTTTGAAATAAATATATGGTAAAGTTGAGGATTAATGTTAGGTTTTATGTTAGACGAAAACACGATTTCATAAAATTGTCTCGATAGAAAAAAATTATAAAGTTACCTCCAAACCGAACAATAAACCGCTGGTATTAAAAAAATACTGCAAATTAAATCATGAAACTTTCTATACTAACCGAAATAACTATAAAGCAGGTCTTATGTTATTTATTTTTTTTAAATTAGCATTATTTTCACCGTAAAAAGCAAATACCTAAACTATTGGCGCTGCCTGCCGCCTAGCACCGCACTCTGTCCCGCTCTCACTCAGTCCGCGAGCAGTATCGTGCGAGCGAGATAAAGAGTGAATTTTAGCTGAGGTAGTGTAGGCTCTTAACTTAAACTCACATACATATAAAGTGATTCACGTCTTTCCATGAGGTTAGGTAGAAACTATAGCTTAATAAGCTTATAATGTTCCCACTGCTGGGACACAGACCTCCTCTCTGTGAGAGGGAGTGGGCCGTAATCCACCACGCGGGCCCAGTGCGGTTTGGTAGATGTTACATGTCTTCGAATGTTCTAGGATATGCCGGTTTCCTCACGATGTTTTCCTTCACCGTTTTGAGAGCAGTTGTGATGAAATAATTTACGTAAAGAGCCTGCAAGAGTTCGAACCTACGACTCACAACACGTAAATTGCGGTCGGTACCATTGGGCCACCTCTGCTTATAAAAACTATTAAGTTATATTTAGAATTAATAAGGTTTTAAGTTATTTTATGTTAGTTACGTTTATTTAATTTATACCAATATGGCATATCGTATTCGCCGAGACAGAAGTTGGCTGTCAATACATACATACCCCAACGACATTTCCCCAAGTCCCCGTGCATGTGCCCGTGTCTAAATAATAACAGCCGCACAGGTCGATCGATCAGGTTAAGATACGATTGCCACGGTTGGTCTGTGGATGGGTGACCATCTTTACATTCCATGACCCCTCCGTGCCTCGGAAAGCACGTTGAGCCGTTGGTCCCGGCTGTCATTCGCGGATCTTTGACAGTCGTTACGGGTAGTCAGAAGCCCAATAGTCTGACAACCAGTCTTACCAAGGGGTATCGTATTACCCAGTAACTGGGTTGTGAAGGTCAGATAGGCAGTCGCTCCATGTAAAACACTGGTATTTAGCTGCATCCGATTAGACTGGAAGCCGACCCCAACATAGTTGGGAAAAGGCTAGGCAGATGATGATGATGACATTACATTATTTACATTTCACAGAAGGCCACCTGCTACGATCCTTAGATACTCTTTTTGTTTCGTTATTGTTCAAACATCATTAAACTGTCAATACAGTGTAGTTCTATTAAATGTTTTCTTTCAGAGATTCATAACGTTAGATAATGAAACAATAATAAACAGGTTCTATGTAACCATTTTTGTGATACGCAGCACTTTATATTAGTTCAAAAAACAAACCTACCATTACAAGAGAAATGAAAGAACAACACGCAATAAATTTTCTACGAGGTCGGTCCTCGTAGTAATTCTAGGTCGAGCTTGTTTTACAAATCCTGAAGGATTAAATAAAGTAACAATTCGTGTAAGAGACAAAAGGTATTATTGTACTCCCTAAAACTGTGGTGAATATGGGACAATTCTTGATACTCTCGTTGGTTTAACGAAACGGAGAAAAAATTCGAGATATTTTGTTGGTATTTTGACGTAATGACGTCTTATAAATCGACGAACAGCGGCTGCACGCACGAAAAACTGTCACGTTCCACCTGAGCCTGAGCGTGCAAGCGAGAGCGCGGAACAAGCGATAGAGAGGCACGATCGGCCCAAGCGTTGGCTTGTGACACATATATTCATCAATGTTTCTTTATGACGTTATCACGTAAAACTATCGTCCATAAACCGACTTTACAGACTACCAATTTTTTTGTTAATAACTTTATTGAAAAGATCACGGTCAATTAGTCTAAAATTGAATTAAGGCAAACCATTTGCTCAAGTAACTAGTTGTAGCATCATCTTGTTAGTGTATATCTAATTTTATTCCCGCCAGACACAACACCCCCTGGTCGGAGGATCCTCCCTTTTCTACGGAAGAGTGGGTGACCTCAATACCCTCTTCCACATTCCTTTATAAGGTTTTGTTATTTTAAGCTAAAGGTAATAATAACGGACAGATATATTAATAATTCGACTCCAGATAGACCAAAGTCAAAGCGAACTAATTTATTTATGACTAGCGGCCTGTCCCGGCTTCGCACGGGTGGACATTTATTTTTTAAATATTTTATTTTTTTCTTGCAATTAAAAAGGCCTATATTAATCAGTGATAATGTAGCATTCAAATGGTGAAATAATTTTTAAAATCGGTCCAGTACTTTTTGAGCCAATTCGTTACAAACATACATACAAATCTTTTCTCTTTTTAATACGTATTAAGTATAGACTAAGTATTTCATGAAATATCAATCAATATGGTTATATGAATTTAGAGGGTTGTATTAATGAGTTTAATGATTAAAAATCTCTACGGTCGCGAATAAAATCGAATTACATTTTGTTCAACATAAACAACTAACACTGACCTGCAAATTGCAAAAAAATGGAAGAAAAATTGAATTATCCGGGTTCCCCTGGTGCTCCCTCTTAGATGAGACCAATTTAAGACCGTTTTGAAATTCAAGGGTATCTAAAAAGAAAAGAGAATAATTTTCATTTGTTTACTAGAACTATGGTCACCCTATTCACAGCAGATATTTACGAAGCGTATTATTTGTCGTCATTACTTCCAATGTAAATGCTCAACACCCTGTTGAACTTATCAACAGGTTATTGTCAAATTGTATGGAAATCGATATTCGACCGTCGATGTGGACACACCTTTAATCTGGACGTTTATAGTATTGTATTTACGATTGCCAGGTCACCACCTGGGCAATAAACTTTCTGGGGTATTTAAGATTCGTTCTTATAAGGCCCCGAATACACGTACCTCGATCACACACAACGACTATACGTGGTCTGGCGCTAATTTGTATGAAATTAATAGTCTATTGACACAGAGCACATATTTTCCTTTGTACCCACTAGTACCACCGAACTGTACAGTCAACAGCAAAAGTAGATGATGAAGTAATTAATGAACGGAGTTCGCGTCAGAAATGTGTGGCGTCGAAGTAGTAAATGTTTGGTATAATTTACAATCACATAACGACACTTCGACGCCACACAGTTCTGACGCGAACTCCGTTCATTAGTATTGAATTTCTGATTTTCATCATCTACTTTTGCTGTTGACTGTACTAGCGGGAAATTTCGTTCTCTATAATAATAATAATTACTTAATTTAATTTAATTTATTCAGACAACCATGGATCCATTACATTTATATTGTTAGTATGATCTTAAAAACTATGTTAGTACCTAATAACTAAGAGAGACTTAGTACTTTGGGTGAGGCTTCACACCAGTGGGCTGTCTAATTCCCTCTCTCTAGGCTCTATAGTACCACCATTTACTTTGCGGTACTAGTGAGACTTGGCCGTCAAAATCAATCGTGTGGGCGATACCGATCACATCAAGGCTATTTCACAGCCACAACGCAACCACAACGTTGCGTTAACGCACACCGCAAATGTAAGAAGTTGCCGCTCCAACTTCTTCACACATAACCACTGCTTGCCCACATTTTGTCGCTGCGATGTGGTGTGACTTACGAGTTGTAGATCGTAGGCGTAGGTTCGAACCCAGACAGGTGCCATACTTTACGTAAATTATTTTATCACCTATTCTCAAAACGGTGAAGGAAACATCTAGAGGAGAGGAGATGTTCTAGCACCAAAAATTCGGAGTCATGTGACATCTATAGCAACCCGCACTGGGCCCGCGTGGTGGATTACGACCCACTCCCTCTCACCGAGAGGAGGCCTGTCTCCCGGCAGTGGGAACATTATAGACTGATTATGTTTTTTTTTTTTTTTTGTGGATGGGAAATCATCAAATGACCCCTCCCGCTCTGGGTGGAGCAGAAGGGAGTGTCAGACTCTTACTGACTAAAACCCACCCGTGTTCCTTCCTTAGCCCTTTGTGTTCCGGGGTAGCGGTAACCCTTTCGGACAATCCCAGGCTGATTATGATGTGGTGTGATTCTGGTACGTGTGAACGGGCCCTAAGTATGAGGACTTTTTTGATTCCATATTATCACTTGCTGTCGATAAATGGAAGTCGGCAAAAGGTGTCGAGAGATTTTGGAGTGTCTGAATTGTGGTGCGTATTGTTAAACACAATGCATTTGCAAGGAATGAGGTTTGGGGCGTCCATTAAGCAAACTTTGACAGGACAGTAGAACACGATGCCTTGCCTTTTTCAGGATTGAAATAACAGAACGAAGCGTTTAACACTTTCATTTTGTATTTTGGCTTATATGGAATAGGTGTACCTACACTATACCGAAATTTCGCACGTTATGTTCAAGTCACATTTAATAGGGGGCGAGCCTACAGCCATCAAACGGGCAAATTCAGACTCAGAGCTGCAACTGAGAAATTCCTAACGGATAAACCGAATAACACTAAATCAACGAGGCAGTCAACCAATCAGGAAGTCTTAATAATGTTACTAAACACCACGTAATACTGGTGCAATACTGTTTCTACTCTCAATATCCTTCTAAAGTCCTGTAACAATCATAGCCCTTACATAAACAGTCAATTTAGTTGCGTGTTCGCCTGCTACGTGATACCGCTCAGACAGACGCTGGACTTTCATCGTGACTAAGTCTTTACGTCATCCTGGGTTATTGAAACAACGAGAACAATAAGGATGTGGACTGTATACTAGAAACTTGTTGCGACTGAATCTATGGGTGTTGAAAGGCCTATGAATCACTTGGCATTATATCCTAAACTAGCGACCAGTCCATTTTTAGCACAGTTTTTGTGACTTAAAGAAAAAAAAAAAGTTTTTTTTTATTTCGCACAAACAAAACGCACATTACAAAAAAATAAAAAAAACATAAAATATACACATACTTACAACGTAGTCAAAAGCCTTGTACTCGAGCATATAAAAAGTTGTCAATTTTGTCCATTGCAATTTGTCAAGGCTTCTCAAAGCATTGAGATTTCTTTATTTTAGGTAAGTTTAATATTAACTTACTAATAATATAAAGCTTCTGGGATAAAACCTCATAATGATTAAAGCCCCATCAAAATCCGTTGCGTAGTTTAGAAGACACACAAACAGATACGAAACGTGGCTTTAATTTATAATATACTTACTAGCTGACCCGGCGAACTTCCTACCGCCTCATCTATACGAGTATTATATATTATAATATTTTAAAGAGGAAAGGTTTGTATGTATGTTTGTAACGAATTGGCTCAATAAGTACTGGACCGATTTTAAAAATTCTTTCACCATTTCAATGCTACATTATCACTGATTAATATAGGTTTTTTTAATTGCAAGAAAAAAAATAAAATGTTTGAAAAATAAATGTCCACCCGTGCGAAGCCGGGACAGGCCGCTAGTAATTAATAAATACAAAATGTATGAGAAAATGAATTTTGTTATTTTTTTTTCCATGTTTTAATAGTTATTCTGCTATTCGAGGTGGAGATAAATCCAAGAAATCAAAGATCATAAAAATCGGTTCAGCCGTTCTTACGTTAATGGTGTAATTAACCCGACTCTGTTTTTTTATATAGATGCATCGATCACTAATCATCTGCCTAGCCTCTTCCCAACTATGTTGGTGTCAGATTCCAGTCTTACCGGATGCAGCATACCAGTATTTTACATGGAGCGACTGCCTATCTGACCTCCACAACCCAGTTATTGGGTAGGTAATACGATACACCTTGGTAAGACTGGTTGTGAGATTTTCGGGCTTCTGACGACCCGTAACGACTGTCAAAGATCCACGAATGACAGCCAACGGCTTAACGTGCTGTTCCCTACATTTATGTTCGCATAACTCGTCAAAATGCAGGGAACAGCTGATTTCTTTTCGCGATTTCAGGCTTGGCCCCATAGTAAAAGTTGTTCATAATGATGAGTACAATGACCCCTAAAGGGGAAAACGGTGATTAAAATTTCACCCTGTATAGATTTAGATATTCAGCTACATCCGGTTAGACTGGAAGCCGACTCCAACGTAGTTGGGAAAAGGCTAGGCAGATGATTATGGAGATTTAGGATGGAGATTAAGGTAATCTATATAGATTACCTTTATCTTCCAAGATATTTAGATAGGTAACTATTTAACGAATTTTATAATTCTTTCATATTTTATTTACTTTGCTCAAATAAATAAAATATAAAAGAATTATAAAATTCTATTGATTCGTATTCTAAAAAATCTCAACCATTTATGCAAAGGTGGGTCAGCTAATTGCTATAACTGACTGTAGACCTAGTAGACTGTACAGCTACAATGCTATGCAGCGTATTGTAAGTGAAAGTATATTGCTTTTTTAATAAGTTACATCTTGAATAAAACCAACATAAGCAGTATCAATATCCAGAAGAAAAAAAAAACTCGACAATACTACAAGTATTATAAAATAAACAAAAAAGAGATAAGAGACACAATTAAATAATCGTTGCGTGCCATATATCTTAATAAAAGTCAACTTAATAATGCAGTACTATACAATGTTCCTTCAATTAATAAAGCCAGCCAATCCGGAAGGTTCACTCGTAAAGGGGCTATTCCACTAGGCTGAATTCAGACATCTCAATTCAGCCGTCTTTTTAGGAAGATAGAGGATATTTAGGGAGCTTCCGAACACACTACCCTGGATTAGTTACTGAATCATAATAATGATTTATAATAATTTCTGTAAGAAAATCTTTAAGACACACTTTTACACGTAAATTTTTTGGACAATATTTTATAAGTAGATGTCGCCGGTAATCCTAGCTGACTGATCCCTGAGAAGAAAACAAACTCAGAGATAACCCGCGATTTCGTCTGCGATCGAGGATAAAAAAATAGCATACAGTCATGTTCTATCTGTATGTCAAATTTCATCCAAATCTGTTCAGCCGTTTTATCGTGAAAGCGTCACAAACAAACTCACTTTCGCATTTAGTAGTTAGGGTGTAAGTGCGACAGAAACTAGATTATTTCTTGCTGAATGCGAATACACTCGTTTAAATTCAGTGACTGATTTAATTAGACTACTAAATTCAGACCAGTGGAACATCCCCTTTATCCAGTCAATCCGGAAGGTTCGCTTGTTACGTGGAAATCCGGTGCCAGCACACGCAAAGCATTGTTGATCTTGTCACATGAACTGTGGGACATTCATCTTGATAAATATACACGCACACAGAGAAGGGATTGTGGTATAGATTGTGTGTCTGTGTGATGTGTGTGAGTGTGTGGTGTTGGCTGCAAGCAAAGGGAGAGTTGAATGAAGAACATGTTTTTGGTTGTGTAGATTTTGAATAATGATCTGATAAGCCTTTATTGATGGCGTGCGATTGTAGATGCGGTTTAGCTGTGGACTATTATTTATAATACATACATAATCACCCTATAATGTTCTCACTGCTGGGATACAAGCTCCACTTGGTGAGAGGGAGAGGGCCGTAATCCACGCGGGCCCATTGCGGGTTGATGGGTGTCACATGTCTTAAAATTTCTTTGGTTCTAGGACATGCTGGTTTCCTCACGATGTTATCCTTCACCGTTTTGAGAGCAGTGGTGATGAAATAATTTACACAAAGTAAAGCGCCTGTCAGGTTTCGAACCTACGACCTACAACTCGTAAGCCCACTACTGCTCCTGACTGATTACGAGGAAGCCTTATTTGTTAGGCTGGCTGAATGGCTATACGAGCATCGATTATTTTATAAACAAGACGAATTCTAATGATTTTCAGGCTCATTCATTAAGAATTTTCCATAATTAATAAAAGAGTTCCTGGAAAAACGTTGAGGAGGCCTTTGGCAGAAGTGGGACAGTATAGGGCCATTAAAAAAAAAGTAGAAAAAGTTCCGGTACAGGACCTGAATTTGAAGTCGTTGCCTATGGAAACGCAACACCAAACGCACTCCTGGTTCCCCCATGAACCTGCCGGAAAAATCATTGGTATCCCTAAGCCATCTCAACTGGAAAACAGCAATGCTGATGGTACTGTAATGCTCTCTACGAGTTTCAAGGTACCTACCGGGAGGAATCAATTAAACCACGGTTTATCACATGTTCTATTCATATAAATCATTCTACGTATCCATACTAATATTATAAATGTGAAAGTGTACGTGTGTGTCTGTTTGTTTGTCCGTCTTTCACGGCAAAACGGAGTGACGAATTGACGTAATTTTTTAAGTGGAGATAGTTGAAGGGAGTGACATAGGCTACTTTTTTTATTTTTTTTAACCGTGTTACCCCGAATTAAATGCGAGCGAAGCCGCGGGCAAAAGCTAGTTTTAATTTTTTTTTTTTGGCTTGTCAGCCGAATTTGACGTCAAATCTCTTCTAATCTTAAACTAACTTCATGTTTGTTTCGTATTTCATGCCAATAACTTTTAACTGACTCGCGGAGGTTGCATGTAAGCACCAAATAGGCTATAGTCTCTACGTACCTATAATGATAATAAGTATACAATGATAGTAAGTAAATAAATTTATTTTCTTTCTTTCTTTCTATACGTCCCCCAAAAGAGCTATCTCAAAAGAGTCTCTTCTACGTATTTTATTATTTGTTATAAAACTTCGTGTTTCATAATTAAACGTAAATCGTCATATTAATTTGCTCAAGAGGTCAGTGTTATCATTTTACCTCGTTTGTTTAGATTGAGCAATATTATTTAAATTAAATTCTCATTTAGAAACTTACCGAAATGGTGAAAGAAGCCATTTGCTTAAATTTTTATTGAAATTCCTACAAATGAATTTTTTATTCTACCGTTGCTTATAAATAATTTGCATAGTTTTTTTTATTACTTTAAATTTTTACGTATTATCATCATCTGCCTAGCCTCTTCCCTATGTTGGGGTCGGCTTCCAGTCTAACCGGATTCAGCTAAGTACCAGTATTTTACATGGAGTGACTATTTATCTGACCTCGACAACCTAGTTACTGAGTAATACGATATCCCTTGGTAAGACTGGTTGCCAGCCGTTCGGGTATATAACGCACCGTAACGACTGTCAAATATCCACGAATGGCAGCCGGTAATTTTTCTTACGTATACCTCATCATCATCATCATTTCAAGCGAAAGATGTTCACTACTGGACATCCACCTCCCCCAAGCACCTCCACTTCGACCGTTTCTGTGCTCCTCGCATACAACGGGACATATGAAACAATAATTATATTATAATTCCCATGCCCGAATTGGGGATCGAACCCAGGACCCCACGCTCAGCAGGAGTGCTTGCGACCACGGGTGTAACATCTAGGAACCAACGGGATGTTATTTTAGTATTACCTAAGATGAAACCTTATACAAGGCTTATTAGGTACGGATTATAATAAGTTTGCCTTGTTTCAGCACGGTTTTCGAAGGGCAATTAATGAAAGAAAATGTTTTTCAAAGTCTACATTCACACATACATAAAGGTAAAATGCATATACATAAATGCACTGGACTTGTAGAAAACGCCTATGACATTAAGTCCGCCTCCGAATATTTTAGATGCGAAAGTTTGTTTGTTTGTTACGCTGTCACGCTAAAACGGCTGAATGGATTTGGATGAAATTTGGCACACATATAGACCATGACTTGATTAAGGATATAGTCTACTTTTCATACTGGATCGCAGACGAAGTCGCAGGCAACAGCAAGTAAATAAATAAAATCCATAATCAGCCTATAATGGTCCCACAGATGGGAGACTGGCCTCTCATCGAGATGGAGTGGCCTGTCCTGTAATTTACCACGCAGGCCTAGTGCGGGTTGGTAAATGTCTGAAAGTATATTATAATTTTGTGAATATTAAATATTAAGGCGATCGTATCGGACAATGGCCCCAATTCTGTTGTTCACAAACTAAACTAAATTTTAGTTCAGTGCATCTTTTTCTTTCTATTTTATTATGAAAAGGACAGAAGATAAATATTAGTTTAGTCCTGTCAAATTAGTCAGCGTCTGACGTAAACTGACGTATTTTTAGTAGCCAATTTTTTAATCACGTTCTTGTCTATGGATTATCTAATTTGACAGGACTAAACTAATATTTATCTTCTGTCCTTTTCATAACGAAATAGAAAGAAAAAGATGCACTGAACTTAAATTTAATTTACGCGACGTCCTGCGTGAGCGATCTAGACGCGAACGCGAAGCGGCGCGGTGCGGCGCGAAAACAACAAACATTCGAAACCTATTGAAGTGGCCTACGTGACCAAACGCACGTGGGGTGCGGTGCGGAGCGGCGCGAAATGAAGCGAACGCGATCAGTTGGCTTGATATTTTCGCGCGAAGTGGACGCGTCGGCCATATTTTTTTTACGGCGGCGCACAGTGTACCGCGTAGAACATGCTAGGTGGACAATATTATTTTATGATATTTAACGATGCTTTTATATATAAGTAGTCATATTGAGGCATTATTAATAGTTTTTGGTATGATTTTGTAATAAAAAACAAACAAAATATATCTAAACAGAAAATTTTATTTAAAATAATAAACAAACAACAAAATTGCATTAAATAAATAAATACCTACAATTCAAATTAACTTAACCTAAACCTAATCATCAGAATCATCATCAAAATCTTCTGGTGAATCGTCATCATTTTGCGGCAATGTGCGACAATATGATGACGTTTCGGGTCTTGATGCTACTATGGTCGGGCTTACAATTAAGTTTAATACCTCTGCACATATTTTTTCCGGCTTTTTTTGGGGAATCTCACGAAGGCTATTAATCAAAGGGTCAGATGTTATTATTAACATGGACAGCAAGTCTCTATTCGTGGCAACACGTGAGCACTTGCGGGTGTTGTACTCCCTAAATCTGCGGCAATCTTTGTTACGTGCTTCTTGAGCCTCTTCGGAAAGCTGCCCAATTGGAAGCAATGCCGCTTTGATGACCTCAGTACTGTGTACTAATATTTTATGTACAGTAGCAGGCATATAGTACCACGAATAGAGACTAAGGTAATGTCTTCTAGTTTCAAGACAAAATTTATTAAATTCAACTAAGTTTATTTCGAACCCAGAAGACAATGTCCTCAAAATAACATCAAATTGTTTGATAATAGTAACATCCAACCCTGTGATTTGAGCGCTCATCTCAGCATTCTTAAAAAAGCGACGGGCTGTGTTTCCATCATTGGAAGAACCAAATCCTGGCTTTGGTTTATCTACAATGAGTCCCATTTCGTTCTTGAATTTCAACTTGATTTCTTCGGAACGAACCTTGATATCAGCTTTATCTTCGTCGCTTCTAGCCTGCCATTTCTTAATATTCAACTTATAGCTGATATGTAAAAGGCATTCAAAGCAACGAATCCAAGCATGAAGTGTAGATAAACCAAAGCCAAAATGTTCCTGATTGCTGTTAAACTTCGCGGGGTCATCGTTCATCGTCTTGGGGGTGGCACCACAGATGATACACTTTTGAGATGAACGAGTTTCCGTTAAGGCGTTACATACCTTTCCGTCTGTCATTGTCAGAAGAAGTTCGTGTTTCACAGAGATTTGAGAATCACCAAAGTTGATAAGTGTTGGAAGAAGAGCATTAATTTCTTCCAACAATCTATTTGTCTCCGCTAACGTGAAGTCGTTCGTTTCCTTAGCAAATATAAATTTGATTGGGCGACAATACATAGTTGATGAAGACCGAGGATTTTGCCAAATAATTTTGGACCCATCATATAACTTAAGGGGAACGAAAGAAAATACGAAAAGAAATTCGTCCGTATCTTCAGTGTTCTCAAATTTCTGTTTGTATGTGCTGTGCCCAGAACTTCCATCACATCCCCATTTACTAACAAGTGTAAACGTTGAACTTGTTGGGAGGACACTGCTGATAACTTGATTCTGTGCTAATACTAGACGTTCCGCTGTTTTATTTAATAAGGCTTGCAAATTTATTTCAGCAAGAGTTTCTGTTATAGCAATGTGCTCCTCTGCAGGGTAACAGGCCTGTTTTGATTTTACTACACTAAAATATGACGGAAACACATTATGTCCTGCCATTATGGACCACTTCCTAGTTTGTTTGTAAGCATGTGTTGTTGACTTAGAATCTATATAGTATGCTAAGGCTTCGTCACTACTTAACTGCCTAGGATCACAACTGGTATTTTTTGACTTAATAATATTATCTGGGCTCTCACTAATGTCTCTAATCACATGGGCAACTTTTCTTTGCCCTGCTGAACGCATAGCAATTTCGGCAGCAGTCACTAATTCACTGGCACTTCGAGATTCTACGAGATCCACGACTCGACGTTTCTTCGTCTTAAACGACGTTTCCTCAAAATCTTTGCGAGGTCTTCCTGCAGATGTCACAGCCTCACTCGATGTCGAAGGTTGTGGGGCTAAAGAACTCACAGTAAACTGTATGTCTCCTTCATCCAGCCATGTCTTATTTGTTATTAAAAAACGCTCCTTCGATTTTCCCGAAGCCAACCATTTGGCTCCAATCTTAGTAGAAAAGTTAGATATTTTCAGCTTTATTTCTCTTTGGCTGCTTTCAGTAATGTCACCAAAGTGAAATTTTGAAGAAAGATAGTCATAAATACGCGACCGTTTATCATTCTTTGCGTGTTTCAACCACTCTTCAAAAAAGGCTACCCTTGAAATAGAGTAAATGTGTTCTGAAAAAAAAAGAAAAAAATATGTTGTACTGAAGTGTGCTGAACAATATGTGTAATTTTACAAACTACACAGTTATACCTACAATATATCTAAAAACTAGCCCGAATAGAGGCGAATCAATGTATTTCCTGAACGTTCTAAGTTTTCTTTATGAAAAAAATTACGCTAAAATTTATGCATCAAGTTAAAAAAATGCTAAAAATTCATTTAAATAGATTCTGATAAAAATAATATATTAAGTAATAGTACATACCCTCAGTATTAATATCCATCACAAAAAACTTTCACAATATCACTATAAACCACTATGAGATGTGCACAAATGTGTCGCTAAATTGCAACTGATTGCCGGAACGCTTGCATTAAACTCATTACCTGACTTCTGGACTCTATGACTCATCAGTTAAGTATTTGAAAAACAACTTTTTCTCGGAATTTGGAGTTTGGGGGTGTTGATTGTGTTATGCAATTAAGATTTCCTGGAAATGAAAACTTGAATTTTGTCCACCTAGCATGTTCTAGGCGAAATACCGTGCGGCGGAGGGCGCGGAGGGGACGGTTCGCGCGCACGTAGGACAGAGTAGCCGCATCGCTTCGCATGGTATTAAATTCGCATCGGATCGTTTCGCAATCGCGTTCGCGTTGAGTCGTCCACGTAGGACATGGCGTTAGTTTGTGAACAACAGAATCGGGGCCATATCTCGAATCTTTTATTAAAAAATTTCAAAACACAACGTGTAACAGAATTGACCCATCTGCATCTGTTTAGCACCAATTTATATAATTAATTACGTTAGACAATAAACTTTAATACTGAGTGAGTGTATGATAATGATGTCTAAATCATTTGCATTAAATCTCCATTAATGACAGCATATTCAATACAAAACTATTTGTTTAATTTCTAAATCTCAAATTAGATACATAAGAAATTGAAATTGAACTGTGAGGTAAAAGATTTACTTACTATTTTGTAAAATGAAAAACATAGACAATTCGATAAAAACTAAACGCTGTTTTTTTATCTAAAATGAGATACTTACCAACTGACACCTTCCTTTTCTATAGAATTTATCTCACTGTAATTTTAATATGCATAAATCTAAGAATAAATTAAACATTAGATAGATAGAATGCTCTTTATTATGCACCGTAAACAATTTTGAAGGGGTGACACAATGGTAAGAACGATCTTTTAAAGACAACCTTTGGATGGAAACACAGATGCACTCACTCGACCCACTACACCAACACTACTCATTCTAATTTGTTTTATTCAATTATAATTATAAGATTTTCGCTTTTGTGTTTTATTTGTAAGCTCCAAAAGCATAACTTATACATGATTATTGTGATACTCAAATAGAGAGTTAAAACTGTCTCTCCTAAATATAGATTACTCAGTAATCTAGCTAGGAGAGCAGCGATTCACCCAACAATTCGAAAGAAAATTAAATTATATTTTAAGTCAATAAGACTAAATTTTAAATGCATAAAGCAATGTTAGAGTCAACACAATTTTCATATTAATAATAGTTAGCTTAAAAATAATAAGTTTCGTTGTATTATGCTTTTAATTCAATACTCTAATCGGGGTCTTGTGTTAATTATGTTATATATTATAATTATAAGGTATTTACCCAACCTTGCGGGTATTTTAGGCGTGATGTTATGTCATGTTATGTTGAGGGAATGTCATTCTGTCCACAGTTTATATGTTGCTGGGTATGAAAGCATCATAATGACGGGTCAAAAGCAGGTCAGATGCAACTGCAGAGATCTGCTTACGTAACGACGAAACTAGACGCAAACTAAGAATTTCCTGCTTGCAAAATTTTAGATTTGTAAAGTATGGCAGTGTGTGTAGGTACGTATGTCGTAATGAATTTACTTAACAATACAAAACGTCCTTTTTTTATTGTACTTTTAGGGTTCCGAACGTTCTAATGAAAAAACAGAAACCTTGTAGGATCACTCGTGTGTCTATCTGTCTTTCCGTCTGTCACAGCCAATTTACTCTGAATCTACTGGACTGATTAAGTAGAAATTTGTTACATATATGATTTTTTTTGACCCAAAAACGGAAGTGTAATGTAAATAAATGAATTTTGAATATGAGGGGTTACTTTTGGAATACATTTTTTTTTGCATTAGGTACTAGAAAATTAAAAAAAAAAGTTATGCACACTGTACCGTGTGATATATTAAATGGAAGGACTTGATGTGAGGGTCTTGAATATATTTTTTGTATAGTTTTAAAATGAACTGTTTTGAAGTTATAATGAAAATATATGAAGATTTACCAATCAAGCCGTACATTTTTGCCAAGATGTATGGCTTGTAGAGTTAAGGGCTTGTCTCTTACATCTGATAACTTTTTAACACTGAAAGCGATATATAAGTCTTGGCAACCTACTTTACATTAAATGTTTTTGGTGAGTAACATATTCATTGTACGGAATCCGTTTCCACGCGAGTTCAACTCGCACTTGTCCGGTTTTTAAAGTACCTATTAAAAAGAGCCTAGAATATAGAAAAGCAATTTCCAAAGTTAGGATTTATTTTGTATCTTCTTCTTCGTTTCGCTGGCACGACTGAATTTTATATATTGTTGGCCCAAAACTTTGTCACTATGTATTAAATGCGATACCTTACGTCGGAAAGCATGTTAAGCCGTTTTGGCCCCGTATGTAACTCGTAGATCTTTGATAATAGTTACAGGTAGTCAGATATCCGAAAGTCTGACCACCAGTCTTATCAAGGTGTATCGTGTTGCCCGTTAACTGGGTTTTGGAGGTCAGATAGGCAGTCGCCCCATGTAAAATACTAGTATTCAGCTGCATTCGGTTAGACTGGTAGCTGACCAACATAGTTGAGAAAAAGCTAGGCAGATTGATTGATAATAAATGCGAAACTGTCTCTGACCATCTGTATATTTGTTTGTAACATTTTCACGGCTATACCGTTGAACCGATTTCGATAAAATCGGCATAAAAATATCAAACATGGCTTAGGCCATGAGTTGTTTTCGGAATCAAAATTTATTTATTCGTAAGAATGTGGTAGTAGTGCATAGTTTTGTGTGTTGTAATTTGTGTGGATTTTTTTGTTAAGTTTTTTTAGTAGGTTATATCAATATGACCTAGCTAAAAATGTTTTTTATATCATTATTATTATCATCATTTCATCCCGGAATCTTTAATTGCTCGGTATGATAGGCTTACCCTTTTCTGCCATGCTTCCCAGTTACATAGTTTTTTTCATGAACCTACCATAAAAATGTTCCAAAGGTACTTAAAATTTCCTTTGTTGAAAAAAGGTGAAACAAAAAGATGAGCACTTATCTTTTCCCTTTTCCATGTCGCTCTTTGTTAATTACCGCTAGGAATGTTAAGTATAGCCTGCAACTTAATCGTCCACTTTCCACCCGTCCGTTTATCAATCTTATAGTATTATAACGTACCTAATAAAACACTTGATTATCAACTTTATAATCTCTTTTCTCCGTGCGATGGAAAATAAGTGTATATATTGTCAAAGAATGACACGTTATGTACAAGCCTATAGTAAATAATATCTATCTTAATATACAGGGTATAATTAAATTAGTAAGCGAAACTCCACTGCGCCCCGCGGTTTCACCCGCGTAAGTTTTGATCCCGTAGGAATATCGGGATAAAAAGTATCCTATGTGTTATTCTAATGTATAAACTATATTACTCATTTATCATTTGTTCTGTGTCTGGGTGTAATTTATCTATAATATTTATGTATTTAGAAATATATAAGTATGTTTATCAGTTGTCTAGTACCCATAACACAAGCTCTGCTTAGCTTGGGACTAGATGGCGTTGTGTGATAGTTGTGGAATATTATTATTATTATTATTTATTATTATTACTGTAAAGTTTCATCAAAATCCGTTCAGTAGTTTTTGCGTGAAAGAGTAACAAACATCCATCCATCCATCCTCACAAACTTTCGCATTTATAATATTAGTAGGACGTATAAGGTTCAATCTTGATTGGGAAAATTTTACAGTTTCGGGTAGCTTGATGTACTGGCGTCTGTACATTTTGTAAGTTAAAGTCGCTTTTCGCATCTGTCTGTATGACTACCTTGTTCTTCTAAACAACGTTACAGATTTTGATGCGGTTTTCATCATCATTTAGAGAATTTATTCCAGCAGGTTTAGGTGTATAATGCATTAATGTTTAATTTAAATGAAAAAAAGAAATTTCGATGTTCTGACATATCGCCTCATCACCCACCGTGCGAAGTATGGCCAGGTAGCGGCCTCTAGATAGCCACAATATCACACTACGCATCACACTGACGTCACACAAAATCCTGCATCGCGCAACCAGAGTTTACCACAAAACTAGCAATATACAACGTTCCGACATTAATCGTAGTTGCTAACCAGACGCACCCATCTGCGCCCTAATTGCGTAACACATTATCAATCTCAATCTGAATCATTTTGAAGCATATTGCTAATCCATTGCTTCATATGTTCGAAAAATGTTTTTGCTCAACAAGTAAATAATGCAATGAATGTTGTTGAACTGTCGAAATAAAACCTATTGCTACTGATAGTGTGGGAGGATGAGTCAACTTTACATCCTGTTCCTCATACCTATACAATATTAGTTTTAGTATATGCGAAACACGTGTCTAGTATTTTTATGTAAAGAATCTATGTACAAAATTTCAAAACTATATCTTGAAAAATGACAAAGTTATATGCCTGATATGTTACCTACTGTCCGTACAAAAACATGCTCACCACGCGCCACCTCGCCCGCGCCGCCTGCGCATCCAGCGTCATTTTGCGTTCAGTGATAATAATTTGGCAGTAGGTACCTAACCGCACGGCGCGGCGATTGTCTGGTGATAACATTTTCCATCACATTTGCAGGCTTTGGACTGTAATACTTAGTGTCGCTCCGTGTCTAACTTGTAGTAACCTTTTTAAATATTTTTGGGACAAAATATAACATGGTGTAAAAATTATTGGAATCGATTCAGTTACTTCTGAACAAACTATATCATGTTTCGCATAGACTAAAATAATTTTGTATACTATCAACTTCCTACCATATTAGTAATACCCATTATATAACAGTCTTGTGGTGTCTTTATGTTGTAAATTATATCGCCATTCAAAGCAGTATTGTTAAGTTTACCACAACAAATAGGTGTTTATGTTAAAGATTAATAACGTGTTCTTAACGTTAAGGTGAATGCGAAGTGGTAGACCGCGAAATTCAAATTTTCTTACGTTTTTTGCAATTTGCAGGTCAGTGTCAGGTTGCATCTTGATCAAAATTTGATTCACGACTATAACAGGTACGTATTTTCAGAATTATAATAATTAGAAATATTCATACATCTTAATAAGTGAGATTTGTACCATAAACACTTTTCCCTAGGAGATTTCTTCTTGTGGTACAAATCTAACTTAGGAAGATGTATTAATGATTCTAATGACTATAATTCTGTGAATAAGTATCTGTTATAGTCGCGAATCAAATTTTGATCAAGATACAACCTGACACTGACCTGCAAATTGCAAAAAACGTAAGAAAATTTGAATTTCGCGGTAATGACTGCGCAATCACCTTAAATGATTGTGTTTGTAACATTATGGAGCCTTTTTATTGAAGAACTACATAGCTTCTGCCTGCGACTACGTCTGCGTGGACTTGTTTTAACATATATTGGGGATACAGGGATATAAAGTGGAAGTAGGGAATTAATGTCAGAAGTGGTACAGAAATTACGAAGTCGACTAAACACTCATAGTTTTCCAGAACAATCTCGATCTCGTGTACAAACTTAGCGCGTTGAAGTTTCTCTTCGTGGAATGCCTAAAGTCAACGACCTAAGTATTTTACTCTTGAACATTGATTGTAAAAGCGATTAGCACTTAGGAAAGCCTTTAAAAATTGTTGTTTCCACCGAAATCGGATTTTGTTTAAATTGAAATAATTTCTAGGAAGACTGAATTAAATGGTTTTGAATGGAATAAACCAAGGTATTAAAAGGTAAATTTTGTCCCTAATTTGAAAATAGAAGTGTTTTCTGGGACTTGAAAAACTAGTTTTTGCCAGCGCCTTCGCTTGCGTGAATGTCGGAAATTATCCCACGGGAACATACTACCGGGATAAGAAGTATCTTAAGTCCCGTGTGTGTGTGTATCTGTGTGCCAAATTTAGTCAAAATCCGTTCAGCCGTTTTTGCGTGATTGACTAACAAAGACCAAAATGTATAATATTAGTAGGATATAAGGATGGCTTTGGAGAATTACATATCAGCTATGAAACAAAAGAAAAGCCATTTTTATGATTTTCTAAAAACAAAATAATCATTTAATCTTATTTATATAAAACAAAGTCAGTTACACCATTTATAACTCAAGAAAGGCTGGACCGATTTTCATGATCTTTTATTTGTTGGATTTGTCCTTACATCGAATAGCAGAATAATTATTAAAACATGGGAAAAAGTAACAAAAAAAAATCTGAGGCGGTACGAACTTCGCCGGCTCAGCTAGTATAATAATAAAAAAAAAAGTTTATAATCTCCACCACATAATGAAAAGTTAGTACAATACATAATTGTGTAGGTACATGTCACGGTTATTAGCCAAAGTGCGGCTACACCTAGTTTCAGCCAGGTACAACTAGGTGTAGCCGGCCACATGCGGTTCGTGTGTACTTCAGGTGACATCGGTTGCATGGTTGCGGTCGGTCGATAGGCGACGTAGGATGCAAGAGAGAGCGAAGGGCACCCTAAAGTTAGGTTTGGTTAGGTTACTTTAAACCCTTTACACAGAAATAGGAGCCCTGCTGATCGGGGCTCCGTCGATGTAGGATGCACCTATTTGTACCCGGCTAAAACTAGGTGTAGCCGCGCTTCGGCTATTAGCCATAACATATACAAAAAATCATTGATGTTGTGGAGACTGGAGCCTGTGCTACGAATACCTGTGTTACAGGTCTCCAGGTCTCCAAACTACACGGACAAATCACACTGATACAAACGTCTACTAACAGATGATAATGATAATGGGATGAAAGGTAAAAAACGAAAATAATATAAAACTACAAAGCAAATAATTAATTAATTCGACACCACAGTAGGTTGTGTAGGTGTGGGTGTGTGAGTGTGGGTGCGTAGTCAGTGTGTGTGATATTCAAAACTTGTCTTAATATAGTATACCTATTTAGGACATATCCAGCTGTTTAATAAGGGTAGGTAAGGTTATTTTATTAACTTTGACGTGGCTTTAATTAAAGCTAAGTAATTTAAATCCTTTCATGTACCTGTTCGTATTGGTACCGATTGAAATAATATTTATATAATACTAGCTGACCCCGAAAACGTCGTTTTGCAAAAAAAAAATAGATAGTAGCTGATTCTCAAATCTACCCTATATGCACACAAAATTTCATACAAATCGGTCCAACCGTTTCGGAGGAGTATGGTAACTAACGCTGTGACACGAGAATTTTATTTATTAGATGTAAGCTAACACGTAAAATAATAATGAAAATATGAACATTTAAATATTTTCTGGCCAAAGAATGCCATACAACGTGGCAATGTTGCCAGTCTTTAAGGCACTTTTCTTGTTGACAGCGATGCGGATGAATTGTATTTATGACTTATAATTCTCCTCCTTTTTATATACATTTACATATTATTAAAGGGCAAGTGGCAGCGTAACCCGCGAAATTTAAATTTTCTTACGTTTTTTGCAATTTGCAGGTCCGTGTCAGGTTATATATAATATGTTGAGCAAAATACAGTTTGCGACCATAAGAAGTATGTATTTACAGAATTATAATAATTAAAATCATCAATACAAGCCTCTAAGCTTATATATAACCCTAGATATTGATTGATGTTCATGAAATATTAACATGTTAAGCAATAAAATCATTCAATTAGGACCCAATTACTTCAATATACTTCCTTTAACTTTCTGACTGACCGACTCCTTCACAGTTCAAATGTGCTTAAACCGATTTAATTGAAGTGAATGCTTTGAGTTTTCTTAATAATTATACAACGTGTAACATTAAATGCGCAAAACCTGAAAATAGTTTGTTCATAATTGACTACTGAATCGATTTCAGTAATTTTTAATATAGGTTTTTTTTTTCAAAAATGATGTATTTTGCCATACTATCCGCCGATTGAGCCAAAGAAAATTAAGACTTATTTTAAGGCAATAAGACTCAATTTTGAATGCATAAACTAATGCTAGGATCAACACGATTTCCTTAATAAAAATAGCGTTTAAAAAAAAAGTTTTGGTCATTGTATTATGCTCTTAACTCAATGTTCTAATTGGGGTGTATGAGGTTTTGCGCATTTAACGTTACACATTGTATAACGTTATTTGATTACCTACTCACTAATTACCCAATTATTGCTCTGTCTAAATGAAGTTTTTCTAACCAGCGGGTATCATGTTACACAGTCACTGGGTTGTGGAGGTCAGATAGGCATTCGCTCCATGTCATCTTCAATCCACGTACAGCAGTCCACTGCTGGTCATGCCTCTACGATTGTATGCCATTCTGCTCAATTCTCGGCAACTTATTCTGTGAGCTATGTCGACAACTTAGGTTTTCTGCTGGGCAGCGGGATTGTCCGAAAGGTGTACCGCTGCCCCGGAACATAAAGGGCCAAGGAAGGAACACGGGTGGGTTTTAGTCAGTAAGAGTCTGACACTCCCTTCTGCTCCACCTTGAGCGAGAGGGGTCATTTGATGATTTCCCATCCACAAAAAAAAAGGTTTTCTGCCGGATCACCTTATTCCGGATTCTAAACGTATTCAGCTGGATCCTGTTAGACTGGAAGCCGACCCCAACATAGCTGATAAAAGGCTTATGAGATTGATTTTTGAATTGAAGATATTGAAGTACATCCTACTTTCCAAATTCTCATCCAAGATTAGTTTCTAAGAAATCAACGTTGATAATTTGCTTCATTAGTAAATGACGGAGTTGATTTTCTATTAATTAAGATTCTAGTACGAATACAGCTCTGTGAATATAGGAAACTGCGGGGTGATTGCGTAACAGGCTAATAGTAGCAATGGCTTTGGTTTTGACAAATCAACAACATTCATTGCGTTATTTACGTTGTTGAGCTGAAAAAAATTCGAACATATGAAGCAATGGATTAGCAATATCCTTCAAATGATTCAGATTGCGATTTAAAGTGTGGTTCTAGGTGCAGTTATCCTTTTCCTTTCCTAAGGTTTAGGTTTAGGTGATCTTTGGACAACGGGTCATTAATGAGGCAATTAGTTATATTATTTTTGTCATCTCATCGTTATAATATTAACATATTTAAAAAACTAAATTAAGTCTGTGTTTCCTATTCGACTACTCTGAGAGGAAACACCGAAACAAAGTCAGAGGTCTCATTCTCTTTTATGGGGACTACATGACCTAAAGCGCGGTCACTGTCGGACTGCATAGAAAAGATAGAGAAGCGCGATGACACAACGCTGGTAATTTATTGCAAAATATAAAGCGATTATCTGTTTACAAAAAATCTATTGTTTGGACTAAAAAAATAAAACACTAGTGCTTTAGTATGTTGCTTGTAGAATAATCTGACAAAAAATCAGAATGATTGTGTATATATTAGTATGGTTTTTATTGTGAAAATAAAATTTTTAGAGGTATCTACATGATTTTTTCCTATCGTATCAAATTAGTTGTATTATGTTTCCAACACACTATATAACTAGCATATATCCTGAAGAATATCACATATTTTTTCTAATTTTGTTTATTGTAGTCGATCATATACTTTTAGGCATTATAAAACTTGCGTTTAGGTCCTGTAGTCCCCATAACGTTATCTTGGTCGGATCGTTTGAGGACCGTATGGGTAAGTTTAAAAGGACTTTCAGTTTTTCCGAATTTGAAAATTCTCCGAAAAAAAAAAACAAGTTTTCTTTCCATAAAAACCTAATATGAAATGTTTAAATTCTGGGGAACCTGAACGTCGTTTTTTCTATGGGATTTTTGTATGAGGTCTTCCGAGTCAGCTTCTTATAGATATTAAAGATTTTGACGTTCAAAAGTGTTGATTCTCAGCATATACTTATTTGACTAAATAAATATTGATTTTGACGAACATCAACCTCTAGCAATTTTTTTAAGTAGGTACACGACAAATCTGAAAGCTGGCAGATAGTGCAAATTGAATTTGAAAAGGTTAGTTTACTGACATTTAGAACTAAACTGTTGTTAATTCTATAAGTGTGAAATTATTGCGCTTGAGCAGCAATTTATTAGGTATTGTTACCTGTGATTAAAATCTTATTAAGATCCTACTAATATAAATGTGAAAGTTTGTGAAGATGTTTGGATGTTTGTTACTCAATCACGCGTAAACCGTTGAACGGATTTGTATGAAATTTGGCACACAGATAGTTTATAACCAGGATTAACACATAGGATACTTTTTATCTCGATATTCTTGCGGGTTCAAAACTAACGCGGGTGAAACCGTGGGGCGCTGCTAGTCTTTACATAAGTGAAAATGTAAGCAGTTCTGTTTTGGCTTTTCGCCCTTTTTGGTATTTTTGTGCTTATCAGTATGGAAGAAGATGTGATGACCGTATGACTGTCGAGTAGTTATAGCATTTGTCTTTAACTAAATGTTATTGACCTTGCCCGTTTTATGTTAAAGTACCTGACTCGACAGACGTTGTCGTGCCCGATTTTTAATCTTTCTAATATATAAAATTCTCGTATCACAGTCTTAGTTACCATACTCCTCCGAAACGGCTGACCGATTTGTATGAAATTTTGTGTGCATATCGGGTAGGTCTAAGAATCGGCTACTATCTATTTTTTTTTTGCAAAACGACGTTTGCGGGGTCAGCTAGTAATTCATATAATAAATCCCATAGATAAAAGGACATTCAGTTTCATCAAAAATAAAACACCAGAAAACTTTTCTGTTCGTAATAGTTACGAACATTTTTAAAATAATAATTGTCAAATCGGTCTACAAGTGATGCGCTTAGCAGCGAACAGAATTTCATTTTTATTTATATAGATAGAGGATAGATAAATAATTCAGAATCTTCTTCTCTACCATTTCTGTAATCTTTAGCAGGATATTTGTTTAACACACAATGGCAATACCATTCATTTTGACAGTTGATATTCTCATTCACATTATTGAGCAGACGAATTTTACAAACATAAAGCAATGTATTAGGAATTTCCTTCATAATTTCTCCTCAATAACTGCTGTTAACTGCTGCTGAGCTTCGGGGAAGGTCATAATCAAAACGTTATAATTACAATCGAGGAGCCATACCATCCTATGCAATAATTTCCCTTACCCGTCATTTTTAAATTGATTAGGGTTGCCTCTTCATTAATAGTGTGTGTCAAAAACCTTTTCAAACTTTAATGATGCGTTCAGTTTTTATGAAGCAATGTCCAATTTTATTTTACCATCTCGTTTTGTCGTACTCTAAGGTCAAATGCAACAAAACATTATCATTTCGAAGCATTACATTTGATGCGCAATTTCACAATAAGTGTTGATCTTTTACTTCAAATGACCTACAAAAATCTTCAGTGTGTTGACATTTTGGAAACGAGGTCAAACTTTCAGTGTGATTTTTACATTTCGGGTCCTCGAATGGTGGTTATGCCGGCGACTTATGCCTGAGTGTATCGATTTTTAATTCAATACCAATATTGGTAAATGGAAGTCAAGGGTAGAATGATTATTGTTGTAATTGAGTGAAAGAATGTCATGTCATATAATGATATTTTGAAGACTGAAGGACAAAGGCAAGACAAACTCATAGAGAGCGGCCAAGCAATGCGTGTTGGGGAATCATTATCAGCCTAGCAGCAATCCACTGCTGGTTAGCGGCTTCTCCAATTGCCCGCCATTCAGCTCGATTATCGGCAACTTTCACCCAGCTGCTACCAGCCACTCTGCGAAAATCGTAGCTCTACCCAGCCCAAAGGCGTCCTACCTTACGTTTGCCGATTCACGGTCTTCACCCAAGAACACGTCTACCTCAACGGTCATCGGTTCTACGGCTAATATGACAGTTTGCTTATTCTGTGAGCTATGTCGACAGCTTTGGTTTTCTGCCGGATCACCTCGTTCCGGATTCTATCCCTCAAAGAGCTCACTGAGCGACCTTGAATTTTTGGATCAGTCGTACGGTAAGTGCTCACGTTGACTCCGTTAGTCATAATTGGCGAATGGCGGGTTCCAATACCTCTTGACATTCTGCACCGTGAATAGGAAGGGCTATAGATGCTCCCAAATTCTCAAACGACACTTAACATCCTATACTGACAACACCTCAGGCCCAAAGTCCCCAAAGGCCCTAAAGGCCTGCGGGCGGAGAGTAATGGGTAACTCTCCGTCCGATTAGGACCAGGCCCGTGCCGGACGGCGCGTACGTGTTCCACGCGCGCCTCAAAGAGATGTCAGCATTAAGGAAGGGGCCCGTAAGGGCCGAAGCCTGCCGGGGCAGCGGGATTGTCCGAAAGGGTTACCGCTACCCCGGAACATAAAGGGCTAAGGAAGGAACACGGGTGGGTTTTAGTTGGTAAGAGTCTGACGCTCCCTTCTGCTCCACCCCGAGCGGGAGGGGTCATTTTATGATTTCCCAACCTCAAAAAAAAAAGGTATATCGATTTAAGAAGTTCTTACATAAGACATTGAGCTAAGGCCACCCACTTCTCATGAAGTGGGTAATCTAAGCTGAAGATCGCTTCTTAGATTCTGTGTAACTAAGAACCGAATCAATAAACCTCCAGGCTACTACCAAAGCACGATCAACATGGAATAGGTACCCAAGGAAGTATGTTTACAATCAAATAAACTATTGATGGACCGATCGCGTCATCCCCGCAAAAGTTACGTAACTCTCAGTCAGCGGGGTTCAATAGAAATTAACGTCTAGTACTTACGAGTATTTTATCTGTTACTATTAAGACTTTATCTGGTACTAAGGCTATTAATAAAGCCGAGGCTAAAGGCGATTATGGCCGTATTGACAGGCTATTAGTCTATGGCATAGAGCGGTTAAATAGATAGAGAGGCGTTCTGTTTTCCACTACTTCACTATGCATCTACATAATATAAAGCAGTTGTTCACGTCAGTCTGTTTGAAAGTACATATCTCGAAAACTACTTTTATATAAAATAATAAAAATAACTTTTATAAAATAAAAGGAGATGTTTCAGAAATTTATGGAGCCTGGGCTAACACTATGTGCACTACATGTAAATATCGTTATATAATATACTAACCGTTTTTCAATGATAATTTTATATAATTCTACTTCCAAATTAACTTGGTCAAGGAGAGCAACACAACGTAAATATGGTGGATCAGCAATATGCGAAACAAATTCCCAGATTATCATTTTTATACGCCTGTACCCTTCTTCAAATTAATTTGTTTGTATTTATATGAAATTCCCGTATATTTTTCCTATTTATTTATCTCTGTAGTGTACATAACTACATAGTAGTAGCCCTTTTTTTTTTGAGGGTGGGAAATTATCAAATAACTTCTCCCGCTCTAGGCGGATCGGGAGGGCGTGTCAAATTTTTACTGACTAAAACCCACCGTGTTCCTTCAGTTGCCTGTGCTAAGGGCCACGGTATCTCTCTCGAACAACCCGCGACTCTGGCAGGCATTGGCCCCAGCGGACCCCGTTAGTTGCTGCTGACATCTCTTTGAGGCGCACGTGGAACACAACGCGCCGTCGACCCGGGCCTGGTCCTTACCGGACGGCGAGCTGCACATACTGGTAGCCCTAAATCGAACATGTTCGAAAAATTTGTCTGCTCAGCAACGTAAATAACGCAATGCATGTTGTTGAACTGTCAAAAAGGAATGCCATTTCTACTGTTAGTGTGTTACGCAATTACCCCGCAGAATGTGTTGTCTTGCTTCTAAAACCTATTGGCACAAGTAACAGAAAACTTAGGTAGCTCATTATGCGCTCCCCTAGGAAATCAGGATGGCTTAAAGTTAAGATTCGCGAGCACTTTCGCAAGAAGCTGGCAGTATCATCACAACGCTAATATTTTCTCATTGTTTATTTCTTTTTAGTATATTCATTTATTTATGTATATTTATTTGTGCTTATATTTATATGTAATTAGGTATATATTATATTTATAGTTTAAATAGGTTTCTGCGTATCTTTATATTTAAAATATTTATTCCTCAATTTTCATGATTGCACCTACCACTGTTTGTCTCTGCATCACCCAAAGGTTGATTGGTAGAAAATGCCTATGGCATTAAGTCCGCCTCTGCACATTTATGTGCTTGAAGTATTAAATAAATATTCTTTGTGATCTAAATAACATAACACACATACATCACGCTTATTTTTCACGAGGGGTTACACAGAGGTGTATCTGTATAGAGTACAGACGCACATCAAGCTACACGAAACTGTAAAATTTTCTCAATAAACTTTGAACCTTATGCTTTAGCGATAAAGTTGAAAATCAATTAAAGAAATTTGACAGATTGATGTGCTGTGCTGTGCGTCTGTACATTTCGCAAATTATAGTTTAAGTCTTATGTAACAAGGGGCGAGCCTATTGCCATCAAACGCATAAATCTAGACTTTGTGACCTCTATTCATTTTATTGACTCTGTGGTTGTAATTATTAACGAGGTACAAACTACAAACTTCCAGTATCACCTGTGGCTTGCATTGCAGTTGAGTTAGAACACGCAGGTCGGTTGATAAGCCATTTACTAAGAGTCTTCTACTAACATGAAAGCTATCTAGGGTCAAATTAAATTAGCTAGCGAAACTACTGATGGGTATCGGTATCTAAACACTATAAAATGAAAACAAAAAAGATTTGATTTTTTGGGGTTCAACGACCTAGATGCAAAATTTCTATATTTATTTCTGTAATTTATATGGTGTACATAATAAAGAGCAGGTATTATATTTTATTCTATTCTAGATGTTTTGTTACTTGAAGTATGATTCGCGAAACTCTGTTTTCTTTAGTTTTTTGGTGTTGAGATATATGGATGCCCATCACGTCTGTGAAGTTTACACAATAAAAAGCTGTATTTAAATTATATTTCAAGTGACTGCACTAACAGCAGTCGGTGACCCCACGAAAAAATTGTCAATTTTGTTTCTTTTTGTTTTATCGATTCCCATTAAGTCCGCGATGTTTCGCTAGCTAATTTAGTTTGAACCTGTGTATTAAAGCTATGAGAATGTAGGCCTATATTTTTGTAGGTTTATACATCAACAGTAAACTAAATATCGGTCCGATTACAACTGTGTTTTATTCAAGTCCATGACTCTTTACAGACACTGGCTCGGGGCTAAGTAATAAAAGCTGCACGAAGGTTAAGCTACGCTTGCCGCGGTCGGTTCGTGGATGGGTGAGCATCCATTATCTATCGAGACCCCTCCGTGGGTCGGAATGGTTCCGGTTCTTATTCGTAGATCTTTGACAGTCGTTACGGGTAGTCAGAAGCTCATAAGTCTTTTATAAAATGGGTATTGTGTTACCCAGTAACTGGGTGGTGGAGGTCAGATAGCAGTCGTTTCTTGTAAAATACTGGTATTCAGCTGCATCCGGTTAGACTGGAAGCTGACCCCAATATACTTGGGAAAAGGCTAGGCAGATTCTGACTCTTTATAGATATTTATTATTTAGCGATCTATTTTTACCTACTCCAGGAAGTTTTCTGTTACAGCCCTAACGTACAATTTTAAGCATTAATATCATGTATTTTACTTCAAAAGCAAGATGAATAATGGTTAAAGAGGAGACAACAATAACGAATCAAAAACCAATAAACCTGTTTGGATGTGACAGACATTTCATTCCTTCTTCTGAAACCGAAGAAATCCTATTCCCTTTGACCTTTTGACAGATTTTCGATCCATTAAATTGACGTGTCTCACTCCTTTGCCATCGGAGATCGTCATTTGTCTAATGACCTGCCAAAAATAGAACGACCTTTCAAACGACCAGATTTTCTACTGTCCAGTAATTAATAAATGTAAAATCGAATAACAAAAGGTTCAATCAACGTACTTGAACCTATCATAACGTAATTATTAGTAGCTAAGCCAATAAGACTTTTATAAAAATAAATATTCTTAAATTAAGTAACATTGACCTTGGAATTGTTGGAATAATAAACACTGTGACCTTGACTTGTAGGTAACATAATTAACAAATAGTTACAAAACAACCTTGGAAGAGCGTTTATTTAAATCAGATTCTTGTGTTCGACTTTTAAATAGAGGCTGTTTGGAGCATCGTTTGTTGTGTTGCGTTATAAGACAGAGGTTACACGCTCATTCTGGCCTCAGTTCAGTCCATGATTGATGCCAGAATGACGGGAACTTATTGTATACGCATAAAATTTTTTGTCAGTCTGGTCAGACTGATGGCTGACTGAACGTGTGTTTATTAGCTATCAGTCTGATGTCAGTCACTACCTAGGGTCGGCGCAGACCGAACTGCAAAATGCTCGCACATGGTCGACCAAAATTTTTACTGTATGTAGAATGCATACTCGAACACGCAGTCGGCTTGCTCGAGCATGGTCGAGCATCAAATTTGGGCGTGTATTCAATTTTACGAAGTATGATATGAAGTATGATGAATAATCATAAGATATTTTTTTCAATAATCTCAGTAAATGCTCTGCTCTGCTCTGCTCTTGGTGCGTGGTGTGCGCTGACCCTTAGACAGCGCATGAAATGTCGCCGCCTGCGCCGACTCCCTCGCCGCCCCCGAACGTGCCCCTCTCAACCATTAGCCTCGGAGAATTAATTTATTCTCACATTAGAAACGTTATCTAATATTTGGAATAAAACGAATCCTTAATCGAGGCGTTGCAAAAAGTTTTAGTAATTTTGACAAAAACTAAAACACCAGGCTAATTTAGAAGACGTGAAAAAGAAAATAAATACGTTAAGATCCAACTATCGCTGTGAATTAATTAGCATAATCATCTTCTTCTCCTGTATCTTATCTCATTCAGTAAATTTAAGTTTGTGTCGAATGCTCTTTTCATAAGCCATTTTTTGCACCACCGCTTTCTTTTTCTACGATTTCTCGTAGACAGGGCTAATATTATAGCAACACAAGCTTTTTTCTTGTTAAAATACATACCCAATGCTACAGTTTTCGGTTGGAATGATCGTCAGTCTGATTTGCCGTCTAATACAGTCCATCATTCAGCCGTCTATAAGTGATCAAGGTCACAGACTGAACTGATGCCAAACTGAACGTGTAACCTCCTTCTCCGAGTTCTTTTAACATATGGAATCCCTCTGTAGCATACATACCATAATGTCTGTCAAAGAAAGTCTGACAAGCAATCTTACGAAAGGGTATCATAATTACCCAGTAACTGGGTTGTGGACGTCAGATAGACAGTCGCTCCATGTAAAATAATGGTATTCAGCTGCACCCGGTTAGACTGGAAGCCGACCGCAACATATTTGGGAAAAGGCTAGGCAGATGATGATGAGATTTTCTACCTTCCACCTTTTGGCAGTATCAAATTATTTATTGCGATGGCGCTAGAAATGGCTAATACTTGACCCCAAGTAGAGCCATTTCCAATAAAACTAGTAAGTAGTATGTACGTACCTACATTCAATAATTGAGATAAGTAACCATGTAGGGTCGTCGGATATATAGTTGATGTTTAGTACGAAACCGATAGAGGTTTTCGATTGAAATTTAATTTGATAAATTAACCGTTTGTTTCCTATTAATTAAATTAAATTTTACCCGAAAACATCCATTGGTTTGTTACTAAACTTCAACTATATCCGAGGACCCATTACCCTAATTGCGTAACACGCTATCAATCTCAGTCTGAATCATTTTGAAAGATATTGCTAATCCATTGCTTTGTATGTTCGAAAAATGTATTTGCTCAACAACGTAATTAATGCAATGAATGTTATTGAACTGTCAAGCCATTGCTACTGTGTGTTAAGCAATTACAACGCGGGTTATTAATCACCTTTGGTGAGTTACGTTACATAATTACTTGACCCCAGAGGGCCAACTCCCGTAATTTTAAGAAAATTCGCATAATCGCATTACAATCCGGCAATGACAACCTGTCAAAAAAAAATCGTGTGCGGTCGGGGGACCCCCGTCAGGAACGAAGCACTACGCGATACTACTACAGTGTGTCAGGTATTACACAATGGACATACTTTAAGGGAGTGTAGTACCCATGAAAATGAACAACTCTAAGTCATGTAATACACTCCTTTTACTAAGAGACCAACTCTGAAATCGAGAAAAAAAAAACAGCTATTCACTACATTTTGTTCAGTTGTGCGAACATAAATGTATAGAGCGCCTGTTTTTTTTCTTGATTTCAGAGTTGGTCTCTTAATAAAAGTTGTTCATTTTCATAAGTACTACACTTCCTTAAAGTATGTCCATCGTGTAACTTGACACACTGTATAATAGAAAGAGACAGAGAGAGTCGTGAACGGGGCATAACGCTTTTTCCTTATGTGAACATTTCTACCACTCAACTCCTACCGCTAGCCGCGGAAGCTTTGTTCCAAAAACCTCTAATTTCCCAACATTTTTGTCAAGTTTCTGTTATTGATTGTTGCTGAGATGAGATTTCGACTTGAATTTTATCGTTTTTTAAGTACCTACAACAGAATGGGCCTTCTGTCTACCCCAATGCCTAGCTTCTTATGACATTCACTGAAGATATCGCATAGTGTCACAGCATTATGCTGAGCGATGGCCGTTTTGCATGGGTGTGACGCATATTTTTCCCTAACGTTATTTTTTCTTTGCATCATGTTCACCGTAAATATTTTTTTTTTTCTGTCAAACTCAAACCATTTACAGGCACTTTTGAACTGTCAAGGAGTCGGCCAGTCAGAACTATGAAGATAGTTGCCCATCCCAAAGCGTTATAAGTACATTATTATTATTATTATTTATTTTAATATAAGATCACAGTAACTTATAAACTAAGCCCCACAAAACCGTAGCAATGGTTTGACTGTGGGGTCTGACATACATATGGAGAAGAACGGCCAAGAGACCTTTTTTCTATATATTAGACTTGAGAATCCTGCTGACCTCACATCGGAAAATCCGCGTGAACATATTACCCAACACGGCTATTTAGTATAATCTGCGCTTACTTCCACACTACAAGTTTTTGCGCTGGCCCCAGACCCTCGGATGACATAATGTGAAAGGTTATAACTTTTCCCGGTAGGTACCATCGGCTATGCGATAAATGGTCGACGTAACGAAGGGTTCCGGGTTCATAGCCTGACTGTTGCAAATTTATGGGGAACGGGAGATTGTGGTTCGTGTGAAATTAATGTAATTATTTTTAACTGTTTCTACTTTGTTGCTCGAAACAAATAGATTTGTTACGGTTGATTATTTATGAACGTAACTTATTCAACGTCACTTTATGGAATAATAGTATTGGGAATTTTAGCGTATAGATTCCAGAGTAAAATTATGAGGCAGGCAGACTGTCACAAATTTTCAACAACTGAATAACGTTTCTAAAACTGCCGACAAATTACTTTGCACTGCCGAAAACTTGCTTTGCAGTTTGGCAGGTGTTATGTTAAATTATAAATGTAACATTAAGGATTAAATAACTAAAAAAATTATAAAAAATCCTTATGACGTAAAAAAATTCAAAATTTAAAAATTTCTGGTTATGTAAAGTACCCAAAAAAAAAAAGGTTGCATATAAGTATTCTTAAAAACTAGGATGTAGGTATGTTAAAAAAATGTTTGATTTGGATTTGATAATATGAGTTATTCCGTTTATCCACTTCAAAAAATCCACCCTAAGGTGGATACGCGGAAACGCTTGTACTAGAATCCATCCTAGGCCTAGTTAGATAAACGGAATTTAAAGGCTTATAGGGTTTATTCTCGAACATGCGTGATTACATAGGTACATGATTTTACCTTAGCGTGGATTTACTGGGGTGGATAAACGGAATAACCGGCTAATACTGCACTACGTACGTAACTTATTCAACGTCGCGTCTGGTATTGGCTAGAGAGAGGAGTGTACAACACACAGATATAGATACACCTAGATAACACAAGAGCAACTACTTCGCGTGCCAAAAATCGCACCAACTTACGTCCAAAAATCGTAAGCCGCCACTTTCGCTCTCAGTCTTGTGTACTGCTGGCTGGTTGAGCGTGAGAGAGAAAGAGCGCTTGTGACATCATGGTAGGTAGTCAAAAAAATGGCACGCTTGGTTTTCATACAGATCGTGATACTTGCGTTATCTAGGTCTATATAGAGTGACTGGTAATTAGTGACCGATACCTAAACACGTGATTGTACTCATGATAACAAACAACTTTTACTATGGGACCAAACCTGAATTCGCGAAAAAAAAATCTGCTGTTAGTACCTACATTTTGACCAGTTAGGCGAACATAAATGACTGAACAGCAGTTTTTTTTTCACAATTTCAGGTTTGGTCCAATAGTAAAAGTTGTTTGTTATCATGAGTACAAGCACGTGTTTAAGTATCGGTCACTAATTATCAGTCACCGTATATATCTGGTACGGTCAGCATCAAAAGTCGATTAACACTTCTGTTTTTTTAATCTCAATTATCGAGCTAAATATTTGTTCGAAATTGCAGCAGAAATACAATATAATTTTGAACAAATATTTTGTTCAATAACTGAGATTAAAAAAACTGAACTGTTTATATTTTGCTCAATGACTGAGATTAAAAAAACTGAAGTGTTAATCGACTTTTGATGCTGACCGTACAACACATTAATAATATCTTTCTTTGTTGTTTAATACTGTCAGTTTAAGCGCCAAATGCAATTGCAATATTTTTGTTTTTTGCATTAATATTATTCTTCTATCCATGTGGGATTTGGTTTTTTAGCCAATGAAAAATGAGGTCTTTTTTTTAATTAAATTGGTTTATTTCTTATTACAACATAGATTTCACACCCAACGTCTTTACATCGTCGTTCCCCATCTTTTTTTTTCTAGTGTTCCATTCACTTCCAAAGCATTCACGTCATCTCAAGCATACATCACCTGTCTCACTCATTCTTATACTTCTGTCTCTTTCACACATCTCATGCATCCGTCGCGTTCCATTCCTACATCCATATCTCAATTTATTTGTCGTCGCCGCAACAACTCATTTTCTTCCATACTTCTCAATTATTCGTCATCTCGGTAGTCACCCCCTTTTTAACCAAATCATCATTCACACAGTTCACCCATCGTTTCTTTGGTCTTACCCTACTCGTATAGCCATCGACATTCCTACTCAAAAGTTTCCTCACGACAGTTTTCCTCATCCCACCATTTAATATGCCCATATCATGACAATCGATGTCCACACAGCTTTTCAGTTACCGGTACCACTTTCTGACTTCCTATATCTATATAAGGTGTTAAAAAATTAACCCGACATAAGAGATGCTTTAGTAGACCATCGAACTACTAGAACATCGAAAAAAAAAATCAGCTGTTTAATATAAAAGTTCAATACCTACTTGACGAAAATGTATTAAACAGCTGATTTTTTTTCGTGATTTCAATGTTGGTCCTATAGTGAAAGTTGTCTAATTCAATGGTCTAAAGCACCTCTTAAAGTTTTACGGGTTAATTTTTTAACACTTTGTACAAATAAAACAAAGTTGGGTTAGTTACCTACACCACTTATAACTCAGAAACGGGTGAACCGATTTTTATGATCTTTTATTTGTTGGATTTGTCTTCGCCCCGAATAGCAGAATAACTATTACAACAAGGGAAAAATCACGAAAAAAATTTAAGATAATTAATATTCTCATATATTCGTTCTTATTGATTCTGAGGCGGTACGTAGTTCGCCGGGTCAGCTAGTAGGTATTATATATAAAACTAGCTGACCTCGCAAACGTCGTTTTGCAAAACAAAAAATATATAGTAGCCGATTTTCAGACCTACCCGATATGCGCACTAAATTTCATACAAATCGGTCCAGCCGTTTCGGAGGAGCATGGTAACTAACACTGTGATACGAGAATTTTATATAATAGATTGCACAAAAAAAAAATAGATAGTAGCCGATTCTCAGACCTACCCGATATGCACACAAAATTTCATACAAATCGGTCCAGCCGTTTCGGAGGAGTATGGTAACTAACACTGTGACACGAGAATTTTATATATTAGATAATATCAAATCTTGTTTGCAATAAATATAACAAGCCGAGTTAAATTTCCCCAACATTTCGCAAAATAATTATAGAGAGCGTACCAAACTCCGGGCTGTTCCTGAAATATTCCTGATGGAAAACCGCAAAATATTGTTATAAATATTTGGCTTCGCAATGAAATTCTTTTGCTACCCAAATAACTTAGTAATAAAAATATTAACAAAATAATTTCTAAGTAAATAACCCGAAAACGATGACACTTCAGTTCACCTTTCACATTGCTCATGAACACGCAGCAGTGACATCGAAAATGACACGCGTTTTCTTGCATACTTTCGAATAAATAGCTTACGTATATGTATCTTGCAAAAGTACTTGATTATTACTAAAAATATCTCGCTAAATATTTACCGTAAAGTATGACAAGAATTGAAGTAAGTATTTTTCAAGTCTCAATATATTTTTTTAGCTAGTTAACGTGGATCAATTAAAAGCAATTGGCCCGTAATTAATCTGTATTTAAGATATGCTACCGACCTCGATCAAGAACGGTCTAGTAACTAGACTAGACGATGTAATAAATTTATAAGAAATGTATAAAAAACTTGCCGGAGATTACGTTTTTATGTAGAAGTAGAAATAATTGAATAGGTACCAATAATGTTACTTTATATTAATAGCTTCTGCCAGCGACTTCATCCGCGTGAAATTTCTTGATTATACAACATTATTTTTAGTATATGCGAAACCTGAATATAGTTTGTTCAGGATAAGTAACTGAATCGAATCCAATAATTTTTACAGCATGTTTTATTTTGTCCCAAAAAGGTTCCAAGTTGGACACCGAGCGACGCTACGTAATCATTATTGAGCGCAAGACGACGCTGAATGCGCGGGCGGCGCGGGCACAGTAAATATACAGTAAAACATCTTCATACAAACGTGCCGCTCTCGGTTTGAATGTGTGCGTGCGCGCCGCGCGCCATGTCGGCACGCGATTTCACGCACACGCTAGCATAATATATGGGGGAATAAGGTGGCGGCAGTGCGGCAATTTAGATCAAGTGCTGCTTGTTCGAAAATATTAACTAAAAGTAAAAGTGACAACCCTGGGTATCAACGCAAGAGTAGGCTAATAACTCGGCGGGCGGCCTTAGATAACCTACTGTATATTTACTGTGGCGCGGGTGAGCCGCGCCCCGCGCGGTGAGCATGTTTTTGTACGGACAACTAGGTAACTTAACAAGCTTATGACTGACTAGCTGCGCCCCGCGGTTTCACCCGCGTAAGTTTCGATCCCGTGGGAATATTGGGATAAAAAGTATCCTATATGTTAATCCTGATTATAAAGTATATTTGTGCCAAACTTCATACAAATCCGTTCAGTAGTTTTTGCGTGAAAGAGTAACAAACATACATCCATCCTCACAAACTTTCGCATTTATAATATTAATAGGATTAGTAGGAAGTAGGATAAGTTCGGTCAACCGGACTAACAACCGAACTACTGCTACTAGAGAAATTTTTCATGATACTGTTTTGAAATTTTGTACATAGATTCTTTACATAAAAATACTAGACACGTGTTTCAGATTTCGCATATACTGTTGAAAGAATAAGCTTGATAAAATAAAAGTATTGAATTTTATTTATTTGAACCGAACAGCTTTTGTAAATAGAAATAACAAGGAAGACAAGAATAGCGTAAAGAGTACAAACCATAACTTTTTATTCACCTAAATAGTATGAATATACAACATATACCAAAACTAATGTTGTATATTAAATATTATAATATACTGCAGCTTACCATCCCATCAGTCAAAGAATTTGCGGAATCGGATCAGCATATCAGTAGTTCCGAAGATTAACTACATCTTACATACACACTTACAAATTTTACTTCTTTATAATATTAGTAAAGACCTCAATTTGATTCTGAATCTTATGAAGTGATTCCAAAATGAATGCGTGAGTATCACGTATCACGTGAAAAAAATAATCTCACGAACGTTACAATAAAAAAGAAATTAGCCTCATAAAAAAATCAAGATCACTAAAACAAAAAAAAAAGATATCCGTGGGAATACTCAAGATTCATTATCACATATTACATAACATCGTCCATTAAAAGAATAAAAGTTAATGAAAATGCAACACTATTGTCCAGTGAACACCAAAAGCGGAACAAAAGGATGGCATTATGCCATAAGGTTAAACGAAGCAAGAACCAAGACTGCCGAGGGCGTACTCTATAAGCTCAATCATTATTTTGACATTTTTGACTGATCATTAATTTGCAATGTGGAAAAAAATGGCCAAGTGCAAATCGTACTTTCGTAATAGTGTTCAGTACCGTATTTCGTTATTTATTTGGTCAGGACGTCTAGAAAGGTGCTACTTAACGCAAAGGTGAAATATTCATAATAAATTCAGAACAGAACACGATGACGACAGATTTTTTTTAAGTACTGCACCCCGCAGTACGCATCACACTGACAATACGAATGTCTTTCATTTTGACAGTTCAACAACATTCATTGCGGTATTTACGTTGCTGAGCTGACATTGTTTTCTAACATATGGAGCAATGGATTAGTAATATCCTTCAAAATGATTCAGATTATTATTGATAGTGGATTACACAATTAGGGTTCAGGTAATTTGGTTGATATTTTCGACATTATTTATTTCGTTTCAATCGGCACCTCTGTTTTAAGGTTATGATTTTTATATTCAAACTCAATGATCCTTTCTTTGATAAAGGTTGAAGCATCAATTTTTCAGGGTCTTTTTCTATGCTTTTAATATTATAGAAGAATTTTTTGGAGAAAGTCTCCCGTGATCAACAGACAAATGAACCGAAACCGAAACTACCTATTTTATATATGTTCTTTTATGCTTCTTTTCCACGGACCCCTAAAAGTGAGTGAGTGAGTTATGTACCGCAGTCATTATTGAACAAAAGACGTTGTGTAGCTATTGTTTTGAATTACAACAGGTTATTGAGTTACTGAACATTTCACAGAGGCATTGGCCACTCGTGATTGTGAAACTTTTCATTAGTAAAAACACTAGTATGTAAAACTAAGTGTTTCTAATTACTTGCAAATGTAAATAGGCTTCACAAACGAACAATTAGCTAGGCTTTTGGGTTTTTTGTATACGTTTCGATTTGCTCCTATGTGACAAAACGGTAGTAACAACGCACATACAACATAATGTAATACATAGCATACAATTACATACTTTGTAAGTTCCTCATGCACTACAAAACATTTACGTACCTAAATACATAATAAATTACATACTAATAGTAAAGCTGAAGAATTTGTTTGTTTGAATGCGATAATCTCTAGAAGTATCAGTCGGATTTGATTTTTTTTTTTTGCATTTGATAGCCCAATTGTTAAGGAATGCTATAAGCTACTTAACATCACACTATTCATTGCGTGACTTTATTAAGAAATGCAGTCAGAAAGAACGCTAACCGAAAACGAAGTATTAGCGTGGGCAGGCGATGCGATGCGATGCGATGGGGTGGGTCAGGGGAACAAGAAATTTCACGTGGACGAAGTCTCGCGCAGAAGCTAGTTATAAAGTCTTACGATGCTAGAATGGATCTGAAATAAAGCTGTAATTTTTTAAAATATTAATGCCAGATTTCTAATTATATTAAAGAACTTCTCTTGCATACTAAAAGAGATCCATACTAATATTATAAACGCGAAAGTGTGTCTGTCTGTTACCTCTTCACGCTTAAACCGCTGGACCGATTTAGATGAAATTTTGATATAGAGATAGTTTAAGTCCCGGGTAGTACATAAAATAGTTTTTATCCCAATATTCCCACGAGATCGAAACTTATGTGGGTGAAACCGCGGCGCGCAGCTAGTATTTTTAATAAAAAAAACTAGGCTAATCCTGTCCGCTTTCGATGTACAGAGTTGTTATGTTATATTAACATGCACAGAGGCCAGCACATCAATCTACCCCAATCTGTCAAATTTTCCCAATTGAATATGAACCATATTCCTTTGTGCTAATGTTGAAAATCTATCAAAGAAATTTGACAGATTGGGGTATTAGGTTGATGTGCTGGCCTCTGTACCTACCTATGTAGGATTCTACAATCTAAAGCCTGCTATGCATGTTAACCAATTCACAACCACTATAAAACGGTTATTACCTATATACAGGGTTACTTTTCAATGACCAGCCAAATTTAAGGATGTGGTACAGACCATCAAACTAAACAACTTTCTCCATGGGACCAACATCGTAATTGCGAAAAATTTATCAACTGTCCCATAGAAAACTTCAATACCTACTCGACTCGACCTAAACGTATGGGACGGCTGAATTTTTATTCGCGATTACGAAGTTGGTCCCATAGAGAAAGTTGTTTAGTTTGATGGTCTGTACCACATCCTTAAATTTGGCTGGTCATTGAAAAGTAACCCTGTATACAAACAGGTGACACATATAGGTGACACATATGTAGTATAATCAGCCTGTAATGTTCCCACTGCTGGGACTCAGGCCTCCTCTCTTCGAGAGGGAGTGCGGGTTGGTAGACGGCACATATCTTTGCATTTTTGGTTCTAGAACATCCGGTTTCCTCATGATGTATTCCATCACCGTTTTGAGAGCAGTGGTGCTGAAATTATTTCATCATCATGTAACCTAGCCTTATCCCAACTATGTTGGGGTCGGCTTCCAGTCTAACCGGATGCAGCTGAATACCAGTATTTTACATGGAGCGACTGCCTATCTGACCTCCACAACCCAGTGACTGGGTAATACGATACCCCTTGGTAAGACTGATTGTCAGATTATCGGGCTTCTGACTACCCGTAACGACTGTCAAAGATCCACGAATGACAGCCGGGACCAACTGCTCAACGTGCCTTCCGAGGCACGGAGGGGTCTCGTTATGTAAAGATGGTCACCCATCCACAGATCAACCGCGGCAAGCGTAGCTCAACCTGATCGATTGACCTGTGCGGCTGTTTTTATTTAGCCACGGGCCCCTCATGGTGATGAAATTATTTCATCATCATCATCATCAGCCGGAAGACGTCCACTGCTGAACAAAGGCCTCCCCCTTAGACCACCACGCCGAAAGACAATCCGCCACTTGCATCCATCGGTTGCCCGCGACTCTCACGATGTCGTCGGTCCACCTAGCGGAAGGCCTGCCTACGCTGCGTCTTCCGGTTCGTGGTCGCCACTCAAGAACTTTTCTTTCCCATCGGGTATCAGTTCTATGAGCGATGTGGCCTGCCCATTGCCACTTCAACTTGCAAATTTTAAGAGCTATGTCAATGACTCTGGTTCTTCGTCGTAAATTATTTACACAATGTTAAATATAAAATGAAATATAAAAATGTTCCTCTGTGTTCGAGCCCACGATCTATACGACTCGAAAGTCGAAGCCATTACCACTGGGCCATCAGTGCTCAGTGATATACGTACGTATACAATTATACAGGAGGCAGACGTATATGTCAACATACAACGCTTTTTCCGCACATTAGATAGCATTGTCCCACAGATATTAACATAATTACTTAATGCTTGAACACAATACACTAGAGTCTAGCTCACTCTTTGTTTGTTTAGTAACACAACCTATCAATCTGCTAATAATATGTTTGGACTCAAAGCCTGAGCACTCTAAATTAAAGAGAGCCGTCATCAAGGAAAGCAAAAAGGGTGACACAGTGTACGATTTAAGTCAGAGGTTCAATAATTAATTAATTGATACAGCCTTAATAATTGGAGAAGCACATATTAGTAGATAAATAGATAAGCCTACAGATATAGATACACCTAGATAACGCAAGAACAACTACTTCGCGTGACAAAAATCGTATCAACTTAGGTATGTCCAAAAATCGTAAGCCGTCACTTTCGCGCTCAGTCCTGTGTACTGCTGGCTGGGTGAGCGTGAGTGAGAAAGAGTGCTTGTGACGTCATAGTAGGTAGTCAAAAAAGTACATTTGAAATTTCACCTCAACATATTTTCAACTAGGATGCAAGCCTAATGATGACCCAGTAAAATGACTAACGTTTAAGAAATTAAAATTAGAAACTGAAGTTCACTGACATTAACAAAAGTCAATTGTAAGTGCATTCCGCAAAGATGGAAACAAGTGAAATAATTCTCACCGATGACATAATGCCTGTAAGATTGCGTTAAATTTTAACAGTTTCTTTGTTTTAATGGAATTATGCTCAACAAACGGTTACGTATATATTTTGCATGAGTCAGTGCAAAAAATCTGGTAATTAGGCTATGTCTGCAGCATGATAGCGTGCACAGTCTCTGCAAGAATTGTCTGACGGAATTACGTAGTTCCTACAATGTGGTTTTACACATTTGACAAGCTCTATAAAGCAGATAGGTTGTGTGTTTCAGGATATGCTTTTCAGATAAAATTGATAACTTTGATCGAGATTTTCTTGCAATGAGTTAAAAATAATATGACTTGAAAATTACTTTGTAACATTGAGCTATATAACTAGAGAAGCAAACCTCAATAAAATGTGTCAAAAAAGTGTAGCCACTTTATAAACGCGACGACGTAGCTTTGAAACCACTAAACATTTAAAAGTAAACATATATCTGTCTCACTTACACACGTCGTAAGAATAATACCGTCGCTTAGATTAGACAAAGACCGCAATATAAACATGCAATGACGGGATGGGGTTGCCTACCCATGCGAAATTTTACCCAACATTTTAAGCCATAAAAAGCGTTTTAGGTTAAGTTAAATTATTTTTTAAATATTTGAATTACGTATTTCTTATTGGATGTGTAATAGAAGTTTATAAATAATGAAAATAACTAAGAAATTTTCTTTTTGAATATGTTTTCTTTATTATTAATGAAATTGAATGATTTAGTAGGTAGCCAGTCAGTCTCTTTTCTCAGCAATCTGATTATTTCCACCCATTTTTCACGGCGTGCTGCATCTTTAGGCACCCGGCTACGTTGTTATTATTAAAAAATATTTAAAATCACTTACTCCATAAATTAAAAACTCCCACTAATGTGGGAAACTAAAACTAAGTTTTTAGTGGTAACACTGAACCTAATTTACAAAATTCTACATTTTATTGCGTTTTTACGTTGATATAAACACAGAGACAATTAATTTACATGTGGAAAGTAATTCCGGTTAATTTAATATGTTTTTGTGATCTTGAATCACACTCTTTCGCGATATTTTTTGTCCTATGTCACTCGGTTGACTTCGGTTGGCGTCACACAGAGCACTGAACTGACGTTAGCTACGCTGATGGCTGTGGCCATCAGCCTAGTGGCAACGCCTTGGTGCGGTAATTGCTAATCTAGTGTAACATATATATCAATGCTTTGTAACCTAAAAATGTAAAGACAAGTCGATAGAAAAAAAAATTAAAAAATAAATGCGATATTTTTGTTTTTTAAATAACTAAAAAAATGCATGTATATTTTATACTTATTGAAAAACGTTACGGATACCGTCATCAACATATTCCGCATGAATTTCTTTGACTTTGAACTAAATTCCTCGTTACTTCCGCTATAAAACAAAACTCATAAGGATCAAAGCCAATGCCACCGTTGATATGTCATATGACGTTAAAATACTGTCACTACCACAAACCCATAACCACCACAAAGGTTCGTTGCTACGTAAGGAACGCTAACAACCTCATAAACCACAAATAAACATGTATGATGTTGTCTATGGGTATTGTATGGAACTAGCGAAAGTACTGGCGCGAGATCACTTCACTCTCACTATCGAGACAGGCCGCAGACTAGTAAACACACACCACTTTGAGATCCGCGCCGAATCTTCATCGGATACAACTTTCATCCTTCACTTATATGCTTAGAGTTTAAATTCAAATGCACCTATGATAAAAATAATTAAATTATCATAAATAGCTAATATTATTTATATTCTTGGTGATCTCTCGAATAAGTCTTGTCCGTGGTTTCATTCATTAAATGTTTTTATCGAAATTGTACTCGAGTTGTTTTTTTTAAGAAAGAAGAACCAAGAGAAAGTAATAAAAAGAAATGGAGACCGCCCAAGTATCGATGGATAATTAAAGAGTTTAATGATCATGATTCACTGTGTTTTAAGATAAGGGGAATTCAAAATCTTAAATGGCGATTTGAGATATTGTTTGTATGATTTTTTGTACTGGTTATATTAAAAGTGCAAGTTTTTAAGCGCGAGGTCGTAGACATCATAACACTATGACTCATTCAAGTACCTATAGTGTTTTTTTTTATTAAACTGAATTTATGACCTATTTAGTGATGTACATGTTTGGATATTTACGCAAATCTTGAAATTTTGTACTTTCACATTATAACGATCACTTTTTCCAGCAAATCGTTGATTTTTCAGTATCCTTTGAACATTTTACCCATTTTGCCCTCTTAGGCACGGTAATATTACATCTTATGGCAATAATTCATCTAGAGGTAGTGGTGGCCGCGACTTACGAGTTGCAGGTCGTAGGTTCGAACCCCGTCAGGCGCTTTACTTTGTGTAAATTATTTCATCACCATTGCTCTTAAAACGGTGAAGGAAAACATCGTAAGGAAACCGGCATATATACACATGACATCTACCAACCCGCACTGGGTCCGCGTGGTAGATTATAGACCACTCTCTCTTAAAGAGAGGAGACCTGTATTCTAGCAATGGGAATTTTATAGGCTAATTTCGCAAATTTATCCCGTGGTTGTAAATTAGCCCAATTACAAGTGTTTTTAGGATAACTTCCCAAGGGTTAAATGAAAAATATCCCAAAGGCACTCAGGCTAGCCTACCTACATAATGTAGTCATATTGTCAACTTTGTCCAGTTTTAGATCTAATTTCCAACATGTCAGTCAGTCAGCAGTAAATTTCCAGCACGTGGTAATTTGTTACCTCAGTAAAGTGATTTATTATACCCAGCTGTAGTCTACTGCAACTTACTGGTTGACAAATAGCTAGATCTATAGACAGTTTTGTTCGGAGGCTTGCAGCTTGGTAATTTGGTTCAGAAGCTATTCAAATTTTTTTTTTTGCAGTAGATGTTTTAAGACAGTAGTCCAAATACAGAAACCCTTGGTATCTAAATGTATACTTTAATTAAGCAAACTCTTTATTTATTCAAAAAGTAGCTTCTGATCGCGATTTCGTCCGCGTAAAATTTATTGTTTTAACATACTATATACCAGGAGTCACCAATTATTTTCGCTCGGGGTCCGTTTTAAGAAATGAAATGACCATTGCGATCCGCACAAAATTTTATAGAAAAAAAATATTTAGTACACAAATGTAATCACGGAAATAACAATGGTATTTTTTTACATATCAATGAGAAAAATGTAATTTTTTGTTGCGGACTATCTGTTTTGAATTTGGAGTCAAATTGGTGCAAGATATTGATATTAAATCCTGGAGATGTTCATCAGCAGGTAAGTCGAGTGTTTCTAGCTCATTTGATGAAGTCATCCAATTTCTTTGATCAAAAATGCACATTGGACCAAGTTATTCCGTCAAGTTAGGCCGTTTTCGAATTGACGTCAAGAAAGATTATGCGGTGGGTACATTTTTATTAAATTACGTATTCTGTAGTGCAAGTTGCTGTGTTCTCTCGGTCCGCACAAAATGGGTCGGCGGTCCGGATGCGGACCGCGGTCCGCCATTTGGTGACCCCTGCTATATACCTATCAGCAATTCTGTAGCTACCTTAGTGAAAGAATTTGCGGAATCGGAACAAGAAATACAAAGATTACCTCCTACACGCAAACTCACAAATTGTAACTCTTTATAATCTATATAAATAAAAATAAATATTAGTATATGTATATGTATCCCTCAGAAAACATAAAGTATTGAAATAAAAACTTTAAAAATACAAAAAATCTAAAAGGCCTGTTATTTCAAGTAGAAAATAAAATGTAAATACAAAGCTCTCTTTTAACAAACATAGCACAATCCCTAAACTTCGTGATCGATGAGAAACGAAATGTCCAAGTCGTTTATCGTCGATCATCAGTTGCCTCATGATCGATGGATCTATCGACGCAGGCGTGACTGAATGTAGGTAGTAAGTATACGACAAGAGCTCGGCTGTGCCTAATAGGACTGTGATATAATGCTTAATGTGGAGCGCTCTTGACCGGTTGCCACAGAGTATAATAATATACAGTTGGACTGTGTTTTGTTGTTGTATTGTTTTACAATTTTACGAGTTCAAAGCAGATTGACAAGAAGCCCTATGGTAGATCTGAGGGAGTAGACTAATGAGTAGTAGGTATTAGTTGGGTTTCCATTTCAATCAATTTCAGTTAAAAAAAACCCTATAGCCTACTAAAATTCGTTTGGATCAGCACATTGCGTTGGTTGCAACTATTTGTGAAGCTACTTTAGGACGAGACTAACGATTTTTTATTGTTTGTGAAATTATCTTATTTTCCAAAAAAAAAGTCTTTTATTCATACTGGTCCTGTATGAATAAAATACTTGTTTAAGAATCACAATTTTACAAATAAGAGGCTCAGCTGACAGAAGGATTTACCGCTATTCATGTCGGTCCATTGTATCTATGCTAGTTGCGCGGTAAACTCTGCTTGCGAGATGCAGGATTTTGTGACGACAGTATGACGAGTTGTTCGTATGTGGCGTTATAGATACCGCTACACTATCAATGTCTATATTTTAAGTTACTACGAACTTGTTCTTATCAAACCCTCCGTATGAATTATTATTATTCTCACAATCACGTGACACACAAATCCTCCTTCACATAAAATCTTGAACTTGTCCCACTGCATCTAAGTGTACTGTGGCCGATTGGAACAGTCATGGTGATTAATGGACAGCATCCGTTGGTTGCGAATGCGACCGCTCGCATTACATACGGCAACCAGTAGCATAGTTATTGCACCTTGTAAATTATGCAATAATTCTGCAATTATGATCGGTTGTCTTTTGTCAGAACACTTATTTGAATATACTGTGTCCTTAATTAACTGTTTACGTGATTTTTATTATTTTATTTAAACAGTAGAAAATGGGTTTAAAATTAGATTCTGATCAATCATAATGCAGGAAAAAAAAAACGATATTTTAGGTAAAAATCAGGTCAGATTTCCGTGCCTCGGAGAGCACGTTAAGCCGCTGGTCCCAGCCGTCATTCGTGTCAGAAGCCCGAAAGTCTGACAACCGGTCTTACTAAGAGAATTATATGTATTAATATCCAGTTATTGGGTTGTGGAGATTAGATAGGCAGTCACAGCATGTAAAATACTGGTATTTTATATATTAATTAAGTAGTATTTAGTATTTATTTCTGTACAAGTGATTTGTAATCTTTAGAAATAAATTAATTCAAACCGTATTCAGCTGCGTCCAGTTAGACTGGAAGCCGACCCCAAAATAGTTGGGAAAAAGCTAGGCAGATGAATCGGGCCAGATTTCATAAACAAAAGGATTTTAAATAATTCAGGAGCACATTGTTTTAAAATGATGATAACTAGAAAAGATTCGATGAATATATTAAATGAGTAGGCATTAAACTCTTAAATACAACTTTTTTTATGTTTCAGATTCCTATGCTAAAACGTATTCTTTCATATCGAGTGTTATTAGAATTGACCCCGAAAATTTGTCTACATAATAAAACATAAATATCTTCTTACCTGCAAGTTTGTTTTATTTCTAAGTTTACTTTCAACCAAAAAAGTTCAAATAAACACTTAATTCGTTTTTATTTTTAAACAAGATAATATTTACATAATATTATATATAAACTAACAGAATATGTAAATTTATATAAAACAAAACAAGGTAAGAGAATCATAGGGCATCAAAAAATTCGACCGCATCGCTGAAGTAACCGGGGCAGCGGGATTGTCCCGGGGCAGCGGGATTGTCCGAAAGGGTTACCGCTACCCCGGAACACAAAGGGCTAAGGAAGGAACACAGGTGGGTTTTAGTCAGTAAGAGTCTGACACTCCCTTCTGCTCCACCCAGAGCGGGAGGGGTCATTTGATGATTTCCAATCCTCAAAAAAAAAAAAATCGCTGAAGTAAAAGTTCTTGAAGTTGCCTACCATTTTATAGCCTATAAAATCCGACTATTAACAAAATCACAGTAAACACTCTGTTTCACGACCTATTTCGTGATATCATGCAACCTGGAGTTGGCAATAGACTAATTAATCCATAAAATGTGATTGATGAAATGGATCTAAGCAAACTGGACTCTAAAAGAAAAACCGACCAAGTGTGTGTTACACAACGCGCTGTGAAGGGTTTCGTAGTTGGGGTGAAAATTTATGTGAGTTTGCCATTTTGCTACAGAACCTTAAAACTAGCATGCTTAAGCGAAAAGGGTGCTGTCCAAATAGCTTTGAAGTTGCCAATTTTTATCACCTTGTGCGTGTTATAAGCCCGAGAGTGAAAATTTAAATAACAGAGACATCAATTTATGGTTTTAGATTTTAGACTGTCATCGCTTACAATAAATAATATTTTTTTTATTCTACACCTGTAAGGTGTAACCGTAATCTGAGAGATTTCATACTAATAAATCTCAAGAAATATTAAAAAAAACTGACAGTGACTTCCATTCACCTACAAATTAATCTGGTGAATTCTGGTATATCATCGTTGAAACTTAATCTGCGAGTATTCAACCAATAGGTATAAAGGTGCTGCAAATTGCATCTCAATAAATCGCGATAAATAAAATAAAAAGTGGCACTGACATACATTTACCTACAAATTAATATGCATCCTGACTATGGGACTATGTCATCGTTTAAGCCCCAATTAGATGATGCGAGTGCCTTGCTGTCATTTGTTAACTTGCAACTTTCATTGTTGCTGCAACTTATGGTATGCCACGGGCAATTAAGACTATGCCGACCGCACAGTGGCGCCCTCATCGTTTGTTTGGTTATTTCATACAATTTAGAATGGAAATGTAGAAAATGAGCACGTCAAGTTGTGCTTCACAAGATTACATACGTTAATATTATTAGAAACGGTAGTTTTACATTGTTTAGTTTTATTCTATTCCTTAAAACGGAATATAGTGGCCACTGTTATCCGTTTTAAGGATTATAATAAAACTAAACAATATAAAACTACCGCTTCTAATAATATTAACGTATAATCTTATGAATCACAACTTAACGTGCTTATTTTCTGCATTTTCATTCTAAATTGTATGAAATAACCAAACAAACGATGAGGGCGCCACTGTGCGGTCGGCATAGTCTTAAGTAGTAGTATCAGGCTTTACTCTAAATCTGAGTGTTTTCAAAAAAAAAAAAATATGGTACTGTAAATTACACATTTCAATAAATCACAACAAAATGTAAAAAAATCTGACACTAACATCAATTTTAGAAACATGCATTTAGACTAGGTATGTCATCGTTTACATCTCGTGACCCTATTTCGATAGACCAGCTCATACATAAGTGTTAGGTCTCGGTCAAGTCATACAAGTCCCATAAAAGTCCATACGATCCTAACTGAAGCAGTAAAAAACAAATGAGCATATAATTAAAGTAATTACAGATTAAATAAAGTGTTTTTGTAAATCGCCGCATGAGAAGTAAAAGATTGTTGATCTCATGGCATTTGGTAATATCATGGGAAGTAAGATACGGATTATGTCTTTTACGTGAGAAAATACCGAAATAAATGCTTGGAAACATCTTGAAGAAGGAAATAGGTTGTGTGGTGTATTGCATAGTGTAAAAAATACCTTTGTTAAGAAAACATTGAAGATGGTAATGTGTGTATCAGATCAATAATTATTGAGAACATTACCAATACTACTGAAAAGGAAATATTTAAAAATGCAAATGACCAAATTGACGATAAATTAATCAGGTTTATTCAAGAAATTTTCGAAATCGAACTTTCGAACCGAATCGTCTCGAAAATAATCCTCACCGTTAATTTCGTTCAAATATTTACGTGTAAGTTGGACATCTGACCAGTCGCCTCTTAATATCGGCACATTCACTTTCCACACAATATGATGCAGCCACTATAATGACTTGCCCAAACACGGCGCGGGCGCACACGGAAGTTGCGAAAGTCACCATATGTTATAAATATTCAGCTAAAACATGTTTTCGTTCCGTGTCATCATTCTTGTGTAATAGTTTAAATATCCTCGTGTAAATCGCCTTTTTACGCATGAGTGGCTCGTTATTGCTATCCCTAATATTGTTGTTGTTATGTCAGAAGATGCTACTATTAACTATGATGACGTCAGACATTGTGTTAGCTAGTAGTTGAGGCTCAAAGGGAAAATATGAGAATACACCCAAATGTCAAGGTTTACGCAACGGCATTGTGAAGAACTGCAATAGATGTGTGTTACGCAATGAAATATTTAGCGAAACTCTCTTATTTTCTATAAAGATGTTGCAAACAGCTTCTTTCTGTGTGCATGATGCAACTGAGGTCACGCTGTCCCGCTGTTGCGCAACATCGCCCACTTCGGAGAAAACACCACTTTCTACCATACACCTGTTTATGTAGCGTGTTAATGATATTGACATGTTAAAATGTGTGCTTTGTGGGTGAATGGCATTTTGAAATTTAAATTTCAAGCTCGGATGGAGCTGTGTTTGTTGGTTTAACCTTGCTGTGTGTTTTGAGTGTATGTTGTTGATGTAAAGGGATAGATGAGAATAAAAGTGGTAACTTTTTTTATAACTTTTTATGCAAAAATGAGAATTTATAATACAACTAAAATTATAGTACATTAAAATTACTATTTACATAAATACATTTAGGCACCGTAATTTTTTCTCTACTTATAACTAGGTTTGTCGCCGGCAGAGCAGATATCACAATTGCGCGCGCCCTTTGCGCCGATTAGTAGGGGCCGGACTGGCCGGGGGGCCCGTACGATGAGCTGACACCGCCGCTGGAGCCGCCGTGACCGCCGCCGATGGAGCCTCCGTGACCACCACCGATGGAGCCACCGTGACCGCCGCCGATGCCGCCGATACCACCGCCGATAGAACCACCGCCGATACCGCCGCCAATGCTACCACCGCTGAGACCGCCGCCGAGACCGCCGCCGAGACCGCTGCCGAGACCGCCGCCGAGACCACCGCCGAGACCGCCGCCGATACCACCGCCGATACCACCACCGATACCAGAGCCGCCTCCGATAGCGCCACCACCGTCCTTCTGGGTCTTGTATTTGATGAAGTAAACCTCGGGCTTTGAGGGCTGAGTGGGAGCCGCGGTGGGGATGGTGATGTCGGGCTGCTCGTCGGGTTTCTTGACCAACACGTAGACGAGGGTCTTCTCTTCGTTCTGGGCCTGAGCGGGGATGATGGGCGCGACGGGTGCGGGAGGAGCGGGGGCCTTGATGAAGATGATCTTGTAGTGCTTCTGGGGTACTCCACCGCCGCTGACGATCTGGGGACGCTGTTCTTCAGGTTCTGGGGGTGGGACATGGACGTAGATGTGCTTTTGCACTATAGCGCCGCCGCCGAAGCCAGCGCCGCCGCCGAAACCGGCACCGCCTCCGAATCCGGAGCCTCCGCCGAAACCGGAGCCGCCGCCGAAGCCGCCGCCGCCGCCGCCGCCGCCAGATGAGAATCCACCAGAGAAGCCTCCAGAGGAGAATCCTCCTGAGGAGAAGCCACCGCCGCCGCCGCCACCGCCGAGGCCTCCGAAGCTGCTGGAGCTCAGACCACCAGAGGAGAACCCTCCGTGACCGCCACCAATGCCGCCTCCGAGACCACCGAGGCCGCCATGTCCACCGCCACCTCCTCCAGGGGCGCTGTAACTGTATCCAGCCTCGGGCCTAGCCGAGCCGAGTGCCGCAACGGCAGCTAATACCTGCGGCAGAAAATTCACTTTTAAACAACACTTTTACAAACATTTTTATTGATTGCTCGGCTGTATTGATCGATGGTGATCATGGAGAGATGCACTTGATGAATAGAGCCGAGCGATCGGAGCACTAAACAATCCAATGAGGAAGCACAGTGCGCGGTCACAGGAGCGGGGGTCAATACACAGGTCACAAGTCACTTTCACTGCACGAATACCTACCAAGAACGCTTTCATGTTGACTCACGGAGGTGTCGTGGTTGTGTGATGCTCTGTACCAGCGACGGTTGGTTTATATACTGGTGGATCGGCGACGCCTCTCTCCCGGACTCTTCCTAACATTCGGCCTTCGGGCCATACGAGAATTATGATTTTAATGACACCCGTCCAATTCTTCTTTGGTGAAAACAATGTGGATCTTGTACGGCTATTGGACACTTTCACAGGCTCGTCTATGGTAATAATTGATATGTCAACAGAGAATTCGATGTGACATATTAATTTGCTATTGTTATTGATATCTCCTATTGTTCAGGCTTATCTGTGAGGCTTATCTTAAATGTTCCATGGAATATTTTATAAAGCACTTGTCTCATCTTAAAGGTAATTTCATTCATTCAACTTTTTCTTTAGGTCAAATGTTCGGATTATTTCTTTGATTACGGAACTAGATAGTTTCCTTGTTGTAGAAGTTTTTGTGTCACTGAGATTACTTCGAGTTTCTTGTGACTCTGATCTGCATACATTACGGCCCATTACGTTCTTTACAAATTGTGATCGGTTGTATTTCTAATGGATGTTTTCGGTGCCGAAGTATACATTTATCATTAAAATAACCTTGAGACGAAAATATATTGTACAAAACGAGATGAAAAATTCACTTAAATACTTAATATTTCATCTCCGTAAAAACAATTGACTGATGTAAATAATAATTCACTTTCAACTTTATATCTAAGCCTAAAATTAATGTTTTTCTTTTCAAATCATGTCTTGGTGGTTTGTAAAACATTTCGATTTGCTTATTATTAATTTTAAGGACACAAACGTTTAAAAAAATTAATACCTTATTTATCGAATACTTGGAGCACCCCTGGCTATTATAATAACGATCTATTTAATCTAAATCAGGATAAAATTCTCAGGTAATGATAGAATACGGTCACTGTTATAATTTCCCTAGTGAAATCTTCGCGAAGATTCGTAACTTATGTCTACATTTGCAATTAGGTCAAAAGAATTCCGATTACGTAATTATTAACTCCCTCCCTTCATCAATAAATAATTTGTCTTCAGTTTGAAAATTGGCCATTGCAATGGTAATTTTATTAAATACGGGGTGAGAGCCTGGTGAGTGGCGATCCGTCACAGGATATCTCAGTGTCGCCAGTCTCTCACAAAGGATCATATTTTATGAATATTTGTTAAAACGCTATCTATGTAAATCTTTGTTAAAGAGAAAAAAATATATATTGTGGGTGTCCAATTACGCAATATTATGCCACATCAGGACTTATTGAGAACCAAATAAACGCGTAAAAAATCTCCATCTCAAAAACGGCTGGACTAATTTCAGTGAAACTTTTCCCAAACGATACCGTCAGTGAATGTCAGAGGTCAAGTTATTGCGATATGACATAACGCAGACATCGCAATAACAATAAAAAAATAATCTCAACTATCTCTATGAAACACTAACATAACTTGATGTTACAAATATGTTTATGCTTTGGTTATAAATAATTTATATTACAACTTACAATTTGATTACATCTCGATAATTTATCATTAGGTTTTGCTTGATTGTATATTTTCAAACGCAGGGGTGGGTACCCCTACTTCCCAAGGGTACAATGGCATCATGAAAAAACATCGAGATGTCTGTGCTATATGTGTGTTAAATATTAATGTAGTAGGTATTATACACCTCCCAGAATATTGAGGGTAAAAAAAAAATTGCGGTATAGAATAGAAGTAACTGGTCACACATAGTGACACGAAAAACGACTTAAAGGTCATTGGGCGTAATCTGACCCGGTTTGTGAAAACTTGCGTACAAAAACCAAACTAGATTTTAACTTGTTAAGTTATACCCACTTTCAATTTCATATAGCTTTTCTTTTGTTTAGAAAAGCCTCACCCGCTCCTCTTTATTGAATAAAACCCATGTGTGTTCCCCTTCCTGAAAATCTTTAAACTTACTAAGGCCTTATCTTATATAATGATCATGTCATCATTGTCTAAATTTTAACTTTATTATTGCACAATTAATTAATGCATGTAGTGCTACTAAAACACCTAGGGATTACACTTTTTTTTTCTTTTAAACTATCATGTCTACCTGTGGACAGCGTTGTGGGATTATCACAATTTTTTTTTGTTGTAAGTTCTTATAATGTAACTATTTGCTGTTCCTTTAAATAAAAAATAAAATAAAACTATGGGAATAAAAATTAACAGGTCAATAAAAAATCGATGTTTGTACCAGCCGTAACGCATATTAGGAAACTGATACGGAATACAGCGGCCGTAACACACGGACGAGCAAACTCTGTCATAATAAGCTTGCCGGGTTTTTTTTTAAATGATTGAGGAACCTAAAGGATGTATGCATCTCTCTCACCCTTTTGAATATTTGATACAATCAGGTTGCGTTTTAAAAAGCTACTTGAATAAGCCCCTAAGGTACTGTAGGTCACGAGAAATTGAACCTGCTACTTGAAGGTTTGAGATCATACGTTTACGCACTGCGCCACGGCGCCAACCAACACATGACCTACAGTTTGTTGTTGGTTGTTTGGCCTTGTGAGATTCGTATCTATATCCCAAAATACAGAAGAAATACACATGACGTATTTTTAAATGAGATTGCACCATAACACCTTGATAAGGCCAGAGTTTGCGACTTAAGGCATTGTAACACACAGCACCCGTTTTCATTGCTTTCAACTACGCTATTAATATCTACATTGCTCTTGAAAACAGGGTCTTTATATATTTTGTAGACATTTTGTCATTCATATTTTTATCATTCAATGTTTTTTTTTTTTTGTCACAACTCATGCATAACGGCACGCCAGGTTTCCCGAAGGGTTAAACAGTGGTGTACTTATAGTATAGACGTCAGCATATCAAGGTACTACAATCTGTCAAATTTCTTTAACAAATTTTCAACTTTATATCTCCAGAATAAGGTTCAAAGTTGATTGGGAAAATTTGACAGTTTCGGGTGGCTTGATGTGCTGGCGTTTGTACACCCACATTTTGCCAGTAATGTTTATGCCCCATTTAATAGGGGCGAGCTTATTGCCATCAACCCAGTCCTAATCCTGATAGAAAAAAAGAAAAGAAAAGAAAGAAAGAAAGAAAAATATTTATTTGGACACAGTTCGTGAAACACAAAAACGAAATAAAAATAATGTTGCAAACAACGATTGTGTGTGCCTCACGACTACGCTAAAAAGGTTCATTTCAGCAAAAATTTGATAGACAAACCCATTTTAATTTTTTTCTCTTCAGCCTATATTTAAATCTATACTTCAATCCCATAATCCCAAATAAAAATCAATCAAATCAATCTAATCTCATTATAGGCCATAATTCTATTATAGGCCAAGATTAATATAATTATACTATTGAACCATATGTACACTTTTTTGTAAACTTATTATTATTTCAATAAATTAATAATTAATAAAAAATAATTAATAAAAATAAAAATATTTATTATTATTTTTTTTATAATAACAGCCGCACAGGTCGATCGATTAGCTTAACTCATTAATTTTTACGAAGAGATGAATGAAGCGCATGAAATTATATATCAATGAAATGCTTACTAGCACAAAGATGGAAGTCTTCTCTCTATGATTCCGCAAAAATTATTGTAATTTCCATTTAAATATTTTAGGCAGATACATTTTAATTATTTGAGGGGCCCGTGGCTAAATAATAACAGTCGCACAGGTCGATCGATCAGGTTAAGCTACGCTTGCCGCGGTTGGTCTGTGGTTGGGTGATCATCTTTACGTACCGAGATCCCTCCTTGACTCGGGAAGCACGTTAAGCCGTTGCATTGGTCCCGGCTGTCATTCGTGGATCTTTGACAGTCGTTATGGGTTTAGTCTTACCAGTAATACCCAGTAAACTGGGTTGTGGAGGTCAGATAGGCAGTCGCCCCATGACAAATACTGGTTGCTGCATCCGGTTAGACTGGAAGCCGACCCCAACGTAGTTGGGAAAAGGCTAGGCAGATGATGACTAATATAATAAGCAGATAAAATTTGTAAGCTTGTATGTAGGGGGTAATCTTCGGAACTACTGAAGCGATTCCAGAAATTCTTTAACGAATGGAAAACTACATTATTGCCGAGTGTCATAGGATATATTTTTAGTTGAAACAAAAAAAATACCCGGACGAAGTCACGGGCAGAAGTTAGTCATACTTAGATTTTAAAATTATTTTTTTTCTCTAAAGAATTGCACAGATATTAATCTGTCACTCATAAAAACTGCGCTATCATGAGCATTGTTAACTATTACACCTACCCGTCTTCTTTATGTAAAGTCATGAAGATATAATGACCCGAACTGCCTTTCCAAGTTATTGACTTTCTCATCTCTTATGTGTTCCGGTCATGTAACAGGCAGTTTATAGGTATACTTTATGTATAGCTTTGCGTATGAGACGGCTACTGTTTTCGTTCGGACTACGAAGGTGGTATATGTTTTTCTTGGTTGTCTTTGTATGGTACGGTCTACGGTTGTGGTAAATCTGATACCACCCATGAAGATAAGTACGTGTTTTTTTTTTGTAAAAGCTCAGACTCAGGGACAGGATGGCGCTTTCCATAGAGATAATAAACTCATTTTGGAAGATTCTGGCCGTGGAAGAATTTAAAAGGAGATTAAGGGTTTTCTTTTAAGATGATTCTCGGTATGTTTTTTCCTGTAGTCTTTTAATCGCCAATCCGTTTGCCAATTCTGGTCTGATCCCTGAATCCCCCTTCATCCCCGCACCCCCTGGTTGGTGCTAGTTATTCTTCTGTTTTAATCTCTGTCTTATCCACTACTAGCGGCCCGTCCCGGCATCGCACGGGTGGGAAAAAAAGAAAAAAAAACTTATATTAATCAGTGATAATGTAGCATTTAAATGGTGAAAGAATTTTTAAAATCGGTCCAGTACTTTTTGAGCCAATTTGTTACAAACATACATACAAGTCTTTCCTCTTTATAATATTAGTATAGATAAACTTTCTCATTCCTGTCTGATCCCCTTTTTTTACTCAAACTCAAACTCAAAGCATTTATTTCAATTAAACCATTTCCAGGCACTTTTGAATTGTCAAAATTAACTAGTCGGTCAGTTAGTCAGAAAGTTGAAGCTAGTTGCCCATTCCAAAACGCAGATCTCTTGGAGAAGAACGGGCAAGAAACTCCAAGGACACTCTTTTAAATTCAGATATTACAAAATCCTTAGTACAGTATTCTTGTTGCTTCTATATGTGAGAACAATGTTATGAAGAAACAATTCAAAATAGGTATAAGATTAAAAAGTAGCCCTGGCAGCTAAGAGATGACCAGTCTCAACTGACAGCGCCCGTTCACGAACATGACGCATGGATCAGCACCATCCAGCTCAACCATTTTGAAGGGAACCGAATGATCCAACACACGCGCCACCATCAGTGAGACATTTAAGTGTGCATGACACATTCTCAACTGCCATGCTCTTTCAAGTCAATATAAAAAAATTATAACGTAATAACCATGTATAAATACTCTATCTTATTTTCTATTTTAGTAAAACCGCTTTTAAAAGCGTTAACTAACGAGTCAAGGATCTTAAATAATTGGCGTCGCTATCCATGACCTTCAAATTGAAACACAGCTATGTTGCTTCACGACAAGAACAGCTGTAAAAATCTCACCGTGATAACGTAGGTGAAGTTAGCGTGAAGTGAGCTATCAATAGGGGCGATCCCTAACATCAGGTGGAATGACAGCTCACTTTACCTAAGTTATCACCGTGAGATTTTTACAGAATGGCACTGCAGGAACTATGGTAGATCCTGTAGATGGTATATATCAGCCTGTAAATTATACTGACTGCCTCGTTGGTCGCAAGCGCAACCGCTGAGCAAAAAGTCCTAGGTTCGATTCCCGGGTGGGCAATGTTATTTGGTTTTTCTATCTAGGAATTCTTAGCGGGGTCTAGAATTGCGCCCGGTTGAGTGGAATAGGGTCGCCACCTATGGGATAGGATGGCATGGGACTTTAACATAATTGGCTAAATGTTGGTGTATTATAGGTACACATCTGCCTAAGCCTTCGGGGAATACAGTTAAACTCAAACTCTAAGCATTTATTACAAATAAACCAATTAGAGGCACTTTGAATTGTCAAAGGGTCGGTCAGTCAGAAAGATGAAGCTAGTCGTGATTTCCGAGGCAAAGACCCCATCTCATACAGGACAGGACTCAGTATACTACCCCGGAAAACCTCTTTACTACTTACCGCTAATAAAGTCTATTATGGTGGTCTATAGCACATAAAACAGTCCCATACCCACCATTCTCACAACAATACCATATTGCGTTAGCAACAGTCTATAATTAGCGCTGCTCATAGACGTATTGTCTATGGTCGCCATTAATAATCCCATTGTCAAACTACATTGTTACCGATGCAGTGAGGCAATCTTCTGATTACTTTCTCTTGCTAATCTTATCTGGTATCTTGTTGGACACGATAAGTATGGGTTGATGTTGTCGATGTGTGCCCTCAGGGCTGTGTCGTATGTCGATAGATTAATGAACTTTCGTGTGGGTTAAATTCTTGTGCCAGAAACCATAGTCAAAGTTTTTGTACCTATACTGGTACATCTTAAGGGGGGTCATTAATCAAATCTCTGTATATCAATATCTTACACTGTAAATGTTTCGCATAATTTGTACAATACTATTGAAAACAAAATATTAAAGTATTATTAAAAAAAAAACCTAAATCACCCTGATTCTCTAAGGGCTGCGTCTTCATCTCAGGTGTGTCTTAGATTAGCCAATGATCTTCTGTTAAGGATAACTGCCTAGGAAGCGTCGCGCGTACGACGTACACAATCCATCTTCATTTGTGGAGGCTTTTTGAGAGCAGTAAAACATAATCTTATTACTGGTTTATTGAAACAGCTTTTAAATAAGTAATTTCCAATAAAATCGTCCATGACAATCTACATAATACCTACAGGTGAAATTAACACAGTTAAGAGCCTTTAACTTGCTCGCACGACACTGCTCGCAATAGTTTAGGTATTTGCTTTTTACGGTGAAAATAATGGTAATTAAAAGAAAGTAAATAACATAAGACCTGCTTTATAGTTAGTTCGATTAGTATACAAAGTTTCATGTTCTACTTTGAAGTATTTTTTGAATACCAGCGCTTTATTGTTCGGTTTAGAGGTAACTTTGGAATTTTTTTCTATTGAGAAAATTTTATGAAATCGTGTTTTCGTCTAACATAAGACCTAAAATTAATCCTTAACTTTACCATATATTTATTTCAAAATTAATGCTGCAGTATTTTCGACATAACGGAGGATCATGCTAAGCCATTTGAGGTAGTATAGGCCCTTAATATAAATACCACAATGCTATTGGCTTACATCTAATTGATGCATCACTTTCGCTATACATAAATTATCAAAATTGCTCATAAACGACCTCAATGACTGGAAAAAGGCAAAAGAATTCAAGTACAATACGATTCCAAGTCAAATTGTCATAAATCGCCCATGTGAGAGGATTTCACAGTGATGTAACGACCGCCGACCTCGCGATGTAAAATTAAAAGAGAATGCGATTATGATTTGATAAAACCGCAAAGATTTGCACTATAACATTGCGAAACGGTACAATTTGAAGAATACTATGTGGATAAAATAAAAAGGAACATATCGGCGAAGCTCAGTCGGGTGTGGGCTGTGTTGGTAGTCGGATCTCGGCATTTGTTTTTGGTACATTGCGCGCATTCTCTCACAGTCTGTGTAGGGGGGGCAGACATACTTTGGGAACGTGTCAAAGCCACAGGAAGGGTTGAAGGGCATTGTTACATTCCAGCGATAATCCTGAAACTCTTCCAAATGTGCTGCGGATCGATGTTATACTGGGGCAACTAAGGGAAATTACCACTTTACATCCTTTCAAAAATTAAGCAACCCTTGCAAATCAAAGAAGTAGTGCCATAGAATAAGAAACTATTCTTATGGTACTACTATTCTTGTGATACTTACGTACAATCGCGAACTCTTATAGTTATCACCATGGTTAGTGTCATTTCACCGCTCCTCTGACAGTTCATTGAAGGGCTATTTATCTATAAATGGACATTTATGTCGAGGTCAATCCGTGAATGGGTGACCATCCTTTGCGTTCCGAAACCCCTCCGTGTCTCGGAAAGCATGTTTAAGCCCTTGGTTCCCGCTGTCATTCGTAGATCTTTGGCAGTCGTTACGGTTTGTCAGAAATCTGAGAGTCTGATAACAAGTCTTACCAAGAGGTATCGTGTTACCCAGTAGGTTATGGTGGTCAGATATGTAGTCGCTCTATGTAAAATTCTGTTATTCAGCTGCATCCGGTTGGACTGGAAGCAGACCCCAACATAGTTGGGAAAAGGCTAGACAAATTGATTGCGTGCCTTTAGTCAAGATGCCGGTTCATAATGTTATTAGAACTAGTAATAAAGGAGGCTGCGAAATACATAAGTATAGGTGTACAAGCAAGCACTCTTCCACTTACGGTACATATCAATCTATCTGCAAACTTTTGGGGTTCTGCCTACCCATAACGACTGTCAAAGATCTGAATGAAAGGTGGAACCAACGGGTTAACGTGCTTTCCGAGACACAGAGGGGTCTCGATATGTATTGGATGGTCATCCATCCTCTACCTCCACCATCATCGATGCGGGCGGATGTTATGATTTAGCCACAAACCCATAAATCACGTTTAATTATTACCGAGCTCCAGTGTAGTTCAACAAAAGGGGTGGTAGCCGCATAATGGGAGCCAAATGAAAGAGCGTAAAAGAAAAGTAGCAACAGGTTGCTTCGATAACAATCGGTATGCAACAGGTTCTTCATCTACCTAGCCTTTTCCCAATTATGTTGGGGTTGGCTTCCAGTCTAATCGGATGCAGCTGAATACCAGTATTTTACATGGGGCGACTGCCTATCTGACCTCCACAACCTAGTTACACGATATCTCTCTGTAAGACTGGTTGACAGACTTTCGGGCTCCGGAATAAATCCTTTTGGCTACCCGTAACGACTGTTAAAAATCTGAATCTGACAGCTGGAACCAACGGCTTAACGTGCTTTTCAAGGCACGGTGGGGTCTCGATACGTAATCGATGGTCACCCATCCACGGACCGTCCTCGGCAAGCGTAGCTTAACCTTCGGTCGACCCGTGCGGCTGTGATTATTTAGCCACGAGCACCTCTATGTATGCAACAGGTTGTGGAAACCCAAAGTACAAAGCTTCATTAATATTCCGTTCCCGTTTCGACCGTAGTCGGAATATAGGAACAAATTCATGTTCAGTCATATTTTTCTGAAGAAAACTCCTCGTTTTCTTGGATTTACTGGTTTAAGGAACACAACAAAATATTTGATCGAGTGCTTACTAAGTACGTTATTATGTTAGATATTTTGGGATGATACAGATTAATCGATTTTGTTATACCTTGCAATCAGTAAATTATAACTAAATAATTTGCATAATTATCATCATACATACATAGATTATTGTGTGTAAAGTGTACGTTGTAGGCAGTTAAAACTACATTATATTATGTGTTATAAGCTTTGAAAGGTGAATCACTAGCCTCATAAAGTGCCTACAATATAATGAGTTAATGTAACTTACGGTTAGTGCATTTTGTTTATTGTTCCATTGGTAAATAAAGATATTTGAAAATGAAACTGAAAAAACGATTAATTGATATGTCTTTCTACATCGCCTGCCACTCAATACAGGGATGTAGATTCTACGTATCAGTAGGCCAATTCTCGTAATTTAAAACGTTCAAAATCTAGTCGCAGTCTCATTTCGGCGACAAACAAATGTCAAAAACTTGTCAAAATGTGGGGAAATTTGAAGTATTTTTGACAGATTGAGACTGAGATCAGACGGTGAACGTTCTTAAAAATTACGAGTATTGCCCCTCCGTTGTTGAAATTCAAAAATAATCTCTTAAAAATCTGCGAAACGTTTAGTAAGCAAACGTAAAAATAGAAAATAACATTAACTCCGGTAGCAGTTACACGTAACGCACTTATTTAACTAAAAGGTTAGTTCGAACGGAAGTTGTTTAAAGTGTAAAGCAAACTAGTAAACCTTTGGACATGTCACTTAAACCGATGTGACAAAGTAACTGTTACATAATGAGTATATAAGAGACTCTGTATTTGCAAACACAATGTTGGACACCCCAGTCAGATGAAAATAAACAAGGAAGTTGGAAACATGAGGTCTTGGATTCGATTCTCAGGTCGGGAAAAGTATTATTGGGTTTGCCGTCAGGGATTTCTCAGTAGCAGGCGAGTGGAGTCTGGATTTGTGATCAGTTGATGTCTATAGGCTCGCCCCCTATTACCTACATTGTACTAAAACATAACTGGCGAAAAAGTGGGTGTATTACAGGTACGCCTCTACCTGACCTTTCGAGGATTAAAGGCGTGATGATGTTACGTTATGTAGTTGGATTTCGGAAGAGCATCGAGTAACTATACAGGGTGGGCAAAAAATCGTGGATCAAACGAAACAGGGCGACAGCTGGGGTTATTTGCAGTCAAAAATTTCTCTGTGGCAGTGCCCTAACTTGATCTCCTTAAAAGTTATGACAATTTTAGTGTTTACAGTAAGGTTCTAAAGTTCCAAATAATTTTTCGTGAGACTTAAAAGATATTGAAAAAAGTGCCAATACTGATTAATCATGGTACCCACTATAATGAAAGCACTTTTGTAGTGATGTCTTTAATTATTTTTTTTTATTTTCTTTGGTATTTTTTTTTACTGCAAATAACCACGATTTTTTACCCACCCTGTATATTGCGACAATGTTTGGCTGATATGATGGCCTTTCGACCTACGCAAAACCTGGACATTAAACCATTAACTTTTACAACAGGTAAAACCTATATTTTCTGCAATTAGATGGTTTTTATTCTTATTCTTGCAATTACAGCGTTTCTATAATTCATTGCACGTCGTCACGCAGTGAGTGGCTGAAGACGGGTGTCATAGCGGAGGTAAAGAAACGCTGGTGCGAAGACCTAGACTCGTTCCTGACTGTTTGGCCGGAAAAGGTAGCAGACAAATATGAAGTAGATGAGTGATGCAGTATGCATCCATATTGTTCCATTCATATTTGTAGACCTTTTCCCAATGGGACAGTATTGGTTAAAAAAAAATGAGGGGGCCCGTGGCTTAATAATAACAGTCGCACTGGTATCGATCAGGTTAAGCTACGCTTGTCGCGGTTGGTCTGTGGATGGGTAACCATCTTTACATACCGAGATCCCTCCGTGCCTCGGAAAGCATGTTAAGCCGTTGCTTCCGGCTGTCATTTGTGGATCTTTGATGGTCGTTACGGGTAATCAGAAGCCCGAAAATCTGACAACCAGTCTTACCAAGGGGTATCGTATTACCCAGTAACTGGGTTGTGGAGGTCAGATAAGTAGTCGCTCCATGTAAAATACTGGTATTCAGATGCATCCGGTTAGACTGGAAAAACTAATATGTTAGATAAAAATAAGTAAACCAAGTAGGATCTTGTTTATTATTTAAATACCTTAGCAACAAAATAAAACAAGTTTTTTCCTTCTTTCACCTACACTATCATTAATCATTCCATTCATTTAATGCGGTTTTTAATAATATTAAAAACCGCATTAAATGAGAAAGAAATATTATTTCTTCGTGCATTATTGATATCAAGACTGTCTCGTTTTCACTAGTCTTTGGGCTATCTATTATAGAAACACATTATTAATTTGATGATTACATGAATAATGTTATTTATTATCTCCAATTATTATAATGATGTATTTTTGCATTCGATTTCTTTTTTGCTTTCTGCCAAAAAAGTTTTGTCCTCTTTTGTTGGTTTAAAAGGATAATATCTCCATTGGTTCGGTCAATAATAGTCTTAAGAATCTATATTCAAAGTAGACGAGCAGAATTAAACTGATATTAAAATACACCACGAAAATAATTTAACACTCAGAAAAAAATAACTTATTTATTTGTTGCCAAGTTGCGATGGCTAAAATTAGGTCAGCCCATTAACAACAGTTCTGAGGAATAGTTACAGCTAAAAGTATGGCCCACGTGAACCAACGTCTGTCAACCAGCATTGGTCTATGCGACACGTAAAGTTATGTCTCATGAAGTTTTGCAGTTTTATATGATGCGTAGACTGGGCTAAAACCATTTGGTCCATCGCAGACCAAACATTTTGTCTGGAGTCAAAATACAAAACAAGTTTTTGAGAAGATTTGGTCAACTTTAACTTTAAGACTAGGTATTTTAAATGCATTGTTTTCTTGAAGCGATACTTGAATCAGATCTGCGATTAGGTCACATCAAATAAAACCGTTTTATGTCATGTGAACCGGACCTAGGAAGTAGGTGTGTACTATTACACAATAATACTTAATATTATGTAATGAGAGCATTGTAGGTTAGAATCCAGACAAAGACTTTACTTAGTATACATTATTTCATCACCACTGCTCTCGGAAACGATGAAGCAAAACATCGTAAGGAAACCGGCATGTCCTAGAACCAAAAATTCGAAGACATGTGACATCCACCAACCCGCACTGGGCCCGCGTGGTGGATTATGGCCCACTCTCTCTCGAAGAGAGGAGGAGGGTCCCAGAAGTGGGAACAGTATAGGCTGATTATGCTACGTAATAGTAAGGTTATGTTACTCAGTACATCTTGAAACTCACGAAGTATCTCGTGCAATGGTTTGTTTTCAGTAGTTGCGTACCGGTGTTTACGTTTCTAAGTATTTAGCGGCTCTAGAGGCTGAGTACTGTAAGTGGAAGAGTGCTTGCTTGTACACCTATACTTATGTATTTCGACATCAAAATCAAATTCAAAATATTTTATTTGAAATAAGCCTACAAGGGCACTTATGAAACGTCAGAAGCTAGGTGCACGGTTCCAATTGGTCGTTTCCTATGGAGAAGAACCGGCAAGAAACTCCACGGTTACTCTAATAAAAATAATTGGCTTTTACAATGTTTTCTAATTACAGTAGGTATGGGAGGACAGCATAGGCCTGTCAACAAGTACCAAGTACTTGATAAAATAAAAAAATGGTCTACAGTTCTAAAATCTACAGGGCCTACAAAGTCCTCACACTTTACAAAATCAAAATCTCAAAGAAAGATAAAAAATATAAAAACCTATTAAAACCAAGTGATTTGATTTCCATTACAACCACTAAAAAAGATTTGGAAAATTAGTCTTTAAATAATGTCAAATAATAAAAGGATTATGTCAAAGAAGTATGTAAAAAATAAATAAAAATCGTAATTTGAGAGCAGTTAATAGACATTTACGTAGTTATGCCGTTAATGAGATGCCAGGGAAGCCACATGTGTAGAAGGAATTACAGCCAAACTACCTTGTCTTCAACGTAGTCTTTAATCTTATAATATGCTTTTTTGATAAGGACACGTTTGATGAGGGTTTTGAACTTTCCATCGCTAAGTTCTGTAACCGGCTTTGGCAGCTTGTTATAAAAACGGATGCTATTTATATGAAAAAGCCTCCTTTATTACTAGTTCTAATAATATTATGAACCTTGACTAAAGGCACGCAATCAATCTGTCTAGCCTTTTCTCAACTATGTTGGGGTGTGCTTCCGGTCTAACCGGATTCAGCTGAATACCAGTATTTTACATAGAGCAACTGAATATCTGACTTCCACAACATACTGGGTAATACGATACCAATTGGTAAGACTCATGGTTGTCAGTCAGACTGTCGGGCTACTGACGACCCGTAACGACTGTCAAAGGTCCTCGAATGACAGTCGGGACCAACGGCTTATAGTGCTTTCCGAGGCACGGAGTTAGCCACAAGCCCCTCGTACACAAGCCAATCTTCAAAGTAAAATCATTAAGGTTCCCGTTGAAAGGCGCAACGCAACTGGGCGACGGTGCTCTAGTAGAACAATTTCTATGAAAACATCATGGAAATTAGTTCTACCAGAATCGCGTTGCCACGTCACGTCGCGTCAGTCTGCGGAGCCTTTAATCGCATATTCATTTAACATAATTCATTGCTAATATTAACAAAATGAGGTCGTTAATTAAACATCTGCTGTTGAACGTGACCTTTCCAAAATTACATACTGTACTCATTAGAGAATTATAAAATAAACAAGCAGAAGCGAAATACATACTTAAAATGAATCCAATTAAAATAAAGCGGCACAAAACTTTTCATACCGTAACACAAACTTTTAATTAACCATCGATTTTTAAACTCAACTCAGTGGAAGGTAAAACTTGAAGGACACGAGCTAAATATTCAACTATTTAAGGTCGGATTTAACCAAACTTTTCTAGTATAATCCTATCCAGCAACCAATTTCGAATTTTTGTCAGTTTTTACACACAAAAACGATTTAAAATTTTTATCCACACGATAAGACTTATTTATACTTAAAATACTTATTTATAGAATAGTCTTTCTTTTTTTTTTTTTGAGGATGGGAAATCATCAAATGAACCCTTCCGCTCTGGGTGGAGCAGAAGGGAGTGTCAGACTCTTACTGACTAAAACCCACCCGTGTTCCTTCCTTAGCCCTTTATGTTCCGGGGCAGCGGTAACCCTTTCGAATAATCCCGCTGCCCCAGCAGGCTTCGGCCCTTACGGGCCCCTTCCTTAATGCTGACATCTCTTTGAGGCGCGCGTGGAACACGTACGCGCCGTCCGGCACGGGTCTGGTCCTGAGCGGACGGAGAGTTACCCATTACTCTCCGCCCGCAGGCCCGCGCCTACGGTGGCCGGGAGTCGTCACGCGGCTCCCGACGCCCGGAGCGTCTCCCGCGGCGGCTGGGACGTGAGGCTTTCTCCCTCAGCCGTCCCGCCACCTCCTTCGCTAGCATGACTGCTTCGCAGAAGGAGGTGACTGCCTCCTACTCCCTCTAGTCCCGGACCATGGTTTGAACCAGGGCCGGGCGCGAGAGGTCGCCGCCGCTGCCGATCGCCTCTACGAGAACACGGCGGTGCACCAGAACACGGCGGTGCTTATAGAGTAGTCTGCGGTGACCCAGTGTCAACGGCTACATAACCTATGAGTTGTATTGTACGTCGTAGGTTTGAACACAGACAGTCGCTTTACTTTGTGTAAATTATTTCATCACCACTGCTCTCAAAACGGTGAAGGAAACTGACGAAATCGGCATGTCTTAGAACCAAAAATTTGAAGACATGTGACATTTATTAACCCACACTGGGCCCGCGTGGTGGATATGGCCCATCCCCTCTTACAGAGAGGAGACCTGTGTCCCAGCAGTGGAAAAATTATATAGGCTGCTGACATTATATAACATTATATAAATATGAACTATACTCCATTCAAAATAAGATTAGACATTTAAACAGACCTTTTTTACAGCTTGTTCAACCGATTTTGACTTCTATTCCGCAGGCATAAGGATGGCATTAAAAGCAAAAAACAGTGCTTACAATAACAACTGTTTAATGCTTTTAATGCCATCCTTATGCCTACGGAATAGAAGTCAAAATCGATTGAACAGACGGTAAAAAAGGTTTGTTTAAATGTCTAATCTTATTGTAAATGGAGTATAGGTTGGTATAAAAGTTTGGTCGAATTCACGGGCCTATACTACCTCAAATGGCTTAGCATGATCCTCCGTTATGTCGAAAATACTGCAGAATTAATTTTTAAATAAATATATGGTAAAGTTGAGGATTAATGTTAGGTTTTATGTTAGACGAAAACACGATTCCATAAAATTTTCTCGATAGAAAAAAAAAATCCAAAGTTACCTCCACACCGAACAATAAACCGCTGGTATTAAAAAAATACTACAAATTAGGTCATGAAACTTTCTATACTAACCGAACTAACAATAAAGCAGGTCTCATTTTTTTTTTTAAATTACCATTATTTTCACAGTAAAAAGCAAATACCTAAACTATTGGCGCTGCCTGCCGCCTAGCAGCACACTCTGTCTCGCTCTCACTCAGTCCGCGAGCAGTCTCATTCGAGCGAGATAAAGAGTGAATTTTAGCTGAGGTAGTATAGGCTCAAAAGCATGTAATATCTTATACATATGTATTTAAAGTTATTTTATTTCAAAAAAATTGTAAAATCGTTATGATCTTTGAACTCGGACACTTGACCTTAATACTGGTGTTGCATCGAACGATACGAGATGATATGCTGTCATAATAGTCTTCGCGTCTGTGATTGGTCGAAAAAAGAGAGGGGTATTATCATGTCATGGTTAGGTTTCTCCTGACCCATCCATACTGATCTATCTGTACGGGGTCAAATTAAATTAGCTAGCGAAACTCCACAGATGTTATGGGTGTCGAACTATCGATATCGATAAAGACGATAAATTAAAAAGATTTGATGAATTTCGTTTGGGGTAAACGACCGTTGGTACTGTAGTTACTTACTTGAAGTAAGAGTTGAGAAAAAAGATTATTTTTGTTCTTTCGTATTACCCGTCACGTCTGTGAAGTTTACACAAAAAAACTGATATTTCAAGTAACTATACTACCAGCTGTCGTTGATGTCAAAAAAATAACTCAACAAATTAATTTCTTTTTTATTTTATTAAATCATGTTTAGGTATCGATACCCATCACGTCTACAAAGTTTCGCTAACTAATTTAATTTGACCCTGTATAAATCAAACAATGTCGGGTTAGTTACACCATTAAATTTATAACTTAAGAACGGCTGGGCTGATTTTTATGATCTTTCATTTGTGCATTAGGCCTCCGCTCCGAATACCAGAATAACTATTAAAACATGAATAAATCCGAAAAATAAAATTAAGATAATTCATTTTTGATACCAGGTACGAAGTAAGACAGGTCAGCTAGCATAGTATTTTAAAATCAATCTGCCTAGCCTTTTCCCAACTATGTTGGGGTCGGCTTCCAGTCTAACCGGATGCAGCTGAATATCAGTATTTTACATGGAGCGACTGCCTATCTGACCTCCACAAACTCTGTCACTTAATACGATACACAATGGTAAACAGATACAGCTGTATATTAATAAAACTAATAAAAAAAAAACAAATAAAAATATTTTAATTCAGATATCAAGGATCCATAGGTAGGTTGTACATTATAAATATCAATAACAATATTACACAGACGAAAATAAAAATTAATATGTAGATTAAAATGAATAATTAAGATTAACATAATATCATAAAATGCGAAAGTAACTGCACGCCACGGTTTCTTTACGGTACGGCTTGTTAACCCCGCCGTAGAAAAATCGTTTGAACTTGTGTATGACACGGATCAATGGTATACGGCGACGGCGCCGTGCCGTAGTGCCGCCGTGTCGTCAACAAACTTCCATTCAGTGATCCATACAACACGGCGAATAAACCGTAGCTTTTCACGGCAAGAAAAACGTGTGCATACAATGGGCCTAAAAATGATTATGTACGGGTCCTGAACAGACCCCCAATATGATTGCGAGATACATATACGTATATGTAAACTGATAATTTAATTGCTGTAATCTTTGAATCCATATATCCATCACGAACACTCACTTTTAATTGGCCTCCAGCAATGCTAGTACATTCAAGCAAGCCGCCGAGAGGCCGAGACCGTTCGCTCATTCGCTGTCATATCCACCGGAATAGCGGACAGATTATCATTATTTATTACAAATGTCTAGTCTACAAAGTACTAACAGTACACATAGCATAGAGCATAGAGAGAGCAGTGGTGGCACGAGCTGTAGGTCGTAGGTTCAAACCCAGACAGGCCCTTTGTGTAAATGATTTCATCGCCACTGCTCCCAAAACGGTTAACAGAAAATGCGGGTGATCTTTTCGCCATAGATACGCTCTCACCTGTGTTCTTTCTGGTCAATGACCATAAAACAATATTTTTTTACAGAATAATAAATATTAAGTACTTGTATGTCCCTATGTTTTACTTTTTGATGATACATTATTTTTATTAGCACGAAAACCTTCAAAAAATGCCGATTTAAACTGCTGTCAACAGAGGCCTTTTTTATGAATGGGAAATCATCAAATGACCCCTCCCGCTCTGGGTGGAGCAGGAGGGAGTGTCAGACTCTTACTGACTAAAACCCACCCGTGTTCCTTCCTTAGCCCTTTATGTTGTTCTTTGTGTATCTGCGCGTACACTTGTGCACTATAATATCTCCTGCGTACCTGGCTAATCTCCGTTGAGATTGGCCACCCCGACCGAAATCGGTCGGGGAGGCTATTATGTTCCGGGGCAGCGGTAACCCTTTCGGACAATCCCGCTGCCCCGGCAAACACCTAGTGTACAAATTTGACAACTATTAATGAAAAAAGAAAAGCATATGGACACAGTATATATCCTTCTTATTAAGTATATGAAATATCTTTTAAATTAGTTCAATATTGGAGGAGGAAATAGGCCAGAGCCACACCTCGATTTATGACATTTTACTTAGGCTTTTTCAAAAGTCTCTCCGACCGCATTTCCTCTTAAGGAAAACATCGTGAGGAAACCGACATCTCCAAGAGTCAAAAATTCTAAGATATCTGTAGGCCAATTCTGCTAATTTAAAACGTTCAAAATCTAGTCGCAGTCTCATCTCGGCGACAAAAAAATGTCAAAAGCTTGTCAAAATGTAGAGAAATTTGAAGTGTTTTGACAGATTGAGACTGAGATCAGACTGTGAACGTTCTTAAAAATTACGAGAATTGCCCCTCTGATATCTATCAACCCGCACTGGGCTATCGTGGAGGATTACGGCCCACTGAGGGAGAGGGCCGTAATCCTCCACGATCTCACTGGGAGAAGGCCTGTGTCCCAGCAGTCGGAGCATTATAGTCTGACTGTGTGAGATATAGCATTATATAGTGTCTGTATTTTCCGAAGGAGTGGTAGATTAGGTTTACTAACGTAACGTAACGAACCACATTCCTCTAGTTGTGCTTAAGTCCCGTATAATATAAGGACGAGGCTGTTGTCATCAATCAGCCACAAAACCAGACTCCGGGTTGACGACTTCTTCATCAAAAAACCCAATAACACTTTGCCAGACTGCAGGCTACTGAGAATTTCTCGATAAAAAATTGGATAGAACTCAGGACTCCAAGTTCAACAATCGCGTTTGATGCTCCCACTATCATGTTTGTTAAAATAGATTTATCTATAATATTCTAATATTATAAAGACGAATCACACAATAAACAAACAAAACACAAACAAACAGTACGAAAGAGTTCATAATGCCATCATTATGTCTACCATATAAGGTCGAACCCCTTCTCATTTCTATAAATATTTCCTAGACAGTCGTATACAATTACAGTCCTCTACAATTTATTTCCTCCTTTTAAACCTGACTATCTATTTCAGTCTATAGTCGTCGCGATTTAGCATTGTAATAGTGGTCATTGACCCATCTACATATTCTCACTTTCTATCTTTCTTTGCCTAGCCTTATCCCATTTCATTTGGGATCGGCTCTCCTTGTCAATCTTCTCCAAATGTTTCGGTTCTGGGTCGTCGAAATTTACTTGGGCTTGCTCCAGGTCGTTGTAGATTACAGACATCCAAGTGAAAAGGTGTGTAGACACCCACCTCGCTTCTTTGGGCCTGAATACCCACCACACCCCACCCATTCTAGCATTTTTTAATTCAAAAAGTGCATTATCGTCCCCAATCAATATCTATCGTGATCTTCAACACGCTCCAATAACGACAAAACTATATGTAGTTTCTTGTTTGAGTTTCTACGGACAGATATTAGGGAAAGGGCAATGACCGCTAGTGCCATGCTAAAACGCGACGATTATAGTATTGAGATGACCATAATCTAAACAATCAGAATGGTGGACGGTTGTAAGTTACGTATATATGACTATTACCTAATGTATAGATCAGGTAAATAGTGGTTATGTGTGCTGAATGAGATTGTGTGTCGTTTAGAATATTTCTTTCTATCTGTCTAGTTGGCTCATTTAGGTCAAAACCAGTGTTGAGTGTTACATATATTGTTCTGATTATAAATTATTTCGCAATACCTTAAGATTGGATACTGGACAGAAAGAGGTGGAAAGAGATTAGGGAGGCCTTAACCCAGCAGTGGGATATTAATGTCTAATAATACTAATTAAAAAAACTTACTATTCATTCAGTTGTTTTATTATCTCATAGAAAGAATTGAGATTGGTGTTTACATTTCTGAAATTTAGAAACATATTCAGAAAATCCTAAAGGGAGAATCAAACAGCTGCTTAATGGTTGCTCGAATTAAATTCCAAAATTATTTATTTATTACATACATACGCTACCATTACAGTGTCCCAATTCGGTAGTGTGTAGTTAATTAACAGTTCATGGAATAATTGTTGAAATGGCAAATTATACATACAACGTGTAACGTTAAATGCGCAAAAACTGAAAACAGTTTGTTCATAATTGACTACAGTATCGATTTCGGTAACTTTTAATATACCTAGATTTTTTTTTTTAAATTATGTATTTTGCCATACTATCCGCCGATTGATCCAAAGGAAATTAAGTCTTATATTAAGGCAATAAGACTCAATTTTTAATGCATAAAGTAATGCTAGGATCAATACGATTTTCTTAATAATAATAATTAGCTTTAAAAAAATAGTTTTGGTCATTGTATTATGCTTTTATACTCAATGCTCTAATTGAGGTGTATGAGGTTTTGCGCATTTAATGTTACACTTGTAGGTATATCTTGCTACAATAGACAGACTTAGGGTCAGCGCAGAGAGAAAGAAGCGCAGCGGAGAGGATTTTATTAAGGCACACGAAAATCAACTTTAAAATTATTAAAATAAAGTGCATATATGCTTGAACCTGACAAAAAATGCTCGCGCATCCTCGAGGATACGCGGGAAGGCACGCGCGCGTTTATTTCAATAATTTTAAAGTTGATTTTCGAGTGCCTTAATAAAAACCTCTCCGCTGCGCTCCTTTCTGTCTGCGCTGACCCTTAGCAGTGAGAAGAAAAATACTCAGAAATCATAACTCCATCTCTCCTTGAGATAAATTGTCCTAGATAATGCCTTGACGCAGCTTCCCTGCTGGGACAAAGGCCTCCTCTCCGTGAGAGTAAGTGGGCCGTATTCCACCACGCGAGCTTAATGCAGGTCGGTTTTTGGTTCTAGGACATGCCGGTTTCCTCACGATGTTTTCCTTCGCCGCGCCGTTTCGAGAGCAGTGATGATGAAATGAATTACACAACAAAGCATAACGCCTGCTTGGGTCCGAACCCACGAATTACAACTCGTAAGTCGGGGCAGTTACCACTGGGCCTAAATGCAAATCTTACTAGGTGGTCGATGTGTAAGAACCTAGTGATGGGGCAAGAATGAATCATTCATTTATATAACAGATTCGGATGTCATCATGTAAGGCAAAGTGCGTGCAATCTACAAGACAGGCTTACCTTATAAGTACTAATTAGGTACAGCAGTACTCGAGTCATCCCACGAGCCATAGATAAAACGAATACATTTATAACGCGATCAAATATTTATGAGTAATCCAAGATGCGATTCGGTATGACGAAAATGTGAAGTCGGTCGATATTATGGATTTGGAGTGGTTACACATACATACATACATTTATAACTGTAGTACATTTTTGGTTGGTAGGTTTATTTTATGTAAGAATTGTTTACATTGCTAGTTTCAAATTTTTTGGTGTGGTTCAGGCCAAAGTTCGACACTAGTTATTTTAGGTGATCTAGAGCTTACTTCTGCTCGGTTTATTTGTAACTTTTCACGAGAAATATTAAATTACATACTTTGCCAATTTCAGGTTGAGTAAATAGAAAAAACCCAAATCAAATGTCATCTTATAAATCTTTATCTATAGATAGGTATACATTTCTTCTGTACTATGTGTGTATGTCACTGAACTGCTCCTAAACGGCTGGACCGATTTTGATGAATTTTGATGTGTGTTTGAGTGGTTATCAATGTGATCGAGGTCTAGGAAGCTAGTATGTCTATAATACGTATAGGAGGACTGTAGATATATAGTCCTCATTATCAATTTCGATAACGGTGACCCTTTTTAACCTACTTCCAAGAAGGAGGAGGTTATAATTATTTTTGACTTTGTTTTTTTTTTAAATGTATTTTCATCGATTTCTCCGCCAATTTTGGACCTATTTTAAAAATTCTTTTTTTGTTTGAAAGGGTATGCTCTCGAGGTGGTTTCATAGTCATCAAGTCGGAATCTGAAGAGGGAATCCCGTGAAAATCTAGGGAAACCCTCAAATTTTACAGGCACACCTATAGCGATTTAGGTATTTTTCATAGTAACTCGTGCATTTGCTCTCGAAAACCACCATTTGGTGAAGTAGAACTGATGATGAAGACCACAGATGGTCATCGGAACTACTCAATACTAAGTATTTCACGGGTTGCGACTCGATTAGGTACTTTAATGTGGTTGATAAGCAATTTATGTAAGCTCGAATGCGTATGGTGTAGTGGTGAGCTGGTGGTGACTTCTCGATCAGCTCCAGTTCTCCTGGTTCTTACTAGGAGTATTATAACTGCCTTATCCAAAACACATGTATTTACGTCCTGGCCATATCTTTCACATTACATAATGGCGATCACATCCGCGTGTATAATAGAAATCTTAACAATGGCCCCGATTCTGTTGTTCACAAACTAAACTAAATTTAAGTTCAGTGCATCTTTTTCTTTCTATTTAATTATGAAAAGGACAGCGGTTTAGTTAGCGCCTGACGTAAATTGACGTATTTTTAGCAGCCAAATTTTTAATCACGTCAAAACTTGTCTTTGGATTATCTAATTTGACAGGAGTAAACTAATATTTATCTTCTGTCTTTTTCATGATGAAATAGAAAGAAAAAGATGCGCTGAATTTAAAATTAGTTTAGTTTGTGAACAACAGAATCGGGGCCATTGTATCATTCGACTAAACTGTTCGACTGAAAAAAATGGAATGGTTGAGCGATAAAGATTTTTCCTGTGGGTAATGTGATATGATTCAATTTGAAACTAGTTAGTTTATAGGTATTACAAATACGCGACTTCATTTGTGTGAAATTTCTTGATCCACCGGCCCACGCCGCCGTTGCATCGCGTCGCCTGCCTGCGCTGTCACTTCGTTTTCATTCAGCGTTCTTTCTGACTTTCCTAATGGTTCTAGCGGGATGTTAAGTAGCCTATGGCCTTCTCCAAGAAATGGGCTATAAAATGCAAAAATAGATTTTCAAATCCGACTGGTAGTTTCAAAGATTGGCGCGTTAAACAAACTCTTCAGCTTTAATATTAGTACGTTTAAAGATATAAACTCATTAATCTTGAACGAAGAGATGAATCAAGCGCATGAGATTCTTATTACCAATGAAATGCTTACTGGCATAAAGATGGAAGTCTTCTCTCTATGATACCCCAAAAAATATTGGAATTTCCATTTAACATAACTAAATGATAACTGCCGCACAGGTGGATCGATTAGGTTAAGCTACGCTTGCCGCGGTTGGTATGTGGATGGTTGACCATCTTTACATACCGAGACCCCTCCGTGCCTCGGAAAGCACGTTAAGGCGATGATACTGGCTGTCATTCCTGGATCTTTGACAGTAGTTACGGGAAGTCAGAAGCCCGAAAGTCTGACAACCAGTCTCACCAAGGGTTATCGTATTACCCAGTAACTGAGTTGTGGAGGTCAGGTAGGCAGTCGCTCCATGTAAAATACTGGTATTCAACTGCATCTGGTTAGACTGGAAGCCAACCCCAACATAGTTGGGAAAAGGCTAGGCAGATGATGATGACATTTTGATTTTAAAATCTAAATCAAAACCATCGCAAAATAGGCAATATTCATACAACCATACTGATATTATAAATGCGAAAGTAGCTCTGTATGTCTATCTGTTACATGTAGGTACTGAATGGATTTGCATGAAATTTGGCACACTGATAAACCAGGACCTGGAACTAGAATCTGGTCCTGGTTTATCAGTGTAAGTATCATATATACTTTTTATCCCGGTCGAACTTTCCCATGAGATAATTTACAGCAATTATTTTATTATAATTTAGCAGTGGTGGCTAAGTGGTAACGGCCGCGACATACGAGTTGTAGGTCGTAGGTTCGAACCGACAGACAGGCGCTTTACTTTGTGTAAATTATTTCATCACCACTGCTCTCAAAACGGCGAAGAAAAACATCGTGAAGAAACCGGCATGTCCTAGAACTAAAAAATTAGAAAATATGACGTGACATTTACCAACCTGCGCTGGGCCCGCGTGGTGGATTACGGCCCACTTCCTCTCACAGAGAGGAGGCCTGTGTCCCAGCAGTGGGAAAATTATAGGCTGATTATGCGTTATGTGAATTTACGATCACTAGGCGGATGACGCCGCGGGCAAAACCTAGTTTAATTATAATCATGTGCTAAATCTATAAGACATACATAAGTCTCGTAACTAAGTACGGTGTGAACCAATCTTGAGTCGAGAAACCCTTATAACCATCGACATATTCCTACCTCATAAACAATAAAATTCATTGTATTAACATGCATTTGCATGCTCACAATCGTTCCCATACGTGTTGCCAGCACACTAAAACTTATTACGTTACATTACGCGATACCATAGAGAAATTTCAAAAGTGAGTAATCGTAGAAATAGCTACAACATACCATGAGTTAATCTTCTATTTCTACCAGATTTCTATGCGTAAGCGCACCCCGTCATACGTGATAGTGCATTCAAAGTGCGTACGATTCGCGGTAGGCCTACGGAGATCAAATTAGCGTTGGGTGTTGCCAGCATATAAATTGACGTTACGTCAATAGTAATCGGAACTCTGTAATGAGTTTATGGTTGAGAATTGGACGTCATATGTGGGCTTGAATTGTTTTCTTAAAATAAACAAGGATGTTGAAATAATTGGAGCAAGGTTGCTTTCAAGTGTCAATATTTTTCGCTTTTGAATGTTTTTTTTTTGTTTAATAATATATTTTTAAAGTAATGACAGCATAACCTTCTGTTACATAACAAAAAAGGGTATCGTAAATTAATTCCGTGTTATACCAAAAAGTAAGAAGGACCTACATATTAACCTTGTGAAAATCTGAAAGTTTGCTGATATTTTCAAAGTCAGCACAAATAGATAATATGTTGCAGTGTGAGCGTTAACGAATATCTATTATTTTTATTAATAAAAATTCAATCAGAAATTGAGTTACCTATTCTATATATTATTGATTTATTCATATAGGTTTTTTAACTTCTTTGCCAAATGCCAACTCCAAAATAAATCACAAAATCTATATAAAAATTACCTAGGTTTAACTTTATAAAAATATTGACTATTAGGATAGCTTCGAATTATGTAGGCGGAAAATTGCCTAGTCTAGTTACTATAACATTTCGTATAATAACTCAAACTTTGTAATAACATCAGGTCAAATCTCAGGAGAAATTCGTGTCGAGCAAACTAAACTAATTAAACTTTCCAGAACATTAGATGATATTGAGTGCCTTTTTGGGTTGCTATACAAAATTGTTAAATATTTTGAGATTCTTTATCTATCCATTTACCGGAGTTACCGACATAGCGTGCAAAGTAAGTAAGCAGAAGTGACAGAGGTCTGGCCATGTTTGTCGAAGGATCGATGGCCGGTGGAGCAGACGAGTCCTGGATTGGAGATTATTGGTAAGCGTAATGTGGGACACACCCCAGCTAAATACATCGAAGACCTTAGGAAGGTGGCTGGGACAGACTGGATGCGGAGGACTGGGTGTTGTGGCTCAGCCTGGGAGAGGCTTATGTCCAGCAGAGGACTGCGTTAGGATGAGTTGATTGTTCTATGCGTTTAAATAGCTTCCTCGAGAGGCGATACTTTTTAATGTACAGACGGCCAGCACATCAAGCTACCCGAAACTGTCAAATTTTCCCAATCAACTTTGGACCCTAAGCTTTAGCGATAAAGTTGAAAGTCTATTAATGAAATTCGACAGATTGTAGTAGCTTGATGTGCTGGCATCTGTACGATTGTCGCACCCTGAAGAGATAGATACAATCTTGCTGAGAGACGTCAACTAATTATTCTTAAATCTCTCATGGCGAAACGAGAGAGGAAGATTGTCTTATTATGTTTTCAGCAAAGAAAAGATACGATTCGTAAAGTCCTAATTTGTTGCTTTGAAGATGGTAGCGCTTAGAAAGTTTTGCGAAGATCAAGGAATATGCATATATTTTGTGGTTGTTACAAGTCCCAATGCAAATAAAACAGTTCATTTTGAGTAAATGAGTTCAAGTTTTTACATTAAATTTCTACAGATAATTTTTTAGAGCTCCATTGTGGATGGCGCATAGCACAAGCTTTTTTAATAAGCGGTATGAGGAACTTTAGTATTGTCTCTGTATTTCTCAGGCACGTGCCTTGCTCATGTAAGTTATACAATTTTTCACTAGCTAGTCTATTCTAGATCTACTTAAGTATCGATTTTCATGCGTAAGTAAAGCTTCTTCAGCCAAAGTGACTTCTGTGCTGCCACAGACGACGCCGTGGATGTGGCGAAGTTTTGGGCCAACATGATCAAAAATACAGTCATGCCAGCGCGCACGAAGAAGAAGAAGAAGTAAAACTACTAATTTTCTGTCTCTCAAGGAGTACCTAAGTAAAATTATCTCTCTCAAATAATTGTATCTGTACTTAGTAAAAACTTGAGAAGTGATTAAAGGGTGCTTAATAAAACCCTAACGAATTCTAGAACCTTTGATTAGAATTTGATCAAACAATGTAACCAAGAATTCGTTAACTACTCAGTCAATCCGATCGTCAAGTGGTATTGATTTCAAGTAATTATTGCTTAGCTGTATTTTATGAGGAAGCTCAAACACTGCAATAAATGTGGTTTTTATGTAAAAAGGGGTACCTACCTAAGTATTCTTCAAATGAGGTAACCAATAACGGTCGTCATAATTATGTGGGGCTGTGTTTTCTAGCTTTAAGAGCTCTCTGTGGCACCGAAGATCAATATCTAAGGAACGGTCACACATCTTTTGTTTGACCTCAACAAACGCAGCTTAACGCAGGTTAAGCTTGACGGATGACTAATTGATTTCTGCATAAAATTTGCATGCCTGACATCACACCGGAACATATTATCCAACCGACAGACTAGAAAAACTAGTTCTTTCTAAACGTAGGAAATTGAATTCTCCCAAAAATGGGCAACGACCGAACGTTGCGCAACTGTTGGGCTGCTAACCATTCGATTGCGAGTGAGCAACGCAATGGTACCCATTATAATTGCCGTCTAATTCTTAGTTGCTTCATACTCCTATGTTTGTTTGACGTCTACAACGATGGATGATTTTGAATGGATTAGAGCAAATTGTTAATTGCTTTGATGGTGTAGAAATAGGCTAGTTTCCACCGTCAATAAATTAAAAATCTAATTAGTCCGTCAGTTAGATTATAAAAAATATTTGACCCGTATTTTTCTTTTGTTACGTAAACCAAAATACGACACTTTTAAAATTCTCAATACGTCACACCATGGTATAATTTTTAGTGAGTTCTAACGTCACGAGCGATTTAGTTTTGATGCGTTTTATCTTTGTCAATATTCATTGATTTACAAAAACAAAAAATACGTGTCCATTATTTTCCAATACTCTAACTGACGGACTAAATATATTTTCAATTTATTGATGGTGGAAACTAGCCTATTCAAATAAGACTCCCATGCCTCGATCGTGGGTATCAGGCTATGGCTATTTCTCATATAGAGAAGGGAGGGGAGCAGTGATAACCCATTGGTAACGGCCCCAGAGTCTGTGGGTCAGAGATATCAGCAACAGGGAACGGCCGAAGCCTGCCGGGGCAGCGGGATTGTCCGAGAGGGTTACCGCTGCCCCGGAACATAAAGGGCTAAGGAAGGAACACGGGTGGGTTTTAGTCAGTAAGAGTCTGACACTCCCTTCTGCTCCACCCTGAGTGGAAGAGGTCATTTGATGATATCTCATCCACAAAAAAAAGGGTATGTGGGTACCACTACTGCTCTCAAAACGGTGAAGGAAAACATTGTAAGGAAACCAACATGTCCTAGAACCAAAAAATTTAAGTCTAGTGACATCTACCAATCAGCACTGGGCTCGCGTTGTAGATTACATTCCCTCTTGAAGAGAGGAGGTCTGTCTCCCAGTAATGAGAACATTATAGGCTGATTATACTATGCTATGGATCATGGCTTAGCTTTACGTGTATATAGGGTGACTGGTAATTAGTGACCGATACCTAAACACGTGATTGTACTCATGATAACAAACAACTTTTACTATGGGACCAAACCTGAATTCGCGAAAAAAAAATCTGCTGTTCAGCACATACATTTTGACCCGTTAGGCGAACATAAATGACTGAACAGCAGATTTTTTTTTACAATTTCAGGTTTGGTCCCATAGTAAAAGTTGTTTGTTATCATGAGTACAATCACGTGTTTAAGTATCGGTCACTAATTACCAGTCACCCTATATAAACTTTTTTACATGAAATGAACGTGGGCTACAGGAATCGTCAATTCTGTATTGAATCTTTAAAATAATTGTTGAGAAGCTGGGTAGAGAAAAGAAAAACTTTATACATAATATATAAGTACATTAAAGAGAAGTAGATAAGTTTTTGTTGGTTCATTGATCCAATTCAATTTCTCAGCGGGAGTAGAAAAGTTATTACTAGTTGATGTTCGATTTTAGATTTCTCTAACATATAAAAGAAGCATAAAGTATAATGCGATAGTCGCTTCATTCAACCTGCCTAGTATTTTCCCAAGTATGTTGCGGTCGACTTGTAGTCTAACCGGATGCAGCTGAATACCAGTATTTTACATGGAGCGACTGTCTATCTGACCTCCACCACCCAGTAACTGGGTAATATGATACCACTTGGTAAGACTGGTTGTCAAACTTTCGAGTTTTTGACTACCTGTAACGCAAAAATCGCATGCTGCATGCAAAAATCGACCCGTCCAAAAAATCTCCTGAATTCCTAATATCTACAAGAAAAAGAACGGTATCTTAAAACCCTTTGTATGGGTTACAATAGTAGAAAATTAAAAGTCTTAAACGCTTGACAACCGTCGCCTTACTGACTTGAATGTTATCTGCGTGGGAATCAGTAACCTCACATCAGTAGACAATGTTAATCCATGTATGTAGACAAAACGTTGCGTGCTTTTTCAAAGTGATTACACACATACGCGTACTAAAAATAAACGCTCAGCTGACTTATGTTGCTACGTAATCTTGTGGAAGGCCCGCCCAACATTTAATTTAATAGCGTACTTGAAATTGATCAAGGTTTTATTCAGTTACAACTTAGATTTTTTGGGCCCAAATCCCTATGCAAATTGTTTCATGTCCTTGAAAGGTTTGGTGGCCCAGCGTTCGCGTTATGTCGTTTGATTAAATTGCATGTTGCATAAATAAGGAATCACCCTTGGCTTTGCGATTGAATTTAAGTTTTCACAGCACAATAGTCCTGCAAGTTACAGTTGTGTTAGGGTAATTAACTGTTCAGCAAATTGACGCTCTACGTCAATTTGCCATGTTATAGTCATTAGCCAATATAGGAATCATTTTAGTTGGTAGGTAGTAAATTTTTTTACCAATTAGTTTTGACGAAAACACTCAGTCCCTACAATTTCACCCCATTAAGAATGAATTCAAAAAAATGTTATGAATAAAAAACTGTGTAATAGTAATTTAGTATGCTGTAGTCAGCACTTAAGTTCGGCTTGAACCAAATGAGAAGAAAAAAGTTTCGCATCAAATTACATTGTCATGCTTTGCGAAAGGTCAAAAAGAAAGGTGAACGGTGTTCCATTCATTATTATTTAATTTTATGATTCTGAAGGTGCGAACTGAACATTTCTTTAGACAGTATAGTAATCTAGTCTAGAGAAAAAATGGTTGCTGCCTTTAATTTGGTTATGATAGACATAAATGAGACAGGCAGTCGCTCCACGTAAAATACTGGTATTCAGCTGCATCCGGTTAGATTGGAAGCTGACCCCAAAATAGTTGGGATAAGGCTAGGCAGAAATGAGATAGTTTGGACGTGAACGGAATTGGAGATTCTACTCGGAAACAGGCATAAGCTACTTTCTCACCTATTTAGGGTACCCCTTTTTTTTTTTTTTTTTTGAGAGTGGTAAATCATCAAATGACCCATCCCGTTCTGGGTGGAACCTTATTGATGTGGTGTGTACTGAAGTTTTGGAAATAAATTACTGTTACTATTATAGTCTAAGACACGGGTCACACTCAAGGGCTCTCCATTGTAACAAAGGTCATGCGTGTGGGCAACAAATCAGAAGGCCAATTCTAGTAATTTAAAACGTTCAAAATCTAGTCGCTGTCTTATCTCAGCGACAAACAAATGTCAAAAACTTGTCAAAATGTAGGGATATTAGAGGTATTTTTGACAGTTTGAGACTGAGATCAGACTGTGAACGTTCTTAAAATTACGAGAATTGCCCCTCTGAAGCATACAGCAAGAAACCGGCTAATAGGTAATAAGTGTTAGTGAAGAAAAGATAGTGCGTGTAGTCATAACGATTACTAATTAAGAGGTAGCTTCTCTAGAAGCTTATACTGTCTGTATTTCTTCTGTTGTCTTTCGTGTCGTGATACAAAGATTTGGCAGTTAGGAAGATTAGAAGCTGGACTGACCTTTAAAGGTGCTGCAACCTTAGGTACCTTCTTAAATAATATCTTTACTCCTTTTTTTTTGTGGATGGGAAATCATCAAATGACCCCTCCCGCTCAGGGTGGAGCAGAAGGAAGTGTCAGACTCTTACTGACTAAAACCCACCCGTGTTCCTTCCTTAGCCCTTTATGTTCCGGGGCAGCGGTAACCCTTTCGGACAATCCCGCTGCATATCTTTACTCCTGGATCGAAAATGAACATAAGATAGCATAAGCATCAATTTTATTTTAAAATCTCCGTACTCGGCCTAGTGTGGTAGCAGTTACCAAGTAAGACTGTGATTTCAGCCATCAATTCTTAAGCCGTTCATTAACCACTACAATATCTTCAACAGATTTGTTCCCTGTTTCCTTTTCCAGAAACATCCTAAAACGAAAGGCAGACGACTCGATAAATTCGCAACATTTCAGCGTTGCGTGTCTGCCTCCTATACATTCGATTATGGCCGCTTCGAAACTTAACATAGTATTGCAAGGCGTGTCATAATAATTACACCAGCTTAATTTTCTTACGATGTCTGCTCATCAGGTGAGGGTAGAGGCGTGAAATTGTGTAATTAAAGCAAATATTTTTACATTTTAACTGTAGATTCCCTCAAAGTATTGAATAGTTTTGCCTGTGGAAGTTTTTTTTTTAAAAGTCGGAACTCATCAATGGTGGGGTGACACGGGTCTCTGAAGTTTTTATTTACATATATGTATGTAGCCGTTGATAAAAAGTATGATGACGGTGAGACAGGTATGATAGCTTCCCGACCGAAAAAAGCCGTATCTGGAACTGGTTTTTTTAGTAACTAGTTTTAGTGGAGGTCGGAAGTTTTTCCACAGGAACTTACTACCGCCATAGAAAGTATCTTATGTCATAACCCAGAGATCATGGTACCTTTAGACGGAACTCGATAAGATAACTAACAGATAGACAAAGTTACTTTCGCATTTATACTATTAAGTACTAAACCAGTATTAGCAGATAAAGAAGCGAGAGTATTGGTCAATTTGGAAAACTTCAGTATCTTTAAACCTTTATATCTAATAGAAATGGACTGTTATAAGCTATCTATTAAAATCTATCCCAACAATCGTGAAAATCGTTTCCCAAGAAAGCAAATCATCTTAGAACTTAACAAAGATTGATGAACATTTATAAACTCAAATGCAAGCCTATTGGAGCATGTTTCCAATAGGTCAGACTATACTGTGTTCGCGATTAATTTACCAAACATGTACACAAGTATATGCTCTTGGAATGTAGGTATCTTTAATACCTATACATTAAGTTCAGTTTGCGCTTACATTCAAATATCTATAAGACTCTTGCAATAATTAAATCATTATTATAAAATCAACTGACTGTTATGTGTTCGCGGACGAATGGAACACGATTATGTCAGTATATCTGGATTTCTATGAGGTGTGTGTATGAATATTTTGGCTCTTATTAGTTTATCTTTAGCTTATATAATTGGCAGATTGCCATTTTATATTCAAGTACAATAAAACCTTATTTACATTTGCATAAAGTTACTATTCGTTTGAGTGGAAATAATATCAATTTGGAAGCAAGGAATTTAAAAGATTTTACATGCGTCATTATAGCTTAAGGTTTGCAACACAAATGTAATGTAATGCATATACAAACGCCTATGTAATAAGATTATGACGTAATATATCAAATTTCAAGCCAATGATATGTAAGGAATACGGTAACTTGTGAGATGTGAACTTAGAAGGTAGTTACTGGACTTAGGGCTAGAGATATGTGGGTTTCCATTGTACTTAGGATGAATAATCTAAACTTATAGTTATTATAATGTTTACATGTTTGTAAGAGGTCGGTAATCTCTATAAGTACTGATCCGATTACAAAAATTCTTTCACTGGTAGATAGATGTGCTACTGCCGAGTTCCGTAGGATAAGCACGCGGGCGAATTCGCGGGTAGAAGCTAGTTTTTTTTAATAGGCATTGACGTCCCACTGCTGGGCAAAGACCTCCCTACTCTCCTTCCACCTCTCGCTGTCCAGAGCTACCAAGGACCAATCTTTATTTAAAGGAGAAATAAAAAATATAAATCTAAATTTAAAAAAATAATTAAATTGAAATCTTTATGTATTTCTTTTATTTTACAGCTCATCCCGCCATCTCTGTCTAACCCTGCGATTTTATTAGCCATTAAGCGGGTAATTAATATTAATATTTTGTTGTGTTTCTTCAAGCAAAGAGCATTAAGGTCATAGCACACATATCAACTCGGAAAGGGATCGTCACCGTATCGCTTTCGCCTCGCCTTCAAACAGGCGTCAACCTAACGTAAGCACGTAACCAAAGCGGATCAGTGGCTCCGATACACCGACACGGCTACGGTTAGGCGACGCCGCGCTTACGGCTTGCCGACCGCTGGTTAATGGTGCTGCAGGCAGGCTGCGGGAGGGGTGAGACGGGCAATGGTGGACGAAGAGACGTAAGTTCGGGTACGGAGACACGTAAGCGCGGGGACGACGAGCCGTAATCGCGGGAACTGCAAGTTGACTACCTACGCACCGCACCGCGGTTCGTGAGCTTGTCCCGAGGCGAGACGTAAATAAATAAATAAAAAAAAAATCGAAATCGTGGGGCGTAGCGTAACCTGAGTAAATATGTAAATAGCATTTATAATGATATGAGCGGTTGACTGTTGATAGAAACTTCACGCGCCCCACGATGTTATTTATTTATCTGATCAAAGCCCTAGATTGATGAGGAAAGTGGTGTGATGACTGGTACCTAGGACCTATCAAATTATTTTTTAGCTTTTAGTACATTATCTACAAAAATAAATTCGTTGATCTCACGTATCCAGGTAAACATGAGAGCATAAAAATATTATCAAGGCCCCAGGAAAATGTTGGGACTGTCAATCACTTATGTCGAAATAAAATAGGTACATATTCCCCGACAAGAACAAATTCTCCAAAAAAATAATAAGGTACCAACATAAAACGAATTTCATATATATTGAAGAAAGTGCGTATAAAATGTCAACTGAGTACGGTCAATGGGAAATAATTAAATAGTGAACTTTCTTTGGTACGTGAAATTTTTTATTTCAAGTGTTGTCGGTAAGTCATTGGGAGCCAATTAGCGAACCGCGTCGAGTGTCTGAGCGACCTTTAGGCTGGCTACAGATATGCCGGTCGAAAGTCTGAGCTGCTCTTTTCTTTATCTTTAGGCTGTATTTCGCAGTGTGACGTAAAGATTGCCGTGCCCAGTATTTGGGTTTTGACAAAATGGTTAATTCGAAAAGTTCCTAACACTATTTCTGCATTGATCTGGCATATATGCTTCTGTTTGAGGATAACTACGGGTCTGTTTATAAATATTTTAACAAAATATGAAACGTCTCATTAAAAAATGAATTCTTACTTGACCAAGCACAGCTTTCAGTAATTTTTTGTACAAAAAAAAAACTTACAAGATTTAAAGTATAAAATATAAAATTGGCAACTTAAGATAGAGAAACGCCGAAATGAAGTTATTTATTTTAAAAAATGGCTCAATGTTGTGAACATGGGTCTAAAGATTAATCTTGTGTCGTAATAAGGCATATAATTGGCCTGGCTCTTTAATTGGCCTCCACCGAAATTGACATGAACTCAAGGGAAAAAGCATCAGTAAAAGGTACAGACAGGGTAATTAGGTATAGGCTTGCTAGAACCGATGAGTTTGTAGCCCGCTTTATATGTATAAACCATTACACTACGCATATATGATGTCGCGCGTAGTATTTATAACACGTTTTGAAGAAATCTTAATAACAGCGTAGGTAAGCAAATGCTTCCAAATATTACGAAACACTTCTAAACTAAATAGAAAGCGGAATGTTTCGCGTCTCCTAACATTTGTCACGCTTATCTAGATTTTTTCTTGTATCTATTATTCATTGTTCTTAGTTCCTAGACTATACATTTCTTTTAAGTTGTAATTACAGTGATTAATTTACGCTTGCTGTGGAGTTTATCGTGCATTTATATCGTGAACTTTTGATTCAACTATTCATTTTACATAATAAATCTGTGAATAGAACTGTAAATAGTCTTATTGGCTGTGATCGATTGCGGCCCTGTTTCACACACTAATACAAGATTAAATACCTAAATGGAACACGAATTTCTGTCAAATTAATATCAGATGGAGGAGTCGACCGGAGCTATACGCCATAAGTGAGAAAACTTTAGGCATAAAAACACAATTTTTAAATACAAACGGGTCGTTTCTGATTTGAGAATATAAAATAGACAACTTGTCAAATTTAAGGTAATTCAATGTTGCCCGCAAAATACAAAAAATCTTAAGATTTTTGCAAATAAATTTTGAATTTCGCAGGTTCACCTTAAGTAATGCAATGAAATGAAAACGGGTGTGAATCACTTAAGTTTCAGAACAGTTTGAAATTCCTTTTAACCTAAACTTTCAAATAAAATCACCAACAAACGACGGTTGCAGTGGAAACGAATATAATCTTGCGTAAGTTCATGGTTGGTCCGTTCTCGTGTGCGCGTGAGCACGCGGTCCCACGCCCGGGAGCCGTAAATTAAATATTTTGTAACGAATCCACTCCGTAGGCAGGCGCGATCGGGCTTAGTATCACTGTTTTGAAGTGTGAAAAGTTACTGTTAGTGTTATAATATTAAACAGGTGAATAACTTTAACTTTCGTTTGGAGAACGTTAATTGGATCAATTCAATTAATTAGACTCAAAGTCGATCTTTTGATCACCAGATAACTTTTATCTGAAGAATAAATTTGCCGGTTTGACATATTTTCTATACAAAAAGTTATATTCTACAGATAAAATTTCTTGCTGATTGAAAAATCAGCGTTTATAAAAAAAAATACGATACCTATTATTTGCCAGATTATTTTTTATTATTATTAAAACTTATCAGGAGGTGGTTCAGAAGGCCAATTCCTGTAACTAAAACGTTCAAAATCTAGTTTCAATCTCATCTCAGCGACAATCATGTCAAAACCTTGTCAAAAATGTAGAGAAATTAGAGGTATTTGTGACAGATTGAGTTGAGACTAAGATTAGAATTTAAACGTTCTTAAAATTACGAGAATAGTGCCTCTGGTATATCTATGAGAATTCTTAGCTCATGATGTGGTGTGAACGCCCAGGGAGCGCTGTATCACGATTCGTGGAGGCTCTTTAATACACCCTTAAGGAGAGGGAGGGCAATAGTAGTCTTCTATTATTTTCACTTAATACAAACGACGACGCACAAACTGTAACCATTAATTCAGCACATGATTCTAAAGTCCCCGTCACGAGAAGCTGTACAATGTGTAATTAAAAAACTTCTACTAAGTTACGTAGCGACAATTCAATCAACAACAAATAATCCCAAATTCAGTCAACTCAAAGTAACATATGTGTAATACGAAACCCACGAGAAATTTCACTTGGTCGGGTTATATTATAGCGATAAAAAGCGCTGTCGTCTAATGTTTTGTAGTACTGGAACGCGTCTGACTCATGGAACGTAAGCATTTGGGCCGCCGTTTTGAAGTAAGTTCACCCTGACGCTGTCAGTGTTGCAGAATGCAGATGCAGAATACTCGGAATTGTCTGACGACAGTAATTAGATGTGTGTGACTTAAACCTTTAACCGCCATGTCATAATTCGCGTGGAGTGCATCTAGCGCCAGCAACGTTTAGGTACAATTTTGCATAGTGTTGTAAAATATAGTTATCGATAAACTAATGAAAAAAATAAAACTTAAACATTTTTAATCAAAGGTTTTCTTTTTTAAGTAGTACCGCACATAAATCAGTCTTCAAACATCCTACGTTAATCAGTCTTCAAATATACGTTAGGTAATTAGTCTCCATTGTTAATTCTTCATAAAAAATTAATATTCTGGAGAAGGACACGGGCTGAAAGTCCCTTGATTTTTTGTTAAGTCTTAATGGCCTGCGCAGACGACGGACTTTTCTCCGCGGCGGAGAAAAAAGTACGCTCCGCGAATAAAAAGTCCGCCGCGGATTTACCGCGAACTCAACGCACACGGTGTGCGAGCATTTGATCCCCGGTAATACGGGCATACGTATATCACGCGCAGCGCGGACTAAAGTCCGCCATGTGCGTTGCTTCGCCTAGTCACACGAGTTCTATTTTTTTCGCGGACTCCCCCGTACTTTTGTCCGGTCCGCTCCCCGCATGTCCTCGGTTATTCGGGGGACTTTTTGTACGCGGTACTTTTAATCCCTCGTTTGCGTTATTCGATACAGTTGTAAGCAATCTGTTTTAGCGGACAAAAAAGTCCGCGGACAAAAATCCGTCATCTGCGCAGGCCATTTAAATTTGATTTATTTAATACGATTAATGTATTGAGTGTTAAAATAATGGGATACAAATAATATTAATTAACAACAAATAAAATAACTAAATTACTTTGATTTTTCTTTATTATTATTATCTAGCTGTCTTTTTGACTGTAGGATAAATATACAGATTTTAAAAACACTGGAATAAGTCGATAATTTATATCTCTTTGTTGATTTCTACATATTATTTCACTAAAGCTTATTCGGTTTTGAATAAATAATTAAATCTCTACTTACTAATATTATAAAGAGGAAAGGTTTGTATGTATGTTTGTAACGAATTGACTCAAAAAGTACTGAACCGATTTTAAAAATTCTTTCACAATTTGAATGCTACATTATCACTGATTAATATAGCCTTTTTTAATTGCAAGAAAAAAAAATGCTTAAAAACTTAATGTCCACCCGTGCGAAGCCGGGAAGGACTGCTAGTCGTTAATAAACTATGAAATTTTAATGAATGTTTAGTTGATAGTTTGATAAAAAACAGGATCTTCTTTATTAATTTAGCATCAGGAGTTTCATATGTGGTACAACACTAGTCTGCGTGAAATCACGGGTTCGGCGAAGTAGGTTGATATTTAGACGTATCACTAACTGCGAATCATTAACTATTTCATTCAATCAGCTAAAATATATATCTAGTACTGTTAAAAATAAAGTAATTACACGAAATATACTAAGATTTAGTAAGCAAACTCAACATTTATTGTACATTTTTTAAATGACAGGACTTTTACGTAATATTCCGACGTGGCGTGTGAGGTAACATTCTTACAACACGTAATATTACGGCGATGGCGGTTAAAGGGATAATTATATCCCTTTAGAAAAATAAAAATCATTACAAAACTTTTTTTTTATTTGATCCAAAGTTTGCGAACCCCTGAATCTGTGTTTACAAAATTTATAGCTTCTCGTGACGGGGACTTTAGACGTAAAATTTTTCGTTTGTGATCATAACAATAAACAGCCGTTTCATGGAAAAGTGCAATACCTACGCGGTCAAAATTTGTACATTAAAGCAATTTTTTTTTAAATAACCGACGATAAGTAACGCTGAGGGAATCGTTCGGTCAGAACCATGTAGGTACTGAATCCACGGTAAAAGTTAGTGCGTTGATGTTTGTGGCGCACTATATTTTGCTTATAAATAAGAGGTTTTGCATAGTTTCTAGTACTTACTCATTTTAGCTACTTAAGAGAAAATGCGGATGATCGTTTCTCCATAGAAACGCTCTCGCCTGTTTTCTTTCCGTTTAATGACCATAAAGCAATGATTTTTTTACAGAATAATATATATCCTCCTTCCTTCATCCTTTTTGATGATACATTATCCGCCCATTGACCGCCCATTATGTCACCCTTTGCAAAAGTTCTATATTTATGTCTGTAATTTATAATGGTGTACATAATAAAGAGTATTCTATTCTATTCTATTCATTATTTTTATAAGCACTAGAACCCTCAAAAAACTATGAATGAAAAAGAAAAACATAGGGATACAGTATATATCCTTCTTATGAAATATATTTTAAATTGGTCCAATTTTGGAGGAGGAAATAGGCTTCGAATAATCACTTTTTACTGAGTCTTTATCAAAAGTCTTTCCGAACGCATTTCCTCTTAAGTATATTATAAGCGCCATTTTTACCCACATTAGTAATTTATGTGCTAAAGGCCGACTTATTTCGGGACCTATTTTCACTTCGCTCGGTCTAAATGAATATTTCATAATAATATTATCATCCCACACAAATGTATCTCCTACTAAGGTTAGTTAATTTATTACACGCCCAGTGTATTTTAGAACCTTCTAAACTGAATTAAATTCACTATTTTAATTAGGTAGGTACTAGATCTTATGTCATCATCTGCCTAGCTTCCACTATAACCGGATGCTGCTAAATACCAGCATTTTACATGGAGTGACTGGCGATCTGACCTCCACAACCCAGTTACTGGGTAATACGATACCTCTTAGTAAGAGTGGTTGTCAGACTTTCGGGCATCTGACTACCCGTAACGATTGTCAAAGATCCACGAACGACAGCCGGGACAATCGTCATTCAGACGGCGGCGGCGGTTTTTTTTTTTTGAGGTTGGGAAATCATCAAATGCCCCCTCCCGCTCTGGGTGGAGCAGAAGTGCGTTTCAGACTCTTACTGACTAAAACCCATCCGTGTTCCTTCCTTAGCCCTTTATGTTCCGCGGTAGCGGTAACACTTTCGGATAATCCCGCTGCTGACGTTTGTGTTTTGTTTTTTATACATTTTGAATTTGTTGCTCACTGTTGGCGGCTAAGTTTGGTATGAACGCGGAATAGTGAAACATTAGCTACGTCCCACTGTCCAAAAACGATGATGGTTGATATGACGTCATTCGACGGTAAAAGGTAAATTGCGGACGCTATGTGGCGGCCATCACAGTCTTATAAAAGGTATGGCAAGCGTTCAGCGCTTGACTGGTGTCGTCTGAAAGTTAACCGAATAGAAAAAAAAAAAAAACAAATAAATAAGAGAGAGATTTTTCATGCAGAGTGTCAACTGTCTAATCAAGTCTAAATGTAGTCATGTTTTCCTAAAATAATAATAAAAAATAATTCCTTCAGACCGAATTTCAGCCATGGCAGCCATCTCGGCGGAGACTAGCCATCTACGCGGAAGAAATCGCGGAGTATTTGGCAAGGCACTGTGAATTCGGTAAATTCATTTTATTTTAAGCCCTTCTCCTTTTTCTCATGCTACCTTTAAAAGAAAATGCTCGTATCTTACATGCCTTTGTTTATGCAGATACCGTTAAAATTATTACGGCTCGGTATGAGTATTACAGAATTTATTAATATACGTGAATCGTGCGTGACTCCGGTAAAGATTATGTAGTATTATGTTAGTAAATATTATATCCTACGTACACTATGAAGAGAGTGTCTTGCGTATAAGGAAAATACGCTATTTTATGATAATAGATTCAGACAATACATAACGATTTGAGATAGACGTTAAATTGTTTAATGGGTCATTGTTATTTTGAAAGTAGGTAAATGCTATTTTTATTGAAAATATAATAGTGCAAAAGATAAAAGCATAAAGAATGCGTGGGAATTACCGGATAGAGTAAATTTGACCCAAAGAAAGAAAGAAAGAAAATAGATTTATTTAGCACATACTTAAAGGCACACAATATATAAAAATCAAATAAAAAGTGAAAAGTCAGGTGTAAGATATTTATTAGCAGGAAAGTGTGCATCACGGCTGCGCCAAAACGGCCCAGTACGTACAGCAAAAATGTCAGACAACTCGTTCCAGACGCTGGTTTTCAACTGGAGCTGATAGGCGAAGAACGGTCTACGATACAAACAAAATTCTTGTGAAGTGGTTAGTTAATTCATCATTATCATTTCATAGGCTCCCAAATGTCGCCTCATTGAACAGTCTATATGCTTCTCGCATCTTGCTGATTCTTACCACGTTCTGTAGGTCATCAGTCCACGTTAGATAGATATAAAACAGAATACTCTTTATAATGTACACTATACAAATTGCTGATATACTGTAGAAATTTTACAAGAGGTGAATTTTACATCGTGAGGAAACTGGCATGTCCTAGAACCAAAAAATTCGAAGACATGTGACATCTACCAACCGGCACTGGGCCTGCGTGGTAGATTACAGCCAACTCTCTCTCAAAGGAGGAGACCTGTGTTCCAGCAGTAGGAAAACAGATGATAAATGATTTTATTTTGTAAGTAGGTTTGCACAAACACTTTTACAAGTCAATCATATAAAAAAAAAAAAAACTAGATGAGGTCGGCATTTCCTATCTGACTACTCGACTGTCCCTTTAAATTAATTTTGAAATAATTTCATCACCGGTCCATTGGAACGTAGACGATTTTTGTTTACGGTCGAATGGCCCGCGGTCCATTCGCTTTGGGCCGTTCAGAATAATACCCTCTGAGAAGAAAGGCCGAAACAAACTCAGAGGTCATAGTCTCTTTTAAAGTCCAGACAAAATCTTGGTCAGATCATATAAAGACCATGTAGATCGATGTCTGATATGGTCTTTTACAAGGAGTGACTCAAAAGGCGGTCTAATTCCAGTTAATTGTGAGACAAATTTTCCATACTTCACGAAATTATTAATCATTCTACTCTGATAAAGATCCGAATGTGTATTCAGATATACATCTGCGCTGTGCAATTGCACACCGCTCCAAATGTAAATCACAATTACATTCTACCTTTCATCTGTACATCTAAATAGCAGATTACATACACAGATTGTACAACAAATTAACTCCATTAAGAAATCAAGTAGCCTCGGACAATGCATTTGTATTTCTAAATCCGTCCCGAAGCGAATAATTTCAGCGATTGGCCGTTGATCGAGTGTAGTACATCAAGGAAGCGCTCGCGCCGCTCACTGGCAGAACAAGATAGATACAGAAGGTGAGGTGTGACGTTATTGCATGCATTGCCCAATTGAATGGATGACGGTTTTGATATAAATTTCTTTCGTCGGTCAATGAATGGTATAGTGGTGGGCGTAAGCGCAGGGTATTATAGATGAGGGTGACTGTGGGGATGGTGCACAGTCGCTCACAAAATTCAAATGTTCTTACGTTTTTTGCAATGTTGATTAAAATACGATTCGCGACCGTAACAAAGTCTGGTGTAGACTTTACTTAGCTAGTTTTTTTTTTTTAAGAATTGAAGAGCGAGTTATAGAGGAGACCGAGGCTAAATATTAACAGCCGCACAGGTCGATCAATCAAGTTAAGGTACGCTTGCCGCGGTTGGTCTGTGGATGGGTGACCATCTTTACATACCTCTTTACATTCAGTGCCTCGGAAAGCACGTTAAGCCATTGGTCCCGGCTGTCATTCATGGATATTTGACAGTCGTTACGGGTAGTCAGAAGCCCGAAAGTTTGACAACCAGTCTTACCAAGGGTTATCGTATTACCCAGTAACTGGGTTGTGAAGGTCAGATAGGCAGTCGCTTCATGTAAAATACTGGTATTTAGCTGCATCGGTTTAGACTGGAAACCGACCCCAACATATTCGGGAAAAGGATAGGCAGATGATGATGAATTGAAGAACGAGTTATCTTTTACTGTTGTTGCTCCCCAGTGATAAAGATTGAATAAATTCTGCTGAGCAACGAAGACATTTTCTAAAGTTTATTTTTTCCATATTGTTAGGACTAAACCTTCTTCTCTTTCCATCGTACGTCTCGAGCTACCTCCTATTACGATGCATCGAGTCTCGACAGCTCTATCTACTTTCTAAAATAACAAAAACTTTGAAGGCATTTCTAGTGCTTTTGAAGCAGAGATGGCGAACATTCTAACCTCTTTAAGTCAAAAAATTTCACGAGGAAAAAAATATAGAAGCGGTGTCTGTGAGACATATTTCTCTACTGTATTTAACTTATTACTGGTCGTTCAATAACAAACTGAGTAAACATGGGTTTTCTACTCAAATATCTACAACATAATCAGTTCCTTGTAAACGTTTTTCTACGTGAACCATCTCTTTATTTATCCATCCATTCAATTATTTCTGCATCTTACTATTTAGGTATATTACTATTATGACTACCCCGTCGGTCTCGTGGTCGTAAGCGCGACCTGCTGAGCGTGGGGTTACTGGGTTCGATTCCCGGGTCGGACAAAGTGGTATTGGATTTTTCCATTGGGAATTTCTTAGTAACAGCCCGGAGTTTGGAAGTCGGTGGTGTGATACCCCCGTGTGTCGGAAAGCACGTTAAGCAGTGGGTCCTGAGCCTGATCTCTCTCCGGTCGTGGCGGATTGTCGTCCCATCGGACTATGAGAGAGAGGGAAGAGAGAGTGCCTCTGTGTCTGCGCATAGACTTGTACACTATAATATTTCCGTCTCTGTTGGTATTGGTCGCTATGGTCGAAATTCGTTCTGGAGGACTTTATTTATTTATTCAAGTACGTCACGTGCCAAAGGTTCAAGAGCCCTGAATCATAACGCTGTCACAAATTGGAATAATAGAAATCGATACAGATATCGGTTGACGTGCACATCTATTTGTAATCGATTCTGATCATTCGATTAGATGTATGCGCAAAAAATGTCTGGCTGATTTGTTTTTTAATTTTTTATTTACGTAACTTGTTTAGTTTCTTAGTCTGGTATGGTATAATGATTGCTTTGAGAGTATATGGCGATATGCTATTAGGTTAATGCCTACATGTTTTTTGTTGTAGTTTCAGCTGTTCAAACTTGTGTTAAATCAGCTGTTCCCTACATTATTTATGTTCCCATAACTCGTCAAAATATAGGGAACTGCTGATTTTTATTCAAATCAGGAAAGGCGATAAAACGTATTTGGTATAATTTATTGCATTTATGTGGTTTTCACTGAAGTACAATTAATAATGATAATGATAAAGCGTCACTTTCGAAATTTCGTTAATAAAGTATCATTTTACAACTATTCAAAAAACTTGATGCAAATTAGAATTATTCAAATTTTTTTATGCCTAAATACAATAAATCCTTTCACTTATTTAGTTATTGAAACATTCGATTCTTGTCATGAATACATAATTATTAATAATATTTTGGTAAAATTCTTGTAACATTCGTTTTTAGTACGAATTATTTGGAATGTTAATACGGTTGATTATTTTATTTGTATATGATTTATTACATTGATTTCTCTAATGCCTGGTGGATTTATAAATTTAATATATTCTACCCAATGTCAACTTCAATGTCAATTCTTCAAGACAAGTCTGAAGGACACTTGTTGAGTTGGAGACATCGGGTAGAAAATAACTTCCAGATCAGCAGAGAACCCTGATGGCCGGAATTTAATAAAAATCCTATTTTTATTCTTAATAGTAGACATTTTGTCAAAGAAAAATTATACCGTGGGTCTTTTTTTTGAGGATGGGAATTTATCAAATGACCCCTCCAGCTCTGGGTGGAGTGGTTTCAGACAATCCCGCTGCCCCGGCAGGCTTCGGCCCTTACCGGCCCCTTCCCTAAAGCTGACATCTCTTTGAGGCGCGCGTGGAACACCTACGCGCCGCCCGGTACGGGCCTGGCCCTGATCGGAAGGTGAGTTATCCATTACTATCCGCCCGCAGGCCCGCGCATACGGTGGCCGGGAGTCGGCGCTCCCGACGCCCGGAGTGTCTCCCGCGGCGGCTGGGACGTGAGGCTCTCTCCCTCAACCGTCCCACCACCTTTTTCGCTAGCATGAATGCTTCGCAGAAGAAGGTGACTGCCTCCCACTCCCTCTCGCCCCGGACCATGGCTTGAACCAGGGCCGGGCGCGAGAGGTCGCCGCCGCTGCCGATCGCCTCTACGAGGACATGGCGGTGCTCCGCCCAAGCGGCGCACACATAAACATACCGTGGGTCTTCCACCTTCTTTCATACGTCTCTATTCTATTCTACTTACTCACTTCTATAAACTACGGGCTATAAGGGTGAGAGCGGTTCTACACTATATCCGATCCAAATCCGTGAAATGCCGGTCCGAAGTGACCATAGTCCTATTTGTATGAGGGGTTGCGCACTAGATCCGAACTTTATCCGTCCGAATTCAGAAAATTTTCATTTCGGATTGAAGTCGGATCTTTAATTTGGATTCGGATCGGATGTAGTGCAGAACCGCTCTGAATGTGTTTTCCGAGTCACGGGGGGGATCTCCTTATGTAAGGATGGTCACCCATCCACAGACCAACCGCAGCAAGCATAGCATAACCTGATAGATCGATTCGTGTGGCTGTTATACTTAGCCACGAGCCCCTCTATCTATGACTTTACTAACTGCACTTTTTTCCAAACAATTTTATGAAGCATGTCACTTATACGGAACTGTTTGACCTCTGTGACCTCGTTCTTTCTTTCTCTCTAACAATGTACACGTTGAGGTATATTTTTTTCCTCAAATTCAGATAAGCCCATAATTCAGTTAATCTACACACTACATAGTATAAAACAAAGTCGCTTTCTCTGTCCCTTTGAATGCTTAAATCTTTAAAACTACGCAACGGATTTTGATGCTGTTTTTTTTTATAGATAGAGTGATTGAAGAGGAAGGTTTATATGTAGTGTATTTAGTATCAGCATTGCACCCGTGCGAAGCCAGGGCGGGTCGCTAGTATAGTATATGTAAAAAAACCGGTCAAGAGCGAGTCGGACTCACGCTAGCTTTGAAGCTTTGCATAAAAATGCAATTTTGATTAAGATAATGTGAATATTTAATTCTTTGAACACCCACGCTGAGTAAAACACTATGTAACAAATACATTTTTGAATAATTAAAGAGTTCTAATTGATTAAATCTATTATTTAAATAAAAGCTACTTTATTTCGATGTTTTACCGTATTTGTCTTCGTTGCAACTTTTATTAGCATACTGTGAATACCTCAAGGTGGTGTTTACATTTTTATACTATATAGCGGTGCTATTCTGTAAAAAGATCCCCGTGGTGACTTAGGTGAAGTGAGCTTAATGGGAACTGTCATTCCACCCGCTGCATTGACACTACTGACAGCTCACTTTAAGCTCACTTCACCTGAGTTTTCACGGTGAGATTTTTACAGAATATTGAGATTTTATTTTGGAATATTTATTGTGCGGTTCAAACTAAGGGGCAAATTCCATAGTATTAAGAACGTTCACAGTCTGATCCACAGATATAGATAGACCTAGATAACGCAAGTATCACGATCTGTATGAAAAAGAAGCGTGCCATTTTTTTACTACATACTATGACGTCACAAGCACTCTCTCACTCACGCTCACCTAGCCAAAGTGGCGGCTTACGATTTTTGTACGTAAGTTGGTGCGATTTTTGGCACGCGAAGTAGTTGCTGTTGCGTTATCCAGGTATATCTATATATGTGGTCTGATCTGTCTTAATCTGTTTAAAATACCTCATATCCATATATTTTTGACAAGTTTTTGACATTGATTGTCGCTGAGATGAGCGTACGACTAGATTTTGAACGTTTTTAATTGCGGGTATTGGCCTTCTGGTTAGTGGTGGTCTGGTTGGTGGTGGTGGTGGTGGTTGGTGGTGGTGGTTGGTGGGTGGTGGTTGGGGAGAAGGCCTTAGCTTTTTTTTTTTAAAAGCTAACCCTAAATTAAAAAAATAAAAAAATTATATATATAACAGCCGCACGGGTCTGTCGAAGGTTAAGCTGCGCTTGCAGCGGTCGGTTCGTGGATGGGTGCCCATTCATTCGAGATCCCTCCGTGCCTTGGAAAGCATGCTGAGCCGTTAGTTCGGTTGTCACTCGTAGATCTTTGACAGTCGTTACGGGTAATCAGAAGTCTGAAAATCAATATTCCCTGGTTATTTACTGGGTAACACCCAGTAAATATTTGTGGAGGTCAGATAGGCAGTCGCTCCATATAAAATACTGGTATCAGCTGCATCCGGTTAGGCTGAAAGCTGACAGCAAGATAGTCGGAAAAAACTTTAAAAAATAAAACAAGCGACTTCCAAAAAGAGACATTACAAAGTGAAAAATAACTTTAATTTTGGAAGACGGTGTCGTTATGTTCGCATTTTCGTTGTTTGCCACCGACTTCCGAAATTAAAGTTATTTTTCACATTATAGTGTCTTTTTTGGAAGTCGGTTGTTTTTTTCTATAAAAATATTTTTTATTTTCACTTTTAAGTTGTACTACACAAATTCATATAAAATTAGTTGCTATGTAAATCAATCATCAATATAAACTAAGTGGCAAAAATACGTATTATTGAAGCTAATTCAAAAACTACCCAAGCAAAGTTAATATATATTATACGGGACCACCACATAACCTATCCTTTATTTTTTTTTTTTTAAATCGATTTACAATTTCCGGAGATATCGCATAACACACATACAAAAAAAAACAACATACAGTCGAATTGAGAACCTCCTCCTTTTTGAAGCCGGTTAAAAAGGCTAGGCAGATTGATAAGTACACCTTCAAGAATTACGTTGTTTATGTAAATAAATATAAAGTGAGCATTAAAGCAGGTAGCTGGTAGGTATTTCGATTACAATCTTAACATTAGAAAGTAATACGGATGGCAAATATTATGTTAGAATGTTATTTGAAGGTTTCTCTATCTATATACATATAATAAAACAGTAAAAAAACTGTGTCTGTACATTGAATATATTAAAAAAAAAATACTTGAGGGGGGTTTAGAAACAGTAATAGAGCACGAATCCAAAAAAAAAAATGTGTCTGTTTGTCTGTTTGTCTGTTTGTTTGTACACGCTAATCTTCGGAACTACTGGACGGATTTGAATGATTTTTTTTTTTGTTGTATAGGTATTAAATCTGGGCAACATATAGGCTATAATTTATTTTGGAAAATGGAACACCTGATGCAGAACCGCAACAGAACAGCTAAAGTATAAGAGATACAATAATGGTACCATAGCAAAAATTGTTCCACGTGATGAGCATTTTCTGCTGAGAGAATAAATTTGAAGATCTGGAACACCTGATGTGGAACTCCAAGAGCCCAGCTACACCATAACATATATAGGAATGACGATTTATCAAAAGTTGTTCAATCTGATGAGCACTCTCTGTTGACTTATAAAAATCGAAGATCTGGAACACCTGTTGTGGAACTCCAAGAGCCCAGCTGCACCATAACACATATAGCAATGACGTTTTGGCAAAAGTTGTTCAATCTGATGAGAACTCTCTGTTGACTTATAAAAATCGAAGATCTGGAACACCTGTTGTGGAACTCCAAGAGCCCAGCTACACCATAACACATTTATAGGAATGACGTTTTAGCAAAAGTTGTTCAATCTGATGAGCAGTCTCTGTTGACTTATAAAAATCGAAGATCTGGAACACCTGTTGTGGAACTCCGAGAGCCCGGCTACACCAAAACACATATAGGAATGACGTCTTAGCAAAAGTTGTTCGATCTGATGGGCATTTCCTGTTGACTTATAAAAATCGAAGATCAGAAACATCTAATGTGGAAATCAAAGCTATCACTAATTTCACTGTATAATTATAAAATAACATAAGCTGGGAGTACCTCCACGTGGTGAAGGCGGTAACAGTTTAGGACTGATTTTCGGTGACGATGGTATATCATTGAAAAGTTGACTCTACTGGTCAAAACTCCCATTTATTTTTTTACTTTATCAATAAATATGCCTTCGGGCTTATGTTATTTGAGTGTTTAATTTCCTTTGCCATTTATCTTCGTGACACGGTAGCCTACCCGGTAACGCAGGGGAGCAGTCACTTAGATTTTAATTGATCAGGTATATTCACAATAAAACTATAACCATGCCTAGAAAGAGGTCAAATCTTTCCCAATGTTCCAAAGGAGCTGAAAGATTGAGGATCATAAGATCCCAAGAATCTACCGAAGAGCGTCAGGAGAGACTTGATGCTGTTCGAAAACATCAGGCTGCAACTCGCTTCGTGGAAACCTCTTCGGTTCGCGAAGCACGCCTGCGTTCTCAGCGTATTCGCACATCTACTAACAGGTCTTTTGAAACGAGTGATGAACGTGATGCGCGAGTAACTGGTGATCGAGATTATCATACATTGTCCCGAACACGCACACAACAAAATATTCATAATCAGTTAGAAAGTGAGAGAGAAAGAATTGCTGGAGTACGGCATGAAGAGACAGAAGAAGCGCGCAACGAACGTTTGAATTCTGATCGACTTCGACATTCTCTGAACAGAATGTCGATATCATCTGAAGAATCGGATGTGTCTCAAGACAGAGACAGAGACACATCCGATCCGACAGAGATATAGCCGTAAGACGTGGCAACCTTCCTTGGGTTGATAAGGAACGGAGTGCATTTACGTATACTCATAAGAATGACTTGATTGACTACGCCACTTATTCCGCCATCGGATGTATGGTTCAAAATTGTACTTTTTGTGAAGCTGTTAAATGGCAAAAAGAAACAAACGGCATGTGTTGCTCAGGTGGAAAAGTACATATTGAAATATTACAAAATCCTCCAGAAATATTAAGATCACTGCTAATTGGTGACCATCCACAGTCAAAACATTTCCTGGACAACATCCGTATACAATGCCTTTCAAATAACATTTTTTGGTGCGAAACAGATTTCAGGAGGCCCATTTAATGCCAACATTCAAAGTGCTAGGTCAAGTTTACCACCTTATTGGTTCATTATTGTCTGAAAATGACCCCAAGTTTCTCCAAATATATTTCGTATCCAATTATCAAGATCAGGCAAATATTAGAAACCAAAACTTTCCGCACTTGAACAAATAGTCTGATTTCACTGCTTCAAAATATGTTGCATGAAGTAAATCCCTACGTACACAGTTTTAAATCTGCCTTAGAATCTATAAAAATATATATAAAAATGGTGCCATAGCAAAAATTATTCCACGTGAAGAGCATTTTCTGCTGTGAGAATAAATCTGAAGATCTGGAACACCTGTTGTGGAACTCCAAAGCCCAGCGACACTACAACATATATAGGAATGACGTCTTAGCAAAAGTTGTTTAGTCTGATGGGAATTTTCTGTTGACTTACAAAAATGAAAGATCTGGAACGTCTCGAATCGTCTCGCGCATCCCGTTGTTTTCCCGTCCCCGGGCTCTTAGAATTCGACATCAGACGTTTCAGATCTTCGATTTTGACGACCCCGTTGTCGCTGGCATAATCAACAGGATCCGCGTACGAAGTCGCGGGCAGAAGCTAGTTTAGCATAATTATTTTTATTGATCCTAAAGATTACTTACTAATTAATTATTGTGTAATAGGTTTACCATTCCGATGGCATGCGAGGGGCCCGTGTCTAAATAATAATAGCCGCACAAGTCGATCGGTCTGGTTAAGCTACGCTTGCCCCGGTTGGTCTGTGCATCGGCTTAACGTGCTTTCCGAGGCAGGGAGGGGTCCCTGCCTCGGAAAGCACGTTAAGCCGATGGTCCCGGCTGTCATTCGTGGATCTTTGACAGTCGTTACGGGTAGTCAGAAGCCCGAAAGTCTGACAACCAGTCTTACCAAGGCGCATCGTATTATCCAGTAACTGGGTTGTGGAGGTCAGATAGGCAGTCGCTCCATGTAAAATACTGGTATTCAGCTGCATCTGGTTAGACTGGAAGCCGACCCCAACATAGTTGGGAAAAAAGCTAGGCAGATGATGAGGTTTACCATACCGATCTAGACATGAATGACGAGCAGTTGGTAGAGTGAAACCGCTGGTAGCAGCTAGTTCATCCTTTTCATGCCCTTATCCCAATTTATTCGTGGTCGGCGTAACATGACTTATGAATTTAATTGATTTGCAAGAATTGTAGTACAGACGCCAGTACATCAAGCTACTACAATCTGTCCTTTAATAGATTTTCAACCTTACCGCTAAAGCATAAGGTATCCAGTAACTGGGTTGTGGAGTTCAGATAGACAGTCGCTCCATGTAAAATACTGGTATTCAACTGCATCCGGTTAGACTGGAGCGGACCCTAACATATTTGGGAAATGGCTAGGCAGATGATGATGATGAGATCTTCTATAGTGTGACGACAAACGATTATATCATGCGTACACGCATCTTGCATATAATATTGTTATATTTTCCCATAATCTTGCGGAAAAACATAACCCCGTCTTTGCTGTCGTGCGGTCGGGTGTTAAAAGACTAATATAATATTATCTAGTCTTTGTAAACGCAATTTGCTTCACGTGAACTATTACGAGACATAAATAAAGGTGAACGCATTAAATGTTGTATTCAACATGTAGTTAATAGTATTGTGACTTTTTAATTTAATGCTGTGTTATCCGTGCAATGGAGCAGTGGTGGCTCAGTGGTAACGGTCCGAGTTGTAGGTTGTGAGTTCGAACCCTTTTTTTTGTGGATGGGAAATCATCAAATGACCCCTCCCGCTCAGGGTGGAGCAGGAGAGAGTGTCAGACTCTTACTGACTAAAACCCACCCGTATTCCTTCCTTAGCCCTCTATATTCCGGGGCAGCGGTAACCCTTTCGGACAATCCCGCTCCCCCGGCAGGCATCCCGCTCCCCCGGCAGGCGAGTTCGAACCCTGACAGATAATTTACTTTGTGTACTTAAAGGATAATTTCATCACCACTGCTGAAAACGGTGAATGAAAACATTGCGACGAAACCGGTATGTCCTAGACCAAAAAATTGTAAGACATGTGATATCTGATCTACCAACCCGAACTCTCTGTTTTGTCGAAGAAAAGAGGCGTGTCTCCCAGCAGTGGGAATTTGATAGGCTGATTATGCTACCCATGGAGTTCTGTTACATATACCGACTCACGTTTAAATGTATTTTACGGATCAAGTGTTCAGAGGAAAGAAAAAAATATATGCATGCGGAAAACTTTATAGATTGCAGTGCGATCTAAAAAAAATATATATATATATATTGTAAGTACCTACCTAAATGTTAGTTAATTAATAATATTATGTAGTGGCACCGAGTTGCCGTGTCTGGCCATACCGCTGTTAAACCCGCGATGGGTTATGTGTTATGTTTATAAAAATGCGTGTAAACTGTTTTTCTTGATAAATAAACAATAAAAAAAAAAGATCAATTGCCTAATATAAACATCGATTGCTTCCATACCATATTATTATTATTTATTTATTTAATTAACCTCACACTGGAACGCCATTCAGTAATCACACCAACGGAGCGAAAAAAATATTTCACGTGTTGCTTTCCATCTATCCTGTGCGCGGTGGACATCAAACGTGCGGCGATGGATCACGTCATCGTCAAGACATTTCTCCATAGCCCCATCCCATCACTCCTTCCATATAGCGCACACATGTGGGTTAAGCTACACTTGCCGCGGTCAGTTCGTGGATGGGTGACCGTGCATTACATATCGAGACCCCTCCATCTCATACTTGCAGCTGAATACCAGCATTTCGCATGGAGCGACTGCCTATAATTATGAATATTTAGGATGCATGAAGAAGCCTCCTCGTGTAGCGCAATTTGTTCCGCCAGTTACTCAACTGAACCGAGCACTCGGGGCATCCTGGACAGTCACACCTTATTTGACTGGCCAATTCTTCCCTCGCGGTGGTAGGGCTAACGCTCGCCTGGTTTGCGACAACCCTCCCGCCGGAGTCCAACGTCAAGTAGTATGTTACAAAAACTGAAAGAAAAGTGCACGACTAATAATGCTCATTTGATCGTATAAAAACCATAGATATAGATATTATATTAGTTAGTTTTTTATTAATTATAATTAAACTACCTTGAATGAAGGAGTCGTTTTCAATAGGGTTCCTCCTATGGGTGAAATTAATATATTGAAAAAAAGATGACTCAATTAATTGATTTTTCGCAAGCTACAATGTTTTCAGGTTTCACACTTGATTGACGGGAATTTTTTTAGAAATATTTTGATGTTTTTTCATTTCTACTGCATTAAATAATTTTTTGAAAAGTACAGAATTAATCTCCATTAAATTATCTATACAATCTATATATAAAAATTCAAAGTCCTGACTGAATGATATATCAAAGCACAGCCTAAACTGCTGGTCCTAAGTACATACAATTTGGAGGGTGTGTTCTTTGTTATGAGTAGGTATCCACTAAGAAAGGGTTTTTCGAAATTCCACACCTAAGAGAGTGAATGGGGGGAGGGTGAAATTTTACGCGGACGAAGTCGCGGGCAGAAGCTAGTGGTATATAAATTAATTAGGTTCTGTGTACTAGCAGGAGTATAACAAATAACAATAGAAACAGAAGCAGAAAGGAAGCAAAAAAAAAATCGATCGTAAAGCACTCTCTAATGCTTCGCATCATGAGTCGTGCAAAAAAATCTTTGCTGAACTATCAATGAATACAACCACGACTGTGATATATCGGAATTAATATGTAACAAACGAACACAAAGGAAGATATAGGTAATTCTACTTAACAACTTGTCAAAGTAAAGTGAAAGCTAAAGCTTACCCATCAATCATTCGATTGTCGGAGACAACCAACGATACATAATAAGCGGCCGCTTGTAAACCGAGAATTTCGATCGTATCAGTTAAACACAGGTTAAGTTAAAGGCAGGTTACTCGTTAAGGTTAATTGTGCGTGGTGTAGACGGCTGCGAAGTCATGCTGTTAAGTTAACAATTAAGTAATGTTTTATGATGTTTATGTAACTTTAATTGTTAATCTTTAGGATAGATCGGAGTTTGAAACAATGTGGGATTAGAATTTGTAATTTGTATGATGTAACTAATTGTTTAACTTGTATTATGCATTTCGCCATTTTGCCAATTTTATGACCGGTCAAACCACATTCGTTTTATTCACGTTTTTAGTGATGCATTTTTATTCTTGCTAGATATGTTATTTTTATTGTCTCTTTTACGGGAGATAATTTTATTGTTCTCGTGCCTACAAATCATCTTTCTTCATGTTCTAATAGTGTGAGTGAACTTAAACTGCAGTGCAAATGCTGACTATTATAAAGAACAAATAAATAAAGTGTGAGTGAACTTAAACTGCAGTGCAAGTGCTGATTATTATAAAGAACAAATAAATAAAGTGTGAGTGAACTTAAACTGCAGTGCAAATGCTGACTATTATAAAGAACAAATAAATAAAGTGTATTCCCTTAAAATTTAACCCCTTTATTTATAAACTAGCTTTTGCCCGCGGCTTCACTCGCGTTAAATTTGGGGTAACACGGTTAAAAAAAAGAGTAGCCACTCTGAATCCCTCCAACTATCTCCACTTAAAAAATCACGTCAATTCGTCGCTCCGTTTTGCCGTGAAAGACGGACAAACAAACAGACACACACATACACTTTCACATTTAAGTATAATATTAGTATGGATGGATGTTGCTTAAAGTTAAGTAATGATTAGCGACTGCTTAACCGTAGACTTTTGACGTTTAAATGTCTCTTAACAACGTCGGCAACATTCATAAATAAACCTCAAAGTTGGCGATTTCAGACTTACATACTTTAAGACCGGGTTTCCTCACGATGTTCTCCTTAACCGATGTCAGTTATATCCAAGATAAACTGGGAAAGTACATTTGAATTGAAAAAGTGTGGATATATCCTCAAATTGAATATGATAGAACATTTGCCTATAATAATAATACATCCCACGCTGATTTCGGCTACGATGGCTGTTTTTTTTTTTTCTGACAACTATAGGTTAGGTACTCTGTGTAAGAGTAACTCTTCTTTTTTTTTTCTGTGTGCTCTGATCTCGTAATTTAATACTTCCAAAATCTAGTCGCAGTCTCATCTCGGCGACAAAAAAATGTCAAAATGTAGGGAAATCAGAGGTATTTTTTGACAGATTGAGACTGAGATCAGACTGTGAACGTTCATAAAATTACAAGAATTACCCCTCTGGTGTATTGCCAACTCCTCCCAACGAGAGGGTTCTATATGATCTATCTACATTAACTTATATGCAGTTTAGGTAAGCATTACTCACATTAGTAAATCCGACGTGACGGCATCATTTTTGTAATCAATGAGCTGGAAAATATAAAACTCAATGCCTCACCAATGTGTACGCAAATATGAAGGAGAACAAAAACTATATCGTTATTATCATGACTTTGTTTTCCAAAGGGTTGGGCTGAGGTGTGCCTCTACAGTAGGTACACTAACATTTTGGCATTTATGCTGAAGTCTCATATAATAGGGATGAGCTTATCGCCATCAAGTGGAAAAAAGGAGAAAAAATATATCCACAGCTATCTCAAATAATGGTATCAGTTTTATATCATGTTACATACGTAAAGAATGCGGGATTAGTTGTTCTATTTTCGGCTACTTTTGAATTATTTTTCTTAGTTCGTATTATAGACTGTTTCTTTTTATTCAGTTCTTTTGAAAGTAATTCACAATTTAATTAGAGAGTGAGTTCGTTTCTTTTGTACAGAGACCAGCACATCAAGCTACCCCTATCAAGAATAAGGTTCATATTATTCAATTGGGAAATTTGTACAGAGGCCAAGAGGCCAACAGGCCTCTGTACAACGCTGTTCCAACGCCAGATAATTTTATCCGAGGAATAATTTTGAATGTTTGAAAGTTCTTCTATAAAAAACTGTCAGATGTCAATTTTATTCTACGAATAAAAATTATCTGTCTATTGAAAAATCAGCCCTTAATGAATTGTCCAACTTATTTTCATAGAATTTGGTAGAGAGATAAAATGATCTACAAAAGGATAGGTCATTGTAATTAATATTATAAATCCGAAAGTAAGTTTGTTTGTTACCTTTTCACACCTAAACCACTGAACGGATAATCCTGAAATTTTGCATACACGTTGTCAGGTATACAGAAACGGACATAAGGTACCTTTCATGCCGAAAAAAAGTGCTATTCCCGAGGAAAACAACAATAACATTATTATGGTAATAGATGGCGCCACGTGTCTTTTCACGAGATCGACACATATGCGGGTGAATGTATTATTATTATTTTATTTATAGCAAAACGTGTCTTTTTGACGACTCAGTAAAAGAACTAGAGAATTCGATGATTAATCTACACTGTAGCGAAGTTAAGTGATCTCGTTGCTTTTACACAAGATTGAATAGCCTAATCAGCCTATAATATTCCCACAGCTGGGACATAAGCTTCCTCTAACCGGGTGTCCTGCGTGAGCGACGAATACGACGCGACGCGAGGCTCCAAATGCGACGAACGCAATCAACTCAACGGCATACCCTGCTTGCGGCCTATATGACAGTCTGCGGCGAGACGCGACGTAACGCGTACTTGTTTTGAGGGCGACCAGACGCGACAGCACGAACTACGGAATGGTTGATTCAGAAACGTTGATCGCCGCAGTGCGTGAGCAAAAATTGTTGTGGGACAAGAAAAAAATTCAACAAAATTTAAAAGTCTGTAACTTTAAATATGAACTTTCAAGCAAAATTGTACTGTACTTCTACATGATTCGAGAAGTAATGACCAAAATCACGTAGGACATTTGTCGCGTGTAGCATCGCGTCGCATTGCGTCGTGTCGTGTCGCGTCGCATCGCGTCGTATTCGTCGCTCACGCAGGACACCCCGTTATCGAGAGGGAGTGGGCTATAATCTACCACACGGGCCCACTGCGGTTTAGTAGATGTCACATAGTCTATCCTCCAGAAGGATAGCGTATCGGTTTTTAATAAAAAAAAAAAATGGAAGGCCAAAGAAAAAAATCACCCTACAAATTCTTATTTAAACAGTTCGAACAATTTTTACAGCTAAACGACTTTAGTTATATACTAAATTAAATCTCTACCATCAATATAAATTCGTTATGATTAAACAGTGATCAACGCACATTTATAAACAATTTTAAACATAAACAAATATCCAATTTGCCAAACGATTTTAAATCTTTAAATCCGTTTCCATTAGGTTGTGACATCAAATGTATTACATTCGCTATTGCACACTAAAACCGTAGATTCTCATATAATTATGCGTGTCTATATAATCCGATTTAATCTTCAGGCAAAGATGGACATCTCAGCTATTTCAACATATCGTAACAACATTGTTACGTCTTACTAAATTTTTGAGGGAACAGCCTTATACTACAGAATATAATTTAAGTTTCTTATGTAATTTAAGTATCTGGTGTGCTTGTTTTTTATGTGACTGATGATGGACTAGGCTGGCCCAGACACAGATTGCGAGATGATCTGGACGCGTAGCGCAAGGGCTGGTTCGAGATGACGCGGGAAAAGAGTTCCTGGAAGGAATGGAGGCCTTTGTTCAGAAATAACACAGAATAGGCTTACAAAAAAAAAAAAAAAAAATGGTACAGGTAAAATTTTGCCAGTCAGTGCTTGTATCCACCAACCCGCATTGAGCCCGCGTGGTGGATTACGGCCCACTTCCCTCTCGCCTACAGAGTAAGACTGTGTCGCAGCAATGTTAATATTCTAAACTGATTTTGCTAAAGTGTTAGCGGAGATGACTGCCTAAGGTCATGTGTTTCAACGATTTTGTAGTGAATAGGGTTGTCCCTGGAAGTGTGGATCAAAACGAATAGGGCCGTGGGCAAGGTCATTTCAACTTTTTTAACTCTGAGAATGTCGGTGATTTTTTTTACCGTTCAAGAGTTATGACCAATTTTTGTTTTTTTTTTCAATCAATATTATTCGCATAGTGCTCAAAGAAAAAAATCAACTATCAAAAAAAAAAATTAAATTGCCCTGATAATATTCATTTTATGATTTTTTTTCTTTGAGCACTATATGCAAAGTGAAGTGATTGAAATAATAAACAAAAATTGCTATTAACTTTGGAACCGAAAAAAAAATGAACCAACATATTCAGGGTTAAAACGTTTGGAAATGATCTTGCCCACGCCCCTATTCGATTTGATCCATACTTCCAGGGATACCCTGTGAAATAAGACCTCATTAAATTCTCTCCAGATTCAGCTATATGTCACTATGTTGCTCGGAGCTATTGCATGGTCAGTTCATCTTGGAGTAATAAGAAAAAAGCTTTAGTCAAAATACCTCCTAGCTTTCTATGTCAAAGATGCGTAGTTTTTATAGGTGCCAAAGTTCACAACTGTAAAAATAATTTCTGTGTAATGATTTTGCGATGGGGCGCTCAAAATAACGGCTAGGTATATTGAAATGTCACTCGTTTCTCAAGTTCTTTACTACTTTCGTTTTGGTACTGCACTTTCATTTTTTTGTGAATGAATTTATTTTCATTGGTCAATTGCTGGACTGCTTAATCTTCATCTAAACGTTGAAATTATGTCGTTTTTTCAATCTACTAAACTTATCCTTATTTTTATTCGGTCGGCACATTTCTTTTAGTCTTCATCTCAGGAACCACCACATCTGTGACCGTATCATCTTTCGCACAATCCTACTATCCTACTTCCTACTAATCCTACTATCCTACTAATATTATAAATGCGAAAGTTTGTGAGGATGGATGGATGTTTGTTACTCTTTCACGCAAAAACTACTGAACGGATTTTGATGAAACTTTACAGTAATATAGTTTATACATCAGAATACAACATAGGATACTTTTTATCCCGATATTCCCACGGGATCAAAACTTACGCGGGTGAAACCGCGGGGCGCAGCTAGTTTATCCATAATTTCTTTAGTCTTCCTCTTCTCTTCCCCATCCACATGCATATTCAAAACTTTCCTCACACCATGTTTCTCATTCCTACAAATCACGCTACTGCCATTATCAAATGAAGTGATTAAGTTATAGCACGTCATCATATAAATTAAAAGCCAAATATTTTGATTGCAGAATCATAAAACTCGACAATATCCTTGCAATTTCCAACATACTCACGTAGTTTCTGTCCTCTTACTAAGTTTCCAAAATAAAACTTGTTAATTTCGGATATATTCGTAAATTTTGCGAGCGCGCCCCAGTCATTGTAATTTAAACCTTACATCAACGATATAAAGTCATATATCGTATTCAGCTACTATGTTGTCACTGTTACGTGGGTTCGGTCAGGGCCAAGGTTTCAGCTGGACCTCGAGGGTTCAGAGTGAACACGTATTCGTAAGCTTTTTAAAAATTTGCGCGTGAGCAAGGTTAGTTTTTGTATTTTTAGAATCAGGGTTGCCAATCGTGGTTGCTGGTAAAAAAAGTGTTTCGCAAAACTGTGACAGAAAAAGAAAAAATATGTTATACAGGGTGCATTTGAAATCATGGGCATTATTTTAACCTAAGGTACTACTTATGATACTAATTGCATTAGGGCTACTATTACGCAAATCAAAAATATTATTAATGCAAGTATGGAAAACCTTAAAATGTAGTAAGTCATACAAAGTATCAAATTAGTTGCGCTTCTCGATAGCAAATGCGTAGGTACACTACGCCGTACGCGCGTCCTTGGGCGTGAATTCTTTGACCCCGCCCGACTCACGTGACATTCGTAAGTTGCCAATGAATTGATTCATAATAAATTCCAATTTTCCCTTCGTACTTTGCCGGCTTAGGACGGTCAAAACTACGTCAACTAACATACATTAAAAAAAAAAACATTTACGTACCTAGCTTGTGGATTGTTTTAAAAAAACCTTATTTGTCGGTAAAGTGACAGAGGGTAAACGGGTGCTCTTCCACGAGCTTGTGCATGTGCTGGCACGTGAAAAGACGAAAAATCCAACAGGTTCTGGTGGAATGAGACCCTGTGAAGGAATAGGGTCGTTCGGGTAGCGCCGATGGAACATTTCACGAGTTCATACTAAATTTCTTGTGCGATCGTAAATTACAACCATTTGTGGGTATTGTTGGTTGGTGTACCTAGCCTGCACATTACGCGGTCGAGGCATCGTGTACACAAACACACACACAACACACAACTACTACACTAACACTTAATACACTGCAATCCAAGCACCGTATGACGCGAGCGGCGAGTACGGCGATTACATCACGGGATCAATAAATCAATTACGCGTCAATGCACCTGCGCAGTCGTTATGACACTGGTTCCGGGTTCGTGACTTCGTGTTGCGGCGGGAAGCATACCCCGCGCGGGGGTGATATTCGTATTTTTGCGAGTGAGGGAGTGGGACGGAGAGAGTTCAGGGAATCCCGCCGGACGGAATGTCTTGTAGCCCATTGTTATTATTACTTGTAAGGAAAAACCCGCGCGCGCGCAGGTGATGTTTGTTTACATTTCGCTTTGCGCTGTACTGCGCTTTAAGATTTTGATATTTCAACAATTATTGGCGTTAACGAAGTATTTTGTTTTAATTACTTTAAGTGTTTATTTGCAATAATAAGCCTTGTGCAATTTGATTTACTACATTTTTAAGGTTTTCCTTACTTGCATTAATAATATTTTTGATTTGCGTATTAATAGCCCTAATGCAATCAGTATCGTGAGTAGTGCCTTAGGTTAAAATAATGCCCATGACTTCGATTCCACCCTGTAGAAATAAATTATTTTAAGGGGAGTTTTTGTGGTCTATATTAATATGTATTATAAAAAAGTTTGTGCACTATTGATCCTATTCCGAAAATTATTCTACTAATGGGAAGCGAAGCGAAAGTGTGTCTGTCTGTCTGTCTGTTACCTCTTCACGCTTAAGCCGCTAAACCGATTTGAATGAAATTTGGTATAGAGATAGTTTAAGTCCCGGGAGAGGACATAGGATAGTTTTTATCCCGATATTCCCACGAGATCGACACTGATGCGGATGAAACCGCGGGGCGCTGCTAGTAATAATATTATAAATGCGAAAGTAAGTTTGCTTGTTTGTTTGTTACGCTTTCACGCTAAAACGGCTGAAAAGATTTGGATGAAATTTTGCACATGAGTAGACCATGACATAGAGAAGGAAATAGGCTACTTTTCATCCTGGATCGCAGACGAAGTTGCTGGCAACTGCTAGTAGGATATATTTTATGTTAAAACAAAAAAAAAAAATCACGTGGACGAAGTCGCGGGCAGAAGTTAGTAGCTTATAAAGATAACAATTCCCTAGGCAACAAAACATTTTAATTTCTTAATCTTCATAGATTTAAGAAATAAAAATGATATCTATCTTTTTTGTTTTTTAACATTTCTCTTTGCGGGCGGAATTTCTATCAAATTAGCGACTAACCAAAAAAAAAGTCTCGACATCCATCTCACCTTTTACTCATTCACAAAAATCTCTTAGGCCCGGTATCCACCAAAGCGGAGAGGAGAGGAGACGAGAAGAGATGTGTTTTGAATAACCAATCAGATTTCGTTATTTCCACATCTCCTCTCGCGTAGCTTCGGTGGAAATGGATCAAGCGGAGAGGAGAGGAGATGTCTCATTTTTCTATAGAATTTAGGCCCGGTATCCACCAAAGCGGACAGGAGAGGAGACGAGAAGAGATGTGTTTTGAATAACCAATCAGATTTCGTTATTTCCACATCTCCTCTCCGCTTAGCTTCGGTGGAAATGTATCAAGCGGAGAGGAGAGGAGATGTCTCATTTTTCTATAGAATTTAGGCCCGGTATCCACCAAAGCGGACAGGAGAGGAGACGAGAAGAGATGTGTTTTGAATAACCAATCAGATTTCGTTATTTCCACATCTCCTCTCCGCATAGCTTCGGTGGACATGGATCAAGCGAAGAGGAGAGGAGATGTCTCATTTTTCTATAGAATTTTGTGCCGCCAGCGAGCAAGCGGAGCGGCAGAGTGGAGATGCGTGTAGTCGGGCGGCCGAGCGGGCGGAGGCGCCCGCGCTCTCGCGCCCCGTTCCCCGCTGCCTTCTCCCCGCGCCTCGCACATCGGAAAGAGTTATTTCCATCACACATCTCCGCTACGCACAGGTCACATCTCCTCTCCGCTTTGGTGGAAATAACCTGCCAGTTTCGCAGCACATCTCCTCTCGTCTCCTCTCCTCTCCGCTTTGGTGGATACCGGGCCTTATACAGGATGTAGGTACTTATGGCCAAAATTATTCACCACACAACTTCAGAGATAACTTTTGAACCACAAACTGATTACATATGCTACTTGTTCACTTAGGTGATCAATATCTGTCACTCCTGCGCTTGACGTTGACATTTAGTGAAACTTCTCTCGTCTGTTCAAAGTTATTTTTACCTCTGATTTTGCATCACTGTCCAAGTAACAGTGAACTTTAATCTCGACGCAATAAGGTCGCTGTTAGGTTAGGTTAGGTTAGTATTATATATTGTGAACGAACTGTAAAAAGAAAGGCTTGAAATTGAGAAAGTAGAAAAAAGTGAAGTCATGGTCATAACGGTTGAGGTTAAAATGTGTACCTATCATCATCATCATCTGTCTAGCCTTTTCCCAACTATGTTAGGGTCGACTTCCAGTCTAAGGGGTATCGTATTACCCAGTAACTGGGTTGTGGAAGTCAGATAGGCAGTCGCTCCATGTAAAATACTGGTATTCAACTGCATCCGGTTAGATTGGAAGCCGACCATAGTTGGGAAAAGGCTAGGCAGATGATGATGATGTTGGGGTCGGCTTCCAGTCTAACCAGATGCGGCAAAAAAAAACTAGATGAGACTTTTCGACTTAGTTTTATCAATATTTTTAATCAAATTATGATCATCCGCGTATGCGCAAGCGCAGTGCGGGACGCCCCCAGCAAGATGGACAGACGACCTTAAAGAGGTGGCTGGGACAGACTGGATGAGGAAGGCGGAGGACAGGGTGGTGGCGCAGCCTGGGAGAGACCTATGTTCAGCAGTGGACTGCGATAAGCTGAGTTAATCATCATCATTGGCAGCCTAATTCCTCAACTCCTGAGTATTAGGCCTCCTCCCTTTTGTACCCTGCTTCCCTGGTCTGGGCGAATCTTCCCACCCACCTAGCTATTATATTATCAAATAAAACTGACACATTTGAATCGATTATTATACAATTATTCGATTAAAATTGATTGGTTTTAATTGATTTTCGTTGGCGCAACATTATCGATTGTATCGAAATTGTAACACAAAAACTCTAGTCAAATGGATTATCGATAATTGTTAAACATAATATTAATCGTTAAATCTAAGGTTAAGCGCGCACTGCGATGAGACATTTTAAATCGCATATTCCTGCGAAATAAAATCGCGAAAGCTAATAGAATTTTTCAAGCGATTGTTTACCGCATGGCGCGGCCTCTGACTGAGACTGGAGATTATTTTCCTCAGCGATTAAATTTCGTGGTGCGCGCTTAGCCTAGTTAAAATATTTAAAAAAAAGTTCTAAAAAAATATTTTTGTCCAATTTCAAAATTGTTTGCATGTAAGTATTCTAACATCAAAAGGCAGGCGCAGCGCATCCAGCAAATAATAATAGTTTATTTAGGTACATAAAGGTTTTGTAGTACACACGGCTACACATCAAGCTATACATTTCCAGTTTTAGCTGACTTCGCATTGTATAGGTTTTTCGTACAATCAGAAGTCAGCTTATACTGGTTATATATAGCTTGATGTGTAGCCGTGCGTACATGAGGGACTTACAAAGTATGCACCTATTATTAATTAACGTTTTTTTTTACCACATGTGGTACGATACAATAGAAATAAATCGATTGCGTCTCATTAGACGGGTTTGATTGATTAGAAGGTGTTGGTACAGTCACCAAAAGCGATATGTAACTAGGGACGTCGAATAGAGTTGAAGTATCAAAACGAATACGTTACGCTTTCCGCGTATCGGCAAGCGTAGTGTGGGACGCCCCCCAGCTAGATGTACGGACGACCTAAAGAAGGTAGCTGGAAAGGACTGGATGAGGAAGGCGGAGGACAGGGTGTTATGGCGCAGCCTGGGAGAAGCCTATGTCCAGCAGTGGACTGCAATAGGATGAGTTGTGAAGAAACGAATAGATATTTTCACAATATAAATATACCCATATTTTCAAATAAAATTTAATTTGATAAACGAACTGTTTGTTCTCTATTAACTAAATTAATAATAATCCATCGGTTTGTTACTAAACTTCAAAAATATCCGATGATCTTGGTTACTTATCTCCTTTGGTGATCAACTGATTGTTGGGCGAATCGCAGCATTCTTAAGTAGATCACTGAGTATTCTGTTTTTAGGAGAGACAAATCTAGCAAGCATGGTTGATTTTGGCTGCATTTAAAGGTTGTTTAAAATTCAAAACATAAACATATTCATTTTGAAACTTACACACGGGCCATAAAAAGCCAATTCTTTAAAATTTTAAGAAAAAGCGTCGCAACGATTAATCAGCAACTTACACGTCTTTTCACAACAACTCCGAATACGAAACTCATTATTGATTAATCTAACACCTACATCACATTCTAACATTGCTATACAGAACTTAAGACTATACAATCAGACAGCCATTGATCAAATGTTACCGACCCGAACACCGAGTGTTACGTCATCAAGTTATTTTTTTCTCACCGGCCAGTGTGCCAACTTGTGCGAGTAGATAATCGTGGGGCGCTCTCCACTGCAATTGCAGGATTGCGTACTAGACTGGACATATGAGAAAGGGTACAGTAGGCTTACTCCGTACGAAGGCCTAAAAAGCTTCAAATCCGGGCAAGTATTAAAGTGACTTTTTCAATTCATATGTACTTTCTGAGTTTATCTTGGACATAACTGACATCGGTGAAGGAAAATCTCGTTGCAAAACCTGAACTTGTTGTCAATATTATTCCGAAATCGCCAACCCGTCTTAAGCAAGCTTGGTGTTCGTTGCTCACATCTTCTGTGTGGGCTTAGACAGTAATTGGCTGCTTTTATTGCTATTTTGATACTTCACCTATAGTGTGATGTCGCTGGGAGTAATAGACTTTGTAACGATATGTATTGAGAAAGACATGTGAGGAAATTGGGGCTGGTATATGCAGGGGTGATAAAAGTAATCCAACGTACCTACTCCTGTTTATTAAGTTAGTTTTTTAAACTTGTTAACGACTTTAAGGTTACGGAATACTACAATAAGGAATAACTCAAAACATAGCGATATATTTATGAATGTAAGCATTAACATGGACTTTCCAAACATTTTTATTTGCTTAGGCAAGTTTATTACAATAGTGTTGCAACTTTGCAAGACTTCTCCATTAATTTGCAACGCGCGACGTGTTATTTCTGTTACAAGCGGTTAAGAGAGTGGACCTTCTTTTCTCTCTACATTGTAATTTTAACCAACTTGATAGAATGTGTGAAATATCAGATTCTTATGCGAAGTGTTGGAAACGCATCTAAATGGATTTATATTGACTTGTTAGCATTTTTAGAGGATGTGATTTTTAGGAAATATACTTAGTTTATGCCTTTGGTTTTTACTATTATTTTACTCTTTGGTCTTGGGTCATTCTCATTAGGCAAGTGAAGGTGCAAAGGAGACCTAGATGCTACGGTGATAGTATCGAACAGTATAGTGATTGTAAGGTCAGGACTGTGCGACACAGCGGGGGTTTGGCTACGGTTTTGTTCAAATTATTGCGACGATTGCTCGAAGTTTTGAACCCTAGTTTACGAGTAGAAGTAGATATCTATCTAAAAATATATAGATTCATAAATAGTTTTTTTTCTAATCCGACAAACTTTGATAGCTAGAATAAGTCTTATCCTGGGAATAATATTAGAATTTTTGACAGTTTTTCCATGCTTGAATTGTCAGACGTCAATTTTATTCCATGGATAATTCATATTTACATATTTACTTTGGTCAAATCAGACCTAAATAAATACGAGTTTACATTACAAAACCGAGGCGAAGCCAATATTCAAAAAAAGCGAAACTGCTTAATAGTTAAGATTCTTTTTTGGATTTTCATAAAATGTTAAAAATCAATATTATTAAAATTAAAATATTAATATATTATTTTATTATATTGCAATATTATTATTATCTTCTGCATCTATACAGGTTGAAATTTTAATAATCGTTTTCCTCTTAAGAAAAGATCAGCTGTTCCCTACATTTATGTTCGCATAACTCGTCAAAATGCAGGGAACAGCTGATTTTTTTTTCGCGATTTAAGGTTTGGTCCCATAGTAAAAGTTGTTCATAATGATGAGTACAATGACCCCTTAATAGAAAAACGGTGATTAAAATTTCACCTTGTGTATGTCCGATGCCGCTTGTATGTGTAGGTGGGTACTCAGAAAACCAATAAATTATACAAAGTAAGGTTGTTCATACTTAATTCTCATGGATTTACTATCGCAATCATACTAATCATGGACACAGAAGCAATAACATAATGACGCAATATCTATCAAAAAGTTACCAAGTGTTAAATAAGTACCTCAAATGTGCAAGAGGTGGTAGGTGCCACCTCTAAACAAACGCCTTATAAAGATATTCGTTACGCTTTAGAAGAGGTTTGTGAAGCAACGAGATGTCAAATGGGACACCATTCGGTACTTTAAAGTGTCACTGTCATGTCAAGTATCTATCTTCAAAGGAAGGCCTTAGGCTAAGGTCTCTACCTAGCCTAGCCGATCAGCCTAGCCTTTTGTAAGGTCATTCATTTAATAATAATTTAATCATTTATTTATTTTAACTTTAAGGGGACTACATGACCTAAAGCGCGGTCACTGTCAGACTGCATAGAAAAGAAATAGAAGCGCGATGATACAACGCTGGTAATTTATTGCAAAATATGAAGTAATTATCTATTTACAAAAAATCTATTGTTTGAATTAAAAAAATAAAACACTAGTGCTTTAATATGTTGCTTGTAGAATAATCTGATAAAAATCAGAATGATTATTGTACTAATTATTATGTAATTATTACTACTTATTATGTACATTAGTATGGTTTTTATTGTGAAAAGAAAGTTTTTGAGAAGTATCTTCATATTTTTTCTATCGTATCAAATAGTTGTGTTATGTTTTCAACACACTATTTGCCTCAAGTGCACATTCTGCGTCAAACCCATCCTGAAGAATCATATTTTTTTTTTATTTTGTTTACTGTAGTCGATCATATACTTTTAGGCATTATAAAACTTGCGTTTTTTGCGTTTAGGTCCTGTAGCCCTTTAAGACGACCCTTTAAAATCATCAACACCATGTCCGTACCGACAAAGCTCAGTTATCGAAGAGAGCAATAAACTTTATTTGTAATTGATTTATGCAGTGATTTTTTCATAAAACTCGATTTTCCAAAGCACTTTTCGATTTTTTTTTACGCAGAACGGTGTTTCTGTGCGTGAGAACTAGACGTTGTTCGTGTAGACTAGCGTCTAACTGCTCATTACTGATACTAGCGCTGTCGGATACGAAGCCAGGCGAGACAGCGTGCTTTTTGACCATGACCACCAGTGAGTTCGAGCTCGCGACTAGTTTACTCTTAAAGTTGTGACCTCAGACATATTGGGTTTCGAAGGATAAGTGACGAACAACTTGAACCGAGAATCAAAGTATACTTATAGTGAAAGGTGCATACAAGATTTTATCACAGAACTCAGTACGAATGGAGACTGAATACAAATCCTTTCCGGTAAAGAAAGCTAGTTTAAGATGAACGCTGATGCAATCTGGATTCACAATCGATGTGAATTTCTACTGTTGACGAAATATGGTAATAGGAGAGCGGTTTTTCTGTCGTGTGAAAGGTTTAGTAGGTCATTTGTGGCTCTGAAAGTCAAATAAAAGGTAATGGGATATACCGATTGAAGGGGCTTGTGGCTGAAAAATAGCAGCCGCACGGGTCGTCGGTCCATGAATAGGTGACCATCTGTACATACCGAGACCCCTTCGTGGCTCGAAAAGCACGCTAAGCCGTTGGTCCCGGCTGCCATTCGTGCATCTTTGACAGTCGTTACGGGTCGTCACAAGCCCGAAAGTCTGACAACCAGTCTTCCCAAGGGGTATCGTTACCCAGTAACTGGGTTGTCAGATAGACAGTAGCTCCATGTAAAATACTGGTAGTTAGCTGCATCTGGTTAGACTGGAAGCCGACCCCAACATGGTCGGGAAAAGGCTAGGCAGATGAGATGATGACGATGGGATGAATATTGATTAAAAGTATTCCTTCAGTATCAATGTGTGTAACTGTGTATGGCTCGATACAATAACAATTTATAACTCTTAAAAAGGCATTCATTTTTTATGACAAACAAATGAATGCGTTTTTGCGTCGTCGTTTTGCTTCCGTTGGTCTAATGTTCGTAAGCGCTACTGTTGAGCATGTGTTCCTGGGTTCGGTTCCCAGATTGGGAAAAGTTATTGGCTTTTTCCATCAAGAATTTCTTAGTAGCAGCCCCGAGTCTGAAACTGTGCTCGGTTAATAGCAATAGGGCCGACCCTTGTAGATAGGACTTGAACATAACTGGCGAATTGTGGGTCCACTATAGGTTACACGTCTGCCAAACCCTTCGAGGATTACAGGCGTTATGTTATGTTAATAGACACTGATCAAAAGTATGTATTGCATCAACATGTAAATATTGTTTGTTTTAATAAAAGATCTTGACTCTAAACATGAAATAAATGCATTTATTCGTTTTCTTACCAGAAAACTGCTTATAAGGCTGCCCCTTACTAATAAACGTATTATATCAGGTGAATAGTTACACACCGATTTCTCTCTTTCAGTCGTCAGTAATTTGACATTCAAAAGAAGAAGACAAAGCGTTGTGTAACTATACAGACACTATACAACGTTTATTAGGTAGTAAGGGGGTAAGTGATTAGTGTATTTTTCATAATTAATTTCTCTATCAGTATTTTAGCCTGTTTTAAAATGTTTGTACCTGGGCTGGTGGACCTTAATACAGGTTACCGTGTAACCTAGCTAGGACGCCAGATTCAATTCTGTGATTTGTTACTCTTTTAGTTTTACGGTTTATTCCTAAAATTTAAATTAATTTTAATATTGGAATTAATATTAATTAATTGACTTGAGGTCTCGTTGAGAGTTCGCTTGACTTCGAGAGAAGCGGTAAACACCTTATTTGTATCTAAAACGTTGCACAGTAATAATAAATCGATCAGACAAGACACCACACGATGTAATTCCTATACGCATATAGGTATCATAGTTACACACTTTTTTTGCGTGCAGTACCTAGCAGTACATTTGTCTAGCAGTGGGAAATTAAGTAATATACAATTAAAAAAAAAAAATTTGAAATTAAACCGGTCGAAGTGGCGCTGCCTATGTCCAGCAGTGGGCGTATTTCAGTTGAAATGATGATGGTGATGACGAAATTGAATGTTCCTAAACTCACGGTTTCTAAAAGAGTACCTAAATCTAGAATCAAATCACGATAACTGCGATTGGTTAACCGCAACGACAATAGCGGAACAAATGAATGACAGGAGATCAGAAAGATTAATAAGTTAAGCTTTCTGAAGCCTTAATATTAATGGTGGAAGCTAGGTCAATTTACTGATTGTGAAAACATTAGTTGCTTTTGTAAGTGATCAACTTATAGCATCAAGTGGTGAATCTTGACACAAAGTTGTGTGCGTTGCAATGTTAAGCTCAAGTAGTACTGGGACATTGCTGCAATGTTCGTAGTTGTATCGTTACAACACATAAAACTCATCTAGAGTGTATTTCCTAAAGGATTAGGCAGAGGTGCATAAGTACACCCACATCTCGGAACAGGGAGAACGTAACTGAGAATTTACAGATGGAAAATCTAATAACACTTTTGGCCGACCCAGAAATCGAAGCCAACAGAAGCGCTTGAGACCCCTAGACAAACGAGGCCATGGAACTAATGAAGAATAAAGAAAGAAAATACGTTCATTTGCGGTAAACATGTCGCAGAGAATGAACAAATTGCATAAAAATACCTACCTACTGATTTTCATTACACATTTTTAGATAACATTATTGTGTTTCAGTGTTTGTTATACATTAGTTGTTTGTGTGCACTTAGGGCCGGTTTTTACGAAAGGAGAAGTGAACTTTCGTAAACCACCAATAAAAAAAAAATTATGCCTCAGGGGTGGTCCCCTCTGAGGCATACCTTACCCATTAAAAAAAGTTTTTTTTTTAATGGGTAAGTTATGCCCGAACATACATAAAAAATATATATAAACATCCAAATTGAGAACCTCCTCCTTTTTTGAAGTCGCTTAAAAATAACGCTGCTTGTTCAAACATGGCAAGGCCTCCTCACCTCACCTCTTTGATGGAAGCCCGCGATAAATGAAAAAACAAAATAAATGCCTAAACATCGTGTTCAGGAATTTTTTGATCGCACAGGTGACATACGTTATGGTAAATCCACACACGACATCAAGAAATATGAAAATATTTATGGTGATATGTCAACAAAGGTTGACTTTTGATCCCTGTCAAAACCAGACGCCATATTTAAACGGTTTTATTTATTCTATTTTCAAAGCAATTTCCTACTGAAATTGTTGTTGGAATACAACGATGAATGTTTTCAGGAGCTTGGCTAGAAAATTTTATATAAATTCTGCCACAAATCATTTTTGATTTTTACGGTTCCGTACCCAAAGGGCGCCAACGGGACCCTATTACTAAGCCTCCGCTGCCCGTCTGTCCATCCGTTCGTCTATCTGTCAGCGGGCTGTATCTCATAAACCGTAATAGTAAGATTTACGATTTTTATTTGACATTTTTACAGTGTATATTTATATTGCCGCTATAACTAAAATTAAGAAAAATAAAATAATGTAAAAAATTAAAGGGGTTAAAAAATTAAAACCTTTAATTTTTTACATTATTTTATTTATTTCCATACAAGAAACGTTTTGGTCATCTTTTGTTAAACTTTGTATGGTGGTACTAAACCCTTTGTATCCGATTCGCACTTGGCCGCTTTTTTTACTTAAAGTTCCAGTGATACATAATCCTAAGTTATAATTGACGCGTTTAAAACCTTGGGCGTTAAGGTATAGTCTTGAAACTCGGAAGATGTTACCCAATCTCAAGGTGATTAAAATTAATTTCAGTATTTATAAATCTTGCGGATTTTTTTTCGTCATTGACGTTATGGATTCTACGATTATCACCTACTAGGGATGTAGCTTTTACGGTTATAATGCACGTTACTCAGTAGTAAGATTTACAATATATTTAACAGGGTAATAGCGTAACACTAACAGTAGCAATGGCTTTCATTTTACGGGTCAACAACATTCATTGCGTTATTAACGTTATTTATATCGGATTGTTCGAACATATGAAGCAATGGATTAGCAATATCCTTCGAAATGATTCAGGTTGTGATTGATAGTTTTTCACACAATTAGGGTGCTGATTTCCATGATAACATAGTACTCGTATTGCTGGACGATTTATGGTTTGTTTATCTGTTAGCTGGTAACTTTTAGCAAGCAAACTTGCTATTAACTATCGCACCGTAAAGATTTCTACTAAATATTTAACGTGACCTTTCTTAGATATCTTTAATTAAACATATCTTTTCTGAATGTTCCTCGCAATGACGCTTTCATAAAATTCATTATTTAGACCATAAAGAACATTTATTTCACACTCATTTCTCACACTTATTTCTTTTGATTGGCATCCTTATCGATAAAGATCGAGCTAAAAGATTGACACCTGCCCATCACTCACGCGCGAATGTCAGTGTTCTTTGTATCTTGATTTGATCAAGATTTCAAAATGGCGGCGCTAGTAAGTAAAGCATGACTTTAGTAAACAATCACCTGTTTAGTGGGACAGTTGCATAAAGCCTTTTAAGGGGAGTGACGTCATCGGTACGTATATGGTTATTTGCGATTAGAATGTTGATAGGTTAAATAGATGTGTCTAAAGAGTTACAAGTCTCTTGAGTGATTGGGCCAATTTTGTGTGTGACCATTGATTCTGGCCGCTTTAGTTTTGAATACGAAAACATAAGCGAAATAAATTAAGTACTGCTTTGAGTTTGAACTGCGGGGCAATTCTCGTAATTTTTAAAAGAACTTTCACAGTCTGATCTCAGTCTCAATCTGTCAAAAATACCTCAAATTTCCCTACATTTTGACAAGTTTTTGACATTTCTTTGTCGCTGAGATGAGATTGCGACTAGATTTTGAACGTTTTAAATTACGAGAATTGGCCTTCAGAAATCAGGCATACAGTGGACTCCAAAAGTTAGTTGTCGTTTTTCCACTTTAGCTTTGATGCCACATTATGACTTAAAATTAAAAAAAATATATATCAGATACTCCTACGGGATTACTGATTTTTCAAACGACAGATATTTTTATTCGTGGAATGATATTGACATCTGACAGTTCTTGTAAGGAACAACTGTCAAAAATTCAAAATTATTCCTCCGATAAAATTATCTGGCGTTTGGAAAAATCAGATAGGCAGTCGCTCCATGTAAAATACTGGTATTCAGCTGAATCCGGTTAGACTGGAAGCCGACCCCAACATAGCTGGGAAAAGGCTAGACAGATGATGATGATGTCGTATGGCGCTATTAGCTGCGGATATGTTGAATTTATCCATATATTCCAACTAACTTTGTATCTACCATATCCGACGAATAAATGTCTTTGTTTTTGTCTTTGAGCTCCAAGTCCAGATTCTGGACTGCGAATTGCTGATACTCATCATCACTCATCATCCTCATCTAGTTTAAAAAAAAATAATATTGACGTGTAAAAGTGTTTTTACAACCCTACTTACAGAATAAATCATTTATTTATAGTCTCTGTGCATTGTTCTCACATATTTGTATGTATGAATTCAATAAAGATAATGTAACCAATATTTCGCAACAATATTTTTTATTTAAAAGACTGTCCATGGGGTTTCTTACCCGTTATTTTCCATAGGAGTCTACTACACTTTGGAATGTGCAACTAGTTTAGGTAATATTTCTAATTAACCGCCTCATTTACAATTCAAATGTTTTAATTGAAATAAATGCTTTCAGTTTGAGTTAAAAAATACTGCTAGACCCCGAAACCTAAGCACCATGCGACCAACAAGATCAACGAATCGGCAAAACTTTACAATTATCGTCCAAAAAGAAAGAAAGAAAGAAAATAAGTTTATTTGACCCAGGTTAAGTAAGGCACACAAAAACAAAAAAAAACTTAAAATAGTATTGTGTGCCTCACGGCTGCGCCAAATAGGCCCTTTAGCATAAATGTCAGACAACTAATGCCTGACGCTGGTTTTCAACTGGACCCTATGTTACGAGGACGTCTTACGAATGTAAATCAGTTTTATGATTTGTGTAAATATTTAAATATAAAAATAAATAGTTAAGTGTAGCGAATAAGAAAAAAAAAACGATTAAATATTACATAAATTATTATTACTATTATTATTAAATATTAGTTTAAAAATAATTATAGATAGTAATATAGTGGTGTTTAAGGAATAAAAAAAAATAAAATGGTGTGGTTGCATAAGAAATAAAGAACTTCGTCAATCTATACTAATATTATAAAGAGGAAAGATTTGTATGTATGTTTGTAACGAATTGGCTCAAAAAGTACTGGACTGATTTTAAAAATTCTTTCACCAATTGATTGCTACATTATCACTGATTAATATAGGCTTTTTTAATTGCAAGAAAAAAATAAAATGTTTAAAAAATAAATGTCCACCTGTGCGAAGCCGGGACAGGCCGCTAGTACGTAATATAATAATAGATAACTATAACTTCATATCAATGAAAACATATTTTCAAATTAAATTCGTCACGAATGACAGTGAAAGCAGATATTATAGCGTGCCTGTCAAAATCTAAACCTGTTTCGATCCTAAACAGCTGTTTTGTGGTCGTATATATAAATAATGACTTTCTTTTTCGGTTCGTTAGCTATAATCTAGCTTGGCATCTAGGCCAGAAAGATCTGTTCAGGAAGTACTAATGCTTATTGACTTGTGTAGATATTTCTTATGTGACTATAATTTTTATTGACTTTTTGGAATGTAAGTATGTAGGTAGTTACCTAATGCTGTGTTGGTTTGGTGGTTTTATTATTTTCGTGTCGACGATACTTTGGTTGATTATTATTAAATACCTATATTGTTTGATCTGCCAAAAGGGTTGGTGAAGAACAGCTTTGGACTGGAATAAGTGGAGGGGAATAGAGGAAGCCTATGATGCAAGACAACCTGACCTGGAAGCTGGTAATAGCTAATTTGATAATAGCAACAAGCAGAAATCATAATAGGATTAAATGGTATTAGTATAAAAGAACTTGTTTATGTACAGACCCCAGCACATCAAGCCACCCGAAACTGTCAAATTTTCCCAATCAACTTTGAAACTTATACTTTAGCAATAAAGTTGAAAATCTATTAACGACAGATTGTAGTAGCATGATGTGCTGAGGTCTGTACGACAGCCTTAAAGACCACACCTTTCTGATCAAAATCATCATCATTTCAGCCCGGAATCACCCACGGCTTATAGGCCTCCCTTTTCTTCAGCCATACTTCTTGGTTCCGTGCGTCCCTCATTCAGGTGTATCTGATACCGTCAACCCAGCGCGCTTTTGAACAGCCCTAACCTGGCTTTTGACCTTTCTGATACATACTGTATATCTTCACCTAACTCTGTAGTACATTTTCTTCCAGGTGTGTGAAGACATCTAAATAAAGATCAAAGGAAGAAAACTCCTCACACTAAGAACTTTTGAAGAAAATTTATCTCCATTTAAACTTGATATAATTAAGTATGTCTTTGACAGAGATAAATTAAGATTGTTGGAGAAATTGGACAGTTGCGTAACAGACTTTTCAATCGATTTCGCGAGAAATATTTGTGCCAATTCTGTTGTTCACAAACTAAACTAAATTTAAGTTCAGTGTATCTTTTTCTTTCTATTTCATTAAGAAGAGGACAGAAGATTAAAATTATTTTGTAAGTACTGAAATGAAAATATTATCCATCTCATCTTATTTCGACCTAATAATTATGTTCCTTAGAACATAATTTACCAATTCCGAGATAATTACAAATTATAAGGCTTATTATTTTTAGTATTTAGTTAGGTATCTAGAATATAATAGTAACTAGCTGACCCGACGAACTTCGTACCGCCATCGAAATCAGTCAATACGTTCTCGAGATATCATCAAAAAAGCTGTTCCATACATGATGTATGAGAAAATGAATTATCTTTATTATTTTTGTTTTCGTAAATTTTACAAAGTTTTAATAGTTATTCTGCTATTTGGGTCGGGGAAAAATTCAACAAATCAAAGATCATCAAAATTGGTCCAGCCGTTCTTGAATTATAAATGGTGTAACTAACCCCACTTTGTTTCATGTTTAACGCCTCTTTACAAGAGCAACGTGACATCTCATAAAAACGTTTTTTTTTTCATATTCAAAACCGCGATTCTACATAAACGCGGCATTTTAAAAGCGAATGTTCGAGGAGCTATGAGTATAATATGTAAAAATATCAATATTTTAGAATTTATCAACGCTTAATATTTAATACTAGCTTTTGCCCGCGACTTCGTCCGCGTGGGTTTCGTACTTTCCTCAAATAAATTTAACACCCTCTCCACCTCCCCCTGAAAGGTATTTCGAAAATTATTGATTACGATCTTTATACTTACTTTATTTAAAGAAATAAGTATTCGGGCCAATATTTTAGTTAAACTACCTAAGATGTTTCAAATAAACTATCCTCCCTTTTCATCACGACAGGGCTTGTTTTTGCATTTGGTACATTTCCATTTTTATGATATAAAGATTATTTATAAGTACGTACCCATTTTCGTGTTAATGGAAGTTGGAGTTTATACTCCTTAAACTTTATTACCCTTTTCTACCCCGGTAGGAGTAGAATAAGTAAAACTCTAAAACTCATACTTTTTTATTTTAAGTAAGTAAGTAGTAAACCCCTAAAAGTGACAATCTTTATTATTTACTGAGGCAAATGTTGAAAAGTTTCAAGTTTCTTAACCAAAGGAATAAGACCACCTTTTCACCTTCACAGTTTTTATCCCCATAGGGGCGAAATATTGAAAACATGTATGGGACGTTTCCAATTATCTTGACTCAAAGATTATTTATACCAATTTCCCATTGAATCAAGCCACGCAATATAATACTCCTCTGTGATATGGACTACCCCCGTTCACCCCGTTAGGGTTAGATTTTCGAAAAACCCAGTCACACTTTTTTATTTATTTTGATCTTAAGTATACATACTGAGTTCCGAGTTTATATTATTGGACCGCGCGATAAAATTCTTCCATACAAACTGACACCCTCAATCTCCCTTTAGAGCAGAAAAACATAAAATGACAAACTATAATTTACTTAGATAAGTATTAATGCCAAGTTTGAAGCTTAAATTTATCCATACCATTTTTTGGAGTAAATCAAGCTACGCACTATAATACCGGCCTTAAAAATCGAATTACCACTTTTTTACCCGTCAGGGATCTATTTTCGAAAGACCCATTTCTTATTACTTAGACAAATATTCCTTCCAAGTTTCAAGTTTATTAACCAAATGAATAAGATTTTTCGTATAAAGTTTTTCCCCACTTTTCACCCCACACAGGAGGAATTTTGAAAAAATGTTTGGGATGTGTTCATAACTTGACTCAAAGATTATTTCCAATAATTTTCGAGTTAATCAAGCAACGCAGTAAAATGGAAAATTAACTACTCCTTTTCACCCCGTCAGAGGTAGATTTTCGCAAAACCCTGATACATGTTATTCTTTACTTTTGGTCTTAAGTATAAATACTGAGTTTCGACTTAATCGGACCGTACGTTAAAATTCTTCCATACAAATGTTGACACTCCCTAATCGCCCTTTAGGGGGTAGTTTAGAAAAGGAAAAAATGCCAAAATTCATAATTTACTTAGATAAGTATTCATGCCAAGTTTCAAGTATATTAACCAAATGAATAAGATACAGCTTATGCTGTATCCCCACTTTTCACCCCCACAGGGGTGGAATTTTGAAAAATCGTTTGGAATGTGTTCATTACTTGACTCACAGATTATTTATACCAATTTTCGAGTTAATTAAGCCAGGCAGTATAATTTGCGCTGTAAAATAAACTACCCCTTTTCTCCCCGTTAGGGGTAGATTTTCGAAAAACCCTGATACACGTGATTCTTTATTTTTGGTATTAAGTATATATACTGAGTTTTGAGTTAATCGGACACGCGTTAAAATTCTTCCACATTTATTTTGACACCACCCAATCCTCTGTTAGGGGGTAGTTTAGAAAAACAACAAATGCCAAACTTTATGATTTACTTAGATAAGTATTCTTGCTAAGTTTCAAGTTTATTAACCCAAGGAATAAGATTTTTCATATAAGCTGTATCCCCACTTTTCACCCCCACAGGGGTGGAATTTTGAAAAATCGTTTGGAATGTGTTCATTACTTGACTCACAGATTATTTATACCAATTTTTGAGTTAATTAAGCCAGGCAGTAAAATTTGCCCTGTAAAATTAACTACCCCTTTTCTCCCCGTTAGGGGTAGATTTTCGAAAAACCCTGATACACGTAATTCTTTATTTTTAGTACTAAGTATAAATACTGAGTTTTGAGTTAATCGGACCGTGCATTAAAATTCTTCCATACAAATTTTGACACCCCCTCATCCCCCTTTAGAAGGTAGTTTAGAAAAACAAAAAAGACCAATTTTCATAATTTACTTAGGTATGTATTCGTGCCAAGTCTCAAGTTTATTAACCCAAGGAATAAGATTTTCCATACAAACTTTCATCCCCCATTTAACTCCCTTAGGGGTTGAATTTCGAAAATTCCTTCCTTATTCCTCGTCTACATTAAAAAAGGAACCTCTGTGCAAAATTTCAGCTTTCTAGGTTTGGGCTGGGCGTTAATGAGTCAGTCAATCAGTCAGTCAATCAGTCAGTCAGTCAGTCAGTCAGACAGTCAGTCAGTCAGGACTTGTCTTTTTATATATATAGATTGCTCTCCTGTAAAATTGTGGTTAAAAAAATATCACGTTGTTCTTGTAAAGAGGCGATTATAGATTATACCTAGGGTTTAGGGGCCTATCGCCTAGGGCGTAGGTTTATTGATCTCCTACATGGTGATAGCCTGCTTTGATGGAGCATTGATAACTACAACGCTTTACGTTTGTTACTGCTCGTTTGCGATTTCTTTGTTCCAGTTTCCCTTTGATGTTTTACTTACCCGTAAGTCACCCGTACTCGTATTTAAGATCTTATAGTCCATTTTCTTCGGTGTATGAAGACATCTAAATAAATATAAAAAAAAAAAACTTACTACCTACTTGATTTAAAGGTATTTTAAATAAGTACTCTGACTGATTGATCGACAGAACCTAAATCACTAAAGAAATAAAAATGTGGAAGATAAAAACTAAGAAAGAATAGTAAAAAATTACGCTTGAGCGAGTCAAACGGGGTATTAGACTGCCTCATTGTTCTAGAAATCAGAAGAGCGCCTACTGAGCGTGGATTCTTGGGTACGATTCTCGACTAGGACACAGTGTCATTAGGAAATTCATAGCGTGGATCTCTAGATTAATTTCGAGTTTGGTAATCGCAGGTAAAAATCCAAATTGCCAACCAGTTTTGAGCAAGCGTGGTGATTAATGGCATGTAGTGGGACAATTATAGGCTGGTATTATTACGGGAACTACAGGACCTAAATGCAAAAAACGCATGTTTATAATGCCTAAAAGTATATGATCGACTACAGTAAACAAAACCAGAAAAATATATGATATTTTTCAAGATATATGCTACTTCGATAGTGTGTTGAAAACATAATAAACTAATTTTATACGATAGAAAAAAAAACATAAAGATACCTCTATAAACTTTCTTTTTGACAATAAAAACCATACTAATATACATCATTCTGATTTTATGTCAGATTATACTACAAGCAACATATTAAAGCACTAGTGTTTTAATTTTTTGGTCCAAACAATAGATTTTTGTAAATAGATAATTGCTTCATATTTTGCAAAAAAATATCAGCGTTGTGTCATCGCGCTTCTCTTTCTTTTCCATGCAGTCCAACAGTGACCGCGCTTTCGTGTTCCACATGCGCCTCAGAGATGTTACCTTTAGGGAAGAGTTCCGTAAGGGCCGAAGCCTGCCGGGGCAGCGGGATTTTCCGAAAGCGTTACCGCTACCCCGAAACATACAGGGCTAAGGAAGGAACACGGGTGGGTTTTAGTCAGTGAGAATCTGACACTCCCTTCTGCTCCACCCAGAGCGGGAGGGGTCATATCCCATCCTCAAACAAAAGGTCATGTAATCCCCTTATTAGTATAATGGTAAGGTAGTCGAGCATTATACGGTTGGAGAGACCTAACCCCAGAAGTAAACTGCTAACGGCTAATGTTCTGTTATGGATTATGTACGTAATACCCATTACAAAGTTAACATGATACCGTTACGGCACGGAGGGTGTGCAGTGACCTTGCACTGGCGTAATTATCTTGGAGTTTGTTCACTAGAACACGTCTGACCGTCAAGTCCAAGGTGTGACCGTGGCGATGAGCATGACGGCAAATAAGGCATTAAACTTGTCTTTGGGTGTGTTAATGTTTGGATTTATGCGTCCTTGTGACGTATGCAAGTACAGGTTTTGGTTATTGTCTAAATACTTGGCGAAGTAGCTGAACCTGCTGAAAATTATAAAAAATCATTTACTATTTTAACACTAAAATACAACTTTCACATTCAAAAAATATACTGGGTCAAATTAAATTAGCTAGCGAAACTCTGCAGAAATGATAGGCTAAAGGAACAATATTGAATAATAAAAAAACAACCGACTTCAAAAAAAGACGTTGTCGTTGGGTTCACATTTTCATTGTTTGCCACCGACTTCCAAAATTAAAGTTATTTTTCACTTTGTAGTGTCTTTTTTGGAAGCCGGTTGTTTTTTTGTTTTTGTAAAAAGTTTTTATTTTTTACTTTTAAGTAGTAAAAACCACACATAAATTCGTGACACAGGTGCACTCCTTCTTCCCTCACTCTCACATTGCGATGGGACAGCATTAATCATTAAAGTCACAACTCTTTATGACCATACAATCCTAATTACGACAATTCCATGATGTTAAGAGTTGTACGAGTATTAATGACTTTAATGATTATAATTCTGTAAGCCGTGAATCAAATTTTGATCACTATTTAACCTAATACTGACTTGCAAATTGCAAATAACGTAAGAAAATTTGGATTTCGCGGGCTATCTGGAGCATCCACCTTAATTTGACTCTGTATTATCGTTACCTATGGCTATGCCAATACAGGCCCAAGTGCTAATACTGGACGTGGGTAAGTCCTTACAAAACTATCTTCTCGAAGTGAAGTTTCTTATATGATTCAGAGCACTTATTCAAATAAATTGAAAGTAAAACCGATCTTTCTTATGTCATCGTTAAAACTAGAATAAACTTACCTATTACAAAATAGACAGCCATAACATCTAGATTAGACAAGACAGTTCGTCTCAAATTCGTGAGATCTGACGCAGATAATCTAGAATTTCTGTGTCATCGCCATTTTGATCGACTATCTCAAGATTGCACGAATGATGGTACTACTGTTAGCGAAAATGTGTCGAGAATCTGATGTTAATCTGTAACGAGTTACGACTTACGATGAGTCATTCCGTTTTGTACCTCTGAACTGGAGCAGTGATGAGAATGCTATCCATCACAAGGACTAGGAGTGACTCAACTCATTCTTTATTACGGGTGAAGGTGAAAGTGGTGTTTTTAGGGTCCCGTACACAAAGGGTGTCAACGAGACCTTATTACTGTAGCGGTATCTGCAACGCCACATCCAAGCTACGCGTCATACTGACGTCACGCAAAATCCTGCATCTCGCAAGCAGAGTTTACCGCGTAACTATACTTCATTTACAATAAGATTAGACATTTAAACAACCCTTATTACAGCTTGTTCAACTGATTTTGACTTCTATTCCGTAGGCATAAGGATGGCATTAAAAGCAAAAAAAAGTGCTTACAATGACAACTGTTTACTGCTTTTAATGCCATCCTTATGCCTACGGAATAGAAGTCAAAATCAGTTGAACAAGCTGTAATAAGGGTTGTTTAAATGTCTAATCTTATTGTAAATGAAGTATGGTATTAAACAACGGCCCGATATGAATCATTGGGCAGTTGCCCGCCAGACACAACACCCGTCTGGTCGGAGGATCCTCCCTTTTCTATAGAGTTTGAGTGAACTTTACACCCTGTTCCTCATACCTCTATATTACTAGGTCTCCGCTGTCCGTCCGCCCGTCGGCTGTCATACCGTAATAGATAGATACTTGAAATTTTCATTATAAGTACGACTACGACCGCTATAACAACAAATCTAATCTAATATTAGAAACGCGAAAGTTTGTAAGGATGGATGGATGTTTGTTACTTTTTCACGTACAAACTGCTAAACAGATTTTAATTAAATTTGCCACACAGATATTTTAATACCAGAATTAACACATAGAATACTTTACAACCTGATATTCCGACGGGATCGAAACCTATGCGGGTGAAACCGCGGGACGCTGCTAGTAATAAAATAAAATAAAGTTAAAAACTAAAAGTGAAGTCCACATAAAAGAAATGTGTATATATTCTACGGTGGTATAGAACCCTTCGTGTGTGAGTTCAACTCACACTTTACAAATTTATAAAAACTTTTTTTAGACAGTGTGGCAGGGACATTGCTGGGAAAATTTTATCATGAATGTAACACAATATGATTCTAAACCACGTACGTAGACATTTTTCGTCGGATATAAAAAAAAATCTGCTGCTTCCTACACGGTCAAAATGTACGGAACAGCAATCGACCTTTAATTGTACTGAATCTATGGTGACAGGATACGCGTCGATTTGCCGACCTGCCGATCAATTCTGTAAAAATCTCACCGTGAAAAGTTAGTTGAAGTGAGCTTAGAGTGAGCTGTCAAGAGTATCAATGCCTAAATATCAGGATGACACTGACAGCTCACTCCACGCTGACTTCACCTAAGTTTTCACGATGAGATGGTTACAGAATCGCACTGCAGTAACTATGATATAATTTTATTAATATCTCTATTTATTGGCCACGAAAAGAATAGGGGGGCAATTCTCGTAAATTTAAGAACGTTCACAGTCTGATCTCAGTCTCAGTCTGTAAAAAATACCTCTTAATTTTCCTACATTTTTGACAAGTTTTTGACATTGATAGACATAAAAAGTTTTTATTAGGTGTACCTACTCGTAATATACACGTAAAGAAAGATCATCCATTTATATGTATCCACTTCTAAATTATGACGAATTCGACTCACGATTCCGGCCATAAATAAATTATTTTAACATTTTTGTATCCATTGACGAGCAATAAAAATATCCTTATAAAAGCTCTCGATCTAACCTTCCTTTGAAAGAAATAAGTACCTACATATTGCCCGAGGGATTATATTTGTAGCCAAAGGATTATTTTGAATTGGCATTTGATAAGATACCATTAGTCATGACTAGAGTTGCTATCTCTAGTATAAAGGGTGGGCAAAAAATCGTGGATCAAATGAAACAGGGCGATAGTTGGGGTTATTTGCAGTAAAAAATATCTTTGTAGCAAAGCCCTAACTTGATCTCCTTAAAAGTTATGAGAATATCAGTGTTTACAGTAAGGTTCTAAAGTATCAAATAATTTTTCGCGAGACTTAAAAATATATTGAAAAAAGTCCAAATCATGGTACTCACTGTCATAAAAAGCACTTTTGTAGTGATAATACTTTTTTATTTTTTTAAAATTAATTACCTGTTTTTTTTTACTGTAATTAACCCCATCTATCGCCCTGTTTCGTTTGATCCATTATTTTTTACTCACCTTGTTTAATATGCGGGGTAATTTTATTAATCATTTTGACAGTTCAACAACATTCATTGCGATATTTACGTTGTTCAGCAGACAAATTTTTTGAACATATGAAGCAATGGATTAGCTAAAAAATTATTTATAGTGTATGACGCTATTAGGACGCTGCTATAATAATAGCCTCCCCGACCGATTTTGGTCACGGTGGCCAATCTCAACGGAGATTAACCGGGTACGCAGGAGATATTATAGTGCACAAGTGTGGGCGCAGACAAAGGTGCACTCTCTCTTCCCTCACTCTCATAGCCCGATGGGACGGCAATCTGACACGACCGGAGAGAGATCAGGCGCAGGACCAACGGCTTAACGTGCTTTCCGAGGCACGGGGGTATCACACCGCCGACTTCCAAACTCCAGGCTGTTACTGAGAAATTCCTAATGGAAAAACTCAATAACACTTTGCCCGACCCGGGAATCGAACCCAGGACTCCACGCTCAGCAGTCGCGCTTGCGACCACGAGACCAACGCTGCTATATTAGAGGCCTAAATACTATATTTTAAAAAAAATATATAGTAGGTAACTCTACTATATTTTCATTCCAATACAAAAAGCGAGGCGTGTAATAATTATTCTATGAGGTGAGACATTTCGCACGCCTAGATCTAAAGAGAGCTAACTCGTAAATCTCAATTTCTGAGTTATGCGTATCATCGAATTCCTTAACTCACTACACGATTAAAACACAAGATTCTTATAACATCTTCTACTATCTGCATTTTAAAAAGTATTGATGAATACAGAAAACTCCTTCAGTGCACAGGGAGACAGTAATCAGTTTTCATCTTTTCTGAAAAAAGTGTTTTTTTGAGTTAATCGCTGTTTAGATCTACCTAGGTGTGCGATTTATAAAGAATAAAAACGCGTTATAAAAGGCTGAAGGTACCAAAAATACAAAATATTTTTTAAACAAGGTACTCAAAACCTGTCAAGAATGACAGTTATGATTTGTATTTTCAGTTTAAGTTGAAGACAAGTTGCTAAACAATCAATTTCCCTGAATTTATTTTTTTATGTTCTAGAAAGATTAGCCGTTATTTTTAAGGTATTGAGGTGCCCACTTTGATATAATAAAAGTTATGATTTCACAATATATTTCCGTCTATAAAAAAAACCCGTGCGTGTCGGACCACGAACAATGAAGGATCAATTTGTCCCAAAAACAAACTTAAAATTGTAGTTGTAAGATGATATATCTACGTTAAGGTCGTTTCTTAAACTGAAAATGTAAGTTTGTAATCGCAATTTTTTTATGTGTTAAAACTATAAATGAATGATTTTCGGACTATTTCCTTTACTATGATACCATGCTTCTTGCCAATTCCTATGATTCTAGGTAAACAAATAAATCTATACCTAAAGGGTACTTTCCCTTAGATTTATTTGTGAGTATCAAAATAAGTCGCATAAATGGCGTTATTATTTTATTGCGTTGACTTGATTTTTTAGAGCTCCAAGGGACCGTAGACATACGTATTTAAATATTAATTTCAATATGATACCTCGACGCGTTCCTGAGAAAAAGGGTCTTATCAGACTGACAAACAGACGGACAAAGAAGTTTATTTACGGGTTCCGTTTTTTCTTATGAGGTACGGAACATTAAAAACCTAATTTTCTAAAGAACAGCAAAATCCGAATGTCTAATAATTCAAGGTTTGTTTTCCGTATAATAGCTATGAAAAAGAATATTATTTTTAAGAAAAGTGGTAATCTCATCTTGATTGTTAGAATTTATAAAAACATTTAAGTATTTCATGAATCATGATTTATTTATTTATTTATTTAATACTTCAAGCACATAAATGTACAGAGGCGGACTTAATGCCATAGGCATTTTCTAACAGTCAACCTTTGGGTGATGCAGAGACAAACAGTGGTAGGTGCAATCATGAAAATTGAGGAATAAATATTTTAAATATAAAGATACGCATAAACCTATTAAAACTATGAATATAATATATACCTAATTACACACATATATATATATAAGCACAAATAAATATACATAAATACATGAATATACTTACTAAAAATAAATATGACCAACAATGAGAAAATATTACCGTTGTGATGATACTGCCAACTTCTTGCGAATGTGTTCACGAACTTTAACTTTGAAGGATAATCGATTGGTTGCCATCCTGATTTCTTGGGGGAGCGCATTCCACAGAGAGATAGACTGAACGAAGAAGGAAGAGTGAATGAAGTCTGGTGAGTTCTATGTACTATTGAGATACCATTTACCGGGTAATATGTCTTTCATTGACTTGAATGTGCCCTGGCGGCTGATATTATGTCATGCTCACTCAAATGTCTCGCTGACGGTGGCGTGTGTCTTGGATCATTTAGCTTCCTTCAAAATGGTTGAGCTGAATGGTGCTGATCTATGCGTCATGTTCGTGAACGGGCGCCGTCAGTTGGGGCTGGTCATCACTTGCCTCGGCTTATTTTTAATTATTTTATTTTTAGATTGTTGTTTTGTTACTATTTGCTGCACTCTGGACCCTTTTAACGCGTACGTCTTTTTTACATCGTTCTCACATATGATGTAACTAATATTTTTAAAAAATTTAATTTAAAAGAGTATCCATGGAGTTTCTTGCCCGTTTTTCTCCATAGATACCTACTACGCTTTGGGATGGGCAACTAGCTTCATATTTTTTGACTGACTGACTTCTTGACAGTTCAAAAGTGCCTGTAAATGGTTTAACTGAAATAAATGCTTTGAGTTTGAGTTTCAGGTAAAGACAAATACAAACAAGAGCATAAATTATCAATTTGTCATTTCAATTTTTAAATATGAAATTTATTAATTAAAATTACTTAATTATCAATATAAGAAACGAAAATACACAATAAGATAAAAAAAAACTACTTATATTGTCAGAGATTGCCAACCTTTGGCACGCAGTCTTTGTCAGTGAGTTAAGACCCGAAAACTTCAGTTTATTTATGAGCTACACAGTACAGTTCAGTAGACAGTTCAATAGCATAATTTACTACCTAGTCTGTTCTGTACCACCTTTAACCTAGATTTTCCTACTGGGTCTAGATGTCTAGCTTATTCATTGTTGCAATCTGTACAATGTAAGTAACATTAACTATAATTTACTGTCTATTATTACAAAACTTTGCTATTTTTTTTTCTTTCTCTCTACATTACACACGTTGCAAAAGTCTACCTTCACTCTTCTTTCAAAGCTCATTCTCCAAAATAAAATTTGATCGCTCTGAGCTTGAAAGCTATCAATTGTGTCAATCCCTAGCATCAGGAAGATTGACAGCTCAAGTCACTTGAGTTTTCATGGTGACAGAATAGCACCGCATTTCAAACCTTAATATTTCCTATACTGGTTGGATAAAATCCAATATTTTTTTTTAATATTAATAAAATGGGTTCGTTAGACACATCTTTTTAAAAAAAACTAACAGAGAACACCGTTAATACGATATAAATCCACCACATACCACCAGTATACAGGGTGAATTTATAAGAAAGGGCAATAAGGGTAGGTACCTTAACCGTTGTAGCTACAGAAAAACGGTCTTAAAAGACTGTCTGTCTGTGAGAATTTTTGATCCCCATTCTAAGATTTTGAAAAAAAAAAAAAAACACAACGATCCTGTTTCTTATAAGGATCAAAAACTCTATAGATCAACTGAGGTTTGAGTACTAGAAACTTCGAAATCGCAAAAAAAACTTGTCGGACATAAAACTTCCAAATTACTTTTTACTATGGAAGACTGGCCACTACAAAAACCCTCAGTGCCAGCACCCAGTCATAAAAATCCTTCCTGTACTTATATAAGGTGGATTTTTGAGACGGGGCACCAGAGTGGTAGTGGTGTAGGTGGATTAATGGACACTAGTGATATCGCCAACTCATGGCTAAGTTCGAGGCCGACCCAATATAGATTAAATTGCCATCGACACGCTAAGAAGAAGACTCCTGACGTGGGGAGGGGCTCAATCACAGCCGCAATTGACGATCGAAGCTTGCCGCAGCCAGTTCGTGATCACATATCGTGATCCCTCCTTGCCTCGGAAAGCACGTTAAGCCATTTGTTCCGGCTATTATTCATAGATCTTTGACAGTCGTTACGGGTAGCCGGACTCTCAAAAGTCTGACAACTAGTTTTATAGATTAGCTGAGCTTGGAAGCTAACTTGAAAATAGAAATGACCTTATAAACGCGTGTTGGCGTAATCAGAATAACCGAGCCAAAAAGGTTGAGCGTCGCTGTAAGTCAGATAAATGTCAAGTGGGCGATGTCTTCAACCAATTTTGGTCAGGGGTCACAAAGAGAAGGTGATCGCAAAAAATTGGAACGTGAGTAGGTAATTTTTATCTATAGGTTTGTGTTTCATTCTGGGATTGATTCAGTTTTAGGCTGTTTTTCTATTTTGATTGAAGTTTAGAAAATGGATTAAGTAATTGGACATGGAAAGAGTAGTTTTAATGTCTAAGCGCTGATTACTGCCAGGGTTGCGGGTTGTTCAAGAGATATACCGTGGCCCTTGGCACAGGCAACTGAAGGAACACGGGTGGGTTTTAGTCCGTACAAGTCTGACACGCCATCTCGCTCCGCCCAGAGCGGGAGAAATTATCTGATAATTTCCCACAAAAAAAAAGCCTGAGTTTTCAACATACAGATAATTTTTATTCGTGGATTAAAATTGACATCTGACAGATTTTGTATTGAAAAACTGTCAAAAATTCCTCGGATAAAATTATCTAGCGTTGGAATAATCAGCCCTAAGTTATTATAGAGTGATGGTGGATTATGAATAAATTGTAGTTCAATAGAAGTTTTGGATTAGAATTTATTAATTTTTCTCAAACGAAAAACTAGACTCTTTTGTACTTATCTACGGGGAAAATACTATCAAACTAGTTTACCGCCATTTTTGTCTATACTTTGAAACTAATTTTCACACCTGAAAGAGGTTCATCCGGAAAGAATTATCTCGAGATAAATTAAAGCGTCAAGTAAATTCAGGAAAAGCTGTAAAAATAATGAAAATAATTACATTAGCGTTGCCTTCGGTAAACTTAATAATAATTGTGAATGTAACATAAATTCACAGAAATCGTTTGTATTAAAACACATTAATTATCTAACTCACGCAGGGACGCCTCATCATTACATAATATACAATTATATCATCTAAGTTCAAACGGAGCGACCTGTACATGCCAAGAATTGTGAAAACCGTAATGTTTCCTTTCACTCACAAGACCCTAATGACGTGAAAGAAATATAACACCTATTCTGTTAAAGTCAGAGAGCAAATTATAATAACGGTCTTTGAGTAAAGATTATACTTCATTAACTTGGCGTGACAGTGAGACTTTTGGTATTCTGTTCTTAGCGAGATCTAATTCGACGCCAACGCCATCTAGTTACGTCGTGTAAAACTTTGAAAAAAAGAACAGGTTATTTTATTGACCTGATGAGCGGCTTTTGATTCATGATCATTAACAAACGTTAATCTACGCAATTATAGTACTTCTGTGGTTGTAGTACATTGGCTTATTTGCATATATTTAACTCAGCCTATCGCAGTCCACTGCTGGACATAGGCCTCTCCCAGGCTGCGCCACAACACCCTGTCCTCCGCCTTCCGCAACGAGTCTGTCCCAATCACCTTTTTAAGGTCGTCGGCCCATCTAGCTGGGGGGCGTCCCACACTAAGCTTGTCGATACGCGCTCTCGACTCCAGGACTCGTCTGCTCCACCGGCCATCGATCCATCGACAAACTGGCAGCATGCATTTGCATATACAAAAGCCATCTCCGGAGACATTCAACCTGTTAGTCATACAAAAGCAAGCCAAAATTAACATAAATAGCGAATCTTCACAGGCACTGTTGTTAATGAAAAGTAAAAATCTTGAGTTTATCTAGTTAGTCATTTTGTTTTACCGTCGTTGCGTATCCATAGAAATTTCGCCAATTAATTTAATTTAACCTTGTATATTTTATCACAAAACCCATTCCTACATACACAAAACCAATTCCTTTCATTCCCTTCATTCAGATCCATTGACTCTTGTTCGGTCAGAATTAACCTTAAGTATAAATCTGACGACCATCAAACGCTTTGGACATACGTACCTTTACCTTTGTAATTTGGATTGCGAAATTCAGATGGCATTTGTAACTTGTTAAGTTATTATTCAATAAGAATATTCAGTCCCATTTGATTAGATCGGAGGCTTACCCCAATATACATAGATTAAAAACAAGTAATTAGATTTTGTAGGTCAGTATTTCAAGATTTGTATAAGTATCAGAATTTGTTCTAAGAAAGTAGTTCTTAAGCATAAGCATTTAATCAGCCTATAGTATTCCCACTGCTGAGGGGCCCGTGGGCTAAATGATAACAGCAGCACAGGTCGATCGATCAGGTTAAGCTACGCTTGCCGCGGTTGGTCTGTGGATGGGTGACCATCTTTACATACCGAGACCCCTCCGTGACTCGGAAAGCACGTTAAGCCGTTGGTCCCGGCTGTCATTAGTGGATCTTCGACAGCCGTTACGGGTAGTCAGAAGCTCGAAAGTCTGACAACCAGTCTTACCAAGGGGTATCGTATTATCCAGTAACTGTGTTGTGGAGGCCAGATAGGCAGTCGCTCCATGTAAAATACTGGTATTCAGCTGCATTTGGTTAGACTGTAAGCCGACGCCAACATAGTTGGGAAAAGGCTAGGCAGATGAGTTTTCCCACTGCTGGGGCACAGGCCTCCTCTCTGTGAGAGGGAGTGGGCCATAATCCACAACGTGGACCCAGTACGGGTTGGTACATGTCTTCGATTTATTTGGTTCTATGACATACCGGTTTCCTCACGATGATTTTCTTCACCGTTTTGAGAGCAGTGGTGATGAAGTAGGTAGGTACCTCTTACTTACGACTAACTCGAGATATGCGCATCTGACCTTTCGGAGATCAAAAGAATATTACTTATTCAGTACTGTATTTTTAGTAATTCCTACTAATTGACCGCAAGGCAACCTCGATATTTCGTATGCCTATTCAACGGCACTGACGGTTCGTTAGCGCTGAATTGTTGCCAAAGTTTTAAAATATTAAACGCTAAAAGTGTTTGCCATCTTGTTAGCGCCGATAGAGATATTCGATCATTAAGGTGCTCCCTCACCAGCATATCTAGGTATTCACAACTACTCGATACGCTTCCGTGCCGTATCGAACATCAATCAATGTTATCGTACTAGGAGTCCTTGAAACGTTGTTCACAAGTCCAAAACCCGAAAATTTTGTCAGTTTAAATCAAATATACGACCACTATTCTTCCGACAGCTGTTTGCTGTCGGAGCAAGGCAAATCATGTTATTGAAATGTGTCATTTTCGACACGATACCTTGTCGTATGGTTACAACCAGTCTTACCAAGGGGTATCGTATTACCCAGTAACTGGGTTGTGGAGGTCAGACAGGCAGTCGCTCCATCTATATATATAAAAGGAGAAACTAACTGACTGACTGACATATCAATGCACAGGCGAAACTGCAAGGACTAGGAACGTGAAATTTTGCATACGGCTTCCTTTTATTATGTAGGGGAGCACTAAGAAGGGGTTTTTGGAAATTCGACCTTTAAGGGGGTGAAAAGGGGGGATTTTGTTTGTATGAAAAATCTTATTGCTTGAATTAATAAACTTGAAATTTGGTACGAAAACACGCAGACGAAGTCGCGGGCGAAGTGCTAGTGTTAAATACTAGTATTCAGCTGCATCCGGTTAGACTGGAAGCCAACCCCAACATAGTTGGAAAAAGGCTAGGCAGATGATGATGGAGCTTGTCGTATGTCTGTCTACTTACTTATATATGTACTTAGCTACTTACATATACCTATTATTGAATTTGACAAAATATCATTATGATTATAGAGGTTTTGATTCAAATTTCATTTTTTTTAAGTATAAGATTTACAATCACAAAACTAGAAAGAAACACAAGTAGGTTGATGAAATTAAAATACTGTAGGCGGGCAGCCCTGTCGAGTGTTTACGTACAGCGCGGCTGTAGGTAATTATAATTACCACATTGAAAGTTCAAACTGAACTTTGACACAATCCTTGAAACTCAAAAGCATTATATGTGATTGCCAAAAGTGTTTCGACACGTTTAACTAAAACGTTTCTCTTCTACATACATTAAACTCATTCAAGGTACCTATTTCAACATATTATGAAGCAATATCCGGTAATGTCGGTAATAACTTATTGGTTAAGTATGTATTGCGCATATGAAATTGACATTATGAGCTTCTGTTAGTTATTAATACTACTTATCACTATCTGTACTAATAAAAAAAAAATAATAATAATCTATTTAATTCAGAATAAAATTCCATACACAAACAAGATGTTAGTAACATACAAACTTAAAAACTATGTTAGTAACTATGTTGGCTAATAATATAGCTGAAGAGTTTGTTTGTTTGTTTGGACGCGCTAATCTCTGGAAATACCATTCGGATTTGAAAAAATATTTTTTAATTTGATAGCCCAATTCTTGAGGAAGGCTATAGGCTACTTAAGATCACACTAGAACCTTTAGGAGCCGAGCAAAAAAGTTTAAACACTAAAAACTGATTATTACAAAGGATGAAACAAGAAAGTACCTTCCCGTGGTCGCATGCTGCTGTACTAACATACTTATAAGCCATGGTAGCATGCGACCACGGGAGGGTATTTTCTTGTTTCATCCTTTTCAGTAGTCGGGTTTTAGTTTTTAAACTTTTTTTTATTTAATTATTTTGGGTCTTATTTCAGTAATATTAATATTTTTGAAATGTGCTAATTAAGCCCTTTCATTAGATACCCCACAAGGCACACACTTGAACACTTTGCCTGCTGACATCAGACAAGAGGATAATAAAGTAAAATTCGCACGTAAACTTAAAAAAATATTTATTAGATTCTATGTAAGTGCAGGTATTAAGTATAAGGTTATAGATTTTCATGATATTAAAATTACTGTAAGAGACACTCAATGATCTCACAGTTAATCTGCGTAAGCAGTTTTGTGGGGCAATGTACCTAACTATAAGATTTTTTTAGTGAATAAATCATTAAATCATCATCATCATCATCAGGCACCATCACAAAATATTTATTTTTAAATTCATTACCATTCAATTCATTACTTTATGTCCTCTAGAGGGCGCCATATTTAATTTAGTGTGACGTCATATAGCCTATAACCAGCGGACGATCAAGACGCTTCTAACGATAGCTCATTTGTCGAATTATTATAAAAACTTTTGAAGTTATGAGGGAACAGATGAACATACATGCATACCTACATACCGGTCAAAATGATAACCATCCTTTTTGCTTCGCCGTAGTCGGGTAAAAAAGGGAAAAAGTTAGAAACAACGATAAGCGAAACGAAGTAATAGCACGACCAGGGGATGCAATGTGACAGGGTGGGTCGGGGGAACAAGATATTTCACGCGGACGAAGTCGCGGGCAGAAGCTAGTATGTTATGAAACGAAGTCCCGCCGCATAATATATCTGTATGAACGCGATAAAATCAAAACTAACCAACAAAGTGATTCCTGAGAAATGTTTAGGTGTTGTGTAAATTGGATGAAATACGATGATTGTTGAAGATTTTGGCTAAAATCATATCGACTACACCAATAAAGTTATACAACGTGTAACATTAAATACGCAAAACCTGAAAATTATTTGTTCATAATTGACTACTGAATTGTTTTCAGTAACTTTTAATATAAGTTTTTTTTTTTAAATTATGTATTTTTCCATACTATCCGCCGATTGAGCCAAAGAAAATTAAGTCTTATTTTAAGGCAATAAGACTCAATTTTGAATGCATAAAGTAATGCTAGGATCTACACGGTTTTCATAATAATAATAGTTAGCTTTAAAAAAATAGTTTTGGTCATTGTATTATGCTTTTAACTCAGTGCTCTAATTGGGGTGTAAGAGGTTTTGCGCATTTAACGTTACACGTTGTATAAAAACAATGTATTACGAAATTATTCCTCATAAAAAGATCTATTAAACGTAGTAATATGTTCCCGTGGAACAACTTCCAACCTCCACATGGGCGAAGTCGCGGGCAAAAGCTAGTAATATTGGGGTGCTCGGGCAGAAAACCTCCACGTGTGTGTCTGGGTACTGGGGTTCCTTTCTGGATACGTCCGGGGGGAAGACCAGTGTTCGGGCCGGTGCATCGGGATGCACCGGCCCGAAATAATCCCAGTGGAAAATCGCTGCCCGCACCCCGGGGGGTGCGGGCAGCGATTTTCCACTGGGATTATTTCCCAGTGGAATCTCGCTGTCCGCATGCCAATGTTCTGCCAGGAGGATCGCTCCACACGTGTCGCTCTGAGTAGCTGAGCGGCAGTTGTGGTGGGGGGTCAGAGCGGGCCCGGTGTGCACTTACCCTGCCGCCGGGCAGGCAGGAGGGGTAACCCAAATGCCACCGCTAATCTCGTAGCCCCGGAGACAGTTAAGGTCATGTCTCTGGCTGTTGAAGGGGGTCGAGGGTCTTGGCTTAACCGCCCGGACCGCGAGGAAGATTAACCTCTATAAAAAATTCCCCAAACCTCCAAGCGGCGGCGCACCGTGAGGGAGGTAGTAAGCTTGGCTAATGGGTAGCTTGATTTAGTCGCTAGTGCGAACCACTAGATTTTGAGAAGATATAAAGTTTATACTCGTGGGAACAGATATGGATGCAATAAATATAAAAAACAAAAAACCTGAAGAGGAGAGGAGTGATGCGGGGTCGGAGTCCGACGCCGCGTAAGTACAGAACACAAAACAATCATAAATATATTGTCTTAAAAGTTGCATACAAGATATTTACACGATGAGAAATAATCACTTAAGCAAAACCTTAACTGTGGTCTATATAAGTACAGTAATTATTTTATTTCCTATTAAAATTATTTACGAAGCAGAAGAGAAGCGCGCGCGCAAAAATTTGTCATGGTTCTGTGCTTCCCGCGTCCAGCGGACTCCTGCGGCCTTCACGAGGTCAGCGGTCCACCTTGTTGGAGGCTTTCCAACGCTACGTCTTGCGGAACGCAGTCGCCACTCCAGAACCTTTCTGCCCCATCGGCCATCTGTTCTGCGGGCTATGTGCCCTGCCCACTGCCACTTAAGTTTGGAAATTCTTCGGGCTATGTCGGTTACCTTGGCTCTCCTGCGGATTTCTTCAATTCTGATTCGATCACGCAGGGAAACTTCAAGCATAGCCCTCTCCATTGCCCTTTGGGTGACTTTCAGCCTTCTGATAAGGCCTATTGCGAGCGACCACGTTTCAGTGCCATAGGCATAGGTATACTAACACTTAATTTTTTTCTATAATTAATATGAAAATATAGGTAATTCATTTTGGAATCGATTCTACCCGATCGTTTTTTTTTTCTTACAAAAAATTATTGATCATTCAAATTTAAGTGATTTTCGATCCGCGCGTCGGCTGCCAGTGTCCCGCGGGACGTTACCGAGGTGAGACCTATGACAAATTTTTGCGCGCGCGCTTCTCTTCTGCTTCGTAAATAATTTTAATAGGAAATAAAATAATTACTGTACTTATATAGACCACAGTTAAGGTTTTGCTTAAGTGATTATTTCTCATCGTGTAAATATCTTGTATGCAACTTTTAAGACAATATATTTATGCAAATATTTAGCAATATAAGACAATATATTTATGAAAATCGCTGCCCGCACCCCGGGGGGTGCGGGCAGCGATTTTCCACTGGGATTATTTCCCAGTGGAATCTCGCTGTCCGCATGCCAATGTTCTGCCAGGAGGATCGCTCCACACGTGTCGCTCTGAGTAGCTGAGCGGCAGTTGTGGTGGGGGGTCAGAGCGGGCCCGGTGTGCACTTACCCTGCCGCCGGGCAGGCAGGAGGGGTAACCCAAATGCCACCGCTAATCTCGTAGCCCCGGAGACAGTTAAGGTCATGTCTCTGGCTGTTGAAGGGGGTCGAGGGTCTTGGCTTAACCGCCCGGACCGCGAGGAAGATTAACCTCTATAAAAAATTCCCCAAACCTCCAAGCGGCGGCGCACCGTGAGGGAGGTAGTAGGCTTGGCTAATGGGTAGCTTGATTTAGTCGCTAGTGCGAACCACTAGATTTTGAGAAGATATAAAGTTTATACTCGTGGGAACAGATATGGATGCAATAAATATAAAAAACAAAAAACCTGAAGAGGAGAGGAGTGATGCGGGGTCGGAGTCCGACGCCGCGTAAGTACAGAACACAAAACAATCATAAATATATTGTCTTAAAAGTTGCATACAAGATATTTACACGATGAGAAATAATCACTTAAGCAAAACCTTAACTGTGGTCTATATAAGTACAGTAATTATTTTATTTCCTATTAAAATTATTTACGAAGCAGAAGAGAAGCGCGCGCGCAAAAATTTGTCATAGGTCTCACCTCGGTAACGTCCCGCGGGACACTGGCAGCCGACGCGCGGATCGAAAATCACTTAAATTTGAATGATCAATAATTTTTTTTAAGAAAAAAAAAACGATCGGGTAGAATCGATTCCAAAATGAATTACCTATATTTTCATATTAATTATAGAAAAAAAGGAGTATTATTACTTGATTAAAATGAAATTTTGGTTGTAAAAAAACTGCAAATCGAAGTTAGTTCGGTATTTTTTTCTATCGAGAAAATTGTACTGTATCGTGTATTGAACGGGTACATGGTAAGGAGAAAGAATGTATCTAAAATATATATTTATTTCAGATTCTAAATATTATAATTTGCCTATCAAAAATGAATTCTAAAACAAGCAAAAACAGGAACACCTGGCCTTAAACATACATTAAAAACTCACACCTTTTTACCATGGGAGTTAGGTAGAAACTACAGAACGTCACCTGCTGCAATCTGTCGACACCAGCGAAGGTGTTTGAGTCTGCCATTCAACGAGATGTCCAGGAGCAAGTAGCATCGCAACTGTCAGACGCCCAACATGGCTTCCGACCAGCGCGTAGCACGACCAGCAACCTATTAAATGCCATGACGTACTTAGTCCCTCATGTTGATGCAGGGGTGCAGGTGGACGCCGCCTACTTTGATTTTAAGAAGGCGTTTGACCTGGTGGATAACGATGTCTTATTATCAAAGTTGGCGAAAGTTGGCTGCACACCTAAATTGCTCAAATTGTTTGTGAGTTATATGAGGGACAGGAAACAGTATGTAGAGTACTGTGGATTCCAGTCGCAGCCTTATTTCACTAGGTCGGGAGTGAGTCAAGGAAGCAATTTAGGGCCATTAGAATTCATAATAATGATCAATGACTTGCCTGAAGTAACAAGAGATGCCAGGTGTCTGCTATTTGCAGACGACCTCAAGTTGCTGCTGGCTATCGAAAACGAGGACGACTGTCACCGCCTTCAGCAAGACATTGATCGAGTAGTGGAGTGGAGTCGAAAGAACAAACTGCAATTCAATGTTACGAAATGTTCAGTTCTAACATTCAGTCGGGCAAGAGTACCACTCCACCACAGCTACAAAGTGAACGATGTGCCTATGAAAAGGGAAGAGGCAGTGCGAGACCTTGGTGTTCGTATGGACACTCAATTGAGATTCCGGGAGCATATTATTAATGTCTGTAAAAAGGCATACAAGCGACTAGGGTTTGTGCTTCGCAGAGCGGCAGATTTCACAAATATTAAAGCCGTTTCAGCATTGTATGACGCTCTAATAAGGAGTCGGTCGAACTAAACTGTTGGATAACGTCCCTCTAACGCGAACAATGCGCACACTAAATTTGGTAGCCGACAGAATAGATATTTTCTCATGTTCACTGAGCGAGTTCGCAAAGGTAATGTTACACGTGATATGTTCGTAATTTGTAAATCTTATGTTTGTGTCCATGAACTGTTAATTAACTATACACTATCGAATTGGGAAACTGTAATGGTAGCGTATGTATGTAATGTAATGTAATGTAATGTAAAAAATCTTTACATACACCTTTTATTATTTTAGTTTACCTATGTTGTCCCACTGCGAGGTAAATGCCTCCCTTTCTTTCCACTCCTCTCTGACTTGATACTCCTTTTGCTTCGTGTAAAAGCTAGTAATAATAATTAAATAAAATGGCATTGAACATTCTAGTTCATAATTTCCAAATCACTCTGATCTAAGATCTCACAATACTGAAACATTATTACAACTGTTCACGGATATTTCAAACATCAGAAGGCCAATATTCTCGTAATTAAAAACGTTCAAAATCTAGTCGCAATCTCATCTCAGCGTCAATAAATGTCAAATACTTGTCAAAAAAAGAATTGAGACTAAGATTAGAATGCGAACGTTCTTAAAAATACGGGAATTGTCCCTCAGATCTAATCGCGTTACATTAAATTAACAGGAATCAGTTTCTTTTGGCATTTGAAAATCATAGCTGACGTCATTTGAAACAAATATAATGTTTCATCATTTCACCGCTGGACATATCATTTCGTGGTGTTTTGTAATGGATTAATGGCGGCCATCAGTATACCGCATCCTTATCTTTTGGACAGGTCGAAACTGACAAGAATTAAAGGTTTTCATGTGTCTCATGTTGACAAATTATAATTGACAAGTTTTTTGATTAATCTCGCTACGCATATGTGATTGTTCTTTACAGATTAACTAATCCTTTTTTTCCTCTTTAGCTAGAACTGAGCCGATGTCGACTATTCTGAAAACGTCATGTGACGGAAGTGCCGCAAGGTTAGCCGACGAACTATGTACTTTGTGGTAATTAAGTGTTAGTATACCTATGCCTATGGCACTGAAACGTGGTCGCTCGCAATAGGCCTTATCAGAAGGCTGAAAGTCACCCAAAGGGCAATGGAGAGGGCTATGCTTGAAGTTTCCCTGCGTGATCGAATCAGAATTGAAGAAATCCGCAGGAGAGCCAAGGTAACCGACATAGCCCGAAGAATTTCCAAACTTAAGTGGCAGTGGGCAGGGCACATAGCCCGCAGAACAGATGGCCGATGGGGCAGAAAGGTTCTGGAGTGGCGACTGCGTTCCGCAAGACGTAGCGTTGGAAAGCCTCCAACAAGGTGGACCGCTGACCTCGTGAAGGCCGCAGGAGTCCGCTGGACGCGGGAAGCACAGAACCGAGGTGCTTGGGGGAGGTCTATGTCCAACAGTGGACATAATTCGGCTGAAATGATGATGACAACAATTGGTGTATATTGACATACGAATGTCGATATGATTTGAAATGGGGCAGACTGACTACCGTCTTAATGTTAGGATATCCATACTCTCTGTAATGAATTATAGGCTGACTGCCCCGTTGGTCTAGTGGTTGCACTCGCGACTTATGAACGTGGAGTCCTGGGTTCGATTCCCGCGTCGGGCACAAAAGTTTTATTGGATTTTTCCGTTGGGAATTTCTTAGTAACAGCCCGGAGTTTGGAAGTTGGCGGTGTGATACCCCCGTGCCTCGGAAAGCACGTGAAGCCGTTAGCCCGGCACCTGATCTCCGAACGTTTTGGATTGCCGTCCCATCGGACAATGAGAGTGAGGGAAGAGAATGCGCTATAATATCTCCCATGTCGAAGGCTGGTCTCCGCTGAGATTGGTCGCCATAACCAAAATTCGGTCTAGAGTATTGAACTATGGCATATAATGTCCTCTTATTCCTCTTGGATCATTTGGTAGTGCCATATAGTGAGATTAAAAAGTTGAATTCACATACTTAATCAGGAAAGGGTCAGGTTGATTGATAATGATAGATATGGTTCTGCAAAAACGCGAAACCCCACCTTATAATGTTATGAAGACAAAAATAGTTCAATCATTTTAAAGTCCGGTGACATTTCTCTACAAAAACTGAGTATATTTTATTATGAGTGTTATGAAGACGGCGATTAGTGTTAATCGTGTTATGATAAAAGGCAGCTATAAAGACTATTACAGACATTATAATCTGTCTGGCAGTTAGTTGAGCGAGAAAATTGCTCGCGTGATTGTGTGTGGCCACAAAATAAGCGATTTGAGAAAGCAATTTATTTATATTTAAACGAGCATCTGAGTTAGCAAAGTTTTATTTAGTACTAAAAGTAGGTTCAACAGAAACTTGAAAATATGACAAAATAAAAACAATTTTCCAAGCAAATTTGTGTAGCCATGCTCCAAACTGTATTATGAAACTGTCCATTATTAGGTACCTATGTGTAGGCTGTTTTAATATTGTCTTTAAATTAGGTGGTAATGATTTTGGAGTCCTATTACTCCTTGACTAATCGATATTATAATAAAGATATTTACGCTTTTTAAGTCTGTACAATTTTAAAAGATTTTTGAAAGGTAATTAAACCACGATGCCTTCCAATTTCACCACAATCTTTTCCTAATCGTTTGCTGAACTATCTATTAGATATTACTTTGTGTATATTCCAAATTATTCTAAATCGCTCCGCCCATCACTCCGCTTCCTTTATAGCCCAAATTACCGGTGCTGGTGCATTACATCATATGATTGCGGGGCAGAGCTTTAGTACTCACGGCCCATTCTCATATAGCACTTTACCTAATAACTTTATAAAAGGCACTGCAAAATATTAAACTTTTGTATTGAGGAAGTCACAATGTCTGAAGTCTCGCCTCTATAACCAGTTTGTTCTGCCCGCATCATTGCATACACTGAACAAAATCGCGGAAAAAGTTGATTTATTTACTTGTTCTCTGAATGAGTTCACAAAAATTACTTTAAATGTGATAAGCTGTAATGGAAAAAATATTGTTTGAGACCACGCTACCGATTTGGGGTAACCTGTAATGATAGTTGTGTTGGGAAAATAAAAAAAATAAATAAAAAAATGTACGGTGTTGAGACGTGGACGCTCCCGCAGGAGACTGTGAACAGGGTGAGAGTGGCACAGAGTGCCATGAGCCATGTGCCAGAGCTCCATGCTTGGTATAAGGTTAAGCATGGAACGCTCCATTACAGACTGAGTTCCAAACGTCGAGTTCCGAAGACGTGCGAAGGTTTTCGATATCGGAAAACGAGTTATAGAACTCAAATAGAGTTGGACAAGACACCGAAAGGTGGAATAGGGCAATAACCGAGTGGCGTCCAAGGACTGGAAGACGAAATTTGGTCGTCCGGCGGCGAGATGGGTGGCTGACATTGCTCCCATCGCGGGTGGCTGGATGAGACTGGCATAGGGGCATGGGGAATGGCACTTGAAAAGAGAGACGGTCTGTGCTCAGCATTGGGTGAAGTCGGGCCGTGGATGATGATTGCAGAAGTATGAACTGAGAATCTTGCACATAATTTGGCAAAGTAATTGGCTAAGTAGGTAATGATTGAATTCTGGGAAATAGACTGAGTTATAGAAAATATTACCGAGAATTTGCGAATACCGACGACAAAAACTTATTTATACGCCGCCCTGCGACGAAATCAAACGTACCTACCTAAATTCAAACGATTTTTTCATTGAAAATATAACTTTCTTATAAATCTTTTGGTTGAAATTTTTGCGACAAGCACAAAAATTAACATCCATAGATACGAATAAATTCTTAAAACTAAGTAAATATAATGTGCGAAATGAGTATTATCAATATCATTATTATGTCAGTCGAAGGTATCCCCTGCTGGACCTCCCCAAACCCCGCCATTTCGATCGGTTCTGTGCTTCCCGCATTCAGCGGACTCCTCCGGCCTTCACGAGGTCATCGGTCTACCTTGTAGGAGGCCTTCCAACGCTACATCTTCCGGTACGCGGTCGCCACTACGGAACCTTTCGGCCCCATTGGCCATCTATTCTGCGAGTAATGTGCCCTGCCCACTGCCACTTCAGTTTGGCAATTCTTCGGGCTATGTCGGCTACCTTGGTTCTCCTGCGGATCTTTTCATTTTTGATTCGATCACGTTGGTTAACTCCAAGCATCATCATCATCATCAGCCTATAGCAGTCCACTACTGGACATAGGCCTCCCCTATTGCACGACCATTCAACTCGATTTTCGGCAACTCTCATCCAGCTGCTACTAGCCATCCTGCGAAAATCGTCGTTCCACCTAGCCTGAGGGCGCCCCACCTTAAGTTTACCGTTTCGCGGTCTCCACTTAAGAACACGCTTACACCAACGGTCATCGGTTCTACGGCTAATATGGCCGGCTCATTCCCACTTTAGCTTGCTTATTCTGTGAGCTATTTATACACCTCGTTGCGGATTCGATCCCTCAAAGAGAAGCATATTCCAAGCATAGCCCTCTACATTGCCCTTTGGGTGGTTGAAACGAGTATATTCAATTTTAAAATCTTTCGAATATACGTAACGTTTACTCCGAGCCCATGATCGCAGCCGGTCCGACCTTTTAACCCACTATCCGTTTTTCGTGGGATAGCTGTACTACAAGTGTCATCTCTGCCCTCCCCTTCCGAGGATTCAGGCATGAAGTAAGCAAGGTTACGTAAATATCCATGCGACAACTCGACATAATTAGTAGCTCAAGTAATTATAATTAGTTAGAATATGATGGTTCGTGGTTTTCTTTAATTATGAAAGTAAATATTACTTACATTAATTATTCAATTATTAATTTAATATGTGACGTCGTTCAGGGAAATGACGGATTGTTGGTCCTTATGGAAATTGCTCTCTGAACTTGTGATTTAGCCAGTAGACAAAAATTGTGGGTAGTTACAAGAAAGTTCGACAGTTATTATGGGTAGTCAGAAGTGAGCAAGTCTGACAACCAGCCCAGAACCAAGCTATATCGTGTTACCTAGCTGATATGAAAGGGCTGCCTATGTGACCTCCACAGCTTTAGAAGTCCAAGATTGTGGAAATCAGATAAGCAGTCGTTTCATGTAAAATACTGACATTCAGCTACTTCTAATTAGATAGAAGCCGACCCCTACATAGTAGGAAAGATACTAAAGAAAGTTGTCACTTGGAAAGTGGAATATGAGAAGAAGTAACATGATAACGGCAAAACAAAATGCAACCTAGTCACAAGCAAGAATATTGCAAAAAACCAGCTACAAAAAAATATAATAATCTAATCGTCTGAGAATATTTTCGTAGAAAGTGAATTTAAATGAGCCTGACACAGAAAGAGACGATAAAATCGTCCGGGGAAGCGAACCTGTTACATCGAACAATGGACCGATAGTTTCCGCTGAGCCAATGCGATCTTTATCTTTTATGTAAGGCGTTACAGAGTAAAATAAGAGAGCAAACGTATAAATAGAATTAATGTTATTAATGGCCTTTGTCTTGTCAGCGATGAGAGATATTTGATGTGGCAAGGTTTGGATAGGTGATGCGGGAGAATGGCGAAAATGTTCTGGGGAAAGTTTTGAGTATAACTGTGGATGGCTATAAGAGTACGGGAAGACCAAAGAAACCATTGATGGACTGTTTGAAAGATGATAATGGCTGGAAACGGGGTGACTACCCAGATGACAACTAATAAGAAGTCATCATCTGCCTAGCCTTTTCCCAACTACATATGTTGGGGTCGGCTTCCAGTCTAACCGGATGCAGCTGAATACCAGTATTTTACATGGAGCGACTGCCTATCTGACCTCCACAACCCAGTGACTGGGTAATACGATACCCCTTGGTAATACTGGTTGTCAGACTTTCGGGCTTCTGACTACCCGTAACGACTGCCAAAGATCCACAAATGACAGCCGGGACCAACAGTTTAATGTGCTTTCCGAGGCACAGAGGGGTCTCGGTATGTAAAGATGGTCACCCATCGATCGACCTGTGGGGTTTTTATTATTTAGCCACTAGAAGTGTGGAAGAAAAAGTCATTTTGCTCCGACCCTAAATAAATTGGGATATCTAAGGATAGGAAGGGGTGGCGAGTCGACCTAGACGCTTACCACAAGTGGGTGGTAGGGGTTAGATCGAGGTAGCTCTAGAAAAGGATGCCAGCAAGGATTTGGGGGACAGCGTAGGCTTACCTAAAAAAGAGGACAGGAAAATGATGATAAAGATTTCACTCAACAAAACAAAACATCCCGCCTCATTCCAATGGGTTAGGCAGGTAGAAGTGTGTGGCACATCTACATTTCACTAAGAATCACATTCAATCTTCCGTTAATCTATTTTGCATTCCGTTTAAAACGTATTGCAGCTGCCATGTTATTTCTCCGCTGTACCCTTGATTAACTGGTAGAAAATACCTAGCGTTTCTATTAAAAATATATAATCGCATGGAGGCCCTGGCCTGACGCTTTTTCGTTACGTGTCGATTTGTACCAGTTCTGTAAAACAACTTCGTTCCAATAAATTAATGAAGTTCAACTTGGATTTAAATGTAAGATCAATTACAAATCTGTCTAAAACATTCGTCGAGGTTTCTCTCTCCCGGATTATCTGAAAACGGCTGAAAGTTGAGGTGTTCAACAAAATTGTGTTACTATGAACATAAAAGTTATTGAATACCAAGGTTTTCTTTTGACAGATATTTATTATGTTTTTGGCTTATTGTAGTAGAAACGAGAAGAGGAAAATATTGATGGAGTTTTGGTTTGATTGTGTTTCTTTTTTTCAATTTATAGGAATCGATTTTCTAGGTCTGACTCGAGGTCGAAAGAAGCTTTGTTGGTCTTTATTATTGTATAAGCCTTAGAAATGTAAGTGTCTGTAATATAACTGGCAACTTAACCCTTTAGACTTGGCTGGCTTGACGACAGCAGCGGTATTGCCAGGCAGCAAGAATAAGCATATGCCATAATAATACAGGGTGTAAAAAGACACAACAAGAACAAAATAATTGCTGGGAAACGATTTTTATTTTTGATGTAAAATTTTGCTGTTTGCGGTAGTACGCAATGTGCACGCTAACCATTGTGCATAAATGGATGCATGCCCGTTGTTTGTATCCATTTATGCAGATGTACAGAGAGATATAGAGGAATATTTAAAACCATGCAAGCACGAACGAACAAAAACATGGTGAACACGAATATCTAACACTTTGCTCGCACGTGCGTACCACTAACGAACATCAAATACTGTGTTCGTCAAAAATCCGATCTGGTTACTTATCTCTTTTTGTGACTATACAAGAAACTCTCAGCTTCGTTAAGTGTCTTTTGACACCCGTTATATCATCATCATTATCATTATTTCAACCGAAAAACGTCCACCGCTAGACGACTTACCCCAAGTGTCGTCACACCGACCGATCCTGCTCGCTACTCGCATCTAGCGGATTCCTGAGACCTTCATCAGGTCAGGGTCAGGGTTAGTTTTCAAAGACTAGCTTTTAAGGGTGTGGTACAAATCATAAAACTGAACAACTTTCTCCAAGGGACCAATATCGTAATCGTGAAAAATTTATCAACTGTTCCATAGAAAATTACAATACCTACTCGACCTAAACGTATGGGACGGCTGAATTTTTATTCGCCATTACGATGTTCATGTTGGTGCCATGGATAATTTTTTTCAGTTTGATGGTCTGCACCACACCCTTAAATTTGGCTGGTCTTTGAAAACTAACCCTTTATACAAATTGTTAAAAAAAATACCCGAATAACTTTAATAGGTGCTTTAGACCATCCAAATGAACATCTTTCACTACGGGACCAACTCCGAAATCACGAAAAAAAAAATCAGGTGTTTAAATACATTTTGGTCAAGTAGGTATTGAACTTTTGTATTAAACAGCTGATTTTTTTTCGTGATTTCAGAGTTGGTCCTATAGTGAACGTTGTTCAGTTCGATGGTATAAAGCACCTCTTAAAGTTTGTCGGGTTAATTTTTTAACACCTTATATAGAGAAAGAGATAAACTAGTCAATTTTCCTTATTAGGAAAAGCTAATTGCTTATTTTTATTATCCCGCTTTCCTGTCAGAGACAGCCGACCTTTGCCTCTTTTCATCAGATTTTACCACTATACAAAGCAAAACGTACTCTTTTGATATGCGAGGTTTGTAACCCTTACATCAAACTTCCGACATAGCTACGTATAACCTTACTACCCTTTGTTTTAAAAGTTATTTTGGCTTGGCAAGTAAAATCGTTATTGATGTGATCGTAATTTGACCCGATCCTTACGGGTCGTAATCTAATCTACAGTTTGTTTGTATTTACTATATGTGGGTAATTTTATTTACTATTTTCTTTATAGTTGGCTAGATTTGGGATGGGAATGAATGTATTTATTTGATCCTAAAAGTTCTTAGTCTGTTTTTGAATGTGGATTCTTGAATAAAGTTAACGATGAATAAATGAGATTTTTTTAAGTACTTTATGAAGGCCCATTTAAAATGAATTTACAAACGCATCTATCAGCCCGCATAGCATGACCACCGTAGAAACGATTCTAGAAAGAAATCTACGGCGCGATGTCAAAAATAAAGAAATTACGTGTCATTTTGTATCGTAGAATAGAGATAGAATTGGTCAAGCTACGGGTGCTGATGTAGTCTGTCTTATTACTGCAAACTTGGGAAAAGATTCAGGCAGTAAAGTTTTGCGTATCCAGCGGATTGGATCAATCACACATATAGATAGACATAAATAACGCAAGTATTAGGATCTGTATGAAAACCAAGCGTGACTACCTACTATGACGTCACAAGCGCTCTTTCTTACTCACGCTCATCCAGCCAACAGTACACCGGACTGAGCGCGAAAGTGGCGGCTTACGATTTTTCAACGTAAGTTGGTGAGATTTTTGGCACGCGAAGTAGTTGCTCTTGCGTTATCTAAGTGTATCTATATTTGTGGGGTCAATGATGGATAACCTTCCCAAGTTCCCATTGAAAGTGTAGTTCCACAAGGATATGTCCTTGGCCCTACTTTATTCTTAAGATATCATGTAAGGGTATCGACAACATGATAAGCCTATAATGTCCTCACTGCTGGGACACAGGCCTCCTTTCTGTGAGAGGGAGTGGGCTGGAATATACCACGCGGGCCTAGAGCGGGTTATAGTTCTAGGACATAGATATATATGTATCTAGCTTATAGGTATCGACATCGAACCGGAGGAATTTTCCGTCATATTTTAGTTTGTCAATAGTATTAGTTAATTTAGGATATTATATTTTTATTAATTATAATACTATTAGATATAAGTTGTTATTTATGTAGAGTTTATTTTAATTCTTAATTAATGATGATCAAGTTACATATGTATGAGGACCTCAACTAGTTTTAAAATATGATTGACGGGCAAAACTTTGTACAAACACTTGTACAAACCTACTTACAGAAATAAAATCATTTTTCGTTTTTTTTATTCAGACAGAAATATGTCATCATCTGCCTAGCCTTTTCACGACCATGTTGGGGTCGGTTTCCAGTCTAACCGGATGCAGCTATAGACCTACCAGTATTTTACATGGAGCGACTGCCTATCTGTCCTCCACAACCCAGTTACTGGGTAATACTATACCCCTTGGTAAGACTGGTTGTCAGATTTTCGAGCATCTGATGACGCGTAACGACTATCAAAAATCCAAGAATGACAGCCGGGACGGCTTAACGTGCTTTCCGAGGCACGGAGGGGTCTTGTTATGTAAAGATGGTCACCCATCCACGGACCAACCGCGGCAAGCCTACTTTAACCTGATCGATCGACTCGTGCAGCTGTTATTACCACAAGCCCCTCAGACAGAGAATTATTTGTATAGCTGTATAATTTACCTCGAAAAAAGAAGCAAAAGAATATAGGTAGGTAGGGCATCAATAAATTCGTCCACATCGCTGTCAACTGGAACAGTACCCAATAGGCTGGCAGCATTGCCACATTGTATGGCGATGCTAATTCTTTGGCCAAGAAATAGACCAGCTCTCTGGTCACGTGAAGAGTCGAAAATCTTTTTGGAAAAACCGCGCCATGTTACGTGATAAGTCAAGACGTACCGACCTACGTAAACCTAATTTAGTAGCAGACACTATGTCAGCGCAAAGGCCTTTTGACACTTGCCTAAATAAACAAGTAATAATTATATTACATGTGAAATAAGCTAACGCCTTACCGAGATCAAATTGTGATAGTATCGAGGGTAAGGAGGATAGGGTTCGAATCCAATTTCATTATGTATGTGTGATGAACGGTACAAAGGGAAAACCACCCAAAATTATGTATTTAGTAGCCTAAATAAATTTTATCTTAAAATAAGGGTCATTTTAGATATTTTAAAGAAAAATACATTAGAATATAAACACCACAACATAACACTACCGGGGTAATTGCGTCACACACTAAAAATACGAACGGGTTACATTTTGACAGTTCAACAACATTCATTGCGTTGTTTACATTGCTGAGCAGACCAGTTTATAGAACATATCAAGCAATGGATTAGCAATATCCTTGAAAATGATTCAGACTGTGTTATGTAATTAGGGTGAAGTATTAAGGTGGGTACTGAGCGGTGTTACGGGCCATAATGTATACACCCCGAATTTATACTACCCGAAACTGTAAATTTTTTTTAACCTTGAACCTTATGCTGTAGCAATAAAGTTGAAAATATTATTAAAAATATTATTAATATTATATTATTATTAAATATTATTATTCTGTACAGATTTTGCAGCATAAACTATAAATGTATTTTGTAAACCAAATATCAAACTGTATTTCAAACTCTGTATGTGTTTAGATAAATAAAGATTATTATATAATTAAAGAAATTTAGCTTGATGTGCTGGCTTCTCTGCCTACTACAAACTGTTTACAAGCCCTTGCTGCGTAGTATCCATTTTTTTAAAACTTTAATTTATATTATTTTATGTATCCATATATAAAATTTTATAAATTAAAGTCGCTTTTCGTATCTGTCTGTGTGACCGCGTCGTTTTTGTAAACTGTGCAACGGATTTTGATGCGGTTTTTACTATAATTTAAAGAACTTAATTCGGAATGTTTATGTGTATAATAATAATAATGTTTATATTCTTTATTTCGAACTGCAAGCACTCAGAATCCATTATAGTCTTAGTAACAATGACTTAAAAACTATGTTAGTAAACTTTTGCAAGCTTTTTTGACGTCGGTTGTTTTTTTAGTTGTTTTAACAACTAAAAAAACAACCGACGTCAAAAAAAAAACACTACAAAGTTATAAATTGAAAATTGGTGTCGTTCATTTTATAAAGAAATCTCGAATTTGTTTTGTGTTAGGGCGAATTTCATCAAACTTTTATATCTAGAGCAAGTCTTATTCTGAGAAGAAATTTTGAATTTTTGACAGGCTTATCATACTACCCAACTGTCAGACGTCAATTCTAATTCACAGATAAAAGATATCTGACTTAGGTAAACTTAGGCCTTAATGGTATGATAATAATATTCCCTGGTACTTTATAACGAAGATTTTTTTACTGTTATGCCACGATCTTTTCATATTGCACATCCTTGGCTAAGGTTTAAGTTTGTATGCGAAATAAGTAGCTAGCAACAAAAACTGGTCTTTTATATGTATGGAAGACGTGCCAGTACCTACCTACAACAATATTACTCAAACCATCAGTCTAGCCGACGATCACTAGATATAGTTCGCAATTTGTATTCAAAAAGCATGAAATAGTAAAGATTTCTAGAAAACTCTTACACCGGTTTATGTAAGAATGACTCAATGTGGCCCGTTCAGAATAATAATAGCCAGAATAAGGAAGGAAAGTACTCGCGCCAGTAGCTAGGATGAAATAATGATGCATGCTGCGTTTAGGACCGTGTTGCAGATGAGCTCAGCTTTTTGCAAAGTGGCTTTTGAATATGCGTTTGACTAATAAGGGTATCGTAAGACCAATAGTTCGCTGTATTTATCTCGAGTGCAGTTTTGGAATACAAATTAGGTTTTTTTTTCCGGATGGGACCGATGACTGCGCGAGTGGTACCGGTAAAACCGGCCATCATTGCCCTTAGCGGATATCTTTGCCCGAACACGAAAAATAACTAAGATCTTGAATATTGTAAATAAATTTATATAGGTGACAACATTATTTAATCTTTAGGGATTTTCCGAAAGGGTTACCTACATAAATTTATTTACAATTCAAGATTTTAGATATTTTTCGTGTTCGAGCAAAGCTATCCGCTAAGGGCAATGATGGCCGGTTTCACGGTATTGGGTAAATGATAAATGATGCATTGTTTTATTTCTGTAAAATTGACGTTTGACAGTTTTGTATGAAATAACTGTCAAAATTTCAAAATCATTCCTCGAATAAAGTTATCAGGTTAGTGAAAAATCAGGCCTTAGTATGTTTGTACAGACGCCAGCAGGTCAACCTACCCAATCTGTCAAATTTCTTTGATAGATTTTCGACTTTAGTGCAAAGGAATAAGGTTCATATTCAATTGGGAAAATCTGACAGATTGGGGTAGCTTGATATGCTGGCCTTTGTACAAACACTTTTACACGTTAATCACATTTTAAAAACTAGATGAGGTCGGCGTTGTTTTTCTGACTACTCTGAGATGAAAGGCCGAAAAAAACTCCGAGGTCCCCAGACAGGGGGGCTCTTTTAAAGTCCAGACATAATCTTGGTCAAGACCGATTGTGAAGACCATGTAGATTGGTGGTGGGTAGGTGACAACGATGACGTCATCTATAATCTAATGCTGATTATCACACACATCACTTTGTTAATTTACGTCTTTCATTCGGCATCTCACTTTAAGTGAATCGTCTGAAAATAAAATGAATAAAAAGTGAAAAATAAATTTGTGAGTGAACTGCGATGTTGGATTTCGGCATTTATAATAAACATGTCGGTTTGTAGCACGTGCACCAAAACTTTTCTAAACTAATCCATACTAATATTATAAATGCGAAAGTGTTTGTCTGTCTGTCTGTTACCTCTTCACGCTTAAACCGCTGAACCGATTTAGATAAAATTTGGTATAGATATAGTTTGAGTCTCTGGAAAGGACATAGGATAGTTTTTATCCCAATATTCCTACGGGATCGACACTTATGCGGGTGAAACCGCGGGGAGCTGCTAGTAGTATTATAGAGGAGAGATTAGATTTTTATATGCTTAGCAAAAAAGAAATCGGTCTATTCGTAGAAAAGTACAATAGTATAATAGTGTCTACCGCGGACAAAATATACCTACTGAATAGTTATTTTTTTTAATCAACGCAGATTGGTTCAAGAATATCCCTCTCACCCTGTATATCTTTGTCACCTTTTATATCCAGTTATTGTCAGTTGATGATAATAAGCTATTTTTTGATGAAAGTTTTAATCTTATTATGTATTAAGCTAAAGAAAGCATTAAAATTCAAATAGACACGGGGTCTTTAAATTTTTTTAGTCTTAGATTCTACTAAATATTAGAATAGCGCCTAACGAGGCAACGATTTCTAATCTCTGAATATTTAAAACACACCTAACTATCTCTGACAAAAAATAATTATGCAAATGCATACAAAAATATTCACTTTTATCTTCTAAGAAACATCAATTAATAACATATTGATTAACGACAACGTATCATTACAGTGCAATATTCATTTAATTTTAATAAATTAATAGTTTTTTAATAAAAAAAATATCAATTTTTAAAATTTTTGTTTGTCCTGGAATCTCCGAAACGGCAGGACCTTTTTTGATAAAAGGTATGGGGATACTTTGAACCCTGGAAAAGGATATAGGCTAGGCCATACTTTTTGTCGAAATACCACCTGGGCGCAGCCGCGGGGGGAAGCTAATTTGAAATTAGTAGCAAGCAGTGGAGAGGCGTGCAATTTTAAATTAGATGATCTTTATAAAATATTCGTTTTCAATTTTTCTACGGCGCGGTAAAGAAACCGTGTCGAGTACAAAAGGCCTTAATACCTAATAAGATCCTCTAAATTGAAGTTTAATTATTAGTGGTTTCGTCCTAATTTAGAGCTTCTAAAACGGCTCTCTAAGCTAAGATTAGGTTTCCCTTTCTCACTTAATCCGGAGTAGGTGTCATAAAGGGGACTAATGGTTAGAACAGATTATGACATTATTCTCAAGGCCGTTTATTGTTGTAATAATCTATTTGTGACTCATTAAGGGCTTAATTGTCGTATTCAAGCACCCCACGGGCTTCATTATCTATCATATTTGAATCGATTGAATGTGTTATCAAGTGTCGTGAATATGATCGGATGGTGTAATTTTATTGAATTACTAAATTAGGTCAGTACTAATTACAAGCCTAACTAGAGACATGGTAGATTATTTAATTGATCAGATACGATATGCAAGCTGTGCTATTATTATTATATGTCCCTATTGCTGGGTCACAGACCTCCTCTCTTCGAGAAGGAGTTGGCTATAATCCACCACGAGAGCCCAGCGCGGGTTGGTAGATATCACATGTCTTCGAAATTTTTGGTTCTAGGATATGCCGGTTTCCTCACGATGTTTTCCTTCACCGTTTTCAGTGTAGTGGTGATGAAATTATTTACACAAAGTAAAGCGCCTGGGTTTCTAACCCACGACCTACATATAACTCGTCCCCCACGTTACCACTAGCCCAAGTTCTCAAGAAAAAAAAAATACAACCGAATTCAGAACCTCATCTTATTTTTATGAAGTCTATTAAAATGTAAGTACATAACATTACAAGACATTAAGCAAACCTAATTAAAAAATAATTAATTATGATATCAATAAATTCACAGAGAGAAATAAATCAAGATGATTTATAGTATAATATAGATGCGTAATACAGTGACTTACTTTTGATGGGTTTACGACTATCAAATATGAACTTTATTGCCACGACGAAGTTATGTAATGTATGTACTATAAAGTCAAAGTCAAAGTCAAATCATTTATTTCAAATAGGCACTTAAAAGGCACTTTTGAACATCAAATATATGTCACGGCTGATAGCCGAAGTGCGGCTACACCTAGTTTTTTTAGCCGGGTACAACTAGGTACACCTACGTCGACGAGGCTGCGCGAAGCGGGGCTCTTATTTCTGTGTGCCCTTTGCTCGCTCTTGCATCTTACGTCGCCTATCGACGTATCGCAACCATGCAACCGATGTCACCCGAAGTACACACGAACAGCATGTGGCCGGCTACAACCAGTTGTACCTGGTTAAAACTAGGTGTAGCCGCACTTTGGCTGGCTAAAACTAGGTGTAGCCGCACTTCGGCTATTGGCCGTGACATATATATATAAAATTCAAAGTCCTGACTGACTGACTGATTTCAACGCACAGCCTAAGCCGCTGATCCTAGAGACATGAAATTTGGAGGGTGTGTTCTTTGTGAAGCGTAGGTATCCATTAAGAAAGGGTTTTTCGAAATTCCATCCCTAAGAGGATGAATGGGTGGAAGGTGAAATTTTACGCGGACAAAGTCGCGGACAGGAGCTAGTTTAATGATAATTGTGTAATTTGTGGTCCACATGTTAATATACCTTCATTAAGCAAAGTTTGTCGACCTCTAGTATATTTATTTCGTGGTCGACATCAATATATTGTGATGAGGCGATTAATTAATATAGAAAAATACATATAGATGGAAGAGCATAAAAGTACTGGTTATAAAATAAGAAGTTTCTTTCAGCAAACCTGCGACGAGCAGCAGGCGACAGCAGAGCTGCAAGAGTTAGAAGAGAAACGAAGACCAGTGGGGTAATTGTGTAACACACTATCGGTAGCAATTGGCTTTCATTTTGACAGTTCAACAATATTAATTGCGTTATTTACCTAAGTTATTGAGCAGACAAATTTTTCGAACATAATTATGAAGTAATGAATTAGCAACATGCTTCAAAATTATTCAGATTGTGATAGATAGTGTGTTACCTACGCAATTAGACGCTGTTTCCAAGAAGCAGTTACATTCAAAACAACACCTTGACAAAATTCCATATGAGTCCCAATATATGGGTAAGGCCACGAAAAAATGTTCATTTCAAAAATAAAACGTGGACCGTACTAAAATTTGAAAAAAAAAAACGGTATCATTATTTCTAATACCATTTACAGTTTTATCAATATTTAGAGCATTCCTGCCCAGCATGGCGTAATTTAAATCCAAAAATATCTGTTTATGTAAATTTTCGATTAATATTTTAAGTTGATTACAGCTTCCATACAAAATCAAAATGTATATATATATATCTCTATATAGATATATACAACGTGTAACGAAATGGGTATATGTATAGAGAAGGCCCGGCTTCTTTGGATGATATCAAACGATATAGGAAGGGTTTTTTAATCCTATCGCTACATGTTCGGAAGTTATGAGATTTTTTAATACATTGATACCAGAAACCGAACTTTTCAAATTGAAATAAACACATCACTAGCACTAAAACAGCTGATCGGTGTCACCGACCTATTTGTAAGTAAAGATAAACCTCCTACTCCTGGTATTTCTGAATAAACGGTTCCGCATGTTTATTTTTTATTCACAAAATATTATTAAGTACTGACTTTTCCTAAACTTTGATTATGTTTGTGAACTAGCTACCTACAATACAATTAATTGGTCTAGGTATCAAAAGTTAACGAAATATTTAGATACCTGCTTGAATTGTCACGTATCATTTACACACTTGTTGGTTTTTTACGTAGTTGTCCTTTTGTAGAAGATTACTTTGTAGATAATTATTATCTACCTCGTAGTAATCTTCCACCCGCCACCCACCTTTCCATCATACCTACAACACAGTAAATACCTAATTCAAAAACAATATTCCTGTAAATTTCCTAACATTATTTCTAACCTTTTATTTTGGTGGCCATAAAGATGAACGATTTTTTGCTTTAAATCGATTTTTCATTCGATTCACAGATCGAATCTCGTGCTCTTCTTACATCGATCTTCTAAAAATTCATTCAAAAATCGTAATTAAAAAATTTTAAACAACATTTAACACACCTCTATTTTGTGACATATTTACAGTTGCCAGTCAGGTAGGTACGTCAATAATATTTGATAACCTTTCCGGCGTAATTCAAATGGATGATTAATATGTTTCAATCTTCGGACAAGTTAAAAAGTGTCGGCATACTTATGTAATTGATCTTGTTTGAAATAGATAAACCTACCTATTCGCTGTTTATGATTGTCAGCACAATGCTTTGGGCAAATATGAACTTGAACTATTAAGAGCCTTTATTTACACATACGATCCAAGAAATTCGATTCACGTTACTATTGAATCGATTTGCTTGAAGATCGCATTAAAACGATTTCGAAAAATCGACAGCTTGTACAACCATTGAATTGATCATAAAAATCGAATCCTTACGTGCATCCTACCGGGATTTAATTGCTTAAATAAACATTATTATTTGCCATTAGTACTTAGAATAGAAAAAGGATTTAGAAACCATTTTTTTGTCCAACTGAACCCAAAACATCATTTCAATTCACCTCTTCGCAACTTATTCTTCTCCTAGTACAAATAAAATCACAGTGGGTTCCGTTCATAATTTTTAAAATAAGGTTATTTTTTTACTAAATAAGACGTAAACTATTAGCAACAAGTTAATCGTTTTTTTTTATTACAAAATAATACCACGCACGCATAATTTTTGTGTGTAGGACTAACCGAAAGAATTATCGGAGTTCACGGTCTGTCGGTGCTGTTTGAGTGGTACATAGGTTTTATTAGTTTGAGCACGTTTAGTCTTTGTTATTATAATTCAAATAAAAAATGTCGCAAAATTGCATGTAACTGTCGAAAGAAATTAATAAAAGTACTAGAAGCGCATGAGTAACAGGAATTGTTATTTCCGAATTGAATATCGTTTGCTCACAGAACCCTGATTACGTCGCTACACACACAATGTAACATCGATGTGTGTGTAAACCTAATGACTTTTAGGTACCAGGATAGCAGGGAATAGGAGTTTCATTTTGGGCATTATTGTTATTGCTTTGCTCGTCGCCGTCAGTCGACGTCTGTCCTGCGTCTAGTACATTCGTTTTTATCCCTATGATAATTATGCGCATCAGTAATTTGCGAGCTGCCCGAGAACTGTACCGTCACCGTTTTATTGAGGGTAGACCAGATGCTGAGCGTCGATAGATGCCTTCGTCAGCATGTTTTAGTTTGATCTCGGATGGTACATCGGCTTGGTGCCTCTAACCATAGGTAATCAGGTACCTATGGCGAGCGCTGCGCAACGACGGTCAGCACCCATGTGCGTGTGTAGTGTACGCAGTGCAGTGTGATACAAATTAAAGTGCGGATTGAGGCCGCTTTCAGGACAATAACACCAGACATGCTACGTAATGTGTGTCCATGAACAAGTGAGCGGCCTTGTGCATACAATACCAAGGTCACCACATCGAACCCCATCTTTAAAAATGTAAGTCAATTTACTAAATTAAGCAAAGCTTTAAGATTTTACTGTTTACTCGGTATAAAGTAATAATAAGGGATGAAACTAGTTAACCTAGGTACCTACCTAAACTTTGTTTCGATTGTTTACGTAAGTTTTGTTATTCCAGTTTTTACGTGCAATTTCTAGCTTAATAACGAGTAAACTGTAAATCAATAATTAGAATTACACATTAATTTTTACATCACGGTAAAGTACGTATGGCTTATTGCGCGCGCGCGCGGCGGCGGCGGAATATTCCGTCAGTTGGCGCCGACAAAGAACACCGCCTCGCGCCTGCGCAGTAGGCTACGGTACTAGGCGCGCAGAGTTACGGAAGAGATTTATCGTGATATTAGCAAGTAACTTAAAAAGTTATTGACCTACGTAGTGCGGTGACACGTTTGTTATGATTTGAATTTAAGAAACCAATGAAACCGGAAATTTGGTATCAATTCTTAGAGTATTTTATTTTGAGTTGAAACTATGTATAGTGACTCTATACCAGCTGTTATGTTTAATGCATAACGATAACTACAGGGTATAAATTACACCCTGTATATATATACATTTTACATTTTACGTGAAGGAATTTGGCTCGAGATATATATACATATATATATATATACACACATCAAAAGTGTCTAGGGATCAACATATATTTTTGCAATAACTTTTCTCCTGATTGATATTAATTAAAATTTTCTTTAAGGATTCATCAAATAAAGTGTTTTCGTTTGTCACAGTAACGATAAACCAAGTCACCTTTGCATTAATAAAGAAATTTGCCATTTTCCTAATAAAGGGATTTTTGACATTTGAACCACTAACACAAAAGTTCGAAAAAAAGACTGAAATAACAGTTTTCTCTAAAATTTTATTGGGTAAATTAAACAATTAATAATCCGTGTTTCTACCGCGAACACTAACAACACAAGAACATCGGTTTGGCATACTCAAAATGAGTTCATCCAAATCACGCTGTGGAATGGCCGCCCATGTTCGTTGCAACAACAAAAAAAGGTCTTCTTGCGACTGGATACCCTCCATATTCGGCAGAGCTCTTCTCTGTAGCATATCCCATGCATGCTCAATCGGGTTCAAGTCTGGCGACTGAGCAGGCCAGGGCAGGACATTGATGTTAGCTGCGGCGAGAGTCTATCTTACAACTCTTGCGGTGTGCGGTCGTGCATTATCATGCATTAACTGAAATAAGGGACCGATTTGCACTTGTAGAGGAACGATGACGTCTGATACAATCGTCTCAGCATAAATTTGAGCGTTGAGGTTGCCTCTGATCCAAATCAACTCAGTTCTTCCGCCGATCCAAATACCCGCCCATACCATGATGGTTCCACCACTATAAGGATGGACTTCCTGGCAGGATTTTAATCGCTGTTGGCGTCCAGGGGTTCTCCAGTGTCGTATACGTCTTGTATCCGGTCTCATAACAAAACGAGACTCATCAGAAAAGCACACGAAACGCCATTGTTCTTCTGCCCAATTTCTGTGTTCAAGAGCCCATTGATATCGAATCCTACGATTGTGCATTGCTATAGGTGGTACCCGTAGCGGTCTTCGGGAATGAAGGTTCACTTCATGCAAGCGGTTTCTGACTGTTTGGTCGCTAATTAAGTTCCCTGAAGAGTGATGAAGCCTCACGGCTAACATCATGGCGGTTATTGTTGGAGCTCTTCGAGTTAAGATTTGAATGTATCGGTCTTGTCTCCGTGTGGTGCAGCGATACCGTCCTCCATGGCGCTCAGCCACGGTACCAGTGCTTCGGTAACGTGTCCAAAGTCGACTGATAACACTCTGACTTGTATTCAGAGCTAAAGCCACAGTACGTTGCCGGGAACCAGCTTCTATCATTCCCACGGCTCTGAGTATTTCTTCCCTGCTTAAATGACGTCGCCGCTCCATAATAACGTTGGTTTTAATCAGTAGTAGGGAAACAGTAGCACTAATAATGTCTTCAATGCGTTGTATGTTTTTATAGGGAAAATATTGACAGCTGATTTTCATCTTTTACTCGAATTTGATTCACAGTTCCTGATTCAAATTATGAAATGCACCAAAAAGACACTTTTGATGTGTGTATATCTACACACATCAAAAGTGTCTAGGGATCAAGCATTTTTATGCGGATTTCTTGAGATTGAGATGTGGCTTTGTAATAAATTTATGATTTTATAAATTTATATGGATCCTTTTTGGTGCATTTCATAATTTGAATCAGGAACTGTGAATCAAATTCGACCTATAGCAATACCAGGTACCACCTATAGCAATGCACAATCGTAGGATTCGATATCAATGGGCTCTTGAACACAGAAATTGGGCAGAAGAACAATGGCGTTTCGTGTGCTTTTCTGATGAGTCTCGTTTTGGTATGAGACCGGATACAAGACGTATACGACACTGGAGAACCCCTGGACGCCAACAGCGATTAAAATCCTGCCAGGAAGTCCATCCTTATAGTGGTGGAACCATCATGGTATGGGCGGGTATTTGGATCGGCGGAAGAACTGAGTTGATTTGGATCAGAGGCAACCTCAACGCTCAAATTTATGCTGAGACGATTGTATCAGACGTCATCGTTCCTCTACAAGTGCAAATCGGTCCCTTATTTCAGTTAATGCATGATAATGCACGACCGCACACCGCAAGAGTTGTAAGACAGACTCTCGCCGCAGCTAACATCAATGTCCTGCCCTGGCCTGCTCAGTCGCCAGACTTGAACCCGATTGAGCATGCATGGGATATGCTACAGAGAAGAGCTCTGCCGAATATGTAGGGTATCCAGTCGCAAGAAGACCTTTTTTTGTTGTTGCAACGAACATGGGCGGCCATTCCACAGCGTGATTTGGATGAACTCATTTTGAGTATGCCAAACCGATGTTCTTGTGTTGTTAGTGTTCGCGGTAGAAACACGGATTATTAATTGTTTAATTTACCCAATAAAATTTTAGAGAAAACTGTTATTTCAGTCTTTTTTTCGAACTTTTGTGTTAGTGGTTCAAATGTCAAAAATCCCTTTATTAGGAAAATGGCAAATTTCTTTATTAATGCAAAGGTGACTTGGTTTATCGTTACTGTGACAAACGAAAACACTTTATTTGATGAATCCTTAAAGAAAATTTTAATTAATATCAATCAGGAGAAAAGTTATTGCAAAAATATATGTTGATCCCTAGACACTTTTGATGTGTGTATATATATATATATGTATATATATCTCGAGCCAAATTCCTTCATTAAGTAAAGGAACTTAAGGAAGGCGCATCCTGGACAGTCACACCCAACACCTTATTTGACTGGGCAATTCTCCCCTTGCGGCGGTAGGGCTACCGGAGTCCGGCGTCAAGCATTCTGCTGTGTTTCATCGTTGCGTGGGAGTTTCAGTGCCTTAGGCATCTTCTGGGCGTTCGTTTAGTTTCGTTCATCATAGACCTCATCCATCGATTTCCATCAGGCGTGATCGAGGTCAAGAGCGGGCTCTTTCACCAATCTTCTTATATAAAATTCTCGTGTCACAGTGTTAGTTACCATAACGGATATCTATGGTTACCATACTCCGAAACGGCTGGAGCGATTTGTATGAAATTTTGTGTGCATATCGGGTAGGTCTGAGGATCGGTTACTATTTTTTTTTTTTTGCAAAATGACTTTTGCGGGGTCAGCTAGTAATAAATAAAAATGTGGAAGAAAGACTAATGAAATTGGTTTGTCAACACTACGGCTGAATGTAGGTAAATATTTGTGCTTTTACTACGAATGTGTGTTCTTCCCTGACGTTTGTCAAGACAAGCCTGCTTGCTTCGTATCGAGTACAAGTAAAGGACGGTATAGGAATCTAGAGATTATTTACATCGTATCTACAGTTTGTTGGAAACAGTTCCGTGAAAAACTATGCACAGCTTAAGTATAGGTACTGAAATAATACACAAAAAAGCTGAGAAGATAATATAAATGTTCAAAAAAATTATCAGCTTACCGGTACCTATAAGTACCATTCTATAAGATAATAATTGTTCATGTTGTAAAAAAGACCGTGAAAAATTCAACTTTTTACTCACGACGGAACGGAGGTGTAAGTACACGATTAGAGTAGGTAATTATAGAGGTACAACGAATAGGGTGTTTTCGTGATTCTCCAGTGAGGCGGGGTGGCGCTGCGTTATGCTCCAATGAGACGGACGTAGTACAGCGCCGGGTTGAGGCTGACTGCTGGCGTCGACCAGAAGAGGTTTTTAATGGCTCTTCTTGTTGACCGGCGGAAAGTGCAGTGTGCTGCGCCAAGTTTGCTGATGAGGCTTAGAGAGATGAAAAGATAAAAGCGATCATAGGTGATGTTCTCCGCAATAAATATTGAGTCCTCATAAATTATGTAAAATTGTAAAATTAAAACTTTGAAACACCAAAACTTCCACATTAAAATTTACCGGTAATGTTCGATCAATTATTTCTAACAAATTCACGTTAGAACCAAGTTCGGAACTAAAACAAACAAATGTACGGAGACTTCTCCCCATCTATTATTTTGTTCGGCAAACCCAATTAAATCGGTTTAACAGTTTTGGCAGCTGCTTGTTAGGATAAACTTTACTTCTTAATTAGTTCTGTTTGTTCAAATAAGTTACCTATTTGTAGGTAAATAAATGTATAATTTTACCTCAGATACGTTTTAATAATGTCTATAGATACTACAGATAGAGATCAGCTGATCTCATCATCTGCCTAGCCTTCTCCCAACTATTTTAGGGTCGGCTTCCAGTCTAACCGGATGCAGCTGAATACCAGTATTTTACATGAAGCGACTGCCTATCTGACCTTCACGACCCAGTTACTGGATAATACGATACCCCTTGGTAAGACTGGTTGTTAGACTTTCAGACTTCGGACGACCCGTAACGACTGTCAACGATCCACGAATGACAGCCGGGACCAACGGCTTCCGAGAAACGGAGAGGTTTCGGTATGTAAAGAAGAGTCACCCATCAGTCTGTGTTCACCCAACCACAGACCAGCCGCGGCAAGTGTAGCTTAACCTGATCGATCGACCTGTGCGGCTTTTATTATTTAGCCACGGGCCACCGCCAACTTTCAAACTCCGGGCTATTACTAAGGAATTCCCAATGAAAAAACCCAATAACACTCACAGTAAAAATTGTTACAGTGAACTTTTAAGAAGCTGATAATAGTGTCAATCCATCGCCACGGGGAGAATCACGGCAATAGTACACCTACTGGGGATTGTTACATATTTTTCCAAAAATCCCCACTAGGCTGAGTTTATTTAAATAGTGAGGATTTCTGGAAAAAAATAACAATCCCCACTGGTGGGGATTAGTCGGTGGGGATTTCTGGAATAAATCGTCTTGCTGTGCCATCAAATTATCGTCGCAATGATATCGCCGTGTGGAGATTGATTCATAAAGTTTCTATTGACGACGATAATATCGCCGCGATTCTCTCGCTCGTGGAGACGGTCCCTTAGCATCAAGTTTAAAGACAGTTCACTTCAAGTTCTCTTCACCAAAGTTTTAACTGTGAGATTTTAACAGAATAGACCGGCTGATATAACTTCTTCTTGTAATGTCCTGAATAACGAGGTTAATTAAGGGGATTACAGGACCTAAACGCAAAAAACGCAAGTTTTAGAAGTAATAAAAGTATATGATCGAGTACAGTCAACTAAATCAGAAAAATATATGAGATTCTTCAGGATATATGCTAGGTAGATAGTGTGTTAAAAACGAAATACAACTTATTTAATTCGATAGTTGCCATAAGTCCATGAGGTAGGTAATCGCAATATTATGTAGGTACTCACGCTATATACAATATTATACAATAGTCCTTCAAGGTTAATTAGAACTTTGCCCCTAAGACGACCCATTGAACCAAAAAAGGTTAAGTAGAGTTTAATTCCTGTAATTCATGAATGATACCTCTAAAAACTTTCTTTTTACAATAAAAACTATACCTACTAATATACATACAATCATTCAGATTTTTTTGTTAGATTATTCTACAAGCAACATACTAAAGCACTAGTGTTTTAATTTTTTAGTCCAAACAATAGATTTTTTGTAAATAAGTAGATAATTACTTCATATTTTGCAGTAAATTACCAGCGTTGTATCATCGCGCTTCTCTTTCTATTCTATAGATGCAGTCTGATAGTGACCGAGCTTTACATGATTGATTGATTGTTATTTTGTTTTTTTGCTTGTGTTTATTTTTTTTATGCGTCATGTTTGCTCAAATAAACGTATTTTCTTTCTTTCTTTCTTTAGGTCATGTAGGTAGTCCCCTTAACTGTTATACGGCAAACCCTTCATAGACGAAACGACTTGCGCGGTTTCTGCAGTAATTCAGATAAACTCTCAATAGCTATTTACTTGTCAATATTATCATAGATATATATTTAAGAAAGGTTCATTAAAGAGTGCACCCCATCGCATCGCATCGCTAGATATTACTTCGTTTTCGCTCAGCGTTCTTTCTGACTTTTTTTTGTATGGCTCGGCTCCTAATAACGTGAACCGTGTGAAGACCCAATGGCTGCGTAAGCGAATACTATCCACGTTGCTGAATTTTGCCAAACTAATTTAAGAAAAAACGATTTTTTTTCCAGCGTCACGCTAAAAAGAAGATGAGTAATATTAAGCCTCTTTTTAAGTAAAATCAGATATGCACGTTAAATAAAAAATTCAAGGGTTAGCCGAACACAATGATTTCAAAAGTCTTGCTTGCCACATAATTAAGAACTTTTATTAGTTAATTATTAAGTAAGTAATATACCCTTTGTAAAACTTAAACCATTATATGTGTAATAAGGACTCCAAAAGTTGAGCCTTTATGCTTTCAAATCAAGTTACCCTTTAACTTTTTTTAGTATAGAAAATATAGAAAGCCTTTTTACCAAACGCCTGCAGGCTTTGTCGAAACATTCAGGTAACGATGCGAGTTGCTACCAATATTTTATCAGGCACTTGTTCCATAGTTGCTCTGGGTAATATGGTTTTTTAATAGTTTATTAGTACAGTGCCTTGGAGACTGAGGTTAAGATGAAATTTAAGTGTAGCGAAAGGGAAACCACACAGAGGCTTGGAAAATTAAAATATTTAGGGGACTTATAAAGTTATACCTAACCGTGGAGTTTCTTGCCGGCTCTTCTCCATAGGAAACGACCAATTGGAAACGTGGACTTAACTTCTGACGATCCACAAATGGCAATGTAGGTTTATGTTTAATCAAATTAAGGAATTTTTGATTTTGACATAATTATTGTAATTTTCTAATCGTATCATTAATATTGAATATTTATAATATTATTTTATATACCAACACAGGTACATCAAATTTCATATTATTATCATATTCATCGCCTATATAAGTATCCGCAAGCTCCGTTAATAATTCCGAAAGAGATTAGGAATAATATAGGTAGATATTGGTCGATTGTTACAAAATAAATTACAAAAAAAAATAATATTGTATGCCTACTGTAACTGGAATATTTAACATAGAGAGAGAGAAAGAAAGAAAGAAAATACATTTATTTAGCACAGACCAAAAGACACACAGTAGGTACACCAGAGACAATACATCAGATACAATAAAAAAAAAAACAAAAAAGTATAAAGTCGGATGTAAAAAAATTGCAGGAAAGTGTGCCTCACGGCTGCACCAAAAAGGCCCAGTTCAGCAAAAATGCCAGACAACTAGTGCCTGACGCTAGTTTTCAGCTGGACCTGATACATAAGTAGTTATTTGAACATCGATCCCCAAAGTAGGCTGCGCTTGTACCTTGGGGCGTATAAATTATGTTAATTATCATCCATCATATCTATATTAACTTACCTCAATAAACCCAACCTAAGTTAAACTGAAATCACGAAAAAGCTTTTTATGTTACCTAAACAGCTTTCACGAAAAAGGGTTTTTAATGTCACATCACTTTCTCCAGACACTGCAGGGTCTCATCTGGACGTAAGATTATATATTAATTCAACTTCCTTATACACGGGCAATTTTCAGAGCAATTAATTGCCTCTTGAAAGTCATAGAACCGAGAGTAAATGTGGCAATAAATTGCTCCTTATAGCACAACGTGATTTTAGCGAATAGGCTTGGGGTTAACGCAACACCCATAGATATAATTCTATCAATAATTTCTTTACATTACCATACTGATTACACACAATATAAAAAAGGAAATTGCCGCAAAAACAAGTCAGCATCGTAATTGCGTAACACACTTTCAAACTTTTAATCACAATCTGTATCATTTTGAAGGATTTTGTTAATCTAACTTCATATGTTCGAAAAATTTGTCTGCTCAACAACGTAAATAACGCAATGTATGTTGTTGAACTGTCAAAATACAAGCCATTGCTACTGATACTGTGTTACGCAATTACCCCGCAGGTTCAGAACTACAAAAACTTAACAAACTAAACATCGCTGAAAAAAGAAGAACACCGTATAGAAATACGAGGATTTAACCCTTGAGAACAACTGACGCAATAATTGTTTTATAAACGAGTGGTTTTCAGAGTTTTTTTTTTTAAATTGACTTTTTAAAATAGAGTAAAAAGAAAATATCGGCACCGTACACACAATAATAATCCTTGAGAACAACAGTACACATAATTTTTCATAAATTCTTCGCAAAAATAATTCTATTAATATTTACTACTCACGTACGCAGCTGCAGCGGGAACCACGCAGGGCGACGCCTTAGTGGCTCAAGTGGGGCCGATACTGGAGCGGGGCGCAATGAATTTAGCACGCGCTTGACGACTCTTGCGCTTAGCACGAACACCGCACCCATTGCCCAGGCGCCGATTAGAGCTCCAAGTATAGCCTGGTGAAGAAAATAAACAGCTGTTAAGTATGAATGGAGGCTAGACGACCTTAGAAAGAAGGCTGGGACAGACTGAATGCGGAAGGCTTCGAAATGGGTCCTATGTCGCAAATTGAGAGGGTCCTATGATTTTCTGCCGGATCCCTGCAGTGACAGATCACACTGACGCTAGGATCTCGGCTTACTATTTTAGTTCACAACACTTGAAAGAAAGAAAAAAAGTATTTTTGGACACAGTTCGTGAAACACAAAAACTAAATAAAAATAATGTTGCAAACAACAATTGTGTGTGCCTCACGGCTGCGAATATAGTGGCCACTGTTATCCGTTTTAAGGATTATATTAAAACTAGCTGCGCCCCGCGGTTTCACCCGCGTAAGTTTTGATCCCGTGGGAATATCGGGATAAAAAGTATCCTATGTGTTATTCTGATGTATAAGCTATATTACTGTAAAGTTTCATCAAAATCCGTTCAGTAGTTTTCGCGTGAAAGAGTAACAAACATCCATACATCCATACATACAAACTTTCGCATTTATAATATTAGTAGGACTAAACAATATAAAACTACCGTTTCTAATAATATTAACGTATAATCTTGTGAAGCACAACTTAACGTGCTTATTTTCTACATTTTCATTCTAAATTGTATGAAATAACCAAACAAACGATGAGGGCGCCACTGTACGGTCGGCATATTCTTAAAAGTGGGCAAAGAGGCTGAAATATTGTCCGGTCCCTTCACCCACTTCTAAACGTATGCAACGTTTTTTGTTTGTTTTATTGAGACGGTGCCTGAGGTATATATAATACCTCAAGCCTCAGGTCTCAGTTAACGATAGGCATGTAATTTCACGACAACAAGAGGACCCTTCTGACCTTTATCTTGACATTAACCCTTCAGTCGTTTTGTAGGACACTCTTGAGGAAAATGAAGTTCGCCTACTCGCTGTACTCTTTGTTATGAACTATACGGCCTTACATTAAGACCTCTTGTCCATTTGTTCGCAGATAATTCCGTTGTCCATCATTTCTTTTTTCCGATACTACACCCTACACTATCGATCTCTATTTGAATCATTTTGCAGCATATCGACGGTTAAGAATCAGTAGTGTCTATCTCAATAAAGTTATAATTTTACAGGAGATAAAAAAAACATTGCTTTGAATAGAAATATACTTGAAATGATTATATATCTATCGTATTTTAGCATATTTTTTCTATTTTTACATATATAAACATTTCAAGTATCTTTCTATTCAAAGCAAAGAAATGTTTTTTTTATCTCCTGTAAAATTAACTTTATTGAGATAGACACTATTGATAATGGTCTATCCATTATTGATTCTTAACCGTCGATATTCCTAATCCATTGCTTTCATATGTTGGAAAAATGAGTCTGCTCAATAATGTAAAAAACCCAATGAACGTTGTTGATCTGTCAAACTGAAACCCATTGCTTCTAATTGTGTGTTACGCAACTACCCCGCTGTTCTGCTCAGTAGGTTCACTGAACTCCATGTGTTGCGAGACTGATCAGCATACTGCGCAGGGGTAGACGGTGTGTCTAGTTTCTCCTTTTTTCACTTCACAACTACTAACATTAGTTACAAGCAAAATTCTTGTTACTAACAACATAGCCTTGAGTATGGACGCTTTTGTCTGAAATAAATGTTTTTTTTTTCTTCTATTTGTTTGAATTAGTGTGCGTGGGTTGACAGCCATCACGTTATTTATTTTGTTTCTGCCCCCAAAAGGTATGAAAATAAATGTTACTGTTCGTTGTGAGATATTACAGAACGAATACTTTACCTATTAGCTTTTCTATTTTTGGCTTTTTATGTAAAACTAGATGCGCCCCGCAGCTTCACCCGCATAAGTTTCGATGCCGTGGGAATATGGAGGTAAAAAGTAGCCCATATGTTAATCCACGGTGTCAGCTACCTCCATACAAAATTTTAACAAAATTGGTCGAGCCGTTTGAGCGTGAAGAAGAGACAAACATACACACACACTTACAAACTTTCGCCTTTATAATATTACCTAGTGTGATTAAATGTGTAAGGTTTTACTTACGTAAACTCCGAACGAGAATTTGCTCTTAGAGACTTCCTCAGGATCTGCAAGAAAGTAAAATTAAGTAATGAGTAAATTTGGTTAACGTATGGTATTTATTTTGAAAGATTAGTCTTGAACACTGCATCGCTGATAACTGCAAGTCTGGAAGTTAGACAGTCTCTAATGGTGGTCATACACGCTACGATCTATCGGAGAGGTCTGCCTTTGATCTGAGGTAGAACTCTCCGGTAGATTGTAGCGTGTTTAGCTTGCACAGGTATACCGGGGCGTGTATTGAAATATACCTGTTGAAACATGTGGTCAAACTGCGCAGGCACACTTACACAGGTAGACCTCTCCGATGAACAGAAGAAAGAAAGATAGGTTTATTTGTCGCAGAAACACGTGCAAACAAAAAGATAATTAATTCTATTGACAGCATATATAATAAAAACAAAAAAAAAATCTTTATACTTGAGCACAAAGCAGAGATAGTCGACGGCTGCACGTCGTGACTGTGACAAGAAGGCTTCCACTCAGCATGATGCTGTGCTATAGGGGACCCACAGCACAGCGCTGATTTTCAGTGGTTACCCGAAAAGGACGTTCGGAAACCAAGTCAGATCAAATGATTCGTACTTAACAGGTAACAAAATAAAATAAAACAAACAGTACTCATAAATTAAAGCAACTACTTAAGACTGTGCCGACCGTACAGTGGCGCCCTCATCGTTTGTTTGGTTATTTCATGCAATTTAGAATGAAAATGCAGAAAATAAGCACGTTAAGTTGTGCTTCACAAGATTATACGTTAATATTATTAGAAATGGTAGTTTTATATTGTTTAGTTTTATTATAATCCTTAAAACAGATACCAGTGGCCACTATATTCCGTTTTAAGGATTATAATAAAACTAAACAATATAAAACTACCGCTTCTAATAATATTAACGTATTATCCTGTGAAGCACAACTTAACGTGCTTATTTTCTGCATTTTCATTCTAAATTGTATGAAATAACCAAACAAACGATGAGGGCGCCACTGTGCGGTCGGCACAGTCTTAACCAACAATGATATGAAATTAAATAAGATAAAATTTAATTTATCCGCAGGCATCAGAAGCGTGTTTGGCTTACATCCGATCCGATCTATTCTGTAAAAATCTGTCCGTGAAAATGTAGGTGAAGTGAGCTGTCAATCTCTAGCGATACTAAGCCAGGTGGAATGAAACTTAAGTTTACGGTGAGAATTTTACAGGCTAGATCGTCACATGTCAGTGATATGAAAAATATGAAATACCAACCAAAAACCGTAGCATTTCCTGCAGGTCCAACGCACCCTCTTTCATCTACCAATTTGACTCTCGCTAGCAGCTTCACTTTGAGCTCCATTTGTTGTGATATTGGGAAGAGTATCGAATGGACGGTGTCGCCATCGGAGACAAACCCATCCGCATCGACGTTTGCGGTCATGACGTTGGCAAACCACGGGGTCGAAATGGCATCTGTCACCATTTGCTTGCCGAGACTGTGGAAGAAAGTATGGTAGTTTTTTAAGATGATTCCAAAGAAAGAGCCAGTCGGAGGTGGATGTCGTCGCCGAGCAGTTAATAGATAATAGAATGTCACATTCTAGGTCCTCTGCTCACTTGGAATTGAAGTGACAAAAAGAATGTGTCGGAGCCACAGGCCCACAGATATAGATAGAACCTCGATAATGCAAGTATCACAATCTGTATGAAAACCAAGCGTGCCATTTTTTGACTACCTACTATGACGTCACAAGCGCTCTTTCTCGCTCACGCTCACCCAGCCAGCAGTACAAAGAACTGAGCGCGACAGTGGCGGCTTACGAATTTTGTACGTAAGTTGCTCTGGCGTTATCTAGGTGTATCTATATCTGTAACTCCGAGACATTTTTTTGACCTCAGAATTAAAAGTGAAATAAGTATGTATCACAGGAATACAAAGCCATTTTCCTCGATTAGACAGATCGTACGGTACGTGGGAAAACAAGCAGATGTCACGCAGGAAAGATCTTTTTACTATTTTTATAAGGAAAAACATTTGAAAACAAAAAGGTTTTTTTGACAAGATAAAAATATCCACGTCCTATTATTATTTCCTGACGTACATAGTTGAATAATCCCATTGAGTAAATGTGCTTCTTCTTCTTCCATCGTATTGGCACATGCCGGGGTAAAGGTATTAAGCCAGCATGTCGTTATCTGACTACCTGACCAGAGGCGCGCTGGATGACTTTCCTTTCGAGAATCTCGAAGGCTGCTTAAATTCAGCCAGGGAAATTTATTGTCAAGCAAAGGAGATGGCTAAATGACTGCCCCATGCATGAATAGAAATCTCACATTAACTCGTAATATTTAAAAAATCATTCATGAATTATTTAGTGTTTAATAATTTCCTAGAACTTTCGTAAACTGTTAAACATAAAAAAGTATATTAATTGTTTTTTTGATTAACATGTCAAGTTCAATGGGAAATAACACTACGGCAAGCTAGGGAGGGATCATATCGCTTTTCCAGAATGTCAAATGAAACTGTACTTATATCGATTTTTGATAACAGGTATCATAATAATTTATTTTCCGAAACTAAGCCGTTTAACTCGGTGTCCTTTAGTTTTTTGTTATTATGTTTTCACAGGGTTTTAATTCGGAAAATGGGGCTGTTTTTAAAGTGACTCGAATCGATTTTACTCAATTCCAATTTATTATAATCAAAATCAAACAAATAAAAATAACTGAAAGCTTCAGACTGTGCTTGTTCGTTTAATCTTATTACATACCTGTTTTGTGTCGAAAAATAAAAACTGAATAGTGGCCGATAAAACTTATTAATATTATTTTTTTCTTTCAACCTACTCGATTATTCTGATGATTCGGATAAACTTGAAGTTCCATCTCTTCTCTATGAAAAAACAAACGTCAGATGCTAGTTTATTATCTATGGTCAGATGTTATGCATGTCAGACTGTCAGACAATAGACGCCGCTACGCTCTGCCGTTTTCTTGTTCGTTGTGCTATTTTATTTTGGATTTTCATTGACCCTCGCTTGTTTATTGGACTTATTGTGTGTGCTCGCCTATCTACTGACCTCTCGCTACTCAACACGGACTTGAAATCAAATCATCATGCGATGCATAAACTGCGATGTGGCCACGCAAAGACTGCGGCGGCATATCGGGCGAGACACCAGAACACATTATCAGCTCCGGCTTCATTTTTAAATCATGTTCTTGTAAGAATCACAGAATAAATAAATAAATCGTATTTTTGTTGTTTTATTTCAATATCTTATAAGTCCTTGTCAGTGCCTAAACTAGATAACGTAGTATAAGCACGATTTATCAATAACCACATACCTACAGACCTACTTACTAAGCGCTAGTTCAGACATGCGGGAACCGCGCGTTCACGAATCGCGCGGTTTTTTGTGAGGCTTGATTAACCGCGCGGTTATGTCTGAACGATTACTTAATAACTCATGATACAAATATGACTCGCGCGATTTCCCTATGCTTCTGAAATCGCGCGGTTCCCGCCGTTTCTGAACTAGCTCTAAGGCCCCCTGGCGCGTTTGTCTGTCAGCCTGTCTGCCTACGGATATATCAACAGATTTTGGTGGGGTTGTCACTAGTAGATTGATTGGTTCTTTCGGAAGGTTTACTGTTTAGGCATACTGGTTATGATATATAATGAGTTGAAATAAAAACAGTTTTCACATACAATATATAAATAGGTGGTTGAAATGATGAACGTATTTGAAACAAGGGAAAACAATTCTGCTAGGTAGGATACATTATTATTTAAAAACGCGGGCGGGAGTGATTTTTGCGCGGATTATAGAAAGCCCGTAATTACCTCTTTGTAGATATATACTCAAGTACTACCATGCGAAACCGGGGTGTGTCACTAATCAAAAATATCGTAAATCGTTGCAGAAATATCCAAACGCCTAGGTAAAAGTTCATAGCAATATGTCATTTGTTTACAGTTTTTTATACCTATTGATGTAGGAGTTACACGAATATATTTTCAGGATTGTAAAGATATGAAAAGTTCCTGAAACTTTTTTCATATGAAATACTGATATTCAGCTATTCAGCATTACATATTGCAAGGTTTCATGTTTATTCTTTGCTGGGGTGTCGTCCATACTTCTGTTTAGCCATCTCCTTTACACACTACGTCAATTCGTGTTACTTATAGTCATTTCATTCAACTGCCAAAGAATGGCAGTTCACTTTGTGGTTTGAATCTAAGGACAATTGAAATTAGTAGTAAATTGTCTAAACAATTTATTTCCCTGATTTTACCTATCTAATAATAAACATTAGTAGGTAATTATTTAATTTATGAATACTAACCTCACAATATAGCCTTGCTTGCCAAGTTTAGCAGAGGGCAGTCTCTGCGGGTAACTCGGTGTAGGCAGAGTCCAGCTTATGTTGGAATTCACTTTGCCTTTAATGGTGACTGACTGCGCCGAAACCACCGGTGCGGGAAGGCGGGGCCAGTGTGCGCATGAGCATACTCCTACGACACACTCTGGAACAAAATATGCTTGTAGACTGTTTGCACAGGTAAGACAACCATTTTTATTAGGCCTGTAATACGTTTGGTGTCCTGTGTGTTACTGTAATTCTTTAGCTAAAATTGAGTACCTACCCAATGTGTAACAATAATTTTGTGGCTACACAATGATAACATAATCATGGAACAAACATTGTAAACAATTAAATAAAATCTTATCGTTTATTCATCTTTTTGAGGCTGACTGCCTATAGTGTTGATGATTTTATTGTTTTTATCAATCAATATTAGACTAAGTACCTACAGTATTGATATTGTATCTCCTTCCCCTTTTTAATCCATCCAAAGGTTGTCTTTAAATGATCGTTCTTAGCGATAAGACCGCCTATTGTGCTATCCTTTGTAAAATTTATATATTTATATCTGTAATTTATATGGTGTACATAATAAAGGTACCACGAAGGTTGAGGAGACCGTAGAGTACATGCGTGTGAAGACCAACTGGACTTTGAGGGTCGAGAAGTTGGAGTCGCGTCACAACACGAACTTCAAGTCGTTCGTTCCGACACATCATCTCGAGAAGTTCCTCAAGGAAGAGTTTTGGTTGAAGGGTGTTGTGTACCGCCGGTTTCGTGGCCGGCTACATGACACCAGTAGGCGAATTCTCGCAATTTAAAATGTTCAAAATCTAGTCGCAATCTCATCTCAGCGACAAACAAATGTCAAAAACTTGTCAAAATGTAGGGAAATTAGAGGCATTTTTGACAGATTGAGACTGAGATCAGACTGTGAACGTTCTTAAAATTACGAGAATTGCCCCTCTGTTAGCGAAACACGACGCAGACACTGTGTGCGGTAGTTAGTTGTTAGTGGAATTATAATGTTGTATGTATTTATAGTATTTTTAAGTTATATTAATATTGTATTGTATGTGTTTATATGGGCCTTGATGCCTGAAATAAATAAATAAATATGTATTTATTGTTTGTCTATATTTTTCAGCAGGTTTACCCATCCAGCTTACGGAACCTGAGGTTTTTACGCCAACTCACCATCAAGCTCTACAAGTAAATTGGCGGTGGTGTGTCCATCCCAGGGATGCGACATCAATTTAACGTTGTACGCGCATCCGGGACGAATCGCGCATGTCTCAGCTACGGTGCTCGAGAGCGCAGGGATCAAAGACCACGTCACGTTCTGTAGAAACGAAATATTGTTGTGTATTTCTAAACGATGATTAAAGTTATGTGACGGTTTTAAACGTCAAAAATGTATGGTTAAACGGTCGATAATCACTTTAAACAACGTTTATGAATAAAGGGGCATATGTCTGCACAAGGATCTATCTTAAATCAAATTATCTTCTTAATCATCTCTTTATGAATTAAAAAAAACTGAATTTAAAGAAATTTCAAAGGAAGAAAATACATTTATATAGCACAGACTAAAAAACACAATACATCAGATAAAAATCAAATAAAAGTGAAAAGTCCGATGTAAAAATGTGTGTGCAAAAAGGCCCAGATCAGCAAAAATGCCAGACAACTAATGCCTGACGCTGGTTTTCAACTGGACCTGAGACCTTCCAACGAAATTATCCATTGATTCATCAAAATCTTTTTTTTTTAGTTTTTATTTTTTACTTTTTAGTTGTACCTACCTATCCTACACAAATCCGTATAACACTACTTGCTATGTAAATATCAGTGACAGGAAGCTATAAGTGGAAAAAAATCCTATTATTGAATCTGACTCAAAAACTACCCGGGCAGAGTTAATAAAATTTATATGGGACTATTTCGAAATAAACCTCTTGCAAAAAAAAAAATCTGCTGTTCCGTACATTTATGTTCGTATAGGTAACTCGTCAAAATGTAGGGAATAGCTGATTTTTTTTTCGCGATTTCCGGTTAGGTCCCATAGTAAAAGTTGTTCATAATGATGAGTACAATAACCTCTTAAGAGGTTGTTAATGTTTTCCAATAGCCCTGTATATGACGGAGCTATGCCCAAACATACATATAAAAAACATCCGAATTGAGAACCTCCTCCTTTCTAGAAGTCGGTTAAAAACAAAATCAAACGGTAAGCAACTGACTCACCCCAGCGATGTTGTATTCATAGCACATTGGTAAGTTTATTGGTGAGTTTAGTGGCTGACAGTCGACAGTCTCAGTCAAACTCCACACCTCCAAGGAATATCCATTCGCAACACCTCCTTTAACAACGAAAATATTTTATTCATAAGTGTAGCATAAACAAAGTGACATTCTTTTACCGATAATGATAATGGAAAAGTGAAAAATGTACGGAACTGACAAGTTTACCGAAAAGTTTCTATCGATCCTGTTGAAAGTCGTAGAAATACGAAACTTTGAAAGCGATAGCCGTTTGTCTAAGCTCTCTGATTTAACTGAAAATTAACCTGAAGGCCAGTTCTTGTATTAAAAATGTTCAAAATCTAGTCGCAATCTCATCTCGGCGACAAACAAATGTCAAAAACTTGTCAAAATGTAGGGAAATATGAAGTATTTTTGACAGATGGAGACTGAGATCAGTCGGGCAATTCTCGTAATTTTTAGGAACGATAACAGTCTGATCTCAATCTGTCAAAAATATGTCAAATTTCCCTACATTTTGACAAGTTTTTGACATTTGTTTGTCGCTGAGATGAGACTGCGACTAGATTTTGAACGTTTTAAATTACGAGAATTGGCCTCCAGATTGTGATAGTTCTTAAAAATTACGAGAATTGCCCCGCTTATTATGATTCAACAGAATTTTAAAGACACAATAGAATTTTAAATAAATTCAATAGTTTTCGAGATATTTGAATAATAAGAGGTTTTCGATATAATTCCAAATAAATAAAAAACTACATAGTGAATAGGTACCATTAAAAATCATATTGTAGGTGGCACTTCAATAAACTATGAACATAATTAAAAATACTTAATTCAATAAAATAAATAAAATGATGAACGATTTAATAATAATATTTTACCAATATTTTAATTTTACGCTTCAAAGATGTTTAGCCAATAATTTTAAATATTTAGGTACATTTTCTTCAGTCGACATTTGAAAGAAAGCTAAATAATTCACATTTAAATGTTCTGAGGCTGAACGTTTTGAAGCTATCAGGTAATTTGTTATTAGAAAATAATTTAATTCGACGCCTAGGAATATTAAGCTTAAGAACTTTGCGGCTGGGTCTGGATACAACTTCATTATACAAGTCAAATAATTCATGTCTGTTTATGTGTAGTACATAGATACAAATTTCAAAAATTTATAGTGCGGTAAGTGGCAGTAGGTATTTTAAGTTTTTTAAATAGTGGAACACAACAACTGTCCAATGGGTGCGCTCCAAAAATTGCGCATACGCATTTTTTCTGAGCTCGAAACACTCTTTTAAGTTCTTCCGAATTACCGCATATTATTATAGGTACACAAGTTCCTATTTTGTAAGTAGCCACTTACAGATCACAAAAACACTGCAATATAGTGCTACTTACAACCAGAGCATATCAGATAATTAAATATATGAATGATAATTTAATGAGACAAGTTTAATTAATGCATTCCTAAATATAATTTGCACCGAGATCTTATCTAATCACGTTTGATCAGAAATCTGAGTTATAACGGTTTACTTACAAGTCTTCATCATGCCAATTGCAGAAGATAAGATAACTCCTTCTACACAGTAATAGGCTAGTTTCCACCACCAATAAATTGAAAATCAATTTAGTCCAAGAGTATTAGAAAATAAAGGACACGTAACTATTTTTTTTTTTTGTAAATCCATGAATATTGACAAAGACAAAACACATCAAAAATCGGGAGTGGGGGGGCTTGTGAGACGAGAACGCACTAAAAATTATACCAAGGTGTGACGTATTGAGAATTTTACAAACGTCGTATCTTCGTCAATTTTGGTTTACGTAACAAAAGAAAAAATACGGGTCAAATAATTTTTGATAATCTAACTGACGGACTAATTAGATTATTCAGTTGACAAGCCTATTATGTATCTAAGGAGTATACTTAGTAGAGTAGCAGCTGTACTGGCGCCATTCTGGTGCAAAAATACAGAAGTTGTTGACAGGTTGAAATGGTCACGTAAGTAATAAGCTTTATGAGGGAGAGGGCCTCACGTCCCAGCCGCCGCGGTAGACGCTCCGGGCGTCGGGAGCCGCGAGACGACTCCCGGCCATCGTAGGCGCGGGCCTGCGGGCGGAGAGTAATGGGTAACTCTCCGTCCGATCAGGACCAGGCCCGTGCCGGACGGCGCGTACGTGTTCCACGCGCGCCTCAAAGAGATGTCAGCATAAGGAAGGGGCCCGCAAGGGCCGAAGCCTGCCGGGGCAGCGGGATTGTCCGAAAGGGTTACCGCTACCCCGGAACACAAAGGGCTAAGGAAGGAACACGGGTGGGTTTTAGTCAGTAAGAGTCTGACACTCCCTTCTGCTCTACCATGATTTCCCATCCACAAAAAAAAAAGTAATAAGCTTTATGCAAGGAGAAACTCTCTCTCTCTCTCTCTGTCTCTTTCTGTTATACACGAGTCTGTGTGCGTGAGGGCATCACGTAAGAAACTTCGTTCCTGCCGGGTGTACCCGAACAGTTTTTTTTTCATGAATCAAGGCCCTAGAAAATTGGGTCTTTATTGTACAAACTATTTGGAGCATAATGCTGATATGAATCGTGTTATTCAGACCCCTCGTCATTGTTAGAGCCGTAAGAGCTCACCTATAAATTAATGCTACCAGACCGTGATATTATAAGAACGTGTTTGGCTTCAACATCACGAAATATTACTATTTCGTTTACAAAAATATTTATATCTTGTTATTAGTTATCAGATTCTGTCGCCATCCGTATTTGTCAACATCTAAAGCCTTATTATCACACATTTTATTTATGTGCGAAGGAATCACACGAAACCGAATTTATTACACACACACACCTCGTCGCACCTAGTACACACCTAGTCTCTGGGAACTTTTTAGATAAAAAACTTTTTAACAAAAAAAAAAACCTACTTCCATAAAAAACACTACAAAGTGAAAAATAACTTTAATTTCGGAAGTCGGTGTCTTTGGATCTGTATTTTAGTTTATTGCCACCGACTTCCGAAATTAAAGTTATTTTTCACTTTGTAGTGTTTTTTATGGAAGTCGGTTTTTTTTTTTTGTTAAAAAGTTTTTATTTCTCGCTTTTTAGTGGGTCTGTTTATAATGCTTCAAGCTCATCGCCTTTTACAAAATATTACTTTTCCCGATACAGCGACGTTAATTGTTGAGGAGTTCTCCTGGTACTCCACCATCAGCTCCATTTCACCATTCGCATTGTGACGAGCATAAATTGCTTAGCAACCATATTAAAGTAATCGAATCGCAACCTGTGAAATACTTATTATTGAGTAGTCCCGGTGGCCATCTGTGGTCTTCATCATCAGTTTTACTTCACTAAATTTTGCTTTCCGAAAGCAAATGCACGAGTTACTATAAATAATACCCGAATCGCTATAGGTGTGCCTATAATATTTGAAGAGTTCCTTCGATTTCTCCAGGATCCCACTGATAATCCTGGCAACATCAGGCCAGACATATGTCAACATTGCATTGAACTTAAAATTTAGTCCTGTTTTAAATGAGCCCAAACACGACTACGGTGCTGTAATTTCAAGGTTTGTACTTTTTCTGATGCTCCTGGTTTCAGCATCAAGTCTCTATGTACTTCGGTGTTTCTCATTAACAGTACGTTTATCCACACATCGAGCACTTTTCAATGAGCCCAAACACGATATATCTGCTGTTAGTTGTCGAGGAGTTAGGTACTCTGCAGACTATCCTGACTGCAGCATCAGGTCATGACTTGATGGTCATGAGACCAAATGTGGCAAATGTCCTATCAAACATTAAAACAATTTACTAAAACTGTCCTTGTCTGTTCGAATAACTTCTTACTGTTAAGGAGTTGTACCTTCCATCATCAGTTCAGCTACCTGAGATGGTAACAACCATACGCAAATACACAAGATACTTCATAAAATATGCGAAAAACAATAAGTGAGCCTATAAAATTTGAGGGTTGCCCTCGATTTCTCTAAGATCCCATCATCAGATCCTAACTTGGTGACAATGGGACCACCTCAGAACTATCTACTTTCGAACAAAAAAAGAATTTTGAAAATCCGTCGACAATTGGCGGAGTATTCGATGAACAAACATACAAAAAAAAAAAAAAAAAAACATACAAACATCCGAACATAGTACCTCCTCCTTTTTGTGAAGTCGGTAATAAAATAGATTGCCTTTTTGAACACGCTTTTAATAGCTTCATTTGTAAATAACTAATAAACTTTGTATAAAGATCTTAGTCACTTTTAACGTAATTCTAATGACCTTAACGAAATTAAACTTTGTAAGTGTACTGTGTATGAAGTTCAGATTACAAAACTATATTAGGTTGTACATATCTTGGAGCTGATCTGATGATGGGACCAGGAGGTGAACAGTGGAACTCTTCAGGGGTCAAAGCGGAGGGGGGGGGGGTTTGTCGAGGGTCTGATGATGGAACGAGTATAAGATGAGAAATTGGACAGATTGTAGCAGCTTGATAGCTACTACAAACTGTCAAAGGACAATGCCAGAAAGTCTATAGAACTTTGCCCCATTCAGTACAATTATTCATTTACAACCATGCAATATGCAGCATCTTATTGCTCTTGTATTACTGATAACTAAACATTTTCCCTAATGCCTGTAGAACTTGCAGTTTCTGAATGTTTGTATCAGAAATAGTAAAAAGGAATTTCAGTGGTTGAATTCCATATAACATTGATAATCCGCAGGTCCTAAAGATAAACGATTTAATATGATAAGGTCCTATATTCATTACAATTATTTACATTAATTTACATTTTTTGTAAATTGCTGGGGCAGGATGTGGCATTGTCCTTTCTTTAATGTATTTTCAACTTTATCGCTACAGCATAAGGTTCAAGGTTGACTGGAAAAATTTGACAGTTTCGGGTAGCTTGATGTGCTGGCATCTGTACATCAAATGCTGCATCGAATAATGCAGTGTATCTAATATTTTCTGACTAATTAAATAACATTTATTAACAGTGTTAATCGACTTTCCTTGCTGACCATACCCTAAAAATTGCGGTTAGTGGAAGTGTACAAGTGCGGTTGAAATCAGTGCTCTGAGTGGAATACCTCGTTTTAAAAAGCTTTGTGTAAGAAAATGCAAATGAAATGCTTTGTATAATGTCAGAATGAGTTTCAAATTATCATCAATGGCTGTTTCATCTTTCTCATAACAGATGTTTGAGTATTGTCTTTGAACATTGTTTTATGTGGGTATTTAAGTGTTTGTGGTGTTGCTTTGCCGTCTTTTGTACGAGTAGATGTATTTTTAGCTTAACCTTTATCTAATTCAAGATTAAATCCTGCAACTTGACTTTCATCCAACCCGAAGGACCAAATATGTTTCAGTGATTTTTCATTACCTACTTAAGGTACGCAAGAACCAATAACATCAAAATGGCCAATTTTATCTTTCCTAAGGATGTTTAACCGAAATCAATTTGCGATAACTCAGCCCATTGTAGGCTTTTTAAGAACTCTTAAATCTCTTACTCTTAGTCTCTCTTGGAGTTTCGCTAGCTAATTTAATTTGACCCTGTATAATAGTTTCTACACCCAAAAATATGACATGATACTACAGCGTAGTTTGACTGATTGGTTGGACATGTCATTTTCGGATTAAAAAAAACATGCGGCTCCTTTGTGATCGGCATCACAAAGTAAATTGGGGTAACCAGCAGGAGGATAAAGACAACATCAAAAACAATTGTTTGGTCTCAAAAAAATTTGGCAGCCAAATTTTTTTTATCAGCACTCGTCAAAGGAGTTTTGTTTTGGCGGGGAAACCCACATTGACATTGGAATGGCTTAGGCCCAATCGCTGGAAGCTAAACTCATATTAGATTACGCAGAAGTCGTTTATCTACCGAAATAATGTCAAATTGGGAAAGATAAACATTCTATATACACATATTACAAAACAAAGATAACTGATATAAAACCTATTTTATCGGATTTGATTGATGAAATTTTTTTTTTGCATTTGATAGCCCAGTCTTGACTATCCGAAATAGCGAAAACGAAACAATAGCGCGAGTAGGCGATGCGATGCGACGGGGTGGGTCGAGGGAACAAGAAATTTCACGCAGACGAAGCTACGGGCAGAAACTAGTAATACTATAATATGATACTTCATAAATAAGTTTCTCAATGGCACGCAAATCTCATCGTTGTTAGCAAATGCGTCATTCCAATCCGAATCCCATCATTTTCATTTACAAAGTGTTAATGAAATAACCCAAAACCTCGGACACCCCAACCGATTTTTATATTAATAAATTGATATGACATATAATTATTTATTTTCAAAAATTATAGAAAAAGATATGTGTAAATGTTGTTGTCGCGCTTCTTCTTACAGATTCGTAGCTCTATCGCCGCCGGCGCGCTCGGGGCCTTGGCGCCAGCTTTAGCACCCCCTCTCCTCACCCTCGCCCGCGCTGTTTGTTTTCATTGCGTTGGACAGTAGCGTAAAGCGTCGTTAAAAATATTAAATATTAGACACGGCATGACAAATAATTATTTTTTGGAAAAAAATAACCCATATTAAAAATTATTGTATTCGATTTTGCTGCCGATTCTAAACAAACTAGTTTCAGGTTTTGGGTTATTTCATTATCACATTGTATATCAACACAGCGCATTAACGAGTCGTTGTCTAGTTAAAATTTGCAAATGATTGGTATGCTCTAGCTTTCCTCAAAGTCAATAATAGCTAGTAACTTCCGCTATGAACTGTTTATGTTACGAGGCGCTTCATACACGTGCTATGCATCCTATTGTTGGGCTATTAACGTTGTAATAAATAGTGGTGGAATTAATGTAGGTTGGGCTTCTTTTCTCGAATGTAGAAGCAGATCATCATTACTTAGCCCATAGGTGTATCGGCAAGCGCAGTAGTGTGTGACGCCCCCAGCTAGACGGACCGACTGGGGTAGACTGGATGCGGAAGGCGGAGGACAGGGTGTTGTGGCCCAGGACAATGTCCAGCAGTGGACTGCGATAGGCTGACTCAAATCTAAAGAAGGTTGAGGAGATCGTGGAGTACATGCGTGTGAAGATCAACTGGACTTTAAGGGTCGAGAAGTTGGAGTCACGTAACAACACGAATTTCAAGTCATTCGTGGTGTGTGTTCCGACATATCATATCGAAAAGTTCCTCAACGAAGAGTTCTGGCCGGATACATGACACCACTCAGCGACACACGACGCAGACACTTCGTGTGCGTTAGTTAGTTTTTTTTTTTAGTGTAATTATATATAACATTGTAGGTATGTTTTTATAGTATTTTTAAGTTATATTAATATTGTATTGTATGTGTTTATATGGGCCTTGATGCCTGAAATAAATGGTTAAATAAATAAAAAATAATAAAATTCGCGGTCGAAAACAATCAGTACCAAATGACTAATACGCGGTGTTTCAAGATCGCACCAAATGTTGGTCAGCGTGTCTAATAGAAGATTGGCCATTTAGCAAGATTGGTAGGGTTGTCTGTTCAAGCTTGCTATGTAGGTACCCCTATGAACATTTATGTATTGTCACACATGGGGGCTATAAGTAACTAGATGTTGCCTCATCTTTTACATCCCCATTTCATCATTGGGTTTCCGTACACAAAGTGTGCCTACAGGACCCTATTACTAAGTCTCCGCTTTGCGTCCATCCGTTCGTCCGACGGTCGTCCGTTTGTCTGTCAGTGGGCTTTATCTCATGAACCGTATTACGGAGACTGTCAAAATGTTCAGTGTGTATTTCTATTGCTGCTATAAAAACAAATAACATAAAGAAACAAATGAAAAATACAGGAAATGTGTTTTTTCGGCGTTTTTTGCTTTGTGGTACGGAATCCTTCGTGTGCGACTCCGACTCGCATTTGGGCGGTTTTTTTATATAAATATCCAGGAGGAAAAGTACCCCCACCTTCTTCTCCAGATCCCAGGTTAACTATCTGTTTAGTTACGGTTAGTTTTGTGATGTAGACGTGAAAAGTAACAGACAAACAGAGTTACTTTCGCATTTATATTATTAATTATGGATTTATCTGTCGATATAAGTGAAGTTCGGAATTTATTGGGTGAGTGTTTACAAGGCAGGGTAATATATCCCTTTCAAAATTCGCGTAGGAGGACAATAATGTCTGGTTAACGAAGTGTAAACATTGATAAGCAACAAGTCGGTCCGAGTTCATCAATTAGGTACGCGTAGAGCGCGAGTGTTTGTTTACAATACCTACGTAATACTTTTGCAACCCAAAAACATTCAAATGTTTTTCGCACAATCTGGAGAGCTTCTATGGTAGTACAACGACCAATAAATAGTTGCCAATGGTCGATTGGACCACAATATTATGACATTTAGGCGGTTCAACGGACATGAACCGTACCTCTAGTGCTCTTACCATCTAGCGTCTGATCAATTTGTTATAAAAGGAAATGACAATCTGATTGAAAAGAAAATTCTCTGAGTTTCAAATTGAGTTGATTGAGTTGGAAATTTTCTGAGTTTTGAAAAGGAAATTGTTGTCTGCTATCATCGTTCGATATGATGTCGTGTCCAATTTAAACAAAAAAGATTTCAAGATTTTCAACGTGAACTTAAATGGGACATCACTATAAAGAATCCTCTAACTAAAGGAAATTGAGGTGCTCTGCAAAGAGAAAAATTGGCCAAGTCCAAGCCGGATTCGTGCACGAATTATACCTTACTTTCATACGCGATGGTTAAGACCATATTACCGTGTACATTGTTTACTCACTTTCCATAGAAAAAGGAGGATCGCCCGACCAGACGTGTGTTGTGTCTGGTAAGCAAGCGAGTGTTGTGTCTAGTGGTCATCAAGCGTCGGGACTTTTTATATAGGTAATACAGGTTGCGTGAAAGCGTTTATTGAGCGTATTGAGGAGCTTTGCGAGGCCAGAGATATTAGCGAAGCCTCCTTACATCGATCTGCTCTAGATCTTTTCTCGGACGGAGCCTTATTGTGGTAGCGTGGAATCAAAGCGTCGGTTGGTGATTGGGCGGAACTGAAGAAACAGTTACGATATGCGTCTCTAATAAAAAATATAACAGTGGCATCGTTAGTGGACGCTTTGTAATTGGCCATCGCTTACGCATTGTACTAGATATTAAAATGTATTAGCTGTAAGTTTTCCTAAAACTAATAAAATAAAATAATTATGCTAGTTGCGCGCTAAACTCTGGTTGCGCTATGCAGGATTTTACATGACGTCAGTAGATGCGTAGTTCGCATGTGGCGATGTAGATGTCGCCACAACACTAAACAGAGTCTATTACCGTTGGAAAAATGTATGCAGCCTTGTGTGTGACAGACATATATACGGCGTAGACCGTCAGTAATGAGGTCCCGTTGACCTTTGGTTATAGGTCCGAAATCCGAGAACAGAATGATTTTTCCTGTTTTCGAGTACTGAACTCAAGTGGTTTTAGTCAGTTTTTTTCTGTTTAAAATTGAAACCCTTACCCATAGAAGGTACCCATGACACGTTAAACTTCAGCTCATGGTCCGAGTTCTCCAACGGTAAAGGGAAGACCTCCAGCTTCCGCGGTAGACCTGCATGCTGTACTGGTGCTTGTCGGTGAGGTAAGTCCGGAGGATCTGGGTCATCTGCCTGCAATAAATGAGATCATGTCAGAAAGGGACAGAAATTTACGCAAGTATTGTATTTTTGGAGGGAGACAGAGAGAGGCTGATTTTAATAACCAAGCATTTATTTATTAAGTCGATCAGTCTAAAAGATGAAGCTAAATAGTTGTTGATTCCAAAGCGTAGTAGGTTCCTATTGAGAAGAACGGGCAAGAAACTCCACTCAATTTTTAAATCAATTTTATATGGCTAGATATGCTATTTGGTTATTTGGTTAATATGGACTTCAAAAAGGTAGCTGGGACAGATTAGATGCGGAAGGCGGAGGACTAGGTGTAATGGTGCAACGGGTACATATTTGAATGTCGAACATTAAAATACCTACGTGTAAAATATCAACGTTCAAAACATCGAAAATTTAAATATCGATTATATCGTAATATCGAAAATTGTTAAATAACTACCTAAGCTTAAAATGTCTAACATTGAAATGCCGAGTGATAAAAATATCTAATGATTAAAAATATCGATAATCATTATACCTAAGTTCAAAATGTCAACATTTAATACACTTTAGTTCATTATATTTACGTTAAAAATACCTACTAGTTAAAATATCGAACTTGATATAGGAAAAAATGTCGGTAGATTTGAAATTGTCACACTCATGTCACACTTTGCCAACGCATAAGTCAACTCATTACTCAAGCTGCAGGCATGGTTTCTGTCACGGCTCCGGCGCTGCGGGGCTCCGGCGCGGTCCCACGCGAGCTTCGCAGATTTTCACCGCCGCGAATTTAGCAGATTACGAACTTTTAGCAAAATGACAATGGGATCGTGTTGGAATGACGAATTTATAAAAATAGCAGACTTGGGCCCCTGGAGTGGAGACCGCGTATCGGCAAGCGGTGTAGGGTTGCCAACTCTTTTCCAGTCAAAAATAGTAGTTTTAAAATAATTGCCCAAAAATATAGTAGATAGCGAAAATATGAAAAAAAATATAGTAGGTTTCCAAAACTTTATTTTATTAATTTTTTTTCGCTCCTTTGCGCCTTTATTAATAAATTTTTACTTTTAAGAAATGCTTCATCGCTTGGTCAACTCCACTTTTACTAATAGAGAAAACTATCTCACAAATCGTGCATTTCTTATTGTAAATATTAACGGGATCGCGAACTAACCAATCTTGGACTCCCATTCGGTTTTAAATGTTTGCAGCCACTTTGTATTTTTCCGTGGCGGCGTTATACAGCCAGCGTTCATAGTTTCACCATTATCAATAACACGGTTCATTTTAGAAATACAAAATTTTTACTAATAAGTATATTTGAGAAATTCGGAAAATTAACTTCAAAAGTAAGTACCTATTTCCAAAACACAAACTCTATAAGAATCGTTCAAAAATAGATATTTACGTTTCGTTTTACGTTTACACGTTTTGAAACGAATAATATTGTTTAAGGGGTTTGATGCCTAATAATATAGTAGTTTCGCCTACTATATTACTTTCTTTAGAAATATAGTAGTCGGGCCTCTAATACAGTAGGATACTATATTATATAGTAGGGTTGGCAACCCTAGGTGTGAGGGACGCCCCCCAGTTATTGTTGTGTAAAATTATTTACCAGTTATTATTATGGTCCTGATAATAAAGTAAATAAAAAACATCAGAACCTCCTCCTTTTTTGAAGTTGTTTAAAACGATTCGAATGGTTTCCCCTATTTCATTCCAAACCTAAGTATATTTATTTACTATAGGTACTTTATGCACAAGTAAAAAAAAATACTGTACAAGGGCGGACGGCGATGTCTGGCCACATTGGATCTGCAAAAATATGCATAGATCGCCATGACACCTTCACTGTGTTCTAATTTTGAGTAGTCTATACCGTCATATTACAAAACAAATATAACTTTAGTTCTAGCCAAAAAATTTGAGCCAGTATTAATTTGTAACTATGTATTTCGAACTTTATTTCAATTTAAGTAGGCAAACTTCTTAATCTATACTTATAATAAATCTGTAGAGAGGTCAATTCTGTACATGAAATATATTTCCAAAATAACTATCAGCGGGTGATTAGTGATCGTTACTGACGCCAAAAATGCAATCAGTAAAATTTTTGTCTCTCTGTCTGTCTGTATGTTCGTTATAGAAACAAAAACCACTCGACGGATTTCAACGAAACTTGGTACAATTGTTCTTCATACTCCTGGGCAGGTTATAGTATACTTTTCATCACGCTACAATCAATAGGAGCAGAGCAGTGAAGGGAAATGTTGGGAAAACAGGATTTCTTTTTAGGTGAAGTAGTAATAGGTTAGTAGTAGTTAGTCAGTAGTAGGTAAGTTTTGGTTAATTTATGTTCAGTTTTTTTTAATATTAAGTAGGTAAAAGCGTAGGTACTTTTATTAATCATAGGTATAGGTATTATTAATTATAGTAGTTATAGGTATTTAGTTTTAAGTGAAGTAGGTTTTATTATATATTATTTTATATATTAGACGTAGTTATATATTTTTAGTTATTCAAGCCCCAAGCGGACGCCGGCGTCCGCCCGCTATTGTCTTAAAAAACACGTTGAATGAGAAATACGCGTTCTCAAGAATCGGCAGAAGAAAGAGCACATCGGTTAAACTCTATGAGAGTTAGTGCCTCAATTTCCGGAAGTCATTATTCCACGCGGACGAAGTCGCTGGCAAAAGCTAGTAAATAATAATTTTGTTGTTAAAATTAACCTCACATAACCGATACCATTGTTGTCAGGTACCGCCTTTAACATTTAATGTCAAAATACTATTTCAGAAATCAATTTACATGGTATAACCTAGATTTTAATAAAAAAAATCACCTGTTCCCTACATTTTGACGAGATAGACGAAGATAAATGTAGGAAACAGCTGATTTTTATTTCGCGTTTTCAGGTTTGGTCCCATAGTAAAAGTTGTTCATAATGATGAGTACAATGACATCTTAAGAGGTTGCTGGTGTTTTTCAATAACCCTGTATAGTCAATTAATCATTGAAATATAATGAAACGGTTTATTGACATTTTTTTCTTTCTCCAGCTTACCTCTGTCATAAATTCATCCTTCGCCACTGATGTTTATAGTAATGAAAGTCGGTTAAAATAGTACATTCGACAGGTGTGACTAAGTCACAGATGACTAAATAGTTCCTTAAGTAGTCGGTGCTAAGCGCCATGCATTAATAGACTACTACTTAAGGGCCTATACTACCTCAAATGGCTTAGCATGATCCTCCGTTATGTCGAAAATACTGCAGCATTAATTTTGAAATAAATATATGGTAAAGTTGAGGATTAATGTTAGGGCTTATGTTAGACAAAAACACGATTTCATAAAATTTTCTCTATAGAAAAAAATTCCAAAATTACCTCCAAACCGAACAATAAACCGCTGGTATTAAAAAAATACTTCAAATTAGATCATGAAACTTTGTATACTAACCGAACTAACTATAAAGCAGGTCTTATAGTATTTACTTTTTTTAATTACCATTATTTTCACCGTAAAAAGCAAATACCTAAACTATTGGCGCTGCCTGCCGCCTAGCACCGCACTCTGTCTCGCTCTCACTCAGTCCGCGAGCAGTATCGTGCGAGCGAGTTAAAGAGTGAATTTTAGCTGAGGTAGTGTAGGCTCTTAAGTCACATGTATTGTATACCTACTCTTTTCGTGTGATCTAAGCCCGCACTTAATTCACACTTTTTTGTTTAAAAACGGACTACTTATAATAAGTCACACAGTGTTATAAATTACATTTTTGTACTAGTACATTTTATTTGCAAAATTTCCAATGGCTTTGGGATTGCGGGGGGTCAATTGTCAAAGGCCTAGGGACCCTGGGCACAGTATAATTATATACAGTATTGTAACTCGGCCGTATCTTGGACATAAATGTCTACAGCCGCGCGGTACGTAAACATGCGATAGGGCTGCCCGCCTCCAGCATTTGAATTACATTTGCCTACTTTGTGTTTCCATTTAGTTTTGTGATTGTAAATATACTTTATTTTATATAAAAAATAAAATAAGTACTTTGTGAATTGAATAGGAAGTGTTCAATAAAAATGCATGTTGTTTTTTGATTGGTAGATTTAATTAAAAAACCATGTTTATGTTTGAATAACAAATCGGTCTTATAAATTTGCGACCGAAAAATATTTGCGCCTTGACTGAGACGTACGAAACGCTTTATTATTAAATTTTAAAGTATAAAAAATCCGCATTCTAATATAAAGCTTAATTAAAAATTGTTTTGGGAAACATGGACAAGGTGGAGAACCCCAATCTTTACAAACTTCAACACCTACCTTCTCAACTACAATGCAAGAAACAGCTGACGAGTAATTTTTATAACTTTTTATCTCAGCTTATTAACGTCTCTATAAATTAGGTACCTACAACTCGCAACAACTCAAAACAAAAATTCTTTGGTCACCAATGCCAAGCTGAACAGCTGGCTACGAATGTTTTAAAATCACAACCCTCTCAAATATCTAAATATTCTCTGAATATCTCATTAGTCTAGCTGTTGTTGTCGTTATTAATACCGAGAAAAAAAAACAGTTTTTAGTGGTATAATTGTTGTTATGGCAGCAGCAGAAATACTTAATCTGAGAAAATTTCAACTATCTAGTGACAGACAGACCGTCAAATTTATTTTTTCTAGTATTATTCATACACACAGTACAATAAACAACTATTATTAATAATAAAATACCACGTCTTTACTTTGAATTATACAAACTAACAAAACAATACACACATGCCCCGAGGTTTTTAACACAAGCGTAAGTACCTACCGTATCATGATTCATGAACCGCCTATAACTACCTATTTCACTCTTGTCAATCACTTTCCTTTACTCTATTCACTTTATTAATCCAGACATCGTTTTTTTCGGGACATAAAAGGAAAACTTCCATTAATATATCCATTAAAAAGACACATTATGTACCTACCTACTACTAAGTAAAATTATTTTATAGTCTTACCTTTCAGAGTTTCCAGGTAATCTAAAAAAAGTTATCCCTGGATGCGTTATTGACGAATTCATGCAAACAAAAACAGCACAATATATCCTACTCGTCATATTAAATATGTACTTGAACTTATTTTTAGTGAAAAAATCGTGCGGTTGTTGTTAAAAAAACAACACACCGACCGTTCGTCACTGCGGCACAGTCGCGACTGTCTGCCTGCCGAGCGAATGCCGAGATCGAGGCGCGTAGGCATAGCTCGCGCATCGTCCGTTTGTATGAAGATGGAATACTGTATATAATTATACTGTGCCCTGGGTCTCTAAATCCGGGCCCGTCTAAGACGAAAATATGAGTGAGTACCTACATGATATTGGTCCTCTTTTCTACGAAATTACAGCGTAAGTAGTCAGTTAGGTTAAGTTCAACGCCATCCTTATTATTGTTTTGTTTTCATTGTAAAACGCGTGTTGAAGGCCATACCTACGAAATTCGCGGAAGAATATCTACTGAGAACGTCGGAAAAGTACGAAATTCGTAGAAGAAACCTTATAAGTAAGTAGGTATGTTTTTGAAGTGAGGCGGTGATTTGATTATTGGACGAGAATAATAAGAGTGTAATTTCAAGGATGCGTCACGTTTAACCACAATTCGTTACATGAGTGATGAGAGAGAAGAAAGATATAAATCACTCTGTCTCTCACAGTAAATCTCTCGTAAGTATTCTTTATTTTTTAGGAAGGTTCTCTATTACCACGTGTACGGTTCTGCACGCGCCATTTTTTTTGTGTTCTTATAACTAGAGATGCACCGAAATTCGTTTCACATTCGGTATTACCGAAGTTCAGCAGCTTTTACCGAACTTCGGTTAGATCTGCCGAATTTCGGTTAGAACTGCCGAATGTCGGCCGAAATTCGGTAGCTTAAATTAATTTAAATAAGAAATGGAAAAGTGAAAAGAAAATGAAATCTAGATCAAATGATGATTTGTAAGTAAATAGGTAACGTGGATGTTCGTTTTTGTTTTTATTTCCGTAGAAAGGAAACAATATCACGTATCAAAAATATGCTTTATTAAAATTATCAATTGTAATATTATTAATTATCTATCGCGCGCGAAATGTAACCAAAGTTCGGCCGAACTTCGGCTTCGGTACATATTTAAACCGAACATTCGACCGAATTCGACATTCGGCAGGACACACATTCGGTGCAACATTACTTATAGCATTGTATGCTAAAATCTGTGTCAAATACGGAAATATTATTTTATTTATTTATTAAAACTTTATGCACAAGTAAAAACTGTACAAAGGCGGACTTAATGCCTTGGGCATTTTCTATCAGTCTACCTTAGGGTGATGCAGAGACAATACACAGTAGGTGCAATAACAGAAAACAAATTAGAAGAGACAAAAAAATATAACTGAAAAAAAATATAGGAATAAATACATAAATACATACATACAACAAAATATAAAAAAAAAAGTTATGAGAGATAAACAAGAAAATCTACAACAACTTAAATCTGAGACGAATCTGCCAACTTCTTGTGTATGTGTTCTCGAACTTTCACTTTAAATGTGAACCGATTGGTTACCGTCCTGATATTCTGAGGGAGCGCATTCCAAAGAAAAACCGCCTGTACAAAGAAAGAAGACTTTATAAAGCCAGAGCGATGAGAAGGACAACGAAGAAGACGATTATTTTCGGACCGAAGATTCTTGGTGTGTGCAGAGCATAAATATTGACAAAGACAAGTCAGATATGAAGGAGAATTGGGTTTGTGAAGAAGAGAAAACAGGGTTGTCAAAGCTCTCGACGCTCTGCACTGCCGGATAGGCATATTTTCTTTTACAAGTAAAAGCAATCCAGCTGCTTCATCAGGAATATCAGAACCAAAGTTTCTTTCACGGTTTGGGATGGTTTGTAAACCAGACAAAACATGTTACACTTGACCTTCCTAGAAATTTATAGGAGAATTGCACACGTAACCGGCGCCCGCGCCGATTTAGATGCAAGAAAAATAGCGTTTTATTTTTTAGTGCTGAGCTAAAAGTGGTCCTATTCATACCCATTCTACGATCTCGTGAATGGCTAGCTAAGAGTATTTCACCATTTATACATTTAAATGTTTGGTATTATTAATTAAAATATTTTAATTTACTTATAGTACAGACGCCAGCACATCAAGCTACCTGAAACTGTCAAATTTTCCCAATCAAATTTGAACCTTATACTTCAGTGATAAAGTTGAAAATCTATTAAAGAAATTTGACAGATTGTAGTAGCTTGCACCCTAATTCCTTAATAAACTTTTTATCACAATCTGAATCATTTAGAAAGATATTGCAAATCCATTGCTGCATGTCTGCTCAACAACGTAAGTAACGCAATTAATATTGTTGAACCGTCAAAATGCCTATATGGCAGTTTACCCAAGATAGTACGAGAGGGACCGAGTTTTGGTAACAGCCAATAGCAAAAAAGATAGGAAAATAGACTGTCCGCACGTCTGCACTCCACGAGAGCCGACGACGAAGTGGAAGTGAACGATGCTTTTGACTCGTCTTTTTACAATTTACGGAAAACTATAGTTTAACGAATAAATTGCTAATACAAATAAATTGTAATATTGCTCAAACCCCGTAGCAAATATCGTGATAATTTATAGCCTATAGACTGACCAGGCTTATAGGGAATATCTATGCAAAATTTGAACAAAATCATAAGTAGTTTATGCGTGATGCTGTAACATACAAACAGAGTCTAAAAACTATATTTTCGGCATTAGAGTCGTTCACGGAGCTCGCAATTGAATGTACAATTTTGACTTCGCTACGATTTTATTTTATTTATGATTTCACTTATAGATAATTTTATGTGCTACAAAATGTAGTTTACAATCACGTCGAGATTGATAGCCGAGATAAAAATAGCATGCACGCTGAGCGGCGCCAAAATATTTTGCGTATACAAATATTTTTACTGCATGCCTTTAATAATAGCTCTTTACTGAATGATTGAGATGGACGAGCAAATGTATTTGATTTATTTTGAGCCAGAATTAACTCTACTGGAAAAATGTATGACGAAAAGTTATAAACATGGTATCTATACTACGTAGATAGGTAGCTACTAGGTCAGTACAGTGTTATTATTACACGAAGCGACGCGCGCTTTACTTATGGTACCCAAGTGTACAAACATGGCATGAATGTGTGTGTAAGCGCAGGAGTTCTGTGTACCGTACGTGACAACATTTAATTTTGTACTTGCACGGATTTAAACCCACAACCTCGTGCGTGAGAGGCGGGGCTTTACCCACTCCGCCATCACGACCCATGAACCCAACATTCACCCGAGACGCTGCGAAGACGTTTACAAGAAGAAAATCGCATCACTTAAAAAAAAATACAGTTTTTATTATGGACTGGTTGTGTCCCGCGACTTCGTCCGCATGCATATAGGAAAACAAATTGGATTTCATGGGTTTTATTTTTTTTTCGCGGAACCCTAAGGTAGTACTCCTTATAACATCAGCTATCTGCCAGTGAAAGTCCTGTCAAAATAGGTCCGGCCGTTTCGGAGATTAGATGAAACAAACAGACAGACAAACATTTGAAAAATCGTTTTTTTTTTAAGTACCGTTAATGCTTTATAATATCGATGCCTTAGATCACAATTGCACTAACTACAAAATTTTCAATTTTTACTTTTTTATAGCTAAATACACTAAATTTCATGCTCTTTCGTTTCCGCGCATCGAAATACCGTTATTCCGTCTCTTTCTACCAAAAACGTGGGTCACAGTTGTATTAAATGAGTTCGTTTAATGTTCCATGAATGTGGTATTATACTAATGATCTTTATTTTTGTAAAACCAATCAAGATAGATGGAGTAAAAGGGCTAGTCTTATGAATAGATGCATAATTTTTTGTTATTTTACTTGCATTTTCTACTGTTCTCGTCTAAACTTTAAAAAACTTTAAAGCTCTCTCCTCAAAAATGTAAATTTCGTAGTTAGTGCAATTGTGAACTAAGGCATCGATATGCACTTAGTAAGGCTGCTATTTCGACATTACAAAAGACGCTTCAATTTTACATTATTTGTAGGTATGTATAGAAGATAGGTACCTAATCAGTTACAACTCAGTACCATAATTGCGTAACACACTATCAATATAGATGTCAAAGTCAAAGTCAAAACGTTTATTGCAAACTAAGTGTAAAATGTTGGTGTTATGTTAGTAGGTACTTATGACTTAGCAGCCTTTTACAAGCATTGCAATTTTATCATTCGCCTGCCCTTATCATCATAAATTAGCATGCATTAACATTATTATTATCTTTTATATTAGTACAATTACATTGAGAAATTAGTTATGTCAAAATTAAATGTCAATAATAATGAATTTAATACAATGTCATCATTTTCAGGTAGTACAAATTATAATTTTATATTAAGTTAGTTAGTTGATAGACTAGATGTTATAGGACAGATCGCCACTTTTGGACTCTAAATATTCTTTTACTGAGTAGAAACATTTTTGGATTAGGTATAGTTTTAGCCTTTTTTGAAATATTGTTACAGATTTTTCAGTTTTAAATATGTTGGGTAACTTATTATATATTTTTATTGCCATATAGTATGGGCTATCACTTAACATTTTAATTCTTGAGAATGGAGCGCATAACCTCTTTTTATGGCGAGTGTTGACGTTGTGCGTATCTTCTACTTTAGTGAACTTGTCGATATTTTTAAAAACAAATGCGCAAATGTCAAGTATGTATATTGAAGGCAGAGTTAGAATCTGATATTTTATAAAGAATGGTTTGCAGCTCTCCGTATTATCTATTTGGGCTAGAATTCTTATACATTTCTTTTGCAATATGAATAGTTCATCTACGTTCACACTATTTCCCCATAGCATGACTCCGTATCGCAGCCATGAGTATGCGTATGCGTAGTAAGCAGCCATAGCTGTTTGCGTGTTAGTGCTTTGTTTAATTTGGAAAAGAGCGTAAGAGAATCTAGAGAGTTTTGTTTTTATGTGTTCTATGTGTGACTTCCAGTTAATGTGTGTGTCAATATTTATGCCAAGTAGGCTAAATGTATTAACTTCTTCTATTTGCGTGTTTCTGAATGTTGTTTTTAGATTAAGAGGTAATTTTTTGAATGATCTAAATTGTATTAGTTTAGTTTTATTACTATTAATTTCCAAGTTGTGGATCTGGAGCCAAGTATCTACAGTTTGGAGGGTATCTTGTATTTGTAGACTAGGGTTATTTACATTTTCACACTTGATTAATATCGAGATATCATCTGCAAATAATACTGGTAAAGCGTTTTCTTTATCTAATGTTTTGGGAAGGTCATTAATATAGATTAAAAATAGTGGGCATCCTAATACACTTCCTTGTGGGATTGAGCAAGTAATTTGTTTTTCTTGTGATCTAATAGTTTTGATCTCATTTTTATCATGATCGTAATTTTCAATTTGTACTATTTGTGTTCTATTATGTAAATATGATTTGAACCACGAATAAGCTGGTCCTCGTACGCCGCAACCATATAGTTTAGTAAGTAAGATGTCATAAAGGACCTTGTCGTATGCTTTTGTCATGTCTAGTAGTAGCCCAATTACATAATGTTTGTCGTTTATATGTTGCAGCGCTTGTTGAACATATTTATAAACCGCTAATGTTGTTGATCTACATTTTCTAAATCCATTTTGTGCATCGTCAAGAATATTAAACTTTTCTAAGAACTTATATAGCTGATTGTACATAGCTTTTTCAAATATTTTGGAAAAGGTTGGTAGCAGTGCTATGGGTCTATAATTGCTTGGAATATGCTTGTCACCTTTTTTATAAACTGGTTTTACTAAAGCTACTTTAAGCGCGTCTGGAAATTGGCCGTCTTGGAAGCTTTGATTTATTAAAACCATTAGAGGAATTGAAAGTTCTATTGCGCATTGCTTTAATAAAATTGGTGGAATGTCATCGATACCGCAGCTATGTTTATTTTTAGTTGACTTTATTATATTAACTACTTCTGTTTGGTCTACCGGGCGTACATACATTGAACAAGTAGAGGGGTTGACCACAGGTTTTCCAATGTTATTGGTCGAGTTAGTTGTTTGATTTTGCCCTACCGTTGCAAAGAATTCGTTAAATCTGTTGGATACATTTAACGGGCATTTTACTTCTTCAGTGTCTATCTTCAGTGATATATTTTCACGTCTATTTATTTTTCCCTTCCCTGTTTTTGTGTTAATTATATTCCACATTGTCTTTACCTTATTGTCCGATTTCTGCATTTGTTTAATATATGTTAGTTTCTTTGATTTTTTAACAGTCAATTTTAATATTTTGTTAAATAATTTATAGTGTTTTTTTATAACACTACTTTTGGTTTCATTAAAAATTGTTCTTAAGACTCTTTTATGTTCGCATGATTTTTTGAGACCTTTAGTAAGCCATCCTTTTTTTGGTTTGCATTTTATTCTTATTTTTTGCAATGGAATAAATTTATCTAGATTTTGTTTTATTACTTTAATGAAGGATTCGTAATTTGTGTGTACACTATTATTTTTATTTATTATATTTTCCCAATTTTCTGATTTTAGTGAATTTTTAAAACATTCGACGTTATTTTTTGTAAATAATCTTTTTTTTGTATACCAAGTTTTACTATTGTTATTTGATAAATAGTCTACGTTTAACTGAACATTTATTGCCTTATGGTCTGATAGTCCATAATCTTTGACAGTTGCTTTGTTTATGAGCGGTGGGTAGTTTGTAAAGAGTAGGTCAATGCAAGTGGATGTTGTCTTAGTTACTCGTGTTGGTTCGCGGATTATTTGTTGCAGGTTATATGTTTTCATAAAGTTTAAGAACTCTAGAGTCTGTTTATTTTTATTGTACACGTTTATGTTAAAGTCTCCTCCTATTATTAAGTGTTTATGTGATTTTTTAATATTTAATTTATGTAAAACTTTTCCCAATTGTTGAAGAAATATATCACTATGACGATCTGCTCTATAAAGTCCTATAAAAGTACAGTTTAGTTTGGGAACATCAATAGCACTAAATTCTATAACATACTCCTTTGAATGATTTACAATGTCTATTCGTTCAATAAAGTCTAATGAGTTTTTAACAATAATACAAACACCTCCGCCTTCGCGGGTTTTGCGACAAAAAATGGACGCTATTTTATATCCCTGGGGCAAGATTGATTGACAATAATTTTCATTTTTCCACAATTCGGATAGTGATATAAAATCAATTTCAAAATCTAAAAGTAATTGTTCTATTAATTCTACTTTGTTTCCGATGCTTTGGATATTTTGGAAAATTAGTGTAAACTTAGTGAGTTGACCTATTTTATTTCCTTGTACTCTGTTACGTTGATGGAATTCGGTGTTAGAGAAAAAACTGAGAGCCGTCACCTAATTTTTCTTTTGTCCTTGATTGACCATCTTGTTCGAGATCGTAGCTATCGTTTGTCATAAGGTTTACAGCAATTATATCTTCCATTTGCCGTTTTATATTGTCAAATATGGTGCGCATTCCATTATTATTCAGTCTTCCTGTCAAATTGCTAAACATTCTACTGTCATATGTAAGATGTAGGTTCGAGTCCAATAGGTATGCATGTAAATGTGTCATTATATCTAGATACAGTAAGTTGGCAAAGTTTTCTACTCGCCAGTTGAACAGATTTGAACTGCTATTAAACTTAAAGGTAGGTAGGCATAGGATAATATTTGTATTGTCAATTTCTTTCAAGGTGTTTCTTATGTCATAGATTAAATCAAAGTAGTGATTTGTTGTTTTGAAGTCGTCTTCTCCAATTAATATTATACAGAAATCTTCCTTAGTATAGTCTTTAAGCGTGTTTTTTATTCCTTTGAGTAATTGATGGATTCCGCAGTTCGTTTTTAAGTAATGATAGATATTATAATTGTCTATTTTTTCGTCTGCGATCGATAATACTTTATTAGATTTGTTGGTACTAATGATGCAAATTTTATTTTGTTTGATCTGATTGTGTTGCACTGTAGTTGTGGTATTAATTTCTGGTTCACATAAAACTATTGATTTGCTGTTTTCGTCTAAATCTTGGTTTACTGGTGTTTTTAATTTTGATGAACTACATGTCATGTCTTTATAATGTTCATTTTGCTCAAACAACTCCTGATTAATACGCTTGAGGTTAGTATTTTCTAGAGATAATGATTCTATTTTATTGTGAGCGCTGTTTAGTTCTGTTGTTAATCGTTCAAGTTGTTTTTTTAGTTGAATGGTTTGGTTGTCTTCGTCATCAGATATGTCAGGTAAGCTTGTTGTGGTGCCATCTATAGGCGATTCAGTTGATGTTATACTTACATTCTCAATACCAGTAGTGTTTGAGTCAGACTTAGTACGGTTGCGACGAAAGGTAATGTTATCTAAGAAATTCATATTCGAAATTTTTAGTTTCCAAAAATTTTTGCACTTGGTTAGGTTAGAACTCGAGTCGCAAGGCGGTGTCAGATATTGTGTCCTTACTATAGCTAATTAGCCACTTGGTGATTACTTAATGATGTTCAAATTGTCTACTGCTTACTTCTTCGTACAAAATTTGAATTTAGAAAGTACGTTAGTGTGACTCATTAAGAAAAAAAATTTTTGCCACAGAATGACACTTCACTTTTGTTTTTGTTTTGATTGTTTTATTCAATTCTGATTGTTTTGTTACTGTCACTGGTCACTTTTATGTTCGTTGCTTGTCTTTATTTGTTGTTCTTACTTACAATTTTAAGTTTTTGACAACTTGTTAGTGAAGTTGACGATGAAAGTTTTTGAGGCGATTTATTATGAGTTAATGCGTTACAGTTCACTCACTAATAATGTCACTAGAGCTTTAGATGTTTAAGCACATTTTTAGATAACATTGATTATAAACAGAGCACATTTTATAATTTTAAAGTATTTTTAAACACAGACTCGAAGTGATCGTGGCAGCACTAGCGCCATCTCCCTCTAAGTATCTAATCTATCTAATCTAGATCTGAATGATTTTGAAGGATATTGCTAATACATTACTACATGTATTCGGAAAAATGTGTCTGCTCAACAACGTAAATAACGCAATGAATGTCGTTGAACTGTCAAAATGAAACTCATTGCTACTGATCATCATCATCTGCCTAGCCTTTTCCCAACTATGTTGAGGTCGGCTTCCAGTCTAACCGGATGCAGTTGATTACCAGTATTATACATGGAGCGACTGCATATCTGACCTCCACAACCCAGTTACTGGGTAATACGATACCCCTTGGTAAGACTGGTTGTCAGACTTTCGGGCTTCTGACGACCCGCAACGACTGTCAAAGATCCACGAATGACAGCAGGGACCAACGGCTTAACGTGCTTTCCGAGGCACGGAGGGGTCTCGGTATGTAAAGATGGTCACCCATCCACACACCAACCGCGGCAAGCGTAGCTTAACCTGATCGATCGACATGTGCGGCTGTTATTATTTAGACACGGGCCCCTCAAAAACCCATTGCTACTGATAGTATGTTACGCAATTACCCCGCAGATCACCACGGATGATGACGTCATCCCTACGTGTATCAAACTAATAATGCTCGGTTATCTGCAAGTACACGCAGATGTTTAATTTGACGGTAATCCCTGATGTTCCGGTTATTACCACTTATCGCACGATACTAGCCATAACAATGGGTGTAATTTTTAATATCTAATAGGTAAGTTATTTATTAAGGTTTAAAGATTATATATTTATCTTTCAATAATGTAGAATTTATATGCCATATAAGGGTGCTTATATAAAGAAACGGGTTTTCGGTCCCGACTCCCAGGTCTCAGTTTGATCTTCGGAACGAAACGGTTAAATGTTTTTTTACCTGTTTCTTTATATGTGAGCGCATATGTTAATGTGGGAATATTTCACCCGCACAGACTCGCTTGCACCGGGAACCTGTTTCTTTATGTAAGCACCCTAACACCTATGGATACGAACGGATGCGGCAATAGTCGATCGCGACCGGCACCATATCGACGCATACGATCGGCTTCGTACCGTCGCTTGCGAAAGTATCCGTTTCTGCGCCCAGTAGTTTCATTACTACCGTGTTGACGTGTTCTAATTTTTGAAAATGGTTGAAGTTGTCGTACAGCGGTGCTATTCTGTAAAAAGATCACCGTGATAACTTAGGTGAAGTGAGTTTAAAGTGAGATGTCATTCCACCTGATCACCTGATGCTAGGGATTGACACTAGTGACAGCTCACTTCTCCTAAGTTTTCACGGTGAGATTTTTACAGAATAGCATTACTGTGTATTGTTGGCTATTGCATTAGAAGAAGTAGAAAATAATCATAAAACACAGAAGAGGAAAGAAAATTTTGGATGACAGCCGAAAGGATTTAATTGGATACGACAACAGGCGGACGGAGCCGATCGCGTGTTGCTGCATACTTTCGGTTACGACCGCGTGTCGCGGAAGACGCCCGCGATCAAGATGCTGTGCGCGGCTTGGTAATATAGACTTTAAATACTGTGTACACGATTTAATATCGTTTGATTGTAAAATCCGTTCCGTTCCGATGCGATGCGAGCCGTTTGGTGGAAATCATTATTTAATTTACTTACTAAGAATTATCTATACTAATATTATAAAGCTGAAGAGTTTGTTTGTTTGTTTGTTTGTTTGAACGCGCTAATCTCAGGAACCACTGGTCCGATTTGAAAAACTCTTTCAGTGTTAGATAGCCCATTCATCGAGGAAGGCTATAGGCTATATATCATCACGCTAAAACCAATAGGAGCGGAGCACCAATGAAGAATGTTTCAAAATCGGGGGATTTTTTTCCTATTGAGAGCTTCCGCTGCGTGCGCTGCGTAAACGGTTAAAGTTTCGCAAAAATCATGTATGACAGAATTGTTCCCCTTTAAAAGCTTTAGAAAAAAGTCCTCGACAGTATATGTCTATCTTTTAAGGTTAGCTCACTATAACCTCTTTTATGCTAACCAAATTTGTTCTAAAATAATGCATTATTTGCGAAGGTGTTTTTATAAACATGGTATTAATCCTTATCCAAATAAATACGTTATTCATCACATGTATTTAATTTTGAACAAAATTGCCTCTGACATCATTTGATTTCAATGTATATCTTATGAGATATCATAGTTTTAAAATAATATTAATAATAAAGCTGAAGAGTTTGTTTGTTTGAAACACGGTTTGAAAGCTGTAAATCTCTGGAAGTATTAGTCACATATATAAAAATATTTTTGCGTTTGATAGCCCAGTTCTCGAGGAAGGCTATATTCTATTAAAATTGACGCTAGGACTCTTAGGAGTTGAGCAAAAAAAAAAAGTCTGATATTTTCGCCAAGCGAAAACGAAGTAATAGCGCAGGCCGGCGACACGTTGCGACGGGGTGGATCGGGGAAACAAAAAAAATTTACGCGGACGAAGTCGCGGGCAGAAGCTAGTATAGTATAAACATCAGAATAACACATAGGATACTTTTTATCCCGATATTTCCACGGGATCAAAACTTACGCGGGTGAAACCGCGGGGCGCAGCTAGTAAAATATAAAATAAAAAAGTAACAAAAAGAAATTAAACAGAAAGTCCTATACGAGGCCAAAAGGCTTTGCTTTGCTTAGCAGTGGGGCAGTGTAGGCTAAATAAAAAAAAATACCTTACAAGTTTATTTAATAATATTTTTACTGTTGGGCATTACACTACAACACATCATTATCTGCCTAGCCTCATCACAAGTATGTTGAGGTCGGCTTCTAGTCTAACCAGATGTAGCTGAATACCAGTAATTTACATGGAGCGACTGCCTATCTGATCTCCATAACCCAGTTACTGTGTAATTCGACACCCCTTGGTAAGACTGGTTGTCACACTTTCGGGCTTCTGACTACCCGTAAGGACTGTCAAAGATTCACGAATGACAGCCGGGACCAACGGCTTAACGTGCTTCCGAGGCACGGAGGAGTCTTGGTATGTAAAGATGGTCACTCATCCACAGACCAACCGCGGCAAGCGTAGCTTAGCCTGATCGATCGACTTGTGTGGCTGTTATTATTTAGCCACGGGCCCCTCATACACCCCAACACATGACGAGTATTTTGATTCTTTCTTTTTTTTACAAGTGATTCCGATATCCGTTTGAAAAAATAACACAATGCCATTTTATTCGCTGCGATTTTAGTGGTTTCCTAAAGCTGATGTCAGACTATCGAGGTTTTTATAAATGAGGCTGTATTTTTTTTTTCAGAAATGTGGCACTAGGTCACATGAAGTACCACGCCGGCAGCAAGTATGAGTGTCCACAGTGTCTCGTTGAGTTCGAGTGAGTATCTATTTCACAAGCTTTTATTTAACTTGCAATGTATGTAAGTAAGTCACCCACTAGAACAATCATCAAAGTTCGCATATAGAGATGCCGGAGATGCAGTACATTTATGCAATAACTTCGTAAAAAAGAATAATTACCTAATGTATTATATACTGAAACCTTGCTGGAAGTATGTAGATCACATTAACCGGCTAGATGCCGTAATTACAGAAACAATTAAAAAGCACTGTGTCTCGCGTAGGCGGCCCGTACACAGTCAATCTCGATTGCGATCCGCGCTCAAAATCAATGATCGCGATCCAGATTGATAATGTACGAATTAGATTGACGGATTGATGCATCTGATTTCAAAATCCTACTAATATTATAAATGCGAAAGTTTGTGAGGATGGATGGATGGATGTTTGTTACTCTTTCACGCAAAAACTACTTAACGGATTTTGATGAAACTGTACAGTAATATAGCTTATACATCAGAATAACACATAGGATACTTTTTATCCCGATATTCCCACGGGAAACTTACGCGGGTGAAACCGCGGGGCGCAGCTAGTTACTAAAATAAATCTGAAGAGTTTGTTTGTTTGAACGCGCTAATCTCTGGAACAACCAGTCGTATTTAAAAAGTTCTTTTTGAATTTGATAGCCCAATTCTTCAGAAAGGCCATAGGCAATTTAACATCACGCTACGACCCTCAGGAGCTGAGCAAAAAGGAAAAAGTCGCTAAGCAAAAATTAAGCACTAGCGCGGGAGAATGATGCTTTGCGACGCGGTAGGTCGGGAGCTGAAATTTCATGCGAATGAATTCGCGAGCAGAGGCTAGTATTAAAGGAAAAATTAGAACCATAAAATATGCCAATATTAAACCTAACCTGAACTCTGTAGCCAACAAAACTGTCTCGAGACTGAGATTGTTTAGAAAAAAAAAAAAAACATTTGGAACGGATGATGCCGCTTATCAAACACGAGCGATTCTACAGTACAAAATAAAAAGTCTTAGTGTCTGTCTATGAAAAGTATTATTATTATTGATCAGCACAGCACAGCGGAGCCAAAACGTGGACACTCACGGTACGGCTGGTCCATAAATTCAAGGTCGCTCAGCGAGCTATGGAACGGGCTATGCTTGGAGTCTCTCTGAGAGATCGAATCCGCAACGAGGTGATCCGGCAGAGAACCAAAGTTGTCGACATAGCTCACAGAATAGGCAAGCTAAAGGGGCAATGGGCCGGCCATATTAGTCGTAGAACCGATGACCGTTGGAGTAGGCATGTTCATGAGTGGAGACCGCGAATTGGTAAACGTAAGGTGGGACGCCCTCCGGCTAGGTGGAGGGACAATCTTCGCAGGATGGCTGGTAGCAGCTGGATGAGAGTTGTCGAAAAACGAGTTGAATGGCGTGCAATGGCTGACGATGATCAGCACTTGGTGACATGCCTTCGTCCCACAATGGACTCTGTTAGGCACTGGGATCGCTATTATTGGTGGCATAGGTCTACGGACCGTAAATGAGGGGCCCGTGCCTAAATAATAACACCCGCACAGGTCCTCCGATCAGGGTAAGCTACACTTGCCAGTGTCCCAAGACATGCAATCAGAGTGACCTCTGTGATATCACCGACGACGCCGTGGAAATAGCGGAGTTTTGGGCCAACAAGATTTGAAATACTGCCGTGCCAGCGATACGAAGAAGTCTGGCATTGCTAATAAGTAAGACTGTTAGATTAATTGAGGAAAATTCTGACCATCGCCAGCTCTAATACATAAGTCCTTCTTTCAAGATCCCTCTGATGTCGGCTTTCTCAAAATATTGTCTACAAAACTAAGTTACTTCGACCGAAGTATTTTGACGAAGGTAATATAGACAATGAAATTATAAGGAAAATTCGGCGTCAATCAACAGAAAACTTAAAACGGATTAATTGAGGGTAATTCTATAAAGGCACTGAAGTTAATGGAATAACGGCATGGCCGCTGGTTGGTAGAAAAATCACAAAGATAATTTTGGTATCCATCGAGATATTCCTTCACAAAGGTTGTCTGACGCAATACTTATGGAAAAATTCAAGGGAATCCAAAATAAAAACATAATCAGGAAGCATAAATTATATGGCGCTTTTATTTTTAACTTTTTCGTTTTCCCGAAAATACGAAGTTGAAAAGATGAGGAAAAAACAAAATTCTATTTCTATGTTCCAGCAGCCTGCTTGGTAAAAAATCGTTAGGGCTGGCCGGGTAATTGCGTAACACACATTCATGGATATCTATCGCAATGCCTTGTGTTTTTGCGTTTAGGTCCTGCAGTCCCCAAAAACCCAAAATTATGCCACAGGCAATTAAATCACACCATGTGATTACATAAGCATTAACATAACAGCACGCTTGTATACCTTTCGAGGTATACAAGCGTGATGTAATGTATATCTATACTAATATTATAAATAGGAAAGATTTGTATATATGTTTGTAACGAATTGGCTCAAACAGTACTGGACTGATTTTAAAAATTCTTTCACCATTTGAATACTGCATTATCACTGATTAATATAGGCTTTTTTAATTGCAAGAAAAAAATGTCCACCCGTGCGAAGCCGGGACGGGCCGCTAGTTATTTATATATATACAGGTTGAAATTATAATCACCGTTTTCTTCAAAGGGGTCATTGTTGTTATAAACCTTATGTTCTTGTCCTTTCTTAACAAAACCTTCTGGTTGTTCCATTAGTACATGCTCTTTAAGATCACCATTCAAAAAAGCTCTTTTGACGCCTAGGTGATTTATTTCCAGATCATATTCTGCAGCTAGTAATAATAATAATTTTGAACAACTTTTACTATGGGACCAAACCTGAAAACGTGAAAAAAAATCAGCTGTTCCCTCCATTTTGTCGAGTTATGCGAACATAATTAATGTAGGGAACAGCTGATTTTTTTTCATGATTTCAGGTTTTGTCTCATAGTAAAAGTTGTTCATAATGATGAGTACAATGACCCCTTAAGAAAAAAACGGTGATTAAGATTTCACCCTGTATAGGCAGAGGTTACCTATTTATAACCACCCACCATTTCACCAGTTATGTTAAAGTCCCATGGAATATGGGGTATACTTCCCGGTATTGCCATTAACAGGACAAATTCGTTGCTAGAGTATAATTTAGGGGTGAGAACGAACTGTTGCACCCTGACGCTTTTCAACGGACGACCACTTGTTGCAGCTGTCATTCGATGCAAATTACGTCGTTCACAATGAAAATGCCCTTGGAATGAAAAGTAGAAATGAACAGGCCGATTAAATTAACTGTAGATAAAGTCTGGGCAATTATTTGTAAAAAAAAAACAGTTACTTATATTATTGTCCGTACATTCAAAGCTAAACTGGCATTCTTTGACAGTTGTATGAAATGGCTACAAAATGTCAAATTGACGTAAGTTCAATTAACAACTAGTTTCTCTAGCTGTACCTACTTTACTTTTACCTGTCGGTTTTAATGGTTGCTTTTAAATTATCCGAGTAAAATAATTTAGGTTTCCTACTTAATAATAGAATATGCTAGGTAGTCTTAAGTTTAAAAATTCGCAGCCAAATTCAATAAGTTTACTTACCTAAGGCTGACCTATTTCTTGTCCAAAGAATCGACATGCTATTATAAAACGTGGCAATGCTGCCAGCCTTTTGGGCATTTTTCCTGTTGACAGCGATGAGTTTTTCGATGTCCTTGATTCTTTCCCCTCCTTTTTTTATTATACTTGTACAGTATATTATTATTTTAAGACTGTTAGCTTTTCAGTTATGTAAATATTATACTATAAAAACAAAAGTTTACTAACCTAACATAAACTAAATAAATCCCGGATCCTTTACCAACAAAAAGCGTTGAATTATTCACAATTCTTAATCATAACATAAAGTTGAACTCAGAAGCTCAAACCACTGTTCAACGCTGTTTTTTTAGGCTTTGTGTTTCAAACGATTTCATGTATTGCTTAGTCTGTGGCTTTCAACAAGAGTAATAATATCAATTGAACATTATCTAGATTTATATATCATCATCTGCCTAGTCTTTTCCCAACTATGTTGGGGTCGGCTTCCAGTCTGACTGGATGCAGCTGAATACCGGTATTTTACATGGAGCGACTGCCTATCTGACCTCCACAATACAATACTCCTTGGTTGTCAGATTTCCGGGCTTCTGACTACCCGTAACGACTGCCAAAGATCTACGAATGACAGCCGGGACCAGCGGCTTAACGTGTTGTAACTCTTCAGTTTGTTTGAACGCGCTAATCTCTAGCTAGAACTACTAGTCGAATTTGAAAACATATGTTTGCATATGATAGCCCAATTCTTGAGGCAGGCTATAGGCGATTTAACATGGCGCTAGGATACTTAGGTGCTGAGCCAAAAATAATAAAAGTTAGAATTAACGTGAAGTGAGAACTAAGCGCCTGTTGTTTTTCTGTAACAGCTTCGACTCTACTGAATTGGACTGTTTACAAGTACTTGGAAGGTCATAAGCTGATTAGTGATAACAATGAAAATAACAACACATGATTACAGAGAAACAACTATACATATAGGCATCATCACGCTATACATTCATGGAGCTAAGCAGACAATCATGACATATAAAGGCTGGCTTTTTGAAATGGGGCAATATGGGGCTTGATTTATTGTTGTACCTGTAAATATTTGCGTTAGTGGTCACTAAAATCTCCTGACTTCTTGACAAAAGAACTTCGCTAACATTACTTAATTAAAACTATTTATACCTTTTGCATTGCACGTATACAATAGAACATGTCCCGGAATGAACGCGCACCACCAAACACTCTAATTAGAATAATCATTATGTTATATTATAGTCATATTACATACACTGAATGTTTACTATTCTGTGTAAAACATTGTTGTGTTTATTAAAGTAGTTAATTATTGACTGTGGGAGAAAATTGAGGTCACATTACAAACCTACGCACGCACACAATCCCACACTTATGTATAATAAGGGTCTGGCGTAGTAGGTAACTTAGTCCATTTTGGTTTGTTTTCACTGTACAGTGGAAGTGTGACTGTTATTTTTGTGAAAATTACATAAATTGATTCAGTAAACGATTCTGAACAATTTACTTTCATAATGTGCATTAATTCAGTTACTTACACATTGTATACCATGGGACTTAAACATAACCGTCGGAAATTTTGGTGTAAGTACTTACTATAGGTACATTTCTGCTCATGGGCACTGGCAAGTTTATTTTTAGGGGGGTGCATCTTCAGCTCAACGAAGCAGCCTATCGATTCTGTAAAAATCTCACCGTGATAACATAGGTGAAGTGAGCGTGAACTATCAATGGAGGCAATCCCTAACATCAGGTGGAATGACAGCTCACTTCACCTTAGTTTTCACGGTGAGATTTTTACAGAATAGCACTGCTGGCTCGATTATTTTTGAACTTCACCTATGATGTAATGGATATGTTAAGTTATTGTTTGTCCATACATGCAAGGAGTCACTTTGTCAACTAGATTTTAGGAAATAGGAGTTCTGTACTTTGTTGATAATGCAAAAAAGGTTTAGAATCGAGAGATTGTAGAATACAATCGAAAATTTTAAAATCTTTCCTCAATTTGGTTGAGATCTCTATTATTCTATTAGGCGTATTCGGATATTTTTAATTCTGAATGTTTTTACACGGTCTACATTTTATTTTGACCCCAGAGAGGTGCAAATGTACCCTCTTGCACCCCGCCCTCGGCACCCATGTCTGCCTAAGCCTTCGATGATTACAGACGTGACATTACACCATGTTTTTGTTATTTCCGTTACCCATATCAAGTATGTAAAATCAATCATAACTTCATTCAAGTTTGGATCTATTTTAATCAACATTTTGATAAATAAAGCAAAGTGAAAGTTGGCTCATTAACAACAGTTTTTCTTCAGCTACGAAAATGAATATACGAATAAAAAATAATCACTCTTATATACAAACAGGAATAACATTAAAGAAATTGCGCGTGCAGCTTCGTACCTACGTAATAGAAGTTAAAGAAACTTATTATAAATAAAGAATAAGAGAGACTGAGTGTGAGAGACGGAGAGAGAGAGTAACAAAATGTGCCCTAAATGTGACGCGTCCTTGAAGTTTCACTCTCAATTGTCATCAAATTATTGAATCACCGCCTAAGAAGCTTCACTTCAAAAACTGTTCTAAATTAGCAAACGGTTAAATATTGCAAGATTCCTAAAATCTTTCCAACAAGAACATTTTCTTTAATTCGTCCATTTCTAGCCAATAATTTCATCGTTCAATGTTGACTGATACTTCTTCATGAAGTTTTATACGCTTTTATATAAAGGTTATGAATGGCAAAAAAAAACAATATTATGCTTCCGCAAACATAATAATTTACCTAATTATGTTTGCCCTTTACAAAAAATAACATAAGATTTGACAAAATATTTACATACGAAAGCGACACTTACATAGTCCAGCATCGGTCCAAACGGAGGCGGCATTTTGTGCGGATGCATGTCCGAATGTTCTCGGATGTCCGGAATTCCGGGAGATGGACGATAGTGGGGAGGTATTTCTTGCGGATTTATGTGCGGATTTTCAGGTACATTTGAAGCTCCGGCGGACGAACCATGCGGAGGAGGCCTTCCTTGCGGTTGCAAATGCGGATTATCGGAGTTGTCCAAATATCCGGATGACGAATCATATTGAGGAGGCCTTCCTTGCGGGTATATATATGGATCATTGGGAAGGTATGGAAATTTGTGGGACGGATCATATTGAGGAGACATTCCTTGCGGATGCATATCCGTATTTACAGTTTCGTCGGAAATTCCGGGGGATGGACCATATGGAGGAGGCCTTCTTTGTCTATGGTCATGATGCATATATGGATTATTTGGAGAGTCCGGAAACCTGGAGGACGGATCATATTGGGGAGCCGTTTCTTGCGGATATATATCCGGATTTTCAGGATCGTCGGAAAGTCCGGAGGACGGATTATGTTGAGGAAGCATTCCTTGGGATTGCAGATAATAGGAGTCGTCCGAATATCCGTTCAGCGCAGTCATTATTTGCAGATGTCTATCAGGATTTTCGGGGGTGTTAGAAAATCCTGGAATTGTACCGGACAGAAGAGGCTTTCCGTCCGGAAGCATACTCGGATGTTCCTGTGTATATTCAGGGGAGTTATTTGGGTCCCCTTGAGCCCGAGAAATCACACAACACATAAATACTAACACAAACACACTTTGCAAACACATTTTCTTACTAACACTCTCCCGCACTGCACAAAAAGTAGTTCACACACAAAACTTTTTTTTTAATATTAAACAAATATCAAACATGTCTTCAAAAATATGTCCGTGCGTATGTTACACAAATATGTACGCGAATTGTTTCATGATTAAGATAGGTTATTGATATAAATTTCGGTCCAATCCGTTGATAATACCAAAACTCAAGTATGGCTGACGTGCACACAGATAAGAACGGATAAGATAATATGTATTGGTGTATTTGAATTACGATCGCATGCGCGTGGAATAGCTTGTTGCTTTGTCATTTTGGGATATTAATCATGTTATAAGTATGTGTGTGTTCTCCGTGTGAGAGAGGTTGTGTGCGTGTGTGTAAATCCTGTTCAAGTGACTTGTTATAGGATGTTTCAGTTCAGGTGTAACAAAAAGGGACAATAGGTAAATGGGATCACACTCGACATTTAATTTAAACTTATTGGTGCAGTCGTTTCATAAGAAAAGTTGGTCCTGTGACAAAAATAAAGTTTGTCCAGTTCATTTTGATATCCGACATCTGCAAATGGTTTATAAATTGATCGATTCATATTTAGGAAAGAATAGAAAATCAGCTTGAAGAGTTGACAACGCGTGTCAAGAAGGAAAATACGTAATATCGTTTATGGAAATAATTATGATATACTAGCTTCTGCCCGCGACTTTGTCCGCGTGAAATTTCTTTATCCTCTGACCCACCCCGTCGCATCGCATCGCCTGCCCACGCTATTATTTCAGCTTGCTCAGCATTCATTCTGACTTTCTCTGTTTGCCCGGCTTCTAAGGTTCCAAGATCTTAAGTACCTAGCCTTCCTCGAAAATTGGGCTGTTACATGCAAAACGTTTTTCTAAATGGTTCTAGAGATTAGAGCGTTCAAACAAACTCAGCTTTATTATTTAGTATACCTAGATGGATTAAGTACTAAATAGACCTAAATTTTATTGATCATGATGTATTTAAGCAACAGCTGAAGAAGGTTTTAATCTTTTACGCTTGCTTTACAAGGCAAACAAAACATTATGTAGGTAACGAAAGTTCGATAAACAAATTCGAATAATCGACAAACGAAAACAAAAAATGGAAATTTTCGCCTACTCCAAAATAAACAGATCTTAGATATCGATAGTTATGATAAACAGATCATAATTTTCGGGCTATAGATAGGGCAGATCCAGGGTCATAGTATGACAGACTATCGATAAACTATTTTACGCACATCACTTTACAAAGTAACCCACTTCATAGTATCGTTAGTACTATTAGTTATTCTGTGAAATCAGATACAGTTTAAACGTTGCTATTATTATATTATTAGCTTGGAAACTGAAGGGTCGGATTCAATGATGAGGACCAAGACAGTATGGCTTGGCTTGCACTATAAACAATGAGTAGGTACTACGAATTTCATGAGTACGTATACTCCATATACAATAAGATTAGACATATAAACAAACCTTTTTTACAGCTTGTTCAACCGATTTTCTTCTACCAAACACTCTGTATAATAAGTAGGATGTTTATTAAGTAATCGCCAGCCCAACCCATATTTAACGATAGAAGACCTGTTGCGGGATAATTAAGTAATACACTTACAATGGCAATGAAATTCATTTTGACAGTTCAACAACATTCATTGCTATGTTTACGTTTCCGTCGCAGACGATTTTGCAACTCATGAAGCAATGGGTACGGAATTTCCTTCAAAGAACATGAAAAATTTTACTGTTATTTTGCAAACCTACTTACAAATAGGTAAAACTCAGACTTGCTAAACCATGACCACGATATTTAAAGATTCCATCTAGAAATAGTGTGTACTGAACAATATTTGTTATGTTTAGTCTAAAAACAAATTTAATTCAGAAAATCCGTGTATTCCGAATGTAATGTATCGCTTGCTTCATCCGTAATTCTCTTGGATCTTCGCTGTCGATTCCAATCCAAAGAATTATAGCGTTTATTTAGGTACCTATATACACACATCAAAAGTGTCTAGGGATCAACATATATTTTTGCAATAACTTTTCTCCTGATTGATATTAATTAAAATTTTCTTTAAGGATTCATCAAATAAAGTGTTTTCGTTTGTCACAGTAACGATAAACCAAGTCACCTTTGCATTAATAAAGAAATTTGCCATTTTCCTAATAAAGGGATTTTTGACATTTGAACCAAACACAAAAGTTCGAAAAAAAGACTGAAATAACAGTTTTCTCTAAAATTTTATTGGGTAACTTAAACAATTAATAATCCGTGTTTCTACCGCGAACACTAACAACACAAGAACATCGGTTTGGCATACTCAAAATGAGTTCATCCAAATCACGCTGTGGAATGGCCGCCCATGTTCGTTGCAACAACAAAAAAAGGTCTTCTTGCGACTGGATACCCTCCATATTCGGCAGAGCTCTTCTCTGTAGCATATCCCATGCATGCTCAATCGGGTTCAAGTCTGGCGACTGAGCAGGCCAGGGCAGGACATTGATGTTAGCTGCGGCGAGAGTCTGTCTTACAACTCTTGCGGTGTGCGGTCGTGCATTATCATGCATTAACTGAAATAAGGGACCGATTTGCACTTGTAGAGGAACGATGACGTCTGATACAATCGTCTCAGCATAAATTTGAGCGTTGAGGTTGCCTCTGATCCAAATCAACTCAGTTCTTCCGCCGATCCAAATACCCGCCCATACCATGATGGTTCCACCACTATAAGGATGGACTTCCTGGCAGGATTTTAATCGCTGTTGGCGTCCAGGGGTTCTCCAGTGTCGTATACGTCTTGTATCCGGTCTCATACCAAAACGAGACTCATCAGAAAAGCACACGAAACGCCATTGTTCTTCTGCCCAATTTCTGTGTTCAAGAGCCCATTGATATCGAATCCTACGATTGTGCATTGCTATAGGTGGTACCCGTAGCGGTCTTCGGGAATGAAGGTTCACTTCATGCAAGCGGTTTCTGACTGTTTGGTCGCTAATTAAGTTCCCTGAAGAGTGATGAAGCCTCACGGCTAACATCATGGCGGTTATTGTTGGAGCTCTTCGAGTTAAGATTTGAATGTATCGGTCTTGTCTCCGTGTGGTGCAGCGATACCGTCCTCCATGGCGCTCAGCCACGGTACCAGTGCTTCGGTAACGTGTCCAAAGTCGACTGATAACACTCTGACTTGTATTCAGAGCTAAAGCCACAGTACGTTGCCGGGAACCAGCTTCTATCATTCCCACGGCTCTGAGCATTTCTTCCCTGCTTAAATGACGTCGCCGCTCCATAATAACGTTGGTTTTAATCAGTAGTAGGGAAACAGTAGCACTAATAATGTCTTCAATGCGTTGTATGTTTTTATAGGGAAAATATTGACAGCTGATTTTCATCTTTTACTCGAATTTGATTCACAGTTCCTGATTCAAATTATGAAATGCACCAAAAAGGATCCATATAAATTTATAAAATCATAAATTTATTACAAAGCCACATCTCAATCTCAAGAAATCCGCATAAAAATGCTTGATCCCTAGACACTTTTGATGTGTGTATAAACATTACATATTTTTTTGGAGGTTCTGAAGTTAAACCAATATTTAACCTTATTGAATTTATCTTCGTTGGCCAAGAAGGATTTATTTTAGATTGATGTATGATTTTGTTGACTTATTTAGATGGCCTAGCGAGACCGCGCGGAGTACCTAAATGTGACTTAAATTCGAAGAACTGTAAAATTGAAAACACTCGTTTCGCACATAAAGTCCACAGTGATTTCACAGTTTGAGCAACCATATTGTAATGATAGTACGTAAAGATCACTGCATTTTTCATAGCGATGCAAAATTAGAGAGAATAGGTATTACTGTAAACGACTGTATGGGTGAATTGTGATTGTCGCAAACTCTTGAGTTATTCCTGTAGGATCCCCTAATCTGAGGAGCGATTCTCGTTTTTGACATTTGTTTGTCGCTGAGATGAGACTGCGACTAGATTTTGAACGTTTTAAATTACGAGAATTGGCCTTCTGATCCCCTGCTAGATAGTCTTCTGTTTTAATCTCTGTCTTAACCACTATAACTAGATCTGATTCCCTTACTCTTTTTGACAGGTAAGTACAGTCAAGAGAAAAACAGTTAACGAACATGCTACAAGATACAACTGCATTTTCGATTAAAAAATCATTCGAATTGACGATACATTTTCTTCGAGCATTCGTTGAGAGAATGCGTTCCTGACACCTGTCAGTGCGATAATTCTTATAGCTAATAAAGATCAAATTCACAAAACATCATTTATAAAATATTAAAAGTGTATTTGTTTTGTTTTTACCTACATCATTTGTATGAAACGGACAGGGCCTCAAGTCTGCTATTACAATACGAGGGCGGCACTGAAAATTTCGGGAATCAAGGAAGTGACACAACATTACTATTTAAAAATGTATTTATTGCTTTTCGAAGTATTTTCCGCGAAATTTGACACATTTTTCCATACGATGGAACCAATCATTGAAGCAACCATTTCATTCAGAAGTTGGGGTCTCCAAAATGGCCGTTTTTTAGGCGTCCACAGCTTCTTCAGGTGATGAAAATCTCTGTCCACGCAATTTATTCTTTATTTTAAGGAAAGTATAGAAATCATTAGGGCTTAGGTCGGGGCTGTACGACGGATGGTCTAATAATTCTATGTTTTCTTGCTCTAAAAACTCTTTTGTTCTGTGCGCGTTGTGAGAACTCGCATTGTCGTGATGGAGGATGATGCGGCGGTTGTAGTTCTCTTTACGGAGTTCAGAAACGACCTGTGGCAAACAAATGCTAGTATACCATTCTGCATTAACCGTTCTTTGTCCCTCAAGAGGAATAGTCGTAACATGGCCGGTTTGTTTTGCAACACTCCGTGAATTATACAATCATTAGTTTATAAGGGTTTTTTTTTTTTTTTTTTCAGGATGGGAAATCATCGAATGACCCCTCCCGCTCTGGGTGGAGCAGAAGGGAGTGTCAGACTCTTACTGACTAAAACCCACCCGTGTTCCTTCCTTAGCCCTTTGTGTTCCGGGGTAGCGGTAACCCTTTCGGACAATCCCGCTGCCCCGGCAGGCTTCGGCCCTTTCGGGCCCTTCCTTTATGCTGACATCTCTTTGAGGCGCGCGTGGAACACGTACGCGCCGTCCGGCACGGGCCTGGATTACTCTCCGCCCGCAGGCCCGCGCCTACGGTGGCCGGGAGTCGTCTCGCGGCCCCCGACGCCCGGAGCGTCTCCCGCGGCGGCTGGGACGTGAGGCCCTTTCCCTCAACCGTCCCGCCACCTCCTTCGCTAGCATGACTGCTTTGCAGAAGGAGGCGACTGCCTCCCACTCCCTCTCGCCCCGGACCATGGCTTGAACCAGGGCCGGGCGCGAGAGGTCGCCGCCGCTGCCGATCGCCTCTGCGAGAACACGGCGGTGCTCCGCCCAATTGGGGCATACCGCCACCGTATGCTCCACCGTGTCCTCCGGGCGACCCTCGCAGTGGTGACACCCGGGCGTTTCCTCCCGCCCGATGATGTGCAGGAACCTCCCGAAACACCCGTGTCCGGTGAGGACCTGCGTCAGGCGGTAGGTGAGGGCGCCGTGGCGCCTCTCTAGCCACTCCTCAAAGAGGGGTCTTACCGCCGCTATCGCGGCGTGCCCTGCGCTGGGTTGCGACAGTCGCTCTTTCCATGCCGCCATGAGATCGCGCCGGAGGTCGGTCCGCTCCGCCGCGATTTGCCGCGGAAGCGGAGTTTCCCCCCGGCGTAGTGCCTCCGCGCGCCACTCGTACAGGCGCGCGAGGACTATCGCCTCCAGATCCCACGGCGGCAGTCCGGCAAGGAGGCTTGCCGCCTCGCCCGAGATCGTGCGGTACCCCCGGATCAGCCTTACGGCTACCACCTTCTGGGGCGCGTTCAAATAGTGGGCGGCTCGCCGCCGCAGTGAACGCGCCCATGCAATTATTTTGAGTAGGAGTCGTGTAAACGTAAAGAGGCCGCGCGCGGCGCTATCGTAATCATTAAAAATAAATGTTCCTGGTCATTCGAGGCTAGGTTGATTTTGACAGCGGTCATGTGAGTGGATATCCAGGATTCGTCACCTGATACGATGTTGTATACAGCATTTGAGGATCCTGCGTGGAATCTTTCGAGAGTTCTGACGCACCAAGTAACGCGAGCCGCTTTTTGCTCTTCACAGAGCGAATGCGGTATCCATCGGGAAAACAACTTTTTTACACCTAATTGTTCATGCAAGATTATTTATATTTGACTCATGCCAATGTCTAAAGTTGCCTGAATTTCGCGGTATGTCACATGTTGATCTTCCTCAATCAGCTTACGCACAGCATCAACGTTTTCTTGTGTGACTGCAGTTTTTGGACGACCTTGACGGGGATCATCACTGAGCTTGACACGTCCACGTTGAAATTCAGCAAACCAGCGATAAATTGTGGTTTTGGATGGGGCTTCATCACCAAATGCAAAAATCATCCGGTCAACACACTGTTTTTGTGTTAAACCACTTCAAAAGTCATAATAAATCATCGCTCTTGAATTTTCTCGAGTCAATTCCATTTTCTCAACGACTAAACAAGTTTGACAAAACCTTGTGAGAAGACCGAAGATCTTTTTATAAATAAATAAATGGTATTCGATTTTTAAAACCCAGGAGTTTTCAATTAAAAAAGATTTTAATATGACAGGAACAGTGGAAATATTCCATTCCCGATGCTTTTAGTGCAGCCCTCGTAGTGTCAGAATGGTCTATCATTGATTTCGGAATTGTTGAATTTGATGTTTGGTAATCTGCTAATATAATGGCGTCATTATGACTTTCCAATGGTCAACCACTGACACTCCATTGGAAGAAATGGCATAAAATGGTAATCTCATATGAATAAATGTAATGTTCATTGCTATTTACGAACTTTTTACTACTTCAGATTGCAAACACTAATACGTAATATGTAAAAATATATATTAAATGAAATCTAGCATAGTTTTTCTCAGACCATTGACCGGCCAATGATCGACCATTATGAATTTAGCAGATTAAGAACTTTTAGCAAAATGACAATGGGATCGTGTTGGAATGATGAATTTATAAAAATAGCAGACTTGGGCCCCAGGCACTCTGTCGACGGCCGGGCTATAGATGTAGGTCCTAGTTTTAGTGGTAGGTAGGTATAATATCAAAGTCAAGACGTTGAGTTGTGTGCCTGAATAATTGCGCTTAGAAAGTTAGAATGCTTACCGTCAATCTCAATAAAACTGTTCGAGTATCCTACTGTATGAAGGTTCGAGTATCCTACTGTACGATACATAGACTCCATGAGAAAAACCGTGTGTGTTGTGGTTACATTAGTGGGCAAATAAATTATTGCAACGCCTGTACCCATAGCTACAGAAAATTTTCATTCGCAACGTAACAACACACCTATAGTCCCCGAGGAGTTAAGGATGATTTCCACCAAACGGCTCGCATCGCATCGGATCGGAAAGGATAGGTACGAACGGATACGGCGCCAGCCGATCGCGTCCGGCAGCATGTCAACGCATACGATCGGCTCCGTACCGTCGTTCATTCATTCATTCAAACATTCATTCATTCAAATTTCTGATGGAAAAACATTCATTCATTCGTTTTATTAAGAAGACATAAGAAAGACAATATTACTCACATAAGGCGTGATGAGCGTCCTTACACTGGTGCTGTACTTCAAAAACTGGACATCATCCACAGTCTTCACAGACACCGTAGTAGTCTCAGCGTTCTCCTTCGACTGTCCGAAGAACTCCGAGATCGAATTCGGAATCAGTTTCGAGACACCAACTTTTAGAGTTACTGTATTAGGCGTCGGCTCGAACTTTTGGGATAACAAACCCATTTCTTGGGTCCGAAAGTTCACTGTTGGCGTTGGCAGCATCCAAATGAGGATAGAGCACACTGCCGCATGCCAATTCCTCATCGTGACCACATTCTTTAGTCCACATAGAGTTTTAACACTCACTAAATTAACACTGGTATAGAACTAATACAATAACACTTGGTGTAAGGAACATTTTAAAATTGGTACTTTTATCTAGGGAGGCACGAAGTGGCTTGTTTGGGTGGTTAAGGCTAAAAAAAATTAAGGTCTTGATTGGTTTGGTAAAACTATCTTATCTGCATACCTAAGTAGACTGTATTCCCTTGCAGGGCAATAGTCCTCTCCCTTTTCAACACAATTCTATCTTTTGCTATTGCCAGTCAGTCCTTTTTTTATTTAAAAGGATAATATACTTTCAGATTGGTTCCATACAAATTATCAAAATCGGTTCAGTAGTTTGGTTTTTAAACCAAAATTACTAATATGATTTAGCACTAACCAATATGAAGTCATCACTTATTCGACTACCTATTCGGCATATTCGGCTGGTTTACAGAACATTCGGCCGATTATTTGTATTTGGCAAAACTCGTAGTCGGCCCATCAATATCAATTAATGTCCAACAACTCAAGGTGGAAGTATCTATTACCTATTAGCTGATATCTTCAATGCGCTTAATAGATTAATTTCAGCTAACCTACATGCAACTTTTTTTGTACTTATAGGTAACCAAATGTACAAACACACTGTGAATGTGGTGAAATAAAAATAGTACAGTCAACAGCAAAAGTAGATGATGAAAATCAGAAATTCAATATTAATGAACGGAGTTCGCGTCAGAACTGTGTGGCGTCGAAGTGTCGTTATGTGATTGTAAATTATACCAAACATTTACTACTTCGACGCCACACAGCTCTGACGCGAACTCCGTTCATTAATTAGTATTGAATTTCTGATTTTCATCGTCTACTTTTGCCGTTGACTGTACAGTAGAGTTTGCCCAGGACGTTAAGATTCGCAGCATTAGGTACAATAGCTACGTCATTCCATTCTATTTTTCTTGGCTTACAGGTTTTTTTGGTTTTTGTGAGTTTCCGAATCCTATATTCCAGACGTAGGTATATGGTAAGTACAGACGCCAGCACATCAAGCTACTACAAACTGTCAAATTTCTTTAATAGATTTTCAACTTTATTGCCAAAGTTGTTGGGGAAAATTTGACAGTTTCGGGTAACTTGATATGCTGGCTTCTGTAGATGAGTGTTCCAAACAAGGTGTAATCCTAACTTGAATCCTACTAATATATATATATTACACCTTATATATTTTCACCTTATAGTGAAAATAGTAAGACAGTTACTTGTTTATAACTTATTATTGGCGCTTTATACAATTAACGGATTTCGATGAATCATAACACACAAATAGACCATTGTCCTAGATTAACATATTATATTGTACTTTTTTTTATAAAAGTGGTACGTTTCTGTAGGTTGAATTCCGACGTTCCCGCGGGGGAAGTCGCGGGCAAAAGCTTAAAAGTTTAAATTACTAGGCCTCGACTAGGTATGTATTTATAAGGATTAAGTATTAAAATACCTTAACCCTTTAGTTACCTAGCACAACTGAATATTTCCGTATCCAATTTGTCTTCGGTGACTTACTGAGAGTATTCTCTTTTCAAGACCCTTTTAATACCACACCTAAAATATGTTCGGCCTAAAAGGAACCTTGCGTCCAGATATACGACGTGTGACCTTTCACCTTCTGCCTCTTTCGCACATTAAGTATGTTATCATGAGTGACATACGCCATTTTACTCCTGTGTGTAACATGACATTAGCTGAAATACCTATTCTATTGAAAATACGACGTTTTTCGTGGAAATTCGGAAAATGAACGAACAAATGGCAAACGAATAACAGAAAACGAATGAATGGCCTTATTTCTCCCAATTATTCAGTTCTTTTTTTGCGAGCTCGGCTAGATTCCATTAACTGTATAACATTATAACTGCTCCGATAGTCTCGTGGTCGCAAGCGCGACTGCTGACCTTGGGGTCCTGGGTTCGATTCCCAGGTCGGGTAAGGTGTTATTGAGTTTTTCCATTAGGAATTTCCTAGTAACAGCCCAGAGTTTGGAAGTGGGCGGTGTGATACCCCCGTACCTCGGAAAGCACGTTAAGCCGTTGGTCCTGCGCCTGATCTCTCACCGGTCGTGTCGGATTGCCGTTCCATCGGACTATGATAGTGAGGGCAGAAGGAGTGCACCTGTGTCTGTGCGCACACTTGTGCACTATAATACCTTCCGCGGAGACGGCTAGTCTCCGTTGAGGTTGGCTGCCGTGGTTGAAGTACGGTCTGGAGGACTTTATTTTGACGTGAATACGTCTTTCAAATTGCTTCCATAGTGGGAGGCAAGTAAAAAAAAACAATGATAACAAAATCGCGTTGCAGCTTCACATCTATTGTCTCGATCCTAAATGTACACCATTGGATAGCTAAAGGATCAAAGAATTAATTAAATTAAGTGTGGACTGTGATGCATTGCGCGCGGTGTAGGGGGAAGCGCCGCCATTTTGAGGTCATTTTGCTGCATATCGAGATTTCGACTTGGTACAACTTTTGACTCGGAAAAGCTGCAACGTTCGTTTAAGCTTCAATCGTCAAAATCTATCGATTGTATACAAACCATTCGTGTATAATCGTAACAGTGAATAAACATAACATAATCAGGGATAATCGGGAGGAAGTTCTTAATTCGAATGTCTTTTTATATATATTTTTAAATGTATTTTCGGGCATAACTCCGTCATATATAGACGGATTTGCAAAATTCTTTTTTATTCGAAAGAAGTTTATTCCGAAACGGTCCCATTTAAATTACCGCTGTATCTCAAGACAAAAGTCTTGTTGCCAGTGATTGTTGCCAGTGATGACCTATGGTAATAAAACGTGGTCGTTCACAATATACCTTATTAGAAGACCGAAAGTCACCCAAAGGACAATGGAGAGGGCTATGCTTGGTGTTGCCCTACGTGAACGAATCAGAAACGAAGAGATCCTCAAGAGAACCAAGGTAACCAACACAGTACGAAGAATTGCGAAACTTAACGTGACATTGCTCGCAGAACAAATGGTCGATGGGGCCGAAAGGTTCTGGAGTGGCGACCGCGTACGTACGTACAAGGTCGACCAATGATCTGATGAAGGCCGAAGATATCCGCTGGATGCAGGAAGTACAAAATCGGTTGATGCGCCATGGGACGGTGTTTGGGGGTGGCCTATATCCTGCAGTGCACGTCTTTCGATTGAATGAATGAAACATTTTATGACGTGTGTTAGGCAATTACCTTGCGGTATTGAGGTTAAAGTTCGGGCTCCTCAATACCCAATTACGGTTTGGTATGCCTCACCCATGTTCAAGTAAGCTCGAATATTGGTTTTGTCGTAATATCACGTAACTTATGAGGTTCTGAATAGGTACTAGTATACACTTAAGGCATAGCAAGTAATGAGGTTACGTCGGACGCTGACACGCGGATTGAATAAATATTTTATTTGTATTTTACATACTTAAATCTATTTTATTTAACACTTATTTATTTCTATACCTGCCCGTCTCATCACAGCGGGCCCTATCAGAATACTCTGCGACACTTATTTTTAAATGTCGCAGGACCCTTTTAGCTTCGCACAGGACTTTCTGTTTTAATTTTCATCAAACTGGCTGAAAATTTTCTCGGAATGCGCAAACTCATAAAACATGTTTTATGTTGTCTATACATATATGAAGGAGGCAAGTAAACACGGGCGTAACAACATGTATTTTTATTCTTCTACCAATATTATTTTGCTAAGTGCAAAGTTGGTTATATATTTGTAGCTATAACATTCAGATTCACGAAATGCGAATGTGAAGCTAAGCCAATGCTTCCTTACTTTCATATTTTAAAAACGCGTATAAAAATACTTATAAAACTTTGTTTATAAAAATGATAAGTTTTTTACAAAAAAAAAAAAAAAACAATCGATTTCCAAAAAAAAAACAGTAAGTACAGAGTGAAAAATAACTTTAATTTTGGAAGTCGGTGTCGTTGGTTTCGTATTTTCATTTAAGTATTGACACCGACTTTCGAAATGTGATATACAGGGTTATTGGTAAAACATCAACAACCTCTTAAGAGGTCATTGTACTCATCATTATGAACAACTTTTACTATGGGACCAAACCTCATATCGCTATCGATATAAGCTGCTCCCTACATTTTGACGAGATATTCGAACATCGGGAACAGCTGGTTTTTTTATAGCGATTTCTGGTTTGGTCCCATTCTAAAAGTTCATAATGATGAGTACAATAGTTGGTTGTTGTGATGTTGAATGATGAGTACAATAGTTGGTTGTTGGTGATTTTACAATAACCCTGTATAAATATATAAAGATTTAGGACTCCTTCGTATGCCTGTAGCGCCGCGTCGGCGCGACTTCTTTAGAGGACTCGTAGGTAATTTATATTTAAGTTGACAAGGAAAATGATCCAGAAACGTCACCATATAAATGGCTGCCAGTAGGATGAGATGGGGCCTTTGTAAGCGCTTTGATCTGACTGGTAAGAGAGCAGATGCTTGAATTCTTAAGAGAAATATAAGTCGTACATAATATTTATTTCTAGAAATCTATATAAAGGTACAGACGTCAGCACATCAAGCTACTACAATCTGTCAAATTTCTTTAATAGATTTTCAACTTTATCGCTAAAGCCTAAGGTTCAAAGTTGATTGGGAACATTTTACAGCTTCGGGTAGCTTGATGTGCTGGCGTCTGTACATGATAATCTAAACTAATATTATAAAGCTGAAGAGTTTGTTTGGTTGAACGCGCTAATCTCAGGAACTATTGCGGTGCTATTCTGTGAAAATCTCACCGTGAAAACTTAGGTGAAGTGAGCGTGGAGTGAGCTGTCAATAGTTTCAATTCCTAGAAAAAACAAACTCACTTAACCTAAGTTTTCACGGTGAGATATTTACAGAATCGACCGGCTGGTTCGAATTGAAAAATGATTTTTGTGTTGGATAGTACATTTATCGAGGAAGGCTCGGCTGTCCTATTTCAAAACCTAGTAAGGGACATTTTTTTTTAATCGTTTTATTGCATAATCTTGCTAACTTAGTCTAGGTTAGCAAGATTATGCAATAAAACGATTTTTTAAAAAAATGTCCTTTACTAGGCTTATAAATGGGACAGCCGGGCTATAGGCTATATCACGCTATCAATCAGAAATGTTGCAAAAACGGGAAAATAATTTAATTTTGGACAAAATATCCCTTGATATCATTGTATTGTGTAAGTATTGTATATTGTGTAAGTATCTTACGACTTCCACGCGAACGAAGTTGCGGACAGAAGCTAGTATTTTATATGGCTCGCGTGGCTACGCTGGTAATAAGTTAAGACAACCAGTCTTGTCAAAGGTTATGTCGTGTTATTCATAGAAATATTAAAAAAAAAAAAACAGGTGCTACCCAATAACTGGGTTGTGAGAGTCAGATAAGCAGTCGCTTCATGTAAAACAGGCATATGTAATTATTTATGTTATGTGAAAATATGTTAAATGTATTGTTTTATTTAGTATGGTAAAAATGGAAGTGTGTAGTATATAACGACACCTGCAATTTAAAACAATGTAACTCATTTTTCATTACTTTTTAGGATAGCGATTTAAACATTCAACATATTCTCACTTTGCTCCTATAAAGTCCTAGCGTCTTCCAATTTTGTAAATATAAATAAAAAGGGATTATCTACTTTGCTGTATGACTAATATGTTGTTTACTTATGTATTTTATATGTTTTTATGACTTGCAATGATTTTTCATTAAAAAGTGAGTTACGATGTTTTAAATTGCAGGTGTCGATAATATAATAACTAAAATAATATTTAAATTTTAAAATTAACGTAATGTAAATAATGTAAATTGAAAATGTACATATGAACTTCATTTAATTGTAAATTGTTTTTGCATACCGTTAAAACGTTGAGACATGTAGCACTATGCAATTTTATAAAATTTTATGAACACCTTTGTAAACACCATGATTCAGGCAAATAAATATTATACTTATTTTATTCTAAAACGCTACATCCGGTTAAACTGAAAGCTGAGCCCAATATGCTATGCTATGCATGATCAAAGCCTTGGGTAAACAGTAGAAAACAGCAAAATACGCAACGAATAGACATCCTTCTATTTTCGAGTCATATAAAAATTATATGTTGCTACTTAAGACACAATTTTAATCTTATTATCTTGGGGTATGTTTTGAAAATACATGCCTATTTGATAATAATATCGAATGGCTGCCTCTCGCATTACCAATGATAAGTCTCGGCTTACGAATATATATATATGGCTTATTCCCGTGTGGCATACGAAATTAAAGTAATCTTCATGAATGTAGGCAGTGTTAATATTTAGGTAAGACGACTTGTATACATTTTTTTTCTTCTCTCGAACGGCAAAGAAAATCTCCATTATGTTGATAAAGATTTTAGGTATGCAGGTTGTAGTATTTTTATCCCATGAAACGACTCGCACTTTACTTGTGGTTACCAAGTGCAGAAACACGCTGTGAATGTGTGCGCGAAGAAAATCAGTACATAACACACACGCACATTTCCGACTTCGCCAATGTCTCGGACGGTATCGAGAGCTCCTGCGCTTACACATACATTTACAGCATATTTGTACACTTCGTTGCCACAAGTAAAGCGCGAGTCGACGCGTCGCTTCGTGAGATGAAAATACTATACCTAATAGGCAGTCACGTGCTTTTGCCAAGTAGTGGGATGTTGCAGGCTAACAGTAACAGTAAAGAAATGCGGTCTTTGAAATGAGACTTTTGATAAAGCCTAAGTAAAAACTCTTAAATCCAGGTTTGGCTCTCGTCTATTTCTTCCTTCAATATTGAACCAATTTAAAAGATATTTCACAAACTGAATAAGAAGGATATCTGCGTCTCTATATTTTTCTTTTTTCATTAATATTTGTCAAATTTGCACACTAGGCCTCCGTTGATAGCGGCTTAAATCGGCATTTTTTGAGGGTTCTAGTGCTTATAAAAATAATTTATCATCAATAAGAAAAACTTAGGGGCTTAAGTAGTTAATATTTATTATTCTGTAAACAATCATAGCTTTATGGTCATAAACCAGAAAGAAAACAGGCGAGAACGTTTCTATGGAGAAAAGACCACCCGCATTTCCTCTTAAATAGGGCTTTTTGTCAGCTTTAGTAGGTATTGCACTATTGACAACAATTCTCAGTAAATAGAAACTTCACTAAAGTTGAAACTATCTGACGGTCACACAAACAAATAGACTTTCAATCTTAGGGTGGTAAAGCAATTACAAAGTCGACTATACTTACCTACTTTTTATTTATTTAATTTTTATGCACTAGTAAAGAATACTGTACACTGAGGCATTTTCTACCAGTCAACTTTAGGGTGCTGCAGAGGCAAAACATGGCTGGTGTAACGTAAGGGACAGATAACGAATAGGTAAGTACATAGATTTACATACAATACAAATAACGAAAATAAACTACACGGAGCGATATCGCTTCTTCAAATGAGCGATATTAGAGTAGAAAACGAATCCAGAAAATCAGCGCTGGAATGATTCTGCCAAGTTATTAGAATACGTTCACGTGTCTTCACTTTAAAAAAGTTAACCGACTGGATCCTGATGTTCCATCTGACTTTTGAAAGTAGTGGTGCCGCAGTAGAAACGGCATGACTTACGAGTCGTAGGTTCGAACCCAGACAGCCGCTTTATTTTGTGTAAATTATTTCATCACCACTGCTCTCAAAACTGTGAAGGAAAACATCGTGAGGAAACCGGCATGTCCTAGAATCAAAAATTCGAAGACACGTGACATCCACCAACCCACACTAATCCCGCGTGATGGATTAAGGCCCACTCCCTCTCACCAAGAGGAGGCCTGTGTGCCAGCAGTCCCACATTGTAGGTTGATTTTGCTTATGTGACTTTCAGTGTTTCATGATGGCCCCTTCAATAACTTACTGTTACTTTTGATTATTTAATAAAGACAAGTCATCTACCTTACCCAACAAAATATGGGCAGCGGGATTGTCCGAAAGGGTTACCGTTACCTCGGAACATAAAGGGCTAAGGAAGGAACAAGGGTGGGTTTTAATCAGTAAAAGTCTGACACTCCCTTCTTCTCCACCCAGAGCGGGAGGGGTCATTAATTTGATGAATTCCCATCCTCAAAAAAAAAACAAAACCAACAAAATATTCAGATAACTGAAATAAGAAGGCAAATCGAACCGGTAATTCGACCAGGACAATATTTCAAACAATTTCCTACATAATTAGAACTGTAAAAAAAAAATACAGCTCAACAGTAAAAACGGCGTTCAAAAAATATTTTCACAAACTCCTTTCATTGAATATTAAATGACTTTCAGCGGTTCAAAGGCGAATTATGTCTAACGAGAACGCTTTTCAATAACTAAGCGTGTTGTAAGCAGAGCTTAAGAGGAAATGCGGTCGGAGAGACTTTTGAAAAAGCTTATGTAAAAAAACATAATTTGAGGTTTGGTTCTCGCCTCCTCCAATATTGGACCAATTTAAAAGATATTTTATAAACTGACTAAGAAGGATATGTACTATGTCCCTTTGTTTTTCTTTTTTAATTAATAGTTGTCTTTGTACACTAGGCCTGTGTTGACAGCGACTTAAATCGGCAATTTTGAGCATTTTTTGAGGGTTCTAGTGCTTATAAAAAATAATGTTATCAATAAGGACATACAAGTAGTTAATATTTATTATTCGTAAAAAAACATTTCTATACGGTCATTAACTAGGTAGAAGGAAAACAGGAGAGAGCGTTTCTGTGGAGAAAAGACTGGGTTGCATTTCCTCTTAGATACCGAACGCGGAAAATAAGGATAAAATCTTGTCTTAATTTTCACGAAATTAATAAACAACGAAACACAACATGACACTTTAACAATTTAAAATTTTCACGAAAACATTACTTATTACACTTTTGGTTTGTCACATTTTAACATTTAGTTTTTTCGACTTTGCCGACTCGTGGCGGTGTTAACGAGTCGTTAGTTGGTGAAAAGTTTGGGCGGATACGTTTGGGCGGGCCGCCCTACCGGTAGCCGCGGTTACACTGACGGAGCGTTGTTCTCACGACCTTGATATGACTACTATTGGAACATATTTAACTCACTTTGTACTCGATTTAAGTTTTGATTAGCTTTTTAGGGTTCCATAGCTAATGACATAAACGGAAGCCTCATAATTTCACCATGCTTGTCTGTCCGTCCGTACGGATCACACGCATAAGTAACGTATTAAATTTGTATTTTATAATGCTTTCTAGAAATAATATCAAACCAAACTTATTTTTGCGTTCGATAAAATCAATACTGTGGATGCGCAAATTTTCAATTAATTTAATGTTATAATTTTTTTTAATTACCTAATTAAAATAATTTTCTTTACTATGCGTGGTCCGACTGCACGCACTTTGCCGGTGTTTTAATTATACGATACATTAGTTAGGTACCAAGTACCAACCCACAATCAATTTTCATCGTATTTTTAATATAATTATTAATTTTATTTTTTAATTAATCGATTATAGGAAGAGCTTCAACGAGTAATGAAACAACCATAAAGTGTCGGGTGTTCACAGAAAAATGTTTTATTGTCCAATTAATTTGCTTTATTAGACAGATAATTTTATGGCATTAATGTTTGAACATGATTTAAGGCGTGTGGCCGCTGTAGCAGATTTTTTCATTGAGTTAATTAACTGAAACATTTGACGAACGTCGAAACTTATGTGTGACCGATATCCATCTCTTTTACTAAAATGATGTAGACCAAGCCTATCGACATTTCTTCTGTAGACAACCTTCGTAATATTTCCTATTTATCTCTTTGAGTATGTGGTTTTAAACGCGGCTGCTGAGCATAAGGAGAGTGTAAACATAGGATGGGTTCATAGAGTTTGATCACCGGATTTGCCACAGTGTTACTAATTATCCTTATTTCAGTATCAGCGCAGCGCCGTTTTTCAGTTCAGATTTGGGATTCGCATCCTATTACACATAAATAAATGGGTGTAGCAATTGTACTGCTTATTGATTGTGCCTAACTACCAACTATAGAAGTACCTAAGTGCCTGCCTTTTCGAAGAATACAGAAAAACAAAAGACTAGGTACTTCTAAGAAACAACAGTTTACATAGAGTCAGAGTTACAAAAGAAGCAAAAATAAATGTCTATTCTATTCTAAGTTATGTTGATATTAAGTACATAGTAACAATGTTGTTTCAGTGTTCTCAAGACGGGAATATATAACAAAATTTTAAATTATAATATTGCTCTCTCGGATCGGTTAGTGACATCGAGATAGTCAGATATACCTAATGTAGGTACAAGAATTTACATAAAACAATTCAGAATATCTCTTATCATCCACTGCTTGCTCCTCGTCAAGCAATGGTAAACTTAAGGATGATTTCCACCAAACGGCTTGCATCGCATCGGATCGGAAAGGATACGAACGGATGCAGCGACAGCCGATCGCGTCCGGCAGCGAACGCAGGTACATGAAACTATTTGACTACCTAGGCGCAGGAACCGATAGGTACCTATCGGTTCCTGCGCCTAGGTAGTCAAATAGTTTCATTCCGGTAGGAATAGTTTCATTCCTACCGGAATGAAACTATTTGACTAGGCGCAACACGGTAGTGTTGATCGACATGTTTTATTTTTTGAAAATGGTTGAAGTTGACGTAGTATTGTTGGCTATTACGCTAGTGTTTACATTCTCTTTGACAATTGCATTAGAAACAGAAGAAAATAATCGAAACAGAAGAGGAAAATAAAAATTTTGACGACAGCCGGAAGGATTCCATCCACCGGTAGGTATAGATAGCGCCAAGATGGCAGCTCATCGCCGATTTTTAACACGTTTTTATTAGCTTTACTTGTAAATAACAATGTAATAAAATCTTAACTTCTAATTGAAGTATCGAAATGAAAGTGTATGTATCATCATAAATGTAGTTCGGATGACAAGACTTTAATTTGTTATCTTGGTGCTGATCTGATGAGTAGGATTCGGATAGTGGCCGCCGAAGGGGACAGACGTGTCGTGTCTTGACCCGCCTTTGTTTTTACTTGATGCAATGTGCACAACACGTGGCTGACTCTGAGCTTGAAACTCGAACGGGGTTTCGCTTGCTGTGTTTTTGTGGGTGCAAATTAAAACACCTTAAAACGGTGGTAAAGTGGCATACGTGTGTACCTGATATACAAGCCTGAGGTCTAGGCCTTCCGGCCGAGAATATCGACGACGTGGATTTGGTGAGATCTTTCCATTATATATTTCAGGGACCTCCGACAGAGGCTTGGAGGCTGTATAAAACTGCGTTTTGCGTTGTTAATTTGGACTTTTGACGCCACGCGTGAATTTAACATCATTGTAAGCTATAAATAGGCTTTAAGGAAATGTCTTCATATTATATTTAGGAGCGACAAAATAATACACTCTATTATTTTAACCTGAAATACGGTATCGCTCAAGAATTAGTACTTCACGCTTTTCTTAATTTAACATTGTACTAAATTATCAAAACTGCCTTGAACAAGCTACCTATTTCCTAGCTTGTAAAATTTGTAAACCGCGCGCAAAATTGGACCGAAAGGGTAAAAAAAAAAAGGTTAAGTAACAAAAAATAGCGAAGCTCATAAATTTCAAGCGTTAAGCTCCCCTGTCAGCTATAGTGGTTCACAAACCCAAAGCTACACAACACATGTGTGCAGAGCAGGTCTTGTAATACCATAAAAACAAAAAGTTTTTTTCTTTTAAAATGGGCACAATTGTGCGTATGACAAAAGACGGAAACTGCCTATTCAGGGCCATAGCACATCAAATAAATAATGTAATGGGTTTAACTTTCGACCACGTGTCTGTCCGTCAGGATCTTGCTTCATATGTTTTAGAGCATCGAGATGACGAAAGAATTCGCTTAGCCCTTCTAAATAATGTACAAGAAATTCTTCCTAACAGCATTCTCTCCCAGGAACAAAGAATAACAAAATACATAACACAGCAGTTTAACAAGACGTTCTGGGGAGGAGAGGATATCTTAATCGCCGCAGCCGAGTTCTATCTTGTAAATTTGCACGTGCACACGGATACAAGACACAACCTAGTGTATTCACCTGCCGGCGAACCAGTACCCGGCAACATACACATCCTCTACAAGGACCAGCACTACGATAGCTGGGTCATGACCGACGACAAACACTATAACAGCAACCCGATAGATATAATGAAAAAATCGAACAATGTCACAACAACACTATATAATAAGCCTTTAATTAACCAGTACAACACACGTGAAGAGAAAGGTCAACTCACGAAATCCCAGTCTCAAACGAACAGCCCTCAATTAGCTAGCTCATTAACACAATATGAACAACAAGCACCAATGTGTACACCGTTATCAGAAGTAGTCGCAGATGTCACTGGGTTCACAATACTTAGAAACCAACCGTCTACCTCAATAAAGTACACTTGCCTAGACTTGCGTATTGCAACTTGGAACGTCCGCGGGGCCTCAAAACCGACCAAAAAAGATAAAACTGACGCTGAACTTTCAATTAGGGGCATTCATGTAGCCTGCTTACAAGAAACAGGTATGAACTCAGGAGCATACAACTCTACACACTACGAATGGCACCTCTATGGAACCTCAGGTAAAACACATCGGGGACTTGCAATTCTAATCAGAAAAGATGCTCAAATTGAATTAGTTAACAGAAAAAAGGATACAGACGCGATGTCAGCTACTCTTCAAGTTAACAGGGAAAATGACAAGCCTGCTCATCTGTATATAATCAATTCTCACATAAACTGTTGTACATCTATAGCAAACAGATCCTTCACAGGCTTATTAAACTTAATCAGACAAAAACCAAGGAATTGTACTTTAATAATTCTTGGCGACTTTAACGCACATATTGGTCGACATGATACACAAAGTTTCCAACGCAAAGGGCTGATCCAACAAAACCTACACCATGACTTATCTAACTACAACGGGGAAATGTTAATGGATATAGCCAACAGGGAAAAACTGCAAATAGAAACGACAAAAGCGAGATCATCGTGCAGGATAACGTGGTCAAAGGGCACTCAGAAATCCCAACTGGATCACATTATAACGCCACATGCATCAGAAAAACTTTTTGATTTTATTAAAGGCGAATGGGCCGCTAGGGGCACATCCGACCATAAAATAATCTGGGGTCTAATAAGAACAAATCGAATTTCAAACAAGAAAGAAAGCACCAAACACATTATTACACAAAGACAACAGCAAGCCGCGAAGGAAATAACAATTGCGGCCAAGGATTTTAACTATAAACAATGCTATTATGCGGCTCTCAATAGTAAATTCACAAAAACAAAATACCAAGATTGCATAACAAAAAAACTAAAAGATAAAGGGATCAACTCAACGGACAAACTCATCGAAATACCCTGGAACGGAAGTATTAAAATCGGCTGCTCAGGAAACTCTTATTTTTCAGCCAGTTCTCTCCAGAGATCATCGACTAGCTCTTGCTAACCTACAAAAGGCTAAATTCCTACAAAGCAGGCAACCAGATAATCCAAATAGGCACAACCGAGTAAAAGAATGTCAGGCAACACTTCAAAAGGTTAAATATCAGGAAGAGCAAAAAGCATGCAGGGCCTGCCTCAATGGATTGGGGAAAAAACACCCTGCAAAACGCATGCAGATGCTATACTTTTTTTACAGCAGGAACAAACTTCAAACAATACGTCGAAAAAGATCTACTTATATACCAATGACCAAATGGGAGCAAATTTTAAAAAAATCCGAGGGCCATCTTATACCAACAGTTAATATAAAAAAGCCGATAACCGAAGTACAGGGTGAGGGACCTATTACGGACGACGTAATGGCAATCATTAATAAAATGCGGAACGGGACAGCCCCCGGAACGGACCAAGTGGTAATCGAATTATACAAAGCAATGCCCCAAATATTACAAGAAGCCGTCACCAAACACATGAACAAAGCCTGGACACTGAACGAAGCACCTGACACATGGTTGGAGACCGTACAGGTCCCAATCCCAAAAAACAATAGCCCTAAAAATGAGAATGAATATCGCCGCATATCGGTTTGCAATACGGGTTACAGAATTTACGCCTCCTACGTATTAAAAAAACTAGATGAGATAATAACGGAGTTGGGCAACTACCAAGCGGCCTTTTTAAACAATAGATCAACAGACGACCATATATTCACGCTTAAAAGGGTCTTAGACGAAGAATGGCGTGCAGGTAAAAGAATTTATGTACTCGCCCTCGACATTGAAAAGGCATTTGACAACGTCGACCTCAATGCACTAAGAGATATCTTATTACAACGAACCAACAAATCGCTAACCAACAGGATAATCAAGGTATGCATGAATGAACGAACATGCATCAAATGGTGTGGCCAGCAAAGCAGTTGGATTATTAAAGGAAAGGGAGTCAAACAAGGTTGCCCTCTGTCCCCTCGCCTGTTTACACTGGTCATCGACGAAGTCCTTAGAACCCTCGACGAAGAAACACAATTAATAAAACTTGACCAGGATCGCGAAATCTCACTCCCTCTAGTATTATCATTTGCGGATGACCTTATCTTTATTACAGATGACCTAGAAGGATTAGAAGGTATCATATACCATATTAAACCCCTACTAAACAGTGTAGGCCTCCAAATAAACGAAACAAAAACAAAAATACTAATTAGGGACCCCAAAGCTACACAGATAACGACCCACGTGACCCTTAATGGAATAAGTATACCAACATGTGAAGAAGTTAAATACCTAGGTACATACATAACATCTACATTAAGTAGAAAAAGCACTATAAAAAAACGTTGCGAACAGGCCATGAAAAACGCCAAATCGTTACTACCATTCATAAATAATTCAAATATGGACTGGAAATTAGCCAGACTCATGTATCGAATGGTGATCGTACCGTGCATGATACACGGTTTGAAAGTTTCGGCACTTACTAAAGCTAACAGATCAAGACTCAGAAAATATGAGCGAGTTATCATGAGGGACTTGATTAACCACTCTAGAAATAAACCAAGACAAAAGAAAATGCATGAAATATTAGACGGAAAAACAGTAACCAAACGCATCAAGAACCATAGGATGTGCTACCTCGCACATGTCTACAGGCGTCGCAAACCACACCTGCTACATGCAGCAATGCAATACAAAGCCAAATCCAAGAAGGTCGGCCGACCTATTTACACATGGAACGACAATTTAAATCAGGACATGAAGTACTTCGACAAGGGAATCAATTTCTGGATGGATACAGCGGAAGACAAAAGTAAGATCAAGATCGCTGCTAGTGAGATTTACAATAAACCGGAAACGGATAGTAGCGAAACTTCCGAAGATGACATCGATAACAGCAACATCTAACACAATACAACAGAACAATGACATACAAAAGAACCGAGAAAGCAGTAACACTCCGCCAAAAGACTCGCCGATGAAGCTCGACCTGAACCAGCCTGGCGGCAAGGTCGTTAGAAGATGCCCATCCATAGATAATAATTACCCATCTCTCCACTAGTCCAATGCTTGCTCTAGGATGCATATCCGGTAGGCTCTTAAATCCTTCCCTATCCTACGGGCACGTCCTCCTTACCAATTACCGCGCCCCCCGGTCTATTCCTTGATATGCAATGGCCGCTGTAGCACCATGATCATGAGGCTACAGAAGCTAGTGCGAATCTTGGGGTTCATTCGATTAATCGAGTCTGGTTTAACCACGCTGGGATCGGTGCAATTCATTCATTCATTCATTCATTGGTGCTGATCTGATGAGTAGCCAGGAGGTGGATAGTGGAACTCTTCAGTTGTTACAAGAAAACCCCTCGAGTTTGAACTCATGATTTGTCTTGACGAGTCCAATATATTGGATAAGCATTGTTTTTGTTTTCTACATATCATTTATTATTTATGTAGATATACCTAAAGATTTTTTGGCGGTCGAATGACCTTGCGCTGATGGTTGGTACCTAAACTTCTGAGATCGTTTTGTGAAATGTATTAAAAAGCAAGATGGCAGCGTTAGTTCCGACTTGGGCCACGCGCCAAAATATCCTTGCAGTATAATTGTAAATAGTTAGGTCTACCCTCATTTCACAAAAAATAAATATGCACAGAACTTTAACTTGACACAAACACATCGTAAGCATGATGAGGACCAAAACTAGAAAAAGATTTTGAACGAAACAAAAATACTTACCTACAAGATTTACCATAATCTGATAGCGAAAAATTACTTCACGGTGACGGCCTTTCGCACTTTGCCGATTGAAAACGAGCACACTAGTAGGTACGCATTATACTGATCCACCGCTTACGGAGGCGTTCGCATCCGTACGAAAGCTCGCGTTTTTGTGTCAGTCCGCCGCCGGAGCGCGTTCGTCGCGGCGATGCGAAAGGGTGCGTACCTACGTCTTTCCATACTTTGCTCTCTTTTTGTATGGACAAACCGTCGAACGGCGTCGATCAATGTGTCCTGACTCCTTCATGTGCCCAAAACATGGATCCACGTGAGACACTAAAGGCTTTTTAATTGTTTCTGTAATTGCGCCATTTTACCGGTTAATAAAATTACTTTCAATTAAGACGAGCGAAGTTGAAAGTCATCTCCATTCAAATGTTTTTAATTAATCCTCCATTGCTAACATTAGTCTTCAATTCTACTGCTACACGAATACAACGAATTTTATTAATATTAAAATTTTATAATATTGAAGGAAAATAGGTCACGTACCTCATCATCATCTGCCTAGCCTTTTCCCAACTGTTGGGGTCGGCTTCCAGTTTAACCGGATGCAGCTGAATACCAGTATTTTACATGGAGCGACTGCCTATCTGACCTCCACAACCCAGTTACAGGGTAATACGATACTCCTTGGTAAGACTGGTTGTCAGACTTTCGGGCTTCTGACTACCCGTAGCGACTGTCAAAGATCCATGAATGACAGCCGGGACCAACGGCCTAACGTGCTTTCCGAGGCACGGAGGGGTCTCGGAATGTATAGATGGTCATCCATCCACAGACCAACCATGACAAGCGTAGCTTAACCTGATCGATCGACCTGTGCGGCTGTTATTATTTAGCCACGGGCCCCTCCACAACACGTACCTACACTTAAAAATATTTCAGTCATCAGTCAGCCATGTAGGTAGGTAATGTTATTACAGGGTGCGTAGAAGGCTTATGGGCGCCTAAGCCCATAAGAACGGCCGCGGCCGGATAACTAATGGTGATAACAAACGACAAATAAAACACCAACAATAAATCAATAAACTTTTATTTGACATTAAATAAAACGCACAGCACTTCATATACATCACAAGATAGAAAACATTACAATGGGGTACAATATTAGATCCGCACTCTCCCTACAAAATAATTGAACATTTAAAACACTTACAACTACATCAGTCATTCACACAAACTACATTATTTTAATTTAATATACCTACTTAAACTTAATTTATTGAAATTTTTCTTCGTAAATAAAATTCAATTTTTTGTAATATCATAGCCTTAGTGAACAATTGGTTCAGAATTTAAAAGAGGAAAATGAAAAAGTTGCGTACAGGCATAATTTTAAAGAATATACTGAGGGTCTATTCCACATAATATATAGATACACCTAGACAACGCGTGAGCAACTATTTCGCGTGCCAAAAATCGCACCAACTTACGTTCAAAAATCGTAAGCCGCCGCCTTCGCGCCCAGTCCTGCAGTGCGATTCTGTAACCACCTCACCGTGAAAACTTAGGTGAAGTGAGCGTGGAGTGAGCTGTCAGTGTCATCCTGATGCTTAGGGATTGATACTCTTGACAGTTCACTCTAAGCTCACTTCACCTAACTTTTCACGGTGAGATTTTTACAGAATCGATCGGCTGTGTACCTACTGCTGGCTGGGTGAGCGTGAGTGAGAAAGAGCGCTTGTGACGTCATAGTAGGTAGTAAAAAAAATGGCACGCTTGGTTTTCATACAGATCGTGATACTCACGTTATCTAGGTCTATCTATATCTGTGGTCTATTCCACACAATAATATCAGGGCCGTGCGTGTGTATCTGGACGTGGACGGTCCGTGTTCCGTCAGGGGCTCAATTTTCTTTTTCGGTGTGTTCATTTTATATGAACTCGTTCATACAAGTCCGTGTCGAGGCCGGTGTCGGAGCTTCAGTGCTTGCTTTGGCTGTGCCACGGCCTTTTCACATCATTTACGTAAGGTCTGTACTTGTGGGGTAATTGCGTAACACTAACAGTGTCAATGGCTTTCATGTTGAAAGTTCAACAACATTCATTGCTTTTTTTACGTTGTTGAGCAGACAGCTTTTTCCAACATAATTGAAGCAATGGATTGGCAATATTCTTCATAATGACTCAGGTTGTTCTTGATAGTGAGTTGCGTAATTAGGATGCAAGGTTTATGATAGCATAGATCGCCTTCCAAAACAATGTTTTTTTTTAATATTTAATTGTTAAATTAAGTCACATGGGGTGCAGATTAGACGAGCTAATATGAAAATCATAAAGTGATTGAATGAATACACAAAACATTTTAACGAAATATACTTTGTTGTATTTACTACTTGTTAGTAAATAAAGCCTATAGACTTTGCAATAAATTAAAAATACATTTCATTAATTCAATGTTTAACTTATTAATATCAATCGACAGATAATTTTTATTCGCGGAACAAAATTGAAGTAATTTGAATGGAAGAATTGTCAAAAATTAAAAATTATTCCTCCGATAAAATTATCTGGAGTTGAAAAAATGAGCCTTAAAAGAAATATTTAAGCGTGAGTTACTTAAACAGTTAGTATTCAAAATTAATGACAAAAAGTACGAGTAAGCAAGAAGTATAAGAAATAGTGCGTGTCTCAAATGCTATATATTATTGTGTCAAATAGTTGAATAAAATGGATATTAGCTATTTTAGTCGAAAAAAAAAAGTTTTAGGAGCCTATACTACCTCAGCTAAAATTCACTCATTATCTCGCTCGCACGATACTGTTCGCGGACTGAGTGAGAGCGAGACAGAGTGCGGTGCTAGGCGGCAGGCAGCGCCAATAGTTTAGGTATTTGCTTTTTACGGTGAAAATAATGGTAATTAAAAAAAAATAAAAAACATAAGACCTGTTTTATACTTAGTTCAGTTAGTATACAAAGTTTCATGATCTAATTTGAAGTATTTTTTGAATACCAGCGGTTTATTGTTCGGTTTGGAGGTAACTTTTGAATTTAATTCTATCGAGAAAATTTTATGGAATCGTGTTTTCGTCAAACACAAGACCTAACATTAATCCTCAACTTTATCATATATTTATTTCGAAATTAATGCTGCAGTATTTTCGACATAACGGAGGATCATGCTAAGCCATTTGAGGTAGTATTTGAGGCTTTTAAGCTCTGGCCAAGCTGTGCTGAATCCCGCGCGGGATGCGGGAAGAATTTCGCTCGCGTCACGCCGATTGTATCAATTAGCTTGTATAGAGGTTTTCAACCCTGCGCGAATAGTTTTGCGCTTATCATTAAAACAATCGACGCGCTCAGTCTCGTCCCGCATCCCGTGCGGGATTCGCCTCAGTGTGGCCAGTGCTTTATTCTTCAGTTTTATTTACAGAAAAAATAACAGACGTTTACTTACTTATTTCTACAACACTGTTAGAGAATCATAAATATTTCTGTTATTGCAAAAGTGTTTTATGGGGTTCATGCGTAGGTAATTAATACAATATTATGATAAAATCCTTAATTCTATAAAATCTACCGTTAGATATCTAACCACGCTACTAATTATGTATAATATATTATGGCAATCATAACTTAATATTATAGGCACAGTATAGAGGTCACACATTTAGAAGAAATAAATAGCTATCATTGTAAAGAAATGACAAAGTAGATAATACAGTGTGGGCAAAAATTGTGGATCAAACGAAACAAAACGATAGCTGGGGTTGTTTGCAGTAAAAAAAAAAAGCCTCATCACTACAAAAGTGCTCTTATGATAGTGGGTACCATGACTTATCAGTATTGGCACTTTTTTCAATGAATATCTTTTAAGTTTCACGAAAAATTATTTGAAACTTTAGAACCTTACTGTAAACACTCAAACTGTCATAACTTTTAAGGAGATCAAGTTAGGGCACTGCCACAGAGATTTTTTTACTGCAAATAACCCCCAGCTGTCGCCGTTTCGTTTGATCCACGATTTTTTGCCCATCCTGTATATTAAGGGACACATGATCATTATAAACGAATAAATTTCAGGCAACCCTGGGATTTTCCCTAGAGGTCAATGACTGGTCAACAGGACAAATGGACAGGACTGAACTAATATTTATCTACTGTCCTTCCCTAATGGAATAGAAAGAAAAAGATGCACTGAACTTAAATTTATTTTAGTTTGTGAACAACAGAATCGGGGCCAATGTCTAAGCTAGATTTGTCTCTATATTAATAATGTTCCATCTGAATGTGTGACCTAGAAGTTATATATGAACGACTTATCAACAATCGTTCGTAAAACCGTGTACTCTACTGAATAATATTTTATGTATTTAATATCTATAGGTACTTGATATGTTTGGGTAAATCGACGAATATGATGGTTGTTTTAAAAAGTTTCGATATAAGGATATTAGCGAGAGAAAAGTAGATTTTTATGAAGAGTAGAAAAGGAGACAGTAATTTAAAGAAATCTTGCATTGACAAACCTATACGTTGCGATGACGTCACTGCGTATGCGCTCACCTTACGACTTCACCGGACGAAGAAAGTTCAATAGTTGGTAGATAATAACTTTTGCAAGCTTTTAAAAAGGACATGCACATTCAGATTTTTAATGTCAAATAAATTCTTCGTAAATTATATCTTTCTATGTTGTTTGAAACTCAAACAATTGTAAACTAACACCATTATTTTATGTTAATCTTTTCGATCGATTTTATTGATCTCAATTGTTTTCGGGTTTCGGTTTACGAGTTAATAATAATATCATTCAAATAGGATTCTACGACACATTCAAATACGATGCTATATTTTAGAGGTGCAAAAATACCATATATTTTCAATAAAATTACGTATTATCGACTTCGTTAACTTAGATAGTACTTATAATTATTATAATAATCGTACACAATACAATATTATCGTAATTTTGGGTCCCTATAACTTATATCGAGCGAACACTATGTCAGTTTCCAAATTACTGTATTCTGGCTTTTAAATACAAAATAACGTAAAATACATAAGTTGTTTCTGAGAAATATATTAAAGTATAATGTACAAATTTTCTTATCAATATAATTACAAATGGCACAGGAAAAGAAGCGATAAAATATATGTTTTTTTTTTGTGACAGGCTACATTGTCGATGGTCTAAGGTAGTACCGTTCGACGAACCCATTATTTTGGGTTCGAAACTTTCTTTGTTCCCTGAAAACGTACGACCGTTTTCAGGAAACACGAGTTTCGAACCCAAAAGTACTGTATAGTATTATTGCATTATATACAACAAAATAAAGTTAAATTAATATTTATAGTTACATCGACATTTAGGTAATATAAGTTGATAACACGCCCAGCCTGTCACTAAACATTATAAGTTTTAAAATTATACAATTTTTATCAAATAACTAAATTCGTTGGAAAGGCAAGACCACACACACTACAAATTACTTAGATTCATATAATTATTATTAATAAGTAGTGAAAAATCACAGCAAGCGTTAGAAAAATTAAACCTAACAATAAATAATAAACAGTAAAATAAAGTTACCTTATGTTAAACAGTGATATGTGGGATCGATTATTTATTATTCGAGTTGTGAATCCATAATCGAATAACATCGTGAAACAAACGTTTTATAAAACTTTATAAATTAATAATATACAAACCACTGGTAGAGTTACACTAGAAATAAATATAAGTGAATAAAGTTCATAGAAAATTATCTTATCACTGTATTGTTAAAAGATACAAGTAAAATTTTGAACGCAATATACTTTGTTAATATACAGGGTCAAATTAATTAGCTAGCGAAACTCTGCAGACGTGACGAGTATCGATAATTATCTACACACGATAAAATGATAATAAAAAAGATTTGATGTCTTTTTTAGAGGTCGACGATCATTGGTAGTGTTGTTACTTGAAGAACGAGTTGAGAAATATGTTTAGATATATTTATATATTATACGTGTTCAGATATTGATAATTCGATACACATCACACATGCCCTATTTTGCTAGCTAATTTAATTTGAACCTGTAGACTGAGACCAACTTTGAGAGTAGAATATTCTATTCTCCGGACATTTTGTGTTTTTCATCTTGTATCTATTAGCAAATAATTAAAACTTATTATTAATCTGACTATACAGGATTCTATATCATGTAAAAAGTTGTTTTACTACTTGAAACCATGAACACACTGTTATTTCATTCTATATTTATAGTATACACCGAATAGGTACAGACGCCAGCACATCAAGCTACCCGAAACTGTCAAATTTTCCCAATCAACTTTGAACCTTATGCGATAAAGTTGAAAATCTATTAAAGAAATTTGACATATTCCAGTAGCTTGATGTGCTGGCGTCTGTACATTTAGGACTAAGAATTTAATACCCTTTATAATAAGGTTTTTGGACAAAATATAATGGTGACAAAAATAGGTGTCATTATGTATCCCAGGCAATTCCATATTTCAAAGTCCATTTCAAAGAACATGATCATCCAAAAATAGATAATTATGCGAGTTTATTTATTTTCTCTTGCGCCTCACTGTAATCTTGTGCTTATTATTATTTTGTGCAGCCACGGAATATGCCAGTTTAATATCGAAACCTTCAAACGCGATTAATTCGATGACTATTTAATTTTAACAATTTCAGTCATATACAAAAGTTACTTAAGCCGAATTTAGGTTGTCGGGATCTGCTAATTTTCGCGTAAGAATTGAAGAAGTCCTTCGGTAAGTTCCAAATTCAGCGTATACAATAAACAAACATACCTAATACGATCAGTCAGGTCTTACAACGTCTGTATAATATAATTGGCAAGGGAGTTAGCTCACTATCAGTTGGAACCGCTCTCGGAACACGGCTGTGTTAGCCCCTGTGTGTAGGCCGTCTGTATGCTTTCACACACGAATTTGTACTGGCTCTGTGGAAGAGAGAAATGTTTTAGTGATGTAGTTATAATGACGTCTTACTGTCAAAATCAGTATGAAGGTAGGATTTGTATTCATTTTTGAGGGTACTTTGGGATAACTTCATACCATAAACGGAGGAATTCTCGCTATTCAGGGCTGAGTTAAGCAACATTCAAACCACCAGTTAGGTATTTAAACGGTTGGTTTATGTCAAATTTCCTAAGGAAATTTTAAATATCTATCGAACTGATTAATTATTTAATCAGTTCATTTAAATGTCGGTGAACACAGTGCTTAGTGATTTTTTTGCTGACATTGTTATCAAAAAAATTATTTTTGGTATGAAATAAAAATACCTTTGAAAAGTAACGTCTGCTCTACAGGCTTAAGTTTCTTGAGGTTTGCGAGCATTTGGGCATAACTGTGTTAATTAGACTTATATTTAGTCGATTTTATCAAATGGGTAATACAGTTCAGAATATTCCATAACATTTCAGTGTGCATGCGCAGAGATGTCTATTTTTGACCATGCATACCTGCGCCACCTCGCACAGCTACACTCACCGCATTCTGTATGCACATGGGCCGCTGGGCGCGCATGGCCCGCACCAGGTCCAGCGGGTACAGTGCCTGCGCCACCTCGCACAGCTACACTCACCGCATTCTGTATGCACATGGGCCGCTGGGCGCGCATGGCCCGCACCAGGTCCAGCGGGTACAGTGCCTGCGCCACCTCGCACAGCTACACTCACCGCATTCTGTATGCACATGGGCCGCTGGGCGCGCATGGCCCGCACCAGGTCCAGCGGGTACAGTGCCTGCGCCACCTCGCACAGCTACACTCACCGCATTCTGTATGCACATGGGCCGCTGGGCGCGCATGGCCCGCACCAGGTCCAGCGGGTACAGTGCCTGCGCCACCTCGCACAGCTACACTCACCGCATTCTGTATGCACATGGGCCGCTGGGCGCGCATGGCCCGCACCAGGTCCAGCGGGTACAGTGCCTGCGCCACCTCGCACAGCTACACTCACCGCATTCTGTATGCACATGGGCCGCTGGGCGCGCATGGCCCGCACCAGGTCCAGCGGGTACAGTGCCTGCGCCACCTCGCACAGCTACACTCACCGCATTCTGTATGCACATGGGCCGCTGGGCGCGCATGGCCCGCACCAGGTCCAGCGGGTACAGTGCCTGCGCCACCTCGCACAGCTACACTCACCGCATTCTGTATGCACATGGGCCGCTGGGCGCGCATGGCCCGCACCAGGTCCAGCGGGTACAGTGCCTGCGCCACCTCGCACAGCTACACTCACCGCATTCTGTATGCACATGGGCCGCTGGGCGCGCATGGCCCGCACCAGGTCCAGCGGGTACAGTGCCTGCGCCACCTCGCACAGCTACACTCACCGCATTCTGTATGCACATGGGCCGCTGGGCGCGCATGGCCCGCACCAGGTCCAGCGGGTACAGTGCCTGCGCCACCTCGCACAGCTACACTCACCGCATTCTGTATGCACATGGGCCGCTGGGCGCGCATGGCCCGCACCAGGTCCAGCGGGTACAGTGCCTGCGCCACCTCGCACAGCTACACTCACCGCATTCTGTATGCACATGGGCCGCTGGGCGCGCATGGCCCGCACCAGGTCCAGCGGGTACAGTGCCTGCGCCACCTCGCACAGCTACACTCACCGCATTCTGTATGCACATGGGCCGCTGGGCGCGCATGGCCCGCACCAGGTCCAGCGGGTACAGTGCCTGCGCCACCTCGCACAGCTACACTCACCGCATTCTGTATGCACATGGGCCGCTGGGCGCGCATGGCCCGCACCAGGTCCAGCGGGTACAGTGCCTGCGCCACCTCGCACAGCTACACTCACCGCATTCTGTATGCACATGGGCCGCTGGGCGCGCATGGCCCGCACCAGGTCCAGCGGGTACAGTGCCTGCGCCACCTCGCACAGCTACACTCACCGCATTCTGTATGCACATGGGCCGCTGGGCGCGCATGGCCCGCACCAGGTCCAGCGGGTACAGTGCCTGCGCCACCTCGCACAGCTACACTCACCGCATTCTGTATGCACATGGGCCGCTGGGCGCGCATGGCCCGCACCAGGTCCAGCGGGTACAGTGCCTGCGCCACCTCGCACAGCTACACTCACCGCATTCTGTATGCACATGGGCCGCTGGGCGCGCATGGCCCGCACCAGGTCCAGCGGGTACAGTGCCTGCGCCACCTCGCACAGCTACACTCACCGCATTCTGTATGCACATGGGCCGCTGGGCGCGCATGGCCCGCACCAGGTCCAGCGGGTACAGTGCCTGCGCCACCTCGCACAGCTACACTCACCGCATTCTGTATGCACATGGGCCGCTGGGCGCGCATGGCCCGCACCAGGTCCAGCGGGTACAGTGCCTGCGCCACCTCGCACAGCTACACTCACCGCATTCTGTATGCACATGGGCCGCTGGGCGCGCATGGCCCGCACCAGGTCCAGCGGGTACAGTGCCTGCGCCACCTCGCACAGCTACACTCACCGCATTCTGTATGCACATGGGCCGCTGGGCGCGCATGGCCCGCACCAGGTCCAGCGGGTACAGTGCCTGCGCCACCTCGCACAGCTACACTCACCGCATTCTGTATGCACATGGGCCGCTGGGCGCGCATGGCCCGCACCAGGTCCAGCGGGTACAGTGCCTGCGCCACCTCGCACAGCTACACTCACCGCATTCTGTATGCACATGGGCCGCTGGGCGCGCATGGCCCGCACCAGGTCCAGCGGGTACAGTGCCTGCGCCACCTCGCACAGCTACACTCACCGCATTCTGTATGCACATGGGCCGCTGGGCGCGCATGGCCCGCACCAGGTCCAGCGGGTACAGTGCCTGCGCCACCTCGCACAGCTACACTCACCGCATTCTGTATGCACATGGGCCGCTGGGCGCGCATGGCCCGCACCAGGTCCAGCGGGTACAGTGCCTGCGCCACCTCGCACAGCTACACTCACCGCATTCTGTATGCACATGGGCCGCTGGGCGCGCATGGCCCGCACCAGGTCCAGCGGGTACAGTGCCTGCGCCACCTCGCACAGCTACACTCACCGCATTCTGTATGCACATGGGCCGCTGGGCGCGCATGGCCCGCACCAGGTCCAGCGGGTACAGTGCCTGCGCCACCTCGCACAGCTACACTCACCGCATTCTGTATGCACATGGGCCGCTGGGCGCGCATGGCCCGCACCAGGTCCAGCGGGTACAGTGCCTGCGCCACCTCGCACAGCTACACTCACCGCATTCTGTATGCACATGGGCCGCTGGGCGCGCATGGCCCGCACCAGGTCCAGCGGGTACAGTGCCTGCGCCACCTCGCACAGCTACACTCACCGCATTCTGTATGCACATGGGCCGCTGGGCGCGCATGGCCCGCACCAGGTCCAGCGGGTACAGTGCCTGCGCCACCTCGCACAGCTACACTCACCGCATTCTGTATGCACATGGGCCGCTGGGCGCGCATGGCCCGCACCAGGTCCAGCGGGTACAGTGCCTGCGCCACCTCGCACAGCTACACTCACCGCATTCTGTATGCACATGGGCCGCTGGGCGCGCATGGCCCGCACCAGGTCCAGCGGGTACAGTGCCTGCGCCACCTCGCACAGCTACACTCACCGCATTCTGTATGCACATGGGCCGCTGGGCGCGCATGGCCCGCACCAGGTCCAGCGGGTACAGCGGCTGGCGCCGTGCCGCCTGCGCGAGCGCCACCTCGCACAGCACGAGCGCGCCCGTGCGCCCGACGCCGGCCGAGCAGTGCACGATCATGGGCGGGTCGAGTTCGCGTTCTTCTTCTATTTCGTTGGGGTCTACGTCTGTTGGTATCACTGTGACAGAGAAAATAATCTGTTATTATTTTCTAAGGTAAAATATATTTAGAGGTATGAGAGTTTTTCGGCTGCGTCTTCGCAGATGTGCGGCCCTTATAACAATAATTTTACAAAATAATTTTCAGTGACAGCTAGAACTTGAAATGTTTGTCAGTGAAGGAATAATACAAGTTTTACGGCGCCATCATGTTGTGAATATGCCATCACTCTTATGCTCTTTTTGCTCAAACGCAGCACGATCGTCGACCTTTCGTCTCGCTAGGAACAGGCAAGTAAAGTCACGCCAGAAAGTCTGTTAGATTGAACTCACATGTCATAGGCGCTCTATACTATATGGGACTTAAACTTAACAGGCCTAAGTTTTGTGATACGTCCAGTTTCGTTTTGTAATACTAAACCTATTCCCGAATTAAGCTGGTTTTATTCCGTACTAGATTCAGGTCGTTGGTCCAGACATTTTGGAGGGTAAAAACAAACAGACAAACACATAAAAAAAAAATTTAAGTATCATAAAAATAAAAAATAAAATTAATTATTAATTAATTGATTAATTATAAATTATTATTAGTTATCATTATTTTTTGTTTAAGTACCGTATATACTTTCATATGCATTTAGTAAAAAAATATTATCATAAACATTATATTTTAAAACTCTTAAAAAATTGACTTTATAAACAGACATTTCAATATTATTTATTTGTACAGATATTTCCACTCACAGGGTGCATGTTTCCTCAGCTGGCTGCACAACTGCGTGAAGCTGATGAAGGCTGAGGCGTCCTCGGGAACGCCGTGGTCCGGCCATGCTGTGTATTGGAGTTGGGTTACGTTGCGACAGGCTCCTGTATTCTCCTAAGAAAGAAAACATGAATAAATTCTCAAAACTAATCAAGAATTATAATTCTCGAATAATATTATATGTCAAACTCAAACTCAAACCATTTACTTCAATTAAACCATTTCCAGGCACTTTTGAATTGTCAAAATTAACTAGTCGGTCAGTTAGTCAGAAAGTTGAAGCTAGTTGCCCATTCCAAAACGTAGATCTCTTGGAGAAGAACGGGCAAGAAACTCCAAGGACACTCTTTTAAATTAAGATATTACAAAATCCTGAGTACAGTATTCTTGTGTAATTCATTATGGTTTCTGTTTTATTCTGTAAAGTAAAATATATTCAGGGTAGCAGGGGCGTCGACGCGCAACCTGGGGCCCAAGTCTGCTATTTTTATAAATTCGTCATTCCAACACGATCCCATTGTCATTTTGCTAAAAGTTTGTAATCTGCTAAATTCATAATGGTCGATCATTGGTCGGTCAATGGTCTGAGAAAAACTACTAGTAAATATCATGCTTAATATTATTAGAAACGGTAGTTTTATATTGCTTAGTTTTATTATAATCCTTAAAACGGAATCCGTTTTCAAACAAACGATGAGGGCGCCACTGTGCGGTCGGCATAGTCTTTAAGAGCAATGGTGATGAAATAAATTACACAAAGGAAGCGCCTGTCTTGTAGGTACGAACCCACAACGTAAAGGCGCCAGCACATCAAGCTACTACAATCTGTCAAATTTCTTTAATAGATTTTCAACTTTATCGCTAAAGCGTAAGGTTCAAAGTTGATTGGGAGACAGTTTCATGTAGCTTGATATGCTGGCGTCTGTACACTACCGTTATCACTGGGCCGCAACTCTACTACTCATCTACTGGAACAAATATAAAATAACAACTTACTTTCATAGTCATCTCTCTCCTGACATAATGCCCATGGTTCTGTTCACTCGTCGTCAATATCGTTAGACTATTGGTCGCTTTGAGTGGTGTGTTGCCAACCTTCGGCCAATATTGGTGGCACTTGGCTCTGCCCCGTTCTGTGAGCACTGTTAGCATTACAATGAGATTGCTTTCCGACTCCCACACCATTTGCCAGAAGTCGCCCACTGTTGTTGAAAGAGGACCTGAAGGAATAAGAAGTTATTAGATTACTACTGTTAGCCTGCATCATCCCACTGCTGGGCAAAGACCTCTCCATGACTTCCAGCTCTTTCGATCTAGGGCTAAAGTTTTGTCCAGCTTGTCCCGGCATTTTCTACGGGGTCTGCCGCGACGCCTTCTACCTGTGTCAGGGTTCCACGTGGACGAACCGAAAATGCCTACAAGAGCTACTGCTCCATGAAAGAGCTTATGAAAGGAAATCTACCTTTAACACTAAAGCGAAAGATGGACATGTACATCCGTCCCATTCTGAGCTATGGATCCCAGACAACAGACTACAGACAGATCTTTGACAAATATTCAAAAGTCAAAACTCAAGGTTTGCCAACGTGCAATGGAGCGCAGTATTTTAGGCGTCAAATTGACAGACAGACAACACCACACTGCGCTCACAGATTACAACACAGATTACAGATATTGCTCCAAAAGTTGCTAAGCTGAAGTGGGACTGGGCTGGCCACGTCTGCCGTATGCCCAAGATTGTTGTAACTATATTCCTCATTTAATGAAAAATTAATATTAGCCTTTAAAGCCTAAAATTTCCATTTAAAGTACATTTCCTTATAAAAAAAAAAAAAATGAAAAAGAGGGTCCATTACAGAACATTGAAGGTAAAACCTGTATTAGTATATTTTTGTTTTATGTCGCAACCTTGATATTTCTCCTGTCTCTTTGGTGTTTACATAAGTACATAAATCTCACATGCACTATAATTCTGATACCTGGAATGATCAACCATCATAAAGCATTATCGGAAGAAAGCCATTCTTTCGAGATTGCTTAGCCTATGTTTTAGTTATATTTTAGGTCTCATTTTCTAGTATAACTCTCTTGTAATAATAGCCTCCCCGATCAATTTCGGTCACGGTGGCCAATCTCAACGGAGACTAGCCAGGTACGCAGGAGATATATTATAGTGCACAAGTGTGCGCGAGGACACAAGTGCACTCCCTCTCCCCTCACTCTCATAGTCCGATGGGACGGCAATCCGACACGACCGGAGAGAGATCAGGCGCAGGACCAATGGCTTATCGTGCTTTCCGAGGCACGGGGGTATCACACCGCCAACTTTCAAACTCTGGGACATTACTAAGAAATTCCTAATGAAAAACTCAATAACATTTTGCCCGACCCAGGGATCTAACACAGGACCCCACGCTCAACAGTCGCGCGAGAGATCCCCGCTGGTCTCGTGGTCTTGCGACCACGAGACCAGCGGGTATCTCTCTTGTAGATCCTGTAGGTAAAGAGCTAACACATTGTTATCACTGTAACGCTAACCTTGAGTTGCGATGTAAGTAAGCACTAGATCAGAGTTCGGTATCTCCATGTTTATATAAGATGCGTTGATGTAATCGCCTGTAGGTCCGTTCTTCAATATCACTCGCGTTGAATCATCTGCAATTAAAAAAAATATTTTGTAGTAGTTATTCAATTGGAAAATCTATTGCTTTTTTTCGAAATGCTTGTATTATTATTTTATCATTTATAATATTCGCAGTTTGATTGATACACACATATCACAGCCACACACCACTTTAAGATGTTATTATATCTACATGATCGATAATATTGATCATCGTCCGTAATCATTACAAACCTTTCAAACTCTATTAGTTTTCTGCTATTAACAAACCGATATTTACTACTGACAAATGCTTGCACTGACTGGACCACTCAAATTTGTGAGGTTACTGTCTTCACATGATCTGACCAAGATTATGCCTGGACTTAAAACAAACTGTGACCTCTAAGTTTGTTTCGGCCTTTCTTCTCAGAGTAGTCAGATAAGAAACGCCAATCTCATCTAGCCTATTTTTTTATAATAATATTATGACGTGTAATAGCATTGATATATATGTTACACTAGATTAGCAATTACCGCACCAAGGTGTTGCCACTACGCTGATGGCCACAGCCATCAGCGTAGCTAACGTCAGTTCAGTGCTCTGTGTGACGCCAACCGAGGTCAACCGAGTGACATGCGACAAAAAATATCGCGAAAGAGTGCGATTCAAGATCACAAAAACATAATAAATTTACCGGAATTACTTTCCACACGTAAATTAATGGTCTCTGTGTTTATATCAACGTAAAAACGCACTAAAATGTAGAATTTTGTAAATTAGGTTCAGTGTTACCACTAAAAACTTAGTTTTAGTTTCCCACATTAGTGGGACTTTTTAATTTATGGAATAAGTGATTTTAAATATTTTTTAATAATAACAACGTAGCAGGGTGTCTAAAGATGCAGCACACCGTGAAAAATGGGTGGAAATAATCCGATTGCTGAGAAAAGAGACTGACTGGCTACCTACTAAATCATTCAATTTCATTAATAATAAAGAAAAAATATTCAAAAAGAAAATGTCTTATTATTTTCATTATTTATAAACTTCTATTACACATCCAATAAGAAATACATAATTCAAATATTTAAAAAATAATTTAACTTAACATAAAACGCTTTTTATGGCTTAAAATGTTGGGTAAAATTTCGCATGGGTAGGCAACCCCATCCTGTCATTGCATGTTTATAATGCGGTCTTTGTCTAATCTAAGCGACGGTATTATTCTTACGACGTGTGTAAGTGAGACAGATATATGTTTACTTTTAAATGTTTAGTGGTTTCAAAGCTACGTCGTCGCGTTTATAAAGTGGCTACACTTTTTTGACACATTTTATTGAGGTTTGCTTCTCTAGTTAAATAGCTCAACGTGTAATAGTGATTCCTACATACTATTTACAGAAAAAACAATTTCATTTCACTACTTTTGCAGCATTTACAAGCACCAATAAAAAAATATACATTATTTTTAATATATATGCGAAACCTGAATATAGTTTGTTCAGAATAAGTAACTGAATCGATTCCAATAATTATTACATGTTATATTTTGTCCCAAAAATATTTAAAAAAAGGTTACAAGTTGGACACCGAGCGACACTACGTAGTCATTATCGAGCGCAAGACGACACTGTATGCGCGGGCGACGCGAGGTAAGCATGTTCTTTTACGGACAACTAGGTAACATAAAAAGCTTATAACTTAGTGATTTTTCATGATAGTTTTGAAATTTTGTACATAAGATTCTTTACATAAAAATACTGGACTGGTGTTACGGGTTTCGCATTTATACTAAAAATGATGTTGTATACAGGGTGGAATCGAAGTCATGGGCATTATTTTAACCTAAGGCACTACTCACGATACTGATTGCATTAGGGCTATTAATACGCAAATCAAAAATATTATTAATGCAAGTAAGGAAAACCTTAAAAATGTAGTAAGTCAAATTGCACAAGGCTTATTATTGCAAATAAACACTTAAAGTAATTAAAACAAAATACTTCGTTAACGCCAATAATTGTTGAAATATCAAAATCTTAAAGCGCAGTACAGCGCAAAGCGAAATGTAAACAAACATCACCTGCGCGCGCGCGGGTTTTTCCTTACAAGTAATAATAACAATGGGCTACAAGACATTCCGTCCGGCGGGATTCCCTGAACTCTCTCCGTCCCACTCCCTCACTCGCAAAAATACGAATATCACCCCCGCGCGGGGTATGCTTCCCGCCGCAACACGAAGTCACGAACCCGGAACCAGTGTCATAACGACTGCGCAGGTGCATTGACGCGTAATTGATTTATTGATCCCGTGACGTAATCGCCGTACTCGCCGCTCGCGGCATACGGTGCTTGGATTGCAGTGTATTAAGTGTTAGTGTAGTAGTTGTGTGTTGTGTGTGTGTTTGTGTACACGATGCCTCGACCGCGTAATGTGCAGGCTAGGTACACCAACCAACAATACCCACAAATGGTTGTAATTTACGATCGCGCAAGAAATTTAGTATGAACTCGTGAAATGTTCCATCGGCGCTACCCGAACGACCCTATTCCTTCACGGGGTCTCATTCCACCAGAACCACTCAGAACCTGTTGGATTTTTCGTCTTTTCACGTGCCAGCACATGCACAAGCTCGTGGAAGAGCACCCGTTTACCCTCTGTCACTTTACCGACAAATAAGGTTTTTTCAAAACAATCCACAAGCTAGGTACGTAAATGTTTTTTTTTAATGTATGTTAGTTGACGTAGTTTTGACCGTCCTAAGCCGGCAAAGTACGAAGGGAAAATTGGAATTTATTATGAATCAATTCATTGGCAACTTACGAATGTCACGTGAGTCGGGCGGGGTCAAAGAATTCACGCCCAATGACGCGCGTACGGCGTAGTGTACCTACGCATTTGCTATCGAGAAGCGCAACTAACTTGATACTTTGTATGACTTACTACATTTTAAGGTTTTCCATACTTGCATTAATAATATTTTTGATTTGCGTAATAGTAGCCCTAATGCAATTAGTATCATAAGTAGTACCTTAGGTTAAAATAATGCCCATGATATCAAATGCACCCTGTATAAATAAACCTTTTAACAACTTACAAGGTGCAATATCCCTATACCGATTCTTATTCAAGTTACAAGGCAGCTTCGAAACATTTGTGGGTTCATCAGGCAATCTCCTAAGCAGCGTCTCGTACTGGTTGAGCGCATTCCCGCTGGCTAATCCGTCGCCTAGCAACAGTATGGATTGTTCTAGAGCGTCGCCTTCGTGTCTGGATTCTTCGGAGAATAGCGGAACGAAACAGACTTCTGGTTCCGCAGAGCCTGGATCTTCGGGGGCGTAAACGGCTGGAAAGAGTATTTATTAGGATATTATTTGACGCGTCCAACTGTATTGTAAGTATTTTTTTTATACAAGTAGTGTTTTATTATTTATAACCTGTATTTTATTGTGGGGCTTGTGGCTAAGTAATATCAGCCACACGGGTCGATCGATTAGGTTCAGCTACGCTTGACGCGGTTGGTCCGTGGATGGGTGACCATCCGTACATACAAAGACCCCTCCGTGCCTCGGAAAGCACGTTAAGCCATTGGTCCCGGCTGTCATTCGTGGATCTTTGAAGGTCGTTACGGGTCGTCAGAAGCCCGAAAGTCTGACAACCAGTCTTACCAAGGGGTATGGGGGGTAGGGGAGGGGAGGGGGGTATTACCCAGTAACTGGGTTGTGGAGGTCAGATAGGCAGTCTCTCCATGTAAAACACCGGTATTCAGCTGCATCCGGTTAGACTGGAAAACCCCAACATAGTTGGGAAAAGGCTAGGCAGATAATGAAGTAGTGTTTTATTAATTTTACCACGAACATTAGCATGACCTGACAAGATCTTTTATTTTAATTCATCTTTATTTATTTATCTAAAGTAATTAATATTAAAATAAAGAGAAAAGATTTGACTTTTTATGTTTGTTTGTTAAGCTTTTACACTAAAAGGACTGAACGGATTTAGATAGAATTTGGCACATGGGTAGACTATAACTTTACTATATTTATCTGACTTACCATTGGGTTTGACGACCAACGTAAGTGGTCCTCTCGTGTTTCTTATCAGTTGTACTACTTGATCATGAGTCATTTCATCCACGTCCTGACCGTTTATTGATATAACCTGAAATTTTAATCATTTATTATGTTCAGAGATCATTTAAACTGGTTCGTTTAGCATAAGCATAATCAGCCTATAATGTTCCCACTGCTAGGACATCAGGCGTCCTCTCTATAAGAGGGAGTGGGCCGTAATCCACCAAGCGGGCCCAGTGTGGGTTGGTGGACGTCACATGTCATCGATTTTTTTTTTTTTGGTTTTAAGACTGCCGGTTTCATTACGTTTTTCTTCACCGTTTTGAGTAGAGTAGAGAATAGTGTTCAATACACAAAGTTTATGGCTAGGATCGATCTCACGACCGACCGACTCGTGAGTTGGGGCCAATAGCACTGGGCCACCACTGCTCTATTCGGTTCGTTTGTGTCTTAGATAATTTAGTCGGCTTATTCCGTTTATCCGCCCTAAAGGGGATGCTCGGAAACGCATGTCCGAGAATCAACCCTCAAAAATGTTGCAAAATTGAAAAAGAGAATAACTAATTCCCGCCACGTAACATTTTAAAAGTTTTTTTTTTTATTTTCAACATGTGTCATTCGACTTGGGTATTTCATACTGCCAAATCATTAAAACGTTTCTTTGCGTTTTTAAATTATAAATGAGTAATATTTTATCTGGTTTTATTAATTAACGATAGAAAATACGGAAGTGACATAAATCAAAGCAAATGTAATAAAATAACGACTTTAATCTGCGACGTTTTATTGTGTGTGTGGTGGCAGTTGGGCCTGATTATCTTAGTCTTAAAAAAAAAAACTTTATGCACTAGAGCATAAAATGCAATTTTATGTCGCCTACGCACAACATAAAGACGAACTTTTAGAGCATGAGAAGTGAAAATGATGTTTACGTACCTGATCTCCCTCCTGTAAGTGTAGCCTCGTCCTACTAGCAACTCTTGACACTAACACTGCCGCCCCGCCTCCTCCCCGCACATTGAACCCAAACAGTCCATCCGCCCCCGGCTCGAGACGTATCTTAACTCCTCCGTTACACTCGTTTGTATCGTTCCCTTCTGAGCCCGATTCTGATTCGTCGACATAGGTTAACGGGATGCGGAGGACGCGCTCTAAGAAGTCGCCTTCGCTGTAATTTAAAAAATTAATGTTTAATATTAGGTCGGGGCAAAAGTATTTTCGTATTTTTCATACAAAGAAAAAAATCTTTTAGGTTTAATTTTTTATTTATTTATATTAAGTATGTGCCATTTTGATTGATGGCTTGTTGCCATCTTGTGGGCAATGCCATGATCCCATTGCTGTAGAAGTTTTGATATTTTTTTTATCAAAAAAATCTGACAGGTAGTTTTCACAGCGTTCTTTTGAGGTTAACTTTATGCTTCCGAAAGAGTTCTGTAGTGACCGAAACAGGTGGAAATCTGATGGAGCAAGATCAGGGCTATACGGAGGATGCATCAACACATCCCAGCCCAGCTCTCTCAATTTTTGCTGAGTGGCTATAGATGAGTGCGGTCTGGCGTTGTCGTGATGAAACACCACGCCCTTCCTATTCACCAGCTCCGGCCGGTTTTTCTCAATAGCTTCTTTTAACCTCATCAGTTGTTGACAGTAGAGGTCAGAATCGATAGTTTTACCCACCGGCAAAAGCTCACAGTGGACGATTCCTTTCCAATCCCACCAAACACACAGCATCACTTTGTTCCGAGTCAGGCCGGGCTTTGCCACAGTCTGTGGGGCCATGCTTCGACCACGATCTTTTTCGGACATTCTTATCATAAGTGATCCATTTTTCATCACCCGTAATCAACCGTTTAAGAAAAGGGTCGGAATTATTACGTTTCAACAAAGAATCGCAAATGGAAACGCGTTGCATTAAGTTTCTCTCGGTGAGATCATGTGGTACCCAAATATCAAGTTTTTTCTTGTACCCAGACTTTTGTAAATGCCGTAAAACTATTTTGTGATCAACATCCAGTTCTTCAGCAATATCATAACTACTAATATGTCGATCTTGCTCCACTTTTTCAAAAATGGCACTGATTTTATCCGTGACAGGGTATCCAAAGCGAGCTTCATCCTTCACACTAAAATTTCCTGACTTGAAACGCTTGAACCACATTTGTGCTACTCGTATTGATACCGCATTAGGTCCGTAAACCGCACAAATTTTATTCGCGGCGTTCCTCGCATTTTTACCTTTTTTGTAATAAAATTTTAAAATGTACCAAATTTCTTCGTCACATACGTTCATGTTGCTTGCTTGAAAAACAATTGAGAAATGGCGGAAACTAGTTTTTTTTTAATTTATTGCATCTTTAGAATGTCAACATTTAATAGTATTAAAACCAGCCAGTTACATTCAGTACTGCCAAAGAGGTGTGATTACTAACAATAGATTCAAAATACGAAAATATTTTTGCCCCGACCTATTATTTTGTCTCATTTTGTATCCAGTTTATCGGTCAAAACCCATGTACAAGGAACCAGAGAGGTAATTGCGCATCACACTAACAGTGGAAAAAACTTTTATTTTGATAGTTCATCAACATTCATTGCGTTATTTACGTTGTTGAGCAGGCAAATTTTTTGAACATTTATTAACCAATGGATTAGCAATATCCTTCAAAATTATTCAGATTGTGATTGATAGTGTTTTGCGATTCGCGGTATAAGAACCAGATGAACGTATCTACAAAAAAATCAAAAAAAGTTTTTTTTCATAAAACGGTATAATTATTATTGTGAACCGTTTTAGTAGGGTGCAGTTTATGAAGTTCATCGTTTCGATGTCTGTTATCAATCGACAAAGTTAACAAGGAAAAGACAATTTAAGTAGCCAATGATAGACAATGATTTCACCAAAATCTTGCGTATATCGGTACTCGGGGGAAGATAAGGTAAAGCAATTTTCTGGACAAATATCACCTTTTCGTCACATTTTATTCATAAAGTTGGCAGTACGTATTCGAAAAAAATAATAAAGAAAAAAGTAGTAAATTGCCTTATGGCTGATTTTTACGAAAGTTGAATATCTTTTAAGCGTATAAACAAAATGTCCGACAGTCTTTGTATGAAAAAAGTACTGTAAAAATCCAAAATGTATTCGCAGGAGAAGTCCTTATACATAAACATAACTTTACTCCTGTATTTCTAGAAGGGTCTGGCAGAGGTGGACCTATAGCACACCTACATTTCGCAAGTTATGTATACCTTATAGTTTGGTCTAATTTGCCCTGAAGGTGCCACTAGTCTATATTTTTCCATACAAATTTCAAGAAAGTATTACTCCACTGTTTGACATTGTGCATCTAAAGTTAACACGTTGACTTGCAGACAACAGACACAATAGAAAATCTATTGTTCGCGGTCACCGGTGACCGCGGTGGAAGTCAATGATTTAAACATGATATTGTTATGTCTTATTATTAATTTTGTTTGTATGTAAACAGAATAGTAAAATAAAAAGCCATTAAAAAGTTATGAGCCTACGAATAATAAAAGTCAAGAAATGTAACTCAAACTCAAAAATGGCACCACGCAAATGTTTACCGCGGTGGGCGTTGCCGAAAAGGCCACCGCGCACCAGAGCCAATCACGGCGCTTGCCGGAATACAACGCTATACGTGAGCGCAGGTGATTGGCTTATTTACACGCGTATTCTTTCGTTCGAATACTCGAGGTATTTTGTCAATGTAAGTTTAATTTTCTTAGTTGTTGAGATCTTTTTGAACAGTCTGTTCGTCCCAGTATTTTTGACGCTGACTGTACAGTGTACAGACGCCAGCAGGTCAACCTACCCCAATCTGTCAAAATTTTTTGATACGATTTTCAACTTTAGCACAAAGGGATAAGGTTCATATTCAATTGGGAAAATCTGACAGGATTCGGATAGTGGCCGCCGAAGGGGACAGACGTGTCGTGTCTTGACCCGCCTTTGTTTTTACTTGATGCAATGTGCACAACACGTGGCTGACTCTGAGCTTGAAACTCGAACGGGGTTTCGCTTGCTGTGTTTTTGTGGGTGCAAATTAAAACACCTTAAAACGGTGGTAAAGTGGCATACGTGTGTACCTGATATACAAGCCTGAGGTCTAGGCCTTCCGGCCGAGAATATCGACGACGTGGATTTGGTGAGATCTTTCCATTATATATTTCAGGGACCTCCGATAGAGGCTTGGAGGCTGTATAAAACTGCGTTTTGCGTTGTTAATTTGGACTTTTGACGCCACGCGTGAATTTAACATCATTGTAAGCTATAAATAGGCTTTAAGGAAATGTCTTCATATTATATTTAGGAGCGAAGGACAAAATAATACACTCTATTATTTTAACCTGAAATACGGTATCGCTCTAGAATTAGTACTTCACGCTTTTCTTAATTTAACATTGTACTAAATTATCAAAACTGCCTTGAACAAGCTACCTATTTCCTAGCTTGTAAAATTTGTAAACCGCGCGCAAAATTGGACCGAAAGGGTAAAAAAAAAAGGTTAAGTAACAAAAAATAGCGAAGCTCATAAATTTCAAGCGTTAAGCTCCCCTGTCAGCTATAGTGGTTCACAAACCCAAAGCTACACAACACATGTGTGCAGAGCAGGTCTTGTAATACCATAAAAACAAAAAGTTTTTTTCTTTTAAAATGGGCACAATTGTGCGTATGACAAAAGACGGAAACTGCCTATTCAGGGCCATAGCACATCAAATAAATAATGTAATGGGTTTAACTTTCGACCACGTGTCTGTCCGTCAGGATCTTGCTTCATATGTTTTAGAGCATCGAGATGACGAAAGAATTCGCTTAGCCCTTCTAAATAATGTACAAGAAATTCTTCCTAACAGCATTCTCTCCCAGGAACAAAGAATAACAAAATACATAACACAGCAGTTTAACAAGACGTTCTGGGGAGGAGAGGATATCTTAATCGCCGCAGCCGAGTTCTATCTTGTAAATTTGCACGTGCACACGGATACAAGACACAACCTAGTGTATTCACCTACCGGCGATCCAGTACCCGGCAACATACACATCCTCTACAAGGACCAGCACTACGATAGCTGGGTCATGACCGACGACAAACACTATAACAGCAACCCGATAGATATAATGAAAAAATCGAACAATGTCACAACAACACTATATAATAAGCCTTTAATTAACTAGTACAACACACGTGAAGAGAAAGGTCAACTCACGAAATCCCAGTCTCAAACGAACAGCCCTCAATTAGCTAGCTCATTAACACAATATGAACAACAAGCACCAATGTGTACACCGTTATCAGAAGTAGTCGCAGATGTCACTGGGTTCACAATACTTAGAAACCAACCTCAATAAAGTACACTTGCCTAGACTTGCGTACTGAAACTTGGAACGTCCGCGTACGTATTGTAACATTGTACTGAATTCCGAAAACTGCCTTGAACAAGGTATCTAATTCGTAGCTAGTAAGTCTGCATACCCACGTGCATTCAATTTGCACCAACAGCTCAAAAAAAAAAAAAAAAAAAAAACACTTTACCCGAACTCTCAAGTTTGCATAACAAAAAATTTTTTGGTAAGAAACAAAGACCGAGCCCATAAATTTCAGACGGTACACGGTCCCCTGTCAAGTCTGGTCTATAGTGGTTACCAAACTCAAGTTGCACATGTCGAGAGAGCTGACCACTTGTGACAGCCTACAAACAAAAGAATTCTTAATAAAATTCAAGAAATTCTCCCTAACAGTAATCTCTCTCAGGAACAAAGGATAACAAAATACATAACCGCGCATTTTAACGAGACGTTCTGGGGAAGAGAGTATATTCTAATCGCAGCGTTCAAATTCCTTGTATCGTGCACACAGATACCAGAATCACACTAGTGTATTCACCTACCGGCGAACCAATATCCGGCAACATACGCATGCTCTACAAGGATGTTACAAAGAGAAGCACTATGATAGCAGTGTCAGGACCGACGACGAACATTACACAACAGCAACCCATTAGATCTAACTCAAGAACTAACCAAACCTCAAAACACAACTGAACTTTCACATAGGGGCATTCATGTGATATGATATGAACTCAGGAGCATACAACTAATACGAGTCATAGCCTCCCCGACCGATTTCGGTCACGGTGGCCATTCTCAACGGAGATTGGCCGGGTACGCGGGAGATATTATGGTGCACAAGTGTGTGCGCGGACACAGGTGCACTCTCCGTTCCTGTACTATCATGGTCCGATGGGACGGAGATCCGACACGGCCGGAGAGAGATCAGGCGCAGGACCGACGGCTTTACGTGCTTTCCGAGACACGGGGGTATTAAACCGCCAACTTCCAAACTCCGGACTGCTACTAAGAAATTCCCAATAGAAAAACTCAATAACACATTGTCCGACCCTGGAATCGAACCCAGGACCCCACGCTCAGCAGTCGCGCTTGCAACCACGAGACCAACGGGGCAGTTAAACTATACACACCACGAATGGGGCGGCTCTCTGAACCCGCAGATAAAGCATACCGGGGACTTGCAATTTTAATCAGAAAGGATGTCCAAATGGAATTAGTCAACAGCAATCTTAATGGAATAAGCATACCAACATGTGATGAAATTAAATACCTACGTACAACATACATAGCATCTACATTACGCAGAAAAATGACTATTAAAAATCGTTGCGAACAGGCCATGAGAAACCCCAAATCGTTTACTACCATAAAAAAAACCACTCTAGGAATAAACCAAGATAAAAGAAAATGCATGAAATCTTAGACGGAAAAACAGTAACCAAACGTATCAAGAACGACAGGATGTGATACATCGCGCATGTTAAAAGGCACCGCAAAACAATCCTAGTGCATACAGTAACGTAGTACAAGGCCAAATCCAAGAAGGTCGGCCGACCTATCTACACATGGAACGACAACTTAAAACAGGACATGAAGTACTTTGACAAGAGAATCAATTTTTGAATGTATACGCCGGAAAACAGAAATAAGATCAAGATTGCTGCTCGTGAGATTTACAAAAACCGGAAACGAATAGTAGCGAGACCTCCGACGATCACATTGAAAACAGCAACATCTAACACAACATAACACAGCAGAGCTATTACATACAAAAGGACCGAGAAAACAGTAGAACCCCGCTAAAAGAATCACCGATGAAGCTCGACCTGAACCAACCTGGAGAAATAAGATCAAGATTGCTGCTTGTGAGCTTTACAAAAACCAGAAACGGATAGTAGCGAGACCTCCGACGACCACATTGAAAACAGCAACATCTAACACAACTTATCACAGCAGAGCAATGACATACTAAAGAACCGAGAAAGCAGTAGAACACCGCTAAAAGCCTCACCGATGAAGCTCGACCTGAACCAACCTGGAGGCAAGGTCGTTAAAAGATGCCCATCCATAGATAATAATTACCCATCTCTCCACTAGTCCAATGCTTGCTCTAGGATGCATATCCGGTAGGCTCTTAAATCCTTCCCTGTCCTACGGGCACGTCCTCCCTACCAATTACAGCGCCCCCCGGTCTATTCCTTGATATGCAATGGTCGCTGTAGCACCATGAACATGAGGCTACAGGAGCTAGTGCGAATCTTGGGGTTCATTCGATTAATCGAGTCTGGTTTAACCACGCTGGGATCGGTGCAATTCATTCATTCATTCATTCATATTCAATTGGGAAAATCTGACAGATTGGGGTAGCTGGCCTCTGTACATAATTTGGACGTAGTTATGCAGAAACGTTCCAACCCACAAGTCACCCAAAATGCAGCGGGATTGTCCGAAAGGGTTACCGCTATCCCGGAACACAAAGGGCTAAGGAAGGAACACGGGTGGGTTTTAGTCAGTAAGAGTCTGACACTCCCTTCTGCTCCACCCAGAGCGGGAGGGGTCATTGGATGATTTCCCATCCACAAAAAAAAAAAAAAAAGTCACCCAAAATCGAGATAATGTGATCAAACTACCTTTTATGACACTTAGCGTCAGATTAGCAAAAAGGTTTCAAGTTTTAAGTCTTAGTGTTCGCCTGTACTATGTAGTTACGGCAAAAAAGTGTACCACTGAAACACTAAATTGCGTTTTTCTCAAATTGTAGTCATTGTGGAATGGAACGTTTTCGCATAACTACGTCCATTTAAGAGTATTCTATTCTAAGCTTAGCCTTTGTCGTAAGCCGGCTGTATAATCGAGGTTAGTGAGCTCACTGAGGGTCCGAGTCGGGCCTGCCGCCGCCGGTCCAGGCGGCCCGCGGCGGCGGCTCCGAGTGCGCCGTGACGCGTGCGCCGCGCAGGCCGGGCGGCGACGCGCAGCCCACCGACTGCTCGCGCGGCCGCGAGCTGCTGCGTCTGTACGGGCAAACGGACCTACATTACTTCACTCTGAAAAAAGGTAGCATGTTGCCTGGACTCCACCAAAGCGGAGATGTGCGGAGATCACAATGGTTGAAATCCTAATCGCGTCACTCGTCTCGTTTGTGATTGAACGTTTCCTACACATCTCTCGTCTCCTCTCCTCTCCGCTTTGGTGGAAACCGGGCCTTAGTGTTGTAAGAAACTCAAGTCTTGGAGACTCATTTAATAAGACTTGAGTTATTTTTGAAGACTCACGTCTTATAAATAAAACTTAAGAGCTCAAGTCCTTTAGAATTTGGATCTCGAGTTCTGCCAAAAAGAACTCAAAAACTCAGTCTTTTGAAAAGAACTCATGACTGAGTCCTCTAAATCTATAGCTATAGTTTGAAGTAAATAAAATAGCAATTTAATTAATTAACAAATTATTGATTTATTAAGTACGTAACTATTCACACCAACAACGTAAATTCATCACAACAACTCAAGTTCATGACTCAGTCTAGCTCAAAGAACTTAAAAGACTCGAAAAGATTCGAAAGGACTCAGAGAACTCAAAAGACTCGGACTCATGTGACTAACGAGTCCTAGTCTTGAAAATCGACTGAAGTCTCGAAATGAAGACTAAAAGACTCGAGTTTCTTACAACACTAGGTAGCATAATTAACGAAGAACTCATGATGTACAATAGGCTTGTCAACTGAAAAAATCTAATAAGTCCGTCAGTTAGATTATCAAAAAATATTTGACCCGTATTTTTTCCTTTGTTACGTAAACCAAAATTGACGAAGATACGACGCTTTTAAAATTCTCAATACGTCACACCTTGGTATAATTTTTAGTGAGTTCTGACGTCACGAGCGCGCCCCCTCCCGAGTTTTATCTTTGTCAATATTCATTGATTTACAAAAAGAAATAATAAGTGTCCATTATTTTCCAATACTCTACTGACGGACTAAATAGATTTTCAATTTATTGATGGTGGAAACTAGCCTATTGTAGACACTCCACTTTTATTCAGTGTCAATATTTCCAAAAGAAATAAACTCTTTAGCACACAGCTTTCAGCTCATGTTTGTCTCTTCATTATCATTAAAACTGACCTCGTGCATTTTCTCAACTATATTAGAAGTCCGTGGGTAAATAATAACAGCCGCACAGGTCGATCGATCACGTTAAGCTACGCTTGCCGCGGTTGGTCGGTTGGAGATCCCTCCGTGCCTCGGAAAACACGTTAAGCCGTTGGTCCCGGCTGTCATTCGTGGATGTTTGACAGTCGTTACGTGAAATCAGAAGCCCGAAAGTCTGACAACAAGTCTTACCAAGAGATATTGTATTGCCCAGTAACTGGGTTGTGATGGTCAGATAGGCAGTCGGTCCATATAAAATACTGGTATTCAGCTGCATCCGGTTAGACTGAAGCCGACCCCAACATAGTCGGGAAAAGGCTAGGCAGATGATGATGGTTAGGGCCAGCTAATATTTTGCGTGGACTGGCTGCCTACCCTCCACAATCCAGTGACTGTGTAACACGATACTCCTTGATAAAACTGATTGTCATACTTTTGGATTTCTGACTAAGTACTCGTAACTGGCTGTCAAAATATCAGCCGTCAAAGATCTACTAATGAGAGCCCCGAGTGGCATCTTAACTTGCCTTCTGAGACAAGAGAGGGTCTCGGTAGGAAATAATTGGGCACATATTCACAGACAGCCCGCGACAAGTATAGGCTACGCATCGATCGATCAACTAGTACTGCTATTTCTTAAATGCGACTCCTCTCACATCTAATTCTTACCTAACAAAACTCCTATTAGTCGACCTGGACCTTCTTGCATCTTCAAGAGCCATAGTTTCAGTCCTGGGTACAGTAGGGGCCGCCAGGCCAGCCAAAGCTCCCAGTGCGGCTAACAAGGCCCTTCTCCTCGGAGCCCGTAGTCTGAAGAAGCCGTGACGTTCAACACTACAACGCCATAACGCTTTCGCTGCTCGACCGGAGCGCATGTTGAAGCCGAGGACTGTGTCGTAGGTTTCTGACTGTGGCAAGAAGGATCATTTGATTAGAATGAATAAATTTTCAACCTCTTAAAGGCGCGGGCCCACCGGGGCGCACGGAGTGGCTACGCACGTGTATTAAGCTTCGCTTTGTAAGAAAATGTATGTGGTTGTGTCCACTGCAGCCCACGGAGAGGCTACGCATGAATTGACGTCATTGATATATGCGTGGCTTGCTCGATTAGGCGGTTTCATAGCTCAACGCTGTCGACGTGGGTCTACGTTTCCACTGGAGTACACGAATATGACACAATAGCAATTGACAAAATGGCGCAGGCGTCGCTCGCTTCCCCGCCCGTCCCACCTCTCGCAGTGAAGCCCGTGTCCGTGGGTGGCAGTTGCACGTGCGTAGCCTCTCCGTGCGCCGTGCCACGCTATACATAGACGTGGGTCGTCTTCGTGTACTCCAGTGGAAACGTAGACCGACGTTGTCAACCAAATTAATACACGCAGCTAAAATGCGCCGCGTGCCCGTGCACAGCACGCGCCGCGGTGGGCCCGCGCCTTAATAGAAAGACTATTGCCTATGTATTCGTTTAGGGCTTTTTAATTACACTAATTTAACTGGATGAATATTTATTTAGGATCTCCAACAAAAGATATAGTACTCTATACATACATCACATCTATACTAATATTATAAAGCTGAAGTATTTGGTTTATTATGTTTTATTTGAACGCGCAATTTTTTTATTTTATGTTAAAACTAAACTCCCGCGACAACTCTTAGGAGCCGAGCAAAAACAAAGCCGACATAATAATATATTTTATGTTAAAACAAGAAATTTCACGGCCAAAGTCGCGGACCGAAGTTAGTAAATAATATGCAACATCAGGTTTTAAGTAGCAATACATTGATGCAGTTTTCACCATAATTAAGAGAGTTTAAGGAGGAATGTTTATGACTGCAGCATCAGTTTGAAGCGGCTCGATTAAAAATCTCAGACCGTAATTATATCACAGTGGAAAAGCGTCTTCTCATACAGTATTATATTCAATGGACGAGCCAATTGAGTCCTGGTTTCCTCATGAGGTTTTCCTTCCATTACGTTGGTTATGAATGTGCCCAAGATTAACTAGTACTTATAATGAAAGCAATAAAATCATAAATTCAAGTGAAATGGGAGGCGTTGAGCCGTTGACCACGCGATGTACTGTTTATTTAAAATTATGATGAAATGAAATGTTTATTTCTGTAAGTAGATCTTTTAAGACACGTTAATATTTTGTTGGTCAATATTTGAAAACTAGATAGCGCTGGCACTTCCTAGCTGACTGATCCCTGACAAGAAACGCCGAAATTAATTCAGAGGTCATGAAGGCCAGTTCTCGTAATTGAAAATGTTCAAAATCTAGTCGCAATCTCATCTCGGCGACAAATAAATGTTAAAAACTTGTCGAAATGTAGGGAAATTAGACGTATTTTTTGACAGATTGAGACAGATCAGACTGTGAACGTTCTTAAAATTATGAGAATTGCCCCTCAGGTCTCTTTTAAAGTCCAAACATTATATTATTAGGATTTTATGCTAGTCTAACAATACGGGGCCATATCTAGAAGGGCCTTTTGAAGAAAACGAGCCATTGCAGCTTTGAGTTGACCTGTCCCAACAGACGGCATGTATGCATCAGTCATTGAGTAGCTCAACTCTATCTTATGGACCTCAACGACCCGTCACACGACGCTACCAGCCTATCGTTTCTGTAAAAATCTTACTGTGATAACATAGGAGAAGTGAGCGTGAAGTGAACTATCAATGGAAGCAATCCCTAACATCAGGTGGAATGACAGCTCACTTCACCTTAGTTTTCACGGTGAGATTTTTACAGAATAACACTGCTGTTTAGAAAAACGATAAGTATGGAAAATCGTGTTTTGTTTAATTGCTAGAAGTTTTTAAAAGGCTGAAAACTGCAAACTTACAGGTTCCCTCTTCAGCTGTATAAAGAACTGTTTCTTCTTGAAGGAAATCTTGACGATTTTACTCCAAGAGAAGGTGTTCACTCTGATATTGTTCTGAAACACGACGATACCTATTGACGTCACGCCAATAAATATGTCTTTGCCGTTATAATCCTGTAACCAGAAGAAATATAATTTAATACAGAGAATAAAGATGAATGTTAAAAAATTCGCACAACTATGAGAAAAACGAACGGCAATTGCGCACATCACTACATAGTATAAAACAAAGTCGCTTTCGATGTCCCTATATCCCTATGTATGCTTGTACGCAACGGATTTTGCTGTGGTTTTTTTTAATAGATAAAGTGATTCAAGAGGAAGGTTTATATGTATAAAACATGTATAATATAGTAGAGAAACACTGATCATTTTAGAGGTTTCTAATGTGATGTCGTAAATAAAACCTTTTTTTTTGCGCTTACATTGCAAACGTTTGCTGAACCCTATGAGATACATCAAAATAATGTGCTACAGTATTGTACACCTTAAAAAGGTCTACAAAAAAGTCCGCTATGGTATACAGAGTTGATACGACAGAGGGGCATTAAATTACACTACGTATACTAACCGTGTTTAGTATTAATTCGATACGGTATAAAAATAAAAAGCATCATAAATGAGAATTTTTTTGTTTCAAACAAACTAAATAGCTTACAAATCAGAATAAAACGCAACCACCCTTTGTAAATAAAGGAGAAACCCAAACTTCATAAAAACTTGGGCCTGGTGACTGACCTTGGATAACTATACAAAGTGGCAACGTCCAACGTCGCGCGCGGGCAGAGTAACTCGAAACACACTGTGGATTTTCCAAACTGCAGTACCGGAGATTTTGCCGATTCCAGATCGGTCCGAGTAAAAGTACTCTCATCGGTCCATATTAAATTAGTTAAGAAATGACGGTCTTCGGATGTTTTATTTAGTAGCCATTGGCAGTAACTGTTGCTGATCGGCAAGTCTCTCGATAAAAAAGTTTACACCTTCCGATATTTAGAAGGTTTGCGTTTTTTACGTTTTAGAACCTTGTAGATAGTTCTATGGCAACATCTAAACTGCCGGGCGGCTCTGTGGAGACTCGTCGGGCTGCGGGAAAAATTGTCTAAAATTCTTTCGTCCCAAGCAGCGGGCATTTACCGCGGTGGCACTCCCTCCTGTTACAGCACTATACGTTTATTGTCCCGTAATCTTTGTACTGCCAACTGTATGGTGCGGGCATTGCTAGGGCAATTGCGGCTATCACAATACCTTTCTCTGTAAGTTCGTAGAGCTAACGTTGCGTTTCCACGGCATTCGCCGTAGATTAAAATCATGTCAGTGTATTCTGACGCCGTGTCAGTTACACGAGGTATTTTTGAACACTTTAATTATACACACACACAACCAAAGTTTAACTATCACAATAGAAACAGTCAATTACAAAAAAAAACACTAACACTAAATAATAATAATCCCAAGTTACGTGTCCTGTCCTGTCACAATAAAAAAAGGAATACTGTCTTAAACTTATTTAGTGTCCTATCACAATAACAAAATAAATTCACAATTATTGTCAGCGCACAAGTTCGACAAAACAATAAGGGCGCAGGAGCTTCCGCGTACGTACCTACGTTCCGGAAGGGTAGCGTCAGCGCACTGAAAAAACAAGTTTTTTGGAGGCCCCACTTACTGATCGCAAGCACAAAATACAGAGAGTACAGAAGTCAATCTACATACAAAGTGCGCTCGAGCAACGCACACATAGACACCGCTCACGGACACGATATCTCGGACTGGTTGGGAGTAGTGCGAGCGCAAGTGCCATCCGCTTGAGACATGCGTCTATGAAGTGCAAAAATGGAGCAATAAAAAAAAATTATAACTGTTCAGTGGACGGTTGTTTAAATTCCACATTAAACGGTGAATTGTCGTTTTTTAATCTACCAGTTGTTTCAGAGAGGTAAGTAGGTATTTGCTTGTATTTCGATGGTTTGTATTAACGTAACACAGTAGTTAGGTAGGTAGGTAAGCGCCCCGGCCCCCAGTCCCGCGCCGTAAAGTAAAAGCGAACATGACTTTGTAGCACTTTGTGACAAAGTAATGTAACAATAACATTAAAATTAAAATATTTTAGTTATTATTGGTTTTTTCGTTTCTCATCATCATCAATAAATCAAACAACTAGATGCGAGTGCCACTACCACGATAGTTTTTTGTGCATAAGCCAAAGTTGACAACCATAGCGCGACCGCCGAGCGTAGACTTCTGTACTCTCGGTATTCTGTGTCGCAAGGATCTAAGATACAATAGCAACACACTGACCTATTTCTATTTCTTTTACGCACGTGATGTTTTGCCAATAGGATTGTCACTCTCTTATGTACTACGTATTGGTTTATGACTTGCGTAAGAGCGGCAACAACGTATCGTAGATTTATCGTTTTAAGGTGCATGACCTATGCCTGTAGACATAATCAGCTGTTAGGAAAAATACATCGTGTTCAAACGGTGCAAAAACTTAAAAAATCATTTGCGACTAAACTACTGTTTCAATTTAATTGATTTTTGGTAGAGAGCTTGATAATGATACCTAGTATAGGCAGTTTAAAGGAAAGCCCATCTGTCGTATCAACTTTGTATATCTATCTCTTAGGGATAACCCACAAAAACCATTTTTTTTCCTTTACTCTTTATGAGAAATGATGGCTTATTTATTTTAAGCAATACAGCATTAATCCTTATCCAATTAAGTACCTTAAATACATTGTGCATTTAATATTGATCAATATGGCCCTTTACAGCATGTTATTTAAATTAATATTTTCGAAGATATTACAGATTTAAAATGCAGGGACATAGCGGTTGCTGCGGTATCGGCGGCAGGAGCTGGCGGCAAGTTAAAAAAAAAAACATTAAATTAAAATTATTTAATTAAATTTATTAAATTGTATTGCACCCGTGCGAAGCCGGGGCGGGTCGCTAGTCTAATATATAAGATAGTTTTTAACGCATTGAAATGGGATAGTAATCTGCGTTGACTTCGATTGTCATACTGTCGTACTTTCACAAGTGGTCTTTAGTTTTTACAGGTTTCTCAGATGTCTAGAAACTTCTGGATTTGTGAAGATATGTACAAGTAAGATTGTGCACTCTTGTATCTTTCGTTACCTACCGAAAGTCTTGTCATACAGTCACCTTTTACACGTGGTTTTTACAGGTCTCTCAAATATCTAGAAGCTTCTGGATTTGTGAAGATATTGACAAGTAAGATTGTGCATTTTTGTATCTTTCATCATTGAAATTCTCGTCTGTTTATTATTATTAGAAGACTAGAATATACTCGATATGAGTCTTCTGGAAATCGGTCCCAAAATAGTTAAGGAAAACGCAATTTTTTAAATAAATGTTCATAATATTATAAACTCATCTCCATTTTCAATTCAAACCACACGACCACGTGATGCAAGTAATGCACGATGTTGATATATATATTTATCTATTTAATAATATCCATTACACTATATTTGGGTCACAGGATAATTTACTGCGTTATCACATCACACCAATGTTGGCGCAAATGTTGGCCAATTACTGTGACACATGCATTACTTATCAATAGAAATAATGATACTAGGTTAATTTCTTTCGAGTAAATTCTCTATTGCATACGCCTTGATTTTTGTATTGACTCATGATAAAAAATAATCAAAATTATAAACAGTAGCAAAAGCAATTCGCCGTTTAAATCACGTTGTCATTACAATATTATTTATATTTATATAAATAACTAGCTGACCCCGCAAACGTCGTTTTGCAAAAAAAAAAAAAAAAAAATAGATAGTAGCCGATTCTCAGACCTACCCGATATGCACACAGAATTTCATACAAATCGGTCCAGCCGTTTCGGAGGAGTTTAACCACAAACACCGCGACACGAGAATTTTATATATTAGATAGATAAGGTAAGTAAGGTAGTTCGTCGGGTCGTCATACACCTAAGGAATAATTATGATTGTAAGGAAAACCACAAGCCGCTGTGACATAAGCAAATGGGTTTAGTTTATTACGAATAGCAATACCTGTAACTTCACAAAACCCACAGTAGTACTTATAATGTTGTTAGTTACTTTACTGACACATTAATGAAAATGTAGTTCGATTTAAATTGGTTTCATGCGTGACTGGTATTTTGGAATAAAAATAACTTTCTAAGGCGCGACAGTAGAATCTTCGTCGTAGATATAAAAATCTTCATTCCCCTTTATCAGTCTGCATTCATCCATTTCCATTAACTGAGACTTATACAATAATTGAAGATGATAAAAATCCTAAAAGGAGTTAGAATAATGTAGTTGAAAGCTCGGCCATAGATATTTCCTTTTATAAAATATCACATTTGGTGATACATCATTCATATTACATCTAGCCTGTCACTAAGTACTTTAAATATTACTTAGGGCTGACTTTAACAGTCAGATATCTTTTATCCATGGAATAAAATTGACGTCCGACAGTTCTGGTATGGAAAATCTGTCAGAAATTCAAAAGGAGATGTTCCAAAATGTATGGAGCCTGGGCCAGGTCTTTGTACACTATACTTAAAAATAGGGAAATTCATTTAAAACAGTTCTCAACTGTCCAATTGCTTTAAAATAGCTTGGTTTTCTGGTAAACAGAAGAAATTACACTTGAAATTACAACACACAAAAAACAACCCGTCATGGCGGTAAGCTGTCATTTTGATTGATTAATGACGTTTGAAATGTTTTTGTTTATTTCGACGCTAGACGAAACTGACTGAAGTGACACTGTTGTGACAACTTTCAGTTCTCTTTTTAAGATCAATGGTCGATTTATGGTTTACTGTCATTGTTTTTAAGCACAGAGTAACTAAATCTGTGAGACGCCATGTTGAAAGTCGATAAAATTAATTGATAAATATCAGTTCACTACCACAACAGTACACATTTAATTGAATTATCTGTATTTTTCCCGAATTCTACGGATTTTTCTCTTTTTTTTGAGATACTGTACATAGACCTGGCCCATTTTGAAACATCTCTTTTATTCTCAAGATAAGACCTTATTCTATGTAAGTATAAAAATTTGTTGAAATTCGCCCTTAAACTGCTAATTTACTATAGACATTAAAAAAAATGCTTTTATTACCTTAGCAGGATGCGACTCAACACCGTAGCAGTCTAATCTTTTCGCGTGTTCTAGAAAGTTCGCTTCAGCGTCAGCGGGTAACTGTCCTTTGTGTAACTTGTGGAGCTCTCTGATTCGACGCTCGTCTTCCGCGTTCTGTTTGGGCAGTAGACAGAGGTCTGACAGGTAGGTCGGTGGATGCTCCGATACGTTGTAGTCACCCAGTTCCGCTGGAAACAGAGATTTTTTGGTTTTAAAGTAAATGTTTAGCATTTAATCTACACTACCGACTAAGGACACTGCGGAAGGAAAATCTTCTTACTTTTCGAAGAGAAGTAACCTTCAAAGAGAATATCACGTGGTCAATTTGATAGTGGAACTTATTGTGAAGATGAATGAATATTTTTGGATTTGCAAAAATTCGATTACTTAGTAAGTCAAAGATAGTTGTCTGTTCTACCACGCAGGTTGTATAGGAAAGAACGGGCTGGTTAGTTTTTTAGTCTTTGAAGAGTGTGTCTAAGGTCGTAAACTATCTCATAGTCAGTCTCGTTCTCCTCTTTCTCTAAGTTTCTAAACAAGAAGCTCAAAAAATCTTTGCTTAGGCCCGCTTGCACCACAAATCACTAAAACATCGTTCTATTTCTGTCAATCGTTTGAAGATGACAGGAACAGAATGATTTGAAAATACGGTGTTTGTAGGAGTTACGAAAAACGGACGTAAGCAAGATTCGTGTGGGACGATACAAAGAAAAATGATCTTTATCTACTACACTCTAAAGCAATTCCTATTATTATTTCACTGTGCCATTAATATTCTCACGGCCAGATGGTACGTATTTTATTACAACCTTAAGACATAATGATATCTAAGTACGTATTGATCACGTTTCAACCAATGCGAGGTACAGTCAACAAAAGAGATAAGTATGCAGGATCGTCGGATATAGTTGAAGAAACCGATGGATGCTGACGACTGAAATTTAATTTGATAAATGAGCTGCTTCTTTTCTATTGATAAAATTAAATTTTATTCGAGAACATTCATCGGTTTCTTACCAAACTTCAACTATATCCCACGATCCTGCACAAGTACTTATCTCTTTTGTTGACTGTACATTAGACCTGGATGAAAACCACAAGTAAACAACAAACACAAGAAGTAAGTATAAGTCAAATCTTAATTATTATTAGGGCTATTTTATAATGTCGTTCTAATTAGTAATGTAATACATGCTTTTGATTAGTATAGCTCGTTGATTGGTCAAAAATACGTAGGATGGTTATATCCATTATATAGTTTTAAACTACTATTTTATGGTAAACAAGCCGTGTACTGCTCTCAAATTTCAAAATGGTAATGGTAAACCTGAAATCGCAAAAAAAAAAAATCAGCTGTTCCCTACATTTTGACGAGATAGACGAAGATAAATGTAGGGAACAGCTGATTTTTTTTTCGCGATTTCAGGTTTGGTCCCATAGTAAAAGTTGTTCATAATGATGAGTACAATGACCTCTTAAGAGGTTGCTGGTGTTTTTCAAATAACCTATATCCATCTTATTCAGTTTATAAAATATCTTTTAAATTGGTCCAATATTGGAGGAGGAAATAGGCGAGAGCCAAACCTCGAATTATGATTTTTCACTGAGGCTTTTTCTCTTAAATAGAACAGGCGAAATGTGGGTGTACTATAGGTACACTTCTGCCTAACCCTTTGGGGAATACGGGCGTGATGTTATGACGTTGATGTTATTTTAGAAAATTTTATTGATCCTAAACGAAAAAAAAATTTTTTTTAGTCGACCTATAATTTCAACGCATGAATCCATGGTAACTAGTAGGGTCAGGTCACAGATATAGATCGACCTAGATAACGCAAGTATCACAATCTGTATGAAAACTAAGCGTGCCATTTTTTGACTACCTACTATGACGTCAGAAGCACTATTTAGTGATGGGAAAATAAAATCGATTCAAAGACGCCGCCGCGTGCGACACCCGGTACCCGTCTTGCCCCACTCCCGGAGCCTAGCGCCAGCGCTCACGCTCACCCAGCCAGCAGTACACAGCAGTGCGATTCTGTAACTATCTCACCGTGAAAATTTAGGTGAAGTGAGCGTGGAGTGAGCTGTCAATAGTGTCAATTCCTAGAAAAAACAAACTCACTTCACCTAAGTTTTCACGGTGAGATTTTTACAGAATCGACCGGCAGGACTGAGCGCGAAAGTGGCGGCTTACGATTTTTGTACATAAGCTGGTGCGATTTTTGGCACCTGAAGTAGTTGCTCTTGCGTTATCTAGTTGGCTTGCGTTATATTCTCAACTACCCTGTATTTTAAATAAGCTACAACCAGAGCCAAGGTTGAGTTAGTAAATTGCCAACTTACCTTGCACAGTAAACGAAGCCAGCAACAACGCGGTATTCTTCGGCGCGTTCATTCTCCCATCAAGTAGCAACTTCCTGAGTTGAAGGCACAGCAGGTATCTCGTATACTCTTCAGCCAATCGTGACGGTTCGGGCGGGTAGAATCTGACAGCCAACCAAAACTGTGCGTTTGCGCCGACTTGCTTCTTCACTGATTTTGTACTGTCTAGCCAGCGCTGTGGAAGACAAGTAGGTAATATTTAGGAAACTGAGGTTTATTTTGTTAACGTTAGGGTGTAATATTGATTGCTCGTTGATCCAGTACGGGAAATAGGTCACTTTAGTCTATATCGACAGGTCGTTAATGGCGTCAGAAATATGTCCAAGATGGACGTATTTGTGTCTTGATAATATGCAAGTCCGATTAGGCAAGAGAGTAAGAATTTATTTAATTTGGGATGGAATACAATTAGGTAAGACCTTTCCGATTCAGCCGACCCCAACGTAGTGTGACAAAAGGCTAGAAAGATGATGCAAGGAAGGATAATTATAGGTACAGATTTTGTAGGCCACAACCACATAGTAACCCCCTGTTGTAGGCAACGGAAAAGCTGATTAGGCTAGGCAAACAGGGATATGTAAGAACGGAAATCCCAGAAACGAAATTCGTTCCTTCACACGCATTTTATTACTTACTAGCGTCTGCCCGCGACTTCGTCCGCGTAAAATTGCAACCTTCCCACCGCGTGGGATCCGATACCAGCCCGAGCTACTACTTTTTTGGCGGTTATTATCGTTGTTTCTGACTTTTTTCATTTTGTTCGGCTCCTAAGGGTAATTGCGTGATGTTAAATAGAATAATGTACCCAAGATTTTCTAATATCTTTTTAAAAGAGTGTGGAGTTTCAGTTTTTTATTTTTTCAGATTTTTTTTTTCTTTATATTTTTTTCCGTAAGAACCTTGTACAGAGTATTAGAAAACTACAAAAAAAAAAATCAGCCAAATCGGTCAAGCCGTTTTCATGTTAAGTCGTGACAACGGAAAACGGGTTTCATTTTTATATATATAGATTTAAATATTTGTTAAATCCCTCTTTCTCGCTCTGCCTAGCTTTATGTTATTATTTCGAGTCGGCTCTCATTGTAATTCTTCGCCAAACGTGTCTGTACCAGAACACAGATCTAATGCGTCACATAGCTTATGATAATGGATGACATTGATGGTCTTCACAGTGAGTGCCAAGTGCCAAGATCATTTAAGAGCAGAAAAAACAATTTTTTTATAGGTAAAATGTCAGGTGACAGATGTTTACTAGCAAGTTTTTGCTGACAGCTGGTGTCGTGTTGTGATGGTTTATTGCCATCATGATTCCAAGTAAGAGAGAGACGGAGCTATACATAACCGATAGCACCATCCTTTCTCGGACTGGAATCTTAAGACATTAAAATACTTCGTGCTAATGATGCAACAGCATTCAGAATTAGTTTGCTTATGAAACTGGATTTTAAAAGTTACAAGCAACTATGATACTCGAGATATCGAGAAACAAAGAAATCGTTTGTGAAAGTTGAGCATGAATATTAAAAAATTTTAGTATAAGCTTAATTTTAGGTAAGCATCTTTTCAAGTTATCAACGGTTCCATATTGTATATTCGAACGCGTTATTGCTTTGCCACATTTGACAATAATTCCCAGTAAACTGAAAATTCAGTAAGGTTGAAAATATCTAATTGTCATACTTATAGGAGTAAATAGACCTTGTCTTTAGATGACGTGCAAGTGACATTAAACCTTGGGTGATAAAGTAATTACGAGGTTGACTATACCTATTTATTGAGGCTGAATCGGATTCGGATTAGGTATTATTATAGGAGGGGTATTAGGGATTTCTAGGTGATCCTAAGCAGGATTTCATGATTTCTACCCCAAATAACTTTTTTAGCATTTTCCGTTATAGTGAAAATTTCCAAACATGACGGAAAAATAGCGAAAAATTATCAGTTACTACATACTTACCTACATGTAGTCTAAAGCAAGCGAAACTGTAGTTCCGCTAGAAAACGAACTCTCTATTACTTTTATTCGAAAGTAAGTTACCTATTAAATAGTGCTTTATTTTCATATATTCTACGTTCATGTAATAATTGAACTGTACCAGTGAGTTTTTATTGAACCAACCCGAGTGACAGCTTCCTCTGCCACTTGTATAGATAATATTTTTTGTAATTGTGATTACTTACACAAACAAATTGTAAATAAGTTGCCGTCTGATCACAGTGGACAAACAATTACATTTAGCTCCTACATGCCGTTACAAAAAATTCAAATAAGGTTTAGGACAATTACATGTAAAAATTTGGAAAAATTAAATAATTCTTTGGCCAGTAAATTATGTGACCAGAATTTTAATAATATAGGTGACCCAAATGAGTTCTATGCCGAGTTCTTTTCACTGTTAAACGACCAGTTTAATAACACTTTTCCACTAAAAACTAAAAGCATTTACACAAAGTTTTTATTTAGTGACTGGGCGACTCCAGGTATTCGTAAAAGCAGGGAAAAACTTTTTGAACTTTATGGCTTAAAGCAACATTTGAAAAATGAAAACTTTCATCGGTATGTTGCAAAATATTCAAAAACTTTTAAAAGTGTGTGCCAAATAGCTAAAGCTCTTTATATTAGCAATAAAATAAAATCAGCTGATGATAAAATAAAGACTACCTGGCAAATAATAAATAATGAAACAGGTAGGAAAAAACAGCGTAATACTGAATTTAATTTAGAGACTGCACATGGCCCCATCAACTCAGATGTAGAAATAGCTCAAGAATTTGAAAATTTTTTTGCGAATATTCCCTTTAAAACTACTGAAGCTTTAAATTCATCCCCCACACTTTCTGCTGCCTTGCTTAAAAAGAATGTAAAGCCATGCCCTTTGGAGTTTAGGTTTCAGCATACAAATCCCCAGGCTGTTATAAAAGCTTTTAAAGATCTTAAAATTAAATCAACAGAAGATTTCTGGGGAATGTCTGTAAAAGTATGTAGATCTCTCATAGAAACCATTGCGCCTTATTTAGCTTTCATATTTAACACCAGTGTTGATCAAGGAGTTTTTCCGGATCTTATGAAACATAGTAAAGTAGTTCCATTATTCAAATCCGGTGACAGTAAAGAACCCAACAATTATAGGCCTGTGTCGATTCTGCCAGTTCTCATTAAGGTGTTTGAAAAGCTTATGCTCAATCAAATGTTACGTCACTTTAATAAAAATTCCATCTTTCATGAACACCAGTACGGTTTCACCAAAGGGCGTTGTACTACTGACGCCGGTGTTACCCTAATAAAGAACATTTTTAACGCCTGGGAAGAAGCACAAGATGCCATTGGAATCTTTTGCGACCTCTCTAAGGCGTTCGATTGCGTAAACCATGAGACACTTCTGATGAAACTGGAGCACTATGGGATTAGAAAAAAAGCACTTGATTTGCTAAGATCGTACCTGAAAGATAGAAAGGTTAAAGTTCAAGTAAACGGCATAAACTCATTAGGGTCTGAAATGACAATGGGCGTTCCTCAAGGTTCGATATTGGGTCCATTCCTCTTTTTAGTTTATATTAACGATTTACCCCAATTACTTCAAAATCAACCAAAGATGGTGTTATTTGCAGATGATACATCATTGATCTTTAAAATAGACCGACGGTCACAAAATCTTGACGACGTGAATAACTCTATTCTTCAGGTCCAAGATTGGTTTACGGTAAATAATTTAGTACTTAATGAAAAAAAAACCAAATGCATTAAATTTAAATTGCCTAATGTTAGAAGCAGCGAATGTGACATCATATTGAATGGCCAAAAACTAGAGTTTATTGATCAGACAGTTTTCCTAGGAATCACGCTAGACGAGAAATTACAATGGGGGCCTCATATAACATCTATTGCGGGGCGGCTAAGCTCGGCCGCTTATGCTGTTAGAAAGATAAGACAGTTAACAGATGTAGAAACCGCGCGTTTGGTCTATTTTAGTTACTTCCACAGTATTATGTCATATGGCATTTTACTGTGGGGTCGGGCTGCTGATATTGAATCCATTTTTATTTTGCAAAAGAGAGCTGTCAGAGCCATTTACAATCTACGTCGTCGTGAATCTCTTAGGGAACTATTTAAAAAGGTTAATATTATGACGGTACCTTGCCAATACATTTATGAAAATACACACATCAAAAGTGTCTAGGGATCAAGCATTTTTATGCGGATTTCTTGAGATTGAGATGTGGCTTTGTAATAAATTTATGATTTTATAAATTTATATGGATCCTTTTTGGTGCATTTCATAATTTGAATCAGGAACTGTGAATCAAATTCGAGTAAAAGATGAAAATCAGCTGTCAATATTTTCCCTATAAAAACATACAACGCATTGAAGACATTATTAGTGCTACTGTTTCCCTACTACTGATTAAAACCAACGTTATTATGGAGCCGCGACGTCATTTAAGCAGGGAAGAAATGCTCAGAGCCGTGGGAATGATAGAAGCTGGTTCCCGGCAACGTACTGTGGCTTTAGCTCTGAATACAAGTCAGAGTGTTATCAGTCGACTTTGGACACGTTACCGAAGCACTGGTACCGTGGCTGAGCGCCATGGAGGACGGTATCGCTGCACCACACGGAGACAAGACCGATACATTCAAATCTTAACTCGAAGAGCTCCAACAATAACCGCCATGATGTTAGCCGTGAGGCTTCATCACTCTTCAGGGAACTTAATTAGCGACCAAACAGTCAGAAACCGCTTGCATGAAGTGAACCTTCATTCCCGAAGACCGCTACGGGTACCACCTATAGTAATGCACAATCGTAGGATTCGATATCAATGGGCTCTTGAACACAGAAATTGGGCAGAAGAACAATGGCGTTTCGTGTGCTTTTCTGATGAGTCTCGTTTTGGTATGAGACCGGATACAAGACGTATACGACACTGGAGAACCCCTGGACGCCAACAGCGATTAAAATCCTGCCAGGAAGTCCATCCTTATAGTGGTGGAACCATCATGGTATGGGCGGGTATTTGGATCGGCGGAAGAACTGAGTTGATTTGGATCAGAGGCAACCTCAACGCTCAAATTTATGCTGAGACGATTGTATCAGACGTCATCGTTCCTCTACAAGTGCAAATCGGTCCCTTATTTCAGTTAATGCATGATAATGCACGACCGCACACCGCAAGAGTTGTAAGACAGACTCTCGCCGCAGCTAACATCAATGTCCTGCCCTGGCCTGCTCAGTCGCCAGACTTGAACCCGATTGAGCATGCATGGGATATGCTACAGAGAAGAGCTCTGCCGAATATGGAGGGTATCCAGTCGCAAGAAGACCTTTTTTTGTTGTTGCAACGAACATGGGCGGCCATTCCACAGCGTGATTTGGATGAACTCATTTTGAGTATGCCAAACCGATGTTCTTGTGTTGTTAGTGTTCGCGGTAGAAACACGGATTATTAATTGTTTAAGTTACCCAATAAAATTTTAGAGAAAACTGTTATTTCAGTCTTTTTTTCGAACTTTTGTGTTAGTGGTTCAAATGTCAAAAATCCCTTTATTAGGAAAATGGCAAATTTCTTTTTTAATGCAAAGGTGACTTGGTTTATCGTTACTGTGACAAACGAAAACACTTTATTTGATGAATCCTTAAAGAAATTTTTAATTAATATCAATCAGGAGAAAAGTTATTGCAAAAATATATGTTGATCCCTAGACACTTTTGATGTGTGTATTATGTATGTAAGAAAAAATCAACATCTTTTTAATAAAATAAGTGATAGACATAATTTTAATACTAGAAATAAAGATAAATTAGATCAACCTTTTTTCAGGTTATCTAAAGTGCAAACATCTTTTATGGGGTACTGTGTTAAATGCTACAACAAAATACCTTTTGATATATTACAATTAAATGAAAGAAAATTTAAAACTCATATAAAAAGTACACTTTGTAAACAAGGATATTACAAATTGGAGGATTATATCCAAGATAACAATGTTTGGAAACATGCTGGTCCTGCTCCATAGGACAATCTAGAGTCTAGACAAAATCAAACTGGTTGCTAATTTAATTTATACATACACATTTTTTTTTTTTTTTTACATTGTTTTTTACATTCTTTGACAAATGTAACTCACACACTTTTTAAAATACTAGTAAAATTTTTCAATCTTTGTAAATATGTGGACACCATGTATCTATCACATAATTGATTTACCAGTCTGTTATATTTTTAATTCTTTTACCATTTTTGGTAGACTAAATTTTATTTTAGGTGCATCGTCTTCACATATAATTATATAAACAATGTATACAAAAACTTGTAAAACATTTTAAAAGAGTAACGGTGGAGTTTCTTGCCCATTCTTCTCCACACGAAAACTACATTTTGGAATGGGCGACTAGAATCAATTCTATTTTTTCATTTTAAATTTTGACGTTCAAAAGTGCCTTATAAGTGCCTATTTGAAATAAATGATTTGACTTTGACTTTGACTTTGAGTGATACAAGAAACCAATTAAAACATCAAACGAAATCCCGCTGAAATGATTACAAAAATACTTGCAATTTATTTTTCATTCGATCGAAATCGTCATCAGATCAGAATCAGATTCAAAAGAATCAATAAAGGAGTGTCTAATCAAAGAATTCCAACGATTTACGAACAATTTCTAGTAAAAATAAAATTTAAGTTATATAAAATAATCTGAACGATAAGACCGTCATTGAAAATCAGAGAAATAATCTCCAAAAAATCTAAATAAAATGTTTTTTAAAATACCGCAAACATGAATTGAAATATAAATAAACTCATACTTATTAACGAACTAATGATAACGAAGTTATTTCTGCTTAATACATAATTATGTAACATAATACTGCTAATTACTTTTTCATCTCGCCGAGATTAGAGAATCCAACAGTATTTTTGACGCGCTGAGGTGCTTTTTGTTGGATTCTCAATGCACGCCTCAACATCGATACATGAAAATCTAGCGCGCGATAAAAAAATGGCTCGTGCGTACCCGGGCTAAGATTTTGACGGTAGGTACATACAATGTATGATTGCTACGTTTCCAATGCTAAACTAACAAACCAAATGATAAAACTTGACAGGGCGCTCGCTAAGTCCTTAGAGTAGACACAGTGACGTAATTATTTTCATAGGTACCTACCATTAAATTAGAAACTGTTCAAGTGTTCACGTGAGCAGAGCACTGCCAGTACATAAAACAAATTACCAACAATGCTTGTAACGATGTGTTAACTATGGCATCACGCAATCGCTAATCAATATTTTTTTAAATGTTTGTTTCTTAAGGTGTGTCCAGACATTACGAGGCGTGTGCTCCGAATTGTAGGCCACGCATATATCGGCTGCCTCAGGGTGAGGTATCTATATCTAACATGTAAAAAATAATTTGCGGCGCAGGCCTCGCTCTGTCTGGATGCACCTTTAGGTGCCTCGAACCAAGCGCGAGTTCAACTAATTTTAACACGGCTAACATCCGTTTCGCGCACCTTGAATCTATGTAATCTATACATATAATAAAACAGTAAAAAAACTGTGTCTGTACATTGAATATATTAAAAAAAAAATACTTGAGGGGGGTTTAGAAACAGTAATAGAGCACGAATCCAAAAAAAAAAAATTGTCTGTTTGTCTGTTTGTCTGTTTGTTTGTACACGCTAATCTTCGGAACTACTGGACGGATTTGAATGATTTTTTTTTTGTTGTATAGGTATTAAGTCTGGGCAACATATAGGCTATAACTTATTTTGGAAAATGGAACACCTGGTGCAGAACCGCAACAGACCAGCTAAAGTATAAGAGATACAATAATGGTACCATAGCAAAAATTGTTCCACGTGATAAGCATTTTCTGCTGAGAGAATAAATTTGAAGATCTGGAACACCTGATGTGGAACTCCAAGAGCCCAGCTACAGCATAACATATACAGGAATGAAGATTTAGCAAAAGTTGTTCAATCTGATGAGCACTCTCTGATGACTTATAAAAATCGAAGATCTGGAACACCTGTTGTGGAACTCCAAGAGCCCAGCTACACCATAACACATATAGGAATGACGTTTTAGCAAAAGTTGTTCAATGTGATGAGAACTCTCTGTTGACTTATAAAAATCGAAGATCTGGAACACCTGTTGTGGAACTCCAAGAGCCCAGCTACACCATAACACATATAGGAATGACGTTTTAGCAAAAGTTGTTCAATCTGATGAGAACTCTCTGTTGATTTATAAAAATCGAAGATCTGGAACACCTGTTATGGAACTCCAAGAGCCCAGCTACACCATAACACATTTATAGGAATGACGTTTTGGCAAAAGTTGTTCAATCTGATGAGAACTCTCTGTTGACTTATAAAAATCGAAGATCTGGAACACCTGATGTGGAACTCCAAGAGCCCAGCTACACTATAACATATATAGGAATGACGTTTTAGCAAAAGTTGTTCAATCTGATGAGCACTCTCTGTTGACTTATAAAAATCGAAGATCTGGAACACCTGTTGTGGAACTCCGAGAGCCCAGCTACACCAAAACATATATAGGAATGACGTCTTAGCAAAAGTAGTTCGATCTGATGGGTATTTCCTGTTGACTTATAAAAATCGAAGATCAGAAACATCTGATGTGGAAATCAAAGCTATCACTAATTTTACTGTATAATTATAAAATAACATAAGCTGGGAGTACCTCCACGCGGTGAAGGCGGTAACAGTTTAGGACTGATTTTCGGTGACGATGGTATATCATTGAAAAGTTGACTCTACTGGTCAAAACTCTCATTTATTTTTTTACTTTATCAATAAATATGCCTTCGGGCTTATGTTATTTGAGTGTTTAATTTCCTTTGCCATTTATCTTCGTGACACGGTAGCCTACCCAGTAACGCAGGGGAGCAGTCACTTAGATTTTAATTGGTCAGGTATGTTCACAATAAAACTATAACCATGCCTAGAAAGAGGTCAAATCTTTCCCAATGTTCCAAAGGAGCTGAAAGATTGAGGATCATAAGATCCCAAGAATCTACCGAAGAGCGTCAGGAGAGACTTGATGCTGTTCGAAAACATCAGGCTGCAACTCGCTCCGTGGAAACCTCTTCGGATCGCGAAGCACGCCTGCGTTCTCAGCGTATTCGCACATCTACTAACAGGTCTTTTGAAACGAGTGATGAACGTGATGCGCGAGTAACTGGTGATCGAGATTATCATACATTGTCCCGAACACGCACACAACAAAATATTCATAATCAGTTAGAAAGTGAGAGAGAAAGAATTGCTGGAGTACGGCATGAAGAGACAGAAGAAGAGCGCAACGAACGTTTGAATTCTGATCGACTTCGACATTCTCTGAACAGAATGTCAATATCATCTGAAGAATCGGATGTGTCTCAAGACAGAGACACATCCGATCCGACAGAGATATAGCCGTAAGACGTGGCAACCTTCCTTGGGTTGATAAGGAACGGAGTGCATTTAGTATACTCTTATGAATGACTTGATTGACTACGCCACGTATTCCGACATCGGAGGTATGGTTCAAAATTGTACTTTTTGTGAAGCTGTTAAATGGCAAAAAGAAACAAACGGTATGTGTTGCTCAGGTGGAAAAGTACATATTGAAATATTACAAAATCCTCCAGAAATATTAAGATCACTGCTAATTGGTGACCATCCACAGTCAAAACATTTCTTGGACAACATCTGTATACAATGCCTTTCAAATGACATCTTTTGGTGCGAAACAGATTTCAAGAGGCCCATTTATGCCAACATTCAAAGTGCAAGGCCAAGTTTACCACCTTATTGGTTCATTATTGTCTGAAAATGACCCCAAATTTCTCCAAATATATTTCGTATCCAATTATCAAGATCGTGCAAATATTAGAAACCAAAACTTTCCGCACTTGAACAAATAGTCTGATTTCACTGCTTCAAAATATGTTGCATGAAGTAAATCCCTACGTACACAGTTTTAAATCTGCCTTAGAATCTATAAATATATATATAAAAATGGTGCCATAGCAAAATTTATTCTACGTGAAGAGCATTTTCTGCTGTGAGAATAAATCTGAAGATCTGGACACCTGTTGTGGAACTCCAAAGCCCGTCGACACTACAACATATATAGGAATGACGTCTTAGCAAAAGTTGTTTAGTCTGATGGGAATTTTCTGTTGACTTACAAAAATGAAAGATCTGGAAGGTCTCGAATCGTCTCGCGCATCCCGTCGTTTTCCCGTCCCCGGGCTCTTAGAATTCGACATCAGACGTTTCAGATCTTCGATTTTGACGACCCCGTTGTCGGTGGCATAATCAACAGGATCCGCGTACGAAGTCGCGGGCAGAAGCTAGTACCTAAATAAAAACGGTACACGGGAAGACAGCTGAAGATTATCGTGACTTTCCAATTAGTATTACTTCACCCAATATTACAAGCCATTTTTCCTGCAATATATTTACGTCTGGACATAATAATTAGCATAATTTTTTACGGTTCCTTACCTCGAAAGGTAAACGGAACTATTAAGATCACTCTTCAGTAAGTACTCTTAATTCGTCTGTCTGTCTGCCACAGACGAATTAATCAGAAACTGTGAGACGAGAAACTTAGGTCTTTGATATTTCTCATGATCCTATGCTAAGTCTTTATTTATAAGTCGTACATAATTCGATAATCAAGAGTTATGAAATACACAACGTTAGACACACGAATTCAAATTTGCGCAAGCAAGCAAGATGTAGGTACCAAATTACTAGGTACCTATTGAAGTTACAAGGACTTGCAAAAAAAACTTTAAAATCTTCGACCAATAAAAAAACTATTGGTGACGAAACACGCATGTGCGTATGTATGTAAATAAGGATAATATTCTTTGCAGAGTGCATAACACCATATATGGTAATACAATGTTAAAGTAATAAGTACAGTTAGACCTACATACAAATATAACCATTATTTATAAAAGGTTAATGTTTACATTCGTGTGCAACACTTGCTGACATTTTCTTATACGAAAATGAACATTATGTTTTCAAGTATAACGTACATATTCGTATGAAACGCTGAGTGTAAAGTGTGCTCTAAAAATCTGGCCCTTAAGTACAGCTGTTAAAGACATAATAAAATACTAGGAACACCAGACATATATGACTCAGAGCATGACAACACAATTAAAAAAAAACCATAATCTTTGAGTAGGAACTTCCAAGGATTTAGTGTGATTTGCACCGATATTTATTATGAGTCATTCTTTGCAACAGACTTGCACGTTAGTGTAATGCTTTTAGATCTAATTGGATTAAGCAGTTGTAATTAGCGCTAATTTTTAATTGGGACAATTAATTTAAAGGAGTGATGAATGAGCTGAGCCACAAACAAAAAATCTGTCACAGTATTTTTTTATACAATGTGTTAATGAAATAACCCAAAACCTGAAACTAGTTTGTTTAGAATCGGCAGCAAAATCGAATACAATAATTTTTAATATGGTTTATTTTTTTTCCAAAAAAAAAATAATTTGTTGTCATGCCGTGTCTAATATTTTTTAACGACGCTGTACGCTACTGTCCAACGCAATGAAAACAAACAGCGCGGGCGAGGGTGAGGAGAGGGGGTGCTAGAGCTGGCGCCAAGGCCGGAAAGCGCGCCGGCGGTGATAGAGCTACGAATCTGTAAGAAGTAGCGCGACAACAACATTTGCAAATATCTTTTACTATAATTTTTGAAAATAAATAATTATATGTCATATCAATTTATTAATATAAAAATCGGTTGGGGTGTCCGAGGTTTTGGGTTATTTCATTAACACTTTGTATAGTTATAGTATTCTAGAATTTTAGACTTTTATTGATGACTAGCTTTTGCCCGCGACTTCGTCCGCGTGGGTTTCGTACTTTCCTCAAATAAATTTAACATCCTCTCCACCTCCCCCTGAAAGGTATTTCGAAAATTATTTATTAGGATCTTTATACAATACTTTATTTAAAGAAATAAGTATTCGGGCCAATATTTTAGTTACACTACCTAAGATGTTTCAAATAAACTATCGTCCCTTTTCATCACGACAGCTCTTGTTTTTGCATTTGGTACGTTTCCATTTTTATGATATAAAGATTATTTATAAGTACCTACCCATTTTCGTGTTAATGGAAGTTGGAGTTTATACTCCTTAAACTTTATTACCCTTTTCTACCCCGGTAGGAGTAGAATAAGTAAAACCCTAAAACTCATACTTTTTTATTTTAAGTAAGTAAGTAGTAAACCCCTAAAAGTGACAATCTTTATTATTTACTGATGCAAATGTTGAAAAGTTTCAAGTTTCTTAACCAAAGGAATAAGACCACATTTTCACCTTCACAGTTTTTATCCCCATAGGGGCGAAATATTGAAAACATGTATGGGACGTTTCCATATCTTGACTCAAAGATTATTTATACCAATTTCCCATTGACTCAAGCCATGCAATAAAATACTCCTCTGTGATATGGACTACCCCACACTTTTTTATTAATTTTGGTCTTAAGTATACTGAGTTCCGAGTTTATATTATTGGACCGCGCGATAAAATTCTTCCATAAACTGACACCCTCAATGTCCCTTTAGAGCAGAAAAACATAAAATGACAAACTATAATTTACTTACATAAGTATTTGTGCCAAGTTTGAAGCTTAAATTTATTCATACCATTTTTTTGGAGTAAATCAAGCTACGCGCTATAATACCGGCCTTAAAAATCGAATTACCACTTTTTTACCCGTCAGGGATCTACTTTCGAAAGACCCATTTCTTATTACTTACTTAGACAAATATTCCTTCCAAGTTTCAAATTTATTAACCAAATGAATAAGATTTTTCGTATAAAGTTTTTCCCCACTTTTCACCCCACACAGGAGGAATTTTGAAAAAATGTTTGTGATGTGTTCATAACTTGACTCAAAGATTATTTCCAACAATTTTCGAGTTAATCAAGCCACGCAGTAAAATGGAAAATTAACTACTCCTTTTCACGCCGTCAGAGAGAGATTCTTTACTTTTGGTCTTAAGTATAAATACTGAGTTTCGACTTAATCGGACCGCACGTTAAAATTCTTCCATACAAATGTTGACACCCCCTAGTCGCCCTTTAGGGGGTAGTTTAGAAAAGCAAAAAATGCCAAAATTCATAATTTACTTAGATAAGTATTCATGCCAAGTTTCAAGTATATTAACCAAATGAATAAGATTTTTCATATAAGCTGTATCCCCACTTTTCACCCCCACAGGGGTGGAACTTTGAAAAATCGTTTAGAATGTGTTCATTACTTGACTCACAGATTATTTATACCAATTTTCGAGTTAATTAAGCCAGGCAGTAAAATTTGCCCTATAAAATTAACTACCCCTTTTCTCCCCGTTAGGGGTATATTTTCGAAAAACCCTGATACACGTAATTCTTTATTTTTGGTATTAAGTATAAATACTGAGTTTTGAGTTAATCGGACCGCGCGCTAAAATTCTTCCACACTTATTTTGACACCCCCCAATCCCCTGTTAGGGGGTAGTTTAGAAAAACAACAAATGCCAAACTTTATGATTTACTTAGATAAGTATTCGTGCCAAGTTTCAAGTTTATTAACCCAAGGAATAAGATTTTTCATATAAGCTGTATCACCACTTTTCAACCCCCACAGGGGTGGAATTTTAAAAAATCGTTTGGAATGTGTTCATTACTTGACTCACAGATTATTTATACCAATTTTTGAGTTAATTAAGCCAGGCAGTAAAATTTGCCCTGTAAAATTAACCACCCCTTTTCTCCCCGTTAGAGGTAGATTTTCGAAAAACCCTGATACACGTAATTCTTTATTTTTGATATTAAGTATAAATACTGAGTCTCGAGTTAATTTGACCGTGCATTAAAATTCTTCCATACAAATTTTGACACCCCCCCATCCCCCTTTAGAAGGTAGTTTAGAAAAACAAAAAAGACCAATTTTCATAATTTACTTAGGTAAGTATTCGTGCCAAGTTTCAAGTTTATTAACTCAAGGAATAAGATTTTCCATACAAACTTTCATCCCCCATTTAACTCCCTTAGGGGTTGAATTTCGAAAATTCCTTCCTTATTCCTCGTCTACATTATAAAAGGAACCTCTGTGCAAAATTTCAGCTTTCTAGGTTCAGGGGTTTGGGCTGGGCGTTGATGAGTCAGTCAATCAGTCAGTCAGTCAGTCAGTCAGTCAGTCAGTCAGTCAGTCAGTCAGGACTTGTCTTTTTATATATATAGATTTTTCTATAGGTGCGTGGCACAGCACGTCTGACACTTAGTTGTCGCAACGGGGGTGGGTAGCCATAGTAATTTATCGGTGGGAAACTTTGCAGCAGGCCAAATGTTTCCCACGGATGTCAATAAGTTATGAAAAAACAGCGCGGTTTTTAAATATTTCATCAATTAGTAGAATCAAAGCTTTAATGCAACCAAACCAACGAACAAAGGTTTTCAAAAAAAAAAAAAAAATCACAGGGCACTAATTTGGGCTTTTTGGGAGCCTGGCCTGGCCTGAGCCTGGGAGAGGCATATGTCCAGCAGTGGACTGCGAAAGGCAGAGTTGGTCGATTTACTAATTAATTAATTTTCAAGACGTCAATTTCTCATCGCAATTTGCAGTCTTTACTCAGATGCAGTGACCCAGTTAACAGTCTATTTTGGTACTATTTGGTCCAACCACTATCAGTAATTTAGTCTCAGCGTTTGTTTACTAGACACATTTCCTAGTGCGATTTATTATCTAGTCTATTTCAATAAGGAAAATATATGGTTATTTAACGCCAAGAAATGCATAATACCTACGGTGTAGTTATCAAGAACAATGGTTTATTTATCAAAATGTAAGCTCGTGTGTAGGTATGAATAATAGCTACTGTTAATTGATGTAAGAGTACAATCAACAATTTACTGCATTGCCTGACGCAATAATTGTAGAAAATTGGTATAAGTAGGCCATTTATAATATCAATTGTCTAAACTAATAATATAATAAAGAGACTAGCTTCTGCCAGCGACTTCGTCCGCGTAAAATTGTCAGGCCTGTTGGTCTAGTGGTTAGTGACCCTGACTGCTATGCCGGAGGTCGTGGGTTCGATTCCCACCCAGGACACATGTTTGTGTAATGAGCACGATCATTTGTTCTGTGTCTGGGTGTAATTTATCTATAATATTTATGTATTTAGAAATATATAAGTATATTTATCAGTTGTCTAGTACCCATAACACAAGCTCTGCTTAGCTTGGGAATGGCGTTGTGTGATAGTTGTGGAATATTATTATTATTATTATAAATTTCTTGTTCCCCCGACCCACCCCATCGCATCGCATCGCTTGCCCGCGCTATTATTGTTCTTTCTGGCTTATTTGTTTTTGCTCGGTTTCTCTAAGTGACTTAGCGTGATGCTAAGTAGCCTATAGCCATCCTCATGAACTCGACTATTAAATGCAAAAAGAATTTTTCGAATCCCACTGGTAGTTCCAGAGATTAGCACGTTCAAACAAAAAAATAAACTCTTCAGTCATATTATTAGTACCTATAGAAAATATTTTTTTTTTTGTATGTTTGTTACGCTTTCACGCTAAAACGGCTGAACGGATTTGGATGAAATAAGGCACATGGGTGTGGCACATGACCTGGATTCGGACATAGGATGCTTTTTTTACACCGCGGTAAAACCGTGGGGCGCAACTAATTTCATAATAAAACCGTCAATGTCTGTTCAAACTTAATTATAGGAAGGAAAAAACGTTATTTGAATTACATTTTTAAAATATTGTTTTTTTCGGTTTAATTCTCGCTTGTTTTTTCGTTTAAATTCACAATATCAATTAATTAATTCAATGATATTAAGCGATAACTGAATTATTGAAAGGGAGATCAGATGTATGAAATGCAGCAAAAGGAGTACCTATGTAAGGATCGTAGCAGGTGGCGTTCTGTAGTATCTCCCTATGCCCTGGGAAGAATGCGTGAGTTTATATTATGTACGTATCACAGATATAGATACACCTAGGTAACGCAAGAGCAACTACTTCTCGTGCCAAAAATCGCACAAAGTTACGTTCAAAAATCGTAAGCCGCCACTTTCGCGCTCAGTCTTGTGTACTGCTGGCTGGGTGAGCGTGAGTGAGACAAGAGCGCTTGTGACGCCACAGTAGGTAGTCAAAAAATGGCACGCAGCTTGGTTTTCATACAGATCATGATACTTGCGTTAAGTATCGAGGTATATTTATATCTGTGGTATGTATATACATATTATTAGGTACATCGAGTACATTTAACTTAAACTTTGAGAGGTACCTGGCACTAAACAGGAAAATAATTAATTTTATGAAAACAATTATTGACAGTTAATAATTTTAATGTTATAAATACTGCGTCGAAAGAAGACTCAAGGTTTACCTGTATATTAAAAAAATAATAATATTTTGCGAATACAATTGTGCAGTCCGTCATATAAATAAACATAGAGTATTTTAATTTCTTGAATGCTCTTTGACAATTTATGAATATTGTACTTGTTTTAAATGAAGCATAAGGTAATAGAACATTTTCGATTATAAACCACTAACTCTAACTAACCGCAAAATATATTATTTATTCATTTTGTGGTGATAACTAAAAATTAGTTTTATGGGACCAAAACTACCGTAATTTTAAATCAAAATATTCATTGATGTGCCTTTGTAATAGACTTGTCAACTGAAAAAATCTAATTAGTCCGTCAGTTAAGATTATCAAAAAATATTTGACCCGCATTTTTTCTATTGTTACTTAAACCAAAATTGACGAAGATATGACGCTTTTAAAATTCTCAATACGTCACAACTTGGTATAATTTTTAGTGCGTTCTGACGTCACGAGTCCCTACTCCCGAGTGATGCGTTTTATCTTAGTCAATATTCATTGATTTACAAAAACAAAAAATACGTGTCCATTATTTTCCAATCCTCTAACTGATGGACTAAATATATTTTCAATTTATTGATGGTGGAAACTAGCCTATTCCAAATACTTATATAACATCACATCTGTCATCCTTTCAATAGTAAACAGAAAGAGGGATTGGTTGTAACAACAATTAACCTACTTTACTAGTAAACCTATAAATCTAAAGCAATTATGCAATCACAGAACTGTTCTGGATTCCTGCTAGGAAAATTTTGGAACATCTATAAATATTTCTTTACATTATTATAGTAACTTGAATAATAATTATTACTTATTAGCAATTTTTTTTAAAGATATTATTTTTTTCCTTAAACCACATTTCAATTTGGCACAAGTATCAGAAGCATTTTTGTCTTAGTTATTTCCACTAAGTACTTGTCTTGAAAACACCTTGAATTTTTTTAGCTCAAACTTAATTAACGAATATCCTACTTATAAAGCCTGATAATCTAATGCTAAAGAGCCTGACAAAACAGGACAAATTGGTTAACTACTAGTAAAATACCACACATTATTAAATAGATGTTAGGGAAATTATAATTAGGGGGATTGGGCGCAGTCTGATCAGTTTTTTTTTCCTTCTGTGGCAACTGAGCCGATATCGACTATTCTGCCAGCGTCATGTGATGGCAACGCAGCAAGGTGAGCTGCACCCGTCGAACTTTAATACTAGATAATTATTGTCTTCCTTTCTTATCTTTGGTTCATCTAACCTTATTCTTGTTAAAATAATTTTGTTGTTGGATTGCTGCCACTGACAAGTCTGTGAATACCACTGTGATCTTTATTCCAGTTACAATAAGTTTAATGTTGGATTCCAGCTGCTGTTAGAGGTAAAATAACTGGTATTGACCAAAAAATTACCCTGATGGTATTGTGGGACTTAGTCATGATCTGTTCATGTTTTACCTTATTTTATACTAGCAGGTATTACCATCCTAGGAAATCAGATCTAAATTGTATGCATTTTTATAATTATGTCAATGCTTCGTCAGTATAAATATTAATTTTTTGCAAAAAAAATTATAACAATTAGATCAGAGTGTGAAGATGTTTTAATTAATACTAGCGGTCCGTCCCGGCTTCGCACGAGTGGACATTATTTTTTTAAACATTTTATTTTTTTCTTGCAATTAAAAAAGCCTACATTTATTAGTGATAATGTAGCATACAAATGGCGAAAGAATTTTTTAAATCAGTTCAGTACTTTTTGAGCCAATTCATTACAAACCTTTCCTCTTTATAATATTAGTATAGATTAATATTGTGCGGTTGTTTGTAATGTAACCATATTTGAAAGCATGTTTTTTTTAAATAATTTAATGGGTTTTCGGTATTTTTTTTTTCTACAGCACCTGCTGTTTAATGTAATTGTTCATGGGACAGATTGCGTATTAAACTAAGTCTTAATTATTCAACAAGATATTTTAGTGTAAAGCAACAATAAAACATACCGTTATTTCTGTGTTTGTTGCACTGGGTGCTGCTCCATTCTCTGTAAACTGGAGCCCGAAATAGTCCTTTTCAACTAATTCTAAATGTTGATACACTTGTTCTAGTAGCACATTTCCTTTTGCTTTTTTCTGAAAAGAACACAGATTTCATGAAAGGATTTTCGTGTCAGATACTTATACCACTACTTACTTTAACACATTGGATGACAACTACGGATATATCCATATACAGGGTGCATTTGATATCATGGGCATTATTTTAACCTAAGGTACTACTTATGATACTAATTGCATTAGGGCTACTATTACGCAAATCAAAAATATTATTAATGCAAGTATGGAAAACCTTAAAATGTAGTAAGTCATACAAAGTATCAAATTAGTTGCGCTTCTCGATAGCAAATGCGTAGGTACACTACGCCGTACGCGCGTCATTGGGCGTGAATTCTTTGACCCCGCCCGACTCACGTGACATTCGTAAGTTGCCAATGAATTGATTCATAATAAATTCCAATTTTCCCTTCGTACTTTGCCGGCTTAGGACGGTCAAAACTACGTCAACTAACATACATTAAAAAAAAACATTTACGTACCTAGCTTGTGGATTGTTTTGAAAAAACCTTATTTGTCGGTAAAGTGACAGAGGGTAAACGGGTGCTCTTCCACGAGCTTGTGCATGTGCTGGCACGTGAAAAGACGAAAAATCCAACAGGTTCTGAGTGGTTCTGGTGGAATGAGACCCCGTGAAGGAATAGGGTCGTTCGGGTAGCGCCGATGGAACATTTCACGAGTTCATACTAAATTTCTTGTGCGATCGTAAATTACAACCATTTGTGGGTATTGTTGGTTGGTGTACCTAGCCTGCACATTACGCGGTCGAGGCATCGTGTACACAAACACACACACAACACACAACTAATAAACTAACACTTAATACACTGCAATCCAAGCACCGTATGACGCGAGCGGCGAGTACGGCGATTACGTCACGGGATCAATAAATCAATTACGCGTCAATGCACCTGCGCAGTCGTTATGACACTGGTTCCGGGTTCGTGACTTCGTGTTGCGGCGGGAAGCATACCCCGCGCGGGGGTGATATTCGTATTTTTGCGAGTGAGGGAGTGGGACGGAGAGAGTTCAGGGAATCCCGCCGGACGGAATGTCTTGTAGCCCATTGTTATTATTACTTGTAAGGAAAAACCCGCGCGCGCGCAGGTGATGTTTGTTTACATTTCGCTTTGCGCTGTAACTGCGCTTTAAGATTTTGATATTTCAACAATTATTGGCGTTAACAAAGTATTTTGTTTTAATTACTTTAAGTGTTTATTTGCAATAATAAGCCTTGTGCAATTTGACTTACTACATTTTTAAGGTTTTCCTTACTTGCATTAATAATATTTTTGATTTGCGTATTAATAGCCCTAATGCAATCAGTATCGTGAGTAGTGCCTTAGGTTAAAATAATGCCCATGACTTCGATTCCACCCTGTATATGCAGGATGCTACAGATAGATACGTAGGACTTCTTACAAGTTTCAATAGATTCTACAGTAGCTGGCCGTATAGCCAATTTCGGCATTCAATGGGTTAAAAGTCTATTGAATATTATTTGCTGAATATAAAAAGAATTCTATACCTTTTCAGCATGCACGCTCACTTTGTTATAGTATTATTATAGTATTAATGCAATATTTATATTATAAAGAAGAGATTATTTTCAAGGCAATTTTAGAGATATCAAAAATATTGATAGAATTTAATATTTATCATAATTTTGACATTAATATGTTTGTCATATCGCAACGGAGTTAACTGATAATTTAAATCCTTGGAGGGCTTAAATACCACTTGTTTAGCTAACCACATCCTAAATAAAAATAAATTAATAATACAGGGTGGCAAGGACATAAGACGCACAACCTGTTACAGCTTGATTCAAACTTTATGGAGGCTCAGACCATGAGGCGAGTCTTTGCGCAATAACAAATTCACGTGTCAGTGGGGGTGAGGGGTGAGGTACTGCTCAATGAGTAGCGCACTTCAGCCTTAAGTTTGAATCAGGCTGTACCATGGATTGTACATGATTCTAAACCCCCTTGCATTAATATGTTTTGCCAGTCATTTAAAAAATAATTAGATATAAAGAAACAAAGAAAGAAAAAATGAAACAGAAAGTCCTATATGAGGCCAAAAGGCTTGTATCTCAGCGTGATGCTGCGATATTTAAAAATCAATTTCACACTGATATTCTGATAGGGCCCGCTGTGGTGTCACAGGCAGTTAAGTACAGAAATAAAAAATAGATAAAAAATAGAAAAATAGATATGCCATACATTTTGACCATATAGGTATTGCACTTCTCTACAGCAGATTTTTTTTTATGAACAATGAAAATTCTATGTTAGGGGATCTAGAATCATGTGCTGGATTAATGGTTTCAATGTCACCCTGCACATTTGATTTTCATTCACCAATAGTTGAATTAAATTGCAATAATAATCATTTCAAAGTTTATCATATGAATGCTTGTAGTATTTAATCATTTTCTTAACTTACTGATTTGAATCTGAATTTCATCATCTGCCTAGCCTTTTCCCAATTATGTTAGGGTCGGCTTCCAGTCTAACCAGATGCAGCTGAATACCACGACGACTGCTTATCTGACACTGATACAACTACTACTACTACTCCACTTTACTGATATAAATTTCCAGTGATAAAATACTCACAAAAATTGCAAATTAATATTCACTAAAGTTACCTAATATAGTGAATAGTTGAATAGCTATTGGAAACGTTGTATGTGGTTAACTCTAATTTCAAGCTGTTGTTAGAGCATGTTGTGTTTTGATCACAGAACTATTGGAAATGTCAGGTTATCAGATGAGAGCTTTTTTTTTTACAGATATTGTTGTAAGCTGAGATTGTTGACCATAAATCTATTGGAATTCTGAAACCGTCAGATAACTAAATTAAAGAAATGGGGCCAAGGAATTTTGCCTTTACATTTAGGATAACAAGCATTCATGAATTCAAATAAAAAGATAAACTAGTAATTACCTCGATTTGAAAGGAGTGTTGGGTCTCATCCAGGAACTGCACAGTGACATTGAAAATGTTGAGCTTTCGTTCGCGCGCCAGTTCCGAAGCACGCACGTTATACGTCCCGCTAGAACTGCTAAAAGCTCGTCGTGATACACTCTCGATCATCTCATCGATTAGTCACCCGCGGGCCGCTTTTCTACCGGATTCCAGCGAGACGAGTCAACGCCCGACGAAGGCGAAAACTACACTTAGCGCGTAACAACACTTACGATTACGACCAGCCAATTACGTATTATTGAAGCAAAACTTCAATTAACCTCATGAATCATTGTGGACCTTCGCGACATGTATCTTCACAATGCACAAACGGTATTCCCAACACATGAGGCCGCCGTGACGTAATATTCTACGCAATTTTTCGTCCCGAAAGCTTTGCAAACATTATAATCATGTTTATTATTATTGTCAGATGTTCGATCATGTATTTCGGTGTGCGGTTATTTTTATAACCAATGTATTCCGCTGAAGACACAACTTTGTGCTAAATAGGTCCTTTTTTCTTAATATAGTTTGTCCTTGTTTTAATTTCTATTTATAAATCTACTATTTTCGTCAGATATTTTACAAATTCACTGTATCGCTGATAAGAAATTCCGCCATATTGGTATCAGAACAATCAGAAATTATAGTGATGGGCGAACGAACCGATAACCGAATAAACGAAGCATTGACATAAATTCCACAATTTTATTATATTTGAAATTTAAACCTATTCGAAAAATATTTAAAAAAAAATTGAGACTGAGTTTTATGGGCTTAATGTGCTCCAAGTTTTTAAGATAAATAATATAGTTGTTTTGAAATAATATGTATAGAATATATAATGTTATTCGACTTATCGTTTTAGAAAAATAAGTAAACCAAGATTTTACTTTATAAAATCAAGTTAAAACATCACTTTTGCGTAACTTTGATCACAAGATAAATGTGTTGTGTTAATTTATTCGAGAACTTGTTACTTCAAGTAAGTCAAATTATACGACTTTTGCGACTATGTTACATCACTTCTTGTCACTACTGACCAATGTTTTGCGCTTAGTTATTTTACTAGAATTTACTTAGTTTGATTATTATTTTTATGATAATTTATAATATAGTCAAATAAAAAATAATAAATATTCAATGCAATCATTTTCTTTCAATATTATTTCTTACAGTATTAGCGTAGTAACAGCAGTTACGAAACGCAGGAGTTAGCGCCATTGTAATGGCGCGGCAACATGGCGGCAACATTAATGGCGGGCTTTTTAAACGCATCGTGTCAGTTCACTGACATAGGTACTGACATTGATAGGATAGGAAAAGTATTTTTTCAGTTTCAGTTTTCTTGCTTGGTTTATCGCTCACATAAAAAAATCCCAATTAATTACCTAATTCAATGATAATAAAGCGCCAGCATATCCAATTGCTACAGCTGTCGAAATTCTACCCGCCTTTTTAGGTTACGTACTTAGGTACGCCATATATTTAGGCCACACTTGGGCCACACACATTATTGGTTCCGAAGTGCACACGTACTTTTCCCTACGGATAGAAGAAGTGAGTAGGTAGATAGTATTTATTACGTTTTCGTACGTTTTAGCATGATAAACGGTCTTTGACCCACCTACATTTTCTAGTATTTTTCATTTCAAAAGTCCGGTGATCTTCAAGATCTTCCAATAACGAAAAACCTTATATAGTTTATTGTTTCGGTTCCAACGGAGAGATATCAGGGAAAAGGCAATGACCACTAGTGCTATGCTAAAACGCGACAACTACCTATCTACCTAGCTTTTTCCCAATTTTTTGGGTTCGGTTCCATTCTAACCGAATGCAGCTCAATACCAGTATTTTACATAGAGTGACCGCTAATCTGACCTCCATATACAATTACTGGGTAAGGGTGCTTGCATAAAGCTGCGGGTTTTCCGGTATAGCCTAGATCGCTACAGCAGGTTGATCTACAGAAAGAAACGGTTAAGTACATATTTTACCAGTTTCCTTAGGTGTGACTGCAGGCGCGGTCGCAGCCCTAGATTTTGGGGAGGGTCACCATGAGTTCCGAGGAACATTTTTAGGGAGGTACATCTCCTCGTGGGTCTAGTGGACGCAAGCGTTAGGTACTGCTGAGGTCCTGCGTACGATTGCTGCGTATTCATGTTCAGTTTTAACGTTTAAGTTAGAATGACAAGTAAATCATTCAGACTCTCGACAGCTTGAATGATTGGGGAGGGGGGGGGGTCACGACTCCCATGTCTCCCCCCCTCGGACTGCGCTTGGATGTGAGCGCATAAGCTAATACGGGGGGGTAATGTACCCGCACCGATCGGTACCGGCTTGGCTTTACAGGGAACTTAGAAGCGGGTACCCCCTACAAGACGGTACTGATCGGTACGGGTGAAATAGTCCCACATTAACTAATGCGTTCACATATTAAGTAACAGTTAAATATGCAACTGTTTCCTTACGAAATCAACCTGCAGAGATCTGTACCTGCATAGCTATTCACAAGCATCCGACAGGCTATCGTATCTAAAATGACACATTTCGATAACCTGCCGATCGATTCTGTAAAAATCTCACCGTGATAATTTAGGTGAAGTGAGCGTGAAGTGAGCTATCAATAGGGGTACCTAATCCCTAGCATCAGGGGATTGACAGCTCACTTCACCTTAGTTTTCACGGTGAGATTTTTACAGAATAGCACTGCTGACTTGCCTTGCCCCCGACAGCAAACAGCTGTCGGAAGAATAACGGTCGTCTATAAGATTTAAACTGACAGAATTGTCAGGTTTTGGACTTGTGAACAGCGTTTAAAGGACCACTACGATAACATTAATTGATGTTCGATACGGTACGGAAGCTTATCGCGTGGTTGTGAATATACTAGAGTCGGGACCGAAAACCCACTTCAAGGCAAGCAGGCTAATATGATACTCCTTGGTAAGACTGGTTGTCAGACTTACGGGATAACTATAGGGACTTAGATACGACAAAATGAATAAAACAAGCAGTCAAACAGTTATCTGCCTTTATTCTGCTTCACTTCATAAACCAGCAGCCATAATCATTCGCTCGGTACCATTACAGGAAGAAAAAATTAATACACTATGACATATTGTTACAGTTTGGTTTGAATATGTGTTACAGCTGAAGTAATGTGTAGATTTTATAATTGTATTACTATTATTATTATAGATACATGTGGATCATGAAAACCAGGGTGCAACGCGATTTTGCATGGTAATATTTTTTTATTTTAATTATACCTTTAATTTAACGGGACTAGCAGTTTTATCGTTAAATTATATCATTTGTACTTAGCATTCTATGCTCTTTCTATTACGCTAATGTTTGATGGGAATCAGATTTTTCATTCGCTTTAAATTGTATGGAGATTTAATACTACATTTAAAAACGTGAAACGACATTTACTGGCGTTTGTCTTCTAGAAAAGTGTAAAGAAGGTTTATTTAAAGGAATGACTTGCAATAACAAGGGTAATCTATTTTGATGTATAAATGAGAAATCTGATTCCTTTTATTATAAGTACAGAGATTACGTGCAACATCGCATCGCACAATTTTATTTTTAAGTCACTGTTTACCATACTGCTTGTGGTTTGTGTAGTGTTGTGGTGTGTTTAAGTCGATAAAAAACCCTTTCCGTGAATATGATTTTTTTAGTTTATGGCCAAACATCCCTTTTTTTAAATACGCTTTTTGCATTTGTAATATTTTTGAAAATATAAATTTTGATAATATTTTTTCCCTTTGTTCCTAAATATTAATCCAAATAGTTTTATTATCCTTAATATTGTATTTACAATTTTTCAACAGCCGAAAAATATGTTCAATTTTTATAATATTATTTTTTTAACGACTCTTGTTAAGTAGTAGGTAACAGTACAAATATTAATGATCACAAGTTGGTTTTCATTGGTCATTAACATACAATATTACAATTACAGCCTTATTACTATTGGTAATACAGTTAACAGCAGGTCTTTATTTGAAAACTATCTAACTAAATTATTTACATAGGTATGTGATATTTTGCGAGAGGTATGATTTTTGAAGTATAATAATGTTATACAAAGTTTACCTTTCAAAAGGATTTAAATATATACCTAGTCAACCATCAAAATTTAAAAGAAATCGGCAAATATCACGGTTTTTATTTTTGTATTCCGAAATATCGATAAGGCACCTGTCTCCATAGACGTGGTGATATAATGCAATGACACAATTGCAAAATTATAGAATAAATTTTGTTTGTCGATGATCTCAAATATTTTTTAATATCACTGTGCGTGCACCGAATAGTAACATCGAGTATTCTAAAGTGTGAGTTTCATCGAGAGTTATATCATATAAATTTTATTTAGGCATATTTCTCGCACAAGTTTATTTCTTAGAACATAATTATATATAACGTCAAATTTTAGTATTTTTGGAAAATCTACATATCATAAGTATACTCTTCAAAATCTACATTTCCAAATGCGAGGCAATTTTATTAGTTTAACAGTCACCGTGCGAGAAATATGCGCATTAAAATCATCTAACTTTAATTTCAAGACCCCCTGTTACATGTATTTCTATGAAAATGTGAATATTAATTATTCCAATCATAAACAAACTGCTGGATGAAAATGGAAATCATATCGTTAATATCGCCACAAAATCCAACTTGAATACTGCCTAATTACAATAAAACTTTTTTAAAAAGCTATGAAATTATACTTAATACATAAAACTAATAATACATTTCATTAAAATCAAATTACAAAAACAATATTTACAATTTACGGCAATATTAGATAATTATATTTAATTAATCTATACATATCGTTTTATACCTATCTATCAACAAAAACCTACTATAGATTAATAAAAAAATCTTAGTAGGTTATACTAAGATTGACGACACATTGTAACTACTTTCATAATATCGATATTAATCTTAGATCTAAAAAGTGCAACATTCGCTAAAAAGAATGAAACAACTCAGAGTATTTTAATAAATTAATGTATCAGCTACATTACATTGTTATTGACGAACATTAAACATATTGTACTTATTTACAAAATGCAATCTTTTTACAAAAGAAAACTTGGAAGCTACACTATTTTTTCATGTATGAAACATTTAAAGTTGCCATCTTTGTGAGTTTCGCTAGACCGATGCTTTTATGAAAAGAGTAAAAGTTCCTATTTAATTAACATTGTTTGTTATTTTTCTTTTATATCAGTTTATTTTAAATATACAAATAATGGGTTTGGAAACATTGAAATGGTAAAGTGATTTTGACAATTCAATTTTATTACTTTGTACTAGTAAACACCTACATTAATCGCTACGACATTCCATTCATATCATTGTAAACTACATCGAGACGAATATTTCAGTCGAAATTTGTTTTATAATACATTTACGTTACACTTAATACTATTAATCTACTTTCCATGTTTCATATTGGCTGGAATCGCATAAAGATTTGCGGTTAAGGCCAGACTTTTCATCAATAAAAACCAAAAAAAAAACACTCGCCTTCATAAATAAGACACTATCGATGCAAATTATAATTAATTTGAATATCGAGACGAGATCACGAATCTAAGTGCAGATCTTAAAGCGAAACCATCGATATCGATAATAATGTCACATCGTCGAAGTCCACCACTAAACTCCTAACTTTTTGTTGTCTTTTTTCGTAGGAGACCCTGTACACAAATGGAAAAGATTGGATAAAATTCAGCGTCCATTGATGGATTACAAACTATTAGGATGGACCGTTTTAATGGACTTATGGACTTGGAAATGAGTCCAATATTCGCAGTTGTGTACGGCTGATGTGTTTTTTCATGTTTTTAGACCATTCCTTTAGACATCATTCGGACAGTGTTCTTGAGTGCCTGTCGTTTGTTGCAGAACCATATTCTGATGACCTCGCGTTCGTAGCCGAGCTGGTGTGCCAGTCCAGTGATTTCAGTTCCTGAAAAAATTAGAACAATAGCGTCAGGTTTTTTTTATGTTTCAAGGTAGGTACTTAGTTCTGAGTGTCACATTAGATAATTATAGTTCTTAAGTTATGGTCTTTCCTTGACAATATGTGGCTAATAAGAATGATAAATCATTATGTTTGCGGAAAATACTTTATTTCACAGAAAAGATTGGTGTGGGTAATTGCCGTTAAATAATATACTAGGCACACGTCCCCATTTGCCCATAAAAGGCGGGTAAGGAATTTCATAAAGCAAATCGAGCCCTGCATAGCATATGCATAATTTAGCCTTCGAGAGGGAGTGGGCTATACTCTACCACGCGGACCCAGTGCGGGTTGATAGACGTCACGTCTTCGATGTCGGTTCAAGGACTAAACCTAGAACCAAAAATGACATGCCAATTTACTCAGGATGTTTTCCTTCACCGTTTTAAAAGCAGCGGTGACGAAATTATTTACAGAAAGTAACGCGCGCCTGGGTATGACTACGGACCCACGACCTACAACTCGTAAGTTGGGGCCGTTAACTGGCCCACCACTGCTCTCAATTGTGAAATGAGCAGCATTCTTCTACCATCTGCTATAAAAAAAAACAATGACGATCGTGTCAATTTCTCCTTCAACCAGTTATGCAGATGCAGAATGCAGTTTATCGTTAATACAGGCGTTTTACATAATTAGCAGTTAGGCCAATTCTCGTACCTAATTAAAAACTTAAAAAAAAAACAACCGACATAAAAAAAAAAACACTACAAAGAGAAAAATAACTTTGATTTCGGAAGTCGGTGTCGTTGGTTCCGCATTTTCGTTTTTTGGCACCAAACGAGAGACACAGAAGGCCAATTTTACTCTCGTAATTTTAAGAACGTTCAGTCTGATCTTGGTCTCGATCTGTCAAAAATATGTCTAATTTCCCTACATTTTGACAAGTTTTTGACATTTGTTTGTCGCTGAGTTGAGACTGAGACTAGATTTTGAACGTTCTAAATTAAGAGAATTGGCCTTCTGTTTTCGAATAAAAATTAATTTAATTTATAAAAAACAAACATTTATCAAATTGAATTTCATTCGAAAACATCCACCGATTTCTTAGTAAACTTCATCTATATTCGACGACCTTGGTTACATAGCTCTTTTGGTGACTGTACGAGTACAAGGGTGTTTTGTTTTACGCTTTTGTTTTACGCTTATATAATCAGTCTATAATGTTACCCCTGCTGGGATACAAGCCTCCACTCTATGAGAGGGAGTGGGCCGTAATCCACCACGCGGCCCTAGTGCGGGTTGGTAGATCATGTCACATGTCTTCGAATTTTTGGTTCTAAGACATGCCGGTTTCCTCACGATTTTTTCCTTCACCGTTTTAAGAGCAGTGGTGATGAAATTATTTACACATAGTAAAGCGCCTGTCTGGGTTCGAACCTACGACCTTACAACTCGTAAGTCGCGGCCGTTACCACTGGGCCATCACTGCTCTACTAATTTTACGCTTATCTTATCATTAATAGAATGATTTATTTCGGTATACTGCCTACGGATTCGCTCGATTTTTTTACGATTATTGTTATTATCGATCGATTTGCTGTGTCTTGACGATCAATAAGACTTGTCACTTGCTTAGGGATCTACGCACTATGCGGTTAGACGGAATGAAAAATGTATAAAAAAAATCAAAAATATGTACGAGAAAGTAGTTTTTATCCGCACTGTGATGCCGGACGGTCCGTGCAGTTCTTCAGCCGGACGGTTGACCGCATTCCGGCTAACCGCATAGTGCGTAGGTACCCTTAGATTAGCTTACGTCGACCGTCTCTTGCTTACATATTTATCTACACGATTTTGTTTGATCGTCCAAAATTGAAGACATCCCTGTCCATTCTCTTTTGTCTCAAAGCTTCAATAAAGCTACCTATTCATAGCCACTAGGGCTTCCAACTTCCCCAATAATTAAGACCCAATTAAATCACAAAAACTTAAGGTACTAGGACTTAAGTTATTATTAAATGTCGTCAAACTTACCAGAGGGATGGGTGTTCCTTTCAAAATGCGCGTTGAGTAGTTCCAAAGCTTGCGGTGTGAATGAAGTGCGTCGTTTTCGCTTCTTGCTTGGCTCCATCCCTATAAAATCTGTCAGATGGTTCTGGCCCGAAGCGTACCTGTAATGATTGGAATTTTAAACGTTAATGACGTTGATTTAAGATGGAGTTTTGAGTGAACTGCTGTAAGAACTTATAATTCGACCGGTACTTTGTGTAGTGTCCCTGTTTATACACTAAGTGCTTGGGAAAGGTGATAAAGCAAGAATTAGTAATGTTATTTTTGTGATTTCCTGAGATTACATTACTAAAACGCAAAATTATGTATAAGGAAATTAGACGGCAGGTGCATTTTAACAACGTTATCTTAAGACGCTAAAGCCCTTGAAGCTAGTTTTCACACGTAACTTCAGAAAACTACGCCAATTGAATTTTTAGTGCGATAAATTCGACGGACGTATTTCTCGTGGTCAAAGCAGCCCGGATAAACACTATACAGTAAGAGTAAAGATTCAAACAAACTGAAGCAAATCCGGCGTCGGATTCAACTAAGTCTGTTTGAACTTTAAGCGCTATAGACTCCAATCATGAGTGCAAAATTTTGACGTCTACGAAGACAAAAAACTGCTAAGAAAGAATTGAAGAATACCTCCATTCACATGCGTATAGGCAGGGTGACGAATGTAAATCCTATGGTAGAACCTAAACAAAAGCAGCCTAGACTAGAATATTGATTTTTGTTGTTGCAAGTGGTTAAGATATAAAGTTGGTAGCTTTCCGATGAAGGTTCTCTATGTTCCAATAAAAGAAACACCGAACCCGATTATAAAGTTATGGAAACAAGACTCAATGAAGTCAACTTATTCATGTTCATATTAACTTTAATATTAAACGACTGATGGTAATAACAAGCCTTGCTCTGGTTTCATAATGACAATCTCATTTGAATTATCTTACATAAATGAATTTTCTTATTTTATCTTTTATTTCTCAGGTTTCTGGTGTATTAGAAATAGATAAGTTTAATGCATTTGGTGTCTATGTTGTCTATTAGCAGTTTAATCGGCATTAGTTTAATGTTTATCTGAATTATCATTAGTATTCTAGCCTTTATTCGAAGCTTATTTTCTAGTCTGGATACTAGAAGCTACTAAATTATTTTGTCTCTTAATAGTAAAGTAACATACACTTTCCATTAGGCTTTCTTTAACTGTTCCGTTCTTTAAATCTTCTATTACCTTTTTAACTCCTGCCCTTTTTACAAAAATAGACGAAGCCTGTCTATCTCATCCGTTCGACAGCTCAGTAGTTTGCTTCCGACTTTAATTTGTAGTAGCTCCATTTATATCCGCTGAGTAGGTAGATACAGCATAATAGATGTACCTACCTAGTTCTTAATAATATATTAACGAGATTCCCGAAGTTACAACGGAATTAATTCAAGCACTATCGCCAACAGAGGCGGTCGTTAAAAATTACCACCAAGAGGGGCCGATTGCAAATTCAATGCACCCATTTGCAATGTTAAACCAAAGCGTTGCATTCAGATAATGCATTTTAATGATGCAAAATGTCGATCGATGGATACTGTCGGGACATCTTACGACATTATGTCTTTGTTAAAGATTTAAGTGACACCTGGTTTAGTTTTAAATGTTATGGAAAGAAGGGGTTCGTTGATTGGTTAAGTGTTGTCTTGATTCTTATTGCGATGTTTGGTTTGTTAACAAAAATCTCTAAAGACTTTAGTTTATATGAAGTATCCATTTTCAATCAAATGTGAAGTATTCATTTTGTCATTATTATAACCGTCTCCTGTAAGGATCTCATCATTTCGATCTCCTGCGTTGACAAACTTTATAGAGGCCGTAATTTAATCAAAAACGTTTGTTAGAAAATAAGTTGTCGAGTTAACTACCTACCTATATTTTTCGATCATCTTCAAACGTTTGATGCTTAAGAGCTGTTAGATTAGTTTGAAACTTCAGGTGTTTCAAACGGCTTGGGTCAGTATAGTTTCAGTTTGGAGTTTTACTTCAATTCTAAGTTTAGATAAACTAAATATAGAAAGTATTAGTAATATTCGGATCTACAATTTGTTTATTTCGGTAATTTTCATTATTACTTTACGTCGCAAGACCATAGGTCTAATTTTCTTCAAATATCCATTAGGACATTTTGAGAGTACTTATCAAGTTTTTGGTTGTGAAGAAGTGATTCATAGGTTACCATAATCAACAATACCGATTGGGTAAGAACATCTAGGTGAGTTACACTAATGTTGATGATTTAGAAATGTGCTTTAGAAAGTCGAAACGAAATTAAGAACAATGTGTTTGGAGTTATGATCACTTGTGAGATACGCCTAAATTGAAAACCATAATAACGATGATGATTTCCTAATCACAGGTAAAGAAACGTCAAAAAAAAAAAACGAAATGCAGAAAATAACAAAAAAACGCACAAACTAAACAACCGCACCATACAAACTAAAACATGCATGATATAGCCAGTGTGTGTTAAACCCTTCTTCCATGAGCACCTAAATTAGGAACAACTGATTTCAGGAATAGGCGAGAAGAAATTAGTTATTCCTAACTTCGGGTAACGGTGAGTTTAAGATGTTAGTCGTACAGCGGATCCAACTAAACATAAAGCCTAGCCCGTAAAAGCATTAGTTAGTCCAGATTTGAGAAATGTCTTTCACAACGTTGCTAAGCATTATAGGCCAAATGTTTCACGAACACGGTGTAGCACATAACCACGAACATAACTCACTCAAACAAATATTTACCTCTCTTCAGCTTCCTTCATCCAACGTTCGAGCACCGGTTTGATTTTCTGCGCACTTTTTGGTGTTATATCCAATTTCTCAAATCTGTATCGAACATAAATGTAATGTTAGACTTTGCTATGCGAGCACCGGTCAAATGAAAATCTAACGCGAAGCACCTTTAGAACGCGATGTAACTCTTTACCCGGACCAAATTAACAAAGGCATAAACACAGGACATTGACATTGCGTTAACGATTTTAGAGAGAGAAAAAAAAAAACAATAGGCAATTTAGTCTGCCGAGGTAGTCAGTTTGATTAATACCGAACAAGGTAACAATAAAACAACGAATTCAGTTAGAAACGAAAGGTAACGTATGCCAATGCCCTGGCTTTGAATTGCGCAAAATGAATATTAATAAAAATAAGAGTAATGAAAATAATACATCATGCTAAATTAGATGGAAAGTTAGATATTACTCATCGAGATGTTACAAATAATAAAAGTGATAAAGTTCTCACAGCGATTACTCATAGTGTCGAATCGACATGGTTTGGTAGCCGGCACATTAGTGTAGCGCGTTTGTCTTAACATCAAAATGTAAGTCGGCCGTAAGATGTATGGCGCCTTCGCTGTAATTACCCGAATGCAAATACCGTACACGTGTGAAAAGGAAAAGAAAGAACGTCAAAACCGGTAATTACAAATAATTATATACGGCATACATTCAAAAGGTATGCACGGATCGCCGATCAAGATAAGATTACATTAAACAGCGTTGAAACATTTTGATTTAAAGACATTCTGCGTGTGGACTCGGCCGATATAAGTGAGCCAAAGCGTGTACTTAATGTATGTTAAGTATCTACGAATTTATCTCCATTATCTTAGCTCCATTTTGAAATGTTTCTATAATGTAAATGCAAGTTGCATGCAGATGGATGCAGGACTGATGAAGATAAATTTGGAGATAGTGTGTGTAGGGATAAAAAACAAAACACATACATGTTTTGTTGTTGCGAAGACAGCTGAGCTGCTAGCATCTGCGAAGCCAGGGCACTGGGGACGGTAACAAATATTATGTTAGATTATGTCGTAGCCAGTGACGGTGACGGTACTCCGGCGAAGTGAACGGGAGCAACATCACTACATCTCAACAAATCTAGAAATATGAACAAAGTCGCACGCTATGTTGTCACTAAACAAACAGTACATGATCTTCCGCTATACAATGAGGTAAATACTTATACACGATCTGTTGATCAATATCATTTGAAAAGGAAATTCCATTTTCATAACCAAATTATTCGGGTCTTGTCCAGTTTAGGATGTGAACGTGCTGTGTTGGTTATTTAATTTTAATGTTATGCTGGTGCGAGATGCCCTGACGCATTGTGCTTCATATGAAATTGTAATGCACTCGGGCCGGGGTTAATGGTTAATTCAATATTTTGTTATTGACATCGTTCCAAGTGGCAATGACCATGCGCCTGATTGTTTTCAAAACAGATCAATAAGGTAGACATTTCGAACCATTTTAAAATTTTGTAGCTTCAATAAAATTTCCTTTTAACGTGAATCTCGATTTTAACTCCATTGGTGGAGAATCAAAAAGTATTGTTTTTACAATTCTAAAATGTTTTCTTAGGATTCTTTGGTTAAATTAGATTTGGGTAGCTAAACGCCTTGAGTTTGTGAAAATGATTTAAAAGAATTTCGTTGACTTTTGTTCATTGTGAACTCTAACAAAAACCTTCAGTGAGAAGGAACGGGAAACACTAAATGGAATTCTTTTCTCAAAAACAATAATATGTTTTAATTAAAATGCAAATTAATTAAGTCCAGTATAATGAAAGGGGTAACTACCATGTAGCGACGTCACGACACCAAATTGGAGGGAGACGAAAGAAAAATTAATGGGAAATGAAATCACGACAGAACAAAGACAGGGGAATTCTACTCTTTTTAATTACACGAAAAAAGTAATTACGGCAAGATAATTAATTAACTGGAACAGAAGTAACGATTAATGATTTTATTATACGAAGGAGGTCGTCGGGGGGTGGCTTGGAATTGAAATTTCCTTCGGCTTGTGCCGGTCGCATTCCGTTTTGCATCGAAATTCGATTTGTTCACGGGCAACGTTGTTTCGAGTGATTTGATTCAATTAAACATTATGAGCGTAAAGCTGTGCTGAAGCGTGATTAATTTGTAGATTTACCTAGTATAAGGTAACGTAAGAAAAAAAAATATGATTTCCAACTTCGATCGGCCGTCAAACCTGTATATTTGTACATAGCTGTAGCAATTTTGTAATAAAATTCTTACAATTTGTGATATGATGTAATTGCAAGACAGGATAAACAATTAAAAAGTTAGAAATCCTACATTTCGGGTTTAGTTTTTCGTGTGAATGCGTTCACATCAGCAATCATGTTTTTCTAAATATTGATGATATAACCATAATAATGGAGTGTGAAATTCAATCTGGTGCTTCGTGTACTTTTTATTGAAAGCTGGAGAGACGCGTATAGGAATTTGCATGAATGAGTTATGTTAAATAGCAAACAGTTTTGTAAGTTCCAAAATAGTCTAAGATTTGAACGAAACTGTTAAAATATATGGAAGGTTAGTCACGAATCAATTCGTAATAATAGAAAAAAATAATTAGGAAACACGCGCCCGCGCCTAGCTGAGTAAAAAATGGTGTAAGCCACGACACAGTGAGCGGAACGGAAGCCACCCGAATGGTAATTAATTAAACGAATTGTAAGCAATGAAAGGAGTCATGCTGTTTTACAAATCACTTCAATTAACGATATTAAAAAGTTGGAATGATAACCGAGCGCCGGCCTGCGTGACGACATTTATAAAAACGATTCTTGAACCTTTTTTTGTCAGCCCCATGATGTTGCCAGCAAACGGTCACATTATTTTGACAAGCGTGCGACTTTATCTCCGGTTACAAGTAAGATATCATCAGATCGTTTTTTATATTTTTTTCTTCTGCTTTGACAAATTATATACTGTATTAACAACAATAATTAAGTGGCTACATTATTTTTTAAGCTGTGGTCGTGTGTTCTATATTATCATTTTTCTAACGGTTTAATTTGATTTTTAAATATATACATTCTTGGATATTAAAAATAATCAATTCAATTAGGGAAAAAGTGATGCTGTTTTTTTCTTTATGTACGTTGCTGGACCTTCTAAGGGGATTTCAGTTCTGTGTTCAAATTCAAGGAAGACTGCAAAATGAAACACGCATACATTTTGCAAGATACCGTTACTGGCAGTTTATAATTACACGTTGGAAATGTTACGGGACTTCTAACTGCTGCTTGTAGTGACAATCTATTTACGGTCTCTTGGGTGCAAAAATATGTATAGTAAGGGCAAAAACCTATGGACTCTATCATACACAAAACAACAAATATGGAAATTATGCTAGACCTTACCTGCAAATCGCGCTTTGACTGTAAGCGGGTCCTTCGGTGACAGACAAGGCCTGACCAACCTGGGTCTGAGTGAGGCCTAGGCCAAGCCGCCGTAGCTTGAAAGCCTTGGCGAACTCCTTGATATCTTCCAAATTGATGCCGTCGACCACGTTGCTAGATGACTGGCTGATTGTTGGTTGATCTGTTGTGCAAAAAGGTTTTGTAATGTGTGATTGGCTTTCCATATCACAGTTAGACTTCAACTTAGATATTTTTTTAAAGAAAATTTCCTTCTATTTAGCATCAATTTTTGTTGAATATAAGTGTGACTCGGGGACAAATCTTTACTTTCTACAATAATGAAAATATTTCAAATTATTCTCCAGAAGACCTGTCCGTCTGGATAAAAGTCCTTAACAATTTTAATGTCATTATTTTAAGTGGTATTAATGTCATTTTTTTAAGCTGTGCGCTGAAAACAATCGGATGTGCTTCGTAACGTTTGTGTTCCTTTGTCGAAAAGCACTGTCTACTTAATAAGTGTCTACCCCACAACCCCGCTAGGGAATCAGAGTCAATCGGGTGTAATCATTGCGGCGAATTCTCGCAAGTCGGGAACCGGGTATTTAAGTTGCGCCTGTTGTGTACTTCCAGTGTTAGATACAGGTAGTGTTATCCATTGTCGCTACCACATAATACACTTTAGAATTTACTATATTCAGAGCACTTGCGTGCAACCAGTCCGATATCGAACAAAACTGGATTGTACATACTTAAGTTTACAAATCTGTATATCACATTGTAATAATTTAAACCAGTCCGTACCAACTCTCAAGCAGTTACCCCGTTTAAACGCGAAGCAAAATTATAGCCAAGTTTAGTGGGCAATTTATGTAATTAGTAGATGGTGGCGGTTCCTAATTATGCGGGATGTCATTAGTGTGGAGACGTGCTACCTCCGCGGAGGTTGGCCCGCGAGTGCGCCCCCCCCCCCACCATGCTTAGCTAACCGATGACAAATTACTTTCGCTATCTACCCCCGTTAGTTTAAGGAGTAGTCTGCGTCAATTAAGACAGGGTAGGGTTGGTAAATTGGCAATCGTTTCACCATTTACCGGTGTTCGTAACTCAGACGATTTCTAATTTCGTTTTGTTATGTACGTGAACATAGTGTTGTTCCGGCAATCTTATTACTGCACGTAATAAGTTTATGGGGTGATTTTTAGGGGAGCTAGTTAATGTAATATAATTCATATCCGATGTTGTGATTGTTTTCCTTTGTGCCTCTCTATGGCTAACAAAGTTGATATATCAAGGAAAAATATGCCTGAAACACCAACAAACGTTGTTATAATAGAATTGTTTGTTGTCCACATTCTAAAAGTACCCTGTCTAGATTGGAAATACGAAACACCAAATGAAGAATGACCCTTACTTTCATGATACCGAACCTTGAAGATTTGGTGAAAGCCTTTTACCAAATGCAAATGCATGGAAAATTGATTTGTGTTAAGGTTATGTTTAAGTCTAAGACTTTCGTAATGTAATGCAGGAAGCAGAATAGTCTCTTGCTAACTCACGCCTGTTAACACATTGATATATTTTTAAGGTCTCTCACGTAAAGTTGATAAGGTAATTGAAACAGATACATTTAGACGACATGTTTTTATTTCAGTTACTCTACCAATTGTGGATTGTCCAAATTATCATATTGATCTCGCCAATCGACATGCCTATCAGCCATCGCATGTATATCCTTTTTATAAAATGGAAAAGTAATAACGAAATGACGTCTGTTTTCGACGTCCAATTAGAGCACATCGCGTGATGAGCGGTACCCATTAATTAGCTTACAAAGATAAGTCAATTGGGCTAAGAGTCATTCGTAACTATGGCGTCCTGAATTCGATAACAATACATCAAGATACGGGACGCTTAATTGTTTAATACATGTAATAAATTAATTAGAAACAATTAAAGTTTGCGTGTCTCTACGTATGTCTGTATGACCTGAGTTACGTGTATGTATTTCTGCTTTTTCTTTTAACGAAATTTGCTATGGCGTTTAAGTTTTTTACTTGCTACTTTCTAAGTAATAGGCCTTTCATGTAGGGTCGTTATCACTGTTGGTTTTATGGTTGACAGTGGCCTTTTCCTAAATGTAATATGCTTTATTCTTCGTCACACGACACGGTAATTTGCTGTGTTATTAACTTATTATCTGGCGACCCAGTAGTTACGTACTAACGTGTTTCACGCATGTTGGCCCTTGGGGGACACAACGGAACTGTGGGTTTTAACATATCATAATTATTCTCATTTAGGTACGGTACTCTCTGTCTCAGTACTCTTTGTGTAAATTGTTTCATCACCAATGCTCTCAAAATGGTGAAGGAAAACATCGTTAGGAAACCGGGATGTCCTAGAACCAATAATTGGAAGACATATGATATCTACAAACCCGCACTGGGTCCGCGTGGTGAATTACGGCCTACTCCCTCCCACCGCAAAGAGGCCTGTGGCCCAGCAGTGGGAACATTATAGGCTGATTTTGGGAGGTACAGCGCTCAATTAAAACTTAAAGGTAAGATGAATCACTCTTCCGCAAGAAACAATGAGAGCATTTTCAGATGCTGCTCTCATATCGATGCAATTAATTTTAATTGAACAGTTCTTTAACGAAATATTGACGTGGAAACGTATTGAGACGGTTGGATGGTGTTGGAAATATTGGAATAATTTCCAGATAGCCAATTTTTTATGGACAAGAAGAGTTGCTAGAAAAACTATTGTAATACTTTGTAAGTTCGTAAATAAGTACCCGGTGTATTTACGAGTAGTTTTGCTTTTAAACCTTACCTCACATGATCTGAGCAAGATTATATCTGGACTTTAAAATAGACCAACTCCTGAGTTTGTTTCGAAATTTTTTTATACGTTATGTCGCCTCCATCTAGCTAATTTTTTTATAAGTAAGACGTGAAAAATGGATTTCGATATCCTATTTATAGAATAAACTATTTCATTTTATTGTTCCCACAGTTATCTCACTTCGATGAGTTTGTACCTATGGAGATATTTTTAAACCAAAAGCTGCATGACATAACTCTTAAAAGTTTTTTGTACCAAAAGAAAGACAGGGCATAGTGTAAATACACCTCCAATGCTTTTATGTTACAAACTGTCTAAATGTAAGCAGCCACTAAGAGTGTCCTAATGAATCGCTGTTATGTTTGTCTAGAAGGTCGATTGACATCCCGGACATGCTGTATATAGATAGTCAGGGAACGATGAGCTAGAGAGAACTAAGTAAGACTGACATCTTCAGAAATACATTGAAGCTACAACACAGCTTGAACTTCAAGAGAGTAGATTTTTGACGCCACTATGAAATAATGTTCTTTTCTTTCTTTTCTTTACGGTAGAAACGAATATCTATACAAATAAATAACATATTTTTAAAAAAATCTTATAAAAGTATATATGGTACCTATTTACAACAAAAAATAATCAATTTATTTGTCTCTCTGTTTGTTCCGACTAATCTCTGAAACGGCTGGACCGATTTTGATGGGACTTTCCTTGGCATATAGCTGATGTTATAAGGGGTAACTCCGGTACTTTTATTATAGAAAAGAATTAGGATTCCGCGCAAAAATCCAATATGCACGCGAACGAACTACTTTTATATTATGTGCTTTATCTAGTAGGTAAGTTCTGACCACGTGTCTAATATAACTTTTTTTTTAAATAAAACGCTCCCCACACTAGGAATTACTCCTCTATCGTGGGTGCGCTTACAAACATTTAAACTCACAAACACAAACAACCAGACCAGGAACAACTACCTGTAGGCAATACAAATATTTGTTCCGTGAGGGAATCGAACCCGCGACACGCAGCGCAGCAGTCGATCGCTCAGCCACTGCGCCAACCGTGTCGTTCAAATGTTTGTGTTTACTACATTTTGAATTTTGTTTTTTTTTGCTTGAGTATTTTAGTAGTTTTTATTGTATTTGTTGGTACATTGGCGTGGCTAGTTGACATCTGGCAAATAATTTAATTTAATGTTCGGTGTCCTGTAATGTTAATTACTCTGTATACCTAGTATTGTATACAATCAAGTATTTTCTAACTGAACAGACAGTTGTGCTGCTAGGGAGTTTGTTGCGCCACTTCTTCTCCCCAGTGAAAGCACTAGGAAGTGGTGAAGAGCGGGCGTTTTGGGGGACTGTCTTTTGTAATTTTGACGTTCGAAAAGTGATGATTCTCGGCCTAGTTTGAATTTAAATGACTTTTGAGTATGATTTAGTTTTGCAATAAACCTTCATTTAGTTGCAGCTCTTGTCTGTGGTAATTGCACCAAACAATAAAAAAACAATAAAGCATAAAATACTTAGCAATATTTCTCTCGTACACTCAGATTTATATCGTGCGCCATTTAAATAAATTCAGCCTCAATTTAAAGCTAGATTCGACAAAGATTAAGACCAAAACACAACCTAATTATGCCCAAACTTATTCACGTCTTGATTTATTCAACAGCTATTTATTTCATTGCTTACCGAATTTCGGTTATCAAAGTACCTTGGGGTAATCGTTTCCTACTGAAAATGATCCGTTAATATCAGATTTGCGTTTGCTTAGACTGTTAATGTAGAACTCTCATGCCAACTATATGTAAATTGAAAAGAACACTAAAAATTAGGGAGGTTAAATGGCTTGGATTGTAGAATAAATATATAATAGCGTACTTAGCTAATTCATACTATTTTAACGTAGCTTAGTAAATGGCCGTAAGAGGTTTTATTATTCAGTGTTATTCAAGATTAAAAATCAGGTAATAACCGTTGAAGAATGAAGAAGCGTTGAAGCAGTGGTGTCCCAGAGGTATCGGCCCCGACTTACGAGCTGTAAGGTCGTGAGTTTGAGCCCAGGTAGGCACTTAACTTTGAGTGTTTAATTTCATCATCACTGCTCTAAAAAACGGTGAAGGAAAACATCCCGAGGAAACCGACATGTCTTAGAACCAAACATTCGAAGACATTTAACATTCGCACTGGGCCGGCGTGGTGGAATATGGCCCGCTCCCTCTCACAGAGAGGAGGCCTGGGTCCCAGCAGTGAGAACATTATATTGAAGTGTTGAATAATAGTAGGTACTAAAATATACACCCTTACATTTTGATCGTTTTAATCCTTAAAAGGGGCCATTATACTCATCATTCATCATCATCTGCCTAGCCTTTTCCCAACAATGTTGGGGTCGGCTTCCAGTCTAACCGGATGCAGCTGAATACCAGTATTTTACATGGAGCGATTGCCTATCTGACCTCCACAACCCAGTTACTGGGTAATACGATACCCCTTGGTAAGACTGGTTGTCAGACTTTCGGGCTTCTGACTACCCGTAACGACTGTCAAAGATCCACGAATGACAGCCGGGACCAACGGCTTAACGTGCTTTCTGAGGCACGGAGGGGTCTCGGTATGTAAAGATGGTCACCCATCACAGACCAACCGCGGCAAGCGTAGCTTAACCTGGACGATCAACCTGTGCGGCTGTTATTATTTAGCCACGGGCCATTATACTCATCATTATGAACAACTTTTACTATGGGACCAACCCTGAAATCGTGAAAAAAAATCAGTTGATCCATACGTCGAGTTATGCGACATAAATGTATGGATCAGCTGATTTATTTTTCACGATTTCGGGGTTGGTCCCATACTAAAAGTTGTTCATAATCAAAATGTAACGGTGTATAAGAGAAAAGGTCGACTCTGCGAATTGATCATGAAAGCTCAGTAATAGCTTTGATGAGGAAAATGAGGGAAATGTTGCTCTGCTGGTGCTCTGTGAAATCATTGGTGGATTTAAGCTCTGTAGGAGCCTACTCAAAACCATTATATAATGTTTAAAAGACAGCTTAGCTATAGTTCTAAAAATCAGCGAGCTCAATACCCAATAAGGCACCACAATGAAAAATTCGTTACAGCTAATAATCGAATCGGACGTCTATTCCGAACATTTCACATTCAACGCTACATTATTCTAAATTAAAGATTTCGAGTGATTAGGTGTATCATTTATTGATACATACAGTCATTATATTCATAAAATTCCCAATAACCACTCTTTGTGTCAATGACATAAGAAATAGAATCGTATAAATACCATATCGAGACACGCAAATTATAAATTTGTGAGCTCATGTAATGGGTGAAATTACGGGCGCCGAATCGTCTCGAATCATGTTACGATTACGATGTAGAATCGAATACGTTATCAATTACAATTAACGCGTATTATTAAAGTAACGGTTGTAAGCACTTTTGAACAAGTTTCTTGAAGAATTTAAGCGTTGTTCGGTAAAAGTTTAAGCTTTTCTTCAATATTATCGAGGGCTTTTCATTGGGTTGTCCTATTATTAAAAACCCATTTCGTGAATGATCCGATATTAAGTGTAGGTTGATAATTAAGTAAATAGATATTGGATGATCGAAATTTAGTATGTAGGTACCTATATTTTTTTAGTTTTGGCCCTACTCTGTAATGGAAAGTTATTGCCTGCCCTTCAGTGGTGTTTACAAAGGCATTCTTTTAAAAAATACGTAAGCAAAATAAAAGCCTTAATTAAATTATATGACTTCGTCATTTTTAAGGTTTCCTTATTAATAAGTGGTTTATTTATTACTTACATATTTTTATCGTAATTCGATTGACATGAACAAGGCCTGGGCGTTACCTTTTATAAGTTAATGTATAAAATTATTATTAATTACGATATTAAGTGAATGTCGAGTGTTTTAGCATTGATCGCTAATGAGTAACGAATGGTTTTAAAAATAGCTCCCTGATGTATTACGAAACGAATGGTTTGTGGAATTATTGGAATATCAGTAATGGAATAACAATAATGAGTCTTTAAAAAAAAAGCTTTTTTTCAACAATTGTTTCTTTATGTACAGACGCCAGCACATAATGCTACTACAATCTGTCAAATTTCTTTAATAGATCTTCAAATTTATCGCTACAGCACAAGGTTCAAAGTTGATTGGGAAAATTTGGCAGTTTCGGGTAGCTTGATGTGCTGGCATTGGAATCGATACAAAGTAACTTTACATAACAAAAAATTAATATCTACTACTATTCATAAACTACCCTCACAATGTATCTAAACTATTCTAAAGAAATCGATGATTATAATCAAAACCCAATGAATGAGTGATGCTACGTAACAATGTACTATAGTGATCTAAAATTAAGGTTATTAAAACACGATTATTTATGTTAGTATCAACATATTCGGTCCCCGGTGTCCTTTCATGCAGATCACGTAATGACGCCACGTTTCCAGCTGAATCAACAGGTAAAGCCCCCAGTGGCGTGAATATAGAAAAATAAAATCAGATACGATCGTTTGTTTTTTTTAGTTCAATTTAATAGCAGCTGACAGTAAACTTAGCTGAAGGAATGTGTCGGTCCACATAAAACCTTAAAAATCCAGGAAAACTTTGGCATGTATGTAAAATTAAATCTAAATCTAAGCCCAACACTGAATTTAAAGGAATTGACACGTCCTAGAACTAAAAATTCGAAGACATGTGACATCTACTAACAGACACTTTAACCGCGTGGTGTATTACGGCCCCCTCCCTCTAGCCGAAAGGAGACCTGTGTCCCAGCATTGCGAACATTATAGGCTGATTATACTTATGCTATTGAATTTGGCAGTTTTATTTTATTTTATTTGGAACAACAAACAATTACATAATCTAGAATGCAAATAAACAAACTTATGAGCTATTTAACAATTATGCAATCAACAGCGTTGTCCACAGCATATATAAGTAATAATAATTACGCGTTAGGAAAGAAAACGATACAATAATAAAAGCTATAGGATAAACGTAGAAGTGTTTAAATTTTTTACAAACATAGAAACGTCTAACTAAGGATACAACAGTTCAACTATAAGCTTATTATACTGAAGAGGATAAGAGTACAGTGTCTGATTTCAAGATTGCCTTGAAGACGGAGTTTCGAAATTTTCCGCGGGATTCACAGAATAAATCAATGTCTTGAAAATACACACATCAAAAGTGTCTAGGGATCAAGCATTTTTATGCGGATTTCTTGAGATTGAGATGTGGCTTTGTAATAAATTTATGATTTTATAAATTTATATGGATCCTTTTTGGTGCATTTCATAATTTGAATCAGGAACTGTGAATCAAATTCGAGTAAAAGATGAAAATCAGCTGTCAATATTTTCCCTATAAAAACATACAACGCATTGAAGACATTATTAGTGCTACTATTTCCCTACTACTGATTAAAACCAACGTTATTATGGAGCGGCGACGTCATTTAAGCAGGGAAGAAATGCTCAGAGCCGTGGGAATGATAGAAGCTGGTTCCCGGCAACGTACTGTGGCTTTAGCTCTGAATACAAGTCAGAGTGTTATCAGTCGACTTTGGACACGTTACCGAAGCACTGGTACCGTGGCTGAGCGCCATGGAGGACGGTATCGCTGCACCACACGGAGACAAGACCGATACATTCAAATCTTAACTCGAAGAGCTCCAACAATAACCGCCATGATGTTAGCCGTGAGGCTTCATCACTCTTCAGGGAACTTAATTAGCGACCAAACAGTCAGAAACCGCTTGCATGAAGTGAACCTTCATTCCCGAAGACCGCTACGGGTACCACCTATAGCAATGCACAATCGTAGGATTCGATATCAATGGGCTCTTGAACACAGAAATTGGGCAGAAGAACAATGGCGTTTCGTGTGCTTTTCTGATGAGTCTCGTTTTGGTATGAGACCGGATACAAGACGTATACGACACTGAAGAACCCCTGGACGCCAACAGCGATTAAAATCCTGCCAGGAAGTCCATCCTTATAGTGGTGGAACTATCATGGTATGGGCGGGTATTTGGATCGGCGGAAGAACTGAGTTGATTTGGATCAGAGGCAACCTCAACGCTCAAATTTATGCTGAGACGATTGTATCAGACGTCATCGTTCCTCTACAAGTGCAAATCGGTCCCTTATTTCAGTTAATGCATGATAATGCACGACCGCACACCGCAAGAGTTGTAAGACAGACTCTCGCCGCAGCTAACATCAATGTCCTGCCCTGGCCTGCTCAGTCGCCAGACTTGAACCCGATTGAGCATGCATGGGATATGCTACAGAGAAGAGCTCTGCCGAATATGGAGGGTATCCAGTCGCAAGAAGACCTTTTTTTGTTGTTGCAACGAACATGGGCGGCCATTCCACAGCGTGATTTGGATGAACTCATTTTGAGTATGCCAAACCGATGTTCTTGTGTTGTTAGTGTTCGCGGTAGAAACACGGATTATTAATTGTTTAAGTTACCCAATAAAATTTTAGAGAAAACTGTTATTTCAGTCTTTTTTTCGAACTTTTGTGTTAGTGGTTCAAATGTCAAAAATCCCTTTATTAGGAAAATGGCAAATTTCTTTATTAATGCAAAGGTGACTTGGTTTATCGTTACTGTGACAAACGAAAACACTTTATTTGATGAATCCTTAAAGAAAATTTTAATTAATATCAATCAGGAGAAAAGTTATTGCAAAAATATATGTTGATCCCTAGACACTTTTGATGTGTGTATTTATTATAATTGTCGGCAAGCCGTCGTAATGGCAGTTGACCGTTAATCGATCTTATAGAAGGTCTGCTCCAGCAAAGACTACAAATCTAGGGAACCAACTATATGGATTTCTCCAAAAAGTTGGTATTAGGTACTAACACAGATATAGATACACCTAGATAACGCAAGAACAACTACTTCGCGTGCCAAAAATCGCACCAAGTTACGTTCAAAAATCGTAAGCCGCCACTTTCGCACTCAGTCCTGTGTACTGTTGGCTGGGTGAGCGTGAGAGAGAAAGAGCTCTTGTGACGTCATAGTAGGTAGTCAAAAAATGGCACGCTTGGTTTTCATACAGATCGTGATACTTGCGTTATCTAGGTCTGTCTATATCTGTGGGTAGGTACTAAGTTTCAAGAGGAGCAATCCCTTGAAGAGAAAAGTTTGTGGCCGGAGTCCGTTAAGGGCCTATACTACCTCAAATGGCTTATCATGATCCTCCGTTATGTCGAAAATACTACAGCATTAATTTTGAAATAAATATATGGTAAAGTTGAGGATTAATGTTAGGTCTTATGTTAGACGAAAACACGATTTCATAAAATTTTCTCGATAGAAAAAAATTCCAAAGTTACCTCCAAACCGAACAATAAACCGCTGGTATTCATAAAATACTTCAAATTAGATCATGAAACTCTGTATGCTGACCGAACTAACTATAAAGCAGGTGTTATGTTATTTATTTTTTTAAATTACCATTATTTTCACCTAAAGCAAATACCTAAACTATTGGCGCTGCCTGCCGCTTAGCATCGCACTCTGTCTCGCTCTCACTCAGTCCGCGAGCAGTATCGTGCGAGTGAGATAAAGAGTGAATTTTAGCTGAGCTAGTGTAGGCTCTTAAGACAACAGTAGTAATCAATCGGACACAGGCCTGCTCTCTGTGAGAGAGTGGGCCGCAATCAACCACGCGGGCCCAGTGTGGGTTGGTAGATGTCACATGTCTTCGAATTTCTGGTTCTCATGCCGGTTTCCTCACCCTGTTTTCCTTCACCATTTTGAGAGCAGTGATGGTGAAAAAAAAATACACAAATTAAACTTTGTGTAAATCTTTTCATCACTAATGTTTCGATTCCAGACAGGCACTTTAGTGACTGCCTGAGTTCGAACCTACGACCTTTAATTCGTAAATCGCAGCCGTTTCCACTGCTGCCCTTTCTCACATTTTCCACTAATGCCAATTAATTTAAAGTTCACTTATTTACCGAGTCTATTCGAGTCGGGCCAACTCTTTGTTTTCGCTTACGTTATCGATTGCGTTCAATTTTATCGACGACGTTAATTATTTGTAATGGATTTTAATTAGTTAATTAATTAATTTAGTTCGGTACGCCGGCTGGCACGGTCGTTAGTCGGTTTCTTTGAAGCCGACATGAACTTCCTTTATTTTGGTCGAGGCTCTTTGTATTGTACATTTTAGTGTCATTAGTACGTATTATATTTACGAGGAATTATGTTTAATTATGAATTAATAACGCGTTGTACTTTTAGGAATGGTTCCTTTACTATTTTAAGTTCGGTGTGCCTTGTGAGACTTGATTTACTCGTAAGCCTGGGGCAGGAAGTTTCGTTGTATTTTCGTCTAATAAGTTAGTAGGTTATCAGAAACAGTTTTCTGCGTAGACCTGGCTTTTGCCCAAATTTTTGACAATAGTTAATTATACAGAACTCTAATCTAGCGGTAATCAATGGTGTGATAGCTTATAGTTCGCTTAGGCATACTTTGGCTTATCTTACAAATTGTATTTGCTTCTGGGTCTATAAGTCCCGAATTGCTCAGCTGTCCCAATCTATCAGGAGAGGCACTTCTACCTTATTGAAAAGAAAATTATGTTAAACTGACCCGACAGATGTTGTCCTTTTAAATGATCAATAATTCTTTAAAAAATCACTTAATTTTTCCAGGAAACGTTTTCATTTTGTATTTTCATAGAAATTTAGTTCTACACTAGAGTATTGCGAATATTTTATACGAAAAGCCGTTCCAGTGATGCGCTTACTAACTAAGAGCATTTCAGTTTTCTTTAAATACTAGCTAATGCTCGGCATGCATTGCAATGGTTTTTCATTTTTTTTTATAGGAGCCTTGTCCGGCACGCACACAACAACTTATGAAAATTTCATCACAATCTGTCGAGCCATTTTCGAGAGTGTGAGCCATGTGCCAGACTCACCCACGGCAATTGATTTTTAATTACATTTTAAATAAAATGTAATTATACATAAATATGTAAGACAGATCACGTTTTATTTCTATAATAACATCAGTATCCGTTTATGTAAAACAGTACCTATGTTATTACTAAAAAGATTAATAGTCTAATGATATTAGTGTATAAATTATGGGAAAATTAAAAGTAGGGGAGTCGGTGACGTCACCCCTGCCCGCGGTCATCACATTCAGGCATCGATGCATCCCCGGTCGGAAGCTAACGATGTTCATTGAATTAGAGGAAAGTTTTGATGCCAGATTGTAATCCAATCATCTAAAAGATCATAGGGTTTTATTTATAGATAAATTTTTTTGGACACATTTATGGTTCTTTTTTATTCCGGAAGACGTAGTGGGTTTAACTAAAGCTTAGCCCATATCTACCCATAGGCAGATCAGGTATTTAGTCTGAACGGCCCAAACCGACCGTAAACAAAAATCGTCTACGTTCCAAAGGGACATATCCTAGATTTGTAGAATTAACCAGGTATGTATGATATATTTTTACCGATGTTACCAATTTATCTATATTAGCGCTTATTACTAAGTTAGCTTATTTCTCTGATTCATTGTTTTATGCAGGTTGTGTTTACCTATAAGTAATTGATGAACTTTTATTGTCCTTTTAAGTATTAGGTATGTGGTTGTATTCGTGTAATCAATTGTTGGTGAACCTAATAAAATAAAAAATATTATTGGTGTTCTGTTTGTTTGTAGATGGGTTCAGCGAAACCCTTATGTTTTAAAACACAAACGGTGGGATGGCAAGACACGTGTTTTTTATTCAACAAAATATTTCATGAAGTAGAAAGTCTCAAAGCATCATATCAAAAGAACATTTAATATGTTATTCTGAACTTTCTCAAGCGCTTTTTTGTAAGTAGACACGAAGCTTAGCACTATTGTTAATAATTAGCTTGCCAGGCTGAAGTGGGAGTGGGCTAGCTACGTCGCACGAATGCACTCGGAGACATGGGCAAAGATCGTCACTCACTGGACGCCTGAGAGAGAAAATCGACGTCGAGGAAGACCGCAGCAAAGGTGCTGTGACGATCTAATCCTTTTCGCGGTGCCAACATGACCAGAGATCATACAAAATAGAGAGGTATACAAGGAAAAAGAGGATTGCCGAGAAATGGGACACAATGTTTTTATATTAACCTATATTGTGTCCCATTGCAGTGCAAAAGCCTCCCCTTATTCCTTCCAAACCTGTCTTGAGCGGTCTCTGGTCATGTTGGCACTGCAAGCTTCGTTAGATCGTCACACCACCTTCGCCATGGTCAACCTCGACGGCGATGACATAATATAGGCTAAAAAAATAGCTTTAGTCTAGGAACAAAATTATTCAAAAAGTAGAACATTTTATAGACCACATTGCAATACCAACCAAATCAACGTACAGACGATTGCAGAACGCGAGTTAAAATTAACAAATAGGTTTATATCTATAGACTGTTTGGCGTAGAACATAGTGGAGAGGAACTGAGTAATTTAGTAATTGTATCCACTAACAACGAATTAAATAGTAATCAATAGAACTGGGGCCCGGGCACGAACCTCCTGGTGCTTTTAGTGAGTACGGTGCGGATGCGATACGATTCGTAATCGATTTATTAGGTACCTAAGTATACATAAATGACGCTTGGCAAAATAACAAGTAATAGTGTGTGCGTAGGTGTGTGAGGGGCCCGTGGCTGAATAATAACAGCCGCACAGGTCGATCGATCAGGTTAAGCTACGCTTGCCGCGGTTGGTCTGTGGATGGGTGACCATCTTTACATATCGAAACCCCTCCGTGCCTTGGAAAGCACGTTAAACCGTTGGTCCCGGCTGTCATTTGTGGATCTTTGACTGTCGTTACGGGTAGTCAGAAGCCCGAAAGTCTGACAACCAGTCTTACCAAGGGGTATCGTAATTACCCAGTAACTGGGTTGTGGAGGTCAGATAGGCAATCGCTCCATGTAAAATACTGGTATTCAGCTGCATCCAGTTAGACTGGAAGCCAACTCCAACATAGTTGGGAAAAGGCTAGGCAGATGATGATGATGATGACTAAACGAACTTTATGCCTCGATGATCTAGTGGTCGCAAGCGTTAATGATGAGCATGAGGTCCTGGATTCGATTCCCTGGTCGGGCAAAGTGTCATTAGGCCTCTCGCCCGGGGAGAGTACGGAGGGAGGGTGGCCTAATGTTGCCTCAACGGAGTCCATCTTGCATCTGTGGCCTTTTTGTGCCGTAACTGAATCGCGTTTTCATTGCGACAGAAGCGCGACAGCTATCGACCGCATCGCGACTGTATCGATGCAAACGCGCGACAGCGTCGCTTCTGCATCGCTACAAAAAGTTGCCGTGGGGGAGGGCCCTTAGGTTTTCCATCTGGAATTTCTCAGTAGCAAGTTGGAATCTGGATTTGTGACCCGTTGATGGCAGTTTGCTCGCCCCCTATTACATGGGGCTTAAATATAACAGGCGGAACGTGGGTTTACTTTAGATACACTTCTGCTTAACCCTTTGGAGGAAACAGGCGTCATATTATGTGATTTTAAACAAACAGTGATATAAAGATAACTATGAAATCTGACAGACTAAAAGCGATAGATGGGTTTGTGAGGCTATTGTTTTAAATGGGTACTTACGCTTAAAGTTCGGAGCCTAATTTCGCGTGTTTAGGTTTATGTTGGCCTCTGTAAATGTATTGTCATACCTTGAGACTTACGCAATAATGCGGTAATACTGACTTAGATACTCTTTATTATCTTTTCTTTATACAGGGTTATTGGAAAAACATTAACAACCTCTTAAGAGGTCAGTATACTCATCATTATGAACAACTTTTACTATGGGACCAAACCTGAAATCGCAAAAAAAAAATCAGCTGTTCCTTACATTTTGACGAGTTATGCGAACACAAATGTAGGGAACAGCTAATTTTTTTTTCGCGATTTCAGGTTTGGTCCCATAGTAAAAGTTGTTCATAATGATGAGTACAATGACCTCTTAAGAGGTTGTTAATGTTTTTCCAATAACCCTGTATAATAATAAGATAGACAGCGTATACCTCATCATCTGCCTAGCCTTTTCCCAACTATGTTGGGGTCGGTTTCCAGTCTAACCAGATGCAGCTGAATACCAGTATTTTACATGGAGCGACTGCCTATATGACCTCCACAACTCAGTTACTGAGTAATACGATACTCCTTGGTAAGACTGGTTGTCAGACTTTCGGGCTACTGACGACGTAACGACTGTCAAAGATTCACGAATGATAGCCGGGACCAAGGACATAACGTGCTTTCTGTCTATTTTTGCGCGATTAGGATGTTGGTTCCATTAAGAAAGTGGTCCAGTATAACCACACATTTCTGATACACGCTGTTTAACAAGTGGATTCTTTACTTTACTCGTAGACACTTGACATTTTCACCCTGTCTAAGTAATCCATCTTGATCAGTTTTCTATTAAGTACTAAGAAAGTTTTTATTAAAGTCGCCTAATAAACGACACTAAGTGGATTTGAAAGAAACTGAGTAATTAAATAATAAGTATAAACTTAGATACCACTTTTTTGAGTTTTTTTTTTAATAGCTCATTTCATGCCGGTTCTATTATTATTTATTTATTTAATACATCAAGCACATAAATGTTCAGAGGTGGACTTAATATCAAAGGGAAGGGGGGTCATATTGGGGTTTGGCTTCGAATCTTGAGTAATTAAAATATAAATACATTTCTGGAAAACGTTCTCTTTCAATTTTCCTATGTAGTTATGCAAGACCACGCACAGCCAACTGTGTCACTCAAAAGGGAATCCCCAAAGAGATAGACAGAACCATTCTGTCATACGTTCAGGGTGACAATGACAGTGATTCCAGCAACATAGGTCTACACTCGTCATTTATTAGCCACTCACAAACCAAGCCTACATAACTAGCAAGTTTTCTCACAAAAAAGTCTCAATTACAGGCTTGAACCGTCACGGTTAACTTATACCAACAATTATAAAGAAAAAAAAAACGCGAGATCAAGATTGTTTGCTTTTGACGTATTAATGCGCAATTATTCTTTTTTTAAACGTCAAAATAAAAAAATAATTATCTTGCCAGCCAGGTGTTTAATTTTACCTCGGACTAAATCCTTTTTGCGGATATTACTTTCAGTTATCGAGTACTAACAAATTAGCAGTTAGCAATGGTTCGCTTCGTTCAGAAATAGCAAGGAATCGATGGACTCATTATGAAACAATTAACTGAGTAGGTCGTGGTACGTGGGCATCAGAGGATGTTTGCTGTAGTTAATAATTTGTAATTTGTCTTAATATTACCAATGTTTTCTATATTTTAACCATTGAGCAGATGTGCTCCGGATTGGTCTTTTGAGAGGTAACGGTGCCCTTTCCATGTGCAGATGGTGACCACCGGGGTGGTTTAAGTGAGGTAATAATCGAACACTCCCTGGTTTTATCCCCAAAGACCGGCCTCTTTTGAAGAAAATAAAACCCACGAAAAAAAAATATCTGAGAGCGGCCCCGATTCTGTTATTCACAAACTTAACTAAATTTAAGTTCAGTGCATCTTTTTCTTTCTATTTCATTATGAAAAGGACAGAAAATAAATATTAGTTTAGACCTGTCAAATTAGTCAGCACCTGACGTAAATTGACGTATTTTTAGTAGACAATTTTTAATCACGTCTAAACTTGTCTATGGATTCTCTAATTTGACGGGGCTAAACTAATATTTATCTTCTGTCCATTTCATATTGAAATAGAAAGAAAAAGCTGCACTGAACTTAAATTTAGTTTAGTTTGTGAACAACAGAATCGGAATCGGAATCGAAATCGAATACTGGCCGTATTAGGATTTGTTGTTTAAATTCCAATCCAGAAACGTACTAATGTAAATTATCTGGTACTCGCAGGATGTGTCAGCATAATATTTTAAAATAGTTTTAGTTCAGAAACTCGTACCTTTGTATGTAAAAAGTATGATGGTTAAAGTGATGATTTAATGACAATTAAACATAAAAATAAAAAAAATACTTTTGATCCTCAAATGTTACTTAAACTTGCTTCTAAAAACCTTAATCATTGAACAAGACTGGAAATGAAAAAGCTTAAGTTCTTTGCCGATAACAAAGTTTAAACATTTTCGTTTGCAGTTAAAGTTCCCTGCGGACAATGACGACCTCTAAACAAATGTCCGCTGTAGAGAATTAGCTTTATTCTGTTGAGTAAAACACTGGCCATCTGTTGCATCGATATCAAAATAGAACACTTTTTTATTGGAATAACATCGACACCTCAAGGAAAAACATCGTAACTCATTTTTAGTACATTTTCAGGAGAGCGCGTCAAAGGTTAGGTTTCGTTTAAGTCGTAATGCCAACCAACCTTGAAAATTTGAGGCAACGAGGGAATGGCCATACTTTTTTATGATTATATTTTATAATATTATTATAATATAATCATAAAAACGTATAGGTAAATTTCAGTTTGACGCGCTCTCCTGAAAATTTACTAAAAAAGTTACTACACTTTTTTGGTTAATTGACGGTCTATAGTCGAAGTTTCAATTTAAAAAATAAAACTTTTGTCAGACGCAGACATAGTATAGTCCATTTGGTTATTGTGGTTTGACTGTCGAATTCCTTCAGCTATTTTTTACCCTTACGATATGTATCTGAAGTTTCCTTAGTATGCTGCCTCTATTTATCGAACTCGTGATTACTTATGACTAACTATTAGATAAGGAGACCAGCTAAGTATCAAAAACACAAACAAAAAATCATTCATAAAATAAGTAGGTACTTATCAAACTATATTTTCTATATTATCAATGAAAAAAAAAACTCTATCCTATTTCTGTTTTTGTCCTATTATCATTTCCCTTAAATGCAAAATATCTCCCAAAAATAACAATCAGTATACAATTAACAGACTAACTTTAAAACCTTAGCCTAAAAGAGGTCACGAATCTACCAAAGTAGAGCCAAATGCCGCTCAAAATAACTCTTAGTCTGCTTAGATCTATCTTGATCAAAATATAGGTCCCTACCGATCTCGAGACTTGGTGCAAATAAAAATCGCGCAGTTTCGTTCTAAAACTGAATGAAATGGGCCAATAAAAATAACCTCGTCTTAAATAAATTGGTATCGTCTGCTCAGCGGATAGCGGAATTAGTCCCAATTAGGTTCTTGTTTATTCTGTGAGTTAGGACGGAATGTTATTGAATTAAATATGTCGATTGTTTTGTAAAAGTTTCAGTTTGATCTGTATTTTTGAAAATTTTTAGTTTAATAAAAAAAAAAACGGTCAAGTGCGAGTCGGACTCGCGCACCGAGGGTTCCATAAAAAGTAGGTATGTAAAAAGTTTATCACGGGAATCGTGTCTCGAATATTTTTCCCGTTTTTTTACGGCTATGTTCTAACTTTCGCCCCAAAATCAGTCCCCAAAACTTATAATTACAATATTAATGTCTTTGAAAGTAAAATTGTACAGCTACATTCACCAAAATAATTAGGTAATATTACTGAAGTTCATAAACTATGAAAGCACTGAATATTGCTCTAACTAAAAGATAAGTTGGATTGAGGGACAAACTTAACTTTGCCGTGAGTAAACTATTGTCCCCATATATCAACTTAGGTCGCGGTTAGTTTACCAACTGCAAATAAATTTGTAATCACCAACATTTTTTTTTGTTATTTATCTATAAATTTACGGTTCTCGGATTTTTACAGCTACATGAAATTGCTTCTTGCCAAATATCATGATTCTAGGGGTACCTGATTAACGGGAAGTACCTATAGGTTTTGATTCCCTTGAGAGTGTCAAAATATGCGACATAAACGGGACATAACTGTATCTTTTGATTGCGTTGACTTAGAAGTTTGATTTTTTCACTGCTTCAAGGGATTGCAAATTTATTGTATTTGATATTAATTTCAATTTGATAACTCCACACGTTCCTGAGAAAAAAGGTCTTAGCAGACGGACAGACAGACGGACAACAAAGTGAATATAAAAGGGTTTCGTTTTTCCTTTTGAGGTACGGAACCCTAAAAATTGTTTTTTTTTTGAGGTTATTGTGTTACACATGATATTGTACCATCCTCAAGTAGTTTTTTGTTCTGTACCCAAAGGGTGTCAACGGAACCCTATTACCAAGCCTCCGCTGTCCGTCCGTCTGTTTGTCAGCGGGCTTTATCTCATGAACCGCAATAGGTAAACAGTTGAAATTTTCACAGAGTGTTTATTTCCATTACCGCCATGACAAACAATAATAAAAATTAAATAAAGTTAAAAATCAAAAATTTAGTTTTTAAGTTTTTTTTAAATTAATCTCGCTTGATAAAAAGCGATGAATGAGGTCTACGATGGAACGACCTGCCCAAAAGATTGAAGGGTTCATTTTAGCTTCAGTCTCTCTCCTCTTCAGTTTCGAGTTAAGTAAATTACAAGTATTTACAAGTGAATTGCTTTTTATCGGCAATCGGCATGTAACTGGTATCACCAATTAATTAATTAACCATCTGGAACTCGAATTGGCCTCCCATATCTATATCGGTTGGTTCTTAAATTATTTCAATAAAAGTTGTAAGTAAACCAAAGATATTCCGTTTGGACTAAGTAAGTACTAAGTAGGCCCGACAAACTGCCACTTGTAATGTACTTAATTCCGATACATTATTACTTAACTTAACTTTAAGAGATAATACGCTGTACGAATAAAATGTGTAAGCGATATTATCTTGTACAACTAAAAGGCTTTAAGTTGAGATACTAATAGTTTTTATTACACAGAAACTCAATACTTTTTCGTAAAACTTTACATAATTTAAATCCAACCGATCAAACACTTTAGAACATGCTTAAACGCTCCCTTGAACATATAATTAGATTTGTTCGAGTAAAAAATCAAATTAAACAAACCTTTTTTAGAAACGCAACCAAATTAACTTTACAATGTCGTGATAAGATCGCGGAGTGCCGGCTCGCCTACGCCGAATGGACGCGGCTACTTTGAGCTAATCAAGTTAACTCGACTGTCACCGAACGCACTCGGGAACTGGGAACTTCTAAACAGTGCACGGACAGTCTACAACAACTCTTTATAGTATTAGGTAGAATAACTCCTAGGACACTGTTAGACTTCGCCTAGCTAATGGATCGCTTCTCTATGCTTAGTACGTACAACTTTTATGGATAAGTAGAATTGAGTTAGTAGTTGTGTCGAAAATAGCGTTTAAGTTGCTCTTAGTTCTGCTTTTGTTGTGTTGAAATGGCGAATGAGAGTTTATCAAAATGTTTTAGTGAAGTTACAATGGTAAGTTGGTTTTAAAATGGATTGTGTGTTGTGTAATTAGTTGCCGTTTAAAATAATACATTTGGTTCATAGCAGTACTTAGTTTGTATTTTTAACTACGTTTTCTGTTATTATTTCATGCCCCAAATTTAGTAAGCGTCATGGTTTTGTAATCATTTTGATATGTATCTACTGAACTGGATGTAACGTTCTTCATAGATCACTGTTAAAATAATGCTTATCATAAATTAATTAACACTTACTTGGCGAATCAGCAAGCAGATCACTGTCGTCATGCGATGGTGACTTCACAGATCCCGGCGACATCTTCACAGGCGCATGCGGTGACGGAATCGGCCCGGATCCGGCGCTACCGGCGCTGCTGGCTGGTCCGGCGTTAGCGTTGTGTGACGTAGTGATCGTTATCTCGCCGTTCGACGCTGCCAACCTGCGTAACATTAGTATTATCACGTCATTATCTCGTAAATGCATGTTAATTGGGTGATAGAAGTAGTCGATGCATCCAATTATCCTTTGATATGGGAATAATGTAGTCGAGAAAGTTTTTACAATTTGAGTAAAAAGTTATGGTTATAAGTTTAATCGATCGAAAGCAGCTACTGATGAGAGTAAATATTTCAAGATTACTACAACTTTTTCTCAATTAGAATAAATGCTTTAGTTCGTTGTGATTGTAGTTTCAATTAAAATAAACTAGGATCAGTTGGTATGCTACAAAATGTTAAAACAGAAAGTTTAATTCGTTGACAAAATATCCACGCTATCTATTGAATATTTTATAGTGTTTCCGAATAAAATCACAATGAACCGGCCACAAGCGTTAGTCGTGATGCGATCATTGTGATTTTAACATTCGACGTAACAAAGCCACAATTTACCGTAAGTTATAAGGTAATCTTAGACGACTGTCGGATAAAGTCAATTAGATGTTGGTATTTTTATCTCAGATACATTTAAATATAAAAGAAATCTTGTCGTGTTCAAACTGTGAAGAGATATCTGTTGTAAGTAGTTAATTTTTGCTTGTGCTTAGTGAGTAATATTTGGATAAAGCTCAATTTGCGTTGAACATAATAATACCTACTTAGAAAATTTTTGAGATTGTTCTAATGTGTAATGCAAAAGAGCCAATAAATTACAAAAGTAAGCTATAAAGGTGCACAACACAACATACACACACAAACACATTTTATTTTGGAACAGATTTTATTTTTTAACCGACTTCCAAAAAGGAGGAGGTTGTATGTTCGACTTTATGTATGTTTTTTTTTTTATGTATGTTCACTGATTTCTCCGTCAATTGTGGACCGATTTTCAAAATTCTTTTTTTATTTGAAAGGGTATGCTCCCGAAGTGGTCCCATTGTCACCAAATCGGAATCTGATGAGGGAATCCCATGGAAATCGAAGGAACCCCTCAAATTTTGTAGGCACACCTATAGCGATTCGGGTATTTTTATAGTAACTCGTGCATTTGCTCTCAGAAAGTACCATTCGGTGAAGTGGAACTGATGATGAAGACCACAGATGGCCATCGGAACTACTCAATAATAAATATTTCACGGGTTGCGATTCGATTAGGTACTTTAATGTGGTTGCTAAGCACAATGCCTATCGTGAAGTGGAGCTGATGGTGACTTCTCAATCAGCTCCAGTTCTCCTGGTTCTTACAAGGAGAACTCCTCAATAATTAACGTCCCTGCATCGGGAAAAAAAAGCAATATTTTGTAAAAGGTGATTAGCAGTTGACATTAGGCTATTGTAACTTAGATAAGTTACAAACTGGTCCACTAAAAAGAGAAAAATAAAAAACTGTTTTACAAAAAAACAACCGACTTCAAAAAACACTACAAAGTGAAAAATAACTTTAATTTCGGAAGTCGGTGTCAATAAAAGAAAATGCGGAACTAAAGATACCGACTTCCGAAATTAAGGTTATTTTTACTTTGTAGTGTTTTTTGGAAGTCGGTTGTTTTTGTGTGTTTGTTTGTTACGCTTTCACACTAAAATGGCTGGTCGGATTTGGATGAAATTTGGCACATGAGTAGACTATGACTTGGATTAGGATATAAGATACTTTTTATTCCGATATTCCCACGGTATCGAGACTTTATGCGGGAGAAATCGCGGGGTGCAGCTAGTACACAATATATTATAGCTGTGAAGAAGTCAATTATTTTCAGACCTTAGTATCACAGATCTTCTGACCCATTCAGGTACCTTTTACAATCGCAGTCGTGAACAAACTCTTAAAACAGTTGCAAATGCATAATTAATTTTTATTGTAAAACGTCGATTCGCACTATTGTATGTTTGATACGTTACTAATTCTTATCAAACTAAATTAGCTTGAAACAGAATTTCATATTATAGTTTTAATTATAATACTCTTATTCTAATATTTGTAATTAAGTAGTACACTCCTCTCGTGGAAATGGTGATAAGTTAGACTTTTTTGATAATGGCAAAATTACTTAAACTTAAAGAACTTGAGATCAATTAATGTAGCAGTGGACTCAGTTGATTTAACGTTTTTTTTTTAAATCATTGAAATTTCATCTACGAAAATTCCTAAGAATTTTTGTTCGACCTCTGCTTCCATAATAAGTGTTCGAATTACGTTAAACGTACCAGTAAACCAAACGAACCCACCCGTAACTTAAAGGGGAAGATAAAGATTATCACTAAATAGTGACATGGCACTTGTTCATTGTCACTAAACAATGGAGGCCAATTTTTCTCAATCAGCGCCGAGATAAGACATCTAGACGCTTTACGTTTGTCGTTTTCCTTCTATGAGTCATATTATAAGAGGTATTATGTAATTGCATTAGTATGAACGAGAATACAATTTAGTTAGAGGTCATGCTCTTGTTCCTGCGATTATGATTCTGGGCCTCAAGTCTGCTATTACAATAGTGTCAGAATGGTCTATCATTGATTTCATAATTGTTGATTTTGACAAGTTTGGTAATCTACTAATATAATGGCGTCATTATGACTTTGCAATGGTCAACCACTGACACTCCATTGAAAGAAATAGCATAAAATGGTAATCTCGTAAATAATGACAAATGAATAAATATAATGTCTAATGCTATTTACGAACTTCTTACTACTTCAGATTGCAAACACTAATACGTAATATGTAAAAATATATATCAAATGAAATCTAGCATAGTTTTTCTCAGACCATTGACCGACCAATGATAGACCATTATGAATTTAGCAGATTACAAAATAACACACTAATCTTGTGCCCCAGGTAGTAAGACTAACTACGCCGCGCGGTTTCACCCGCATATGTGTCAGTCCCGTGGGAATATCGGAATAAAAATATTATATGTCCTAAACCAGGCCATGGTCTAACCATGTGAAAAATTTCATACACATCCGTTCAGCCATTTCAGAACGTCAATTAAGGATCTTTTCATGTTCTTTAATTCGTTTATGACGTTTTCAACAGGCATATTTAGATGGACAAAACATGTAAATAATAAGCGTTTAATCCCTTGAATTTAATTTGAAATTGGGTTTCATAATATTTGTTTAGTTCTATTAAATGAACTGTTTATGATTTTATGTATTTTTATTTATGTCTTCTTTATTCTTTCACACGCTGTCTACATCTCTCTATTTATTGTTCAATCGCAGGTATGCTGGAAGAGATTTCTTATGACATAAGCATCACCTTTGTACCTATTTTTCTGTTCTGTTTTTTTCTTGTCTGTTTATATATGTGTGTACATAAATGGTAAAATAAATAAAATATGTAACTAAGAAATCACTTGTTAAAACTGTTGTATTGTTTTAAAAAAGATAAATAGAGATTTAGAAATTATATGACTAAAAACTTTTATTAACAACCGACTTTCCTTATTTTCTTTGCCTTGAATAAAAAAAAATTATTGAAGTAAAGGGTGAAATTTTGCATAAGGGAAGCCGGTTGGAAATATGAGCAAAAACCTTTATTTTTACTTAATTGCTTTTTAGTAAAAGGCGTCGTGTTATATTGACCTTTTGCCACGAGTGTTCTATATCAAAGACTGCTGGTATGTTATGTAGTAGGTGTACGTAATTATTAGGTATATTTTGCAAGAATGCGAACTAAAACTAAGAAATATACAGCCATTTTTTTCCTAAAACATTTAAAACTTTATAGTCAGTAATACTGTCTAAGATAATGTAGTAGTCTAAGCAAACATATATAAACATATATTATATTACTTCTATATTTTCTTGTAAAGCTTTTTTGTATTGTCTAAAGGTTATACTGCATCCTTATATGATACATGCTTACCTACATTCGTGTACCTACATCTTTTACCTACTTTCATATTTCAATAAGCCCCATTAAAAAAAAAAAAAAACAGCTCGCTAAACTAGCATTAAAAACCCAAGTTTTCCTTTTATTTTTTTTCTGTAAAACTACCGTGTATCGTGTAACAATGATGTTTGAGTGTCTCACCCGAGTGCGGCGGCTACAAATGAGGTGCGCGCTTCATTAAGTGCGCCTGCATTAGCGGTAATTGCTGGCTAATTAGGGCCTCATCCGTTGCAACGAACGCACACACACACACACTCATGCACTTTTATTATTGTGAACGTACATTTGATGCGATGTTACGCTGACTCGGTTTAATTTATCTGTCGTCAATTCATCGAGCTAAGTAATTACCAGGGCTAACTTATTAGCTGAGGAATATTTTTATTGAATCCAATTTGTTATTACGGTCATAAAAGTTTACCTACAAAGTAATGAAGTGGATCAATTATAAATAAAACAGGACTGTGTGTGGTTATGATATTCCTGTTTAAAAGTCCCGTAAAGTTGAAGCCTTCTATTTTGGCGACGTTTTATCATAGGGTATTGCTTGCGTTAATTTATTTGTCTTTTCTTAGTAATCAATTAATATGTAAATTAAACTAGCACCCTTTACGCTACGGTAAATAAATACTGCACGTATATGTCGCGAAGCGATAATAACGTACACAAAGATGTGAACATGAGCTCATTCGCACACACAGCCTGTGTGTGAATGACGACCGACGCACACATACTTATAAGCCATTAATTGTTCCTTCAAATTTATCAGAGGTACCCGACAATGAAACTACGCCTTTGCGAGATAATTATTTAAAAAAATAATAATCGTCCGGTTGCAAATTTAATTACAAACTTATTTTCTTGTCATTCGCATGTGACTTTTATTTATCGTGCATGTTAAAGGGTCGGTCTTAACAAATGGTGCAAATGATTCTGTTTTAATAGGTTATTATTGGTACCTTGATTGTACTGGCATTGTGCTGAAATATTCATTACATAGGTACTTATTATATCAGTCAATGAAGAGCACTTAATAATAAAAAGTCCACGAAGAACTTTTCTCATTTAGTTTATCCAAATAGATAATGTGCGCTTTTTTAAAATTTATAACGTGACGATAGTATCAAGACGTCCACGTCATGGAATCACGATACCACAGAGAAGTAAAACATGGAGATATATAAAGACGCTTTTAAATTTCCGTCCACGATAATATCGCCATGTTACAAATAATAAATGTGCACATTAGGTTCTGTTACCACAAAATACAACTGATGGTAGGGGAGTAACTTCTCACAATATATTTTTAATTAAATCCAAGAAAAAACATATGTATCATTACTTCTCCTTTGCTTGCATAACAACATTCATTAATCAAAAATTAAAAATGCACTTTCAGTGTCCTCTTCCTACTTACCTATAATGAAACCACCCTTTAATTATTTAAAAATGGAATTGTTTTAAAACGTATATGGCCAGTAATATAACAACCGCCTAAAGGTACGATTATAAAATGCGAAATGTTTTATTAAGGTCAATAATTGCTTTTTAATACACTTGAATCATCTTTAAGGAAAAAAATGGAACACTTTTGTCAGATTGTATTGTCAGACATAATTATATTGCGTAGTTGGCGAGATTCGATCATGTTTATGGCGATAATTATTGTATAAATATATGCGGTTACAAGAAATTATGATAATTACGTCATCAGTGGTGTTTTAAAATATTTGCGTTGGAGTTGAGTCCTTTTTAGGTCCGGTAATAAATAATACTTCGGCTTAAATGTTATAATGATACTTCTTTTACGGATTAATCGATAAACATGTCCTTTTTCAAAACAAAAATCATCATCTATCATCATTTTTCAGAGCAAAAGTCGCAGGCGTCGTTGGTAAGATATTTTGGCATCGATTGCTGGAACTCTCGAGTGCGTGCTAAACTGTCAGTCTTTCCTGACGTCAGTGACATTTCGTTAGTGTTCGTCAAAGATTAAAGCCGCGTTTACACCAAACGTCTGTGCAGTCTGTGAGAATCTATGAAAAACTACAGACAGTCAATCGGCGGCTGACGTTACGTACGTTTGGTGTGTATGCGGCATAAGGGGCGAGAACGACAGCGCAGGGGTGCCGAAACCGAAATAATGTCAAAATGTAACCGGTCAGTGTTGCATATTGGCAAGAATTTAGAAAAAAAAATGATGCATATTATTGTGACTTTAAGACTATTTTACATTGATTATACATGAATTCATCATTGAAGTCTATTGATTTAAGACAACCATCAAGTAAGTCAATCAGCATCTTCAAAATAAAGAAAGCATACCTACCTACTTAGTGAATTATACTGACAGGTGCGTCAAGTCCACTGAAAGAATTAAAACTAAAACACGTTAATCGTTTTAAAATAAGTTAATTCTATAAATATTTAATGCTGTGAATCGGTAGTGTTAACTTACTTAAAGAGAAAAACGCGGATAAAAAGTTTGCACTCATTTCTAAAAGAAAAAAGGGCACAGGAGTTAGTGGAGCCTAAGACGACATCGTTTATTTTAACTTGACGTTTTATATTTTTACTAAATTTTACTAAAAATTGATTGACAGATCGCAGCTCATACTTGACCTTTCTCAATATTATATAAATGCGTAACATTATAACAGCTCAATTATTTGTAAGTACGAAACTTTCCCTTAACATTTAAGATGACATTTTCGTTTTTCATTGTCACAAATAAATGTCAAATGTCAAAACATGAGTACCGCTAAGTATAGATATTATAAACGTTAGTTCTATAATGATAATATACAACAAAGCTTTTTATGTAAGAGGTAAACGTATCGAACAAATTGGTAACCGATTTCACAATATGTTTAACTTTAAATTCATCATTCATAACTCCCCCTATACGATTGATCTGACTCGCAGCACTATTATATAAGAGTTTATCAATGGAGCTATCTTTGGAACAATAAATGTTTTTTGCTTTGATTTATTTCTATACAGGTAGTGTTTTATTAATGAATTTAGGTACTACGTACTAGTCTTTTACTGCTGACGAATCAAAAGGAGATAAAGCATGTAAATGAAGCTTACGTAAAGTCAACTGTAACAATTTTTTTCACAAAATAAGTTTAGGAATAGTAACTACTCCACATCTTCTCCTGTCTTCACCTTCATATCACGTTAAGACGGGTAACCACTTCGTTTAGTAGACTTGAGAAGGCTTTATTTAGTTGCAAATATTATTAATTAAACAAAAATATTATTCACATCAGATAATAATCATTATATTTTATCGTCACATTTCACGAACTACATACATGAACTTTTCTTAACAATAAAATTATTAACCCTTCATGCTACGACACTATTGCGTTCATTATTATCATTCATTAAGACACAAATAAGGATGAATTATTACTTGACATTTTGAGCCACTGGTATTAATAGATCAATAATTATAATTATCGAGCAAGTACCTACTTACTTTATTTTTTAAATTTTATTTCGAACAGAAATTGAACTGACCTGAATAATTGCTTTAAAAATATTCTTAAAATAGAACACCTACTCAAAAATACTCTTTGTATTCAATGTTTTTGTAACAACAATTTTATTTAATCCAAGTTCCTAGTACTGAGAACGAGGTTTTCTTTAAAAAAACATCTGCTTTTGTTTCAGTCCTACAAAATATAAAACAATGTATCCAAGCACTTCCGTCCTTATATTCAAGTTTATCATCACTACCGAGCGGATTTTCATCCAGTTTTCACGCCCACTTAAACAGTTTTCGCGGAACGTTTTGGCATATTCATTACACGCGCTCAAAGTTACTGACGGCCATTTAACGTGCACGTATAAGTTGAAAACCCACATCTAAGTCGTAAAACATTTATATAAAAGGATAAATACGCTAATAACGCGAGTCTAAGTACCTACTTAATATAAATGTAAAATGGTACAGCCTTGAGAACTAGATACATTATAAAAGTTCATATAAAATCCACTATCTATACTGACAATGATTTACAATTTTAATGTAACTTTAATAGACGTCAAACGACAGACAATATTTATCTAGATTGTAGGCCAACAGAAATGAGGTATTAAACTTAATTATGGATGCGAGAATTAATGCTTCCAGCCAGTAATTATGAGGTGGTATTAACTTAATGTCTTTGACTACACACACACAGACACACATAAACTACTCAGTACGTACTTACATATAAACGAATAATAGACGTAGATACGGTAATAATAATATAATTATTGTAGTGATGTCGAATCGCTGCGTTTTACGGGTTAACATAATGCGACATACTAAAATGATACTTTTATTAACGTACATTGTAATAATAGAATGCATTAATAGTAAGCTGTTGTAGTGAACTGGGTTATATTAACGTGGTCCTGTAGCGTAAAACGGGTTATGTTATTTATTTCATAAACAAAATAATATTTAAAATAGTGGCCTTGGAGGTAAGTGCCCGTTCTTCTCTATAGAGCTCTAAATTTTGGAATGGGCAACTAGCTCCAACTTTATGACTAACTGACTGACTCCTTGATAATATTCAAAAGTGCCTGTAAAAAGTTTACTTAAAATAAACGCTTTGAATTTTAGTTTATGAAAATGAAGGTTCCTACTTACATAAAAATAAATCTACCTAAAGTATTGGTTAAGCTGTATTACCACTGTTAGTTGGTCAATTAAGAATACATTACTTATGGCATTTTAATAACAGAAACGTTTATAAGTGCCATTTAAGTTTAAATGCTAATCGAAATAGTTATCGACCAAAGATATTTTTGCTAGAACTCTTGTCTATAATGAAACTACCCTTTATTCCTATACACAGTCTAAAGACTTCAGTTGTCCGAGTTATGTAAATATAATACTTTGAATATCAAAAGAACAGCACCCTAATTGCATAAAACACTGTCGCAATCAGAGTCATTTTGAAGGACATTGTTGAACTATCAAAATGAAAGCCATTGCTACTGATAGTGTGTTATGTAATTACCCCACGGGTACAGGAATGGACCGTTCTTTTTACCAATACGCCAGAATTAAAAATACCATCCTCAAATCAATAAAAAATATCTACCAACTTTTTAATTATAATAACTACATTCAAACCAGCCAGTCACATTTCTGTTAAAATAAAAACTAAATCAACAAAGTCACAACACTTTACACCAAAACCCAAGACACGATTGTTTACGCAGTCACAGACCATAGTGTAGAGAATACAGTATGCTAAAATCATCATCATCATCAGCCTAAAGGCAGTCCACTGCTGGACATAGGTCTCTCCTATTGAGCTCGATACTCGAAAACTCTCATCCAGCTGCTACCAGCCACCCTGCGAAGATTGTCGCTCCACCTAGCCTGAGGGCGTCCTACCTCACGGTTGTCGATTCGCGGTCTCCACTCAAGAACACTTCTACCCGAACGGTCATCGGTTCTACGACAAATATGGCAAACTTCAGCGTGCTCATTCTGTGAGCTATGTCGACAACAACACTAATATATTCCGCGCGATATCCCAGTATAGATCTATTTATCACCATTACTTGCTGGATTAGACGCGTCACGGGCGCTACGGTAATTATGGCGGAATACTTAATGCGCCACCTAATTATATATCGTATTAGCTGGATGTCTCCGCTTGCCTGAAGCTGACTTTCGAAATGTCTGGTGTAAATAGTTGTAAGTCTCGGTGTATTAGAGTTCAGTATCGTATGTTAAATTATTTTTAGCGTGAAATAGGCTAGTTTCGGTATTTCTAGGCTTTGGTATTTTTTTTTTAATATTTTGTACTGATTTTTCATGACATTTCGCTTAGTGTTAGAAATGTTTAGATCTAAGTAGCTGCGCCCCGCAGTTCCACATAAGTCTCGATTTCGTGGGAATATCGGGATAAAAAGTATCTTATGCACTAATCTAAGACATGGTCTGCCCACGTGGCAAATTTCATCGAAATCCGTTCAGCCGTTTTACCGTGAAAACGTATAAAAAGTGTCTTATGTCCCTAATCCAGGACATGGTCTGCCCATGTGGCAAATTTCATCGAAATCCGTTCAGCCGTTTTACCGTGAAAATGTTACAAACAAACTTACAATAATCTAATTATTTCTCTTTTCTTTTTATTAGTTTAGATAAAACTTAGGAGAGAGCGAACATAACTCGTTCATACTTTAATATTGAATTTAACAAGTTTTTTTAAACTTAATATCTGACTGGTAGTCGATATGTCAACACATACCTACCCTTTAAACGTTTAAAAAGTAACAAAAAATCAACCAAATTGTAACCCAAAGGATACGTTGCAAGAACCGCAAGAAAATCTAACATTAACCGACAAATACCCAAAGCGGTTGTTCCGTGGCGCGGCAATGCAAAAGCAATTATATATTAACTACTGTACATTATCTGTGTGTGTGTTTGTGAGCTTGTGTGCGACCCGGCCAGACCAGAATGCTCTACTTGTTTTTAATCAAGACATTTATTAACTGTTGATTTTCCCGTTTCTTTTGTAATAAATCTTATCGAATTATGCGACAGCACAGCCGTCGCTAAGTTTTTTTTTGGTATTGTGTTTAAGTTTTTGGGCTATATTTAGCCTCTGACTTATCTCAATTACTTTTTTTATATTTACTTGAAACTGTGCGGCCAGAAAGTTCCACTAAAAGCATTTTTTTGCATCCACTAACCCGCACTGGGCCCTTGTGGTGGATTATGGTCCACCCCCCTCACAGGGAGGAGGCTTGTGTCCCAGCAGAGGGAACATTATATTATTATTATAACATTATATTATTAACATTATATTATTATTTTAGTTATGCTTATTTCTTTTGCACCAGTACCTTATACTTAAGTTCAAATCAATTTTTAAGTTCAATTTAATACTAAAGTTTTTTTTATACTGCAATCATTATCATTTAAGGCGCTATTCGCAGCCCGAAACCATCCGGCACGGGCCTGGTCCTGATCGGACGGAGAGTAAGGACCGAAGCCTGCTGGGGCAGCGGGATTGTCCGAAAGGGTTACCGCTACCCTGGAACATAAAGGGCTAAGGAAGGAACATGGGTAGGTTTTAGTCAGTAAGAGTCTGACCCTCCCTTCTGCTCCATCCAGAGCGGGAGGGGTCATTTGATGATTTCCCATCCACAAAAAAAAAAAGCCCGAAATCATCCTCCAGCCCAAAGAAAGTACCTACAAAGTTACAAAGCAAACTAATTAACGCTCATCCTGACATGTAAATTCAACTACACTCACAGTCTCAAGTACTAATTTACAATTAAATCTAAGCAGGGCAATGTCGCGCTTGCGCATGCACCAACCTTTTTTATTATTTTTCCGCACTACCAACACCAGAAAATTGTTTATAAAGTGCGCGAACATGCCATTATTTATGTAATTATATCAGTAACAACGAGTTACATTACATCCTGTATATAATTAACATTAAATACCTAATTAAAGTAGATAATAGGCCGATGTTCCTACGTTTTCCTTATTACGCCTCTGTGGGTACTTACCTAGCTAATAACAGAAACAGAGGTACCTAATGCTCTGGAATTATTTATTCAAATTATGTATAAAAATTGGACTAATTCTTATGGTCGAGCTGTTTTCTTCGTACTTGTAAAGAACTAACAAGTAGAGCAATGGTGGTTTAGTGGTATACCCCGACTTACGAGTTGTAGGTCGTGGATTCGAACCCACTCAGGGACTTTACTTAGTGTAAATAATTTCATCACCATTGCTCTCAAAATGGGGAAGGAAAACATCGCGATAAAACCGGCATGTCTTGTAATCAAAAATCGAAGACATGTGACATCTACCAATCCGAATTGAGCCTGCGTGGATCTACCAATCCGAACTGAGCCTGCGTGGTAGGTCACAGTCCAATCCCTCTCAAAGAGAAGAAGCCTGAATCCCAGCAATGGAAACATTAAACGCTGATTTTTCTGTGAATCTAATAATAGATAGACGAAGTAACTTAGACTATTGAAATTAGTCTAAGAAGATTATGGCGAAAATAGTTCGAAATGAAATGAAATGTTTATTTATGTAAGTAGATCTTTTAAGACACTTTTACATGTCAATATTTTGTTAATAAATATTTAAACTTTTTTTTTAAAATAAAACAACCGACTTCCAAAAAAACACTACAAAGTGAAAAATAACTTTAATTTCGGAAGTCGGTGTCGTTGGTTCCGCATTTTCTTTTATTGACACCGACTTCCGAAATTAAAGTTATTTTCACTTTTTAGTGGGCCAGTTTGTAACTTGTGTAAGTTACAATAGCGTAATGTCAACTGCTCATCACCTTTTACAAAATATTGCTTTTCCCGATGCAGGGACGTTAATTGTTGAGGAGTTCTCCTTGTAAAAACCAGGAGAACTTGAGCTGATTGAGAAGTCAACATCAGCTCCACTTCACGATACGCATTGTGCTTAGCAACAACCTAATCGCAACCCGTGAAATATTAATTATTGAGAAGTTCCGATGGCCGTTTGCGGTCTTCATCATCAGTTCCACTTCACCGAATGGTTCTTTCTGAGAGCAAATGCACGAGTTACTATAAAAAATAACCAAATCGCTATAGGTGTGCCTACAAAATTTGAGGCTTTCCCTCGATTTCCATGGGATTCCCTCATCAGATTCCGATTTGGTGACAATAGGACCACCTCGGGAGCATAAACTTTCAATTAAAAAAAGAATTTTGAAAATCGGTCCACAATTGACGGAGAAATCAATGAACATAAATAAAAAAAAACATACATAAAGTCGAACATATAACCTCCTCCTTTTTGGAAGTCGGTTAAAAACTAGATGGCGCCGGATTTCCTAGCTGACTGATCCCTGAGAAGAAACACCGAAACAAACTCAGAGGTCATGGTCTCTTAAAGTCGAAATAATGAACTCTATCTCATTCCAATATTTATAGTATCATATGCATTTAGAGGGGCCCGTGGCTAAATAAAAACAGCTGCACAGGTCGATCGATCAGGTTAAGCTACGCTTGCCGCGGTTGGTCTGTGGATGGGTGACCATCTTTACATACCGAGACCCCTCCGTGCCTCGGAAAGCACGTTAAGCCGTTGGTCCCCGCTGTCATTCGTGGATCTTTGACAGTCGTTATGGTACTCAGAAGCCCGAAAATCTGACAACCAGTCTTACCAAGGGGTATCGTATTACCCAGTCACTGGGTTGTGGAGGTCAGATAGGCACTCGCTCCATGTAAAATACTGGTATTCAGCTGCATCCGGTTAGACTGGAAGCCGACCCCAACATAGTTGGGAAAAGGCTAGGCAGATGGTGATGCATTTAGTAAAAAGCTGTTATTTTGACATTACAAACATACACTACAATTTTATTTATTTGTTGCCCCACAGCCTACAATTTCTCCATCAACGCCTCAACCGTTGGACAATAACTTCCGATGATTAAATGCGGCTGATAAAAAAATATTTCTAGGATTCATTCAATAAAACTTTTAATATACTATTGTCTGTTATCAAGTGTATTTCCCCAAGCATATCATCAATTGTGCACTTGGTGCATAATTACGTGTAATAAAGGGCATTACCCCTGGTTGATAGCATCTGTTTTTACAGCTTTTTGTGTTAAAAACGATAATATTCGCGTGATGGATTCACGTGGGGCATCAGTCATCAAATTAATTAATATATAATGTACTTACTAATTAAATGTGAATCGAGTTTAAATGACAAAGGAATTAAAATAATGATGTTCCCAGAAAAGTGTGTGTTTTGTTTTGTTTAGTATACTCGTACGTATTTACTACAATATTCGTCGAACTTATATGAATCAATTAGTAACTGCATATTCTCGTAACTTTTTTAACGTGAAATTATGTATGAGTAACCTTAAATGCAGTATTTAAATGTAGTTCATAAGTTTTTCTAGGTATCATAATTGCGTAAGTATTGTATGTTTAACTATTGCATCAATTATTGACTCAACAAAATATACAGCATATTCAGCCTATAACGTTCCCACTGCTGGGAACTACCACACGGCCCCAGCGCGGGTTGATAGGTGTCACAATATGTCTTCGAAATTTAAGTTTTAGGACATGCCGCACCGGTTTCCTCACGATGTTTTCCTTCACCATCTTTGAGAGCAGTGGTGATGAAATTATTTACACAAAGTAAAGTGCCTGCTTGTTTTCGAACAGAACATACATTATACATCATCATCTGCCTAGCCTTTTCCCAACTATGTTGGGGTCGGCTTCCAGTCTAACTGGATGCAGCTGAATACCAGTATTTTACATGGAGCAACTGTCTATCTGACCTCCACAACCCGGTTACTGTGTAATACGATACACCTTGGTAAGACTGGTTGTCAGATTTTTGGGCTTCTGACTACCCGTAACGACTGTCAAAAATCCACGAATAACTGCCAGGACCAACGGCTTAACGTGCTTTCCGAGGCACGGAAGCGTATCGGTATGTAGAGATGGTCACCCATCCACAGACCAACCGCGGCAAGCGTAGCTTAACCTGATCGATCGACCTGTGTGGTTGTTATTGTTTAGCCACGGGCCCCTCATAATATACATTATACATATTTACTTGAAACTTTAATACAGCAAGTTATACATTCCTATTATACCTTATTATCTCCAAGTTGGAGCTAAAGATTGCTATAAGTATGCGACCTTAATAAACCGGGCAATCTAGATTAATATCTAGTTGATCCGCTACTAAGGTTTATTAGCTACTAATGTATGTCGTTTGTAAATAAATGTTGTTTTTAGGATATACTCACGATCGAGAGATAAAGTTTCTACAGCTCATGACATATTAACATTCACTAAGGCCACATTTACACCAACCAGGATGGCAACCAACCGATTATCCTTTAAAGTTAAGGTTCGTGAGCACATTCGCAAGAAGCTGGTAGTATCATCACAACGGTAATATTTTCTCATTGTTTGTCTTATTTCTTTTTAGCTAGTTTATTCATGTATATTTATTTGTGTTTATATATATATACAAAGTGTTTTTTTATATCCCATAACTCTAGGGGGCCATTGTAATCATCATTATGAACAACTTTTAATATGGTTTTAATAGATTTATGCGTATCTTCTATATATATAAAACTTATAAAAGGAGAAACTGACTGACTGACTGACTGACATATCAACGCACAGCCGAAACTGCAAGCACTAGGAACGTGAAATTTTGCATACGGCTTCCTTTTATTATGTAGGGGAGCACTAAGAAGGGGGTTTTTGGAAATTCGACCTTTAAGAGGGTGAAAAGGGGGGATTTTGTTTGTATGAAAAATCTTATTGCTTGAGTTAATAAACTTGAAATTTGGCACGAATACACGCAGACGAAGTCGCGGGCGAAGTGCTAGTTATATTTAAAAAAATTATTCCTCAATTTTCATGATTGCACCTACCACTGTTTGTCTCTGCATCACCCAAAGGTTGACTGGTAGAAAATGCCTATGGCATTAAGTCCGCCTCTGTACATTTATGTGCTTGAAGTATTAAATAAGTACACCAATATTATAACGAGGAAAAGTTTTTAGAGCACTGGTGACTTAGTGGAACCCAAGGTTTGAACCCAGTCAGGCTCTATACTTTGTGTAAATTATTTCATCACCACTGCTCTCAAAACGGTGAAAGAAAACACTGTGAGGAAACCGGCATGTCCTAGAACAAAAAAATCGAAGACATGTGACGTCTACCAACCCGCACTGGGCCCACGTGGTCATGGTGATTATGGCACAGAGAGGAGGCCAGTGTCCCAGCAGTGGGAACATTATAGGCTGATTGTGTTGAAGTTTGTAAGTTTGAATGTATGAGACAATCTCCCATATACTTACTGCTCTCCCTTATACAGTCTAAATTCAGCATGGCGTTATACAGGCTGTCCCTGGAAATATGGATAAAATCAAATAGAGGCGTGGGCAAAGTCATTTCCAAACTTTTTGATCCTGAGAATGTTGGTGAATTTTTTTACGGTTCAAAAGTTATGACCAACTTTTGTTATTTTCAATCACTTTGCATGGTGCTTAAAGAACAAAATCATTAAAAAAAAACTACCAGGAACTGTCAATTTAAGTTTTTTAGACAGCCCTGATTTTTTTTAATGATTTGTTTTCCTTGAGCACTATGCGAAACGATTGAAAAAAATTGGTCACATCTTTTGAACCGTAAAATAATTCTCAATCATTAATCATTCTCAGGATCAAAAAGTTTGGAAATGACCTTGCCCACGCCCCTATTCGATTTGATCCATACTTCCAGGGACACCCTGTATATTATGATTAATTTAAGTTCTGCGTAGTTTACACTTATGTCCTTTATTAGTGTTTTATTAAATACCAGGTAAATTATTTTAATTAGCGCCATATATATTAATTGGTTTTATTTTAATTTCGATTCGTCACCGCTTGGCAAACGGTTAAGGAAAGTTCGTATGTTTGGACACGGGGAATGCCTTAAGTGAGGAAAAACTCATGATAGGTAAATATTATGTAGATCTTAGATTACCTTATTGATACGGAAACACCATTAAAATACTTATAATTGCCGATTAAAAGAAAGACCAATCCAGAAAACCAAATTTGTCGACATAGCTCACAGAACAAGTAAGCTGCAGTGGCAATGGGCCGGCCATATTAGCCGTAGAATCGATGACCGTTGGGGTAGACGTTTTCTTGGGTGAAAACCGCGAATCGGCAAACGTAAGGTAGGACGTCCTTAGGCTAGGTGGAGCGACGATCTTCACAGGATGTCTGGTAGCAGGTGGATGAAAGTTGCCGGAAATCGAGTTGAATGGTGAGCCTGCAAGTTGCCTATGTTCAGCAGTGGACTGCTGTAAGCGAATGATGATGATGATGATGAGATTAAAAAAAACTAACTCATTAATTATTTTTGAAGCAGTCAAGCAAAGAGGGGACATCCTAGAAGGACATATCAGTGGTGAATTTATTGGTGATGTTCTTCGTAAAGGTCAGCTGCGTAGTACTCGCAACCGACGTGCGTGTGTGTATGTCTAGATGTATGAATGTAAAAGAGGCAAAAGGAGTATTTAAACATCGTGGCGTTCTGTAGTTTCTGCCTAACCCCATGGGAAGAAAGCGTGATTATAAGCAGAGAATGAATTGTCATTTGGATCATTACTAATTCCAAATTTTGGGAAGGCAACCCCTGGTGCTTTCTGGCCCTAACCTCAAATTCCAAAGTTTACAACCAATTATGTTGGCAAATCCATCAAAATAATGAAAACTCGCCACTAATTAGGGCCGAAAAAAACTCCCCTAACTAACACAACAAAACGTTGATTGGTAATTCACTCACACGCACAAGATACCGCGTACTCGCGTCACACGTAATTACATTCATTGTCACATAATTACTACAACACTTGTCGGTGCACCCACGCTAAAACACTTTATCTGCACTCCAATTATCAACTTTAATCCTCACGCCACAGGGGTGGCTATCCAACAACGCAATTCCAAGCCTAAGTTGGTGATCCACTTCAAACAACGTTAGACTCGGACAATTATGATATAATTGATTTAAAAAATCAATTATTGCTATAATGGTCGATAATTCGTTGAATTGCTCGTTAAATCGGTCGACATGAGCTTATATAATTTTCTGTAATTTATCCCATTTTAATCGATAAAAATTTAATCTGGATCTAGAAACTTTTTTATCAGAAATGAGGACTGTATTCATAATCTCAGATAATTTACATACCATCGCCACTTATATACATTAGTGAAATGTATTCTAAGTTGATTGTTGAGTGACCATTTGTAACTAAAAGGTCTAAGTTTTTGGTTGCAATGGAATTTAAACTTTGTTAAATATGACATTCAGTTTGTTGTTCTATAACTTGAAAATTAACTCAACTTATTAATTCAAATATAGCTAAGCTTGTACACTCATTAATAAGTACACAGCCGGTATTCAAAACTAGTGAAGCACCACTGAAACATACACGTGTTTGCGTCCTAATTACACACTCGTAAACGAACGCATTTTCCCGTCCCATACAGCTAATAACTAAATAGTTAAATATAACAAAACTCACCTGTTGATGCTGTTCATGGCTGAAGCCCCAGAATTTTCTCTTTCATTCCTTTCTCTAGATCCACCTCCGAATCTTTCAGCGAAGTTTTCTCTCTCCTTATAATGCCTATCAGGGCGAGGAGATGAGGACCGCCTGCCTTGCATCTGCTGAGGCATACTATTCATATTATTCTGCTGCACCGTCTGCAGAAGGTTGTGATTCGCTTGAGGCTGTTGCTGCAACGCTTGGAGCAATTCTTGGGCATTGGCCGCGCCGTTCGACAAAAAGTTTGGCAGCCCTGGGTTTAGGAGCGCGTTCGACAATGTTGGGTTCAACATGTTTGGCCGAATGTTGGCCGTCTGTTGTTGGTTGGAGTTTAGCAGCTGGTGCGGTTGGGCCATCGCTTGGAGGTTGGCGAGAGACGTGGACACGACTTGGCCGTTGTTTAGGGCTAGGTTCACCATCTGGTCATTGGAGTTCACGTGATTGACTGGTATTGTGAGGATAGTCTGTGTTGCTATGCCTGTGTAGAGAAAACACATAATTGAAGTAAATCTGTAAAGTTTTTGCAATGCAACCTAATGTTACAAAGTCTAAACGGAGCCACAATTCGCTGTCTATATTTGTACTTACTACAAAATAAGTCTGACTATGCCTTACGTTTAGATTTAAACATAGCATTAGACGTGGTTTAAACGAAACGCATGGCAAATGAGATTAGATGCAGTTTGAACTATAGGTAAGCGTTGAAACTGTGGTTGTTTTATCAATTTCATCCTTTACTCATACTATATACAGTGTGGCGACTTTGAGACGGCTTTTGGCACAGTCTTTTTTCAAGGTTACTTGACTTGTCTTCTACTCTCTTAATAACATGTATGTACTTTCTTTTTATCGACTTTTTTTTGTCATTAACCATATGTGGAGGCTTGTTATTAGCAATTTTTTTAATATTATATGCTATATATCAGTGGTATGTTAGTCTGTAAGCCTTCTTTAAAATTAAATAAATAAATAAAATAAATAAATATATTTTAAGGTGCATCTAGTCTAGACTGAAGTCGATCGACGTTATCCCGTTGAAAACATCGTCTCAAAACATGTTACCTTATAATGTCATTTATCTCCAAATATCACTTTATTATTTAACATTCGTCTTAAAATATACAGGGTGTCCCTGGAAGTATGGATCAAATCGAATAGGGGCGTGGGCAAGGTCATTTCCAAACTTTTTGATCCTGAGAATGATTGACAATTGAGAATTATTTTACGGTTCAAAAACTGTGACCAATTTTTTTCAATCGTTTCGCATAGTGCTCAAAGAAAAAAATCATTAAAAAAACTATCAGGGCTGTCTAAAAAACTTAAATTGATCGGGCCTGGTAGTTTTTTTTAAAATGATTTTGTTCTTTGAGCACTATGCAAAGAAAATAATAAAAATTGGTCATAGCTTTTGAACCGTAAAAAAATTCACCAATATTCTCAGGATCAAAAAGTTTGGAAATGACTTTGCCCACGCCCCTATTTGATTTGATCCATACTTCCACGGATACCCTGTATATGTCACCTCTTAATTATCATTTGTCACAAAATATATCACCTCATAATTATCATTTGTCTCAAAATTTGTCACCCCATATTATCAACACATTATGGCTCGCTTGCACCACAAATCACTTAACTACCCGTAATGCGTTTAACGCTAAACATGTTTAAAACATCATTCTGTATCTTTCATCTTCAAACGATTGACAGAAACAGAACGATGATTTAAGAAATTAAAAGTGTAAATAGTGCATGCAGCATTATAGCAGTTTATACTGAACATATTCCTTACCCTGTGAAGTTGGTATGAGCAGCTGAGCTCCCTGTATGCCTTGCACCAGCTGACCAGAGGCAAGAATGAGTTGTGGCATAGGGGACGGCATCGCTGGTGGCAGCATATTGTTGTTAGCTACCGGGTTTGGTGATCCCATACCTTTGGGAGATAAAGAATTACATTGGGAGGCGTTTTCAAAATATTTACTCAAAATGAGTCCGGGTACATACTACAAGGATTGGTCCTTTAATAGGTCGATTAAAGCTTTAGGCGGCGCCTATTCCTACTCAAGATTTATGATTTTGTCCGTCCGAAAAATTTAATTTGACACATGTTTTGACGGACTTACTAGGTACTTTCTGACGAACCCGTAGCTTCGTTGACGGACTTGGAGAGTAAGAGTTAGCGCAGATAGAAAGGAGCGCAGCGGAGAGGATTTTATTAAGGCACTCGAAAATCAACTTTAAAATTATTGAAATAAACGCGCGCGTGCCTTCCCGCGTATCCTCGAGGACGCGCGAGCATTTTTTGTCAGGTTCAAGTATATATGCACTTTATTTCATTAATTTTAAAGTTGAATTTCGAGTCCGCTGCGCTCCTCTCTGTCTGCGCTGACCCTTAGTCACACACGTAATTATGACTTTTTACGAAAGTTTTGCTAAGGTTTTCTCTGTTGTTTATCAGTGTTTTGTTTATGCGGCTCCGGTGTCATGTACATGAAGCCTTACAGTTGGACATGATTTGGAGAATAGTTCAGAGAGGGGGGGGGGGGGGTCGAAATAATGAGGTAGGTTCCTAAGTGTTTTAATCAAATACATTTTGATTTCTTCAAATGAGTGGAGTTGTATCTGGCTTAGTTTGTGCATACAAATGTCTCCGCATACCTAGTTGTTAAAATGATAGCTTGTGGTACAATATTAAAAGTTTGAGTAGGCGCACTCCTTTGGGTACCTACTTTGAGCATCATTATTAATGTTATCATTTTGATCACCATTTGTTACTTTTAGTGAATAAGAGGTTTATTTATAAACGATGATTAAAGTTAAGAGACGTTTAAACGGAAAAAATGTATGGTTAAACAGTCGCTAATCATTACTTAACTTTGAGCAAGGTTTATGAATAAAGAGGTTGTTGTAGAAATGTGAAAAACGTAGTTCTTACCACGTTTTGTTGTCATGATCATTATATTGAGCAGCCATATTTGATTGAATTTCGTTAAAATTCAACAAAAGCCATTATTTTGTAAACGTATTGGGTTTTTTTTTTATTATACCTAATGTGGTTACCTACACATATTTAACAAAATGATGTCCGTATCATTTTGCAAGCTTTAGTCACGTATTATGATCGTGGAATATTAATATTAATGCATATTTTTACTACATAATCCTAGAAAAAAGACCAAGTTAGTGCGCGTTGATAATTTGACACGATGTTTTTATAAGCACCTTAATATACCTACGCCAATTCATACTAAATCGATAAACATGTAAAACTCGTAAAATATGTTTTTATCAACTTATAATAAAAATTAGACTTGGTCAATAAAACATGTGATTATTGATGACTAAACGTTACGTTAGCACATCGGTCATGGTGCAAGTAAGTGATGAAACGATCGTGCATTGCGCGGATCGACCGGCGACTTTCTACTTGTACTTAAGACATTAAACAATAAAATTATATCGTAATTATAAGAGGCCACGACCGCCCCACACTGCACCTTACCGAACATAAAGTAACGATAGAAAATTACACAAAACCCATACGCAACCGACCAAAACTAATTCACTGCGAACAAAACGGCTCTAAAGAAAATCTAAAATATTATCTGCATGCCTTACAAACCCGTTAAGCTCGACATTAACATAACATATTCATTTAAACCATGACATTTCACATTTTGTAATAAATGTTCTTTCCGACGGCGCATCAATTAAGAACCGAAAAAAATGTATAATTAGCTCTATTAAGACAATAAAACTCTTAATGATACCGCAACAGTCGTAATATCCGTGCGTTCGTGAAAAAAATATGTAATTATACTCATTATTTAAATAGGTTTTTTCGTCCATTACGGCATAGCTTTAATGGGCGGGCGAGTGAAGCCGCTATCTTGAATTCATTAAATCGATTGGATTCGGTAATCACCTAATTACGGCTCACGTGATTTCGAAGTTAAGAGTTTTAATGCGCGAACCGTGTATTTCTGATTATCTCAATCTGTCTAACTCAGTCTAATTAGTGGCATACCCTCTGCTGAAGAATAACAGACGTTTTGAAATCCTAATGTTCTGAAAAATGTTAATCGTTTCGCGGAGGTGACGCTTTCAATTGCATAATATTAGCTTAAATAGAAAAATATTTTCTGTATTTCTGCCTGCATTAACGCAGGCATATTGCGGTGTCAATAGAGTTTAGTTGCGTTTTGAATATTTGTTTTATCTTGATGCGATGATGATGCTAAATCAAAGTCTACTTTGCTTAAAGTGGCAAAAAGTGACCAACTAAAGCACTTTAATGGAAGGTGTAAGTTTTTTGTTGATTAGAGTACTTAGGTAAGTTACGGAACAAACATCTGTCCATTCCGTAACCACCATGACCATCTGGTCAACCTGATGTTAAACCATACATGAAGATCGTAAAGCCAAATCTGTTTTACATAAAGTGGCCAAGTAAATCACTTTAATTTAAACTTTCATGGATATGGAGTTTTTGGATGGAGTAGCGGAACGGACAGATGGACAACCTGAAGTAAGGTGGAAACCTATGCAAATAACAGGTGCAATAAATGTGAAATAAGATCAAATCTGAATTGCATAAAGTGCCAAAAAGTGACCATGTAAAACTTTCATGGACTGGGAGCTTTTTGTTGGAATGGATAAGTGACAAAACGGAGAGATGGTCAATTATGCATAAAACAAGGGCAACACATATAGACTCTAAAACCGTAGGTCATGTCCACCACACACAACTAAACAATTGGACTAATTTTAAGAGTACTTCCCTATTAAATCAATACCTAAGAACTTTTTATGTAATTCTTGTTCTTTACTTTCATAACGACACAAGTAAAAAGAACGGCAGCTGGTTATTACAATGCCTTTAGGCGATAGACCACTGCTATAAGTAATCTATCAACTCAGGGCATGTTGTTGATAGAGAAACATTTGTATGCACAAATTGCCTAAAGATAACATTTTACAGAACGAATAATTATGTTGATGTGTTTAAGAAATTAAGAGAGTCTTTTCAAAGCTATTCTTATTCGTAAAAGTAAAATGATGATTAACAAAATCACTTGAATCATGATTCACTCGCGGCGTTCCCAAAAGGACGTATATTGGGGCCTATACTAAATCAACTTAGATGTAATTTTGAATTATTTTATAATTCTTCATTATTATGAGTAAGTAGCAGTTTCTACTTCCTTCATAGTCTCAGGTCTATCAATGACTAATGGAGCCCTACCTAATAGTAGGTATAGGTTTTTCGCAGTCTTTACGTTTCTATTATGTTGTAACTCTAACGTAGGACAATATGTTTCACTTTTTAAAAGTATAGAGTAATAAAAATCAAAGATTCAAAATGTGATGTACAGTTGAAAAAAAGATGAAAAAATATCTGTTTTCTTACCAGGTGCACTAACGCTCAAATTCAAAGGCGAATTGATGACAGGATTAGAAGGCATAGAGGACAAGCCTTGAAGATTAGCGGCAAGTTGCGACATTTGTTGCGACATCTGTTGCTGTAGCTGTTGCGACATCGGCGGCATGTTCTGCTGCATGTTCGCCAGGTTCTGCAGGTTTTGGAACATTGACGCCACTGTGAACAAGGAAGGTACAATGATTATATGAAGATAAGGCATTTAGGTTAGTCTACAGGTATGTCGAAGTGAATCCTCCTTCATTAGTAAGTGCTGGTAATCTTCATTACTGGCTACTTCATGCTTCCATGTTGCAATTCAAATTTAGAATAAGTTTTTGGTGATTCCATCACTTGCAACTAGCTATGGACAGGAGAACACTTCGGGACCATTGTATACAGGGTGTCCCTGGCAGTATGGATCAAATCAAATACCTAGGGGCGTGGGCAAAGTCATTTCCAAACTTTTTGATTCTGAGAATGTTGGTGAATTTTTTTACGGTTCAAAAGTTATGACCAGCTTTTGTTATTTTCAATCACTTTGCATAGTGCTCAAAGAACAAAATTATTTTTATATTATTTAATTTAAGTTTTTTAGACAGCCCTGATAGTTTTTTTAATGATTTTTTTTCTTTGAGCACTATGCGGAACGATTAAAAAAAATTGGTCACAACTTTTGAATCGTAAAATAATTCTCAATCATCAATCATTCTCAGGATCAAAAAGTTTGGAAATGACCTTGCCCACGCCCCTATTCGATTTGATCCATACTTCCAGGGACATCCTGTATAGTTTTTTTCAAGACTGGTCTAAATTATTTTAAATTTGCAAATTATTATTTAGTTGAAAAGCGTCTCTGAAGACTTACTGCTTCCTTTTAATCAAAAGTGTGATGAAATATCGTACCAAATACTTCAGATTATGCCATCGTTTTTATAAACGTCTCAATTGTTTCTTTCTCATGGAAACAAAATCTTATATCACAGAACAAATAGGTACATCATATTATACATAACAATAAAGCTAAAATATTATGACGTCAATACTTTGTATTGCTCCATGTTATCTCAATGAATTTTGTAAAGACGCTAATAGCTGTTTAAAATTTTATCGAGTTTAGACTCTTCCACTTTGTGATTCATTCAAGAACGTGTGGTAACAATAATACAGGGTGAAATTTTAAACACCGTTTTCCTTTTATCGGGTCATTGTACTCATCATTATGAACAAAATTTACTTTGAAACCAAACCTGAAATCCGAAAAAACAGGTAATCAGCTGTTCCCTACATTTATGTTCGCATAACTCTTTAAAATGCAGGGAACAGCTGATTTTTTTTTGCGATTTCCTGTTTGGTTTCATAGCAAAAGTTGTTCATAATGATGAATACAATGACCCCTTAAGAGGAAAAAGTTGATTAAAATTTCAACCTGTATAATTATAGATGTCGTTGTAATTGTTGTAAATGATATTAAAATAATCATTATGAAGTTAAAAAGAATCGTGATGGTAATTTTGATATTGAAATCGACGATTTAGATTAGGTTGAGTTTGGTCTATAATGTTTTGAGTGGTAATGTGGTAATTCAATTTTTAGAAATCTTCCACGACATTTTTCATGAAGCTTTTTTGTTCAATGTCGAAAGCTCTGATTGCTAACGTTTAATATTCTGGTCATTTTCTTCTACGGCTTTTCCTAACTTCTGATTGGTTAATGAATGCAAACACCAAGATTCGAAAACAGATTTTCTCCTAAAAAAATCCTGGAAAATGTAACTCACGTGGTCCTAATAGTTTCCTTTTATGCAGCTACGCTGTTTTATTAAGCAAAATGGCTCATGTAAGCACATTTTCAGATTGAAGAGGATAGTGCTCAGTTGAAGCTTATAAAAAATTGCTGCACTGACTAGGTCTTACTGCTGAAATCTCCAATATCCTCTAAAAATGCGCCAACAGATAACCATCACAATTGTGTTTCAATAAGAAAATAACAAAAGAATGTAGTACGAACTCACTGGAGCCATTCAAATGTGGCTGCTGGTGCGGGGTGCGCGCACGGGGCGAGGGGGTGCGCGGCTCGGCTAGCTGCGCCCGCGTCGCCCCCCCCTCCGGCGAGCTCGCGCCGCTTTCCCGGTCTGACTCCGCCTGGGAAAGAAATGGAAGGTTAGATGTTGAAGCTTTGGAAAAGACACAAACTTTAGTAAGTCTAAAGGAAAAACACATTTGTAACAAAAGGTTTTGGTAAGTGTCTAAAAGGCATATTGTACCGCCATGTCATCGTATAATCTCAATGTCTTATTTTCCTATTTAGAATCGCTGATCTACAGCAAGATTAAGAAAACTTGAGAATATGTATGGGAATTGATAGAAATAGATGATGTTACGTAATCTAATGGCACGGCCATTGGGGTACCTACAGTGATATAATAATATCACCTGCAAATAAAAAGATAGAAGTTTTCGCGCACTAAGTCGGCCCGAATTTGGTAAATGCTGCCAAAATATCTACATAAGCCTTTTAAGGCATAGATTGGGTTCCGTTCCTGTCAGTTTAGACTTTAGAAGCGGTAGGTATAATATAATTATGTCTAAAAATGAAAATTGTGCTTTGTGAGCTTTTTTTATAAAGTTTCCTCATTCGTTATTTTTTTTTTCAAAGATAAAAGGGTGCCGTGTTAAAATGTTTGATGGTGTTTCGCAGTAACTATTTTACGCTAAACTAAACAACCGAAGTGTGCACGAGTTGTGGACGCGTACTTATCCCGCGTTTTTGTTTAGTGCACCCGCGCCATATCGCAATGCACCGTAGTCAGGGTACTGCCTAGGACGAAGTGTTATTATTCTCCCTTCGTTGGTCTGAACGTAATTAAGGGTGAGCGCATCGCCATTTATGGTTCATCAAGCTTATTTCCAATTATCGGCGACTCTATTAAGACATTTTGGCTAGAAGTTAGTACATATTTTTGTGTTCCGCTACACAAATTAAAAAACTGTTGATTTATTGTGATACTAGCCTGGTTTTCCCCAGTCGTCATTAAAGTTCTTGAAAAGAAGTTACAGAGAAGAGACAATCGTTGGTCACCACGCATACACACTGAAAGTAGCTCTAGATTTCCTCAAGATTTTTTTTATTTTCAATGTATTGTAAGTTGGTGGTTTCTTATATGAGCATTTCAAATTGAAGTTTGTTTTTAATATTCTGTGTTGCTTTATAATTAAAGGGTGGGTTACAGGAGAGTATCGCTTATTATTCCAGTAATTGGGTGAACTTTTCGATAACGTGCTTAAGAACTTCGGAAGTTGAACTAATGTTTATTGGAAAGCTCGCAGACAAAATAGTGAATTAGCTCACAAAAGATGTTGAAACTTTGAAAGATGCATTCTGCAATATGTTTTTTTTATCCGTTTTTCGAGGCATTAAAGTAAATCAATGTCTTGTAAATGTATAATAAAAGTAACGATTATAAGATTTTTTTTTACGAAAAAATTAATACTTTTAAGAACATTTTAATGAACTAATTAACTGGCGATGAGTTTTTCTGCGGTGTGAATGAGAGATCTCTCGTCTCACGGTGATTTCTAATAAAAACCAGCGCTTCGAAGATTTACTTTAAGTTTTAATATATCACAACCGAATAAGTATAAAGTAAGTACATACAGGAAATTTAAAAACGAAAAAGGACTACAAAATAACGCGAAAAAACCTGAACATTAATAAAATTTTATTGCCTCAAAATAAATACGTTCATGCACCGCTATTAATATTTTAATTAAGGAAACCATCTTTTATTCGATTCTCATATAAACCATTGTGCAGCTTGTAAAGTCATAAACTATTTATATTGCAATTATTATAAGTACAGAATAAGGTCAGGCTACTTGACTTTTAATTATTAACTACTATTAAAATATAACTGTAAGGAAACGCCTTGAATAATAATTATTAATAATTCTTAATAATTCTTTAATTTGTAATAATGATGGCCGGTCGGTAGTGTTACGGTTACTGCGACTCTGTTATAAATATTCACACGTTTCGAGCTAAAAAATATGTTGGAAAAATAATTATAGGTTCCTTCGACCGCTTGAAAGTTAACTGAGTGAAATGTTTTGAAATTGCAACGTGGTTTTATTAAAAAGCCGTTGTAAAAACTGGTAAAGGCAATTAAATCATGATTAGATTATGCTTTACAGCGTTCGTAATTTTAAGCGATGTTTTATTTATAAATTGTTTTTTTTTTCAGAATAAAAACATGCAACACATTTTTACGAATATGAAAATTAATTACTTTTATAAAATCAAATAAATATTACTATTTTCTATTACTCACGAAGGACAATGTCATTCTCTCCAGGCCTGATAATTTCACTATCACTGTCCCTACAAAACTAACATTCCTTTATCAAAAACTAAATGAAAATTCACCAAATATTCTCAGAAACAGCGTAAACGCGAACTTTACTAAAACTTTAGGAACACTTTGATAAACTTCAAAAGCCCGATCAAAATATGTGACGACCGGTCTATTTAAAAAATGTTCCATCCACATACGGGTAACCAAACGCGCGAAAAACTTTTTCTTTACTATAAAAAAGTTGTATTTAGAACGGAAAATAGAGCATAGATAACGCCCGCGAAAAAGAAACGCCGCGCACTATCGACAAAGCGTTCACGTTTTTCTTTTTTTAAATTTATTTATCAACGGCCGGTAACACATACAGCCGCGCGGCCAAGTTGCACAGCGCGGAATGAAAGCGCGTCATCAGTTTAAAAAATCAACCCCTTCGGTGGTGGGTGGAAAAAATGCGGCCCCGCGGGGCGTTGGGTGGTCCCACCGAAATCCTTGCCAAAGCGATCGGCATCGTCCGACTTGTCACTTGTCGAATAAGCATGATAATTAAAGTTTTCGATTAGTTTTTTTATTCATGTTTCTTTAGAGCTTCAGCACGTGTCTCGTTCAAATTCGCTTTCAGTTAACTCGATCTGAATTTATTTTATTCGTTAGCGTTTGATTTGTGATCTAACTTTTCATGTTGAGATATTTTGATTTAATTTTATTAGACGTTTGGACTTATTGATTTTTTTAAAGTAGATACTTAATTAGCTCTTTAAGATTTCTTAGTCAAAGGAATTCCCTAGAGATATTTTGTTAGTTTTTGTGTTGATAGGTGATGGCTTTTGGAAATTTCTATCATGTTAGTTAAATGTAAAGGATAAGCTTTTTTGTTTCGTTTTCTACGCGTGCAGTCGCGTGTACCATAGGGGCTTTGTCGAGAGTAGGTAGGTATGTATAGTTTGATACAGTTGTTGTTGTTTATTTTGAATCGAATCGAAGGTAGACACGCTTTTGGAATATATGTCTGTTTTACGAATAGCTACTGTAAAGTTAACATTTATGTCTACGTGAAGAAAACCAATGTAATATTGGGCTTTTCAGCTGAAAGCTCTAAAAGTCTAAACAGCAGTTATTTTAAATTGAAACAGAATAAGCAAATACAATTTATTTCATACATTCTATATTGGAACACATAAACATTGGGAACAAATTGAATACAAAAAGCTTAAAAGCACAATCAAAACTCCACCGGGCGCTGACTAATGAAAAAAGTTGAAAACAATTATCATCAACAAGTAACATTCGGAATAATCAGCGGTACACGGAAAAAATCAGTAATTATTCAGATGAAGTTGGACGAACGAAGGGGGTAAGGGGGCAAGGGCCGGCCAAAATAAAAACGGCGATGCGTAGGGGTGACACCCGTCCCCCCTCGCCTCTACAAATGTTATCTAACTGCGTTCGTTTCGCGTCGCGGCGCCGTTTCGCTCTGAATTAGCGCCCGGACCGGCGAAATTTCAATTTGTACTCCATTTTTTTCTCGGATAGTTGGTCCTAATGGAAAAGGCTAGGCGATCACGGATTCCGTCTGAAACGGGCACCGGTCGCGCTAACGGTTTTCTAGTCGCCTCTAGGGTAGTGGCTGTGCGCAAACGTGGTTATGTGATCCGCAGCCCTCTGATCGGCGGAAGAAACATGTGAATGTATGGTGTCCTCATTTGGGCGGCAAAACGCGGGTCATTATCGGGAGTTCGCGCACACACGCGTCGCATTGTCCGCTCGGGTGTGTGTGTAGATTTTTACTCATTAATTTTAAAACGCTCCGGATTTTTTTCAGGGCGGGTGCTAGGGGGCCAGAGGGGGCCGAGGGGGGCGAAAATTGGCGATGGCCGCCGGGTGGGGTGTCACCGACGGGGGTTATTAAATAGATTGGTCCGCGGCCGAACGGAGCCGCCGATCTGCACTTGTACCTCGCGTCATTAACGGGTTGAGAACCGATTTTAAATCGTGAAATAACAGCCTGTTAAAGGAAAAGTTGAGCGCGGCTTATCGGCCTCTCCTGCCCGTGTTCTACAAGCTTAATTGCATTAAAAGTGTATTTTTATTACGACAATTTTTCTATTCATTACTTGGGAGATGTTAATTGTCTTGTTTATTGAGTCGGCTCTGTATTTTCTTGTGTCGTGCGGCGCGGGGCGTCGTTTGTAGTGCAACAATACACTGTCACACACACATGCGCGAGGCGTTTTTTCCGCGGCCGTTCGGCAGTGGGTGAACAGGGGTGTATGGGGAGGCGAAATGTGAAAAATACTCAAAAAAAAGGCGAAATTGTAGCAGATATATAATTAAAGTCCAACGTACAGCAACAGCGTACAGCGATGTATTATGCAGACACGTTCTCGGGTGTCGCGGACTGCCCAATACACGCTGACCGGTGTCGAACACTGCGCTCGACTCGACGCCCGACATTGTTTCTGTGATTGTTTCGTCAAATGCTTTGCGACCTCTCGATCGCTTTTTAGACGTTTGTATTAATTAGGTTTTTAACTTTTTAGAGATTATTGTACATATTATTATACATTCTTTCTTGTTTGGACTATAATATATTACTTCGAAATATTTTACCACTTAGGTTTGAAATCTTAGTTTGCCTCAAAATTCAAACTTTTTAGCTCAAAACTAATTTCTTCATTATGCCTCTATAGATAGAGATTTCTCTCAGCTACACTCTTGACCAGTTTTACTACCCTTTGAATGCTAAGCTGGCTTACAACAATCGGGGCTAACCCCATACAAAGTCCAGGGAAGCTACTTAAACCTTCAAAATCTTGTGGAACACTTAAAACAGTTCAATTAATACATAAAAGCACTCAATAACAAAATAATCAAATTCATTGTAACATCGAGAGTACATCTCGAAAATATAAAACGGTTGTTCAGTGGGGGGTACACACGACAGATGGTTAGAAGGGGGGCTTACGATTAATTTAACATTAAATTCAATAATAACCTCCCATTTATTGCGTAATTTCCTTTCAATTACGTTTCATTTATCGCTCTGTAACAGGATTACAGATGTGATCAACGATCGAAATGTTTCTGTCTGGTACATAGCTACTTTTTGCATTTTCGATTGTACTTACGTCGTTTTTGAGTTTTTGTTTAGTTTTAGAAAGAAAGAAAAATAGATATATTTGTCACAGAAACAAGTGCATACGAAAAGATAAGTTAAGGGGACTACAAAAAGGGCTAAGGAACACGGGTGGGTTTTAGTCAGGTTTATTTTTCAGGATATAAGCTAATTAGATAGTATGTTGAAAACATAATACAACTAATATGATATGATAGAAAAAAATCATGAAGATACCTTTAAAAAAAATATTTTCACAATAAAAACCATACTAGTATAAATATAATAATTCTGATTTTTTATCCGATTACTCTACAAGGAATATAACTAAAGCGCTAGTGTTTTATTTTTTTAATCCAAACAATAGATTTTTGTAAATAGATATTTGCTTCATATTTTGCAATAAATTACCAGCGTTGTCTCATCGCGCTTCACTTTCTTTTCTAGGCAGTCCGACAGTGACCGCGCTTTAGGTCATGTAGTCCCCTTAAGACGAATGATAAAGAAAAAAAAAACAACGCAGATCCTGCGATCACAGAACAGCGGGGTAATTGCACTATCAATGGTCAATCATTTTGACAGTTCAACAACATTCATTGCGTTATTTACGTTGTTGAGAAGACACATTTTTCGAACATATGAAGCAATGGATTAGAAATATTCATTAATCCATTAATTACGCAATTAGGGTGCAGAAGCAATCGGCAGCTGCACGTCGTGATTTTGACGAGAAGGCTTCCACTCAGCATGATGCTATGCTATGGGCAAGCTATGGGGGAACCACAGCACAGCGCTAATTTTCAATGGTAACCCATTTTGTACTAAGCGTTGTTAATAACAACGACGATTAGTTTAGTTGATGTTATCTACATTGATATATTTGTAGCTATCACCGTATCCGGTATAATTGTGTGTGTAGGTAATGAAGTTTTATTTGATGGATTCAATTATTATTTTTTATTTCTGGGCGGGGTTTGTACGCTGGCATTTCCATATTTTTGGAGTAATGGCGGCGTGGTGTTAGAAGTGTGTTAGCGATATTAATTTACACAACCTATGATTTTTGAAAAGAAATACCTATGAGTTATTTTCTGTTTTAAAGAATTACACAATTTCTGGCCTCAAAGCTGCTGGACTAAAGTGGAACTGGGCTGGCCATATCTGTCGCATGTCGGAGCAACAATAAGCAAAAGCCACCACTCAGTGGATCTCCAATGGCAGGAAAAGACTGCGTGGCTGACCCAGAAAGAGATGGTAGGATGAGCTGGACTCCTTCTTAAAGGACTGGCTCACGGTCGCAGTAGACCGAGAAATGTGGAAAGAGGGCAGGGCAGCCTTTGCCCTGCTGCGGGACAACACAGGCTTATAATAATATTACGTATAGACGCCAGCAAATAAAGCTACTACAATAGATATTAGTAATAGTTTCTTAGGAAAATTTTACAGTTTCGGGTAGCTTGATGTGCTGGCGTCTGTACATAACCGAAACAGTATTTTCTTTTACATTGTATCAACTGGATCAACCAATTTTTTTTTTTAATTGTTCAAATCCTATATTTCTCTTTTTTTAATTTTTTCTCTCACACACTTGTTTCTCCAGCTCACTTTAGACATTGGCAGAATAGTCGACATCGGCTTTGATTGCCATTTATTAAAAATAGATTTAAAAAATAGAATAGTATTTTCTTTTCAGACCGTTGAAATTGCTATAATGAAAAATCCGTTGATGCATATTTTATGATTATGTAATACGAATTATTAATCGAGAATACCCACTGTTTATTTTTTTCACACAATACTCGGTAACCCTCAGATTTGCGACACTTAAGTGACGTCACAGGGACACCGATATTGAATCAACCCAACCCCCACTGCGCGGCGCGTGGGCACTCGACTCGATTCAACTCACACTCGATTGTTCAGACATAATCGTCTAAATTTAAATTTTTCAATTTACCATTGTTAAGTTCTATTTAAAATTTTGATTGACGACGCAATTAGTGCGTTTATAATTATTATGCTTTTGTAATGTTAAGACAAAAGAAATTATAGTGCGTTTTAGAAATCATTGAATTCTTTCAATAATTATTTAAGAACTTACATCATTTTTGTGTTATTTGAATTGGTAATGTACCTACAAACTTACATTTTTTTTCACCTATTCATTTAGCTGTAACTTGATTTCCACTTTTAACTTTATCGAAATTTGTGTATTATTGAAAAGCCAAGTAAATACGATTCGATTATCGATACACGCGTACCGATTAAACCGAATCGACATCAACATCGAAGTAAAGAGTCAACAGCCGAATCTCACTAAGTACACCTGTTCAACCCGCCGACACTGCACTGCACTGTGCAGTAGTTTTTCAAATATGCAATTTACTGATTTAAAAAAAGAAGGCCTCGCTCGTGGGCCGGTCGCCCGGTGGGGCCACGGAAAATGGCGTAAAAACTCGACGAAAAAAACCATGAAAATAGTAGGCCCACGTATGGTAAATAGCGTCGAATGTTGAACCCCCTTCGCCACCCGCGCTAATTTGTTACTCTGGGTATGTCCGCGTATTGACTTTAATGTCTCATACTGCGAGCGAGCCGACACGTTTCACAAAGGGCGTGAGTGGATCTGTCTTAATGATCTATTACTTACGAGTTTTTTTAGTGTCTAGTCTTAGGTTAGTCTATCAACTGTGTACTGAACTAATATTTTCCGTTAGTACAGAGGCCCGCACATCAAGCTACCCCAATCTGTCAAATTTTCCCAATTGAATATGAACCTTAATCCTTTGATGTAAAGTTGAAAATCTATCAAATAAATTTGACAGATTGGGGTAGCTTGTAGTGCTGGCCTCTGTACATTGTTTCATGTTTTATCATTACTCATCATCATCTGCCTAGCCTTTCCCCAACTATGCCTGTATAACTGGGTCGGCTTCCAGTCTAACCGGATGCAGCTGAATACCAGTATTTTACATGGAGCGACTGCCTATCTGACCTCCACAATCCAGTTTCTGGGTAATACGATAGGTACCCCTTGGTAAGACTGTTTGTCAGATTTTCGGACTTCTGACTACCGTAACGACTGTCACAGATCAACGAATGACAGCCAAGATCAACGGCTTAACGTACTTTCCGAGGCACGGGGGTCTCGGTATGTAAAGATGACCACCCATCCAAAGACCAACCGCGGCAAGCGTAGCTTAACCTGATCAATCGACATGCGCAGCTGTTATTTAGCCACGGGCCCCTCCCTCCTCCTTGGGTTTTATCATTACTATTACTTTATATTCAGCTCTATGAATAGTAAAACTCTCTACTTGTTACAGTGACAAATTAATGTTGATCTGCGAATGGTATTCAAAATAAGTATTTTCATTATTCAAACTTAAATTAATTATTTGCGTAAAATAAAGCAATTCAAAAAATCCTAATTAGACAACTTACGACCTACGTCATTGCATTGTCCACGTACAACTTATTTGCAAAGGCTTAACTTCTACACGAAAAACTGTCAAAAGATGTCTTGGGATTGGGACACCCGGTTGGCTAGGAACGAAGTTTCTTTCGCTTTTACACACTTGGCCAAAAAAAGTGTAACATTTTGACCAATTTTCGGCCAAGTCTGCAGACTATAACGTGCGATTAGAGGGGAACGTTCGCAGTCAGAAGGCAAATTCTCGTAATTTAAAACGTTAAATCTAGTCGCGGTCTCATCTCGGCGACGAACAAATGTCAAAAACTTGTCAAAATGTAGGGAAATTAGAGGTATTTTTGGCTTATTGAGACTGGGATCAGAGGTCTCAGTCTCAGTCTATCAAAAATACCTCTAATTTGCCTATATTTTTGACATTTAGTGTCGCTGAGAAGAGATTTCGATTAGATTTTGAACGTACTCAATAAATTGGACTTCGTTCAAACAAAAGAAGATCGGAAAAACTGAACAACACACAAATGTATAGACGCAAGCAGTCGGTAATGTTCACAATATGCCAACCTAACATAATAGACATAGGTAACTATATAAGTAATAAAGGCTATTATCATTAGCCGTAATTGCCAGTCTAGTTATACGATATAGCAAGTCGTTGGTAAGCAAATTAAACTCTTTTTTTAAGTTCAGAGGGTGTGCAATGAACTTTGATGTTCAGTGCAAGAGAGGGACAGCGATATAATTAAGTGCATCTCTTTTTAGTCGACTTAAATCGATTGTTGTTTGCCGATCGCGTCAATTGCAGTATAAACTAATTTGTGCTAGAGTTTGTACTAATTATGTTTATTTTGAGTCCATATTAATCACGTCGTTAGAAAAACAATAGTTTTATAACATATCATCACACCTGTAACCTCTGAAGAGTTAGACAGAGGTACAGTCAGCAAAGGAGATAAGTATGCAGGGTCGTCGAATATAGTTGAAGTTTAGTAAGAAAAAAAAATAATGAATAGAAAACAAACAGTTGATTTAACAAATTAAATTTAATTCGAAAACATCAATCGGTTTCTTACTAAACTTCAACAATATTCGACGACCCTGCATACCTATCTCCTTTGCTGACTGTAGGTACATAATACAACTACATTTCGCAAGTCATGTTTAAGTCACATGTAGGGGGTGAGCGTTTTTCCATCGGGCACAAATTCAGCCTCCGGGGTGACTGACAAATTTCTGAAAAAAAAAAAACCCAATGTCACTTTTCCCGACCTGGCAATCGAACCCAGGACCTCGTACTCAGCAGTAACGCTTGCGACCACAAGACCAAAGAGGCAGTTCCAAGCAACAGTTTTATTTATGTAAAAAAGTGACTTCATCTAAGTTACTACCAAGTTTCTAATATAAATTAAAGTCTATGAATTCCGAGAGAAAAAGTAAAAAAAAAGAAGTAAAATTGCTCAAAATTGGAACAGGGGAAATAAAGTTCCGAAGCAAAGGTGTCGAGAATAGAATCCGTACTTAAACACGAGGAAACTTGGCAACAACAATGATTCTTTTAGTTCACTCCGCGTCGCGTCGCTCGTGGCAAAATGTCGTAAGTGCCACCGCTGTATACACGAACTACGTCACAACGCCATTATCGCGTAGTTATTTTAAATTTTTAACAATGTGCGGTAAATTACACACTCGTTTTCCTATTTATTTTTCGTTGAGAACGTAAACATGGGGGAAAATTAGTACTTAGTAGTTTTTTTGAGTTTTGTTAAAAAAAAACTTAGTAATTAGTAGTTTTTTAGAGTTTTGTTAAAAAAAAACTTCTGATGCAATTTCAATAAGGTCGATCTTAGAAAAAAATTACTGTTATAGGACCTTACCCACTTTTCCCTTAGATCATCCTAATCCGTGCATGTAAGTGGACAGACTCCTTAGTCTGTCCATTTTCTTATTAAAATTCTTTACTCCAATTTTTCACACCCTGGATACAGATAGTCTAAAGGCTTGATTATCTATGCAAGAAATCGAACGGCACAAAGGGTTCCAAAAATTATTGTATCAAATACTATCTGTGCCCCGCGGTTTTTCCCGCATAAGTCTTGATCCCATGGGAATATCGGAATAAAAACTATCTTGTGTCCTAACCCAGGTCATTTTCTACCCATGTGGCAAATTTCATTCACATCCGTACAGCCATTTTAGAGTGAAAGCGTAACAAACAAATATAAAAAAACTATGTTTTCTCCATAGAACATTAGTTTAGAAAACGAAATTGTCAACGTCAATTTAACGTCCCATTTTAAACAAAATTGTCCCCAGAATTTTCATTAAAAAAATATTTTCAGTAATTGTCAAAAGGTAAATGAAATATAAAATGGTGTGTAATTACTTAAAATTTCGTAACAATGTCCGCAAAAGGAACTAGCATGACACAACAAACCTCGTATAATTAGCATACATTATAATTATCAACGTATCAGGAGACCGCGTTAAAACAGCTATTACGTGCCATTATGGTATATTAAGTTTTTTTGATTAGCTCTAATTAAGCACAGTGGACTGCCACCGAAACATAGAATTTTATTTCCTACGAACTAATTATTGTCTTATAGGTGCGACAACCATTATTTTAATTGTGAACTGTGGCTATAATTGATGTTTATATTTCTTTCTATATGTTTTTTTTTATAGTATGTTGTTTTTTTTGTTGAGTGCAGCGGTGGCCCAGTGGTAACGGCCGCGACTTACGAGTTGTAGGTCTTAGGTTCGAACCCAGATATGCGCTTTACTTTGTGTAAATTATTTCATCACCACTGCTCTCAAAACGGTGAAGGAAAACAGCGTGAGGAAACCGGCATGTCGTAGAACCAAAAATTGGTGGACATGTGACATCTACCAACCCGCACTGGGGACTATAGTTTATGGCCTGGTAGTTTATAGCCGAAGAGAGGAGGCCTGTATCCCAGCGGTGGGAACAATATAGACTGATTATGATATGTTTTTCGTTTTATTTGTGACGTGTTATCTTGGGAATGGAACTGGGCTTGTTTTCAGAGTTAGGCAGAGGTGTTTATCAAGGGCAGCGGGATTGTCCGAAAGGGTTACCGCTACCCTGGAACACAAAGGGCTAAGGAAGGAACACGGGTGGGTTTTAGTCAGTAAGAGTCTTGACACTCCCTTCTGCTCCACCCAGAGCGGGAGGGGTCATTTGATGATTTCCCATCCACAAAAAAAAAAAAGTGTAGGTATATCAAGGTATCCGAAACTGTCAAATTTTCTCAATCAACTTTGAACCTTATCCTTTCGCGATAAAGTTGAAAATCTATTAAAGAAATTTGACAGATTGTAGTAGCTTGATGTGCTGGCGTCTGTACTTACCAGTACACCCACATTTCGGTAGTTATGTTAAAGTCCTATAGAATTGTGGCGAGCCAATCAGCAGGGCAGAAATCTGTGATACTACTGAAACATTAATGATGCAGAAACCCAATAACACTTTGCACCACCTGGGAATCGAATCATCATGCTGCATGCAGCAGTAGCGCATGCGACCACTAGACCAACGAAGCAATACCTTATCAATTGCAAAATTCTATAGATGTGTGAGGAACAGGGTGTGAAGTTCACTCAACCTCTATAGAAAAGGGAGGATCCTCCGACCAGACGGGTGTTGTGTCTGGCGGGCAACTGCCCGATGATTCATGTCGGGCCGTTGTTTATATACTAGTTGCGCTGTAAACTCTGCTTGCTAGAATCAGGATTTTGTGACGTCAGTATGACGCGTACAAGTATACCGCTACAAGTCTGTACGATGGACATTTTTGAAAGGGGTTGAGTTTCGTATGCTAAGCACCTTTGTTTGCCCTCATAACACAGTGTAGGTATGAAAATATGATTTTTATTGGAAATATGACAAAAAATAGGAACTAATGAAACCGCTCCAAAACTCAAAATATATTCGTTACCAAACCATACGTTTTAATAATCCAAATAGCCAATTTCTTTCCAGTAAAAGTTCTAATGGGGAAATAATTGGGGCTTCCACTTACGTGGATATTAGTTGGCGGTGTGTAAGGCGCCTAATACACTGCGATTACTATGTGATAAGTAAAATTTTAAAGTAAGGCATAATTAACATGGCTGTGTTGTTACCTACTGTTAAAAAAGTTAAATTTTGGTATAATTTCCAAAGATAGCGGAAACTGTCGATAAGAAATAAAACTAAAGGTGACTTTCCACGAATCCACAAAAAAATGTGTTGATGGAAAATGTTATATAATATACTAATATTATAAGGCTGAAGAGTTTGTTTGTTTGTTTGGCTGAACGCGCTAATCTCAGGAGCTACTGGTTTGAATTGAAAAATTATTTTTGTGTTGGATAGTCCATTTATCGAGGAAGGTTTTTGAAATGTTGCAAAAGCGGGAATTTTTTTTTTTTTTAATTTCCTTTTGAGAGTTTCCGTTTCGTACGCTGCGAAAACGGTTAAAGTAACGCAAAAATCACGTATGACAGAATTATTTCCCATTAAAAGTTCAAAAAAAAAAGTCTGCGACAGCATATGACTATCTTTTAAGGTTGACTCACTATAAACTTTTTTATGGTCATCGAATTTGTTCTAATTTGCGAAGGTGTTTTTCATAAACATGATATTAATCCTTATGAAAATAAATACATTATTCATCACAAGTATTTAATTTTGAACAAAATTGCTCTTGACATCATTTGATTTTAATTAATATTTTAGGAGATGTCATAGTTTTAAAATATCTGTGCAAGGCGGCCGGTCATGAGGGGCGGGTGAAACCGCGGGACACAGCTAGTTTTTAATAAGCCTCTTACTGTCCCACAGCAGGGCAAAGGAATCTTCTTCATATAGAGAAGGCATGAGCAGTGATCACCACGCTTGCACAAAACGGTTTGGCGATTTCAGATTTAAGTTTCCTCACGAAGTTTTTCTTTCACCGATGCCAGTAATAAATTCAGAAAGTACAGGTGTCAGTACATCAAGTTATCCGAAACTGTCAAAATCAACTTTGAACCTTATGCCTTGGCGATAAAGTTGAAAATCTATTAAAGAAATGTGATATGCTGGCGTCTGTACATAATTATGAATTGAAAAAGTTACATTGGTACTTGCCCGGAACTCGCAACCAATTTTTATTATTTTCCAGCAGGATTATCAAGACAAATCTGTCATATAATTTATATTACGATTCTATCGCTTATAACCTCAATTAGTTATGCAAAAGACAAGCACGACTCTCAATTCAAAACAGCAGTGCCATTTAGCAAATTTCCTATTCAACTTTCTACCCTATTCCTGCTATTAACTAAGTCTTTATCATGAAGCTGTAATTATAGCCTATCGCATAACGTAAGACGTTTTGACAGCTCGTTCAATAATGTGCTATTTGTACAGACATGTCAAATGAAAATGGCATGTGTGTTTGACTTGTAGTCGAGGTAACTATTGCATATAAGTACTTAAAGTCTGCTAACAATTGTTGGTCATTTAATTGTCTTTGGCTACGACTTAATTGTTAGGCTTCAATTTGAGGAACTGTAATGTTTTAAGACCAATTAGTGATGTACTGTTAAGTGGACGGTCGGAGCTACTGGGTTATTTTTTTTTATTATAACTTTTACTATAAACGCCTTTATCTATATTTTTTGTTGACATTTAAACGTCTTTAAACTTTAAGCAAAAGTTTAATCCGTTTAAATGACAAAAAAATGTGGTAAGTAGGTAACGAAGACGTTAAACATGAATTAAGTTTAAGCAAAGATTATAAGCAAATAAGGGCGTTAATGTTTTTGATGTTGTGATAAAATTGAAGATTGATTCACAAATAAAAAATATGACTCTTAAGATGATAAAGAGAAACATTAAAGTACCTAAGGCTCTTGCTTGTAGACAAATGGATAGCCATACACATAGATAAAATTATCGGTTTAACTGCGGTAATTATGGTTAATTCATTCCTAATAAAAGACGAGACTATCTGAGATAAGGTGCTTATAAATATTAATTTTACATAACAACACCAACAAATTATAAATTGCAATGAAACAAGCTCCTATTTTTCTCATTATAAAACTAAAACCCAAGTGCCAATTTTACAGCAATTATCACTTAAAATAATTATGAAAGTATCATCAAATAAGAATCCGTAACGAGCCTTGAAACTCGTAAAAGTTTAAAGTCTTTACATGAAAATGTTCCTAGTGTGTACGAAGTTATAAACATTAAACACTAACTTGCTGTGTCGTAATAGTGTCTGAGTCGGCCGGACTGCGCTATTAAGGAGGGGAAATTAGCGCATTATTGACTGATTTCCCTTTTCAACTAGCTGATAGACGGCAGTTCGCGTCAGCTTTTCGATTTAAAATACTCGCTCTGGCTGAATGTTTACTGCATTAGCTAGCTTTGATCGATTACGATTTGTTTGTTTAGTTTTTTTTTCATCGTGACTAAGCTAATGTAATGTTTTTGAATACAACGTGCTTTTAAAAATTGGAATCGTTATTGCCGGTAATTATTGTGTTTCCATCATTCTTTGATGACATCTACACTTTTATTGCTCATTGCATTTTTGAATAATTGAGCGCATGTAACCATTAGCGGGGAATAATTTATGCATAATAAATACATTCAGAAGATTCTAATTAAAATTACTGCGTCGCCAACCACGTTGATTAATTGATTTGATTCAAGTTGATTAAAAGTTCTTTATAGGTATGTATGATGTAGATATTAAAGTAACGCTGGCTTGATTATTATTTAATTTTCGTGGCACGAATGAATACAGCGGAACCAACCAAAGTCGAACCTATCGAAATCGTAGAGAACTTCTGTCTCACCCTCGCGACACAACGATCGTAGGGTCTCCAATTAGTTTTTATGGTACGCTTCATTACAGCCAGTGTTAATTATTATTGTGCTGACGAACGCCCTGTTCTCACTCGACGACCTAATTAGAACGGGTGCCGAGTTTTTTCCTTTTTTGTTTTCTTGTCAGCAAATTATGAGCATTGGGGTGTGTGCGGAGCTTTGTGTGGGTACGTGTGTAGGGGCACTTATGTGCGCGCCGTCGCGTCGCGCGCGTTTAATTCTAAATTCGAATCGCATAGAATTGCCAGTCCAAATTCGAATTTATTTTTCCTAACCACCATCTTGGTTGGATTTTGTAACAATTAATTATTATTAGAAAATAATCCGCTCTGATTAGGGCCCTGTTTTATTAGAATCTTTCTTAACTGTGTTCTAAAAATATTTCACAAAAATAATTAAGACGTAGGCGTATCGAATGTAAATCTTCTCAACCTTCTAAATTAAAGGATTGAAATGAAATATAAAGCAGTTTTAACCCTGCTTCAGCTTTTGCACTAATAACAGTGCAAACTGCGGCAACACTCATGAGAAAATAACAGAAATAGAACCTCTCACGTAGAAATTAACGCGCTATTAGATTCAATCGTTATTGTTTTTAAACGTTCATTGAACACTTATCGGGCTGCGTCTTGTCAGCGAGGCAGCTTCTTCCACGTTTATCGAGAGAATAATAGCTCAATAGCGTTACATTGTAAAAATAAGTATAAAAAGAATATTTCCTCACGCACTCTGAGACGGCTTCTATAAACTTGTAACCCGTATAACGCGGTTGTTATAAGTGAAACCATAAATTCACCTAATTGGCACGATTAGAAATTTTAATCATTTTATAGATTTCTTTTGTAATTTTATCGAGTTCTTTATAGCCGTCCGATTAGTTTTCAACATAATAGTTAGTTAAAATTGATTGTTAACATGTTATTTTAGTCGATTTCACCAATTAAAGATTTTTTTTTCAAAACGTTTATTAAAAACTTATCGTGTGCTTTATAATTACGAATTGTTATGAAAAGTAGGTTAGTTAGGCAGTAGTTAGGTACTTACTTGGTATTTTTTCTATTGAAACGATGATTGTAGTTTAGCGCCATATAATCACCGCATAATATTTCGTGTGGGTGTCATATTATTTTGTTTGTTTACATTTTTTCGTCACGTAGTTTGTATATGCTATAATTATTTATGGAACAGTTTTTATTTTTATTGACTATCATTCTAATTAGGGTCTATGTAAACGAATTAATTGTTTAGAAAATATTAAAATACACGCTTAAGTGCCATTAGATTAAAAACTTAAGAAATTAAGTGCGATTTGCATATTTTGACCTTTAGCAAAGTGATTGTGATTAAATATAACTGGAGTATAAAACGGGCTAATTACTTGTTTCTCCATTTTTGTAATCGTGTTTTGGCCAAAAGCTATAGCGCAGATAATCCAGTTAATATATTTAATTTTTGACAGAGTTACATTAATCAATGCGGATTGAACAATAAACATGTCACAAGTATTATTTCCTAACACAATACCTGTTTTAGAGTTCTGCAATGTGTCAAGAAAGTCTGACATTATTATAATAGTATCGTTTTTAGGGTTGCGTACCTCAAAAGGAAAAAACGGAACTCTTATAGGATTACTTTGTTATCCGTCTGTCTGTTTGTCTGTCTGTCAAGACCGTTTATCTCGGGAACGCGTGGAGGTATCGAGTTAAAATGAAAACCATAGGTATACCTAATCAAGTCTACAGTCCCTTGAAGCTGTGAAAAATCAAACTTCTAAGTTAACGCAAAAAAAGATACGGCCGTTTATGCCGCAAAAACGTAGGTATATTTCGACACTCTCAAGGAAATCAAAAGGACATGGTTTTTTTTGGTACTTTATTCAAAGATAATTTAACCACTGCAAAGAAAATCATCGCAGATAATACTGCACAATAGACTGCCTAATCTCAAGTTTCGAGCTGGAAATTGCCTGCATTTTCGAGAAAATAATTTACAAACATCTAATAGATATTTTAGATGTAGAGCAGTTTTATTCATGTCAATAGATGGCGCTGTGCTGAGTTTTGGCCCAATTATGCGCGCGTTCAGAGTTGCGCTGTAAGCGCGATAACGAATGATGTCATGACATGCGCGACTAAAGAATAATATATGTAGATTATTCTTCTGTATTAGATTATTCTTCTTCTCTTCTTATTTATTCATTGGATAACGCTGACCATGCCATATAGTAAAATCACCGAGAGCGCTTTCAAAAATGACAGTGCGTGCGTGTTTTTGTGTCAGTATGTTTTGTTTTGAGTATCTTTAGACTAGCGTGGCATTCTCTAAATTGTGCTTCTGGCTGACAGTCGTCACAAAGAAGAAGAAGAAATGTGGTGTCTACACGGTCGACATAACAAAGAACTAGGAATGCACTGTGAACGCGTTCACGAGCGTTCCGAATTGTTGGCAGCTCTCAGCTGTCATAATCGTAATATCTAAATCGGAACGCATGTGAGACGATGCATTTAATAATTTATGAGGCGATGTGAGCGATTAGAGCTAATTCGGAAAGCGGCCTATAATTTATTGTTACAAATATGTACCTACTTGTGATATTCTTAGCTCTGTAATATAGATGATGCGCTCTATTTTATGGCCAGTGAAAAGGCCAAATTATACTTATAAAGAGACATCGATTGGGCCCCGGACACGAAGTCAAGTCAGCGAGCTGCGGGGCGGCGGCGGCGTAGGAGCGTCGCGTTGCGTTTCAACGCATAGATTTATATGGAACTGGCCTCGAAGGCAGCGGTGCGGGTAGCGGCGCATGAGCGGTACGCTCGTCAAGTGGTGTCTGGCCGCGGCGCTCGCCGCTGCCCCGTGCCCGCTGACTTCATGTACGCGGCCTTATGATTTCCCTTGCTGTCCCAAGATTATAAAGCGTGGTACTTTAAATTAAATGGTATGCAACCACAGATTATGTTGTATTAATCGGAAAATTGTATTGTCTTTCGACTGTTATAATAGGTAGGAGATGAGGAAATAAAATTAAAAACAACACTCAAGTATTTTTTAAATGTGTATTTATTAATCAAAATCCTCTCTTACTAATATTCCATCTAAAAAAGGTGCAGGTGGGGAAATATTGTCTTGATACCGTGCCCATCCCAAATACCATACAATAGTAGCAACATGAGCACAACAACCAACGGTCCTCTTGCCTATAATGCAACTGCAATAGTAAGCACAGATGCTTTCTTGCCAGTCATTTGACACCGTGTCCAATAATATATATGTATAGTACAGAGTGCGGCTGCGGTGACGTGATCTTATCCTGCCTCTAATCAAGACAGGCTCACTTGCGGCGACAACTGGTACATGAACAATATTTAACTCTGTACTCACTTCTACCATAAATGTACCATTTTCTCGGATATGTTCCCCATAGTATGACCGAGCTTGTTTTATTTGATATGTTCCCAAACAAAATAAAATTAAATCTGACATCTGCATCATGGGGAACATATCCAGGGTTGGTATTTGGGAATTAATGTTTACAAAATGGGCACGGCATCTATTTAATTGATGTTCAATTACATGGTCGGCTAAATAATTGGGCATATTTCGCCTTTCTAAAGCCCTGTATAAAATCAACTGGGCATCAATACGGTCGGTTATAACGGGATGAAAATGGTTGATTAGTGCAGCTGCATTTCGAAAATCTGTTATAAGATGTCTTGACATTCTGTTAAAATATTCAGTTCTAAATATCTTGAAATCCCGTTTGAACCGACCGTTTACAACTTCTACGACCCACCTGCACATTGTGACTAATCTGGATTCATTTGCTTGTCTCGTTGTTAATTGATTTTGTCCTGCATTCATAGAGTGTGGTTTATATATAGAATACCCAAGAGAGGCAAGCAACATAAGGGAGTCCCGAAATCCTCTGTCCAAAATGAAAATATCATTAGGCTGGAAATATTGCCTTAACTCCGATGACTCATTTCTAAATAGACTGTTCATAATATCAGCATCAGTGTCTGTTGCAGCATACGGCCCATACACATCTATTATGTGTCCATCTGTTGTCACAAACATCATTGGTTTCACCAAGTTTCTATATTTATGAAGACTATATGATTTTTTTTGAAATAAATAATTTGACGATTTTTGCATATAAATATAACTACCGTCACAAATTACGATAGGGTTTCTCGCCTGTGTACCAAAAATGCCCTGAGGAATTAACAGATTTCTGGTCGAAATTCCATCTCTTGTAATATGCTGAAGCCCTAGGTGTAGCGGTACATAAAGATCTTTCATACAATTTCTTACTTTTTTTACATATGTTTGCGCCATTGTTTTTGACAGACAAAACATACTGGCGATTCTTGCAAATGAATCGCCAGTTCTAAGTTTAACTAAATAAATACCCAGAGCTTTTTTGGGTCTTTTGCACAACGTGTTAAGCTGCATTTGAATTATATTAAGAACTGCCAAAAAATTAATTACAGTTAAACCTGTCCAGTATTGACAGACAGTATCACTCATGTGCTCTACATTTTCAAAGTTAATAGTTTCTTCAGTATTTTGCGTCAATTCTAACATATTTTCTATGTCAACATCACTGAAAGTATGAGACGTAAATTCAAACTGGTCTAAAAAGTCCCAATTGTATACTGCTGAGTGTAACGAGCAAATTCTGGAACCTTCTGTTACAAACAGTTTTTTCTCCTTTAATATTTTTTTCCTTATGTACATGGGCACACGCAGACGTTCAGCATTATTACACTCTGGCACAAAACAGTGGTTAGGTGTATTAGAAGTGCGACAATAGTTCTGTAAATGGATATACTCCCTTTGGGGCATTTCATTTTGGACACCTCCTAATACAGATTCATTCATTACTGGTTCAGCTTGAGCCACTGGTTCAGGTGCAGGGATTGCTTGGTCAGCTTGGGCCAATGCTGGTTCAGGTGCAGCTACTACTTGGTCAGGTTCGGCTACTGCTGCTTCTGGTTGGACAATTGGTATATTGGCGTGGGCACGCTGCCAACATCGATTGCACACTCTGGCATTGGTGGGAACCTAGAATAAAGTAATTTGCATTAGAATAAAATATTTTGTTCTTTAAAACTGAAGAAATAATAAAAATCATAAAAATGTTTTTTCTTTGTAAGGGGCTGCGCAAACGTAAAACCGTAGTGTAAACGCGCAGGGAGTGGTAGATTTCTTTCAAATATCCATTGGTAGCTTGTATCTGTATCCAACAAAAGACAAAAGTGTCCACGTTTGCGCAGCACCTAAATTATGATCATTACTTTGTACCCTGATACACTGAGCAGTGCTCTTATGGCAACAGAATAATACAAACCTGACGTGGATGAATTGATAATGCAATATATTCTCTCTCCGGTCTGCCTATTGGTATCAGACGAGAACGTCTTCCTGTTTGCCGTAATAAAGATATATCACAACAAATGCAGTGGTTTGGATTTTCATTTACAGCCATGTTTTGTCTGTCCAATTCATGAAGAATACGATTGAGGCAATTTTGACACAAAGTGTCACCATCAAGAACCTGAAATCATAGTGTCACCATCAAGAACCTGAAATCATTGTCATGTCACATTGCTGACTAAAATTGTTTATTTTTTTTAATAGAGAACAATATTCTGTTATGAAGCAATGACACTTTCTATTATATAATAAAAAAGCCCACACTGAGACCACACAAGAGATCATGATGACATTGTATGAACAGAGTTGACTCTGATCACATACTCCTCTTTGGATTTTTCTTTACAAATGGTGTGAGTAAGATGTGTTTGCAGTGGTTGTAATGATATAATCTAGGATTCTCCCTCACTATGTGCAAAAGCCTTGTGTACCTTTTTATTTTGATTCTCCATTATTATTTGACAGTGGCGAAATTGGGACTACACAGCAGCCATTAAATAAAAAAAAATTGAACTTAATTTTTCTCTTCTGAGCTAGTTTAGATATATTAAAACAACAAATACAATCAGACTTCACATTGAAGCCCAGTTATCGGAAATAAAACTAAAGAAAGACTAGACTAGATTGGTTAGGTTTTCTTGGCAATTCAAAACATGGTATTTTTATTCAAAACTTACCTCTTCATTTCTCCATTCTTCTACAACACGAATAATATCAGGACCCATGTCTAGGACATGATAAAGTACCTGATTAGCTGCTAGAGGTTCATTGCAATTGCAGCAATCCATAGTGAAAAATCTGAAAATGCAAGTGCCAGTTTAACAGAAAATCCTATTTGCACAAGTATGCTCAGCTCAAGTGCGTTACAATGGCTTATTGGATAGATTAGTGAAGGGAAGGACTGCGGAATCCCCATTAATTTAAATAAAAAATCTGAACACCATGGTTCCCATATCAAGCCCGCATCAAGTTGAAGTGCAGTATAACTATAATAAAGACTACAAATCTCGTTATAAAAGTGCTCTCGTTAGGTCTCCAAGACAGCCTACCTTATGTGAACACTCACTAACTACGCTGTAACTAATTATCTATGCTGAAGCAAGGCGAATTTCTATACTCTCGCGTTCGGCCTGTTTCGGAGTTTCTTGACGGGAGTATATAAATATAATATACAGCCGCCATTACACATTCCAGAAATGAAACCATGTTGGTTATGTACTTACCTACGTCCAGCAAACAAAAACACAATTTTCCAATCGTCGAAAACCAAGTCAAGAAGTTAATCGTAGTCCAGTGTAGCGAGCCGGTAGGTTATCGTTCACAGAATCAATCGAATACAAAGAAGCAAGCCAGAGTCGTGGGAAAATAGGAGGAGATCAAACGCACCGAGTAACACACCGAACAGAACGAACGCAGTCAAATGACTGACTGTGTGTCTATCTGACTGACGGACCAATCTATCGTGACAATGACAATGACATCTAGCTTTTTGAAATGTCATTCAACGCAGCCCGTTCCGAATTACGCTGAATGTATTCTCAAGTATATCTGCTCAAAGCACAAACATGTCGGTAGGTACACCTTGTTTTTCATTTTTATTTACTTTTCCTCATTATTTTTCTTTGCGTAACCAAAGCGTAAGCGTTCCTAAACTTTGATTACTAAAAATGTATTTCAGTACGACCATCCTCATAATTAATAATTTAGCGCTGCGGCTAAGAACGCAAACACGGTGTTGCCAAAATCTACCTGTGTTGGATTGTGAACTTCAAAATCCTACCAAGCGAATTTAAAAAATAAATATCTTTATTTTGCAGGATATTTACGTGACTAGATTATAATTAAGTTAAACTATATTTTATCCTCTTCCGATTAATACAGTATAAACTGTGGTTGAGTTCAATTTGAATAAAGTACCATGCTTCATAGTATTTTAGTTTTCTCCTTTATAGGGTACTTTCCGTTGACCTAGAATCATGAAATTTGGCAAAAAGCAATATCATGTAGCCACAAGTAAAGGAAAAAATCCGAAAATCGTAAATTTGTGGTTACATTACAAAAAAAAAACTATTGCTAAACTATTTGCATACCTAGGTACTTACTTTGTACGGAACCCTTTGTGTGCGAGTCCGACTCGTACTTGACCGGTTTTTTTTAGGCTGTTAGTTTAAGTCAATGTATATTATACTAATAATTTTTTTATTATCCATTAATGTCCCACTGCTGGGCAAAGGCCTCCTCTCAGTGAGAGGGAGTGGGCCGTAATCCACCACGCGGGCCCAGTGCGGGTTGGTAGATATGCCGGTTTCCTCACGATGTGTTTCTTCACCGCTTCGAGAGCAGTGGCGATGAAATAATTAAGACAAAGTAAAGCGCCTGTCTGGATTCGAACCTACGACCTCGTAAGTCGCAGCTACTGGGCCACCATTACACCACTGCTCTCAACACATCTATGCGAAGGTATTATTAGGACATCTAACAGTAAATTATGATGAAGCTTGAAGAGAATAGACGAGGCTATCAATAATTTCGTCGCAAAACCGACAGCGTGGTCCTTCGGCCGTAGGTATACTTACTTATGAAATAATTCAGGCTAGTAAGCGGTATTCTAGTATTAACAAAGCATAAATTACACATGTCCGGGGTTCCGGTTATGGATTTATTATGGAAAATTTATTGATCGGAACTATTAATTATTTAAGATCTTATTTCATTTAGCAATCCGGTATGCGGTATGCGGTATGCGGTGTGGTGGTATGTCTTTGGTACTTTCTATTTAAATGTGTGATAGTTATTAGTCTGTTGTGTGTTTAGCCGATCTTAACTATTTCATCACCATTTCGCCTGGAATCAAAATAAAAAGTCATTTATTCAAAATAGGCTGAGAATCATCACTTTTCGAACGTCAAACTTACAAAAGACAGTCCCCACAAAACGCCCGCCCTTCACCACTACCTAGTGCTTTCGCTGGGGAGAAGAAGTGGCGCTACAAAGTCCCCAGCAGCACAGCTGTCTATTCAGTTAGAAAATACTTGATTGTATACGATTTAATCAAACACTGCTGTGTATAGGCCTCCCCTTTCTTCTGCCATACTTCTCGGTGCATGCGTCTCTCATCCGGGTATTTCCCGCGACTTTGCTTTATCGTCAACAACAAAAAGTAACAATTTAATGTTAGTTTATTTTAAAGTCTTATCGTAACAACATAAAATTACGCCTATAATCCCCGAAAGATTACCAATGCAAAAGTGTCAATAATTTGCTCACACACACCCATATTTTGCTACTATAAGCCGAGGATAAATCCAGAATCCGGGGTGCTATTTAGAAATTCTTGATGGAAAGACCCAATAACATTTTGCTTTTTTTTTTAAGTCTTCTTAATCATTGTTTATCAACGGATGTTTCCTACAAGACAGAGAAAGGTTTGTACTTATAAAAATGACTGTCATAAAAATGATTTTCAAAGTTGCCGGAAAAGTTTCAGTCATCTTTATCGGTAAGTTTTCCATCTTACTGATAAAGATGACCGTTTATTACGTAGGAATTTAACATAACTAACGAAATTTCAGTCTTGGTATTACAGACACACCATTCAGGCGCAATGTAATGATAAAACAAAGTTTATTAAAAAAAAATTGTTGCATTATTGTCAAAATGTTTACAAAAGCGGTTTTATTTGAAGTAAACCTAATTTATACCCACTTATGTAGGTATACCTTTTGTTCCGTAAGAACATTACATTTTTTTAATTAGTCACGTTTCCATTCAATTTGATTGTTAACACGTCAAGGGTTTTTACCAGGTGTAAAATATTTCCATAAATTATAATAAGCTAATGAAAATGAAACCTATTATAAATCATTTCCTTGCATTATGTGTTGCATTACGTTAATTCCAACATAAGTTATAATTTCACGCTTTGTTTTCTGGAAGGTCTGGGCAGAGGTGTATCTATAGTTGGTAGGATAGACCTTAAATTCGCCAGTCATGTTTTAGTTTTCATTTAGTTTTAGAAATAAAGAAAACTTAGTATATTTGTCACAGAAATAATGCATACAAAAAGATAAGTTATGGGACTACAGGACCTAAACGCAAAAAAAACGCAAGTTTTATATTGCCTAAAAGTATACGATCGACTTACAGTAAACAAAATCAGAAAAATATTCTTCTGGATATATGCTAGTTAGATAGTGTGTTGAAAATATAATACAACTCATTTGATATGATAGAAAAAAAATCATGAAGATACCTCTAAAAGCTCTCTTTTCGCAATAAAAACCATACTAATTATACATACAATCATTCTGATTTTTGTTAGATTATTCTACAAGCAACATACTAAAGCACTAGTGTTTTAATTTTTTAGTCCAAACAATAGATTTTTTGTAAAAAATTGCTTCATATTTTGCAATAAATTACAAGCGTTGTGTCATCGCGCTTCACTTTCTTTTCTATGCAGTCCGACAGTGACCGCGCTTTAGGTCATGTAGTCCTAAAGGCAATATAAGGTAGTTTTACGTATTTATTTCAATTTTAAGTTATTTATATCAAATGTTTAATGAAGTATGTATTTTTTTCTCTTATTTATACTTTAGTACATAATTTGATAGATTTTAATTCGAAAAACTGATGATAATATTTCTGTACCAATATTTTCGTTGCCGTACCTAGGTATTCCTCCTCACGTTGTAACAAAACTATAAAACACTATTTACTGACTTGCATCGCAAGCAAAGTTTCGCGCCCAAAAAAAGTTTTTTTCGCATCAGAGGTTTTAAACTACAGAGCTGAAACTATCCTTAAGAGTTTTCTGTTCTGTAGCTTACTCATTTTTTGTTGCCTTGTTAAGTATCTACCGGAAGTTATTCACGTTTATGGCATAGGTACCTATAAACTAATTAAAATATTATTTGATTTTTTTTTCTAGACACACATAATAAAATATGACACTACACAGGACAGTGTCATATTTATTTTGATACAGCCTGTATAATAATCATATAGGATCTGAAACACGCTGTACAACGTCATGTTTCACATAGAGTTCGACGAACTGCCGAGGTCCTCCGTTTATTTGCCACGATAGTGTTACAGCATAATCTCTACGTCCCATTTTGATCCATTTCTCAGTAAGGCTTGTAGACAGATAGACACGTAGCCAGACACTCATTAAAATCTAGCTCACATCTCCACTTATAAACGTCCATCGCTATAATAAGTCTGTTAGCTAGGCAAATCCCCATAAGGATATCAATAACGCCTACTTATATCAATCACGTATTCTCACAATGTACTGATTTAATGATCTCAAATATAAAACGTAATGATACTACTGGCCTTAACTCATTCGCTAACCTAACTTGACCCATGAATAAACAAAAATCAACCTTATTATCAACGATGTAAGATCGACATAAAATCTCCATGGTGATTCATGAGATCATGCCGGGTACTTGATTTATTCCTTTTAACCGTCTTGACCTACATTCGTGTATTGCCTTTAATTGTTAATAAGCATAATTAAAATGCGTGTTAAACATTATACGCACAAACACGCTGGCGTTATAGAATGTGATCGCGGAGTTTTAAATGGCGGCTGGATATGGTATAATTGTTGCTAAGTAGGTTTGAGATATTGATACTCTTATATCATGTGATTCGCGAATCTTTGTAGTTTTATTTATTTATTTATTTAAACTTTTCGCATTCTCTACCAGTCAACCAAGGGTGGTGAGGAGATTAGATGGCAGGTGCTTAAGTTGAGAGGAACAATGAAGAAAAAAAAATCTGTTAAAACTAGATACACAAATACATAAATAGGTTATATACACATACATACTATAATAAATATATAAATATGTACTAATAATATATATATATAAATATATATACAAATTCAAGGGAGAGAGATGTTGAGATGACACTACTCTATTTTGTTTGTTTTGTTATGTTTTTGTTTTTTGGGAGACTAAAAAAATTATAGATAAAATACTATGGAGCAGGTATCATCCTACCTATAGGAGCTACTTCGATTAAGTTATCATAAATTATAAGAACCTACTTGCAGTGGTGGCCCAGTGCTAACGGTCGCAACTTACCGAGTTGTAGGTCGTAGGTTCGAATCCAGTCTGGCGCTTTACTTTGTGTAAGTAAATTATTTCATCACCACTGCTCTCAAAACGGTGAAGGAAAACATCGTAAGGTAACCAAACATTCAAAGACATGTGACATCTACCAACCGGCACTGGGTCCGCGTGGTGGATTACGGCCCACTTCCTCTCATTTAGAGGAGGCCTATGTCCTAGCAATGGGGACAATGAAAGCAGATCATGCTACGTAACTACTTAACACGCAGGGCATTCAATCATTTTCGTTGCTATTCACGTATCTCAAAAGTTTTATCATAATTTTAATACTTACCTAACTTTTTCTAATCTATATATATAAAAATGAAACCCGTTTTCCGTTGTCACGACATAACATGAAAACGGCTTGACCGATTTGGCTGATTTTTTTTTTGTAGTTTTCTAATACTCTGTACAAGGTTCTTACGGAAAAAAATATAAAGAAAAAAAAAAACTGAAACTCCGAGGACACTCTTTTAAAAAGATATTAGAAAATCTTGGGTACATTATTCTATTTAACATGCAATTACCCTTAGAAGCCGAACAAAATGAAAAAAGTCAGAAACAACGATAATAACCGCCAAAAAAGTAGTAGCTCGGGCTGGTATCGGATCCCACGCGGTGGGAAGGTTGCAATTTTACGCGGACGAAGTCGCGGGCAGACGCTAGTTTGTAATAAAAGTATTAACCTTAATACCATTATACAGAATCGGATTAATCAAATCATTGGTGCTTAATAAATTATGTTTTAAAGTTGAAATATTTGATTACTTTAATCTATTCAAAATGTCACAATACGTCTGATGGATGACGTATCTGATAAATAAGTTATGGAATTTTAAGATACATCCACACATTAATAAACAACGTTATTAGAATTATCATGTTTAAAAATCGATCACTAATTGTATAAAGGACGAAAAATTTTATGGCAAATGGCACCATCACAGCCCGTTGTGAAGAAGATCGTTTAAACAGAACCAAACGAAAGATTAATTACTAAATACTCTTCCTAGCTTCATGACGTCACGACTTTATGGGCCGTTTCGCCCAAAACCTTCTCAAAGGATTCCAAGCTCGAGTAATTTCATTACCTATTATAAAATGAAGACAGAAATAATATTTTACTTGTTTACCAATCATTAGCGATAATTGCATCACTTAAACATCTATGTGTCGAGATTCAAAAAGTTTAATTACAATCAACTTCCCACATACTAATTATATATCTAATTAGCACACTTCCATAATTAGACGTATAATTACAGAACGTTTAAAAAAAAACACATAATTTGCAATTTGAATGCCATAATCGTGAATTGTTAAATATAATTAATAGTCGACCCAAGGTCGGGTATTAAATAAATTACATATTGATTTCGAATAACAGAATGCTGATTATAATTTATTATACATTACAATGTTGTTTAATTTCAATAATTATTGATTACTGGTTATTGCTAATGACTTCGTTTGCGAGCGAACTTCAATGTCTTCAACCCCGTTTGACCCCCACAAGGGTTGAGTTTAAATAATCCTTTTTCTGCTCACGTTATAAAAGACTAGCAGCGCCCCGCGATTTCACCCGCACAAATCTCGATCCCGTAAGAATATCGGGATAAAAAGTATCCTTTGTGTTAATCCTGGTTATAAACTATGTGTGTGCCAAGTTTCATACAAATCCGTTCAGTAGTTTTTGCGTGAAAAGGTAACATTCTCACAAACTTTCGCGTTTATAATATTAGTAGAATATTTTAAAAATCATTTTTTGCCTTTGGTGGTTTACCTAGTCCACGCATTGTCAGTCAGTTAATATACGACTTAACTTATTTTAAATATATTAATGGACTCAAGTTGCGGTTAGCCAATAGCTAACCTGATGTTAAGTAATAATACAGTTGACAATGGTGTAATTTAGCCAAGAACTAACCTATTCACTCATGATTTGAAGGACAGTTCCGTAATAAAATACACTGTATTTAAAATAAATAAGACTGCTTTATTCTACCCTATTCACAGCTATCGGGAAAACTACGGCAAGGACTTCCACTCTACACATAACTTTGTATAGACGGAACTATTTTATATAATTAAATATAGATTACAACGTTGTATAATTTTAATAATTATTGATAATTATGTTTTCCTTGCGAACGTGCGGTAGGTGTTTGAATACTAATCTGGGTTAAGTTATGATAATCGCTTGAATGTGTACCTGATTGTATAATGCGCTTATACACGGTAACTTATATCTGTTACCTGTATAATTTGTTTAAAGGTTTCAATTACTGGTTAATGTCTTACGCAGTCTGGTGTATTGGTAGTTTGTTTTCGGTAACCAGGTCTGGAGGACGTTCATGTTGTGGTTTTTAACTCAGAAACATGAAGTTTAGGAATGAGTATGGTAGTTAAGTCTTTGTAAGACACGTCAGCTGCCTAGCCTTTTCTCAAGTATGTTGGGGTCGGCTTCCAGTCTAACCGGATACAGCTGAGTACCAGTATTTTACCTGGAACGACTGCCTATCTGATCTCCACAACCCAGTTACTGGGTAACACGATACGCCCTGGCAAGAGTGGTTGTCAGACTTTCGGCGCTAATCCGGAACATACATACAGACAAACGGACACATTGCTGAAAACTATATTGTCGTAGCAATTTTTTTTTAAATAATCAGTTTTGCCTTCTAATATTTATGTATTATAGATGTTTCTTTAAAGAATTCTCAACTCCTAAGGCGATAACGTATTAATAGGGTATCAACATCGGCACTAAATAGAGCCTTCGACCCTTTTCAAGTGTTGACATTTATGACTTGCGGTAAGTAGATAAGGTAGTTAAAACGTACATAACATTATATTTGTTTCTCTACAAGTATGACTTAATTCAAAGTTCATGTCTTAACTCAATTAAAAATAATGAAACGGTTCAGTTCTGCGATAATAGGTATATTTATCGAGGCATTCACTTTCTATATAAAAAAAAGATTGTGCGCAGGTGTTGAAACAGACATGTTTTCTTAAACAATGTGTTTGCATATTATAAGTTTGATATATTCTGTCTAGTAGACGAGTAGGTAACTAGTTATTATTTATTCTATTTCATCCAATCCTTTAAGGGCCTATACTACCTCAAATGGCTTAGCATGATCCTCCGTTTTGTCGAAAATACTGCAGCATTAATTTTGAAATAAATATATGGTAAAGTTGAGGATTAATGTTAGGTCTTATGTTAGCCGAAAACACGATTTCATAAAATTTTCTCGATAGAAAAAAATTCCAAAATTACCTCTAAACCGAAAAATAAACCGCTGGTATTAAAAAAATACTTCAAATTAGATCATGAAACTTTGTATACTAACCGAACTAACTATAAAGCAGGTCTTATGTTATTTACTTTTTTTGAATTACCATTATTTTCACCGTTAAAAGCAAATACCTAAACTATTGGCGCTGCCTGCCGCCTAGCACCGCACTCTGTCTCGCTCTCACTCAGTCCGCGAGCAGTATCGTGCGAGCGAATTAAAGAGTGAATTTTAGCTGAGGTAGTGTAGGCTCTTAAGAATAATTTTGGGGGCGCGTTCCCACTATGTCGTGACGATTAATTTATCATTGGACGACTGTCGTCTCTAGCTGTTCCCATTATATCAATCTGTCGTCATTGCAAAAAGAAGTCGTGGACGACAGTTAATCGTGCCGTCCTATACGTGAATACCTCCATTTAAATACACAAGCCACGACGCTTTAAACGACACGATAATCTGTCATCACGACATAGTGGGAACGCGCCATGAGTTAAATGAAAGTAGGACCGGTTATTCATATACAGCGTGATTTTTCTTTTTTTTTATTCGTACAGCCTGTATAATAATGCAAAACGATTTCGATTTCTGTTATAATGGATCTGAATACTGCTAATGACAACAAACTAGCTTAGAACAATAAAACCATACGGTAAAAAAAATATATTATCACAATAATTTTTGCAACAAAATAAACTTGTCCCAACATTTATGCGGTTAAGATGTGATTAAAGTGTCGAGGTTATTTCCAGTAAATACGTGTAATATAATGATTTACTAAGAAATCCATCAATAATAGTAATGAGATGCGTGTGTGTCTCAAGAGAGTGACTTATAGCAATATGCAAATGTTTTATGGGGATTAACGAGGTGACGATTACATACATCCGTTTTGAAGTGCGAGAAATAACAAAGATGATATTATACAGGTTGTTTTAAAAATGTTTACGATATTTTGCTATGGTAAATAAATTTTTTAAAAATTATAAAACTGGGTGAAAATTAATACGAAAAAAAATAGGTTGTAGCAATTATAATATAAAGAGATTTTACGAGTAATAAAATAAATAGATTCCACAATAACGGATTAGGAATAGTATTACGACAAATAAGAAACGCGAAAATCATGGATAAATAAGAAAAAAATTGAAAATAAAGAGCAAAATTTCTGTATGAAGGTATAGAGATAGTTTTAAATCTAAATTGAGTCATAAATTCATAATTACTAGGTACTACCTACAGTAACTCCGAGACACACTTAGCTATTCGCAACTAATATTGGCTGCAATAGCTAGATAATTAGCTATTAGGAAATATCGTGGGAAACTAATGCATTGGGAAAGTTGAACCTATTAGTAAAACAGTGATAGGAAAGATTTTATTAGTGCTAGACTTAATTATTGTATATTATCAATAGAAATGTAGGTACAGTCACGAGCAAAAGTATGTATACACTTGGCTTTATTCAAAGGGGATTTTCCCCTCTATTTAATCGCAATTGAAAGTTGCCAAACGTTGACATATTAGTGTTCGTGACTGTAATAGGTAATGTTCTAGAACCAAAAATTCGAAGACATGTGCCATTCGCCAACCCGCACTGGGCCCGCGTGGTGGTTTATGTTATGGCCCACTCCCTCATACCTTAGGAGGCCTGCATCCCAGTAGTGGGAACATTATAGGCTGAATATTAGGTATGCTTATGCAATACAAATGTGTAGGTGTATTTACTAACTATTTTGCCTTTAAATAGGTGTATTTACTAACTATTTTGCCTTTAAATGTCATGTAAGAAGTGCAACTAGATGGACCGATGACCTTAAAAAGGTGTCTGGGACAAACTGGATGCGGAAGGCGGAAGAGGGTGTTGTGGCATAGCCTGGGAGAGGCCCACGTCCAGCAATGGACTGCGTGATTTAAATAATTCATTGACTCTAAGGTGTAAATTGAATGTATGTAGCAACTGGAAGAGATTTTTAAGGACATCGAGTTGTGTCGTTTGATAATTCGGGTGTTAGAATTTTAAAATCTATACTTAATATTAATGAAGAGTTTGTTTGTTTGTTTGTTTGTTTGTTTGAACGCGCTAATCTCAGGAACTACTGGTCCGATTTGAAAAACTCTTTCAGTGTTAGATAGCCCATTCATCGAGGAAGGCTATAGGCTATATATCATCACGCTAAAACCAATAGGAGCGGAGCACCAATGAAGAATGTTTCAAAATCGGGGGATTTTTTTCCTATTGAGAGCTTCCGCTGCGTGCGCTGCGTAAACAGTTAAAGTTTCGCAAAAATCATATATGACATAATTGTTCCCCTTTAAAAGCTTTAAAAAAAAGTCCGCGACAGCATATGTCTATCTTTTAAGGTTAGCTCACTATAACCTCTTTTATGCTAACCAAATTTGTTCTAAAATAATGCATTATTTGCGAAGGTGTTTTTATAAACATGGTATTAATCATTATCCAAATAAATACGTTATTCATCACATGTATTTAATTTTGAACAAAATTGCCTCTGATATCATTTGATTTCAATGTACATCTTAGGAGATATCATAGTTTTAAAATAATACTAATAATAAAGCTGAAGAGTTTGTTTGTTTGAAACACGGTTTGAAAGCTCAAATCTCTGGAAGTATTGGTCACATATATAAAAATATTTTTGCGTTTGATAGCCCAGTTCTTGAGGAAGGCTATATTCTATTAAACTTGACGCTAGGACCCTTAGGAGTTGAGCAAAAAGAAAAAAGTCTGAAGTTTTCGCCAAGCGAAAACGAAGTAATAGCGCAGGCCGGCGACACGTTGCGACGGGGTGGATCGGGGAAACAAAAAAAATTTACGCGGACGAAGTCGCGCGCAGAAGCTAGTTAATAATAAAAATAAAAATTTATTCAAAAATATAAGGACTAACGTTAAATACAGTTTTTCTTAAATCTATGTCTAGTTCACCCATGAACTAGTTCCTGAACTAGGTAATCCTGTGTTTCAGGCGATTGGAGGATTATTAAATTAACATATTTATCTTATTGGTACATACCTATGTAAAAAGATGTATAAAATTATATAATACGGAGAGGTGGTGTGAGAGATTTATAATTCACACTCATAAACTTAGCTACCCTGTATTTTTCCAAACGAAATATTATTTTAAAACTTATTAGAAAAAGCATAAGTATCTATTTACAATTTTCAATGATAAATTCATAACACATATCAAATAATACGAGTACCTAGTGACGTGAAAGTCGAATCAAATACTAATTCGTTACCAATTTTTTTTTCATGTTTTATTGACGTGTGTACGGACCCCAATCAATATTAAAATGTCATTCTATTGCAAGAAGGGTGCGACCTAGCAAAATACAAAGAGATTTTTTAAATTTCTCCAGTCATGTTTAAGTCCCATATAATAGGAGATATAGGTAGACCTAGATAACGCAAGTATCACGATCTCTATGAAAACCCAGCGTGCCATTTTTTCGACTACCTACTATGACGTTACAAGTGCTCTTTCTCACTCACGCTCACCCAGCCAGCAGTACACAGGACCGAGCGCGAAAGTGGCGGCTTACGATTTTTGAACGTAAATTGGTGCGATTTTTGGCACGCGAAGCAGTTGCTCTTGCGTTATCTAGGTGTAGATTATCTGTGGGGGCAAGCCGTTTGCTACCGAACACAAATCCAGAGTTCAGACTGCTTTTGAGAAATTCAAGATGGAAAACACAATAACACTGACCGACCTGGGAATCGAACCGAGGACCTCATGGTCAGCAGCAGCGCTTGCGAACACTAGACAGTTCATTTCTACTTTGTATAAAATAAGATGACTTTACCTCACCATGGTATAATCTAGACCAGCATAATAGCAGGACCTACCCAATATATATCACTACGACCTTCCATTTTAAGCTATAGGACACTATATCTAAGTTTTTAATTCGATCGCGACGCATGCATTATCAGCTAATTACGTTTCGATTATGATCGCGCCGAGGTGCTGCATATTTTATCGCGGCATTGTTCGCGACGCGTTCAGTGTGCAATGGCCTTTGCGCCTTTAAGCATTAATGGTGTGTACCGGGCTTGTTTTGTTTTCAATACTTGTGTTGTTTCAAGGGGCTCGTAGCTAATAGCCACACGGATCGATGGAAATGTTAAGCTATGCTTGCCGCGGTTGATCTGTGGATGGGTGACCCTTCCGTGCCTGGGGAAGCACGTTAATGTTCCGGTTGGCATTCGTAGATCTTTGACAGTCGTTACAGGTAGTCAGAAGCCCAAGTCTAACAACCGGTCTTACCAAGGGGTTACCCAGTATCTGGGTTGTGGAGGTCAGATAGTCAGTCTTTCCATATAAAATACTGGTATTCAGCTGCCTCTGGTTAGACTGGAAGCCGACCCCAGTTGGGAAAAGGTAGGCAGACTTCTGTTGTTTCGTAGTTCGAGTTTATTTTCGTAACGAAGTAACAGGGTTTAGTATGTGTAAGAAGGTTAGTTAAGGGGTTGTTATTTTAATGATTTGATGATAAGAGTGCTATTGATCCTGCTATTGTTTTAAATGGAAAACTCGGGAGAAATTAATTACAGAGTTATTTACTTTTCCTACAAAGTAATTAAATTAGACACGCATAATTGCAACTTTTTGAGACAATACTTATAAATCACGCAACATCATTTGCGTGATTTATAAGCTAGTCTAAATATCAAATGTATCCCTCTCTCTAATAATTAAATACCAACCTTTTACAAACAGAAACAAATACCTTAATTCCGCATATTACACCACATTACCTAACTATATTAAAGCTTACAGACGAACCCGCAAACGTAAGTAGGCAACATTCCCGCTCGAGCATTTAAACACACACACACCCTCACATACACACTTATACACCCACAAAGACCGACACAACCAGCTAATTATACATCATTATAACTAATTGTACGATACACAAGTAAGAAGTATTCGCGACTATTAATGACAAAAGCAATTAGGGTACCACACTAACACAGTATTTCAAGGAGACTGTTTGTGTGTGCGAATGTGTGTGTAAAAATGCAGTGTATTATTTTTGTGATATTTTTTCGTCTGTACATTCTGTGGACGATTGTGATTGTTAATTGCGTTTTAATAGGCTTTATTAGTTAGATTAAAAAAAAAACAGATCATTATCTAATTGTTCAAACAATATGTCTTGGTAGGCCAGAGGTTCTGTCTAAGAGTGGTGGAAAACCTTGTGACGAGAATCGTACTTTATGATCTCAGATACTGTAATACACCAAGACCAAGAGTGATGTGTCCGTAGAGAGATGACGACTAATAGAGAAGTATGGAAGAAAAAGATATGTTGCTCTGAACGAAAATGAATTGGGATAAGGGCAGGAGAATTTTGATAAGAGGGAGAGGCAGACCATAACAGTGGGCTGTTACAGGTTGATATTAAGGGCCTATACTACCTCAAATGGCTTAGCATGATCGTCCGTTATGTCGAAAATCCTGCAGCATTCATTTTGAAATAAATATATGGTAAAGTTGAGGATTAATGTTAGGTCTTATGTTAGACGAAAACACGATTCCATAAAATTTTCTCGATAGAAAAAAATTATGAAGTTACTTCCAAACCGCTGGTATTAAAAAAATAATTCAAATTAGATCATGAAACTTTGTATATACTAACCGAACTAACTATAAAGCAGGTCTTATGTTTTTTATTTTTTTTAATTATCATTATTGTCACCGTAAAAAGCAAATACCTAAAATATTGGCGCTGCCTGCCGCCTAGCACCGCACTCTGTCTCGCTCTCACTCAGTCCGCGAGCAGTATCGTGCGAGCGAGATAAAGAGTGAATTTTAGCTGAGGTAGTGTAGGCTCTTAAGGTTCCGTACCAAAATGGTAAAAAGGAACTCTTATGGTGTAACTCAGTCTGTCTGTCTGTCCGTCTGTCACAGCTGGATATCTCAAGAACTACTAATGCTATCAACTTGAAATTTGGAATAGTTTTAGATATCGTTTGTCCAATTATTTTGCAAATAAGAAAGAGATAATTTATTTTTGCAACAGAGACTGAAAAATTTAATAATTCGAAAAATTTTAAAATTTCGAAGTGGGGCTACTAGGGCATGTGGGTATCATAAGAAAGTTTGCACATTCTCAATAATTTTTTCTTTTATTTTAGGTCTCATAGTTTTCAAAATTTTGATGAAAAATGTAAAAAAATACCGTTCCCCCCTTATCTCCGAAGTTTGTATAGAGAAAAATCTGAAATTATTCTATGAGATAGAAGTTTATGTAAATATTACAGAAAAAATAAGATGTTTGTAAATACTTTTTCAAAAATCATCAACAAAAATACATTAGTTCTACTATCAGTCAAGAAATGGCACTGACCTAGAAGAACTGACTGAACTGATTGAGCTAGAAGTTTATGTAAACGATGTTCCTTACTTTTACAGAAATCATCAACAAAAAACACATTAGTTCTACTATCGGTCAAGAGATGGCACTGACCTAAAACTGCAATACTCTACACTTAAAGGCCTCGCCGATGAAAATTTAAAAACATTTCACGTTTCACAATACGGAGCCCTCGGGGCGCGAATCCGACTCGCTCTTGTTTTATTTTTATTATGAGGTAATCGAGACAGCAAACTATTATCAGGTAGGTGACATCACTAATGTTATCCTTACGTTATTTTCGCATACACGCAAACGCGACAAACTAAATTGTAACATTACCATCGCTGCAATTGTATTAAAGAGAACTGTCAAAGCCGTAGTGATAGCGCAATGGGTATGAGTAATTGGCGTCAGACGGTAGACGTGTGATGGGTCACGCGAACTTTGAATGGCAAATGTTATAGATTACACTTCTATTATCATTTAGTGCGTCTTTCCTAATTGCAAAGGATACCTAACTATGATTTATGTATTCGAATGTTTTGCCAAATCAGCCTATTACAATCTTTATTTACGCCAATAAGTCAAGTTTCAATCTTACTTAACCCCTTTTATCCCTGACTTTAGAGTAATGCCCTCATTGGAAATCTTCAGAGTACATTATCTCACCAAGAAGATATCGATATCTTCTTGTCTTCAGAGTACATTATCTCACCAAGAAGATATCGATATCTTCTTGGTGAGATAATGTACTCTGAAGATTTCCAACGAGGGCATTACTCTAAAGTCAGGTATAAAGGCAGGTATAAAAGGGGTTAAGTAAGATTGAAACTTGACTTATTGGGGTAAATAAAGATTGTTATAGGCTGATTTGGCAAAACAATCGAATGTTTACAACTTTATACTATCGATAATCTTTCGAAAACGAATCGATACCGCACCCTCACTGTGGTCGTAAGATTTCACACTTTCGCAAAACTATTTAGCTATCGGGACATCAAACAATACAGACACACCTTATTAAGTGTGAGTGTAGACGGGCAGTGGCTCTCATTAGTCGGATGCTTAATGGTCCTAAGTATGCGGGCGAGATCGCCACGACAGAGCGGGTCCTTTAATAGTGCGGTTCCAATGTCGCACGGGATTGATATGACGGAAAGGGGTGATAAAGGGGTAACGAACTTACAAGATCTTGGTGTTTTTTTTTAATCTTCTATGGGTTACCTTGCTGCCATAGCTGTTTAAGCATATATTGTAATTATAATTAGTTTAATGGAGCTGTGATCAATGTTGAAATCGCATGCAAGTCTATACAGAGTATTCAAGGATTAAAGTTAATATATCCAATGACAATCTTAGTCACGCAGTGTTCAAGGGTCAGCGTTATTTTTGACTTTAGCTTCTCATGACTAGGAGGTTTCCAATCCATTGATTCAAAAAGAAAAACCTAGACAAATAAAAGGTTACTTGAAGTTTGAATTGAAATTATATTTGCCTTAATAATCAACTTAAAAAAAACTATCAAAAAATTAAAACAGTATCTCCAGCAATTGGCTGCCAACTTAATTATTTATTATGTGCCTTGGACAGTGGAAACTACCATTAATTCGGAGGTGCCAGCCATTGCTCCTTGCCGGGGCGTTAATGACAATAACTTGCTATTAACTGGCCAACCCGACCCGTTTAAGATGCCCCCCTGCCTCCATACAACTACTGGACTAATCAATACGGCTTAATTTTGCCAGGTTACAACCAAGAATGTTTGCTTATTAAGAATTTGTATCGGCAAGCTACTAAGTTGCATATTAATGTTTAAAGTAACGATTAAACTGGTGTATAAATGTTTGCCCTTAGGGTAAACCGATTAAGTTCTTTGAAAAAACTATTTTCTGTTTATATTGGTGCGAAAAAAATATAGAGGTTTGTTATTGTGCAAATAAAGTTACCGCAAATTGGCGTCTATGGGGTAAAGCTTAGGCTAGACCGATCTGCGGTGAGAGGGTGGGTGTGAGCTCGTGGAAAACAGTCTTTATTTTTTGCTGTACTCAGGTTAAATGCTTAGAAGGGGACGTGTGAGTGTTTGCATAGTTTATTGTAGGCATAATATTGAATTAACTATAATATAGTATATTATAGTTAATTCAATAGATCCTTAAAAAAAATAATCTTGTCACTTTATTTGATTCACCTGACACTATCAGATATTTAAATAAAACGTGCTATTTAAAATAATTATATTTTCAGTCACTCACAAGCTCAAACAAAACACGTGTAACTTTTATATGCTTAGATGAGTTGCAGTAAGCGGGTTAAGTAGCCATTTAATTAATATTTAATGTATATTAGGTAATTACTAATAATATTTGCACTTATTCTTACATTTTCAGTACTATAACTGTTAATATTCTGTTCTGCAAACAATTAATAAGGTATAAAAATAAAATCTTGCGGTTATATGACCACTTGTGTCGCCTAGATGACGACATTCGTCACATTTTCTGAGAATTGTTGGATAATTACCTATTTCTACCTCACGTGGGGTGAAATTGTTTAGTTATGTCGTAAGCTTTCCAGACCTTTTTCCATCACGATGTAAACAAAAAAGGTTGGCAGAGTCATTATATAAAGATCTACACTTTTAATCTCTCTGCTGTAGAAGTATATCTAAATATGACTCAGAAGACTTAGTTAAATTGACTTGTTTCAGATATTTTTAGCTCATATACAGAACTTAGGCAATGGGTCAATGACTAACAAACTGTTTGCAGTTGAATTTGAGTGACAGTTAGGTACTCTTCAAAACAAATGAACTCCATTTCCTTATTATGATGTCATTTCTTAATAATGAGTCGGGAAGTACCTCAGTCCAAAGGATTTACCTCAAGCTTACGAATAATATAGTGACGTAACTCCACATACGACACACACACAAACACACACATTAATATTTAACACCCACACAATCACAGCTTAAAAAGCCTAATCAACATCGGATTTTTCGTTTCGCAATCAAGCGAACGAATTTCCACCAGCGAACGGGGCAATTGGAAAAATATAATTACGTACATAATCCTCAGCAAATTGGATTAAAAAATGATGGAAAAAAAGAAAGTGTTTTAGGGGTGCGTCATTATTTTTGCGCTGGGAAAGGGATCGGCTAATTACGACAGATGGATGGTTGTACATGTAATAACGCTAATTAATCGATCGGTGGGTAGGAGGACTTTTTTTTCTGAATTTCGAGTGGGCTCGACGGTACGAAATTATCGATGTTGATTATGTTGAATACATACGAGTGTGTTACGGGTGGGTTTTTGAGTGTTGCTTGCGAAATGTTGGTCACAATTTTAGGAAAAATAATTTTACATTTTTAAAATATACTTAGAGAGCTCATAAGAGCCTTCACAAGTCATTGTTTCATTTTTTTTAAATGTTAGCAAATATAAAGCTCCAATTCCAAATATGGTACGATTAGGAATGAATAATATTTGTTTTATACAAGTCTAGGTACTGATGATGTCGACACTGGCGAGACGAGAAGTGATTTCAAACTATATTCTCGGAATATGTCATGGTCAAATCTTACACATTATTTTTTTTCATTTAATTAAAATGTTGGACAACAGAAATAACCACACAAAAATCCAAAGGCAAGCTAGAAACAGCATTAAAAATTCAAAATTATCACCACCAAAGTATGAAGTGGCAAAAGCATGACTACACAGCAAGTAGCGGCGAGGGGTACACGAATAGAGCCACTTAATATCACCCTTCTACCCTTCATTATAATCACTAACTCACACACACAAAGTATCGATCCTTCCAGCCTATCCGTACACACTGCGTTTATACAAGTGATTAGTGTATTTAATTTGAAAATGCTAAGTAGTTGCGTTGTTTTATCGTAGTGTTGTGGGTGTAAGTGTGTGTGGGTGTAATTATGTGCCGTAGGGGTAGGCTAACCCTTTCATATCGCGTCGCGAACTGATCGCGATCGTAATATCACGATTAATGTGTTAGTTTGTGTTTTGTTTTATTTTACCTAGTAATGTTGAATTGTGATTGTAGATTGTCTTCTGGTTTCTTTGCTGTTGTATTTTAAGTTTCATGTGGATGTTGCGGAAGTGACTTTGTGAGTTGATTGAAGTGACTTTTATTTAGGTACAGACGCCAGCACATCAAGCTACTACAATCGGTCAAATTGCTTTAATAGATTTTCAACTTTATCGCTAAAACATAAGGTTCAAAGTTGATTGTGAAAATTTGACAGTTTCAGGTAGCTTGATGTGCTGGCGTCTGTGTACCAAGTAGCCTGCAGCTACTTACATTAAAATGATGACGATAAATTAGATATACTGGGTAGGGTGTACCCGTGCACTTAAAACTTGCTTAATGCATTCTTAACTTAAGAGAAAATGCGATCGGAGAGACTTTTGAAAATGCCTAAGTAAAAAGTCATAATTCGGGGTTTGGCTCACGTCTATTTCCTCTTCCAATATTGGACCAGTTTAAAAGATATTTCATATACTGAATAAGAAGATATATACTGTGTCCCTACATTTTTCTTTTTTCATTAATAGTTGGCAATTTTGTATACTAGGCCTCTGTTGACAGCGGCATTTTTGAGCATTGTTTGAGGGTTCTAGTGCTTATAAAAATAATGTAGGTATCATCAAAAAGGAAAACATAGGGACATACAAGTAGTTAATATTTATTATTGTGTAGAAAATCATTGTTTTATGTTCACTAACCAGAATGAAAACTGGCGAGAGCGTTTTTATGGAGAAAAGACCACCCGCATTTCCTCTTAAAGAGTCAAGGTTACAAGTTTAACATCATTCGATTGTTACATTCTATACAGGGTGACATTGAAGACAACGTGTTACCATGGATTCTGGAACCCCCTGGTTTAAAATTTTTCGGCGGTTATTAAAAATAAAATCTGCTGTTTGCTACCTACGAGGTCAAAATGTGCTTCCATGTTCCTGTATATTTATCAGAAATAAACTTATTTCCTATTATGTCCTCACACTAACCATTAAAGTGAAAACAACCTTCTTAGTGCTTACCGAAACACCTCATCTGCAGATTTTATAAGAGAATGCAGCTGTTTTAATGAATTCTCCGTAGTGTTTGTTAATAAGCTGGATTAGGGCTCATCCTCATATTATGAATTCATTGAAGCGATTAATTTATTACCCGGTAATAATAATTTCTGCAAGTTTTTATTTATTTTTCACTTTTCTTACTCTGAGAACTGTCTGCAGAAATATCTGATAATCATATAGTTAGTGATACGTATTGCGATCAACAATGTGTTTAAAAGAAATGGTGGGCATGTCTGAAGTTTTATTACAGAGGATACTTCATTCAGATATGAGTTATCCCTATCAATCAAACTTATCGTCTTCCTATTTTGCTTTAACATTTCAGTGGCGGGTGACATTCATATTTTAATGTAGGTATAGGAAGAAGGCGTGTGTTTATGTATGTATGTGTACTTCAGTCAAAAATACACGATAGAACGGAAAGAAAACCCAGTCAAACAAAATCAATTCACTTCTAAACCTATTAACTCCTCAATAATGAAAATGAGCGTTCACATGTGACAGTGAACTCAACACTCCATCCCCTTGTGACATGGACTACGGAGCACAGTGCAGTGAGTGCGAAAGTGCTCAAAACACCGACACAGAATAAGCAGATAATACAGAAGGCCGGGGCAATACATCAAGCGAAAGCAGGCGCACAAAAAGCACGTAGCTGCGTACAAACGGCGATCTCAAATTGTAGGGGATGGGCAATTCCACTTGGCGAGTTTTAAGGGCAGATTTAATCAAAGTCAAATAACTTATAACTAAAGAATTAAAGCTATCTGACTATTTCTTATTTTCTGAGTTTGACATATTTTCTAAACATAAACCTACATCGGCACTTACGAAACGTCAGAAGCTTTTTTTTGTGGATGGGAAATCATCAAATGACCCCTCCCGCTCAGGGTGGAGCAGGAGGAAGTGTCAGACTTTTACTGACTAAAAAGAAAGAAGAAGAAAGATATTATCTGACCATTATAAAATCAGCCCTAAATACTTGTATAACTGTATACAAGTATAATCGCATTCAGTAAGTTAGCCATATAAAAAGTATATAATTGGAAAAGAAAACGGTCGTTGAATTTGTTACAGAATAGCCCTATACTCAAACGAATGCCCAATGCAAGTAAGTTTGTACTCGCTGTATTTACGTAGCATAAGCCTAATCAGCCTATAATGTTCCCACTGCTGGGACACAGGCCTCCTCTGATCGAGAGGGAGTGGGCTGTAATCCACCACGCGGGCCCAGTGCGGGTTGGTAAATGTCACATGTCTTAATTTTTTTGGTTTTAGGATATGCCGGTTTCTCCTTCACCGTTTTTGAGATTAGTGGTGATTAAATTAAATATAGGCACAAATTAAAGCCCCTGACTCGGTTCGAACTCTCAACCTACAACTCTTAAGGTTACGGTGTGCCTGCGTTTTCAGTTGTCGTTATAAAGCTGACCTTCTGTACCTATCTACTCAGTGGCACCAACTTCGTACGGAATGTCGGCAATGCAAAAAGTTATACCTCTTCTATTTGTGTCGGCTACCACTGAGGGTCGCGGCTTCTCAACGTCAACACCTCTATTCTATACGCAAAAAGTTAAATGAGCCGCTAAATAAATCTACTGGAGCTTTGCTGTAGAGGATTTAGTATTATATTTGAGTGGGTCGCAGGTTAAACAGTTACTTATCTATACTAATAATAAATAGTTAAAGAGTTAGCTGAAGAGTTTGTTTGTTTGAACGCGCTAATCTCTGAAACTACCAGTTAGATTTGAAATTTTTTTATTCATATGATAGCAAAATTCTCGAGGAAGGCTTTAGGCTATTTAACATCACGCTAGGACTCTTAAGAGCCGAGTAAAAATAATCGATGATCGAGCGAAAACGAAGTAATAGGGCGACGCGATGCGATGGGGTGGGTTGGGGAGCAAGAAATTTCACGCGGACAGAAGCTAGTATTATGATAAAGTACAAGGTATTGACAAGCTCTTCAATCCTTTGCTTGACTCTACGTTTAGGTACTCCTGCTCGTATGCTTAACTAACTGATTGTTACGTGCCAACAATACGTACGCGAAGGAACTACCGGTTATATTATACCGAGACTTATTAACAGTCTACCCTCAGATTTTGACAAATGTATTACACAATAAAATATCAAATGTAAACTTAAGCAATATTACTTAAGTATAATGTAGGAATGGTTGTAACTATTTAAAGACCTAAAGATGTTTATAATTGTAACGACAACAATGCATTCATATAAAATGCTTCATTATATACTTCGCTATTGAGATAGACTCATGATAGCACAAGTTTAAACCTTAGTGGTTTTTGGTTGCTATTTAATATTAATAATCCTGTATTCTTTTGTTTAAATGATAAATAAAAAAAAATTAAAAAAACATGTTTGGCTGAATACATAACATAATTAGTCCTTTGTTAGTCTATTATTTGGTTCAATAGTTTTTGGGAGGTCACGTACCCCAGCAGCTTCTCCCGAGGTGTATTTCGCCCTAGGGAAAAGACAACAGTATCTGATATACATCACTGACTCATCATTTGTCTAGCAATTTTACATGAAGCGACTGCCTATCTGACCACCACAACCCAGTTACTGGGTAATGCGATACCCTTTGGTAAGACTAGTTGTTAGACTTTCGGGCTTCTCACTATCCGTAACGACTGCCAAAGATCTACAAAATAATGGCAGCCGGGACCAACGGTTAACGTGCTTTCCGAGGTCTTGATATCTAATGGATGGTCACCCATTCACGGACCGGCCTCGGCAAGCGTAGCTTAACCTTTGATCGACACGTGCGGCTGTTATTATTTAGCCACGAGTCCCTACATTTCTGACCATATTCTTTAAAGGAGTGCAATCATCAATATCCTTTACATTCCTTGCGCTCGTATCCCGATTTACTTGGGATTGACTCAGCATGTGCTCTTCTTCGATATATCTCTTTCAGTTTTCATCTGAGTTCAATAAGTTCAATGACAGAACTACTTGACTATACTATTCATCAGTCCTATAACATAATCACACAAAAACATTCAATGTAATTCCCTAAATTTCGCAACACATACGTACATAATGTAGCCATTAGGTGAGCACCCCAAAACAGTAATTGAAGTTAAAGTAACGATTAATTTGTGTGTGTAAAACTGTGAAGGCACAACATTAGCAATTCGCAACAACACTTACACAGGAGTAATGACTCGTCTGTCCATATAATCATAGAGCAGCCATTACTCCCTCGGAGTAGTGTGACTAGGATCATAGTTTTTTAACGGATATCAAATTAGATGTAATGGGAAAATGAATGGGATTGAGTGTGCGATTAAAGGGTGTTAAATAAAAAAGACGTGTCAAACAACACAGCAAAAAACTATTTTAAACTCAAACCCAAACTATTCCTTTCAATTAAACCATTTACAAGCACTTTTGAATTGTCAAAGAGTCGGTCAATTAGTCAGTAAGTTGAAGCTACTTGCCCATTTGAAAACTTAGTTCTTTATGCAAAAGAACGGGCAGGAAAATGTATTAAAGTAAAAGCGAGTTACAGGTACGGGAGTAGACCGTGTTGAAGCGAGTAGCTTATCTACTTAAGTAAATTGTACCTCAGTACTTTAGCGGACCTAGCTGGTCACGAGCTCATTTTTAATTGCCGGCCTTGGTGGCACTTTTCGTGCAGTAATCTAGTTACATGAAGACATGACTGTATTTTGGTACATTTCAGAATAGATAGACCAATATCAAAAGAGAAAATTTAGTGGAAAAGCTTTGAACACAGGATTCAAGTTTCAGTAAAAAACTTGAAGAAATATTCAGTAGCGCTTCACTATCTTAAAACTGCAAGTAATTAATACTTAGTTACTGTTATACGCGAATATTAATCGATCCAATTCACTGCACGAGAAACATTAAAATAAATTAAAAACCTTTCGAGAGCACCTTAATCAAACTTCGACGTACAAATCACCATGAAAAATATTAAATACAAAGTATCACGAACAGAAACACGAAGAAATTAAAACGGCGATCATAAACAGTCATTAAACATGACACAATGATAAAACTTAATAAGTTTAACAGGACTTGTACTGAGAAGTGTGCGAAGGATGGTCACCGCTCGCCGGGGGTGGGGTGTTCACGACATTAATTTCGTGAAATGAACCTAATTTACATTTAAATAAGGACTCGCCTTAGCTGGGATAAGTTGTGAAACTACCGGCCAGAGGCGCCCGCTAGCCCAAAGCAACGGACTATTTCATTACTATAATTCAATTCGTAAGTTGCACATTTGCGTGTTTGATATGCTAACGGTACCTGTATATTGATGAATCAGTGAATTAAAAGTCAGTTTTTTGTGTCACTCTATATTTTGAAGCTGAATTTTTTCTTAGATTTTGAAGATGCTGAGGCCTTGGAGTAAACCCTTGATGATAGGCACTTAGGCCAAGATAAAGGGACAATGACATCGTATTGGAAACTGCTACAATGGGTTGTAAGTTAGTATTGTGTAGGCAATAGAGTTACAAATTCTTTTTCTGAATATTTCATGAAAGAATGCAAGGTTATCTGATCTGATAAACTTCATGATCAAAATAATATCCAAGTTTAATTAATCACTATTAGTGAATCTACTGATAGTTTTAATAAAAACCTCGTTCACCCAGCATGTATTAAATACGAAAATAAAATAAACAAGCAATTTTTTCTCGATAAGCATAGCTTTCAACTTCGCTCAAAAAAGTTTTCAACAACGCACAATTCAATCCATCCACGAAAGAGGGTCATCAATAACAAAATTAAAAATTCTCCAATTTGAATTTTAATTGCGTACGATTATAATCAACGAACGCGAATTCGGGAGCCCTTCGGATCGCCCGATTTTTTAATTCGAAGAATCATCTTCTAAATAATTCATCCGCCGAACTCGCCCAAACTAGTTATGTCTGGATCCAACCGGTTCGAGGCGGAGGGGGTGTAAGTTTAATCCTTATAAATTTCCTTTTTACACAAAGCAATATAAGTAATTAGCATAATTTCGTTGAGTAAATGAAATATGGTAATGAGGGGGGTGTTAAAACCCCTTCTTGGGGGGAATGAAGTCGTCGTGAAGGGGTAGAGGGTGGTCCCTTCTAGTCGCATCTCGTTGATACTCGTCACAGGCCGATGTAGTGATGATTACAATTAAATTATACGCCATTCAGGGCGCTACGGCCATTTTGTTTTGATTTAATGCTTTTATACCCCTTTTGTGAGATCTATGTTGTTGTTTTGCTTCGTTTCCAAGTAGTTTTTGACCTATATTTTGATGTCATGGAAAATTAATAGGACATCTTTGATATTCATAAAATTGATTCTTAAAACTCATTATTTCATGTAAGGATCGGGGTTTATTTCCGAGAACGAAATTCTATGCAACATATGATAGTTAAATCAGACATTTTATCAATGTATTATTTCCTAGCTTTGTCTTTTGGAATAATAATACAAATTAGAAAGGGCTCCTTATAGAAGAGAACATGTTACTTTGTTTTTTTTTTTTCTGGTAAACTTATTGTGCAACTTTTTACTTTGCTAAACAGTTACGCAAACCATCGCGTTAACAACTTAAACCATGTTAGAAGAACCATACCTCTTTTGTAACCACTTTTCATAGACACTTCTTTCATATGCCACCCGCGTCTGCAATTATATCACTTCATAATTTTAATGAGAGCATTTCCACTAACTCATTCACTCTTTTGTTAAGTGGCCGCTCTCAATCATGCCATCGAAATATTAATGAAAATCAACCGCCAATAAGTAGCAGACTTAAAAAAATAATTAAAATAGGATGCCAATTAAAAACTGAGGACTAATAAAATCGTATTGGAATCGAACTAACGACTACTTCGTGAAATGCCTCGTGATAAAAGGTCTTCGAAAACACAATACCGCGTCTACCCTCGCCTTTGCGACAGACAGAGATGGATGTATTCAAGATATAGTGTGTTAGAAAGAGATAACGTCCAATTGGAATTAATTAATTATAATTAAGTTTTAAGTTGACGCGCCGGTTACGGGTACGCGTAGACTTTCATTTACTTTGTGTTTGTGTGTGTTAATAGTTTGTATGTGTTTGTAGTTAGGTAGTATCGATTGAGACTATGGGCCAGAGATAATGAGCTGGGTAGGGCGGATTGTAATAAGTTTTGAGGTCGATGTAGTTCAGAATGCTACCCGGCTAGATAATAACGGTGGCCGTTCGCCAAACCGTTGCTACGGGACAAGAGATTTTAAATTTCAACGGATTATCGATTTTTTTGACGCACTTCGGCTTTATATCATTATAGGCAGTTTGTTACGACAGTATAATTAATTTTGATTGATTAATAATCGTTAATTATAAAGCTTATAATATAATCGGCTTAGTATAATAAAGCTGTGGAGAACATGCCTTTGTAATAATTATAAATTTATAATGATACATTGACGTCACAAAAAGAGTGTCTAAACCAAAAAATTAATGTGCGTAGGGGCTATGTTAATAACGTATATAGTATTTATTTTTATATGCAGTAGGTAAGCATAAATCCCAAAAGTTTATTTCTTACTAAAAATAAGTAGGTAGGTAATATAACAAAATCCTTTTATAAAAGTTTAATTTATCAAAAGCGCTTTAAAAACAAAATCTTCAAAAAAATATAGACCCCCGCTCATTTCTTTCCTTAAAACCAATAACATGTTGAAAGTTAACAAAAATGCATTTTGTTTCAACTGTTACAAGAGTTAAAACTCAACGATACCTGCCATCGCAGAAATGGGGTTTGGTACAGCTGATTTTGATTGACATTAGTATTAACCACACCTTAATCACTTGCATATTTAAGGCAACCACATATTTTAACTGGATGTGGATAAAAACTCTATCGCAAACAGCGTCTTTAGTTTAAAATGAGGATATTTTCGACATTTCCTTATTCCGTAGACACCACGTGGTGCATTCAGTCAAAGATCGAGTTATTGACGTCAAAATAAGAAGTAGGTAGTTGCTAATGAACAGAAAACATGTTTCTGTGTCTAGACGACTAAGAATTTACAAAATTAACTAAAAACCGTTGGTTATCAGGCAGACATTATAGCAGTATAACTAATTATTACCCTGCAATCAAACTTCAACTTCAATGAGAAACATAGACTTTTTGTCAGAATATATACTAAATAGTTGCCTAATGTAGCCAGAAAACACCATCTTTCTTAATATATATAAATTACGTGTCACGTTGTTTGTCCGCAATGGACTCCTAAACTACGGAACCGATTTTAATAAAATTTTGCACACTGTGTGCAGTTTCATCCAACTTGAAAGATGGGATAGTTTGTATCTCAATTTATAATAAATAATTAATTAATTTATAATAACGTAAACCTTAGCCACAGCAATGCTTGGCCGGGTCTATACATAGATATGTAGATACACATCATCGGATAAACGGACAGAGAGACGTTATAATTTTCTATATTCGATAGTAGTAAGGAGGAAGATATAAATTATTTAAATACAAATCTTCAACTAGACAGTAACAACACTAGTTTTTTTTTTTTTTTTGAATAACACATGCATATCAAACTCCTCATCTAAATCGCAAGTTATCAGGCATGCATAGGACGTGGGAACAAAACTCCACCTGCCACAGTACACACGAGAAAGATCGACGTACGTACGGAGTACGAATTAGGAGCGGCCGTCTCTAGATATAACAACCGGGGGTGCACCCCTGGGGGTAGCTATCGATTTTGGATGAGAAACTGGACTAGAGGCTAGAGACATGCAAGGCTTAATAACAATGGCCGATAACCTACGTTGCAGCCTCTTGTGATTGAACTATTGTTTTATTTGTGATTTCTCTTGTGCTTTGTTGTTTTTTTTTTTGGTTTTGGTGAGGTCAGTGTTGATAGTGTAAATGTGGAGGGATGGCTTTAGAAGTAATTAAATTAACTAGAGTTTTTAATTAAATCAGCTCAAAATCTTTGATGTTTATTTATAAAAAGTACTTTATTACATACCACAAAAATATACAGGGTGTCCCTAGAAATATGGATCAAATCAAATAGGGGCGTGGGCAAAGTCATTTCCAAACTTTTTGATCCTGAGAATATTGGTGAATTTTTTTTTCGGTTCAAAAGTTATGACCAACTTTTGTTATTTTCAATCACTTTGCATAGTGCTCAAAGAACAAAATCATTTAAAAAAACTACCAGGAACTGTAAATTTAAGTTTTTTAGACAGCCCTGATAGTTTTTTTAATGATTTTTTTTCTTTGAGCACTATGCGAAACGATTGAAAAAAATTGGTCACAACTTTTGAACCGTAAAATAATTCTCAATCATTTTCAGGATCAAAATGTTTGGAAGTGACCTCGCCCACGCCCCTATTCGATTTGATCCATACTTCCAGGGACACCCTGTATAACATAAAAAGATACATCAAACACAACAAAATAATATTAAATGGACGGCCTTATCGCTTTCTGCGATCTCTTTCAGGCAACCTTGGAATGGACAGTGATTTTCCTGGACATAAAATGGGGATGTCGTTGGTGCAAATATTATGTATACAATACACTAAAAAATATACACAGATATACAGGTGGCTAAAAAATTGTGGATTAAACGAAACAACTGTCGCCCTAGTTGGGGTTATTTGCAGTAAAAAAATATTCTCTGTGGCAGTGCCCTAACTTGATCTTAAAAGTTATGACAATTTGAGTGTTTACAGTATGGTTCTAAAGTTACAAATAATTTTTCGTGAGACTTAAAAGATATTGAAAAACTGCCAATACTGATGAATCATGGTACCCACTATCATAAAATCACTTTTGTAGTGATGATACTTTTTTAAAACATTTTTTTTGTATTTTTTTTACTGCATTTAAACCCAACTATCGTTTTGTTTCGTTTGATCCACGATTTTTTACCCACCGTGTACATATCGTTTTAGTGGAGCTTTTCCTAGTGCCCTACACTGAAAGAAGATGTTTTTGCTCATTTGTCGCTATTTAGATATGTTATGACGTCACTATACAGGGGACGTCGACGCGCAATGAACTTAGTACATGATTCTAAGCCAGCGTTGAAATTTTTCCTTGGTTATTAAAAAAAAAATTCTAAGGCCTGAGTTCACCAACATTCAAACCACCGGTTAGGTATTTAAAAAGTTGGTTTAAGTAAAATTTCCCGAGGAAATTTTAAATATAGAACTGATTAAATATTTAATCAGTTGATTTAAATGTTGGTGAACACAACGCTTATACCTACATTTTGACCTATAGGTATTGCTCTTTTCTATGAAACAGAAGATTTTTTTTGTTAACCTACAAAACAATTTAAAATCTATAATCACGTGTGTGTAACATTAGTAATATACTTACTTTTTACTCATCAAAAGTACCAACCTGTTTATCTCCGGAAAATAATGCACTAAGAATGCAGTTAATTACTAATACGTCATTATCACGCCCAGAGGTGCGTAAGTAGCTGCAAACTATGTGACCAATAATCATATTGATCGACTTTGCCTAATAAGCACTTGTAGGATTTAAAATCATAATATGTACCATTATGATATCAATTTTTTAAGTGCCTATGGAGTTAAGAATACACTACATTACTGCCTATATACTGTAATACTATCACCCTAATTGTAGATTAGTGTTAAGTAATTTAATGTTACCAATGACTCCAATTTATTTATAGTAAAACTAGCTGACCCCGCAAACGTCGTTTTAAAAAAAAATTGGGGTATGAAAAATAGATAGTAGCCGATTCTCAGACCTACCCGATATGCATACAAAATTTTATACAAATCTGTCCAGCCGTTTCGGAGGAGTATGGTAACTAACACTGTGACACGAAAATTTTATATTATAGTAAAATTAAACTTTCATAAGTAAGTAATTTAAATGATAAGTTACCAAGAAACCATATTACTGGAATAAAAACAGGATACATATAAACAAATGATAAGGTAGTGTCTGAAGTCCCAAATAATTTAAAAACCAATAGTATTTCAGAGTAATGTGTAGTTGTTTCAGACAAGTGTTAAATATAAGTAGATAATACAGAATTCTGAAATAGAACACAGTGAGAATAAAAGATGAGTAAAAGAAGAAACAGTAATTTAGTTATATACTAGAATTCAGCAAAATGTATTTTAATTTGTTCATATCGGTCGTGAATCGGTGATTGCAAATTGCAACTTTGAATTTCGTAATCCAAGAATTCATTCAAAAATTGTTCAATATCAATAACATCAATTGTTATTACGATTGCAAATATTTGCAAATAAAGACTTTGAAGCATTTGATTCGCATAATCTGTTCAAATCTCGGCGCAATTCAGGACAATGGTTCAACAATCATCAATGAAGACAAAGAAAAGCATTAAGAACCCCGACAATATTAAAAGGAAACTGTTCATGAGAGTTAATTAGACATCAAAGTTATAAGACGTAAAACAACACTACCTCGGTCCAAAAACAAATCAGGTGCTTTGATGTTCGAACCTTTGCATTCCATAACCAGTGTAAAAACAAGAAAATAACACGTAAGACAATCTTCAAAAGCAACATTGTATAGATTTTTTATTTTAAATTTGTATTCTATAAATCCGATTTATTTTTCAGAAATTTCGTTCTATTCAATAAATCGCAACACAAATGGAATATTCTCTGGATAAGCATAAACATTAAAACCTGATAAAAACCCCGTCAAGGATCCATAGCACCAGAAATTTTTTGCGCTCCGAATGACAGTATTCGGCCAAATATCCGGATTTCCCTAAACGTCGTCCTGTGACCAAAGTCAACATCCAGATACAAACGAACATCCTAAGAAGACTATAATGTAGTCTTCTCGCGCAAACAAAACATCCGAACTCAAATGAATGAAACAAAAACCTCGCACACATGAGCAAAGAATCTACAAAGTTTCAGACCCACAGTCCTGCTACAAATCACATAATTTGTCCAAAACTTCGTAACATCCGAAACCTCGGGCCACAACCGACGCCGACGTCCGGATAAAGGCAAGTGTAGTAAGTGGCACCCGAGGCGTCTAACGTTCGCGCCCAAGTAAATAAAACGGAAAAAAATCCGGTAAAGTGCGGAGGGAAATGCAAAGGATGCCGTTGAGGGGTCTCGCCGAGCGGCCCGGTGGCATGATCGGTTAGCCATGGTGACTCGGGCAGTCGGGCTTAGCGTTCGTGTATCGGGGTTAAGAAGGATCTGTTATATGTGCAGGGTGTTTTTGAAAAAAATATTGTGGATATTGCTTAATGGTGAAATGTTTGGACCGAGCTAATGACGGGAGATATTTGTTGGTACGAGTATAGTTCCAAATGCAACAAAAAATCAACTTTAGATTAGTGATAATGAACAGGTTATAAGCAATCTTGTAATCATGGAATAACAAAGTTTTCACATAAACCAGTCAAAACAATTTAAATTTAGGCCATAACTGTCAAAAACCAAGATTCAGCTCCAACCACTCATCTAAAATACTCATAAAACGCATAAAAATGTTTAACAAAAAGTAAAACTAACACAAAATCTGCGAGCCTTTGTAAACGTCGGTTAAGCTCGGTTTAAGCCGCGGTGCAGGCAGCCGGCCCGTCGGCAAAGCACATATTTGTTCGCGCCCCGACGTTTTTGACATTCCTACCTCGCCTCAACTTTTCTTAGGGCTGTGACGCGCTCTTTGCACTTGATTAGGGTCTGTGAAAAGGATTTGGTTCAATCTTGACTTCGCGTTGATTTGATTTTGTTTAAAACTGACTGTGAATGATTGCGAAAAGTGAATTTTCAGATGTTTTCTCATCATGATGTATTTTTAGAGAAAGTATACGAGAAAAAGTCTTTTTAGTTGCAGTATCTGATCTACATTTCTGAGCCATCATCTGCCTAACCTTTTCTTATCTATGTTAGTATCGGCTTCCAGTCTAACCAGATACCTACAATTGAATACCAGTATCTTACATGGAGCGACTGCCATCTTTACCTCGAAATATTACGCAGCAAACCTTTAAAATTTAATAACTAAGATGCGGACGTAAGTTGTGTCCTCCATCGACGCTTGAGAGATGAGCTTAATAATTAAGATAAAGTTTTATTTCTCACTAATTTGTTGCCTTGAAGAGAAACTCAATGAATAATTTTTAATTTGTCAACTAACATTAAACTAGCTAAACATAGGTCCTTAAATTAGCTTTCAATGAAGGATACAATGAAAAAAAAGCCCAAGAAATACTGAAGCAGCTGTATACCAGCAATTATTAGTAAATATTGTAAATATCACAAAAATACAACATTGTCAAGGAATATCATGTTCAAAGCCACTTTAATTTACTTACAACAGCTCATTTATAATGTAAGCTGTAAGCCAAACACGCAACAAGAAAAAGTTCAGTTGAAACATTCAGTGGCAACCATAAAAAGACATCAACACAAAACGCGAGGCAGCCCTAGGCGAGGCAATGAAAAGTCGGTTAAGCTAATGTTATCGAGAAATAAAAATGTATAATAAAATACAAACACGCGGAGCGAGGAAACAATTTGCCGCGGGAGACGCAAGATTTCATGCCTTCAACCACGACTACACCATTGAAAAACCAGCCTTGTTTAACTGAAACACGTCTCAAAATCAAACGACTGTGTTAAGTAGAAAATTCCTTAAATTTTCCCGGGAGTTGTGAAGGGATTTGCGTTCTATTCTTTGGGTTGCAAGGAGTGTTTTAGCGTGTATCGTTTGTGCGGTAATTCAGGAAGAAAAGAGAGTTTTCCGGCTCGTCGGGGCGCCGTGACATTTGTGTTAAGCGGGGCCGAGGGAGCCCGCCATTCATAAAGGAACCGAGCCACCTACTACTTGTTTCGAAGTAAACTTTTTAGCTGCACAGAACTTTGCTTTGTTACTGGACTTTTCTGAAAGTGTTCAGGATGGTCTATACTTATTGTTCAGGTATGTTACGCGTTATTTTTTAAGGTAAATAGCCGAGTGGATGGGAATTGTTTGATCAGGCACGTTGCAATGGCCATGAGGATATTTTAGATGTATTTTTTGAGCGTTAGCTTTGTAAACGTTCCATTTAGCCTGGAAAATATTCAAAATATTATTTTGATCTCTGGCTTTCTTTTAACCATCATGTTTTACATTGTATAAAATGCTTTTTGGTCTTTGATCATCACTGAGAGTAAAGATTTTCTTTTTGGTGGAAGTAAGTATTACTATAACTATTTCAAACAAAAGAAGACTTTTTATGGATAATCATTATGATTAATCTATGTCTGTATTCTGTAGGTATGGGTGTCATCATATGGTGTAAATCAAAGTAGGAGACCCAGTCTCGGAACAAATATCTGTAGGACAAACTAATATTGATGGCGATGAAGCAATATAGGCACCAAACAAACCTAGAGGATGACCTCAAGGCAACGACTCATGTACAAGAGAAAGTTTCTATTTAAAGGGCTTATTGTTGTCTCTATACAAAATACTATTTGGGTAAAAATGTATCAAATTTTCGTTTTATTCTTTACTCAAATTCATCAATCGATGTTGATCGGCCACTTATGCCTTATTCGCCAATGTAAAAGCAGACCGGTCTCAAAATCATATAGCCTCATTCACAATCAAAACTGACACTTCAAAACCACAGGCCAAAAAGCCCGGCTTCTTAAAAAAAAGAAACGTCAAAGAATTCAAACGCAACTTTTTTTTTTCTAATCTGCGCGCAAGGACACACTCACGGCGCCACCTGTTGAACGGGGTCACGTGACTTTTTTGCTCCAAGGACGCAATCCTCCTTCGTTCATTCACGGGCGGATCGCCCCCCTCGCTCCTTACGCGGGGGTTAGGGGTTTTTTTGTTCCCCTACGTGAAACTCCCGAGGGCTTTCACCTACGTGCATTTTCGAGGTCACGGCGGAAATGTTTTGAGGTTATGTATTCGAGTGTTTGCGGAGGGTTCAGGAATTGGGTGAACCCGTCTTTGAATGTTTGGGAGAAAAATGTGTAGCGTTGTGTTGAGGGCGAAAGTCTGCGGTTTGTAAGAAAGATCGCCCAGTTCACGGGAGGCAAAAGGGTAATAAAGGGGTTGATATTAAAAATGGATGTTAGTTTTGTGACTTTATCAGTCGCATCGCATCGATAAAATTAAAGTAAGGCCATCTCTTTGGTAGGGCAATAGGTACTGAATGAATAGTCATAAGCTGCCATTGGCATAAAGTTTCCAGTATTCCAAATCCTTTTAACCACAACAAGTAAACAGAAATAAATTAACATTATTTCCACATTGAAATTGACTAGTTTCCCTATAATGTAGGGTGACAGACCCAAATGTCGTCTACTTGCGAAAATAATTATTCTAATTGCCGTCGCGGCCGAACTTTTCTAAATTCAACCATTCTTTAGTGAACATAAGAGCGACTTTGCGAAACACTATAGAATTATTAGACTTAACCGGATTCTAATTAAACCCTGTCCCTGATAGTGCACCGTAGAGCTGTAGACTGCGTAATTTACATTAATCCAATAATTGCATGGAGGTTTCCTAGTTAGAAATTCAAATGAGATGATGTACAGCCAGGGTGGGGGTGGGCCGGTCTTCGGGGAGCCGTGCGAGACGCGAGGAACCGCGCCGGGCGGCGGGTGGCACGCCGCGTTTATTGGCCGTCTATACTTTGTACTGAATGTATGCGCAGCGAATGAATTAATTTTGTGAACGAGGCTATTGATGAGAACGATTTAAGAATCCCAGCAATGTTTACTTTTTCTCCTTACTTAATTTTCATGTTTGTATCGGTACTAGCTTTAAAATGATAAAGAGAAGTAAAATAAAGCAGTACCTATAGCTTTATCAAATAAATACTTTAAAAAAAAATATTGGGGGGTACAAATCTAAATTTCGAGAAGAGAAATAACATAAAACCTACGCAGTAAAAACAAAACACAAACTTGATTTTAACCTTAGGTAATTTTAATTATAGAGGTATTCAGCCACACTATGGCAGTATTTATCATACAATATAATTCGCCCATGAAATAAATCTAGCACACATAAGCATACATCCTTGGTCTGCAAACGTTAATTTAATCTATTCATGCATAATCTTAGATTACAAAAATGCTTTATTGAATCTTGTATAAGAATCACAGGATAGAATATGATACTATGAAAATGAGAATACAGTCTTTGTATCTTGGTTTGAGGTTGTAACCTCAAAAAAATATTTAGAAGTCCACTGTAGTACCTAAACTTCTAAATAAAATACTCAGATAAACTAAAAAAAAAAGCCTGAAAAATACTTATCTGTATTAATATCATAAAGAGGTAAAGTTTGTATGTAAGGGGGTAATCTTCGAAATTACTGATCAGATACCGATTTTTTTTTACTAATGGGAGCTACAGTATTGTTGAGGCTGGTCAAATTTAAAAGCAAAAGACTACTGTTTCATAGCTATGTGGTCAAAATATATGGCAGAGCAATTTCTTTTTATAACCGACGAAAAGTTTTAACGCAAGGGAGATATATTATCATAAAACAAGAAATTACACGTAGACGAAGTCATGGGCAGGAACTCGTAACATAAATATAATTCTTGTAAATCAAACAACGAGCCTTTATCAGTTACTCTGCTACATTCAATCCTCGTTTTGTATGTTTGTTACTCAATCACAAAACTCACACACATGTACTTTTATCCAATTCCGTTTAGCAGCTGCAGAGGTAACGGCTGGACAGAATTGTATAAAATTTTGTACAGTTACAGAAAATATTCTGTACTAACATTTAGATTTAATTTTCATGCCAAAAAACTCGGAACTTTTCATGTGCCAGATCCAGATTCATAGGAACATATTAAAAACAAATTCATAGGTACCTTATGCCGACTTTACTTAGAAAATAGTATGAGTACAAGAATACACTCAGTCGAGTACAATACTAGCTCCGTATCTTAATGTGGAGTGGGTTGATTAATTTATTAATTGCTATGCTAATGCCAAGCGGGGATTTTTGGTCGATATTACTATGTTCTAGAAACGTCAGCATCGTGGCCGACTATTAGGTAAGTTACCTTATTTGATGAATTAAAGATATCTGTGGGAGATGGATTTATGTATTTTTCTGTAATGAAGGAGATAACAGAAATTAATGTTTGGATCAGTGGATTTTATTCAATTTAAAACTTACCACACAGTTATTATAGAATACTAGCTGCGCCCCGCGGTTTCACCCGCATTAGTGTCGATCCCATGGGAATATCGGGTTAAAAGTAGCCTATATGTTAATCCAGGGTGCCAGCTATATCCATACAAAATTTTATCAAAATTGGTCAAGTCGTTTGAGCGTGAAGAAGTAACAAACATATACACACACACTCACAAACTTTCGCCTTTATAATATTAGTGTGATTGTGCTAATAAAAACTGACTCCAAAACAAAAAAATATATTTTCAGAATATTTTAAAACAACGCTTATGAAAACACTATCAATATATATCAACATTACTAATACGTCAAAACATATCATTGTAACAATGATACATACACCATAAAACATTATTGCGAACTCCATGAAAATTTATAGGGTGACGGTACCAGTGACTGACCGTCTAACCGAAACGCAAGGAACAGGGCGGTCGGAATGAGCGGGGCGGCGTCGACGCCTTAGTAATTTCCGAAATCGCTTGTCGACAATCAGAATAGTGCTGTGCCAGCTCGAGCCGAATCCGAATAATTAGATCTCGATCTGCATCTAATTGGTACGACTGTAAGTCCTTATATCGTATAGTTTGATTGATTATGTAGGAATGTATGGTATCAATTTGGAAAATTTGTTTCTTAATCTTGTTTTTTTCTTTAGTTTAAGATAAAAACATAATAAAAACAGGACAAAAATAACAAAATGTTGAAAAAAAAAACTTTGAAAAAAGGATAGTTCAAGATTTTCTAAAGAAGGCACAATTATAGAGCATAATTTCGTCAGAACAAATCTTGTGATTCAATTCTAATTTTAATGTCATTACTAAATCATCCAATTGAAACCACGACAAATACTATAATTCGGACAGCATAAATCTAAATCACTAATTACAACAATAATTTCCGAGGCAATGGTGTCTTGTTACGTCTCAGTCAGAGGTAGTTACAGAGGCGCATGGTGTAAATCACCACATGAAGCAATGCGTCGCCACCAGCCCAATCAGAAATATAATTAGATTGAGACCGGGGACTAATTGTGATGGTCTCAAGTTGCGAGTCTGTGCGGGGCGTACGCCAAAATCAATAGTTGACCTAACGTGCGGCCCTCAAGGATGAACTAAAATATGATTAATAATTAATTTTGTTTTGAGTATTGTTTGGATTTCGAGATATATTTAACTTGCTTCGAAGGCAAGCTTGTGATTTCAAAAAGATTTCATAAGATTTATTAAAAAAAAAAACTTATTGAACAATCAACGATAATTGCACTTCATTAATTAAAATTGATTGCACCAAAATCTATTGTACTGATTCAGTACACACGAGTCGGTACCTCTCCGCTCTACTTAACGTGGTTAGAAGTTAATAATACAATGCAATAAGTTCCCATAAACGACGGGCCGTTAAATAAAACACGCGGGTCGAGGAACCGATAACTGTTCTTTCCACCGCTAATCACCCCATGAATTCCGCAGAAACCTACGGACAGTCCGTCATAATTTCCAACTTCAAAAGTAATACCATCAACTCGGTGTTAACTTAATTTGACTCACTTTAACAAGTCCAATTAAAGGAATTTGTGTTTCTCTTATCTTCAATATAACATTGAGCATAATTTCAAATTATATTTCAAACTTTCCGATAATGAAGGGTGGATGGGAGCGGGTTGGGGCGGGTCGCGGGGTGCGGGGCGCGCCACTTCGCTTATTTCATTAGTTACATAAATTCTCCTATTGAGGATGGCTGGCAGAAAGGGGACGGTTTACCCTTATTACGAGAGTCTCCTTATCAATACAATTATTAATATAATAATATTATTATTGTAATAATTTTGGAGCGGAGTGGAAAGAGGAGTCGTAGCTTAACTTCACCAGCAATAAAGGGTGGTGAGAGATAATGGAATGGAAAACAGTTTGAAGTTTTATTGGAAAATTGGTACCGGCTAATTGGCAGCATTATCGATCTGTTGGCGACTCAAGGAGCTTCAGTAAATAACATTTTTAACGAAACCGTTTCGGTTATTGGCGAGTGATTAAAGCACAATTTTGAACTCTAACTCCTTTAATGGAGTCTAATCAAAGAAGTTTTTAACAGAGAGCACTCTTTAAAGTGCTTCAAGATTTGTTTCTTAATATAATTTGAACTGTTAGAGAGGTAATTTTAGTGCCCATGGCAACTAGGCAATGTATAGGACTTGTATTTTTCTTACTTTTAAGTGCTAAGATCAGTTCAGTAAACATAAACATAAAAGTAAGATAGTTAACCAAAAATGTCTGTACTAAAATCAAAACAAAGCGGCTATCAGATTTAAAACATTGAGATATGATATTATCGACCCCTTCTCACGAAACCTCTCATATATAGAAATTGAAACTAGGTTGGGGTTAATCCCGACCCCAGAGATCCACAAGTATAGCCATAATTCCTTAGGGCCACGTCTCATTATAACACTAATACAAGACTCATCCCGAAGTTACGGTGAATACATTAAAGGGTTCAATCCTTACTGATGAGACATCGTCCGGGGTGGGGGGCCACCCCCGGGAGGGGTCGCTGCGGGCACTGGCCTGGCTGAGGGGGAAATAAGGCAGGCATTATAGGAGATAGCGTTCATTTACATTGTCCAATAACTCCAAGTAGTGTCCGAGCGAATATTAGTTTATGGCATGCGGTGTTTCCAACAATATGTATGTACCGATTTTGTGTACATTCACCCCACTGGTCTGTGTCTTACGTTTTTAAGGTCGCTGGAATGGGGTAGAATAATTTTCACTCTGTAATTAATTCGATTTGGTTTTAATTAACGAGACGCCAATTTCAATAAAAATTGAAGTCTCTAAAGGATTTCTGATTACGAAATGTTCGACCGGCAAAAATTAAAACGAATTTAGAATTCGGTTTTTAATATTATTGGCATTTCGTTGTACGTTTCTGATTGGCTGACGAGAACTGTCGCTCAAAACTTTTTCGGTGTAACTCAGAAGTATAAGAACATCGTTGAAAGTCTATACATCCCATATTATGTTTCAAACTGATAAGACTAATTCCTGTTTAAGTCACTCCGTCCAGCTAAAACTTTATAAGACGGCCAGTGTACGCACGACCGAAATATACGACATTACTATCGTAGAGTGGCATGCGGAGAACGACGTGCCCCCACAACCAGCACACATAAATACGGAGAATCAAGATGCATGCACACACATAGACACAGGGGGTCTTCACACGAACACAAAGGGTAGGCTTTATTCTCATTCGGTAAACGGAGATGCACTATCCTAATTATTGAGAGGCCAGGCAAGGCTCGGTGAACACTATTGTTGACGTGCGTCGGCTACCAATAATAATTGCTTTGTATTTTGTTGTGCAATGTTTCTTGAAAGATTTTTGTGTTGGTTTTGGAAAAATAGTTTATGCAAATACTTATTGCGATTTATTTTGTGTAAATTGGAGTAGATGCTGCATGATTTTTGCTCGTAAGGACGAATTAATTGTCACTTTTTTTGCTGAATGAAATATGACTACTGACAACTTATAGAATCACATGAAAATGTCGAGCTCTGACCGCCAACTTGTAGTGAGCACGGTTTTTAATTTTCAAAAATAAGCGTTTTTCATCAAAAACGATAAATGTAGTTTTGAATCCTACTAGTAGTATTATAAATGTGAAAGTTTGTGAAAATGTTTGTTACTCAATCACTTGTAAACCATTGAACGGATTTGGATGAAATTTGGCGCACAGATAGTTTATAACCAGGATTAACACACAGAATACTTTTCATCCCGATATTCCCACGGAATCGAAACTAATGCGGGTGTAACCGCGGGGTGCTGCTAGTATCACATAATACCAAAATTGTACCTTCTAAACTACAAAGTCGATGAAACTTATGAATACTTCGACTAAAGGCTAATTTCCCCCGAAAGTTTTAATTATTTGCAGTAAGTATCATGCAGACCTTTGAACTCAGTGCCCAGGTTTGTAACCTAAATGTCTAAGCCACTACGTTTAGCCGGCCATAGACAGGATTATTGTTATAATTTGTTCTTCTACCGAAGGTCTATGAACCTGGACTGAATTGTCTACAACCTTAGCTTAGGTAAGTAATTCTGGAAGTTTGAGGTAGATGAAGTCAGGCTATAATTGCGTTTACATTTCAATATGAGACGGAATTAAAATTTAGTGAACGAAAAATGCTTACATTTCGTTCATGCAACAAGGCAAGAACTTTGGGATGACACCTAAGAGGCAATTATCGCATTTTTATGAACGTTCGCAGACTAATCTCAGTCTCAATCTGTCAAAAATACCACTAATATCAATACATTTCTGACAAGTTTTTGAGATAGATTGTCGCCGAGATGAGTTTGAGACTAGATTATGAACGTTTTTAGTTACGAAAATATTGGCCTTCTGATGTGGGGAGAATATAAGTCAACAGTAAAAAAATACAAGATTGAAAAATATTTGAATTAGTTGTAACACGCAATGTATTAGTATAACAGACGTTGATAAAATGGGAAATAAGGCCAATTCGCAAAATCTTCTTTCAGACTAAAAGACTATATAATCTTCTTCTAAAAATCTTTTTCCGATTCAAACACTGCTCGAAGTTAATACTTAAGACCCTTTAGATAGCATAATTAGGCCTGTTGAAGTGTAAATGGCAGAAGTAAAAGAGATTTAAACTTAGTCTTTAGCTTTTCCAAACGCAACATGGCGAAATGAACAGGCAAAATATTTTTTATTCCAGGTACCGTTTAGTTTTAAAGAAATTAAGTCCAATATGGAAAAGAAAATTAGAATTCGATAAAAATATTTGAAACAATAAGTAAGTTAGATTTCCGTAAATATTTCAAATGTCCATCGCATAGAAAATGCACACACAACAATTACTAATGTCTACCGAAGAAAAATGAAACAATTCACAGTTCTAGTGCCTATAATATAATTCTGACGTAAGAAAAGGCTAAAGGGGTTACAACAAAGTTACTAAGGAAGGTATCTCTTTTGAGGTTCCAACTTTCCTCCCCTCTTTTTACTTCGCGCTACCAATACAGAGACAAGCGCTTTGATTGCAATAGCTTCTTTAAGGAACTTAGTTATTTGCCTTTCATTTAAGCATTAAGCTTAGAATGGTTATAGAACTGGTTTTCAAAGTCCTAAGTCAAAATTGTCGCAAAACTCAGAGCATCGCCCACGAATGCCCACGCTACTTCCTCACGATCCTAAATCTTCGATCATAATTCCATATTCGGCCGTCGTCTAAACATAAATTCATACGTGGTCGCACGCACGCATCGTACCGTCAAATAAACTGGCAGTTTAATCAAAGCCATTAGACAAGTGAGCCAAGCACCTAAGACCAGTTTACGCTGACCGGTCTACGCCGTCTCACCGCCCCGCTGCGTCTAGAAATAGTTGGGTTCCAGCGGGGGTGGGGAGGTCTATCACAAGTGGTGGGTGGTGTAGCTGATGCCTTTAACGCCTTGCTGGCTGTTGACCAACGCCAGGAGGCGGGTGGCCATGCGTTCTTAATAAAGATGGCGGAAACATGGCCGTTTTGGCGGTGCGAGGTCGGTGGTAAACTGATTATGTATTGCAGGTTGTATTACATTAGGTATTGGGGAATGTATTGGTATGTTATACCAACCTACCTATACATACAAGAAAAACACCTTAGTTTGTGTCGAAGAAATCTCATCAAAAACTTCGACTGTAAATTTTCATACTATGAAGACACGCTTCGTTTGGTGACTTAATTGATTTAAAAAAAAATCTAAGTAGATAAATATATCAAGTCATGCTTATCAAAACACGAAGCCACGACACGATATTCTTATCTACTAGGTAATAGAGTCTATGATATTACTGTATACGTATTAGTTTCACCCTATACTTGTAGATACCAGTCTAGCAAAAGCAACAGTTCCACTTTTCTTCATTTACCATCCGAGTGGACCTCAAAACAATGCATTCAGAAGCTAAGCTGCGGACACACGAGCGAAACCCGCACCTACTCGCATCTACAGACAGCATTTATCAAACGGGACGCAACATACATTATAGTGGCCGATACAAGTACGGTATAATGAGAGTCCGCCGTATATAACTCATCTCCCGGGCTTCCATTTAAATTATTCAGGGGAGGGTAATCTTATTACATTTACATATTAATCAACGGATTTTAATTATACCTCCCCCCTTGCCCCCTTCTAGGTTGATAATTTGCTTTCGAAATGCGACTTGCCCTGATTGAAGACGCGGCTGTGTGCGTGATAACGTTCGTTAAATAGTTTGTTTGTGTTATGATAATGTACGAAAATGTTTGATGTGTCAACTTACTGGTGATGTGGAATGCGACTTTACCTGAAAACAAAAGAGGAACACATTAGATTTGTTGTTTTATTGAAGCTGAAAATGTTTGGATAGCAAATTGATGTATTTCAGGATCAAATAATATAATCACAGCCTGTAATAATTGCGCAATTAAATGTTATCTAGCCTGCTCTATATTAATACACTTTTAACAAAAAACTTACACATCAAAGATAATTCGAACTTCAACTGTCACTGTACGCTTAATCAAACCTATAAAATAAAACAATTGAAGCCCGATATATCAGCACAACCCATAAACATTACACAGCAACCATCTTGAAACTAAAATAAGTAGCCGATACATGAGCAAAAAAGTAAAAGAAAATAAAGAATAGTGCACACGAGTTTAATCAGCATACTCATTTGTCTGACGACGATGGCAACGCATTAATGTCTACAAGTCCAACGCATAGGGCGGAGTCGCGGACTCGTAAAGCATTGGAGAAATGTTATAAAGCTACCAGTGTACCCCGGAGGCAGCAATTAATAAGTATGTTAATACCTTCGGGAATGAAGAAAGCAGTATTTATATACTCGATATTATACCCGATGGTGTACGGTTCACAAGTGTGAACTTGGGTTAATCGAGGATAAAAATTGAGATGATGTTTGCAGCTTGAGGAAGATTTAGATTAGTTAGAAAGATAAGTTAAAATATATTTTCGTTTTATTTGCAAACGGGAATTTAAATGCAGTGCTGAATTGTTAACGTCTTGCACCAAAAAAACCTAGTTTAAATTGTTCCTGTTACTTGTGGTAGGTACACTAAAAGCCAAACTAATGTCAAAACGTTACGAAACTGTTCTTGAATCGAAGTTTTAGTGTACTCGGAGGCAAGTTTGAGTACAACAGACTATTTGATATCATAATGCAGTATTTTTTAAATTCTATGTAATTTCATCCTTTGAACAGTTTTTATAACTTCCCTAACATTGTTAAACGAAACACAATTGAGAAACCGCTGTATATATCAAACCAGTTTTCTGTTTTTAGTAAAGTTAAATTAGGCAATACAAAGCAGGAATCCACGATGATAAACAACTAATTACAAAACTGGTTACCTACGTGATTAGGTCATAGTATATATACGTTAAAACCAAACCGCGCGTAAGCCGAATTGGTTGCAGTAACTAAGCTAGGGCTCTGCGATCAAATGTGTTAGGTAAGGTTAGAACTGTGACCAAAAGCGCGCGAGCCGAGCGAGCAAAGCGAACGGTGTTGCGGCAGCGACCGACGAGCGCTACATCTAAGTTTGTCGGCGTTACTCGGCTATTTAGTATATTTAGGACCCAAAAGTAGGAAATATTTGAGGTTTACAAAAAGAGGTGACATAAAAGTACTCAATAATATTTTACGAGCGCAAAATGGGAATTATTAGATGTTCGATTAAATACACGCCTTTATTAAATGGCTACTTTATTCAAGCCAGTAACCACAGGCACGACACTTCTATTAAACTCAGTATTTAATCGCAAAATAAACTATCACATTTCAATACAGGATTGCGATTTTCGACAACTGTATGTAACACAAGAAAAAAACTTAGGAAACAGATCTCTTTGTTTTTCTTGGAAAATCTTCAAATTTTTCAGTAATGAGACCGATGTTTTATTTATATTTGTCAATAACTAGCGTCCTTTCTTCGCAAGATTTTTACAACTTGATAAAACATGGAGATTTTATATTATATTACCTATATTTTTGATATGAATCTAGGTATTATACACATAAACCTTCCGGAATATGGTGAAACCGCATCAAAATCCGTTGTATTGCTTAGGAAAAACAACGCGATCACACAGACACGATAAGCAACATTAATTTATAATTTCTACAGATATGTAACCTGCATTCGCGATTTATTTGCCAAAAATGTAAGCAAATATGAGTTTATGGTATAATAACTTTAAATCCTACACAATAAAGTTCAATGTACCTACGCTACAACTTCAAACATTTTATAAGTTTTTCATTAGTGCTAGTCAATCTGAAATCAACTTAACATTAAAATAAAGTTGATATTTGTTTAACTTCAAATAATATTAATTTGAAACATACGTTTGAATAGACTTTAAATCGTCTTGTAAAAGATCAACATTTATATGTGGCATATAAATATTGAATACACTGTGTATTCATCTTGAAAAGGTGATAGGGACAACAAATTCAATTAAAACTGACTTTAACATTTGTTTCTGCAACTGACTACCTTTTTTTTTGTGGATGGGAAATCATCAAATGACCCCTCACTCTCTGGGTGGAGCAGAAGGGAGTGTCAGACTCTTACTGACTAAAACCCACCCGTGTTCCTTCCTTAGCCCTTTATGTTTCGGGGTAGCGGTAACCCTTTCGGACAATCCCGCTGCCCCGCAACTGACTACCTAGTAGAAGATTGATGTACTTAGTTATTGCATAAAAGTCTTAAATCGAAGTTTATTGAAGTACTATCTATCTTATACTATCTATATATATTATACTATCTATCTTCAATAAATAAGTATTTTCTGAAGCTACGCAAGTACTGAGAATAAAGCATAGCTTTATATCAAAGACATAATCAAGGAAAACGGTATAAAAGGAAAAACAGAAAAGTAGAAAAATTAACTCTCGATTTTTAAGAATAGTTAAAACTGAAGTAACTAAAAATAAATTAACCGATCGAAACTTATTTATACGTAAAGAACGGCTGATTATTTTTAGGAATTCAGAAGTTTCATAATTAATTATTTTCTTTTAAGTTTGTCATTTTCCGAGTGCAATTTGCTATAAACAATTTAATTTTAATTCGATTGAAACGATCTTAAAATATTCTTTGTACAAGTAAAAGTAGTTTTAAATGCTAAATTATAATAATTGCACAGTGTTCAAAAATTCTAATCTGCAATACAAAATTACGAAGTTTTCTTCTGTGAAACGGTTTTAATTTTTTGTGATTGCCTCTATTGTTCGAGTTCTAGCTGACTTTATCTTTCAACCCTTTTTAACGTTTTTATATACTTTGGACAACTTTCGGGTTAGTTAGTACCTAGGCGTTTATTTTAACAAATTGAGTTTATAATAAAAATGGAAAATTACTTTTTATTTCTATGGAATTGACTTTTTCCTCCGTTTCTGTGAAACATTGAATGGTGCATGAATTGAAAATTGTGAGAAGATTTGTTAATTTAAAAATAAAGTTTTCCGTTCCTTCTTATATTATTATTATTCCTTCTTATATTAGACATGGGAATGATTTAAATTCTTTAAGTAAAACTAAAAAGCATGGTGCTTGGCGACACGTAAATTAACCACGAGAAGAGTAGAACCAAATACTTTTTTATTATAATTATTTAGGGTTTTGTATCCAAAGTGTTCCAATGGGACCTTATGACTAAGGCACCACTGTCCGTCCCTCCGTCCATCTAACCGTCCGTCTCGCGTCTTGAACCGTAATATACACACGTACACACGGCTACACATCAAGCTATACATTTCCAGTATAAGCTGATCTCACATTGTATAGGATTTCCGTACGATGCGAGACCAGCGTAAACTGGTTTTGTATAGCTTGATGTGTAGCCGTGTGTACGTAGGTAATAACTAATAACACATAAAAAAATCACAGAGTTTATTATTACTGCTATTACAAAAAAAAAATTACTATTATTACTGCTATTACAAAAAAAAAATCCCCTTTACAAGAAACGTGTTTCGTACGTTGGTTTGGTACCTTTTATGTGCGAGTCCAACTCGCAGTTGGCCGCTTTTTAAATAAAAGAAACTAAACGAATATATCCATCCACCTACATAGATCTTCACCAATAGAAATAGCCTTTTTTTTTTCAGATACAGAACAACTAAAACTCACAGCTACCCATAAAAAAAATCACAGCCCCCCATACCGAAGTTACGACTATAAGAATCCCATCAAAACATTTGGACGTGTAAACATAAGAGTAACATCAGTTATCGGCAGTTTATCTCTCGCTCATATCGTAACCTGGAGTTACTTACTGTGGTGTAAGGGCGACAATCTGCATAATTTGACTTTTACAAGCCTTTTTGCTTTTTAGAAGGTGATTACATTGATTTTAAATGTTGGTGTAATTTGATTTGATGTATCTTTTGGAATCAGTCACGAATCCAAGACAGCTCTTCCAGGGGTACACTGTTTATTGAGTAAATTGCGTTAGTGGGGTGTCTTTTTCTTGTAAATTGAATTTGCTTACATTTATTAACATTCAAATTATTGTGGTTTTCGATACACTGCATTAGCACTGGAAAACTAAGCGCTCTTTTTACTCTTTCGTTACTATCCTGTGCCCGACAGGGTCCTTAATTGTTTCAATAATTTTAAGCCTACCAACTGTTTTGCCAACATTAAGGAATAAAGATTTGAGAATTGAATTGACAATGTTCAGTTAAGACAGGAGCGCGTTGAAAAGGAAGCTGTATGGAAGTTTTAGTATTTTTTTGTTAAACTAAGCAAAAAAATATTGTTATCTTTTGGTAAATAGTAAAGCAATAAAGACAGAGTTAAAAGAATGCGTAATTTTCAGCATTTTTTTGTTTTTATTTTTTGCTGCAATGTTAGTTCTTGCTAATTTGATAGATCTATTTTTCTACTAGTTGATTTGATTTAAGTCCAACCTGTCCTTTCTGACACTGTAGTGTACTTAAAGAAAGAACAAGTTGGCGGAAAATATGCGTGACATCCACGCAAAACGGGTATCGCTAAGCATAATGCTACGACCCTATGCGAGGCAGAACTTACTGATAAGTTTTTTTTCGTATTTTGGTACCTAACTGAATCGAAACCAGTATGTTAGTAAGTATAAATTTGTAGACAAATACTAGCACTCCTAAAATCCTGGTAAATAATTGTCTGCACCTGAAAGCAATAAAATATCGTAGTTCATTCTTCAACTAGCTGTAAATTACTGCAAATAAAATAATAATTGCCAAACGGTTTCTATTCTCTACAGATCCAAGAAAACTAGTCCTCACTTTTCTAGGTCTGTAAGTACTGAAAAAATATGAATTTATTGAAGGGCAACGGCATTAAGGCGCGGTACGAAGCAAACTTTTAGATAATTGACAATAGCGTGTCACGGGAACAAATGAGGTTCGAAATAGCGATGCGTTTGATATTAGTTGAATCAAAGCACCAAAATAAAAGTAATTTTACAGATTTAATGAAATCGAAAAATTCACGGCACGGCTCAGTGGAATAATTTTTTTTCCCTTTATTATCATCACATAAAATATGATAGTTTACGCTCAAATTTTTGACAATTATACGACGAAACTATTTTTTGAGCTCTGTTTTCCGATTGTTTGATCATGAAACCATTTAATTTATGTAAAATATTTTTGGATAAGTCTTTTTTACATTTGACAATACACTGATTTTTTTTTCTAAACTGAGCTTTTTACGGTGTTCTATCTTTGGGCAACGCCTTAATGTTTTAAGTAGAAAAATACCGTCGAAAAACATCAATGGCCGATTGACAGTTGTCTAGTTTTATTTACGAAGTATTTGTATTCAGTACTAGAAATAAACAAGATACAATATTAACTTAATGTTGAACGCATAATCTAAATGAGGTCTTGTTTTAATAATCAAGGAGCAAGGCAAACCAAACAGATTGATGGCGAGATTATTATTCAAATTAGGGGAGGCTCGGGCCGTGTGGACCGGCTTTAAAATACTAATATTGTGTAAATCGATGAGCCTGTTTATTGTTATGGCAATATTAGGTATATTTAGAACTCAATTCGTTTGTATTAATTAGTTTCTTCAGGGATGTTTGAGTATTTTAGTAAATTTCTAATAATTTCTGCGGTTTTAGTAGTAGTAGGTAGCATTTTTATGTGAAAAACGTTATCAAGTGAGTATCATAAGTATGTAGAATCGATATTAATGTTCAATTCCAAGCTCAGTGTTATATTTCAGTGGTTGTTATCGTAGTAAAAAGTAGTTATTTTTTATTAGTTTAACTTAAAAATATAATAGGTATGCACCATTTATCTATCTACGCAAAAACAATTCGTTATAAACCAATAAATCTAATATCACGAACACAAACATAATCTAATTCGCACAAAATCTGAAATTAAAACCTCGCGCGGACAAACACAGCGCCAACAAAAAGGTGTTGCAAAAAAAACAGAGCGGTCCTAATTTCCCGCGCGATGAATTATCGCCCACTCAGCCCGTTGTCCGAATCACCCCAACTTCCCTCAAACGCAATCCCCATAATGGTGGCTCGGCCTTATTAAAAGCCTGCATCATGCGAAGAAGATAAATGCATCTCGAAATTAATTAATAAAATTGCATCCATAAGTGTTCTTCTCTGATATGGTCCAGTCAAAAAGAATAAACTGAAATTTTGGATCCTTGATTGGAGCACCATTTTATTTTCTTTAAGCATTAATCTTGAGTGGCTAATGAAGTAAAATATTCATCTGTTTTTACTTTTAATTGTGATTTATATTTGTTGTTTGGGCTTAAGAATGGTGTTTGCGCCTTCTTGTGTAATTTTTAAATACTTACGAGCAAGTTTATGTAGTCGCATTTCTGGAAAATAATTATTTATCTCGCTCCTGAATCGGTTCAAAGTTGGTTACATTATGTTACAGAAACATCTAAAGAGACTCAAAAGAATTACTTACGCAAAAATGTCTGTTTATTTATTTATTTATTTTAATTTGCATGTGCAATCACGGATCCGACACTATCTTAACTCATCACAACAAAATCGATATCCTTAGCAAGTAAATCAATTTCAAAAGTCACACAAACAAGTTCACAGCTCCCTAGAGATCTTATAAATAATCTCGATCTACATTTTTACGATATCCTTACAGAAAAAGGGACTAGTTTATAACTGTAGCAATGAGATATCCGCGTAATGTAACATTAAACGGGTAGTTAATTAAACAAAGAGCGAGTATTTCGCGGTCACACGCGATGCCGTATCGCCACTTAGCATATTGATTAGAATCGGCGATCGACGCGAGCGCGGCGCGGCGTGGTGGAGGCGCGCGGCTGCGTAGGCGCAGCCCGCGCTACCGGTTGTCGCGGCCCGCGATATACGCGCGACAAGACGCTAATCTTGTACCGATTACTTATTACAATGAAAGTGTGGAGGATCGCTGTTGAAAGTTGTATCGGATATCTTACGTGAGTTTTGGCGACGGTGTGCGTGACAGAGCTAAGTCGTGTGGTGAAATTATTGCACACCTTAGACTCTGCATTATGAACATTGATTTGAAAGCAAACTATTGTAAGTATCTCTTTGTCGTGATTTTTAATTTTTCTTCTGCTTTTGTAATTTTGGTAGATGGTAGGTAATAGGTAACCGCAACTCCACGTCAATGCGCGTATTTTGGTAGATAATCCTAAATTTAACATCAGTGCTGGGCATAAAGTAAAACAGAAAAACCGAACCTTTTTAATTTTCGAAATACTAAAAATTTTAGCTTTTTAGAAAATTTTCAAAACCTATATAAGTACGTATTTATGAATGCAAACTTGCTGCTGTAAAGTTATGGACAAAAGTAAGGCAGCAAATCACATGCATTTGTAGACACATAACAAAAATGTGTGTAAATAAAGACGCGTGGAAAATCGCGCGTCATATCGCGTGTCGCTCGATACAGTAGCTGTGTTTTACGCCTTAAACGATGTATGTAAGCTACGCAGTTTTCTGCGCAAGCACACATCCAACAACACGTCTCCCTTCTCTTTCGCACTCATTAACACCGTTTAAGAGTGAGCAGGACAGAAACAAAACCTGATTGTTGTTTCTTGAGCTTACATTCTAGTTTTGGCATAATTAGATTAAATTGCTAATATCATGCAATAGCGTTGTGTGATAATTTTATTTGGATATATTTGCATGTAATTAAGGATACTGAATTGGTTCTGTTTTAGCGATCATTTATCTTATTTACTTAGATACATTGGCGTACTCCTTACTCAATTTATTCAGTTAAATAGAAAGTGATATAAGAAATTAGATTTCTTACTGTACGATTTTGATGGTAATATTTGAAGTTATGATTAGGACATAAGGGACTACATGACCTAAAGCGCGGTCACTGTCGGACTGCATAGAAAAGAAAGAGAAGTGCGATGACACAACTCTGGTAATTTATTGCAAAATATGAAGTAATTATCTATTTACAAAAATCTATTATTTGGACTAAAAAATTAAAACACTAGTAAACACTAGTGCTTTAGTAAAATTGCTTGTAGAATAATCAGACAAAAAATCAGAATTATTGTATGTATATTAGTATGGTTTTTATTGCGAAAAGTAAGCTTTTAGAGGTATCTTCATGATTTTTTCTATCATATCAAATAAGTTGTATTATATTTTCAACACACTATCTAACTAGCATATATCCTGAAGAATATCATATATTTTTCTGATTTTGTTTACTGTAGTCGATCATATATTTTTAGGCATTATAAAACTTGCGTTTTTTGCGTTTAGGTCCTGTAGTCCCCTTAATATTTCAGAACCAATATTGATATGAGAAGTTCACGGGGAAGACCTGGATGAGACTCGCAAAGGTAATGGGTCTATTCTATAAAAAATCTCACCGTGAAAACTTACGGGGAAATGAGCTTGAAGTGGGCTGTCAATAATGTCAACCTCTAGCATCAGGTGGAATGACAGATTACTTCACTTAAGTTTTCACAAAAGGAAGGAGACCTATTATACTCTGCAGTATGTGGAATAAGCACCATAATTGCGTAACACAGTATCAATCTCGATCTGAATCATTTTGAAGGATATTGCTAATTCATTGCTTTAAATGTTCGAACGTGTTTTGTTGACGTGTTCTTGAGTGGAGACCGCGAATCGGTAAACGTAAAGTAGGACGCCCTCAGGCTAGGTGGCGCGACGATCTTCGCAGGATGGCTGGTAGCAGCTGGATGAGAGTTGCCGAAAATCGAGTTGAATGGCGTGCAATAGGAGAGGCCTATATCCAGCATTGGACTGCTGTAGGCTGATGATGATGATATGTTCGAAAAATGTGTCTGCTCGACAACATAAATAACGCAATGAATGTTGTTGAACTATCAAAATGAAAAACATTGCTACTGTTATGATGATTATAATCATATTAATTTGGCTGAACTACTAGACTTTCAGAATTTTGAAATTTTCCCTCATAACTAGTGTAAATAGATTTTTGCATAACTTATTTAGTAATTAATAATCCTGTAGCCATTGCCTAACAAACCGATGAAGATAAGTTAACATAATAGTCATTAAACCATATTTGTAGTACCTACCTTTATTATTTTATGCAATTACCCACCGACATTAATGTACATTTGCATAACAAGGAAGTAATTGGTACGATAAATAAAATCATTACATATAATAATCATATTGATATGGATTAAGGACTGTATAGATTTGTATGAAACGGCCGTTTTGAAAGACATGTTGATATTCTTGTTTAATTTGGAACATGTTCTTTTTTGGCAGTGTTATATGTAACTAGCGACTCGTCCATGCTTCGCACAGGTCTCTCGCACTCATCAATCGACTGATGTTGGGACATGCCAAAACATCGAGATTTTAATGCTATATCTAAATTAAATATGAATGTATTGTACACATAAACCATCAGGAATAAATTCTCTAAATGATGATAAAATCTGCATCAAAATACGTTGCGGAGTTCAGAAGAAACAACGTGGTCACAGACAAACATGAAAAGCGACTTAAACTTATATTATGTATAGACATGAAAGATAAAGTAGGGCAATTTAGTAAATAATATGTAAAATTGTATTGAAGTCTTATGACGAGATAATGTTTTTGATGTAAGTAAGAGAGAAACTCAGAAGCTTTTATCTTGCTGTGGTCTAAGACAAACTTGGTAGTGCTTCCGCCTGCATTTGCTATAGGCTTCCGTTGCCTTGCAATCCATTACAGAACTGGCATGTATGTCTAAGTAAATCGAAGCCTTATTTCAAATGCCCATAGTTCCGCTGTCTACTCAAAACGGTGAAGGAAAACATCGTAAGGAAAGCGGCATATCCTAGAACCAAAAATTGAAGACGTGGGACATCTACCAACCCGCACTGGGCCTGCGTCGTGGATTACGGCCCACTCCCTCTCACAGAGAGGATGCCTGTGTACCAGGAGTGGGAACATTATAAGCTGATTGTGTTTATGCTACTCAAAGAGAGAATGACTGCGTAGTCTTCAAAATGCGGAACGCCATCAGCTCAGTATTTTGGGATTATTGCACAATATTTTTTTCAATGAACCTTCTTTCTTTCTTTCTCTATATAATTCCACGAGGTGGATAAACAGGTGCGTAAAGATTTGTTCAGCAATAAACTCCAAGTCATCTATTCCAGTGCATTGCGGGCCATCCAGTACAAATGTATTTAATCCTTAATGCGGTCGTAAAACGAGCTGGCTTCATTAAATGTTCTTATGCTATTGAGAAACATTCTGTGGTGCATTTAATCTCATTTAGTGACAGGAAACCTAGTAACAGAACCGCAATTATAGGCCGGGAGCGCGGAGCGTGGAACAGTGGATTTATAGTGGGTTTACAAAGACAGTTAACGTTGATGTTGTATTTTTTTATGGGATGAGTAGGTTTGTTAAATGGGTTTTCTTTAGCTTGTTAGATATTATTGAGGAATTGTTTCGTGTGATTAATCTGCGTTAAACAAATTTAATTAGATATTGAAAGTCTAAAAATATAAGTGGACATGTTAATTTTGTTTATACATATAAACGTTTTTATTGATATTAAATTAAATTTATTGATAGTGACGAAATTAGACTTTATAAAATAAGTCCCATTCTTTCATAGACATGTTCAAATAAAAAATCATCATAGCGCAAAAGTCAACATCATTTTTTTCAAGTACCTAGACCATTCCAAGTTAATTTTCAATGCAAGATACCTTTTATTGTCGAAAATTACTCATTTTAAAGTTTCTGAAAAAAAAAACGAACACTCATCTCAATCTATCGTTATAACATCGATACTACATAAAACTAAATAGTAGCAATCAAAAACAAAAGCCTGACTCCCGAGCTACCGCCTCCGGACCAGGCAACAATCTTACTTTAATTGCATGTAACATAAATTATGGCGACTTATTACAATCCGCTCCCGATACACGCTGCCCCGAGGTAGTATTATGTACTGACGTGTTACCAGCTGATATTTTAGTATTCAAAGCGAATTAAAAACCAGCTTTTGGTTAGGAAATAGTGAAGAAAATGAGGACTTTTCAATCAAAAAGTAAGCGACAAGTAGGCACACTATAAACAAGCAAAGAAGTTGTCATTTAAAAAAAAAATTCTAAAAAAAAAAAATCTTGCTCCATTTTTAAACTCGTCGACTCTTAATTCTATCTGAAAAAGAACCAGTGCGATTCTGTAACCATCTCACCGTGAAAACTTAGGTGAAGTGAGCGTGGAGTGAGCTGTCAGCGTCATCCTGATGTTAGGGATTGATACTCTTGACAGCTCACTCTAAGCTCACTTCACCTAACTTTTCACGGTGAGATTTTTACAGAATCGATCGGCTGTTTCCTTCTTACAAACAAATGACGGTTGAGTCGGAGAGGAAAAAGTCACTGAAAATCTTGTTCCAATTTTAAACTCAACGACTATATTCCTTCCTAAAGAGAAGCAGCGTTCTTCTTTCAAACAAATGACGGTTGAGTCTGGTGTATTCGCTATAGTATGGTGACTTAATAGTTACTATCCGCTCCTGATAAACGCTGCCCCGGGGTAGTATTATGTACTGACGAGTGACCAGTGACCAGTATTTTAGTATTCGACGTGAATAGAAACCAGCTTTAGAGTAAAGAAAACGTCGATTTTTTTCCATCAAAAAGTAAGTGACATCTTAAAGCCGATTGCACACGAGTATCGCTGCTAAGGTTAGACGCTGTCTTTTTATATAAGGATATTAGGGAAAAACTCATTTCTCACGAATCTTGCCACAAAAGAAGCGTACTGGCTGTTGTGTTCTTCTTAACCCTTAAATGGGCACACTGTGTTTCTTACGTTGCTTTTTAGGTTAAGTTCTGATTATACACTGTATTAGGAACAGAAAAGAAAAATCTCATGTAAATTTTCAAAAAAATATTTATTTTCATGGTTTTTTCATATGTCACTTGTAAATGACATTTCCCATTAATCTAAAAACTATGGGTGTTGGACACCAGTCACACAGGACGGACATTGCCCTTTTAACTTAAAACAATAATCTTAGAAAACAAATAATTAAAACAACAAAAACTTTACTTAATCACTAGTTCTGAGATCGTGGTATCATTTAGGAACCATGAATTTTAAAGATGCAAAATATAAAAAAAATAACAACTAAACCAAAATCTTTTCCATAAAAAACATATAAAAATAAAAATAAACTTCACTTTTCCTTGTGGAATAAAAGAAAACAATTTTTTTTTGGTGTGCAACAAAGCCTCTGATTGCATTTAGAACACAGAACCGTGGTCTTTCCGTTCTTACACAGACGGCATCTACCCTGTGTAGTGAAGATAACAAAATGATCATAGCAATCAAAACGCACATCATTTACTGGCCGCGGTAGGAAAGGCTTAGTGATTACCTCAGGTGCATAATCGAGTGTCACTCTTTGAAGCTGCGATTTTGTATTGACCTTGATTAGCGCAAGAGCCATCTGTATGCGAAACTTCTTCAGTGGCATTTTTTTCTCTGAAAGTTGCAAGCAGTCACGACGGTGCAATAACCAGCTATTATTAATTGCAATATCTAATACCTGGGCAAATATTGACATATACCACCGTCTAGTCTTCATATGAATTCGATATAATGCAGTCAACATGTCGGCGATATCCACTCCACCCATGTGAGTGTTGTAGACTTTTATAACATTTGGACAAGGCACAGAAACTCTCTTCTTCTCTCTTTTATCATATCTCTCTATTGTAGTGACCGGATCTTGTGCACAAAATGAGCTTGCAATATGAATGCATTGATTATCTACCCATTTAGTAACTGCTAATCTTCTGTCATTATCACACATTACTTCGTATGCTCCTCGGCCCTTCTTCTTCATAACTTTATCACTACTCAGACAACAACTTCGTAATCGGTCTTTTCTTATTGTGCCTAAGGATAATATTCCCCATTCATTCCGCAAATAGTAAAGCAACTCCAGTGAAGTGAACCAGTTGTCGAAGTATACTGTGCACAGGATGGGGTCAGATATAGTTTTACACAATCTTACAACTGTTTTACCCCCAACACCAAGATAATCTTCTTCCCATTCTGTGAATTGTATATTCTGAAATGTATTTGAACCATCATATGCAAAAAAATCGTAGACCATTCCCGAAGTTCCAGCTCGGACTAGAAATTTAAAGCCCCACTTATGTGGTTTCTTAGGGTTGTATTGCTTTCTGTGACCTGCCTTTTTACCTTTGTAAGGTATTATCATTTCGTCAATAGCAAATGATCTCTCCTCTTCTATTTTAAGACATTGCTTACGCACATGTTCAATCACAGTAGAAACTTTATGATAGCTGTCACTCTGGTCTACACTTGTGTTGTCGCAAAAGTGTAAATAACGCTTGATACATTTGTAACGCTTAAGGGGCATGGCAGATGCAATGGGGTCAAATCTCAGATCATTACTCCAATAATCTTCAATAGCTGGCATTCTTACAATTCCCATAAGTATCTCAATACCAAGTAAAATTTCTATTTCTTTTTTTGATACACATATAGATTTACCAGTCTGTTGTACTGAATACAAGTTAGTCATATCAACAATAAAATGAAGTAAATCGTCACCAAAGAATTTTTTGAAATATCCTTCAGGAGATAACATTTCATATCGCTCTACAGGGTTTAGGCATGTATCCACTACGATGGCTCCAGTAAATTTAGTTTTCTTAAATGAAAACTCTAGTTGTTTCATCTTGCGTTTTCTGGTAGGTAAAATGGACGGTGGAAGCATTGGAGATGCATTGATGGATTGGATTGATGGATTTACTGGTTGTCTGGTACGACGTGTCCTTACTATTGTTGTGAGTGGTGACCCAACAGAACTCGTCGACGGTGTTTCCGGCACAAAGCATGGTGGTAAACGTGGTGAAGGAACAGCTAGCGGTGACGATTCTGTAGTAAGATGTGGTCGTGTGGTGTGACTTAAAAAGGTGTCATTGATATCTTCACTTGGCCTAGAATTACCTCGTTCTTGATCTAGGTCATCACAGTCGCTAAGATCTTCAAGTAAGTCGTACATTTCCGGAGAAACATGTCTTATGGGTGATGAAGTTGGTGACGAGTCATTATAAGCATTGAGAAAAAACTCACGTGCTCCTATTTTTCGTTCCTCGTCCTCATCCGATTCCAAATCAGAATCTTCAGAGTCTATAGGAGGTACAAGAGTAAGAATTTTCTTGGATCTCCACCCTTTTTGCGCCATATTACTGAAAAGAATTACAAAAAAATAAAAAAAGTTTAAAAGTATTGTTCAATAAGCAATAAATATCACGAGTCGAATGATGGGCATTGTCCGTTATAAATGACAAACGTTAAACGCACATCTTTTAAGGAATCACAGGCATCGTCCGTTTTAAGTGACAAACAAAAAAAGCACTACTATGAAGGGATTACAGGCAATGTACGTTTTAAGTGACACTTACATTTATTCACGTATCAAGATGAAATTATAACTTTATTTTGTAAAGTAACTACTCTAAACTATTATTTAACTATTATTGTCTGTTATAAACTTATAAAAATATCATAAAATAAACTAATACTTACATTACCACGTTTTTTATGAAGAGCACAAATCGTTACGGCCGTTGCAATTTTTCGAATGACCGGTGCTTGTCACGCGTCGTGTGCGCGTTCGCTCTCACTACATAGGTTAGAAAGAGATAGCCTATTAAACGTTACGCAGCACGCGAATCGCACGACAGTTAGTTCAAATTACACTTCTTTGCGTTTTGTTTATATGTCCGTCAGAACGGACAAAATCTATTTAAGGGTTAAAAACAAATGACGGTTGAGTCTGGTGTAGTCTCTTAATGATAGCGACTTATTACAATCCGATCCCGATACACTTTGCCCCGAGGTAGTATTACGTACTGACGTGTTACCAGCTGATAGTTTAGTGTTCGACGTGAACTCGTTGGTTGGTAAGGCACAAAGAAAATATTTAGGTTCTGGAAAAGCAAGTTACTTCCATTAGCTTTCATACGGAAAATATAAATGCACCGCTAAAGAAACGTAGACCGATGCCTTCTTTAAAGTATTTTTTCATAGGTTTCAGAGGACATAAAGTTTCGTTAAAATCTACCGAAAGATAGATCGATAGTTTCGTTGATATCGAAAGCTCATCCATAGTACTTTCATAATACTGTTTTCTATGATGATGATAAATATGAAAAATAAAACCAATCGCCGTTAACAGAACTACAAGTGATTTGTTTTCTGTTAAAGAAACGTGTCACGGGCAAAGGCTTTTTATTAAAATCCGGCCTAACCTAAAAAAATAAAGTAACAAAATAAATAACTTATAATAACCTAGCCACATCGGAGCTCTCTAATTATGATGTCACTGCATGCGATATATAAAAGTATGATCAGTATGTAATTAAGATAAACACCGTGTGAGCTGCTTTGTGAGTTCAATAAGTTATAGCTTCCGCTCCTCTCAGATCGTATCCTAAACAATATTACTGTAGATAGTATTTTAATAACAATTATATTTTATTGCTTGAATTAATTTATTTTGACTGGTAAAAATTACATTGTATGCAATATTGTCTGAGCTGTATTTAAAGGAAAAGACCGATAAAAGTTGCATCATCAAAATTGAGTCCCCCCGAACGGCAGGTACCGTTCTGGGGACTGAATTTGACCACAGGCCTCCAATTTTCAAGATATTCAGCACGCTAATTTCGTAACACACTATCAATCAGAATCTGTATCATTTTTTAAAATGATATTGCTAATCCATCCTACTATAATCCTACTATCCTACTAATCCTACTAATATTATAAACGCGAAATTTTGTGAGGATGGATGGATGTTTGTTACTCTTTCACGCAAAAACTACTGAACGGATTTTGATGAAACTTTACAGCAATAAAGCTTATACAACAGAATAACACATAGGATACTTTTTATCCCGATATTCACGCGGGATCAAAACTTACGCGGGTGAAACCGCGGGGCGCAGCTAGTATTATAAATGCGAAAGTTTGTGAGGATGGATGGATGGATGTTTGTTACTCTTTCACGCAAAAACTACTGAACAGATTTGGATGAAATTTGGCACACATATACTTTATAACCAAGATTAACACATAGGATGCTTTTTATATCGAAACTTACGCGGGTGAAACCGCGGGGTACAGCTAGTTTCTTCATATGTTCGAAAAATGTGTCTGCTGAATAACTTAAATAACGTAATGAATGTTGTTGAATTTTCAAAATGAAAGCCATTGCTATTTATTGATAGTGAATTACGCAATTATTCCGCAGGTCATATTGAAGTTTTAGTCGTGCGAGAACCGTGGTATTTTGTGTCTATAATATAGTCTAAGTAGGAACAGAAAGATTGCTACAGAACACTCTACTTTTCTTCTACATTGTCTAGTCCACATCAGCCATAATTTTTTTTTCTACTAGAAAGTTGTAAACATTAAAAAATGCCCAGATTACCAGCTAAGAGTAGTTTTGACTATTTCAGATCCAGCCAACCTTACTTATTTAACTGAAGAATAAAGGTGAAGTCACTAATCAAAATTGCCGATTTGGACGGTCAGTCATTCAGTTAGTTCAATTCGCTCTTAGTAGTGATGAGATTATTCAAATATTAATAGGAGCAATGGACTAGATACGGCAGATAATAATCAGGTAAAGAGACTTAAAATCCGGTTTGCACTATGATTCCCGGATGTGGTAGAATATCACTAGTATCTGCGTGGTGTTTGTTAATATTTCTAATGTCTAAGATATTAATAAGTATCATCATTACATTAAGTGTTTAATCCTCGTAGACAAGGCCCACATTTTGACAGATACGTTTAGAAAAAAAGAAAGAAAATATGTCTATTTGCGGTAAACATGACGCAGAGAAAGAACACGAACACAAAAAAAAAACCACAAGTTAGGGAAAATATGCGTCACATTCACGCAAAACGGCCATCGCTCAGCATAATGCTACGACCCTATGCGAGACAGAGCCCCAGCAATAGTAAATACCGCCAGGCAATAGGCTAGCACCAGGCTGGTTGGGTTTAAGTCCCATGTAATGAGAGCAAGCCTATTGACATCAACCGGACAAAAATTCAGACTTCGTCTGGACAACCAGTCTTACCTACCCAATAACTGGGTTGTGGAGGTCAGATAGGCAGTCGCTCTATGTAAAATACTGGTATTCAGCTGCATCCGGTTAGACTGGAAGCCGACCTCAACATTAGTTGGGAAAAGGCTAGGCAGATGATGATGTCTTTTCCCGACCTAGGAATAAAACCCAGAGAGGCAGCCGAAACAATGAAGCAGCCTAAGATACTAATAAAATTATGCTGTGAAGTATTTTACAACACAAAAAGTGATGGGACAATTCACAACATTTCAATTTTTTGTCTTGTGTTTTTTTTATGCTCAATAAATAGTACTTAGAAAACTAGGAGACCCATATTTTTTCTTTTCACAAAATTTGTATTCTAAGTTAGTCAAAAATAATTTTGAAATCTCGAAAAATTCAAAAACGCTTGTAAGGTTGAATCTACATATTACCTTTGCTTGGGTCATGAAAAAAAATGAGATGGAGATTGACGTGATGACGTCTTATGATGACGTTGACGTTTGTTAAATTTAGGATTTGTTTCCATAAATTGGTTTTTGTATTTTAATTTTTCGCATTTGTCTAGGCTGAATTGGAAATAATTGATAATAGATTGCTCCGAAATAGAACTTATTTACTGCTACCCCAGATGGTTATATAAATTTTGTGTCTGAAGGTTATGGGGGAGTTCTATGTGATATGTATTGTATTTAGTGGAACAAAGTGGATATTTAGAGATAATACCAGCAAACGCTACCATTCTAGCAGACAGGGGTTTTAAGGGTTTATTCCCGGTCGTCCCCACCCCATCGTCCCCACTGGGCACATTTTAACAATCCGTGAAAAATCTCTTCTTCAAATCCCCATTATTGTATTTTGACTGTCGGCCTATAGCGGAACGAGTGGGAAATAAAAAGTTCCAATCGTCATCACTGGGAAGGAACGAAACTTTTTTTCCCAGCCCAGCCGTCGTGCCCAGTGGGGACGACGGGGTGGGGACGACTGGGAATAAACCGTTTTAAGCATTTAGAATCACATTTAGTTAAGAAATCTGTTAAAGTTCTGCGCCCGCCTAGTGTCCTCAAAGACACGAAAATGACAAAATCGGAGGTGATTGATAGTAAAATTTTAGCTAGTTTACGCATACATATAGAAAGGGTTATCAGGAGGGTAACACTTTTAAAAATGTGGAAACCACATGCTGTTGTAAATAATCCTACTAATACTATAAATACGAAAGTTTGTGAGGATGGATGTATGGATGTTTGTTACTCTTTCACGCAAAAACTACAGAACGGATTTTGATGAAACTTTACAGTAATGTAGTTTATACATCAGAATAACACATAGGATACTTTTTATCCCGATATTCCCACAGGATCAAAACTTACGCGAGTGAAACCGCGGGGCGCAGCTAGTAAATTAATAAATGTACTAGATGATGCAGTGGTAGTTGCTTGTGGACTTATAAATTTACAGTCACCTGTAAGGAAGTATCAGGCATTGGAAGGCCTCCCTCAGTGTACAATTTTTAATTTATATTTAAGAAAACTATGTTGTTTTTATATGTTTTGATAACTTTAACTGTGCGTTGCTATAGATACTTAATAAAAGAGATACTTTATGATTACAATTTTAATTTTTATTTATCATAATGTACAATATCAAGCATTTTATTAAAAATAAATTTCTCCCAAAACATTTCACCTTCCTTCACTAACTTTTCTGCAAACAATCTGTCATAGTAGACCCAGTGTTCATGATAGGCTTTATTTCTTTCAAAGTCTGGATCAGTCTGATCTGCTCTTCAGTCCGCTTAATAAGCCACATAATAAAACAAATTTAATGTTTGCATCCACCCTGACTTGCAGCACAACCTTCACATTTCACATCCAATATTGTTTTTTCTGCCTTGTTAATGCTAACGACAACTGAGTACATTTAAGTACGAACTCTGTGCTCAGGAGTTACTCTGCCCTTGATAAAACACACAGCATTTTCTCGTTTCACTTCCACGTAGCCTACAGAAGTTTCAACATAAGCATCTCTTGATGACAACAAAACCTTAGCTCCCCGGATTTCGGCAACGTTAAACGAGTCGTTTTCACGCATGTATTGCAACAACATCATATAATCCACCTTGTGAAGGTTGCGGCTGTCTGCCATAGCATAACCGTCCGAAACTTTAATGGCAAATCAATCTTTAAAATGATGCGTTATTATTAGTAAATAACAATGCGTTTTCAAACAAAACATCCTCGGGAAACAACACTTGAACACTGATATTTGACAATGACAGATGACTATATTCGACATTGACAACTTTTGTTTTTATTCATAATAATTAGGAGCAAAAGCAACACTGTGACGATGCCTTACTCTGGATCGTTAGAAGATTTTTTTGAATATTTCGTTAAATAAGTAATAAAAAAATCTAAAAATTTTGGAATGGAATACTCAAACATAAAGCTCTAAATGATTGTCGGTACCTTAGTATTTATTTAAAACTGAAATGTTGTGAATTGACAATCGATATTTTGACGTGACAGTAATAATTATAAAATAATAATTCATGCCTTTTGTGATTATCTTCTTATTCACTGCTTTTATGCATGATGGTACATAATAACAGTTACGAGTTTATAATGATATTTATGACACTTTCCTTTCGATTGTTAGAAAGACAGGTTGTTAAAACCTTAAATTTCTCCTAACCCTAAGGTGCTTTTGTGCATTCATTGACAGCATTAGCCATTGTGGAAAACAATACTGTAATAGCCAGCTTAGAAATCTAAAGATACTTTTTAAATAGGCTTAACGTAAAGTTGGTATGTCAATAACATTAATTTCTAGTTTCTACCGGCGGCTTTTCGAAGATGTCGAAAAATATCCCACGGGACTACCGGGATTATAAGTACTGTATGTGTTAATCAAGGTTATAAACTATATGTGTGCCAAATTTCATCCTAATCCGTTCAGCCGTTTTTGCGCCAATCCGGAACAAAAATTTAGACAATTGGACACAAATTCTTCGTTACTGTTTTATTCATGTATAGAAATGTTGAATAGAAGACGTAATTTAGAAGATTGAAGTAACTTACATTAAAAACTCTAACATGTAAACACTGTCGTATCTTTAGACGATATCAAACTCATAATAATATTGTCATGACAAGAAAATTAGTGTCGAGCGACATTTCTTATCGACAATGACTGATCTTTATTAAAAAAACGAATGACAAGCAACATATAATCATCGATAAACGTAACTTGATTAACGACCGACTAAAACGGTAACAGAATACGGCTCCCGCGCAGATTATTCATAGTCTGATTATCATAAAATTAACTGATAATAAATCATAGGTGTTCCAATTATGTGGTGGTTTTAGATCGGATAAAATTACTTAGGAACGCGGAAAAAGCGTTTTGAGTTAATTATTTGATTGAAAATTTACTTATACAGATAAATTAGTGCTTTAGTGTTGTGATTTAGTAGATAAATACTTCCGAAAATATCGATGATAAAAAAATTATAGCTTTATTTATCGCTGCTTTTTCATGTCGAGGTTATTATTGAAAGGCTGTTAAGACTATGTATTTAATAAGATATTGAACTAAAGTAATAAAACGTAGTATGAAATAGTTGTATTCGGAACAGACATAATTACGTAAGATGCGGAAAGTAAAGCAGTTCTAATGCTGTTTTGAATGTAATTATGTATCTATCTAACTTTTACTTGCATTCACTCGAGTAGAACAATAATTCATTTATTGATATTGTTGTCGAGAAAGCTTGAATAAGCTACGTTATGGAACAGTCGTATTGAAAACCATGGCTTAGTTAATGTGATTTAGACCAGCACTAAAGCAAGCTCTTTTTTTTTTCGCCGCTGCCGATCGCCTCTACGAGAACACGGCGGTGCTCCGCCCAAGTGGGGCAGACCTCCACCGTATGCTCCACCGTGTCCTCTGGGCGATCCTCGCAGTGGTGACACTTGGGTGTTTCCTCCCGCCCGATGGTATGCAGGAACCTCCCGAAACATCCGTGTCCGGTGAGGACCTGCGTCAGGCGGTAGGTTAGGGCGCCGTGGCGCCTCTCTAGCCACTCCTCAAAGAGGGATCTTATCGCCACTATCGAAGCGTGGTCTAAAACAAGCACTTGGAGGCCCTTTTAGAGGTAATCGAAATCAAAAGTCATTTATTTTAACTCGGCTGACCATCAGCGCTTTTTGAACGTCAAAATTACATAAGACAGTCCCTCTAAAGACCCGCTCTTCACCGTTTCCTAGTGCTTTATCTGGGAAGAAGAACTGGCACAATAAACTCTTTAGTAGCACATCTGTCTGTGATCGCTGGCACGACTGTAGGTATTTCAGATCTTGTTGGCCCAAAACTTAGCCACTTTCACGGCGTCGTCGGTGGCAATGCAGAGGTCACTTTGACTGCACATTTTGGGACTCAGAGGGGAGGTGGAACACACTTTGCGATCCAAGCTCCAAATCTACTGCCGTTCCGTCGAGGTAGACCTACTTTACCAAGTTGAAGTTACAATCTTCACTTTGGAGTCTTCCCACTTGTGACCGGCTATATTAGCTGTAGAACCGATGACCCTTGGGAGGAGACCGCGAATCGGTAATCGTAAGGCAGGATGCCCTCAGGCTAGGTGGAACGACGATCTTTGCAGGGTCGCTGGTAAAAGCGGGATGGCAATTGCTGAGAATCGAGATAACTGGCATGTGATATGGCAAATACTCGAGCGAAACGCTGTCGACATTTGTAGTTGCTTTTGTCGTCGCCACGTGACGCTCATGTGCACACTCGAATGCACACTCTTTGGAAAAATGAAAAAGCGGTACTAATTCTGCTTAGTGGTTAAGGCTGGGTTATTTCTTTTATTTTTCACAGTAACGGCTGTAACTGATTGAATAAACAATACAGTATCATTTTCACACAGTACGTCTTGTTCTTTGTCGTAAAAACCCGCACAAAGTTTTTCTATAGCTTCTGTCTTATAATTGCTTCATTAAACACTAGCAAGAAAATTATTAAATGATTATAGAATGTAGATAGTATTTTTTTGTGTTCGGGTTTCAGCCAATGCTACTATTTTTTTTTAAATATTGATGCTGTAGCTATTGAATAAAATATCGCACATCACATATATCCGTTTAAAGAAAAAACGTTAAGGTGTCAAAGTAGCTATGTGCTGGATGGTTCAAAACAATATAGGTGTTGTTCCGTTCAACCTAAAGATCAATTCCCGTAATTAAAAACGTCCAAAATCCAGTCGCAATCTCATCTCAGCGACAATCACTGTCAAAAACTTGTCAAAAATGTAGGGAAATTAGAGGTATTTTTTCCAGATAGAGACTGAAATCAGACTGACCAAAGTTACGAGAATTGCCCCTCAGATAAACCCGTGCACTGAATCAAGAGTAGGTATGTAGGTACAACCTGCCAACTTTAAAATAAGAAGTCGCCTCTGAAATACCTAATACATTATTATCTCATTCGACATTCAAAATCTAACTTCATTATCCTTGTAATCAAAAGATAAGTACCCGAACTCGATTTATTTGAAAAAAGAACTCCGGAAGATAGTTTCTCGGGCGGCTTCGGGGCTGGTCGGGGCCGGTCGGGAGGCAACACGATCCCGGCAATGATCTAATTACGTTGATTAATGATACACATTTATATCCCTCGTAAACGTACACTTACCCATCCGGCCCTTTAAGAATGTTTCATGCAAACCGAAAGGGAATTCGCGAACAGATTTTTAAAATCCTTGCATCTGTAGCCACACTTAAATCTAGCGCTTCTGTCAACATTTAGATTGACAAAGCATTTCCACACAGATTTCTTTTGATTCCGTCTTCGTTGTCAAATCGCGCGCGCGCGTGCTGCCAACGTTGGATTTCTAGTGGTTTTTCGTGATTATTTTATTAAATTTAAACCAAAGTACAATTTTTTTACACCAAATAAAACTATATAATCGTAATAAGTATTGCAATTAGATAATAATTGACAATATATATTTTTTATGAGTAAATACTATAAAAAAATTGCATACAAACTTATAAATACCAACGATAGCGGTAAAAAAATACTAGTTTGAAAATAATCACGAAAAATGCGACTTCGCCAGCCCGCGCGGGATGAACGCTCAGGAGATAAAAAACATGGCATCCTTCATTCGATATTCGGTTACCTACACATGGGTGACGAAAAAGGAGGATTATTTTCTGGCTCTGCTCCGAAAACTTACCTACTTTGTGTGGCGCTTTTATGTTTTGCTAACCACACACCCTTTGGCCCATGAGTTTGTTTTACCATTTTTTGTTAGGGGTAGTCAGATAAAATATCGTCTCCTTCTAGTTTATTTTTGTTTTTTTTTTTATTATGACGTGTAAAAGTGATTCCGAAATCCTATTCATAGAATAAACAATTTCATTTCATATTTATACAATTTCACTTCATTTCACATTTTGTCATTTTACATTTGATGGAATGATGTAAAGGCATTTGCGAAAAATGCAAGAATGATGAAAATAACTCTCGTTCTAAAGACTTCGTCATTCGTCCCTTTTCATCACACTGTTTGTCCATGTTTAGTAGCAGACATTTCAGGGGTGTTTTCTCCCTGCATCGTCACATAAGCAGGCCTAGGTCACGTTGGTGTGACTATTTAGACACGCTTTTCAAAAGGATTATCCGTAGCTAGGGACACAAAGAGAAGTGTGGAACGTTTTGGAGTTAGACTATCAGTTGATAAGAGTATCTTAGTTGCGTGACTACTCATTTAGTTACTTAAAGCCATAATAGCTTTGCAAAAGAACGTTATTTAAAGAAACTGAAATAAGCAAGACAAGTAATGATTTTTAACCAATAGTTTAAAGATCTAATTTATCCGTAGCAGATTCACAAGTACAAGCGGTTTCTAAAACGATTTGGAATTTTTTGTGCTTTTGGTACTAAAGTTTTTGTATAGTTAGTTAGTTATTTAAATTAGTACCTAGTGTAAATAGTTATTTGTGTTAAATGTTGCAAAAAAAAAAAAAATTTTTTTATTTAAAGGAACAGCAAACAGTTACACTATAAGAACTTACAACTAATTTAACAAAAACAATTTTAGTGATAATATAACGCTGTCCACAGGTAGATATAATAGTTTAGAAGAAAAAAAAAGTATAATCGCTAAGAGTTTTAGTAGCAGTAGTCAGTACGTGCATTAATTAATTGTATAATGAGCAATAATAATAAGTTAAAATTTAGACAAAGTTGACATGATACATAAATAAAATAAGACCTTAGTAAGTTTGAAGATTTTCAGAGAGGGTACACACAGGTTTCATTTAATAAAGTGGAGCGGTTGAAAATAAACTGTTAAACAGTACTTTTATCGTTGTAACTAAAGACAAGATATTATACACTAATAGTAGAATAGAAACAACTATAATTTGTTAATTTTTACTTTCCATATTGTTTATAATGTTCTCTTTATTTACGTTTTTACGTAATTAATTCCAAATATCTCAATTCTAAACTGTCGTATCTCGAATCTTACACGTCCTAATAATTTCAATAGCCCACACTTATAGGGCACTTTCATATCATTAATAACTTCATGCTACTTTGTTCTTAGTGATATTATCTACAGAAACGATTTCATTGTGCTCTCTAATTACACAAAGTAGTGTATTTTAATTATATGGAAGGGTGCAGAAAACTGGCATTGCTTGAGGCATAGTAAGTGCCACAGGGATAGCTTTGGACTTAGAACTTTTAAGGGTATTGGGTCCTTTGTTGTAGATTCTTAGTTTTGATTTTTAAGCATCTAAGAATAATTTGATGGCTTTTGATTACAGATCTTTTTCTTTAGAAAAAAATATTGTTATGTCCCATTTATCCCTTGGTTCGACTTAATAAAAGACTTCAAGTAAGATTTATTTCTGATCCATATGGCATTTGCCATGTAAGTAAGCAGTTTGTTAAAATCGCTGCTACAGTTTATTTTAATGAAAAACTATTGCGATATTCACAAGTATGAATTAAAATCATTATGGTTTTTGTTCATAACATTGTATTGGTTTCGTTTTTTGTTACAAAGCTGGGTTGAAAACGTTCTGCTGTCATTGGGAACAGCAAGATTTCCCTTAGAAAAAATTACAAGACACTTTAAAATACCACCTTCCAATTCTTTAGTTTCCTCTTCAAAGAGACAACATTTGCATGTAACCGTCGCCATCTTCAACTCATAACGTATTTTTACACCACAATTAAAACCCCCTCTATAATTTGAGCAATGTCTCTAGTCTACAGGGTGTCACTATAAACTTCTTGTGATTAGTGCCCGACGCTTAATAATCGTCTTGGCAATATTTATTGCTTTGGCGCGCTAATTATCAAGGAATTTTGATACTGAGTTATCGGTCTACAGACTGGTAAGTCGTTAATTATATTTAATTTTAATACTGTTATAATTGATCTGTGAATGATAGTTTTGAAATCTTTTGGCGAAGTTTAACTGGAACAGGGTAAGATCCAGGCAATTAAAGGCTTTTTGCAACTAAATGGTGCTAGTAGTTGTTTGTTTAATTAGTAGATAAACTTGTTATTTATGGTGGGACTTTTAATTAGCTGCAGTAAAATGACATATCTTACTGTCATTTCGTTAAAAAATGTTGTCAAACTATCTCTACTAGTGATGTGATCGTTTTAGGCTAGGATATTCGAAATTTACCCATTTTGATTTAATTGTAAACAATCAAATATTATTTGTATTGATCGGATACAAATATAATAATTATTTTGTAGTTTCATTCACAGTCTTGATTATTTATGTTTCAAAACATGATATTTACATCTTCAATTTAATTTTAACTATTTAAAAAAATACGAAGACCAGGCGATTTTGTTCGTTTTTCTAGTCGTAATGAAAATGTATCAAACGTTTAATTCCAAAAAACATATATCGAAATGTAAGCAGAGGAGTTTTGAGGAGTGGTTCGCTGGAAATCTACCTAAAATCAAGCCGAACGCAGTACTTAGTTGTTATGGATAATGCGCCTTACGACTCCAGTCTAATTCACAACCATCCGACAGGCTATGGTACCGAAAATGACACATTTTGATAACCTGTTTTGCCTGGCCGTTTATTTGATTAAACTGGCAAAATTTTCTGGATTTGGAGTTTTGAACAGCGTTTAGAGGACTCCTACGATAACATTGATTGATATTTGATATGCTTCGGAATCGTATCGAAAGGTTATGAATAGTTTTGCAGAAAGATTGAAACAAAATAAAAATTTCATTTATCTATATATATAAAAATGAAACCCGTTTTCCGTTGTCACGACATAACATGAAAACGGCTTGACCGATTTGGCTGATTTTTTCTTTTGTAGTTTTCTAATACTCTGTACAAGGTTCTTACGGAAAAAAATATAAAGAAAAAAAAATCTGAAAAAAAAAACTGAAACTCCAAGGACACTCTTTTAAAAAGATATTAGAAAATCTTGGGTACATTATTCTATTTAACATCACGCAATTACCTTTAGGAGCCGAACAAAATGAAAAAAGTCAGAAACAACGATAATAACCGCCAAAAAAGTAGTAGCTCGGGCTGGTATCGGATCCCACGCGGTGGGAGTGGGAAGGTTGCAATTTTACGCGGACGAAGTCGCGGGCAGACGCTAGTACTTTAAAAATCTTTTGGAGTGTCTCCGAGTCTCCGACTCGCAACATGCTCCCCGGACCTTGTTTCAACAGATTATCACTTGTTCCGGAATTTGGACAATTTCTTGCAATGAAAAAAAATCAACTCCAATGAAGCAGTCAAAACATTTTATTAAATTTTTAAAGCAAAAGAATCAATGTGCTACCTTTAAAACGGCGAGAGTGCATACTTAGATAACAATGGTTCTTACTTTGACTGATTAAAAAAATAATTTAATTTAAAAAAAATCGTTTTATTTTTTGCACATAAAACGCCAGTTTTATATGTGAGTGAGGACCTAATTAATCCATTTTTATAAAATCAATGTAACATTGATCGACTTTGAACTGAATGTTTATTGAATGAATCGATTCTTTTGTACGAGTAACATCACTATTTATATTTCGTTAAAAACACATAAGCTGTCATTTGTAAGTAAGAATTTATTGTTATTTTTTTTATTTTATACTTGTTAGATATGGTCTTAGACTGTCTTGTTACAATCATGGTTTATCTATGGTCCAAGATTAAGATGCAAGGAAGATAGAACTAAAATAAATCTTCGAACTCTCTAGTTAGATCCTCGCTTAAGTCAAACTTCATCTTTGTATCAAGAATTACTTATTGTTTTTTTACTTATAAATAAGTATTACTTTACTCTTTATTTATAGAATGATTTCTTTCATTATATTGTGAAAGAAAACATGTTCATTTATCAATATACCTATTTCGAGGTTATAGTGTTAAAACCCAATAAGTGCCGAAAAATTAAAAATCGTTATTTTAATTTTTGACTAAACGTGGTCAATTTATTGGGTTATTACCTCAAGTAATTTTCTTTCTACTGCAAATTTCACTTATTGGATTATACCACTGGAAAGAGCGTCAAAAATGCATTAAGATGTACTAATAAAAGTTTTTCTAAACAATTTCATATTGAAGAGAAAAAATGACAGACATGACCTTTTTAACGAAATGTGACATACATAACTTATAATGAAAGCTAAAAAGGACAAGTAACAAGCACAGGAAGTAAGATTCATTCAATACTTGGTATTCTTATAGGCATTAGGACAAGGACGTGCTTAGAGACTCCTTAGACATAATTATTTTTGTGGAAGCAGGTAAAAGAATCGTGAGAAACCGGCATGTCCTAGAACCAAACATTCGATGATATGTGCCCGCACTGGACCTGCGAGGTGGATTACGGCCCACTCCCACTCACCGAGAGAAGGCCTGTGACCCAGCGGTGGGAAACATTATAGGCTGATTATGCTTATCCTAAGTAAAAGAAGATTTAAGTTAGGATGAGAACAAATGGTTTTCGGGACTTGTGAAATTACCGTTAAAATAGGTTAACGAAGGTAAAATGAAAAGACGAAAATGGATTGAAGAAGAAGCAAAAGTTTTCTTACCAAAACTATTCGTCGCTAGCGAGTTAAAGCTCACGTACCCTCAAACCCGTTCCCCTTTATTTTTATTTTACACAGAAATTTAATTTCCTGCACTCACGTGTCACGAGCCTCAAAAACTATTGCACATCGCTCAACCGGTAATACAAAGCAATCTAAATTGGAAAATAGGCAATGCGCAGTGTGTGCTTACCAAAAACGACCATGCTGAATGCGACGCGATTAAAAAAAGAAGTCTGATGCCGATCGCGCCGCGGGAGTGGTGTGGGAACCCCGTTTTCCCCCCATTTTTCCTATTTTTTCCTTTTTTTTCGGGGAGTGGGTGACGCGGGTGCATGCGCCCGGCACCCACCTTTGTTTCGCATAAACAAATTAATTTCGGACGCTGTTTTTGATGGTTAATATGTTCGAAAATTGGGATTTTTTTCGTGTGAGACCAATCGGGTGAAAGAAAACTTTGGGTGGGGCATTATTGAGGTACAGACGACCGTGACGTGTTACACTGTGCTTGTCCTTTGTTTTATAGACTGAATCAATCTTTCTTAAAATCAGAAGCGGAAAATAATCATATTAAAAAGAAGAATAAAGTATTCAGGTCAATATTTGGAATTTTATAAAATACATTTACTACCAAAAGCATAAATCTCAGGAGAAAGGATTAAGGAAAATAATTCCACTGGAAGGCTACCACAGAAGCTGTGTCCAAATAATTTCAAATGAAAGACAGCATCATTACAAACAGAAGTTTGTTCACGAAAAGTTGCAACCAAGCCAAGACCTTCATAACAACTTTGTGTTAAAGAAACCATAGGTCTGATCGAGATGTTTGCACACAAGTCCTTATCTGTAATCTGTAGGTACCACAACCGCCGCGACCTATTTAGCGGTCCAACAATTGACGCAGATGGAATCAGGTGATAATCAGCCACTTCAGACACACGTTGCGCGTACAGTGGAGGCCGTTTCCCCGCACCCACTCATTAAGGGGGGGTGGTGGCGAGGACAATGCATGTTTGTACTGCTTTTTGCCCATTTTTTTCATTATTTCATTTCATTTCGCCCACCGCCCACACGTCCGCGCTCGCGATTGTGCGCCTCCGCTTTTTTATAATTCGTTACCTTTTTTATCGGTCGCTCCATTTTCAGAGGATGGGTGGAGACCGGGTGGTAGCAGACGAGTGGGCAAAACGCTGCTTTTTAAACGCTGATAATTTAAAGAAAATATCTAGTCTAATCAAGATAGTCAAGGCATCATAATCATAAGTTGTGGTATACTGGAATTGTTAATTGAGCGAGGAAGTGATTAAGTTTTATGTTTTTTCTAACGATCTTATTACAAGTGTTTAAAAATTTTCACCATAACGTGGAATTCGAGGTTAACTTTTTATTAATAAAAAACCGATATATAATTAAAATATTTCACACAATTTCTGGTTCTAAAACCATTTCACAGTCGTTTTATTTAAATAATAACTGAATTAAATACTCAAACACTATTATTAATTAGTAATCGGCTGTCAGAAATTTCTGTTAACGAACGTTTATGATTCACGGTTTCAATTAAGTAAATCGGAGATTAGTTTTATTTTGCTTTAATTTTTTTAAGAGTGTAATCCTGCATTTTTTATCCACCCCACTTCCGATCCTCTGACCCCACAACAATGTATAATTTTCAACGGATTTATATATTTCGAGCGTTTTTGTCGTCGTTGCTAACCGCCCGTCTGTTCCCTCGGTTTCATATATCAGATAGCCACTCGATCTAAGTTGTGCATTACTCATATTGTTAATAGGTTCTTTGTTGGGTGCGATAGGTGAAATGTATTGTTTCTGACCAGTCTCTGAGTTGCGATGGGAGATGTCCTATAGCTGAATAAATTGATGATTGCAACACTTTTATTTTTGTTTAATAGACTTTGTAATTTATCTCTTTTGTGTACGTAATAGAATATTTGTTGTGTTTGGAGTTGTTTTGACTGATATTGTTTGATCTTTAACGAGTTAGCTGTTTTAGTACGTAGTTTTTAGATTGTTCTCAATGCAAGTTATTTGTGAATACGTTGTTACTTTGTTAGTCAGTTTAATATCGTAGAACTTACTATCTAAAAATATGTCCAATAAGACAGTAAAAGAGAGTTGCTTTTATGAATTAAAAGCAGCGCTCTTTTATCAGAAACATTCAATAAAAATGAAAATTTTAAATAAATACAGGATTAGAACCAACCATTAAGCAGTGTTTCCATTAATTTTAATGCGGACCGCCGACATTATGGAACAAAAGGCAATAGAGACTCCTAACATTTAACATGTTCAATAATAAAAATCATCACACGCGATTTCAAATAAACGATTCCGAAATGTTACTTATTTCATAATTTAATTCAACTCCCTAACAGGCCGTTATAGCAAATTTAATTAAAAAAACCGATGATACAGAACGCGATATCCTGAACAGTTACTCCAGCAAATAAGATCAAAAAACAATTACAAATAAAAAAAAAATACAATCGAGACACTCCATTCGTTCCGCTGTTCGAATTTATAAGTGTATTGAAAAAAAAATAAGTATCGAAACTGGTTGTAATGTACGTGATTTCGCATTTTAATTCGTCAGTAATGTTGGGACATCTCCCTTTTTAAATGTTTATTGCGTATATTTTTTCTTCGCGCATTATTAAGCGCGAGGGCGCACGTCCGCGTGCATATCTACGCGCACTTTGCATCAGATCTCATAGGCGTAAGAAATAACATAAACTTAATACTATTGTGCTATTATTTGATCGATTCGCGGCTGTCGTAAACTGTTTTGAATATTCATACTTTAGTTAATTGGATTTCTGTTATTAAGATCGTAAAAGTTGTGTGAATTATCTTTGCTCGTTGGTATTTTTGTAATGTTTATATAATGTGTGTATCGGGTTTTAGCACCCATGTCTCACAGTGAAGTGGCTTGGCTATGTCTGCGTGGACTAATAATTGGTACGCCAAGTCAAGCTGCCTTTCGCGGGGAGTTCCTTAGGTAGGTGGTAAATTGTCATAATTATATCGACACATCTCCGTTGACGGTCGGAGAATACGGGAAATCGATGCTTCTGTTATGGATAAATCGTCGCTCGCATGACTAAAAGTCCTATCTCATTTTATAGCTGACTTGAGTTCGTGATTCTTTACATTTTGTTGCCTTTCAAAATAGTTATATTTTGAGATTCAAATAACATTCACGACGGTTAGTGAAACATGTAAAGAATAACGAATAGAGAGATGTAGTTGTCCTAGCTCAAATCAGCAAAAAAATTAGAAAAATGAGTTTAGACTTTTTTAGTCATGCGAGCGACGAAATGACAGCCCACACCTCAGGAATTCGAAAAGTTATCCCAAAGATTAGTGTCTTGGCTAGCTGGCAATTCAATAATGGACACATTTTTTTTTTTTTTGCACGGGAAATCATCCAATGACCCCTCCCGCTCTGGGTGGAGCAGAAGGGAGTGTCAGACTCTTACTGACTAAAACCCACCCGTATTCCTTCCTTAGCCCTTTGTGTTCCGGGGTAGCGGTAACCCTTTCGGACAATCCCGCTGCCCCGGCAGGCTTCGGCCCTTTCGGGCCCCTTCCTTATGCTGACATCTCTTTGAGGCGCGCGTGGAACACGTACGCGCCGTCCGGCAACACATCACAATTCGTCGGAGATAAGGTACCACGTGATAATGATGCTCTCTGGCTTTTGGTAAGGTTAAATGCCAGGTCACATTGTGTAAAAGTTATCCAAACTTTTTTAGCAAGAAAAATCGAAACTCGGAAAATCTTTCAGTCAAATAGAGAATGAGGCCTTTTAGCATTTTGGTTTTATGTTTTAATTATGTATTAATTCTCCCTACAACACCAAATTTCCTCTTTGGCTTTTTGAACTTAAAAGACCTCACTACTTAGTGGGGAAAGTCTCCTGAGTTCAAGTTACGAACAAAAGAAAAAAAAAGTAAAAAGAAGAAGCTGAAGAAGTAGTTGGGTACCAATGGGAGCATCATTATTTTAACTTTTTTAAATCCATAGCAAGTTCAATGTGTTTTGTTCTGATATTAAGTTGAGAAACACTACAACAACACATCGTTTAGATAAGATGAACAAATATTCAGTTCTAGGTGAGTTCAGAAGTAATTCCAGAATAGATGAATGAAAGAAACAATGATTGAAAATTTATTGATTATTTATCAATATGTGTAAGCACAGAATAAATAGAAGTAAAAATTAAATCGATGGAATTTTAAAAGAGCACGTTTTAACTGCTTTATGTACGTAATAACGTATTTATACAGCTTATTAAACATTTTATTGTTACTCGTTTCACTAGGCATACAAATTAATAATAAAATTAGCGATAAATTATTTTGAAGCAGTAAACGAAAATTTCCATGATTTTCCTCAGACACGGTAAAATGGTAAAGTAATTTTTAAACAAAATTTAGAGATGTTTTATAAAGACCAGGATAAAGGGCGAGCATATATTTACTGGTATTTACTGTAGGTATACTTATTATATTTTTTCCTCTTTTATTTAGGTAATAAAAGATAATATTTATTTAATAGAAAATTAATAAAACATGTAAAGTTATTTGACTCAGCCCTAATTAAACCGACATGAATACGAAAAATACATTCTGTATTCGGACAAATTTCTCTAATCAAAATAGCATCCTAAAAATATCTTAGATTCAAGTCACTTCATCCAATGAATTAACGTTAAAACCACAATCGAACAGCATTTAAAGTTCAAAAATATTAGAACGAACAGATGCCATAGCAACAGCATTCCATAATTAAAACCAAATTCGTGCATTAGACGCCCAGAATCATGTGCTAATTGCACAGGGCTACCAACGGTCGCGACGCGAGCCTGACAAACGACTTTGATCAATCACGTCCGTCGTTCGTGGTAGCCCTGGCCGCGGCTGCGACGCCGAGATTTATATTTGTAGCAACCCTAGCTTCGGAGGCGCTACACCGTGTTTACCGCTGTCAATATTAATTTTGATGCAATTTTGAACTTTATACCTTTTGTTTTAGCGCTTTGTTTCATTTCTGTTGGATGGCGGGATCTTTTGCAAAGTTTCTGGATAATCATTTGGTGAGAATCCGATGGGTTTATGCGTAGGATATTATTTTATTACGTGAGAAGTACTGCATAATCTAATGTTGTTTGTTGAGCTATAAGGTCCGAAGAAGAACCAATTCACTCGAATACAAGATGTATTAATCAGTAAGGAGTTAAAAAAGCACCTACTCATACTTTTGGAAAGTTGAGTCCGCACATTGTTACATTAGGTATGTGCTAATTAAAACTTCAATTATTAAAATAGCTAAACATATACATAACTAATGAAGCAATGTTGTAAGTAGGAGCTTTGAAAGTTTTTACCTCATAGCCGATTTTGTTTTCAAACCGATTCTTCTTTTTCACTTAAATCGATTTTGATTTTAATGAAAATTATCCATTTCTTTGTTTTCCTAACACTTATCATGATTGCATTTTTTCTGTATTATGACTAGCATCTTATTTTCATCCTTTTCATATGACGATCGTTTTAATAGTAATCATTTGAATTTGCATTCTGTTCCTTTTTCAAAATTTATTTTGTTTTCACCTACCCTTAACGAAGTTGGAAAAAACTAGTTACAGATACAATATGAGGGGAGAAAGGCATCGGAGAACGCTATGAAAAATGTTTTTCACAAACCACTAAACATTTAAAAGTAAACATATATCTGTCTCACTTACACACGTATGAATAATACCGGCGCTTAGATTAGACAAAGACCGCAATATAAACATGCAATGACGGGATGGGGTTGCCTACCCATGCGAAAATTTTACCCAACATTTTAAGCCATAAAAAGTGTTAAACGTTAAGTTAAATTATTTTTTAAATATTTGAATTATGTATTTCTTATTGGATGTGTAATAGAAGTTTATAAATAATGAAAATAACTAAGACATTTTCTTTTTGAATATTTTTTCTTTGTTATTAATGAAATTGAATGATTTAGTAGGTAGCCAGTCAGTCTCTTTTCTCAGCAACAGGATTATTTCCACCCATTTTTCACGGCGTGGCGTGCTGCATCTTTAGGCACCCTGCTACGTTGTTATTATTAAAAAAATATTTAAAATCACTTATTCCATAAATTAAAAACTCCCACAAATCTGGGAAACTAAAACTAAGTTTTTAGTGGTAACACTGAACCTAATTTACAGAATTCTACATTTTATTGCGTTTTTACGTTAATATAAACACAGAGACAATTAATTTACGTGTGGAAAGTAATTCCGGTTAATTTATTATGTTTTTGTGATCTTAAATCGCACTCTTTCGCGATATTTTTGGTCGCATGTCACTCGGTTCACTTCGGTTGGCGTCACACAGAGCACTGAACTGACGTTAGCTACGCTGATGGCTGTGGCCATCAGTCTAGTGACAACGCCTTGGTGCGGTAATTAATAATCTAGTGTAACATAATATATATCAATGTTCCAATGTATGAACATTTTCATAATATTGCCAACAACGATTTCACACACAAAACAGAAGGTAAGTATCCCACAAGAGCCAATAAAACAGATAAAGTAACCCGAACAAATAAGAAAGCGCAACACAAACGAGGACATCTCGAACTCAGAACACCCTCATAACTTATTTAATCAGGCGCAACTTATTTCCATAGTAATACATTTTACCTTGGGTAAGCGACAAAATTTAAAACCGCATAATGATACCGAAAAAACGGTCTCAACGTTTTCACTATAACTTTTGTAATTTACAAGCCAATTAAAATAAAAAATGGGATGCACCCCACAGCCACCCCTTTAATTATGATTTTTTGCATTTTTTAATGATAATAAATTTGCTTGACTGCAGTGCCGTCCGTTGTTCTACGTGGTACATGCATTATTTTGTGTCTTATTATAATTTTTATTAAGTATTGATGAGTTTTCTCAAGTTTGGTCTTTAAGTACCTTACTTAAGATAGTTAGGTTTTGATTTAGACTTAGTTCACACTAAGATTTAGAAATATACAAACTTTTTGCTAAAATCTTAGCCATAAGAATGACAACTTTATAAAGACTAAACATGAGTCTTTATAAAGTTGTCATTCTTATATATATATAGTCTATAAGTAAATGAATCAGAGTAATAACGTGTTTATACTCAATCTTAAAGACAAGTTTCCGGCTCAAATAGTGAGGTCAGACGGCGGCGGCGAGAGCTCAACGTAAAATGGTTTAAAAAGGAACGACCAAACGCCCCACGGAACGAAGGACCGTTTTTTGTGTGACGCGGACCTTGGCAATGAGCCGAGTAAACTTAAGAATGGAGAAGATGAAGATAGATCTTTAGTAGTTGATATAGAAGTTAAAAAGTTCAAAGATATAGTAATAAAAATCGTTGCAGTAAATGGATTCATGATACTTTCTTGACCTTTATATGTTGAAGAAAATGGGTCAGTCTTCAATGAAGATAAGAAAGAGGTCTTGAGATTGGACGAGTTCTAAAATAAAGTGAGGTCGCCCACTCAAGTTGAGAGTGTAAATAACTAAACTGGTCGATTAAAAGGACCTAACGACCAAATTCAAACACTTTTTCTTAACAAGCACTCCCAACCTGTTGCGATTTTATTAAAACATTTTGATAAAAGCTACATGGAATATTCGTGTGTGCCATCAAATCATACGAATGATTAATTACGTCGACCCAGTGTTAGTAGTGTTAAATACGCAGTCGTTCTTTTTTTCTATTGGGTCTGGGACATTTGGGATATTTTGTAAGTGTTCGCTTTAGTTTGAGCAGATTCTGTTGTCATAATTCCAGTGCTGTGAAAGTATGTTTTAATATTAGGTATGAATATTTGCAGCGGTAGAAAAAAAAATCATGCGTAAGCAAATCATGCAATCTTCATAAACTGATTGTAGCGGATTGATGCACTTGAAAAAATTTAATTGAAGCTAAAAACAACTTATGGTGTACTCCCGTACCTGCTCAAAGGAAGTAGATACAAATTGAACGGCAACCGACGTGGCCGCGAGCGTGCCTCACAAAAAGCCGAATGGTTAATGAAAAAACTACACGCAGTCAATATTTGATGAGAGCCAATTTAAATGTTCGTCCACTTGTAGACATCGCATAGTTCGATTCTGGTGAGCACGAGCTCCGAGCTCGGCCCATGTGTGGGGGCGCCGCGCCCCCGTCGATTTCCCGAAAAAAGAAAAAAGGAAGAAAAAAATAAAAATGGCGTGCGCGGCCGCGTCTGTGTGCGTGAAAAAAATGCAGATATAATGCAAGTAATAATAATAATAATAGGCGATCGGCGGCCGCGCGCGCCACCCCTTCACCACCCAATTTTCATTCAAATGTGCTCGACGATTTTTTTAAACTATTTTTTTCACCGCCAATATTTTTTCGGAATTTTCCATTAGCAATGCGACTGTCCGGATAGTTCGTGTTGTCCGGTGAATAAGTGCGCTGTCCGGTCTTTTTGTGCAATGCTCGCTTAGATAGTAGATTTCATTAAAAGTTAAACAGAGCAAGCGGTCTGAGTGTTATTGTTTCATAGCACACATTAGTTTTAATGCAGTTCGAGCTCATTGTGACGAGAATAGGACAGTAATTAAACTGAAACTCACAAAATTGTACTAAGTAACGTTGAGATTTGACGTCATTCATCTGTGTTTAGCTAAGCGCCAGCAAAATAGAGGGTACTAATAAGATCCGAGAAATTAACAAGTACTCTTTAAGACGTAGTACAGTTACATATCCATATTCCCAAAGTTCGAAGAATCCATGCGAAGTAAACAAGAACCAAAGAATCGACAAAGTTAGTACAAAAGATTAATAGCGTACACATTATGTTCCCGTACTTAGTGAATGAAAATAAAAGTCAATCTAGCTGCCGGCGGTTAGCCCGACCGCTAAACTAGCATTAACAGCTTTACAACCATGTTAATAGAGCACAATTTTGATCAAAAGCCAATAATGTGGTTCCGTTAAGTCCACGTGTACGGGCTAAACAAAAGTTATCAATCGAGTTTTGTTTCAAAATTCGCTACATACAAAAATATACTGCTTGTCCGAATTTCGACATGTACGATTATTAATTTAGCACGAACAGAGAGTAAAAATTAAAAATTATACCGTACACGCGAAACGGAATAGGAGAGTAAAAGCGTGCGTTTCCACGACACGACGACGCGACGGACGGGTACAACATGACATTCAATTTAAACTCGGACGGAGCACGCGTTCAATAATTAACATAATGTACTTTTTCTCCGTTTTTTCACTTCCCGTTTGACACTCCATCACTCATGGAAATTCCATTTTCAATGCTGCTATATGAGGGGTGGGGCGAGAGGGGTGGTCTTTGCATCCGCGCAATGGACATGGCGGTTTTGGGGGAGAGAGGGGTGGACGAAAAAAAGATTGTTAAAAAGGCTGGCCCCGCCGCGGCGGTGTGTGAGTGCGTGTGGGTAAAAAAGCGCTCACTAATCGATACTATAGATTCTGAGGCAAGTAGGTTGCGGCAGTGCGGAGCAGATTGGTCGGCGTCGAATCGCATGGCGATTTTTTCGCGGGGCACTAACGAAGCACAGAATGTTTAGTCTTTGCGAGGACCTTTTGAGCCAGGGGATGTCGTCGTCTTTTTGGTGAGCCGAGCGGCCACTTGAGGATCGAGCGCGTTTATTCGCACTCAACTTTGTCCGCGTTTTCAATTTAAAGGCTACGTGTTAGTTAAGTAGCAGTGGTGAGCTTGACAGCCATGTTTTTTAGAATCCAGAGTAGCTTGGAGCTGTCGGAATGAAAATAAATTAGCGCGGGACATTTTGTATTTGGACATGGGTTTTCCTTTAATTTGGGCTAAAGCAACAGTTGCTTCAACAGTTTGCTTGTAAACATTAACTTGGTGAAAATGTTACAAACAAATTCCTCTTCAAATAACATGAAAAGAGCCAAAATATTTGTATCGCGTTACCAATTCGCCCCCACCTAACCACTACGAACCTAGTCACAGGGCTGTTATTAAGTGCATTTTTATTTTTACAAAATATGTTTTAACTTTATTCCGAAGTAACTGCATTTCGTGAACCTACTTTATTGTAGATGTGATCCAAGTCTTAATTACTATGCTCTAAGAAGAACATACTAAAAGGTACCCCTATCAATAGACGCGTCACAATTCACCCCATTCTTAATGGATTCATATTAATTAACGTCACTTCAGTAGCTAATATCAACCTACACTGTAAATACCATGTAGTACCTAGTAAATATAATAGTCACCAATTCTGTAACTAATTTCATGGTAATCCTAAACGCAAAAGTAAGGCAAGAAAGAACCCCAATTTGTCATAAATGTTCTACATAAAGCATGTGTTACGAAGAGGACTTACCTCATCAATACGTCACTACGGTAGGCCCCTACATCAATATAACACTTCAGTAACCTAGGCTATCTTCTTCCTATACTTATAATAAAAAAAAACTTCAATGTTTTACGTCCTACTGTTTCGTTGTGCAAAACATCTTCTTCTGTTAATTTGTCTTAAGAAAACTCATAAAACACGTGCTGTATAGAGGACTCGCCTCATTCTTGAGGTTATAAATTAATGTTGCTTCAATGGCCTAGCTAATAGATCTATTATATCCTCATACATAAAGCCTATCCATCTTGAAGTAGGTACAAAGTACAAATATACTTTCACTTTGTCTTAATAATATGTTTTACATAAAGCACGTGCTGTAAAGAAGACTGTTGAGGATGTTGGGTTCTTACTACGTCCTAACCTTTTTCCTTTACTCAAAGTACGTCATAAGAGAAAAGGTCAATTCTACGTTGCATATTTTCCAAGTTGTAATATAAAACATCTTTATTAAGTTTTTTTATAGAACTCCCTCCACTTTGTCTTAATCTTATGTCCTACATAAAGCACGTGCTGTAAAGAGGACTCACCTCATTCTTGAGGTTGATGGGCTCTTGCTGCGGCCGGGGCGGCGAGTGCCGTCCCACCTCCGCGCCCTCCAGCATATCAGCCTCGCATCCCGACTCGTCTGTGGACAAAATATGGAAAAAAAATAGTATTTTTGTTTGCATAAAAACATAACTGAAATAAAATTGGAAATGGCTATGAATATGATTCAAATCATGCAAAGTTGATCCTTTTTTTTTTAACAACATGGGCAGAATTAGACATTTAAAAAACACGTCTTTTTTGGAGCATGCATATATATTACGAATAATTAAGTTTGCATCCCGATATTGCATGTTACCAATAACTGCTTAGAAACCTTATTAGAAATCTAAAACTTTATCACCCGAGTTCCGAATCAACGGAAACTCAGCCAAAACCATTTTATCATCAATTTTCACCGCTTCTCTAATCACGGCAACCCCAAAACGCTATTCCATTTCACAATACTACTTCACTACTTACAAATAAAAAAAAACAAAACACCATCGACTTTTCTAACCACAAAAAGCTGCTAACCTTCTAAAAACTCTCTCCAGACATAGTAAACACGACCTACACCAATCGCACGACACAAATAGGTCAAGACACGTGGTCCCGTCTCCTTTGTTCCCTCTTTCGCTCGAATTCCATGTGCTTACACGAATATCGGCTTTACGAGACAGGCAACAAGGTGGTGTTTAGAATGTGTTGCTAGTTAGGAAGAAGAAAAAGTGTATCAGCTGTTTGGAATCGCGAGTCAATTGAAGGACGGATTATTATGGCGTTGGGAAGAACGGTTTGTTTGTAGCTTTAGGGTTAGCGCGTTCTTTTTAAAAACTGTTTGCTGGTTTTTAGGAGTTAAAATGTTGATTTTTAGGACCGAATCCTAGAACGATGCTTGAATATGGTTCTTGATTAAAATCTAGGATTATCTTGTGCCCGTTTCAAAATGTTCCCTGATCCTGTTCTACGTTTGAATTAGTGCCGTTTCGAACTGTCAAGCTTTGATCAAAACGTCTTGTTCTGTGTTAAATTACTTCATAAGCTTTAATTATCCTTAACTGTGTTTACTTAACATTTTCTACTTATTTACTGCTAGTAAACCTAAACAGGACTAAATTCCTAACACAAGATATGTTGATCCTGTATCTTATGGGTATAATACCGTGAGCAGTAACATAGTACCGATTATGTATATACAAGCGGCTTTAGAGGTGGGTAACTAATAATGTACCAATACCGGTTGATAAATCCTTTTTATTGGGTCTAGTTAGTAAATTAGAATTGTAAATAGGTATTTTAATAATTATTCTTGGCATGTTCATTAACGGACATTCCTTACTCGTGCGAATTTCCTTAAATGGGACTACCTAAAGTAAAATAAAGGCACTTGCCTGTGCGGACTGCGGCTACGGATCTTAAATCCGAAATAAAATTCAATGAAACTATATTTTCAGGTTTAAGCAGTAATCTACAAATTACCAGAAACCTTACCTAATGTAAATCAAATTAATTTTTAACACTTAAATTGTCCGTATATTCAAATCACAACTATAATTGTTTGACAGTTGCATGATAGGGCTATAATACGGCGAATTAACGTAGGGTGTAATTTTCTTAAAATATTTTCCTGGCTAAGTATACCAAACAGTTTTCATTTCTATTGAATACTTAGAGTAATAAGTTTCCGATCTTGACGAGTTGTTTCCAAAAACCAATATAAATAAAGATTATCTCCATAAAGATGCAATATTGTCTAGAAAATTCGCATCAAACAAAATTAAGAAGGGTACTAATATTAATAAATCACCAGAAGCGGCAATAATACCTGGAATGATCCAAGTAAATGTTTATGGAAGTTCATACATACGCCGTATTAGCCAGCAGAAGCTCCAATACTTGGAAATGCATTAGCGAACTGTGAGCAAATATCATTGCAGCAGTAAACTATAGATTCCGAGTAACGAATAATAGAAATGGAATGTGTAATACTGATTAAGCGGGGGTGAATAATTTGGATCTGTACCTCTACCTCTACTCTCTTCTATAATTATCTATTTTATCTTTGATTCTCATTCAACTAGAGATGGGCAAGCAAGACTTGTGAACAAAGTAGCCCTATGGGCTGATTTCGTAATTAATTTCTAGTTGTACTAATATCTTCTCGAGTTTTGCTACTAATATGACTAAATATTTTCCATTATATGTTTAAATTGTCAAATGTCATCACTGGCCCCGATTCTGTTGTTCACAAAGTATATTAAATTTAAGTTCAGTGCATCTTTTTCTTTCTATTTCAATATGAAAAGGACAGAAGATAAATATTAGTTTATGACAAATTAGATAATCCATAGACAAGATTAGACGTGATTAAAAAATTGGTTACTAAAAATACGTCAATTTACGTCAGGCGCTGACTAATTTGACAGGACTAAACTAATATTTATCTTCTGTTCTTTTCTTAATGAAATAGAAAGAAAAAGACGCACTGAACTTACATTTAATTTAGTTTGTGAACAACAGAATCGGGGCCACTATCAAGAAAATACAAAGCATAGTTAACTTACCATACACATACCTTACCATACCTTAGAAAGTGAGAACTTAAAATATCGTGTAATAATACACCTGCAAAAAGTTAAAAGATTTGGGGGAGGCCTACATATATTGTATCTAGCAGTGAACATCTTTTGACCGAAATTATGATGATGATCACGATGTCATGAAGTACTTTAAATCAGCAGAATACGATACAAATGTATAAAATTACAGTAGAAGTCGCGAGTTATATAGCTTTTGAAAGTAAATATTGATTAAAAGTGACAGACCCAACAATTTTGTTTAGTGCTGATTCTTCCAACGCCAGATAACTTTATGAATAATTTTGAATTTTTGACAGCTCTTCCATACAACAACTGTCAGCCCTCACAAGAATATCTTATCTAATCCATTTTCAGAACTTATTCACGGTGTTGTATCATATCAATCCAGAATCCTTTCATCTATTCGCAGAATATAGGTACAAAAATGTCGACATCCCTCGCCTGTCGAACGCACGGCTAGTATTTAGTTAGCTTGTCGGTCACTGGTGCAGGTGTAACTACATATATCGAAACTACTTATACATATCGTGGCTGTCTGTGGAAGTTGACGTACTTACGTACGGGGAGGGTTCGTTCTGCGATTTATTTAGACTTATAAAAGTTGTTTAAAGTGTAGTGTTTTAATGTGAGATTTTTATCATTAGTTAGTTAAGACCAAACATTTCGGATATAGCAGTCAAATCATCGACTTCCAATACTTAAACATAATTGTTTATGTTGTTGTAAATTACGGTGTTAAAGCTAAAAGCTGTTGATTCTTGAACCATAAAAATAGGAGTAACTGGCTCTTCATGTTCTATAATGGAAGTCTTTGATAAATAGGTATAGTAAAGAAGAAGACTTGATTTTGGAATTACAAAGCTGCAGTATTTGGACAGAAGAATATACGCAAGACAAAGAGGCTACAACAAGGGACGTCTAGGTGACGTCCACATAATCACGATGCAGTATCCCATCCTTTTGTCGCAGCTATTCCCTCAGTCGCCTCTTACGCGGGAAGTGTAAGGGTGGTCTTTACGTACGGCCGCATGGCACACAAGAAACCTTTGAACGTAAGTAATAAACTTACGCACAAAGCTAGGCTTTGGGCACTAGTCTAAGGTTGACAAGTCACGCCTCAGGGTACGACAGAGTCCACTGCTAGATTAAGAAGTGATTTAACAAGATCCAAGAATTCCAGGATTTTCGGATAGTTGACCGTTTCGAAGAATTTGGAGCGAGATTCTATTATAATTTCCTCGTAATAAGTAATTAAACATCCATTGTTGTTTAATTAATTTACTTTGACAATCAAATTAGAATTTACTGCAATTTTTTTGTTGATGCACACGAAAATGGGCCTAAACGACGGTACAAACTAAGACAAGACCAATCATTGTTCTACAAATAGCTGGCCGAGGCTAAGCAACACAGACCGATGCCAAAACCTAGCAGCCGTCGAATATGATTGCTCCTAATGCGGCGGGCGAGGGAGGGGGTGAGGTTAGGCTGTAGGGTGTGTGGCGCGGGTGTGCGGGGAGGGGTGGGTTACTGCGTCGCGCCGTGTTCCTGACCGAGCAGTAAGTCTGGCTTAATCCTATCGGAAACGCGGGCCCCCATTGAAGATCGGCAAAGGCTCTACACGAGGTACTAAACGACGACATGTCTGAAGATTTCGAATATGTTGCGTGTCATCGGTAGGCGTTTGGGGAACGATATGTTGATCTTTGATATGAGTTTGGTCTATGTTGTTCGAACATTTTGAAGTTGAATGTTTGAAAATATCTTTACCTTTGATAATCTGCGTCATCTTGAAAACCAACAACAATCATTAGAAAATCTCTTCTAGGATTTTATTGTAAACACTTGCAAATTAATTTTTTTTTCAAAGATACAAGGACCACTTCCCCAGAAATGACTTAACCTAACATTTTCCATACTTAACCCGCTTTAAACGTAAATCCTCACACAACACACAGCGCAACTCAAAATCAACCATCTAAACAAAAAACACAAATCCTGACAAAACCGCACCATTTTCACCGAAACTTAACTTCGCAACAAGCAACCGTACGCACTCAAAACCTTAACCCGAAGCTGTCGACTTATCCCCCCATACGCTCTCACGTATACCCGAGCTATGCATCTAGGCAGGCAGAGGGGGACATTACAAATTAATAGCACAAAGACCGGCCACAGATCGCCTCTGCGAAAATTTACAGGCAGCAGACACTTATAGCACTACACTATAAAGGCTAGCTTTACTAACTGTGCTGATATTAAGGCGATTTGTGACCTTCTTGTTTGTTCTTCATTTATTTAGGCTTCGCTACCATGCTTTTGTTCAAAGCCAAGAATGGCGGACCAACTGCTTTCGTAACATTTTCAAACGGCTTGGTTTTCCTTATTCTTCTTTTCATGTCGGTACTCTGAGAGTTGGTTTTTCTGCATGGGAGGAATATATACAGCTTCATTCTTAGTTTATTTTGGCTATACTTAAGATCTATACTGTACTTAATTGATTCTAAAACTGAAACACCCTCCTTGATGGATTTATAAAAACCAGACACTTACACTATAAAGGCTAGCTTTACTTACTATGCTGTCACTAAGGTGATTTGTGATATTCGAGTTTGTTCTTCATTAATTTCAGGTTTTGTTCAAGAGGCGAGGCAAAGCCATCGTATTGTTGCAACGTTAGTCGATCTTTGTCAATTTGTTTATCATCTTCATACTTGTCGGAATTAGGCTACACTTGAATTTACTCTTTAACTAAAACGTGACTTGTTTCTTAGTTATTCTAAAGTGGAGATTGTTGGTATTTTTTAATTTTGGCTTGGGTTCGTTACTTTAGCGCAGTTAGCGCTGCATATAAAAGGTTCATAGCAATTTTATAAGTACTTTATGACCACAATGAACTTTGTAATGTCTAATCAAGATTAGAAGTTAACTTATGAGATGCGCCAATAAGCTTGACAGTATAGTGTAGATACATTAAAGAGGTTTGAGAACTTTGCCCCATGAGAGTAAACCCTGAAACTTTGTCCAAAATAGGTGACCCAACACTTCCACCATGACTTACAAAATTTCAAAGGACAAGAATCAACAGACATGTGACAGACGACTAAGAAAGACATACTGCGCCGACACCTAATAAATTGGGATAAAGGCAGAAGAATGAAGATGAATGATGAAAAATCAAAAGACAAGAACAGAAGATTCATACACCTAGAAATGCATAACCAGTCACAAAAGTATCTATCTATAAACACACATGCATAACTTAACATACACTCACACATACACGTTAATACTTCAAGTCAGACGAGTAGGTAAGTAACTCTTTGCAACACATTTAAGTGGATTTGACTTTACACAACCTACCACTAGTTACGGTTGGTCACGGATGGTAGATTTTTAAATCGAGGTGTCATTTATACGTGTTACAAGCTGCGTGTGAGTTCTTGAATTATTGAGTATGGCTTGTGCCGTAGGGACAAAATGACTCGTGGAAATGAAACTATTTTTGCAATATTATGAAAGGATATTGATCAATATTGCGATGTTTTTATTTTGATGGGTCGGTGTCGCATGTGGTTAGGGTGGAAGTCAACTGGAATAAATTTAGCTTGTGATTGTTTAAATGCTTCTTATTGCGCTTCGTGGTTTGTGTTAGGCTTTGTGGTTTTTCTGAGGTAAGATCTAAGATGTTAATTGAAAACAGGTGTAATTTATAAAAAAGATTTCCATGTAGAAAAATGTAATGTTAGGATAACTTAGGATATTGTTTAAATGCTTACTACGTTTTTGGGTTTGTGTTAGGTTTTATGGTTTTTACGAGGCATATTGATAGGCGTTGATATTATTAGAGTCTTTGTAGGACAAGATAATAATAAACACAGGACAAGTAATATATATAAGAAAACGATATTTTTAGTTGCACCATCGTCTTCAAATCAAACATATCCCGCACATTATGTTTTTAAAAATTGATATGGCCAAAATACTGTCCTTCTTCAAAATCATCCTTCTAACATTAGAATGAATGCATTTTTCTAACAATATTGTAACCTTCGTGTCCATTGCCACAATTTAAAACATGTCCAATCGTAATATTGGCCTGCTTAACAGACATCTGAGCAATATACAGTTACCGTGCCCTACTGTAAGCGATTCCGAACAGACTCTTGGCTACGTTTCCGATGCATTAACTTGCGATCTATTAATGTACTGTTTGCTTTGCTAATCATTAAAAAAAAAAAAATTGATTTACTTGCATTGGATTAACATTTTTATAATTTATAGCTTTTTTGCTTAAGGTGATTGCGCAGTGATTACCGCGAAATTCAAATTTTCTTACGTTTTTTTCAATTTGCAAGTCAGTGTCAAATTGCAAAAACCGTAAGAAAATTTGAATTTCGCTGTCTACCACTTCGCATTCACCTTAAGTTGTGTGCCTCGTTTATCTATAAGTAGAGCAGTGGTGGCCCAGTGGTAAGAACCCTGACATGTAGGTCGTAGGTTCAAACCCTGACAGGCGCTTTACTTAATGCAAACTATTTCATCACCGCTGCACTCAAAAAGGTGAAGAAAAACATCGTGAGGAAACCGGCATATCCTAGAACCAATGCAACGACATGTGACATCTACATACCTGCGCTGGGCCCACGTGGTGGATTACGGCCCACTCCCACTCACAGAGAGGAGGCCTGTGTCCCAACAGTGGGAACATTATAGGCTAATTATGCTATGCTTATGGCATCTACCAAGATAATTTTTATTGAGCGCTGAAATCATTTTGGATTCGTATTACTCGTAGTTTTGGATATTTTGCAATGAATAGGATTTGATTAGTTTTAGAACCCTGGAAATAATAATTCGTTTTCATCAACCAAAATTCCGTTGACATGGAACTGAAATCGAAAACATGAAACCCTTTTTGTCGCGACTTTTTTTATTCCGTTCCAATATCATTTGTGGAGGCTTTAACGACTGCCTCTCTACAAAAGTAAGCGGACAAATTGCTTCTAAAACAACAAAAGCCGACCGGAAAAATTCACAATCGTACCGAATCATTAATCTCAGAAACAAATGGAAATCGGCCGACATCTGCTATACTCGGCTCGAAAAAATGGCGGCCATAGTCGACAGTTGTCACGTTATTCTCGACGGGATTAATTAGAAATGCGATTAAAAGTAAACAAAACAGGGAATGGTGAACTTAAATTAATGAAAAATTACCACCCTCCGAGCACTCGTCAACTCTTTTTTTTTAACGGGGTCGCTCCCGCGCATTAAGCGGCTTTAATTTGAATTCGGAATTAGAATTACGCGCGCTTTATAATTATTGCTTTTTTTTTTCGGCCAGTGACGGTTGATTTCTAATTCTAACGAGGGTTTATTCGGAAAGTCACTTATGATTTTGTGTTTATTTTTGTTCCGGTATGAATATGCGAAATTGGTTTTTGTTTTACCCACTCTGAAATATTCAAACATAGGAACAGGTAACTTGTTATACCTGTACTTAGGTGAGATAGAAGTAATGAATTATATTTTTTGTTGACGTATTTCATTATATATTTGGAAGGGACGAGTCTCGGCACCATTTCTCAATAAGTCATAGCCCAGACAAGTAGAGAGTTAAACATTCTGGCTAGACTAAAGTGACCCAAATGGTAAGTTCATATACGGAGGTAATATTGTAAGTAAACTTCTGTTCAATAAACAACTATGATCCTCTTCGAAGATGGACTAACACAAAGCAATCGGAATAACAAAGTAGGATCGGTAGGTTTGCCCGTAGCGACTATAAGTACCTACTATTCTATATTCAACTTTTTCAGTATCAAAATATAAATTTATGTATTCATAAAATTAGTTCCAGGATGTAGGTTTTATAGGAACAAGACGTAAGCCAAACCAAACTACCCAAATGTAGAAAAACTTTATAAAACTATCATCACTACGAGTTTAACCAATTACAATTTCCAAGAATTTTCTAATTGAAACCAAAATAATAGTTATGCATTTCCTGAAACAAATATTTTCAAAGACATAAAAACGCTTCTGAAAAGTAATACCTACGGCTAACAAAATCGAAAATTCCATCCCTTTGTTCTGCATCGGAACAATCGAATCTAGAATCGCCTGTGATGACAAGTTACCGAGAATCGGACCAATAGAACTGCACAGTGCACACATAACACATATAAAGGAAACCAAATTCTGTGTAATCTTTATTTATTTATCTATGAAGGTACTTACACCAACAGCTTCTGTATACTTACAAACTCCGGACTTACATAGTCGCCAATATTATCTAATATGAAATTGAAACAAGATTTCAATGCATTCAGGATCAATTTTATCATTCAATTGCTAAAGCAAACAACTCTATTGGCTTAATTCGTTAAGAGAATTTGAGATTTCTGCGACAGGTTCCAATTCATAAAACTCAAATTAAATGCACAAAATATTCACGAAAATATTCTTTTGGTACACATTAAAATTCAAATGTCACTTTTAGAAAATAATAAGTTAGTTGCTAGTAGCAGCTTCTTGACAACAGTATCGTAACTTTAAATCTCAACATAATTATACTCCAGTTTTTATCAGTTTACAACATAATAGGTCGGGGCAAAAATATTTTCGTATTTTGAATCTATTGTTAGTAATCAAACCTCTTTGGCAGTACTGAATGTAACTGGCTGGTTTTAATACTATTAAATGTTGACATTCTAAAGATGCAATAAATTTAAAAAAAAACTAGTTCCCGCCATTTCTCAATTGTTTTTCAAGCAAGCAACATGAACGTATGTGACGAAGAAATTCGGTACATTTTAAAATTTTATTACAAAAAAGGTAAAAATGCGACGAACGCCGCGAATAAAATTTGTGCGGTTTACGAACCTAATGCGGTATCAATACGAGTAGCACAAATGTGGTTCAAGCGTTTCAAGTCAGGAAATTTTAGTGTGAAGGATGAAGCTCGCTCTGGACGCCCTGTCACGGATAAAATCAGTGCCATTTTTGAAAAAGTGGAGCAAGATCGACATATTAGTTGTTATGATATTGCTGAAGAACTGGATGTTGATCACAAAACAGTTTTACGGCATTTACAAAAGTCTGGGTACAAGAAAAAACTTGATATTTGGATACCACATGATCTCACTGAGAGAAACTTAATGCAACGTGTTTCCATTTGCGATTCTTTGTTGAAACGTAATAATTCCGACCCATTTCTTAAACAGTTGATTACGGGTGATGAAAAATGGATCACTTACGATAAGAATGTCCGAAAAAGATCGTGGTCGAAGCATGGGCAAGCCCCACAGACCGTGGCAAAGCCCGGCCTGACTCGGAACAAAGTGATGCTGTGTGTTTGGTGGGATTGGAAAGGAATCGTCCACTATGAGCTTTTGCCGCCGGGTAAAACTATCAATTCTGACCTCTACTGTGAACAACAGATGAGGTTAAAAGAAGCTATTGAGAAAAACCGGCCGGAGCTGGTGAATAGGAAGGGCGTGGTGTTTCATCACGACAACGCCAGACCGCACTCATCTATAGCCACTCAGCAAAAATTGAGAGAGCTTGGCTGGGATATGTTGATGCATCCTCCGTATAGCCTTCATCTTGCTCCATCAGATTTTCACCTGTTTCGGTTACTTCAGAACTCTTTAGGAAGCATAAAGTTAACCTCAAAAGAACACTGTGAAAACTACCTGTCAGATTTTTTTGATAAAAAATCTCAAAACTTCTACAGCAATGGGATCATGGCATTGCCCACAAGACGGCAACAAGTCATCGATCAAAACGGCCCATACATATTATAAATAAATAAAAAAATTAAACCTAAAACAATTTTTTTTTTGTATGAAAAATACGAAAATACTTTTGCCCCGACCTAATATATCCAAATCTAAGTTAAAACTTGTTAACAAAACCCTATCTATCGTAGGTTTAAATTCATCAACGTTTTGATCTGTTAGGAGTTCAATCTGTTGATCACACCTGCCAGCTTCAATAAACGAAATACTAATGCAAAATGTTAATTATTCTCCATCTGCTTTTAGTAGCCAATAAATTGATCCTGACATGTGATTATTACCCAATGAGGAGAGTTTGTTAGTTTGTAACATTTTCGCATTTTCATAGAATATATTGTGGATCATTACATTGTTAGGTAGAATACTAATTTTAGTTAATGAATAAGTATCATAATCAGCCCATAATGTGTCTATTGCTGGGACATAGGCCCCCTCGCGGTGAGTAGAAGTGGACCGTAATCCAACACGCGGGCCCAGTGCGGTTTGGTAGATGTCACATGTCTTCGAATTCTTAGTTGTAGAGCACGCCGGTTTTTTTCACGATGTTTTCCTTCACCGTTTTGAGAGTAGTGGTATTGAATAAGTATTGATAACTATTGGTAAAGGAATCCTTTTAAATAAAAGAAGTCTGTTTTTGGGATATTCAACGCCGTCTCTTGTAAACGAATGGGGAAAAGCTACAAGAATAGCTCAACAGAATTTTTTCTTTACTTTTGTGTGGTTTTTTGTAAATTGAATTGCAAAACGATATACCACTTTGACCAACATGAAATGGATTATGATAAGGACAGATTTCAGTGATTTTAAGCTGGTTTCCGGAGTGTTCATAAAGATTATATATGCATGGGATTTTATTTTAACTTTACAGGCAGATAGCATGACATAGAATACTTTGGGAAACAACATACAATTTTACCTAAGGCTTACAAAAGCTCAAATACACAACAAATTCTAACAAGACAAAGTGTAAAATGTCAAACAATAGCGTGAAGCCAACACAATAATAATAAGGAAATAATAAGTGATCGGTGCTCACGCGGGAGGAATGATGCTGGAGTGCCATTGTCACGTTGAGAGGGACGAGGGCCCTTCGTGAGTACATACCTCCGGGTATGGGAGGTTTTGTGTAATTTTGTATTGCATCTTATTATACACGAGTGGATATTTTTGAAGTAAGGAATTGATGGTAGAATTGGGGGTTAGTTCAAAATTAAGAATTTCAAGACTGAAAAATGTAAAAGATTTTGATTTGCTTTGGTATAAGTTTGAATTATTATATTTTAGGGTTTTTTTATTAGAATATTAATGATTAACAAGCCTAAAACTAACAGCATTAAGCGTCATTCTAGAGATTATGAGTGAAGGCTACAAAACTGGACTTCTCTATCCGAAATTTTACAATAATGCACACCTATTTTTTATACTCCGACTTTGGCTTTGTAACTGAGGGTTGAATTTTTATTTATTTCTGTAAAATTAATTGTCTGATTGATTTCACATTGATTATAACAATGTAAGTATGTTTAGCCAGAGTAGGAATCCAGTAATTTATTAACATGTAACCAGCTATTCAACTCTCATACACCATCTACCGTCATCTATCAATTCTATATGAAATGTCAACACAAAATCCTCTTTATGTTGAACCTCTTTCATTGAAATGGAATCAGTTTAATCGTTTATTTGTCGGGTTATTTAACTTTTCACACCGACATACCGATCATTTCGACGTTCATGGCTTGTGGGGGAGTGATTCTCACAGTTGCGTTTTACATTTTGCGCGGGAAGATGTGTCGCTGAATATTTTTATTTATGTTTTTACTTACTGGAGACTTTCGGGAGTTGAATTTTGTGATTTTGAGGGTTTAAAAGCACTAAAATATGAAATAACATCAACCTTAATATTAACATACTAAATTAACCCACACGACAAATAAATATAATTACTTATCATTAATCTAACGATGATATTTTGAGGGTCGCTTATTGATGTGTCGATATATAACTTTTTTTATAATAAAAACTTAAATATCTCCACGAAAATGGAGTGCAACTACCTAATTCTAACTTTCAGGTTTCAGATCAGCATGGACATATGCATGAAACTATAGAAGTATACTCACGGTTTTGATTGAAGTGGGTAAACAGAGCTGTAAGCATCCAGGTATCTTTTGAAGGATATGCACAATTGTACATGTTATATTTCGACTCTAAGACCCCGTTATATCCATGTCGATCTGGGAATGAAACAAAAACATGGAATGTAGCAGCTTCCTTTTAGCCCAGTTTACTAAGAAAATAATAAAAATACTAAATATACAGTATACACAAAATATTTTTCCCAGGGAATGGGAAGAAAATACAAAACAAAGCATACTCCTTTTACTTCGTCGACATTCATACTTTTTTTTCTTTCTTGCCAGTTGTATTTCAAAGCATGTGTGTTTTGGTGGATATCACCAATATAGTTGGGTGCCTATAACCTAAGTATTGCTGTCATGAAAAATGATGGATCGGATTCTTAGCAAGGAACCAAAATCAAATTAAAATTACAACATGTGCTGCCGAAAATCCAGAATGCCCCAAACAACAAAATATATATGCGATTTACAATACAATAGAGGAGAACTATGTATGATTTTTGTGGTAGTGTAGTTAATGTATTGATTAGTCTTGACAATTTTTATGATAAACAGATTATTAACGAAGAAAAATTTAACGTAGAACAGTTCTAGACAAAAGAAAATCCCAAACAACAGCTCAACGACCTAAAGAAAAACAGACAAAAAATCATAACTTAATCGCCTAGTCATAGCAATCCCAACTAATATTATAAATGCGAAAGTAACTCTGTCTGTCTGTCTGTCTGTCTGTCTGTCTGTTACGCTTTCCCGCTTAAACCTCGCAACCGATTTTGATGAAATTTGGTACAGACAATCTTTAGACCCTGAGACAGAACATAGGCTACTTTTTATTTCGAAAAAAGGGATGAAGGGGTTGAAATAGAGGTTGAAAGTTTGTATGGGATTTCTTAATTTTAAAAGATAAAACCATGAAACTTTATATTTAAGCACTTGATAAGAAATCATTAAACATTTGTTCTAGCATTTTTGAAATTTCGACCAGCTAAGGGGTGAAATAAGGGTTGAAAGTTAGTATGCAAGTTCGTCAAATATCACGTCATAAGAAACAAAAAATCGTTTGTTCTAGCATTTTGAAATTTTTACCAGTTTGGGGGTGAAATAGGGGTTGAATTGAAGATAAGACCATGAATCTTGGTACGTAGGTCTCAAAGGATGTGCAGAATTTTTCTACAAACGGAATTCCCGAAATTCGAACGGAACGGATTCGGAACTGGAACTACAAAGCCAAACTTTTTGTATACGAAATCTTAATCACTGAACCTAGGAACATGTAATTTAGAAGTTTTGGGTGTATCAAGTTACAAAAAAAGTTCGCTTTTGAAGTTTAAATTCCTTTTAACGAATACTCTGCATCGCCGCCGCTGCCGTCGGTCGTCGTCGCGCACATTCGCCGAAGTGTGGCGGCATCTGCGGCAGGCAACGGCGCGGCGCTGTCGTGTGGTGGGGGAGCGCACGAATCTAACTATGCCTACCCGAACGGGCAGACACGTGAGGGCAGACGTCGTTGTCGGACGCATGCGATTAGAAAAATTTGCGCTATAGAGAATTACATTTTTCGATCCAGTAAAATTATTTTTTTTGTTTCGTATAACTTTTTAAGTGTTTTTTATTAATTAGGTCCTGTAAATTAATTTTGTACATACTTGATATTTCTTTTAGTTCATAGTTAAAAGTAGGTAAGATATTTTCCGTTACTTTAAAAAAATCCGATTTGCTTTTATTTCCTTTTTTTAATTAATCTAAGAGGTCGTAGTAGGTGTAAAACTAACCTAAGCTACTAACCTCCTACTTTTTTATGCATTGGTTGTAAATAAATATTGATAATTTAATTACTTAGTTACTTTTTTTCCATTTAAACGTGACGGACGATGTGTTTAATTGACATCGCCGTGGGATGAGCGCATAATTTTTACCGAGTAGGTGCTTATTAAAGGTTTTTTTTAATATAATAAATATTAATCTGTACATCTGTTTTGTTCGATTCATTTCATTTTTGTTTTTCTACGATGCCTCGCAAACGAAAGTCCAATTTAGCTAATAGCTCTAGCAGAGCTCGGGCTGCTAAACTTGCTAGATCACTGGAATCAGAAGAGGATTCACAGATCCGTCGGGCTTTAGATGCCGAGCGTCACGCAGCTCAAAGGGCTGCTGAAACTTTTGAGCACATGCAGACCCGTCATAATTTAGACGCTGATCGTCATGCTGCACAAAGGGCTGCAGAGACCCCTCAGCAGACCCAAGCTCGCCAAGTCATTGATGCCGAGCGTCACGCGGCTCAAAGAGCTGCTGAGACCTCTCAGCAGACCCAAGCTCGCCAGGTCATTGATGCCGAGCGTCACGCGGCTCAAAGAGCTGCTGAGACCTCTCAACAGACCCAAGCTCGCCACGTCATTGATGCCGAGCGTCACGCGGCTCAAAGAGCTGCTGAGACCTCTCAACAGACCCAAGCTCGCCAGGTCATTGATGCCGAGCGTCACGCGGCTCAAAGAGCTGCTGAGACCTCTCAACAGACCCAAGCTCGCCACGTTATTGATGCCGAGCGTCACGCGGCTCAAAGAGCTGCTGAGACCTCTCAGCAGGCCCAAGCTCGCCAAATCTTAGATGCTGAGCGTCAAGCTTCGTACATAGCCGCAGAGACCTCCGAAGAAACACGTAGACGACGTTTAATTAATTCCGAGCGGCAAGCAGAAAGGAGACGTACGTTTACGATGAATACGTGGGAGGCATTTGCCGATGCTGCTTTTGATTATGATCCGTTAATTGATTACTTTAATCATCGATTAGTCCTCATAGGTAGAATGGCCAATAAATGCAGACACTGTGATGCACTCAAGTGGAAGGAAGAGACCCCAGGTATGTGCTGTTCTGGAGGCAAAGTATCAGTACCAACGCTTGGTGACCCCGAGGAGCCACTCAAATCCTTATTTCTATATGACAGCAATGAATCTCGGCGATTTTTAAACAGAATAAGAAAGTACAATTCTTGCTTTCAGATGACATCATTTGGTGTGGGTAATGAGGTCATCATGCCTGGATTCTCACCCACATTTACGGTACAAGGGCAAGTTTATCATAGGATTGGTTCTTTGCTTCCCACAAACAATGATCAACCAAAATTTCTACAGATTTATTTTATGGGAGACGAAAACAGCGAGGTTGACCGCAGATGTCAAAATATTGAAGGAGTTGAGAGGGACATTGTTTTAAAAATTCAAAGAATGTTGCACGAACATAATAACCTCATTAACACCTTCAAAACAGCCTTAGAAAGAATGCCAGGGGAAAATTACAAATTAGTAATACACCCAGATCGTACGCCAAGCGGGGAACATGAAAGACGTTATAATGCACCCTTAATAAACGAAGTCGCCGCCATGGTGTGTGGTGAACAGTTCGCATCGCGTGATATTGTTTTACAAACCCGTGACAATACATTGACCAGGGTGCCGGACACACACAAGTTTTATGACGCATTACAATACCCGCTTATGTTTAGCAAGGGGCAAGAGGGGTACCATTTTCAAATTCCACAAGTCAATCCAGTGACCAAGCTCCCCTTGCCCAACAAAAAAGTATCGAGCATGGACTTTTATGCCTATCATATGATGATACGCGAAGACGATTTTAACGTAATACAACGATGCAAACAGCTCGCTAACCAGTTTTATGTTGATATGTACGTGAAGGTTGAAAGCGAAAGATTGCGATACATATCTTTAAATCAAACAAAACTAAGAGCCGAAAATTATATTCATCTCCAAGATGCTGTATCGAATGATGCCAACGTGAACCCTAATAATATAGGTAAAATGGTGATTCTGCCCTCTTCGTTTGTGAACAGTCCCCGATACTTACACGAGTATACTCAAGACGCATTTGCCTATGTGCGTACGTATGGTCGACCTGATTTATTTGTAACCTTCACCTGCAATCCATCTTGGTCTGAAATAGTTGACGAATTAATGCCAGGTCAAAGCGCCAACGATAGGCACGATGTCATTGCCAGAGTGTTTAGGTTAAAAGTTAAAAAGCTTATGACTGTAATTACTAAAGGAAGGGTTTTTGGAGAAGTGCAATGCTTTATGTATTCCATTGAGTGGCAGAAGCGAGGACTCCCACATGCCCACATTTTGCTTTGGTTAAAAGATAAATTGCGACCTGACCAAATCGATAAAATTATAAGCGCTGAAATACCAGATCCTAACAATGACAAGGCACTTTATGATATTGTTATGAAAAACATGATCCATGGTCCATGCGGGGCTGAAAACCCTCTGTGCCCGTGCATGAAAGACCGTAAATGTACAAAAAAATTTCCTCGCAACCTACTGAAAGAGACTCTCCATAATGAGAACGGCTACCCGATGTATCGTAGAAGAGCACCAGAAGACGGAGGCCGGACGGCATCTGTTAAACTCCGAAATGGTAGTCAAGTTTCTGTCGACAATAGTTGGGTAGTACCATATTCGCCTGTCCTATTAAAAACTTTTAACGCCCATATAAATGTAGAAGCTTGCGGTTCCGTACGTGCAATCAAATACATCTGCAAATATATTAATAAAGGCAGCGATCAAGCTATTTTTAATTTCAGAAGCTCAGAGTCCTCAAACCCAGTAGACGAAGTACAAACGTTTCAGTCTGGTCGCTATGTCAGCAGCAACGAAGCTGTATGGCGCCTGTTAGGGTTTCCTTTGCATGAAAGGCATCCTACTGTTACGCACCTCAGTGTGCATCTAGAGAATGGTGAACGAATTTATTTTAATGAAAATAATTTTCACCAGCGAGTGACAACACCACCAAAAACCACTTTGACCGCCTTTTTTGACCTTTGCAGATCAGATGAATTCGCAAAAACACTTTTGTACGTTCAAGTACCTCGGTATTACACGTGGGATGCAGGTAGAAAATGTTGGAAACGCCGAATTCAAGGATCTGCTGTTCTGGATTGGCCTGGCGTTAAATCTGGGGATGCATTAGGACGGGTCTATACTGTCCACGTTAGCAACATTGAATGCTTTTGTTTGAGACTACTGCTACACCACGTGCGTGGGCCAACTTCGTTCAATGATCTCAAGAACTACAACGGTCAAACGTTTGTTACCTTCCGAGAAGCCTGTGAAACTAGAGGATTGTTAGAGAATGACAATCATTGGGACTCGACATTAGAAGAGGCTGCACAATGTAGATCAGCAGCTAAGGTGAGAGATCTTTTTGCCATTCTCATAGCGACGTGTGGTCTTTCAAATCCTCAGATATTATGGGAAAAGTACCAAAATGATATGTCTGACGATATTTTGCACAGACTACAACAAAATAATCCCAATATCACATATAATGATTTAGTATATAACGAGGCGCTAACTAAGATTGAAGACCAAGTGATGGCTATATCTGGGAAGACATTATCAGATTTTGGAATGAACCGGCCACAAAGAATCGGAGAAGTCAGTGGTGATTTAATAAGAGAACTGGACTACAATGTCTCTTCTTTACAGCAACAAATATCAGAGTCAGTTCCTCGATTAAACACGGAACAAAAATTAGTCTTTGATATTGTTGTGCAAAGAATCTATAATGGTGAGGGTGGATTGTTTTTCTTAGATGCGCCAGGAGGCACTGGAAAAACTTTTTTATTAAATTTACTTTTAGCCCAAATTCGCAAAGACAAAGGAATAGCTGTTGCTGTAGCTTCCTCTGGAATTGCAGCGACGCTGCTCGATGGTGGCCGCACGGCACATTCAGTACTTAAACTCCCATTAAATTTACATCATGAGGAAATTCCAGTGTGTAACATCACAAAAAACAGCGATCGTGGCCGAATGCTACAGCAATGCAAGCTGTTGGTGTGGGATGAGTGCACAATGTCGCATAAAAAAGCGATCGAGGCGCTCAATCGGACTCTGAAAGATATCAGAAGTAACCCGAGTTTAATGGGTGGGATGGTAGTGCTGCTTGCTGGTGATTTTCGACAGACACTACCTGTCATTACTAGAGGCACTCCAGCAGATGAGATAAATGCATGTTTGAAAGCGTCTACATTATGGGTGCATGTAAAAAAATTTTGTCTCACTAAAAACATGCGAGTACAACTACATAATGATACGCAATCGGGGCAATATGCAGCTGCTCTATTGAAAATCGGTGAAGGTCGAATGACTACGGACGCTAACGGCATGATTACATTAAATCAAGAATTTTGTAATGCTGTCCAAAACTTGGAAGATCTTAAAAACAACGTCTATCCCGGTTTAGAATATAACATGAGGAATAGAGAATGGCTGTGTGAAAGGGCAATATTAGCACCGACCAATGAAATCGTGGGAAAGATCAACGAAAGAATGATGTCACATGTGCAAGGCGATGTTGTCGAATATTTGTCAGTAGATATTGTCATGGACAGTGAACAGGTGACGTCTTATCCTACCGAGTTTCTAAACTCTTTAGAGCTGTCAGGAGTGCCGTCTCATAAGCTGAGACTGAAAGTTGGGGTTCCAGTTTTATTATTGAGAAATCTCGAAGCGCCGAGACTATGCAACGGGACTCGATTGCAAATTACGCAGCTAGGACGCAATATTATTAGAGCAATTATAATGACAGGTATAGCTAAAGATGAAGAAGTTTTGATTCCACGCATACCCATGATCCCTACAGATTTACCGTTTCAGTTTAAAAGAATCCAGTTTCCCCTCAAACCAGCCTTCGCAATGACCATTAACAAAGCGCAAGGGCAAACACTTAAAGTAGCAGGTGTCCATTTAGAGAAAAACTGTTTTTCGCATGGCCAACTATACGTGGCCTGCTCGCGAGTATCGAGTCCAAACAATCTCCACATTTTAACAAATGAAAACAAAACAGCAAACGTTGTGTACAAAAATGTTTTAAATTAGGTCATTTAAAAATATTTTTGTACACATCGTGAGGCTGGCCCCTGTAAGAGTCTCTTAGACATAAGGGACCAGGATTGACAAAAACTAATTTCACGCGGGCGAAGCCGCGGGCGGAAGCTAGTAATAGTATAAAATGAAGCGTCGACAACTCCTTTGAACTAAATATTAATAGCAGCATAGAAACAGGGGTTTTATTGCGAACACATCACAAGAACAATCGTAATGGTCAAGGAAATGCAGTGAACGCGTAAAATTCCTTCTAATGTGTTATTTAGAGACGGCAAAGCGCGTAAATTCATGATGGTATTGTTATTAAGCACGGTGGCAGTCGCTGAGGAGTGTTAAAGTTATACTTAAACTAGTCTTTTTGTTTGAAGTTAGTTGTTGGAATTTGGAAATTATGATTCGTCATTTTCTGCCAGATTATAGACAGATCTTCTTGCTCCCTTAGATTTAGAAACAGTATACTACCTAATTTTTTTAGGGGTGTGGAAGATGAGTGGGAAATTAAATATTGTACGAAAATGTAAAAACAATAAAATGTATTTCGTCTATTTTTAATTTGACAACTAATAACATTTAAGTCGAACGTAAAAACAAAAAGGAGATACAAATCACAAAAGTTAGGTACTAAATAGGTTGAAGTTGCTACAGGGGTAATAGTAATTTTTTTCAGGTGCTCTGTGATTATCAATTTATATGGCAATTAACCACTATTTGGTGGGGATAATAAGGTGAATGCATTAGCAATAGCTATTAATGTTTTGGCATCATCAAAGAAATATTCAACTAGGCATTGATTAAAATTTGTTTCATGCTATAAGAGTTTACTGCTAAATTCGGGTCTTCAATTACATTCCTCTCGGTTTAGACCTACAGTACTTTTTATCTAGGATGCTTCCGATATCAGTCGACCTTCGTCACCGTGACTGCTAATATTCCAATGATTTTTGTCAAGTCAATTCAATCCCTTGTCAGATATGTTATTTGTCTATACTACAACCACGGGTGGTCTTTTCCCAGACCATATTACAACATAAGCATCAGCTTGATTGACCAAAGTTCTAAGAAAAAGAGGTGTTTATGCACTCTCGTCATGGACAATTAAAGGATTCGAGCACAAAGCACAATGGAATAATCTTCTATACTCCGCTGAAATGTTCTGTTTATTACACTCTGTGAGATTATGTGTTTTGCTATAATAAAGCTTCCTGTTTAGAATGCAAACGAGATTAGGGATGAGCTGTAAAAAGTTTGAGCTGCGGTGACAATGATGTTAGCTGTTTTGTAGACGCGTTTTAGTTGTTTAATGGTTTAGATGTGGGTTGGTTTAATTGATTTGTTGGTTTTGTAGGTAGCTGTGGCTATTCAATTGCGTATAGTCATCTAGTAGTTAATATGTCTAGCGGAATTGAGATTTGTTATATTTTTTTTTTTTTTTATGCATGTTTCATTTTACGAAACTTTTTTGACATAGCTCGATTGGCTGTCTATAATTTGAAAAGGAACTATCGCCGATGTAAACATTAAAAATGGTCGGTGCAAAAATAGATTTTCAACGACCAATTACATACGACTTTGCCATCCCTTTTTACTCTAATAGAGCTAAGATTAAACGGATGCTGTATACAGATATTGAGTTAACGTTGCACTGAAGGTGACGTAATTACCTATTAGTTAGGTGCTCTATTTTGTGTCCACCGTGGCTTTATTAGGCTGCTGCGTATAGGCCTTTCTTTTTTCTGCCACACTTCCCGGTTCCGTGCGCCCGTCATCCGGGTTTTTTCCGTGACTTGGACGATATCGTCAACCGAACGCGCTTTTGGACGGTCCTGGTTTCTTTGACCTAACCTTGGCTACCATTTGGTCACAGCTTTCAGCTTCAATTGATGAAAATGCAAGTTTTTAGCAACTTAGAACAAAAGTAATCTCCACCATTAGCTATATTGCCATGAAAAAGAACTAAGAATAACATAGCTAGGGCTCTATATTTGCTTCCATAATATACACCTAGTCTAGGGTGTGACGTGCAAAAGGATTATTTGTAAGAACGTTTTTAGAACCCCTTTGCACTGATAGAAGCTACATTGTCTATCAAAAATGCAGGATAAACATTCCATAATAAAAACATTCCATGAAGTACCGTGTTTAGAACACTAAAGTTTGGTAAGAGCTATGTACATTGTATATGAACGCATAGAATCCAGGATATTCCAAAACTATCCCACACGCAAAAACATTGCAACGCGCAAGCTCATCGCGTATCGCTGAAAACGCAAATTAACCGCTGGCTTTTACAAATATCGGTCAATTAAGCGGTGAGAGGGATAACAATTGAAAACGGTTTCGCTTTCACTGAGGCCAGGCATAAACGCATTCGTAAATATAATAATAGATGAAGAGATACATCAATGAATGTCCACTGTGTTTTCGGGCCGAGCACTTTCAATTTCGCTGTGCGTGGCAGCCATGAATTTGGCTTACTGAAAATTGCAATTTGGTGTTTATTTTTCCATGTTTTTTACTGTTTGCTTGTGGTTTTGTTAGGTTTTTGGGTGGTTTTTGAGACATGGTTTGCTATTTAGTTAAAAGTAAGTATCGTCATTTGATTATATCTACTTTAAAAAAAAACTCTAAAAGTTTTCAAGCAAGTAAGCAATCATGCTTTCTTTTCGCATTTTAGATCTGTATTATTTTTATATTAGAATATTCTGAAAGCTTTTATTAAACAGAAATGTTAAAAGATAGATATCTAATTCCAACTAAGTATTGTACACGAGTATTACAATAGTTGGAATTAGATGTCGATCTTTATCTTTCTTTTAAAATCGACTGATATTTACGAACATATAAGTTGATTTTGTACCTACTCATTGGTAAAAGTTAAAACGCTACATTCTCCATTATATTGCATGAAAACTATCTTAATTCAAAACATTCCATCTCTCATATCGTAAAACAAACAGACTCTCGCGATATTCAACTGTTTCCACAAAATAAATCAACAGCCATGTCCCGATGTTATCGACCGCGAAGCATGGTCACCCTACCGGCGGCGTTCCCTGCCAATCCCGCGTGATCGCCGCTGACCACACGTTTGTAAAATGTGGATAATTATTTCGGTTTTGTATGAAATGTCAATTTTAAATTGTTTGTTTTCGGCTTGCTCTTGGATTGACAGATAATGATGCGTACTGCAGTTAATTATAGGTTAAGTAGAGAACAGTTTTAAGGACTTAAACGCTGGGAAGTAAAAGTAAGAAGGCTACATAAAATTTTGACATCAGTAAGTCCCAGTAGATCAGTAAGACCAACCCTCACTGGGCCCGCGTGGTGGATTACGGCCCACTCCCTCTCACTGAGAGAAGACCTGTATCCCAGCATTTGGAACGTTATTAGCTGATTATACATGTATGTAAGTCGCAGTACAGTTAGAAAATCATCCCGTCTTTCGCTGCTAAACATGAAACTCTTCAGTTTAGAACACATCCCACTGTATGTCGTACAGTCTATGCATAATCATCGCCTCATAAAAGGCAAATTCTATTGGTGACCGGAGTGTGTGGCTCCGAGAATTAGCTCACATAAAGAAGCTACAATGCTGCTGAATTTGAATTCAAGACTCGCCTCTACGAAGTAAAACCCCTAACAGAAACAGGGCACAAATGAGATGATACAAGACTTATTGCGTATCAGAGATCTCTTCTCTTTTAGTTAACATTATCTGCACTCCGCGGTTTCACCCGCATAAGTCTCGATTCCATGATAATATCAGAATAAAAAGCATTCTATGTCCTAACCCAGGTTCTGGGCTACCCACGTGCCAAATTTCATTTAAATCCCTTTAGCCATTTTAGCGTGAAAGCGTAACAAAAATAATATAAAAAATCAGATTTTTGTAAAATATTAATTTAAAAGATTAGCGACCTGTCTACTTCACATGGTTTTTACACCTTGTCAAAACATCGTTTCTTTATTATATTTAAATTTAATATTAATGTATTACCTATTCTTAAATATCTTTTGGTAATAAATTATCTAAATGATGATGAAAACCGCATCAAAACATATTAAGAAGTTTAGAAGAACAACGCAGTCGTGGACACGAAAACCGACTTCAATTTATAATATGCATAGATGGCGTCCAGATAGCATGTTTTCTGTGCCACCGTTTGTCATTTAAATAAAATAACCATATAACTATGAACTAAGAGTCGTGCTGTTGGTAGCGACCAAAGATTTTAACGATTAACTAAACAATAAGTCTAACATCTGTGCAATACGCACCTACTGCACAATAGAAGTACATACAATCATAAAAATTGCTCATCCATAAAATGTTCTTAATAATAATATGCATTAACTTCTATGTTCAATTTATTCTGAACTCTATGTTTCGAGTTTTAAAGTCGTTTCTACATTGTTCGTCTCTTCTATTCATTAGTGACTCGAATCAAAGGGTTGGCAAATCCAAGTTCTATTGTTAATAGTCACGCGTCTAACTTAGTATTAAGTATACGTGTTTTTATATTTCCGTTACCATAGAAATTAATGCTTTAGGTACATTTGTATAGATGTTTGATGTTTATAATAAGATTTTTTTTTATGTAAAGTCGGGCTTATTATAATTTTTGTTGCTGTTTGTTAATTAAACAAATATTATAAAGAGAAAATATTTGTTTTTTTGTATGTTTGTGTTTGCGCTTTCACGCTAAAACGGCTGAACAAATTTGGATGAAATTTGGCACATGAGTAGACCATGGCCTTGATTAGGATATAGAATTTGAAATTTTATCCCGATATTCTTACGGAATCAAAACTTATTCGGATAAACCTGCAGGGTGCAGCTAGAAGTTTAATATTGAGAGTATTAAATTTATAGGAATACATAAAAGTTTGATGTTCTGAATCAAGTTTTTATTTTATTGTATGTAACTATTTTATATTATTTATAGCACTTCAGATCTCCTTTCAATCAATTACATTACTAGAAGTCTAGTCTATAATGTTTAATGTAATATTATTTTCCGTACACCAAAGTTATTCCAAACCGTTCAAATGATTTTTACACACCTGACGTTTTGAAACCTATATTCCAGAATTTTCTATAAAAAATCTACAGTATACAAGTTGTTCATCGATACGGTTGTCATTTCTAAAAGACACGCGGATATCACTCTACACATTGAAAACCTGTAACTACAGATCTCAATACTGCCATGAACATGATTGAGACATAATTTCAGTTTATAAGCAATTCGCTACAGTATCCTTTATGGGTTAATAAACTCTTTCTCATCCCCGAAAAATAAAAACAACCAAGGTGTAAAAGTTAAAAACACTAAATGCTCTCACTAACTACTGGAAGTGATACAAAAGTCAATTCGCAAGATCGCCTCACTCCCGACAAATAACAAAACGCAAGACGACAGCTAAAACACGCAGTAAAACGACAAACGCAGCTTAAAACGCACAGAACCCTAATAATATTAAAAACACAAACACCACTGGGTGACATCTCGTAATTTCGATTCTAATTACATTTAATGTCCACTGTTATTTTTTCGAGTTTTAATGCGCGCCCGCCATAAAAAGATAATCACAAAAATAATTGAAACGAAATAATAAAGGCTGTAAGGAAAGGGGGGAAGGGGGGCGATTAATGACGGCTCGGGGAGGTGCGGGATAGTCGACGCATTAAGGCCTAAATAATCAACATAATTACACTTTTTACCTTGGCATCCCCTTTTCACCCTCTAATAAGTGCCGTTGAAAAGATTCTCTATTTATATCGAGGCTTTTTTTAATGAAAATGATAGTTGATGCGCAGTTTCATGTTTATGGTGACAGTTTTTAAGTGTTTTGTTAATATTCTAAAGGTGATACTTGATAAGAGAGCAGTGTTGATCCAGGGTAACCAAGGCCGTTTACGTTCTGTAAATTATTTCATCACCACTGCTCTCAAAACGGTGAACGAAAATATCATGACGAAATCGGCATGTCCTAGAACCTATAATTCGAAAACATGTGACATCTACCAACCCGCACTGGGCCCTCGTGATGGATTATGGCCCACTGCTTTTCACAGAGGCAGATTATTGGCTGGTTATTTATTTCAAAAGTGTTGGTTGAGATTTCTTTCTGTTATGATATGACCCTCTACAAACTCGCGGCAAAATAAAGAATTAACTTACGTACTTTGACTCGTAAGACAATAATCCCGTAAAGCAGACAGTTAGAAAGGGCTCATCAAAAGTGCCTTGTCATCAAACTATTGGTTGTTTGTTGATGACAGCGGGGTAACTGGGTAACACACTAATAATTGAAAGTTCAATAGCATTCATTGCGTTATTGACGTTGTTGAGCAAACACAATATTTCCAACATATGAAGCAATATCCTTCAAAATGATTCCGATTGTGATTGATAGTGGGTTACGCGATTAGGGTTCTCGTCGAGCTATGATTTAATATGATAGCATCTAGGTATGTCTATTAAACATTTTCAAAAGCTATACATGTATCCGAAAATCACAAACACTTCAAAACCTCTATAAAACTATGGAATGTCTATACCGCGTCTGTCTTTTTCAATACACATCGTCAACTGCGTTTCCCCAACTATGTTGGAGTCGGTTTCGAGTCTAACCGGATGCAGCCAAATACCGGTATTTTAAATTGAGCGACTACCTATCTGACCTCCACAACCCAGTTACGATACCCCGGTAATAGGATACCCCTTGGTAAGAATGGTTGTCGGACTTTCGGACTTCTGACGACCCGTAACGACTGTCAAAGATGACAGTCATGACTGACTGACAGCCAGGACCAACGGCTTAATGTGCTTTCCGAGGCACGAAGGGGTCTTGATATGTAAATGTGGTCACCCATCCACAAACCAACCGCGGCAAGCGTAGCTCAACATGATCGATCGACCCGTGCGGCTGGTATTACTTAGCCATAAGCCCCTTTTTTACAGTACTTATCTTAATAAAATATACTGACTTAACTTATATCTTTCGCACTTAAATCCGACACTGATGACGATATTGCAATCCTCATTTAATAACTTAAAGATTACAGAACATTGGCTATAAAGAAAGATGCAGTCAAAACAGAAAATTAAAGGTCTTGATTACGAATCCTTAATACATTTAAGTATAAAACTAAATATATAGCAGTTTATAATTGGGAACGCAGCAATAAGTAAAGCGGGCACCCTTCTGCCGAAGAATCAGTATATAATTAAAGATAATGAGACGCTATTCAGATGTCCGTCTGGATCTTTTCGACGTGTTCAGCTGAGAAACGTCGGAGGTGGCATATTTTGTGGAGCTTTTTTCAAAGGCGAAATTTCCGAATTTTTTTTTTGAGTATAAAAATTGTAGATAACCGTTTCTGTATTGGCAAAGGACGCATTTACTGTCAGAACATTAAATGCGTCATTTATCAATACAGAATCAGTTAATAAAAAAAGTTATTTTATTTTTATTCGATTTTGGTGCAGACACCAAAATCTAATAAAAATAAAATACTTTTTTTTTCGTTTTCAGTACTTGAAATGGCTTTCTAACGTATGGTTAAGTTTTTATTATGTTTTCGTCAAATTGTTCCATTGTGTGTTTAAGAACAAACTAAACCAATGAAACTAAACGCGATCAAGAGCTGTCAGTGTCAATATTCCACAACAATGATGACACTGACAGCTCTTGAACGCAGCTTAAATATGCTGGTGCCATATTATGATGGTTTATTCCATGACGATTCCAGTGTAAGAGAGAGAGACGGAGCTAGACATGACCGATAGTACCATCCTTTTTTTCGCACTGGAATCGTGATGCCATTAATACTTCGTAATACGGCCCTGATCACCTTCAGTTTCCTTGGTGAAATTCGCCATGAGTACCCAACACAAAATTGTAACGAGTTCGAAAATAAATCGTTGGCACAATCGGAGCATCGAGATATTCGTTCGTAGCTCCTGAACACATCCTTCACAAAATCACGACTGACGAAGACAGGGGCTAAATGAAGGGGTTTTTAATTCAGTGAAATGGTAATACTTACAAATCTAGAAGCCTTTCGTTAATCAGTGTATTGAGTTGCGAATTTCTTATTTATTTTAAGGTAAGCAGACCTGTAGCCTCTTTTAGACAAAATACGTTTAATTGCTATTTTTCTCTTATATGTTTGTTGTTTATGAACTTATGTTTACAAGATATAATACAGTTAATAAATTCAATTAAGTAGCCCGTTCAAATGGTTACAAAAAACCATCTAATTTTATCACTCCAATAAATGACAAACCCGCTTCAGACTCGTTTGTGTCTTTATTTATGGCATTTGATACACTTAAGCGGGCTACCGTACACTGAACTAATTAAATTAAGCTCCGATTAATCTGTAATACATAGCCGCTTTAAACAACAGTTTTATTAGGGAATTATGAAGTGAAGTAGTATTGTATAAGCGTCGAGCGAAACGGTCGCACTGGTAGACGCTACAATATCACCCCACTCTCCCCTTTATACGAAAAAATATAGAAACGCAAGCGTACACCAACGTCTAATTAAAATGATTAACTTAATGGTCTTAGTCATTAGCGATTTTAATTCTGAATCGTCTATTTTTTTTTCTTACCGTTGAAATTATAAGTTGGACTACCATTTTACGATTGGCATCGCGATTTTCAACATTTACGAGCAATCGTAATATCGCCATTGTAGTTTGTATTTGTTTGTTTATCCAAAGAACGATATAGTTGGCTCATTGGCTTTAATATTTGTTGAGTGCATGTATTATACAGGGTGGAGAAATTTATGTCGTCCAATTTTCTGTTAAAATGTGTACTTTAATTACTAGGTATCACGAATTACTGTCACTGTAAATCAATAATTTTGATCATTTATTACTCTGATGTTAAATAAATAAGCGATCGCCTCAACGTAACGCTGGCAGATAGTGGAAACCGGCTCAATTGCCAAGAAGAAACATAAAAGATTCTTGGCAAGTAATAAATCAAATCAAGTATTTAAATCAATCAATTAGAAATACTTTCCTTAGCTCCAATTACCTACATAGTGCAAGTTTCTTAGATTCCAACTTTAGGTATACCAAAAACACAACTATATCTTATGTATATCTTTATATAAATATATCATTTTTCTGTACGTGTGTATATCACTGAACTTCTGCTAAACGCCAGGACCGATTTTGATGATTTTTTTTTGTATCTGTTTGAGCGGTTAGATGGGTTAGATTCACAATTGGACCCGATAGGTGGCGCTGCGATCGAGTTTTAGGAAACAAAAGAAAGTCTGTCGGGTCAGCTAGTATATTATAATTTAATCATACCAGCTTGGTTTTTTTTTTGCAACAGGTTCAGGAAAAGAGTTGTGTATTAACAAATTACCACGTATTCCTGGTAAGGTTGCATCAAATTTTGTGACTTGGCCGCGCGGTTGAAACGGACATATGTTTGTCTGAAGTCACAGCATTTTGCTGAGCAACGACCTGTTCTTGCACAGATGCGACGCACGGCTTAATTGTTCTTAATATTGGTTTGTTTGTTACAAAAGTAGTTATTTTTCCACTCTGTAATTTATTATTGGTATTTTGTTTTTGTTTTTGATTGTTGTTATTTTGTTGTCACTATGCCAGTGTCGCGCGGGCGCATCACGGAATTTCATTTTAACGTACTGTCAATGTCAAGTGTCAACTGTCAACTAAGGTGTTGGTTGTCTTTGGTGCCCGGCACAAAAATCAAGCAATGGACAAAATTGACAACATTTTTATGTTTAAGTATGTACGAGCCTTTTGACAACATTGTATGTGTTTAATGATTATGTCTTTTGTTTTTAATTATTTTTTTTTATCTGTAATGTGCGTTTTGTTTGTGCAGAATAAACATTTTTTCTTTCTTTCTTTTTTCTATACCATGTAACCCAGGTTTAATTGGTTGATTAAAATTGATTATATTTCTATTTTTATTATCTAAAAACAGACTAGTACTTAGAAAGATTATAAACGCCTGCGACATCTAAACTGTACGGCTATCGGTTGTATCAGCCTCATTGTAACTGATTCGGTAGAGCCTTCCTAGCTCGCTCCCCACGCAATGTTGTCAATTTTAGGGCTCTTTCAATTTAGACGTTTCGTGTCGGACTGCTGCGGCGCCGCAGCGGTGCGGTTGTCGTACTGCGAACGGCTAGTCGATTTTTCCATACAATATTTGCAATTAGAATTTGCAACGTTGCCGTCCTGATGTCGTGCGTGCGCGGCACCGGCGCCGCACTGCGCGTGTGGTGCATACGTTGTATGGAAAAAATCGACTAGACGTTCGCAGTGCGACAACCACACCGCTGCGGCGCCGCAGCAATCCGACACGATACGTCTAAATTGAAAGAGCCCTTAACCGACAAGAAGCAACAAAGCATAACTTTCGGTCAAGGGTATGGTTCGCGAGATAAACCCTTTCTGTTGTTTTTAATTAGAGAATACGGCACTAGTCCTACACCGACGTTTAGCGAGAAGCGAGTAGTGCTAGCAACTAGAAATAACTTGCAAGAAGTGTCTAGTTCGGTTATTTTCTTCGCTGGGCTATACGCGAGTACGATGAGTAGAATGGCTGCCAGTTACTTGCTGGTATGCGAATGTATATGTATACCAAGCGAGTGTTCTGCCGCCCAACGAGTGTTGCTGAGCGAGTATTTTCCTTGATAGCTATCGTCGCAGTGTGATGTGAACAGTCAGCGATAAACTGTAGCGGTCTGCGAATAATAAAAGTCACTAAATGTAACTCAATCTCAAAAATGTTTACCACGGTGGGCGTTGCCGAAAAGGCCACCGCGCACCAGAATCAATCACGGCGCTTGCTGGAAAACAACGCTTTACGCGAGCGCAGCTGGTTGGCTTATTTGCATGTGTGTTCTTTCGTTCGAATACTCGAGCTATTTTTGTTAATGTAGTGAAGTTTGGAACCAAATTTCTCGTTGATTTTGTTCATAGTTACGCTTCCTGACTTTTTATTATTCGTATCTAAAACGCCACATGCGAACAACGCGTCATACTGACGTCACACAAAATCCTGCATCTCGCAAGCAGAGTTTACTGCGACACTAGCATATATACAACAGCCCGACATGAATTATTGGTCAGTTGCCCGCCAGACACGACATTCGTCTGGTCGGAGGATCCCCCCTTTTCTATGGAGATTGCGTGAACTTTACACCCTGTTCCTCATACCTCTATAAAACTATAATATATGCACCTCTTTTACTGACGCAGGACCTACATCTTTTGTACCTAACGTTGGTACAATAGATTCAGGTCCATTCTTGAACGAGAAAATAGTCGATAGAGAGTCGCTTCCTCGTCGGCGGCGGTGAGACGAGTGCCTGATATAGGTAACATATGGGGGTGCATATATATGTGTGTACATAAATGGTAAAATAAATATTAATTATTATTACCTTAAATTTATGAATAGTAGGTACTTTTTTCACTATCTTCTGTGGTTAGTATCTTATGCTTTTTGACAAGTTTTTAAAGTCTTAAAAGTTTTTGTTAGTGGAACTCACGGTAAGTCGACTTACTTCACTCAGAGCATTGATTTCAACAGAACTTTCCCGAACGCATCTAAGGTGTTCTACAATAGCCGCAGAGAAACAAAATTTTGATAAGTGCGGTTCGTTGGAGCAGATTATATTTTCAGTTCACGAGAGGCACCTGTATGCAGTTTGTAGTGAAGCGGTCGAATTGTTGCGAATGTTTACACGGCGCTGGTTATTATCTATTTCCAGTTAATAGATAATGGTGCCTACAGATTTAATTGTATCGTAATTGCATCAGGATGCCGCTTGGTAAATTTTGAGTGGTTTCGTTGGTTATTTTAGGCACTAAAATTGGTTACAATTACATGTGGTCGCTCACAATGGGTCTCATTAGAAGGCTGAAAGTTACTCAAAGGGTAATCGAGAGGGCTATGCTTGGAGTTTCCCTTCGTGGTCGAATCAGAAATGAAGAGACCCGTAGGAGAACCAAGGTAACCGACATAGCACGAAGAGTGGCAGTGGGCAGGGCACTTTTCTCTCAGAATAGATGGCCTATGGAGCCGAAAGGTTCTAGAGTGGCGACCGCGTATTTAAAAAAGTAGCGATGGAAGGCCCACAAAGTGGACCGATGACCTGGTGAATCCGCCGCAGGAATCCGCTGGATGCGAGAAGCACAGAACTGGTAGAAGTGGCGGGCTTTCGGTCGAATGATGATGATACTACTTGCTACTAAGTTTACTTTTCACAATGCATGTGTTGTTTGTGAACATCAACTCGAACAATAAAACTTGGTGCTCGACAATGATGTCGACTTATTTAATGACGAGAAGAGAAAAATAAGTTTTCTATAGTCCTCATATCTCATCTTTATATCAGTTTTCTTTCAAAATATATATTTGGGACCCTAAATATTTTGTAATCCAATAGGAATATATACACACCACTTTAAAAATATGTTTAATTTAAAAATTATTTTGGTATTACTTTTGTATGAACTAAGCATGTTACGCCGGCCCGTTCAAATAATTTCTTCATTACATAAAATCCATAACTCAGATGATTAAAATCTCCCCACAGTAAAATTAACAGATGTAGATCTAGGTTGAATTGAGACGTAACTCTTGAAAAATATTAATTCAAAATGAGCTCAGACTTAGCTCTAATTATTATTTTTAATGCGCAAACGCCTCCGCATATCTAACTTTGTGTAATCATAGATTAATTCATAAACTCAGAAGCGACACGCCCATAAATTAAAACAGATTTTAACGCTACCATTGAATCCATTAAATCATTCTTTCTTATTTCGGCAAAGATATAAAACTCATATTCTAACAAAAAGCAAAACGAACTTAGTAATTATGTTAATGATTTTAAAATTATCACTTCAAATAAACCGCACAAGATGGCCGTCTATTATTATTTTATAATGTGCCGTGACGTCACAAAATGAGGTATTAATTATTATTCGCTAGTCCTGTGTTATCGTGGTGTAAACAACTGCTAATTAAAAGGTACATCCAAGATCGACAAGTAATTACAACGCGCCATACTAATTAGTTTGTTTGTTGAAGTTTTTTTACGCTGTGACCTTTTCAATGACTTAATTTATAACGCAGCTATCGATTGTCTGCTCTTCATTATTGACTATTTGTCAAATATTTCTGAGAACTTTATATGTACTTATGTATGAGTAGTGAGTATCTGGTGACTTTTCTGCGTAGGAGTCTGTGGAATTCAACGAGTGTTTTTTTCCACTTAAAGGGAACAGGATTCCATGGAGAGGGTCCGGTTCGAAAACGTAGGTTAAATAGTTATTTCAATTTCTACGCCAAAAAAATATATAATGGAAGGTGTTATTCATTGAATTAAGAAAAAGTAAGAATTATGAGTTACTAGGTATTTTATTTTATAATAGCAACAATAAGTAAAGTGGCGTTTTTACAAATGTATTCCAAGCCAAAACAGAACAACAGATGCTAATCAAATTACTTTATGAGGTGTTGAGAACAATGTAAAGATTTTATTATAACAGCTGAATAATGAATACACAAAAACACAACACTTGTAATATTTAAGACCAAGACTAACATAAATAGTTGAAAAAATCTACAAACAAGTCGACTCCATGCCACTTCTGTCGTCAAAAAGGTACCGTTCATTAATGAGGCGTAATATTTTTGTAATTAAGTTACGCACTGGGAAAACAGCGTTATAAAACGTTGTGTAACTTTGCGGTCGTAACATTAGGATAGATAAGCGATTGATTAGCTGTTTCCTTGTACTGCTAATGAGCCCTCATTAATACTTAATTAGACTTGAACAGTATTATTGTTCTTGGAACACAAATGGAGATACTGAAAAACTTGTTCGGTGAATTGTAGTGAAGGTTGTTGAATGTTTCAGCTGCATTTGGTGTGCGACAGATTTTACTTAGGTATATATAGTGCAATCCACGAAGACGCGCCCCACTCTTCTTCCGAATCGTTAGTGTTTATCGCTAGTTAATTCCATTAGGGTTTTAGTTCTTTCGATAGACTCTAATTACCTACTCATAATAATTCGTGTGTATTTACAAAACTAAAACACTAGCGGAATGTTGTACACTTCTGCTGTAAGCATTAGGAAAAAGAGTGGGGAGCGTCTTCGTGGATTGCACTATCTATAACAGTTGAAGTATGTCTGTATACCTACACAATGTTAAGCTTTTTTTTTCTATAGAGCACCGTACACACGGCTACACATCAAGCTATACATTTCCAGTATAAGCTAATCTCACATTGTATAGGATTTCCGTACGATGCGAGACCAGCGTAAACTGGTTTTGTATAGCTTGATGTGTAGCCGTGTGTACAATAAACAGAGCTAATCTGCATAATTATGATGAACATACAAGTCTAAAAATAAAACAATTTTGTTACTTATAGAATTCCAAATTAATTAAAACCTTTCGATATCCATCCTACTGTAATATTATAAATGTGAAAGTTTGTGAAGATGTTTGGATGTTTGTTACTCAATCACGCGTAAACCATTGAACGGATTTGGATGAAATTTGGCACACAGATAGATTATAACCAGGATTAACACATAGGATTTTATTTCGATATTGCCACGGAATCAAAACTAACGCGGGTGAAACTGCGGGGCTGGATGTTTGTTACTCAATCACGCGTAAACCATTGAACGGATTTGGATGAAATTTGGCACACAGATAGATTATAACCAGGATTAACACATAGGATTTTATTTCGATATTGCCACGGAATCAAAACTAACGCGGGTGAAACTGCGGGGCGCTGCTATTAATATATAATAACATAGATGGTATGGAAAGATTTTAAGAAAAAAACAACAACGTTTTGTTAAACACAATGATGCAAGAACAAACCGAAAAACCACGTAGACTATTTGGCTCCCGCTGACAACTTGACGGGTTTAGAACTTAATGTTAGATGTAAGCAAACTTTCGACTAGGAGATTGTGTTATTTAAGACCTCTGGCAGAAGATGTACCTACAGAGGCCAGCACATCAAGCTACTACAAGCTGTCACATTTCTTTAATAGATTTGCAACTTTATCGCTAAAGCTTAAGGTTCAAAGTTGATTGGAAATTTTTTACAGTTTCGGGTAGATTGATGTGCTGGCGTATATACAGGGTGGAATCGAAGTCATGGGCATTATTTTAACCTAAGGCACTACTCACGATACTGATTGCATTAGGGCTATTAATACGCAAATCAAAAATATTATTAATGCAAGTAAGGAAAACCTTAAAAATGTAGTAAGTCAAATTGCACAAGGCTTATTATTGCAAATAAACACTTAAAGTAATTAAAACAAAATACTTCGTTAACGCCAATAATTGTTGAAATATCAAAATCCTAAAGCGCAGTACAGCGCAAAGCGAAATGTAAACAAACATCACCTGCGCGCGCGCGGGTTTTTCCTTACAAGTAATAATAACAATGGGCTACAAGACATTCCGTCCGGCGGGATTCCCTGAACTCTCTCCGTCCCACTCCCTCACTCGCAAAAATACGAATATCACCCCCGCGCGGGGTATGCTTCCCGCCGCAACACGAAGTCACGAACCCGGAACCAGTGTCATAACGACTGCGCAGGTGCATTGACGCGTAATTGATTTATTGATCCCGTGACGTAATCGCCGTACTCGCCGCTCGCGGCATACGGTGCTTGGATTGCAGTGTATTAAGTGTTAGTGTAGTAGTTGTGTGTTGTGTGTGTGTTTGTGTACACGATGCCTCGACCGCGTAATGTGCAGGCTAGGTACACCAACCAACAATACCCACAAATGGTTGTAATTTACGATCGCGCAAGAAATTTAGTATGAACTCGTGAAATGTTCCATCGGCGCTACCCGAACGACCCTATTCCTTCACGGGGTCTCATTCCACCAGAACCACTCAGAACCTGTTGGATTTTTCGTCTTTTCACGTGCCAGCACATGCACAAGCTCGTGGAAGAGCACCCGTTTACCCTCTGTCACTTTACCGACAAATAAGGTTTTTTCAAAACAATCCACAAGCTAGGTACGTAAATGTTTTTTTTTAATGTATGTTAGTTGACGTAGTTTTGACCGTCCTAAGCCGGCAAAGTACGAAGGGAAAATTGGAATTTATTATGAATCAATTCATTGGCAACTTACGAATGTCACGTGAGTCGGGCGGGGTCAAAGAATTCACGCCCAATGACGCGCGTACGGCGTAGTGTACCTACGCATTTGCTATCGAGAAGCGCAACTAATTTGATACTTTGTATGACTTACTACATTTTAAGGTTTTCCATACTTGCATTAATAATATTTTTGATTGGCGTAATAGTAGCCCTAATGCAATTAGTATCATAAGTAGTACCTTAGGTTAAAATAATGCCCATGATATCAAATGCACCCTGTAGAACAATGCTTGATGGAGTTTTTAAGGACGTCGTCCTGCTCTTTATTTGACGGTTTTAGAACATTCTACTGTTTGTACGTGAACTTTCAACTAGGCGATTAAAAAGGAGATGGTTTTTTTATTATTAATAAGACCAAAGAATCGATGGATGGAATGTGTGAATGATATGGAAAAGGGGTGACTACCGAGATGACATCTAATAGAGAAGTATGGAAGAAAAATACATAATGCGCCGATCACAAAGGATAAAGGCAGGAGAATGATGGGCCCGTGGCTAAATAATAACAGCCGCTCCGGTCGATCGATCAGGTTATGTTACGCTTGCCGCGGTTGGTCTGTGGATGGGTGACCATCTTTACATACCGAGACCCCTCCGTGTCTCGGAAAGCATGTAAAGCCCTTGATCCGGCTGTCATTCGTGGATCTTTGAAAGTCGCTACGGGTAGTCAGAAGCCCGAAAGTCTGACAACCAGTCTTACCAAGGAGTATCTTATTAGCCAGCAACTGGGTTGTGGAGGTCAGATAGGCAGTCGCTTCATGTAAAATACTGGTATTCAGTTGCATCCGGTTAGACTGGAAGCCTACCCCAACATAGTTGGAAAAAGGCTAGGCAGATGATGGCAGGAGAATGATGACGATGTTGAATTAAGGAACAAGACAAAATATAAACAGAAACATCACACAAACCTCAATAAATCTGTCCGGATGTTGACACACTTTTAAGAAACCTTATTACTAACTTAATAATCACTGTACACACGGCTACACATCAAGCTATACATTTCCAGTTTTAGCTGACCTCGCATTGTATAGGTTTTTCATACAATCAGAAGTCAGCTCATACTGCTTATTAAAAGCTTGAATAGTTTATAAAAATTGTAAATAAATAACTGCTAAAATATACAAAAATGAAGACGGCGCGGGTTAGGCATACCGTCGATGCTAATTACTTATTGAAACAGGATGCCGCATTTTCAAAGAGTAGGTATTAAATAATTTTTTGTTTTTTTTTTTAATTACTGTTTGTTATTTTCGATTGAATTTTTGTTAGAACATCATTAATTAGCGTAGGTACATTCGTTGCCCGTAATAGTTCTTGTATCTCGTTACTACCAGTTTTTCTTGTTGCCATGCTATGAATTAATTTAATTTTCACTTCTCATGCTCTAAAAGTTCGGCTTTATGTTGTGTGTAGGCGACATAAAGTCACTTTTTATGCTCTAGTGCATAAGTATTTTTTTTTCTAATACCGATGATCAGGCCCAAAAGCTACTCGCACAGTAAAACATTGCAGATTAAATTCGTTATTTTATTTCATTTGCTTTCATTTAAATCACTTCCGTATTTTCTATCGTTAATTCATTAAACCAGACAAAATAGTTGACATTTATTATTTAAAAACCCAAAGAAGCGTTTTTATGACTTGGCAGTATGAAGTACCCAAGTCGAATAACACGTCATGATGAAAATTTAAAAAAAAAATTAAAAGTTTTGTGGCGGGAATTAGCTATTCTCTTCTTCAATTTTGCAACATTTTTTAACAGTAATAATACTGAAGTATATACTTTATGCCTGTTTCATTTTCTCGCAATCAAAGTGGAAAGCAGAGTGTATAACTCGGACATAAACGAACCATTCTACCCCACGACTTAACCATATAAAGGTCTCGGGGTAAAATGGCTTATTTTATGCACTAGTTGTACAATCTACTCTTGCAGTTTTTTGTTGGTGATTATTATTCTATTAATAACCACTTTCGAATTTGAATGTGTATTGGCAAGATTTTACAATATTTGAAGAAATCTGTTACGTCATCACCATCATACAGCGTTTTTCTTATTTTATTTGGTATTATTGTTTTCAATAAACGACGTTGTAGGTTGTATATTTTGTGTAAATAAGTTTTAAACGTTCTGCCATAACTAGTAATTCCATATGAAATTATTGACTCTATGTGAGCATTATAGAGGTCAAGTAATATTTTAAAAGATACTTTGTATTTAATTATTGCAAATTTTGCTCGCAGTTTATCGCAAATGGAGTCAATCTTGTAGCCCCAGTTGTAGGCCGATCCCTTAACTGAGACGTTATCTGAGATAGCTGCGCGATGCGGGAGGGGTGATAGTTGTCACAAGTTGACGAATCACTGAGCTCTCGCGTCACGTCACCATACCCCTCCCCCACCACGCTGCAACTCCAGGTCGGGCTATAAATCTGTCACCAGCAACTACACCCAAATACTTAAAGTCCGGTTAAGCAGTCGACAACCTCCTACAGGTTGAACTGCGAGATGCCATTTAAAAAAAAAAAATACACCCAAATATTTGTAGTTGGTAACTTGCTCCAATGGTTCACATTTACAACCTAGCCTAGAAAATTGCACTTCATGCAAACATTGGTGAGTGTGCGCAATTATTTTAACTGGCTTATCAGAGTTGAGTAAGTAATTGGAACAACGAACGTGGATAATCTTAATTTTACCAGCATTAAGCACCAGTCCAGCATCATGAGACCACATACATAAATTATCAAAATCATTTTGTATCGTTTGTTCAGCCTTGGATAAGTCTTTATCAGCTCAGGTGTCGTCCGCGTATTGATTGAGCAATTGTTTATAACAATCTCCATGTCATTGACATAGGCTAAATAATGCAATCCTATAACTGAGCCTTGTGCTATTCCCGTAGCTGCTACAGCGTCGTCACTGAGTTCATTGCTGATCTTTACGCGACATGTTCTGTTTTTTTAATAATCTTTGCACCAGTTTAATATTGGGCCTCGAATCCCTATATTGTCAAGCTTGTTTATAAGTGTATCATGTCTGAGAGTATCAAACGCTTTGCTAAAATCAATAAATAACAGGATAACATGTTTTTTTATCATTGACGTGTTGGTTTAATTCATCTGTGAATTTAGAAAGCAGAATTGTAGTTGATTTATTAGACTGAAAGCCAAACTGTGAACTCTATAAGACATGGTTTTTAACGTAAAATTTCTGAATTTGTTGCCATACGTATTTTTCTACTACCTTATCTATGACTGGTGATATTGTAATGCTCCTGTATATGTCATAGTTACTATAAGATCCATTTAATAAATTGTATGCACAACACCTGAAGGCCAATTCTCGTAACTGAAATGTTCAAAATCTAGTCGCAGTCTCATCTCTGCGACAAACAAATGTCAAAAACTTTTCAAAATATAGGTAGAGGTATTTTTGACAGATTGAGACTGAGATCAGACTGTGAACGTTCTTAAAATTGCGAGAATAATTGCCCCTTGAGAATATTCCCCAACTTGCTACTAGTGCTTATTAGCTTAACTCTTATTACTTACAACCTTCATGACAATACAAGGAATGCCATCTACTCCAGCTGATTTATTAACATTAAGATTTTTTTATAACAGTTGAAATATTAAAAACGGTAGGTTTTTTAAATAACATGGATTTGTTAATTGGAGACATGTATTCTGATTCAGGGTTGCATTTAGGTAATATTTTATTTAAATTTTCGCTAAATCCTTTATTGAAATTATTAGCTATTGTATTAATGTCTTAAATTAACGAATCAATGAATTGAAGGCATAAGATTTTTTTTTCAATTTTTTGCGTATAATAATATGGACAATATTTAGTTTTTGTTTACTATTTTAAAGTGATTTCTAATAAACTCATTGATGGTTGAACAGTCAAGGGATTCTGATATTTCCGGTGAAGAAACTGCAGTGATAACTGAGTCTAACTATTATCGACAGTAATTTTTCTGAACCGCCATTTTATCAATATCACTAGTGGTCGTAATGTCAATCAGGTTGTCGTTTTCGATTTTACAAACCAATATTCTGCCGATCTGGACCAGTACGATTCCCTTAATCATTGGTTTTTTTTTGCCATGGTAGTGATTTATTCGCTTTGGTAAGAGCTTAGCGAAATAAAACTTTTCACCTGAATAACTCCTTCTTTACCATTCTTGCCTTTAAATCTATTGACCATTACAACTTGTCGTTTTTCAATGCTAAGCATCGAAGCTATTTAAATTGAGAGAGTGTCCAGGTTCTCGTTCTTATTATCAGGAATACCAGTGATCTCCAGTACATTGGCCCATGTTTCTGATGTGTTGTTCTAATGCATCAATTTTTAATTCCAAGTGTGTGTTTTGATTCATGAGGTATGTGTTTTTCTTCTCCATGTCTTTCTCTGCAAGAATTTCCAGTGTCAAATTTATAGCATTTATTCTAAAGCAACAAGTGCTAAGCGACTCAGAGCGTGATTTGTTTGTAAAAGTTTAATCACAATTATCGCTTTTAGTCATTTTTCCGTTGGAAGTAGGTGGTTAAAAATAAATACTTGGTTACTCCGCACGAATGCTCTCGAGTGTACGACTTATTTAAGACCTAGAGCAGAAGACGTGCAATAGGGTATATTGGACTTTAAAGGACGTTGAATGATTTCATAGATAGGTCATGAAACTGAACGTAAGAGTCTCCGGTTAGGTAAAGATTTAATAATAGGAGATTTAGAGAGTGAGAGGAAATGTCAATGGTTTTCTAAGAAAAATGAATGACAAAGAGGAATGAGACGAACGGATTCATAGACGACTCCGCCTTGGAGTATAAATGTGCTGTTCCACATACGATAGGACACTTAATATCAACGCTAGTGATGGCCCAAACACGTAGCCGAATTTTTGCCTGAATCCACTTAGATTGCCATCGACACGCTAAGACGACAAAGAAGAATAAGGGAATAGTTTCCAAAACTCTGTGCATGCTTGCAGCAAGGAGTTCTAAATAGGTCACAAAACAATTGCAAAGCAAATATCCCTCTTAGTTTCCATGCCAAATATTTCCGCTTCTATTCCCCTCCTCGGAAGAAGACACTTGATTTAAACAAGGTTATTATACTAACGATTCGACGGGAGACGGTTTAAACAATCATTATAAGTAGCGACATCCCTCTATGTATGCCGCGAATCTAACATACACTCGAAAATGTTTTCAATTGGCTATATGGGCTTATCAAGGACGACGCGGTTAGGAAGTAACGAACTAATTTAATTACTGATTTGGGTTTCTTCATTAATTTTTTTACTTGAGTTCGTAAGCACTTGTGTTGGGATATCCATATTAATTCTTCCTGTCAAATACTTATATATGGTTAATGAGTAATATTTTACTTTGGTAAAATAAAATAGTAAAAAGGTTATCTTATTTATACCGATTCGAATCAGGACAATGGACGTTACCAAAGCCGCATCGTTAGTCAAAGTCAAAGTCAAAGTCAAAGTCAAATCATTTATTTCAAATAGGCACTTAAAAGGCACTTTTGAACGTCAAAATTTAAAATGAAAAAATAGAATTGATTCTAGTCGCCCATTCCAAAATGTAGTTTTCGTGTGGAGAAGAATGGGCAAGAAACTCCACCGTTACTCTTTTAAAATGTTTTACAAGTTTTTGTATACATTGTTTATATAATTATATGTGAAGACGATGCACCTAAAATAAAATTTAGTCTACCAAAAATGGTAAAAGAATTAAAAATATAACAGACTGGTAAATCAAATATGTGATAGATACATGGTGTCCACATATTTACAAAGATTGAAAAATTTTACTAGTATTTTAAAAAGTGTGACTACAATAAACATTTTAAATAGTCAATTGCAGCTACTAAAGGAAACAAAATCGATCGTTTTCAAAAAGCAAACAGACACTACCAAAACAAAGTTTCATCCAGATTCCAGGACCGACGAAACATTTAAAAGCTATGAAAATATTTGTGAAAATAAGAAAGAGCAAATCTCAATGGTTGGGACGTGTTGAAAGAATACCGGAGGGAAGAGTGAATGAGGACAAAGCGAAAAAGGATGGAAGAGGAACGGACTCGGAGGTTCGAAGCAAACAAATGATGCGTTATTCCTGGAAATTGAGCCCATCTTTGGATGTGGTACTGACTTGTTGAAATGGAAAGCTTGTTTGTTAAATAGTGCGATGCGATAAATATTGTTTTGAAGAAAAATAATGAAGTCGAACGTGACAATATAGGATAATATAGGATGATAGAAATGAACATATTTTTTATTACTTATAGACTTTTTGTTGCTGTTGCATTTAACTTAGATCTTTATAGTTTAAGAGCGCAATTGAAATATCTAGGTAGTTATATAGCATTATGTAGTCATGGTGCTATATAGTTTCCTAGATATTGTATGATAGTTATCACTAAATAAACCACCCACGATAATTTTATGAAAAAAAAACTTTTAGAAGATGCTATGATTGTGATTGAGGTTTGAGATTGTGCTTGTCATCTTTACACTCCCAAAATATCGCGAAAGCAATAAGACAATCTGCTTAGACCTCACAGGTCTGAATTTTAGATTATATCTTCCCACAAGAGGGTATATTCAAGGGTTTAATTAAAAAAAGGTTAAGATAACATTGGTAGGTGAAGCGATTCGTTTATCGAAATAGTAACTGGAAAATTAAACGTTGACGTTGAAGAATTTTGAAGTTATCGAGTAAAACAAAAGACTGATTCTATTTCTGGACTGTCTTCTAAAAACAGTTGTGTCAATTACAGTGCAAACTATTTCGTGTTGGTTCACTGCAGAGCTGGCATTCAGAACAAAGTTTAATTTAATTAATAGAAAACAACAGTTCATTTATCAAATTAATTTTCATTGGAAAACATCAATCGGTTTCTTACTAAACTTCAACTATATTCGACGACCCTGCATACTTATCTCCTTTGCTGACTGTGCATCATATTAGATGAGTTGGACCCAGCAGGTGGCCAGCAGCAGTTTTTTGTCCTGCGAAGTGCTGGTACTTACAGTACGGAATTTTAGACATTTGAACATACGGGACGTGGTTTGGTCTGGTGCACCGCATTCCTAACGGGTGTCAGTGGGGTATATCCAATAATTTCTATTCAACCATTTTTTTTCGAAACTCATTGTGCTTATACAACGTGTAACGTTAAATGCGCAAAACCTCATACACCCCAATTAGATCATTGAATTAAAAGCAAACTATTTTTTTAAAGCTAACTATTATTATTAAGAAAATCGTTGATCTTAGCATTACTTTATGAATTCAAAATTGAGTCTTGTTGCCATAGAATAAGACTTCATTTTCTTTGGTTCAATCGCCGGATAGTATACATAATTTTTGAAAAAAAAAATCTATATTAAGTTATTGAAATCAATTCAGTGGTCAATTATGAACAAACCATTTTCAGGTTTTGTACATTTAACGTTACACGTTGTAGGTATATATATTACAAGTCTATGATGAAAAAATGTCATGGATTTATTAAGGAACATAGTACAGACGCCAGCACATCAAGCTCCCCGAAACTATAAAATTTTCCTTATTAATTTGAACCTTATGCTGTAGCGTTAAAGTTGAAATCTATTAAAGAAATTTGACACATTGTAGTAGCTTGAGGTGCTAGCGTCTGTACTTCTGCATTCTAACCTTGGAACTGTCATTTTTTATCATTGATTCTCTAGTGTCTTACATTTGGCCATCTTGCTTGCTTAGCTTTACAAATTTAACTGGCTTCAAAAAAACGGGTTCAGCTGCAGAAAAGTTTATCTGTACAAACTTTCAAAAAATTAAAAATCTCTTATCAAAGCTGTCAAATTGTTGGTTGACACATTCAACTGTGCATTCAAGCAATAATTATTTGGCATAGTAAAAAGATTTAGGAATCTATCAACGGCCATAAAAAAAAAATATTTAACAAGAACAATAAAAAGTCAAATAAGAATTTGGATCACTAGTGAAACCAACCCTTTAGTTCTACGCTTATTAACAATAATGACGTACACGCATTTTTTACAATTATTTGTCCAGATGTGTTGCAGGTGATAAATGCCCGGGTTTTCATTATCGCCCTTTTATTTATTGCTATAGTTTTAATAATGATGATAATACAGTAGTCTTATGCTTTAGGGTTTACACCTTGACTGATAATGGCCCCGATTCTGTTATTCACAAAGTAAACTAAATTTAAGTTCAGTGCATCTTTTTCTTCCTATTTCATTAAGAAAAGGACAGAAGATAAATATTAGTTTAGTCCTGTCAAATTAGTCAGCGCCTGACGTAAATTGACGTATTTTTAGTAGCCGATTTTAATCACGTCTAAACTTTTCTATGGATTATCTAATTTGACAGGACTAAACTAATATTTATCTTCTGTCGTTTTCATAATGAAATAGAAAGAAAAATTTAAATATAGTTTGTGACAACAGAATTGGGGCCAATGTTTAGTTTTTGAATAATGTTACGTTTCAGTGCAGTAGAAATCCATAAAGGAATTGTTTAGTATTAATATTGTTAACACTGTATCTTCTTTCGGGGTATGAAATTAGTAACTACCTTTAATGAAATAGTCGGAATCTATTTCTGTTATTGCATTTCATTGCTGTAATGCAATGGTAGCATAATTCATGCATATCATCATCATCATCATCTGCCTAGCCTTTTCCCAACCATGTTGGGGTCGGCTTCCAGTCTAACCGGATGCAGCTGAATACCAGTGTTTTACATGGAGCGACTGCCTATCTGGCTCCACAACCCAGTTTATACTGGGTAATACGATACCCCTTGGTAAGACTGATTGTCAGACTTTCGGGCTTCTGACTACCCGTAACGACTGTTAAGGATCCACGAATGACAGCCGGGACAAATGGCTTAACGTGTTTTCCGAGGCATAATTAGCATAATTCATGCATAATTAGCCTATAATGTTCTTACTGCTGGAACACAGGACCCCTCTCTGTGAGAGAGCCGTAATCGGCCACGCTGGCCCTTTGCGGGTTGGTAGATATCACATATCTTCGAATTTTTGGTTCTAGGATATCATCGCTACCAGCGCCGTTTTGAGAGCAGTGGTGATGAAATAATTTAGACAAAGTAAGGCGCCTGTCAGGGTCCGAACTTGCGACCTACAACTCGTAAGTCGCGGCCGTTATCACTGAGCCATCACTGCTACTTGCAATGGTAGATTTTATTCTTTTCGTTTTCTTTAGTATCTAAGCTTTGTTTTTTTATGGGATTGATAAGGACGGCCTTAAGTCAACGTTTCAATTGTTTCTAGTGCGTTGAGTCAAAACTATTAAAACAGTCGTAAATGGTTTTAAACGGTTTGGTATTGTAAGAGCGGTTTCGCATTACGTCCGATCCGAATCCGTGAAAATACAGATCTAGAAAACTCGGACCGAATTCGGATATTGCTTTTCACACTACCTTCGATCCGGATCCGTGCTTCAGACGTAATTTTACACAAAACTACAGCAGAGCAATCACGTCGTTGATCAAGAGTCCTTTCAATCGGCGTCAACTTCTGGCAATGCTATTGTAAGTACGAAATCGCAGAAGAAGTAAAACATTCTGGGTGCACCCTCTCTTGCTGGACCGATGTTTAAAAGGAGCTTTATTTATAATCACCACGCAGTGTTACGTCAATGCTACAGGAAATTTTATAGTTACTACCGAATGAGTGTGTCCACTTTCGATTTCATTTTACGTCTCGTAGAAGACAATATTTACAAGACAAAATTTTGCTTGCAGTCACATTAAGGTAAGTAAAACTCAGTTCTTAATTAAACAATATTTATTTTTAATTAGCTGTAAGGTAGGAAGGCAGACTAAAACTACAAATCACTTACTGAAATTCTGATTAAAGTTCTAAATTTAACAATAATTATGTATTTTTGATTAGTTGTAAGTAGGTAGGTAGGTAGACTAAAACAAATCATTCAATATGCATATTATACCTTATGCTTCAGACATAAGAGCCATGCATGCGGAAGTTATTGCTTACTACAAATGTAATTTTTTTTACAAACCTGAAAGAAAAGAGGTGCCCGGCACACTAACCTATACCATTTTTTCAGGTTTCAGCCATATGTTTGTAGGGTCGATAACACCACGCTGTTGCCGCAGTATTCAAAGTGTGATCTTTTTTGTTTACAATTCTATGTTATTTGATATGTTAGAAAAAATAACTTTTTTAATTACATCGTTAGGATTTATTTGATGGTTCCTAAATAGTCTTATGCATTAATATTGTTAGTGTTTTCATTTATTGTTATATTGTCATCTCAGTTTGTATATTATAACATCATCATCATCTACCTAGCCTGTTTTCAACTATGTTGGGGTCAGTTTCCAGTCTAATCGGTTGCAGCTGAATACAAGTATTTTACATGGAGCGTCTTCCTATCTGACCACCGCAGCCTTAAGTATATACTATGACATTGTAGCAAGATTACATCTATAAAAGCTCATTCACGAATCCACAATAAGTCTATTTCACGAGCCATATGGTCGCACTCGACTAAGTAATCAACGGATTTTGGAACTCAAAAACAAGTGACAATTACTGGTCCTAATTTTAGAACAATGACATGAATCATCCAGTATTTAATTGCACATCCACTATTGTTTAGCTGGCTAGTACTAAGTGATATAAATTTCTATAAATAGAACTAATTAGACCAGTTTATACTTGTCGAAATTGGTTTAGACTTGTCTGAATGTGTGTGTGCGTGTGTGTTATTTTTCACAGTGTGAATAAAATTGTATCTCTTTTATCTTTCAGGGTATTTCAGGATGTAGTAAAATAATATACTCGTACTTGCAAGGAAAATCTGATGACCGTTATTTGGGATCGAGTCTTCTCACTTTTCTGGCCCAAATTATTCTTTCTTGGTATGTTGGTTCAAGCAATTGGGCTTTCTTGAGGTCTCGTTTTATATTTGACCACCAGGTCCATGGCGGCTGGCTTCTGCCCCTCTTTTGTTTCAGCGAACATAGTGCAATTTGTACAATATATTCTTCATTGAGTCTTTTAATGTATTCAAACCATCTTTAGCGATTTCCGGTAATTTTATCAGTGATGAAAGCCGGTACTTCTAATATATAAAATTCTCGTGTCGCGGTGTTTGTGGTTAAACTCCTCCGAAAGGGCTGGACCGATTTGTATGAAATTTTGTGTACATTTCGGGTAGGTCTGAGAATCGGCCAACATCTATTTTTCATACACCTTTTTTTTTTGCAAAACGACGTTTGCGGGGTCAACTCGTAGTTATATAAATTTCTACAAATAGAACTAATTATAAGCCGACCGCTTAACAAAGACGTTGCCTGAGGTAGCTGCGTGGTGTGGGAGGGGTGATAGTTGTCACAAGTTGACAAATCACTGAGCATTCGCATCACGTCACCACACCCCTCCCGCATCACGCTGCTACCTCAGGCAACGTCTTTGTTAAGCGGTCGGCCTATAGTCCAGTTCAGTTTTTTGCGCAAAATTGGTTTAGCCTCTTGTCGCAATGGTTTCGAGTGTTATTTTTCTTGATGTGAGTACAATGGAGTCTACTTTATCTTTCAGGGTATTTCAGGATGTTGTGAAGTTACTTACATCTAATATATAAAATTCTCGTGTCGCGGTGTTTGTGGTTAAACTCCTCCGAAACGGCTGGACCGATTTGTATGAAATTTTGTGTGCATATCGGGTAGGTCTGAGAATCGGCCAACATCTATTTTTCATACACTTTTTTTTTTTGCAAAACGTCGTTTGCGGGGTCAGCTAGTCTAATATATAAAATTCTCGTGTCGTGATGTTTTTTACCAAACTCCTCCGAAACGGCTGGACCGATTTGTATGTAATTTTGTGTGCATATCGGGTAGGTCTGACAAATGGCCAACATCTATTTGAAATCCCCCAATTTTTTTTTTTTTTTTCAAAACGACGTTTGCGGGGGTCAGCTAGTAAATATTTAAAAATCTGATGACCTAGTAATAAAAAGCTACTTGCTTTATTAGAGTTAATTAAATCCCTATGATAATGGTGAATAGGAATGAATCCTTATATGACAGTTCCAAATTTTAGTTTAGAAGAGACAATGAGTCTCGTCAAGACTAAAATTTGGAACTGTAGTCTAACTTGAGAGAAAGTAATTTCTGACATTTTATAGGTGCTAGTATCTTGATTAATATGAACATAATACTTATTTACTGTAAAAGTGATTTTAAAAAAGCCTGTTTTTACAATATTAACCACGTGTCTTCGATACGCGAACTTTACGATATGGTTCCCGCCATTCCACTTGACGGAATCCCTCGATTGCCCCATACGCTCATTTTCCTGTACAACGTATTGGATTTTTGTTAAACAAGGTAAACCATTATATTTGTTACTCATTTTCCTGTTAATTTACACGATCATAAGCAGCTGATACAATTAATGTATTTTTAAAACAGGAACTCGTCTATTTATAAGGAAACATATAACTGTAAACTATACGAGTCAACTATTCGTATTATTTTATAAAACGGTTTACCTACTTCGTAGTTGACTGAAAATATTTGTCTAAACTAATTTCTAAAATATACACATTTTTTCCACATATTTCTACAAAAAAAAAAACAGCACTATATAAAGCTATACTTAAATATAGACACCACTTTAATTATCAAGACTAATAAGACTAAAAATCTACCTAATTAATTTTAAACGACGCCTTCCTAATAAAAATGAAAGCTTTAAAGTCGATACTGATGACTTCGACACTAACATTAACTCGATACTCCAACTTAATATAAGTACATTAACGAACGGATTAAACGGATCCCATTCATCAACGTCACTACAAAAATGCTATTTCCACAGAAAATTAGGCACTCACCTACACTTAGAGGATTTCGCGAACAATCGTATCCCCAGACTAATAACTACCAAATGAAGGGTTGTAAGCTCTCCGAATTTTAATGAAATATTTGATTTATGCCCACCAAGCTTCAGGTAGCTTATTATAAGAATATATCATTAAACATTACATATATAATTAAACCGAATCTTAGCCTCCAGCTACCCCAATTTGGAGCCGGCCGCTGCATTATAATTTTAATAAAATTGCCCGTTGTCCAATAAAAAAGTAAAAAAAAATAAAGTAATAATAAGAAAATTATAACACATCTGATTGATGTATTATTTGGTAATTTATTGGTTGTAATTACATCGTGTAATAATGGTCGATAATACTGCGAGTCGGCGGAGTGAGGGAACGATTTATTAGTATTTATTAAAGTATGAATTATTGTATAATTACTGGGATGGGTGCTTCCAAACTAAACAGAGCGGTTGTTTTAGGGTTGAATTTATGGGCAGCTCTCGGAGTCGATCTAATCGGGCTTGTTTGCGATGTAATTCGGGCGCCTCAGTTGCTATAAAACTATGTCGATGAGTGTGTTGGTGAGCTCAGCCGACGCAAAACTGGAGTAATGATAACTCAATTTTGATGTGAATGTGTTAGTGTATTGCTCTAGTTTCTGTTAAGAATATTTATGGCGGTTTTTGAGTAACTTACGACGTATTAGAGAGTAAAGCTTGAGTTATCAATGGTAGATAGTGTTATGTTACGAAAATAATGTTATGGTATAAAATATAAGTGTTATGGGTTTCCTATTCTTGATAGGTTTAATCAAGAGTGGGGTATATATTCCTTCAAAACTTAAAGTGATTTTAAGAGAATGTCGTAGAAGTTTTTTAACCGACTTCCAAAACGGAGGAGCTTATATGTTCGACTTTATGTATTGTTTTTTTATGTATGTTCACCGATTTTTCCATGAATTGTGAACCTATTTTAAATTTTTTTTTTTTTGAAAAGATATTCTTTCGAGGTGGTTCCATTGTCACCAAGTCGGAATCTGATGAGGGAATCTCATGGAAATCGAGGGAAACCCTCAAATTTTATAGGCACACCTACAGAGATTTGGATATTTTTTATAGTAACTCATGCATTTGCTCTCGGAAAGCACCATTTGGTGAAGTGGAACTGATGATGAAGACCACAGATGGCCATCGGAACTACTCAATAATAAGTATTTCACAGGTTGCGACTCGATTAGGTATTTTAATGTGGTTGATAAGCAATTTATATTCGTCACAATGCGTATGGTGAAGTGGAGCTAATGGTGACTTCTCAATCAGCTCCAGTTTTGCTGGTACTTATTAGGAGAATTCCTCAACAATTAACTTCCCTGCATTAGAAAAAAAACAATATTTTGTAAAAGGTGATGGGCAGTTGACATTAGGCTATTGTAACTTAGATAAATTACAAACTGACCCACTAAAAAGTGAAAAATAAAAAACTTTTTTACAAAAATAAAACAACCGACTTCCAAAAAAACACTACAAAGTGAAAAATAACTTTAATTTCGGAAGTCGGTTTCGTTGGTTCTGTATTTTCGTTTATTGACACTGACTTCCGAAATTAAAGTGATTTTTCATTTTGTAGGGTTTTTTTTTGGAAGACGGTTGTTTTTTTTTTTGTAAAAAAGTTTTTAATTTTTTTTATTGCTGAAGGGACCTCCTCTTGACCTCGATCACGCCTTATGGAAAGCGATGGATGAGGTGTATAATGGAACGAGCGTGCCCATAAGATGCCTGTTCACTCTTGCTTTGAAGGTAGACAGCAAGTTACATGAAAGTTACTGTAAAGGAAATCCTTTTTTGTCTAATTTGTATGAGATTGATTTTGTGTGCGTTTTTTTTTTTCTTTATGATTACTTATTACTTACTAACTAATTGAGTTTTGAAAATAGTTCAAAAACATTTTGCCGGTTTTTAAGCGCCCATTGTAAAGTTGTGTGGTCCCTACTAATCCCATAATTGAATTTTGACAAACAGCTCGCATCGTTAAGTCGATAAAATTTAATCGATTCCATATAATATGTCAAATGGGGCCATCACTCTGCGTACAAACTAATTCAGTTGATCCCCGCGATCGACTTATGTATCGATAAATAAGATGGATAATATTCAAAAGAATTAACTTTACATAAACAAACATTTGTAGTAGATTGTTAATAGTTTTTTACTGGCCCTTAATGATACACACGTCGTTTCGGAGATCGTACTTAAGATAAAATAGTTTACAGATGCGTACAAAAGCTGTTATTATGCGCTTCACATAATGTATGCATTGACAATTTTAATTACTTCAACCGTATGCAAGTTGGTTTTTATAATTAAGCTGAATGAATTTAACTTTCACCTTAATTATTATGTTTAAAATAAGTTTTCGTTTTGTTCGGAGTCTGTGAAATGTTGTTTTACTAGCCAGTTCCAACGCGTTCTTTTTTTATACGTTCGAATTTTCGAAATATCATGAGTTGCTTATTTGATCGAAGCTTTAAATAAACCCATTATTAATTGGCTTATCGTACATAATTCGTACTTCGTGAATTCAACTGATCACGATTTCAAGTTAAAGAAAATCCTTCTTAAACTAACTTCTAAATGTTTGTTACTCCAAAGAGTAGTTCAATCTTAATGGCTTCGACAAAGTCCACTTAGTGTTCATCAAGTTTATCGTGATCTACAAATAAACTGTGCCTAACTACAAGCTACGTACCGGAGCCACTGGCAAATAGGAAGTCCCTTTGTAGGGAGGACGTCTTCAAGTAGGGGTAAAACAGCTTGCCGCCGTCCTGGGGACTGCCGCCGCAACTGTACAATAAGAAACTCTATAGAAATAGCATGCTAAATAAACTAAAGAAAAGAACGGAAAAAGTCAAGTCGGTGTAATAAACTTGGGTATATCCCGTCAGCCGCATCTTCCCGCCTAGATCGTTTAGAAAGGACTCCTCAGGCGGGTGCCACCGTGCCGGCGGTGGGGGTGGGGGGTGGTGCAAGGAACGCGCGGGGCTGCGCGATTTTTCACCCAAGACCACGTGTTAGCCACGTGCATGAAAACTTTTTGGAGAAGTTTTTCCTCGCGTGCATGCGTTACGTGCGCGGTCCTTTTTTGTTGAAAGCTCAACTTCGCCTTCACTTCGCCGTTTTATTTCTTAGCGCGCGTTCTCTTTACCAACTCTGTTTTATGAAGTCTATTATTTTTGTAGACGATATCTTTTATTGACGGGTAAATTGAAAAATTAAACGCACGTAATTGTTGAATTTGTTCGAAATTGTTTTGTCGGTTAAAACAAAACAGTTTTAGAATTCGAATCGTAGCCGTTAAAGTACCTATTCGGAAAGATTAGAACTTATGGATATTAAAAATTAAAATACGTCGATTAGTTCCAAATTTCGGAATGATCATTAATATTGATTGATACGAGCCGTGTCTAACACTCATAAAATTTATTGATTATCGACATCAGATTTCACCCACATACAAGGGAATTAATAATAACGTAATAGTAATAAAAGAGCCGCTTTCTCAACACAATGCATCACTAGTCTAAACCATTTTGCAATCAACATATCAACTAAACCGTGTCTAGAAAATTCTTAATTGAACTAATGAGAAGTAATTACAATTTTTATTGCGGCCATAATGATTACGATGCCTTAAAATAATAAAAGCAATTAGACATTGATGGGCGTAGCTGAGTAGTTTATGGTTGTCTCTGTCTCGCTCAGCGTGCTGGCCGGCTCGCGAGGGGACACCGCGATCAGATGTAATTGTTTGAACGGTTATAAAAGTTGATGTCAGAGACGGTGTTCTGTTTGTCGTAAAATGGTGAGATGTTTCCATTTCCAACGTTTTAATGTTAAAAAATATATTTACGTAGCTAGGGCTACACAAATCGTGGTCGATTATAATAGCTGGCACAATTGAACAATCTAAATATTAATCAAAGCCACGGAATTTTAATGACCGCGTGTACAATTAAAATGACTGATTCATAGCAACGAAGTTGGGATACAAATGAGTCACGTGATATACTCTAATTAGGTACAATGGACTAAGAATTTAAAGGAATAAAATGATGCGATCACGTCTAAATACAACTGACGAGAGGGGCTCATGATTGACTCTTCTGTGGTTAAGCACCGAAATGTCAATGATAGTTGACAAAGCATCATTCTACTATCTTTACTTAAAATTTTCATTAGATTTTTATACTAGTTTTAACTCTTATTTGTAAAAATCAAAATATTAAATATCACCATGCACGTGTTTCTGTGACCAGATTTCTTTCTTGGTTTCCTTTTTTTTCTTTCTTTATTTTTTCTTTCTGTTATGTTATGAAGGGAGGTAAAAAATATTTTTTGGAAAAGTTTTTTATAAAAGGAATATTTTTTTTCTATTTACGTTTGATCTTCTTAGTATGTCTACATTTAGGATTAATTTTCTTTATCGAAAACTTACTTCGATTTACAAATTTTCAAAATCTAGATTCTGAGTTCCGAAAAAGAATATTTTTTCCTTAACAGTTTTGTATTTTGTACGTTTCTTTATTTCAATTCTTCTTTTTCCTTTCCTTAAATAAATTTCAGATTTGCTCAGTATTTTGTTCGAATATTTCTGACTTTTTCAGTGCAAAGGTCCTTTTTATTTGATAGATACAATCAGTATTATAAAGATATTGATAATGAAACCAGTGTTTAGAAAAAATAATGAAATCAGAAAATTTAGGCCACGGTAAGAAAATCTCCGTAAAAATGTATAACTTGCTTCAATATTTTTTATTCAGAATATATATATCGATAAGTGTAAGTATATTATACATAGTCAATGGATATAATGATAATTTCAAAGAGTTAGCACACGCTTATTTTTTATGAAAAAAGAGCAGGAAAAAAATTGGAACAGAAAAAACTAACATTGTGTCTGCGCAAGCGCATGTTTGAATGTTGTCTAGAAAAAGTTATCGTGCAATTAATCTTTGTAATCATATTTTTATTGTATCATGTATTGCGTTAGTCTATTATTTGTGTATTTTCTATTATTTTTTATTATCATTATTATCCACGGCGGTGGTAATACGATCTTTATTAATGATCAGTTTGATTAATTTTAAACAGCCTTAACTTTGTCGAACTTGGCGCGAGCTGTTTTATTTATTGTCAATCGTATTGTGACGCTTGTATAAGTATTATGTATATAAATCAATATTTTACTTATTGAAAAGGTCATTTAAGAATTTTAAAATAATGTGTTGTAGTTTCAATTAATCTTTATTAGGTAGATAGGTTAGATAGTAATTTGGTTCAAAGAGTGTAATTATTTTAACAAAATTAATTTAGTGAGTGTATTTCATTCATGGGGGTAAATTTTCTGTTTCATTTGCATTCAATTAACAGTTTCACTGAATAATTTATCTTTTTATAATAGATAAGAACATGTTATTTTTAGAACATTAATTAATTTAAAATATTCTAAAACACAAATTAGGTGTTACATTTTGAGTATAATTGTTATTTTATTAAAAATTAAATGGGTGATAACAAAATGATGTAACGAATTACGGCCCACTTAATATCATAATAATGAGAAAATTAATGATGCAGCAATAAATTCATGGTCTAATGATAACGCACCTGTTTTTATCGTTACAATCAAATTACTTCTCAAATTAGGTGTTGAGCTGTCGAAATGAATATTCAACAAATTTTATGTTCAAAATAATGTATTGAACAATTTTTTACTTTGTCTACAAAAAGATATTCAGTACTCGTCCAGATACACGCATGATGATGCACTTTAAACGAATAATCAATACAGCCTACAAAAAAAGTTGCCTAAAGAAAAGAAAAAAAAGTAAAAAAAATACCTACAGAAAAACGAGACACATGTATTCGAACCAATCAGCTGTTTGTTGGCTTCGTTCGCCCCGCCCCGCGTAACTTTTCCTCTTTGGCACGTCAAAAATATAACCATTCCATCATTTTCCCGATACGTGTGATAAACTTTTTATCAAGGTATTCAATTTCTTTTTTTATCTCGTTCTCTGTTCTACATTCATACTATTTCTTTCTTAAACTTCATGATGGACTTAAAATCTACTACTTACTAAATATTATATTATGTTACCTCCGATTAATCAAAAAAAAAAAAAAATCTTTCGTTCATTAGAAACGGCTTCGTCAAATATTTGAAATAATAAAAAAAAAACTATTTTAAAAAGTAACAATTTTGTAAAAAAAAAATATAAGTAGATAAAACTATCAAAACAAAACTTTTAGGTACAAGAAAAGACAAAAAGCAAGAAAATACATTGTATAACAATACAAAACTTAACACTTACAATATCCCAGAAGCTAAATTATAGTAGTTAGTTAGAGCTTTAGATTTGTTTTCGTAGCAGTGACGTTGTTAATTAGCCGGCGCTCGCTGATTCATCACTTTATAGCGTCTCAGCGGCTAGTTCAAGCCGATAGTTAATTATTACACTCCAAACACGTTACCAGTTTCCTTCAAATATAATCGTTCTTAACCCTACAACAACACTCAGTCCGATATCCGAACGCACTCGAAAGTTTCAAATCAAAATGACAGAAAGACGCGCGAAACGTTTTTTTTTTTTCAACTGTCAAACGGGACACGAACAAACGCAAATACGGCCGTCCACGTCAGTACGCTGACGTTCACTAGTCGCGACTCGGCGTAAGTCGAGGAGAAGAAGGCAGCGGTCTCGGCCAACACGCCTTTCGTTCGTCTCTCTCTCGCGCGGCTATACCCGCCCGACCATTTTTACGGTTTAACCGACTCAATTCAATTCAACTCAACTCAATTGTCGTGGCGCGAATGCCTTCGCACTGGACGCTAGAGTGAGACGTATAGCTTTCGCCTTATTTCAGTGGCTGCGTTTCATTAAATACCATTAAATTGTTTCAGTTAATGTAGTGTGGAGTAGTGCACCGAGAATCAGGTCTTGGTGTTGAAAGGTTGACGTTACATGCGTTTGAACTAAGAATCTGCGTTCGGAAAAGCGGAATAGAGCCTTAATCTTAGTTTAAGACGCAGCAGTGGGCACGGATGTGTCCGTTTCGCTCGCGCCACTATCGTCCGGCGGGCTCGGGCCGCGCGCGCGAGCGAGACGTCCGAGCGGCGATAGGCGTTCCCGATTCCATCGGCTCTCACTTCTGGGTGTGTAAAGTTTTAGGCCGAAACATGTAAAAATGCATCTTGAAAAAAAGTTATGTATTAAAAAAAGAAGCTTAGTGCGAGGTGGGGGGACATTAATGCTGGCGGGAGGTGGCGAGGATGGCTTTTTTCGCATGCTGTATTTTCGGGGGTGTTCGCGTAACTGGACAATGCATTATCGAGCAGTGCCGGCGAATCGGACGCATCACCTTAGTGGCCCATTTGAACTCGAAAACAACTGGATTTGAATGGGATATAGCCAGGCCGTTGATATAATGGCTTTACCGCATTTCGAATAGATTCCAAAAATGAATCTGGATAAACATAATGTACATTTTAGTAAAAAAGTAACAAAAAGCATTAAACGCAATTAAAAATTTCACGGATTTCAATTTTAAGTACCCCAAATGAGTTACAATCAATAGATACGCCATAAAATCATTTGAGTCTATCATTGGATTGATTTCTTAATCTTTAAAAAAAGGATGATGAATTGGATTAGAAAAATAACAGGTGCAATGGACTTATAAAGTCGAATTTCAATTGAGTTTCTGGATGGTCTGTTATCTATTATCTGAACATTTTCTAACGTACCGTGTCCATTAATCAGAAATAAAATTAGTATTTCCATCAAATTCATCATTCCTTACGTCATCTAGTTTACATGATCGTCCTTAATCATTCAAAAAGTTTTGATCTTTGCCTTCATAAATTTCTATTGAGTCATCGTGTGTTTCTAAATGGATGATTCCGACTTTATTCTTAATTTTTTCTTACAAAACATCCATAGCACATTTTTCTGACTAATTCTAATTCAAAAATTGATCGAAAATATCTTATCCTGAAGTTTACTAGAAGTTCAGATTGTGGAAGGCTGTGCAATCTAACGCATTCAAACCATTAATTTCAATCACATGACTAGTATAACTTAAGCTCCTTTTCCTGTACCTACAGATGAAGGTTGAAACCTAAAGAAATCTACCAAAAAATATGATTTTTATTTCGTAAACGTTAAAACCCGGTAATTTTTTCCACGAGTGCTGTATAGATGTTGGATAGAAAATATTACCCAAGCGAGTAACAAAAAATATGACAAACATGTCGCTTAGAAAAATTAAATAAGTGTCATCTTTCGAGATCTTGATTGTGTTATACGCGTTAGCGGTGGAAATACAGACTATATACTAATTGTTTATTTTACGCATTAAAAGCCTTCAAAGCTTTTATATTTACATTGTAATGTCAGGATTAACTCAGATGAAAAACCCAGCATTAGCAAAAATAGCGAAAAATCTAATTAATGCAAAATTAGAGAGTACTTCGTCGATGTACACATACGAAAGCTTATTATTTAATCAATCTAAATAGATTTTTTTATTTAATTTCAGTAGGGCAATATTTTTTTTTAATACCTTTATCCCCAGAAGACACTTTTGATGTGTATATCACTAGATCTTTCATTTAGATAATTTATCTCTATCGCTTGCCCTATTCGATGTGTCTATAAGTCTACCTGGTTAGACGTCTGGACGAGGCCTCCTCTTCATTACGGCACGTGTGTTTCGATTCTGAGTTAGTCTCATCCACCACCTCCTAGCGATTTCGATTGACATTAGTTAGACATGTGTCCAAAGGAGAAAATTGGTTAGGTAATGTGTCATGTGCTTGCTTGTACTTACTTTTTATAAGATTAAATTTTTCCAGCTTTTGAAAAAAAAATTTAATAGGGACTTATTTTGTACGCGTAAGGTAGTAGTTGAAGGTCTTAAAAAATAAGTATAAAAATAAGCAAATAATGTACAAAAAGCTAAAAAATACGATAATTCGGTAGGTCCTAGGTACCAGTCATCACACCACTTTCCTCATCAATCTAGGGCATTGATCAGACATAAAAATGAAATCATATTATAATAAATACTATTTACTTACGCTACGCCCCACGATTTTATCTTTATCATCAAAACTAAAGATGTGCACCAAATATCAGATCAATTTGCACACTAACAGGAAGGGAGTAAAATTTAAAGTACTAAATTAGACCCAAATAACTACAACAAACAGGGCAAGCTAAATAAAACCGTTTAAAATATAATTACTTCATAAAAGTTAACACCTTTGCAGAAATCGCCGAAGAAGAGATTGCCTTGTAAGTAGTAATTTATCGAAAGATGGATTTTAACTTTATTGAATGAATTCAAGATTTCATACCGTGTTTTATGTTTATGGGTTTGTAGAAAAATAGCAGTAGTACCGGTCAAAATACATATCGACACCTCCATGCAATAACATCGTAACTCACTTTTTTCCAAAAATTGAGTTACAACAGCATTGTTATGTATAAAAAAATGCATTTTTTCTGTACTATCATTGTAATTCTATTCACTTTCGTTTCTAAAATAAAAATATTTTATGTAACTTAACACCTTGGAGTTACAATTATATGACCACAAAAATAAATTAAACTACACAAAAACTAAATTGTAACTCAGACATACAATGTTTGTCCTCGTAACTTATATGTCATTTAACTGTTTTGTTTTTCACGTAAGTCATGAAAACCCATGAAAACAATTTTTCTTTTACAACTTAACCATACCTATTTATAGTCCGCCTAAACTATATTAAATAGGCTTTATTTAGCTTCAAAAATTGTACGGGGTGTTTTGAGTTTGCTATAATTTTTCAAACTTTAAAATCGCTCTCCTGTAAAATCACAAAAAGTGAGTTACGAAGTTATTGCATGGAGGTGTCGATATAATATATCGACACCTCCATGCAATAACATCGTAAATTAAAAATATTTTAGTCGTATCTTGATATTATCAAGATACGACTAAAATATTTTTAATTTCGACGAAACCGAATTTAATGTTGAATGAAGCTCTATAGTGCGAGAATACCCTGAATTAACTCAAAGAATTGTAAAAGAAGGTGCATCAGCGGACTTAAACAAGTGATTATCGCTTTCAAAGCTTTTCGTATTTATACAACTTTCCACAGGATTGACATTAGCTTTTTGGTAGCTTAATATCCATCCAATTAACTGACTTAAAAAAAGGAGGAGGTTCTCAACTCGAATGTTTATATATATTTTTTATGTATGTTCGGGCATAACTCCGATTTGCGAAATTCCTTTTTTTGTTGGAAAGAAGTTTATTCCGAAATAGTCCCATATAAATTTTATAAAAACTGTTTTCCTTAAAAAAAAACTTACTTCCAAAAAAAACTAGATACATAGTAAAAATAAAGTTATTTTTCTTGGAATTTGTTTTTTTTTTTAGTTTTTGAGGTGCCCATCATAGTTATAGCTGATAGAATGTCACTTTTTCTAGGCCCACTGGAAGATCACTCACTGCAGCTGAGATTATTTATCACAGAAAAATGTTAGAAAAAACATCTACCAAAAAGTAATCATTGAATGTTTGAAGACAAACAGCGAAAACTTAAATTGACTTTGTCCGCTTCGGAACCTTAAAATTCCGTCTCAATAAATTTAAACTAAATGTCAAGACACGTTAGTTTACCGTAAACGGGCCCGGCCGCGGGCGATCGCTAGTTAATCAATAATCTGCTTGACCTCTCATATCAAAGAGGTTTCAACTGTAAAAGCTCTAAGTAATTGTATTAGGCGATGTTTGCCGACATATCAACTAGATACTAGGGTAGCGTTTAGATGGGACACCTTCGGACGTTAGAGCATATAGTTTTTTGGACTTTATATTTGAGAAGATATTAGTTGGTTTAGTACTACCCTCTCTTCGGCCCGCTTACACCATAAATCACTATGCGTTTAACGCTAAATCGTATTCAAGACATATTTTTATTTTTTATCAATCATTTGAAGATGATAGATACAAAAACATGTTTTAAATATATTTAGTGATTTTTAAAGTATGTCCTTAGTTTAAATTATCATACTGTTTAGCCATAAATTCTATGGTACGAGTAAGATTGCTCCATTTTTGGTATACTTTTAAAACACAGTATGTGCTTGATCTAAAGAACACAAAATATATATCGCAAACAAGGCAGATGGTGATATGGCTAAAAAGGCAGTGATTACCAAGATACCGACTAACAAAGAAGTAGAATTATATAAAAAAAATACAGGTTGTGCCCCAAATAAATTGGGATAGAACTGATGACACTATAATTCGAAAGCTACTTAAATGAGTTCTCAAGTGTTTATTTAAATGCTTCAGTCAGTCGATACGAACGAAGAAGCAAATCAATATCCTGTACAATTCATTCATGTAGATACGACTTCGACACAGCTATGGTTTAATACATAGAAAAAGTCAAGGTTGATTGAGATAAATTTCGCAATTACGATAATTCTGGGCTTACCTATTACTGGTATGTAATTTTCACTTTTCACTACGTACATAAAATTACGCGTTCTTTCCATGGGGGTAGGCAGAAGCTACAATACGCCACTTGCTACGATCCTTACATACTATTTTTGCTTCGTGTACGTTCATAAATCTCAAAGAGTAAAAGAGTCAAACAGCTCTCAAAGAGCTATTCTCATGGTGGCTACTTGCCGCCCTTTTCTTTTCCCCACTAACATAACAAGATTGTAAACTTCTTACAGTTCGACAGTTATTTACAATGAGTACTAAAAAAACACGCAGCGCTTCCGTACAGCACTGAATTTACAAAAAGGAGACGGAAACATATAGCTTGCCCTCAAAAAAGTAAAAACATGCTTTCAAAGCCAAATTTTATATGTACCTCGGACCGCTACTCTATAATAGGCTAAATGATAAAGGAAACATCTACTCCTTAAATCATAGTAACTTCAAGAAAATCCTTATGGAGGCTCTTAAAACTATGTGCTATGAAGATACAGAGAAGTTATTACTTGTGCTAAAGTAAATAATGTTCGTACTATAAAATTTAGCAATCGCATAAACACACACACAAGATCACTAATAAAGTCACTATATGGCCTTCATTATTCTTCACTTTTGACGAAACGTGCATTTTTCCTCAAAGCCTGGCATTCTGAACAGATGTATAACTAACCATCGGTCATATGTTGTAGCCATGTGTCTTAAGCCCGCGTGGTTAATTTAGTTACGAGTTTGAGTACAGTTTAATGGATTTCCAAGCTCCAGTGGTTTGTTGATGTTCACCTTTGGAGATTTTGCTTAGTTTAAAAGTGGTTTAACTTCAATAAAAGCATTAGCATTATGAAATGCCTGTGAGCTTTTCTTTCCTATTGAGTTTCCCTTATTTGGTAAGCGTTCATAAATTATAATATTTAAACAACAGTGTACTTACTGAAGGAGTTACTAACTCGTATCGGCACAAATTGTATCCTACTAATATTACAAATGTGAAAGTTTGTGAAGATGTTTTGATGTTTGTTCCTCAATCATGCGTAAACCGTTGAACGGATTTTCATGAAAGTTGGCAATTTTTATCCCGATATTACCACGTGATCGAAATTAACGCGGGTGAAACCGTGGGGCGCTGCTAGTAAGAATATATGTCGTGGTGAACATAAATCTTGTACTACTAAGTCAAAGTCAAATCACCTGTTTGAAATAGGCGCAAAAAAGGCGCTTTTGAACGTCAAAATTTACAAGAAAAAATAGCGCCTTTCAAAAGGTAATTTTGTATGGCGAAGAATGGGCAAGAAACTCCATAGTTTAAAATGTTTTACAATATTTTGTATGCATTCATTATATAAATACATATATGTGAACAGGATGTAAATATAATATGATCGCGGAACTTTCAACTTCATTCATATTTAATTCTCTCTCTTTACATTTTATTTCAATCTTCTATACTCTCACCAGTGACATTTGTGGGACACAATTTGAGGGTTATTCAACCGGCAACTGTCACCGCTCAAACATAATTGTGACGGCAACACCTAACGCGTCACCAAACTGATACCTGTAGCTGTGAACCTAAGCATCGGTATCTGTATTGATAGTATCAGTAATATTGACTTTAGCTTTTGTTAGAGCATTTGAGTGGACTTAATATTATAGGGTTATATGTGCGTTGTGCTTCGTCATTTCATGGGGGTTTTATTTATTTATTTATTTATTTAATACTTCAAGTACATACATGTACAGACGCGGACTTAATGCCATAGGCATTTGTAGGTTTTGTAGTAAAGGATCTATTCTTTATCTCTCAAATTAAACGATGACTATAATGATATCAACGGATTTAATTCTAGATCATAAGTGTTGGTTCAAACGTCGTACAACGAATGCCTTCATTTCAGTTCATTTTCAAATGTAAAAAAAATGTCTTAGTAAGTGTTGTCATAGTTAACTCTAATTCGATACAATTAAATAATCGATTTAATATTTAATTAGAGTAATAATAATAAATACTATTTTAATATTTACTAAATTTAATACTAATACAATTGTATTCACTACTACTAATTTAGCATACTAGAGAGGATTTTATAAAAAATACCCACATCTTGACTAATTAACCTTACAGTAGATACTGCGTTAGCTTTCGTCTTTTTGGTTAGGATTGGATTGCTTAATAAGACAAGTAAGGTAGGTACCATATTTATCTGACAGCAATTTGAAATGTTATGTTTCATTCTTACTTACATCGTTTTCATTATTTTTTAAAGTTAAGCTGCGCATATTTTTCCTGATAAAAAGATTGAATCTATAATTTCGATTAAAAACATCTCCTTTCTAAAAATTAAGAGAAAATTTGAAAAGTTCATCAATCAATTTATTCCAAAAAGTTCAATCTTTACAATTCCACCACCAATCAAATAGCTAAACATACCTACCTATCACGTTTAATCTTCTAGACATCATGGGGTTTATTTATATATGACACGGATGAAAGCCGAAGTGCGGCTACACTTAGTTTTAGATGGCTGAAGTGCGGTTACACCTAGTTTTAGCCGGGTACAACTAGGTGCAGCCGGCCACATGCGGTTCGTGTGTACTTCGGGTGACATCAGTTGCATGGTTGCGGTCGGTCGATAGGCGACGTAGGATGCAAGAGCGAGCGAAGGGCACCCCGAGGTTAGGTTTGGTTAGTTAGGTTACTTTAAACCCTTTACACAGAAATAGCCCCGCTCGGCGGGGCTCCGTCGACGTAGGATGCACCTAGTTGTACCCGGCTAAAACTAGGTGTAGCCGCACTTCGGCTATTAGCCGTAACATATACCTACAATTGCTTAAAGTTAAGAGACGTTTAAATGTCAAAAATGTATGGTTAAATAGTGCCAATCATTACTTAACTTTAAGCAACGATTAGAAATAAACCCCAAAATTTTCATTGTAAGTATGTTTTACATTGTAAGTACACTCTCCTGCTAATTTCCTACATCAGACTTTAGACTTTCTATTTGTTTTTATCTGATGTATGTACAGTCGAGTTCATTAATATATTGGCAGTGACAATGTTTCAAAATATTGTAAGCGTTAAAATAATCATATAATTCTATACAAACTTACATCAATAAAATGTTATCATATAAACTGTTCATAAGGTCTAAGTTTGTATAGAATTATATGATTATTATAACGCTTACAATATTTTGAAATATTATCACTGCCAATATATTAATGAACTCGACTGTACCTAGCTGTTTTATTGTGTCTTTTAGTCTGTGCTAAATAAATGTATTTTCTTTCACTTAATTTTTTCCCAATCTGCACCAACCAAAAACCAATATAAATTTGAAGAACAATTACTATTAAATGTAGTCTTTATAGTCACCTGTCCAAAAGCATCCCATCTGTCCTCTCCCTTATACTGGTTAGTAAATTCTACACACATTATCGAGGTAACAGAATCACTATCGACCAACGAACATCGCTTGCGCTCCTTAATCATATCAACTTGATAGTTAGCTTCTCAACGTGTCCTTCACAATATAGGGGCAACATAATTTAGACTAAAAAGGGTTTTATAATAACTTATGCAACAGGTCAAAGAAAAATCATTCATACTTTTTTAAGCAACGAGGTAGGTAACGAGGTGTCGATGGTGGATGATGGTGTTGGTGTGGTCAGGTGTGTTTTTGAGGATATACAAATGTTTGTGTTGAACACTATTTATTGACTCACTCTCAAACTGTTCTTAGTGTTAAAATGTTAATGGAATGTTAATGCAATGTTAATGAGATGTTTGAATACATCCCGATTAACGCGGTGGACAAAAGGAAACTGAGTCTAATATAAAAAAATAAGAAAATTAGATCAACGCGTCACGCCGATATTGCTAACTAAGGTGTTCGGTGAAAATATCGAACAATTGTTGTTACCCCTGTTGTTAGGCTTCGGGATTTTGATATAGAAACCTGGAACAAGCAGATTTTTTTTTACTCAAGACTTGATTTGATGATTTTATATTCTTCTCTCATTTTTTCTAAGTCAGTAATAGAATCTATTGGCTAAGGGTAATGACGTGCCAAAGATACCTCACTGCGATACTTCGCGATCGCGGTTTCACCTCCTTGTAAAACAAATGCATGCTAATAATATTATTATTATTATTATTATTTATTTAACATAAGTTTACAAAACTCTAATAACTTATAAACTAAGCCCCACAAACCCGTAGTAATGGTTTGACTGTGGGGTCTGACGAGTCTTTATACTCCACTTATACTTCATACTTTTAAGACTTAGGTAGCACTTTAAAACAATTTTATATAATATCTTTTTAATTTATTTTTAAATCTGTTTTTACATAATTGGTTTCACTCTTTATATCTGTCGGTAAACTATTCAATAGATATGGTATTCGTTTTTTTAGAGTTCTGTCACCAAAGTAATTGGTGACTCTGGGTACATTGAATTTACCGGCAGCCATAGATCTCATATTATAGTAGTTGAGAACATGAGTTAAGTTATGATCTTGGCTCCCATGGTGGTTTACTGCTAGAAGATATTTATGTTTGAAGCTGATCGATAGAATTTTGCATATTTTAAATAGTTTTCTATAATCTCCTTTACAACTGTTTTTAGTTTTTTGAGTACCAAGTAGTTTTAAGAATCGAATTTTAAGAGCTTCAAATAGAAAAGAAAGAAAAAGAAAGATACCTCCACTGCGATAAATCGCGGGCTGCTTGGGGGTTTACTTCGACGCCTGGCATTTCTGTATGTCTATTAGCACACATTATTTTGTTTTACATGGAGTTGACATCGAGGTGATCGAGGTAGGGAGCTAAACTGCAATCGAGGTATCGAAGTGAGTCATCTTCGGGATCTCTCAAAGTCAACAGTCTATGAAATAATGTTTGTAGGGAAACTTCGGAAAGGTTAAACAAGAGATATTTGAGAGTGTAACTTTATGCCGTTCATCAAATAATCGAACATGAATAACAGCTTTGTTGTCCCTTGATCCATACTTAAACACAATTCCAATCCGACCAGAACAGTACAAAATTGAATCGAATCAAAAATAAATCGGAACAATTCGCTAAAGAATCGAGACATCGTCTCAGTCTCAGGTAACACTTCACTTATACGTATAAATAGCTGAATGACGTCACGCCTTCAAATCCGACCAACTTGCAGCGGACGAAAGTTGCCGATTCAATTATTTATTGATACCGACAGAATGTTACGTGTACTGTTTTAATCGGCTGAGGAATTGCTATCAGATGTAAGATTTTTTAGTTCGTTTGCTTAGTTGACTTGTGTATGAGGAAAATGTTGTTTTTAATATTCAGTTAGGAACTTGAAATTATAAGATATAATATATTTTCGCAAACTGTTGTTCAAAAATGTATGTAAATTAGTTGCATTTTTTGGCAGATGATAACTAGGTACATACGTCACTAAACTTTGATAACACACATCATTTCATTCATTTTGACATCGTCAAAATGTATAGGCGTGTGGAGTGATTTATAATAAGGATTCCCAATTTTTCAGTGCACCTTCTTCTTCATCGTTCTCTCACTGCTGAAGATCGCACCACATACGAAGAGTCTGAGGTCTTCCGATTTTGGACCGCTTATGCTACCTCCCAAAATATTTTTCCTGATAGAAAGAGTTGTATTAGAAACTTCCCAGCACAAACCGACGATGTCTTCCACATTATTCTTTAAATAGTTTAAAAAAAAGTCACTTTTTGTATTTGTCTCTGTAACAGGGTTTCTATACTGCACAATGGATTTTAATGCGGAAACATCAGTAGATAGCACCCCTGCAAAGTATCGGCGGGTTGCTACTATTAAACAAATAAAGTACATACGGTACTTATAACAAAATAATGGTTTTTTTTTATATTTTATCTGTCACTTTATTCAGTCTTCATTGGCAGATAGCTGATGTTATAAGGAGTAACTTAAGCTTATTTTTACTTACGATTCGCACAAAAAAAAATAAAACCCATGATTTCCAATTTGTTCTAAGTTGCGGGCACAGTTAGTAAATAATAATTTAGAACACCTTCAGACAAGGGCAATCCTTTTTCACAGTACCCTGTTAAACACGAGAATCAAACCACACTTTCATAAAGTACAAACTACCACTACACAATTTAGGTCATCAGCGTCACTGTGCACGCGTAATCTTTAATTCAACAGGTCATATGTACGTGCAAGTTTAAAATCAACCCTTCACTGCAGAGCTTTGTGTACTGGACGGTATCAATGTATCTATGTGTATAATGTGTATATGCCTAGGCTGTGTACCTGCTTGTAAACTATGGATCGTGTTGAAAAAGGGTTTGAAGGTGAATGAAGTGAATATTTTCAGCAAAATTGAAATGCTGTTGTACCATTAGTCTTTTAGGGGAACTGTGTTTTCAAATTCAAATTCAAAAATCATTCATATCAATCCGTTTTAGATCATGTAAAAGATTACAATTTCAATCGCAATAAGTTTAAATAAAATAATAATTAATTAATTAATAATATAAATTAAAATTAAATTAAATTAAAATCATAAAATAAAACAAAAATTAAAATTATTACTAGGCGCCTTTGAGTCATTTGTTCGTTTGTCATTACATTAATCCTAAAACAATGGTTAATGTACTGACAATCAACAAGTTTTGATTTGCTTAAATTAATCAATATCACAAATCTACGTAGCTACATTCCTGGAATCCTAAGTCGAGCCACCCTGCATTTTTTTTAAAAATAATATTGGCAAAAGTCCGATTCAATAAAAAAAAATGCAAAATGACAGCTCATCGAATGTCAAAGCAACTGTCAAATGTAAACTTCATTTGAATTCTATATCAAAAAGTCGCATGGAAAAATAATAATAAAAAAATTAGTTAAAATAATAATAATAAATAAGTTTCACGTCCAGAGTGACTTTTGTCAGGTGGTGTAACTCCGATGTACAAAAGATTGAAATACTAAAATAATATTACAGATAGAAAATCTTACATCTTGGGGTCGGCTTCCAATCCAACAGGATGCAGCTGAAGCAGCGTGACCAGATTCAGTATTTTAATACTTTTTCGATGTATTTTATCAACTTTTTCGGGCATCAGTATTTTTGAAGGTACTTAACTGTTTTCAAAATACTTACTTCCGCCAACCACTTACCCAAAAAACCCCAAAATACCTTCAAAAATACAAATGCTCGGAAAAGAAAACTACAAAAAAAAAAAATAGGGTAAGACTTGGTAATACGCCCTACTTTTAAAAACATTGTAATTAAAAAAAAAGTCTTACAAGATATAATCAAACTTTTTATTTTGGAACAATATTTAGTCTTTTGACAATATTGGCACAAGTGGTAATCTTAATAGGAACTAAGGATACAATAATATTAATATTTTTTTTTAAACTAAGGTGGGGCGTTTTGTAATGTGGTCGTTGGCTAATACGACTCACTCTTATTATAAAATGCCCCAGTGTATTAATCATACATTTTTTCATATTATTATACATTTTTTCATACAGAGTTGATACGACAGAGGGGCATTAAATTACACTACGTATACTATACGTGTTTAGTATTAATTCGATACGGTATAAAAATAAAAAGCATCATAAATGAGAATTTTTTTGTTTCAAACAAACTAAATAGCTTACAAATCAGAATAAAACGCAACCACCCTTTGTAAATAAAGGAGAAACCCAAACTTCATAAAAACTTGGGCCTGGTGACTGACCTTGGATAACTATACAAAGTGGCAACGTCCAACGTCGCGCGCCGGCAGAGTAACTCGAAACACACTGTGGATTTTCCAAACTGCAGTACCGGAGATTTTGCCGATTCCAGATCGGTCCGAGTAAAAGTACTCTCATCGGTCCATATTAAATTAGTTAAGAAATGACGGTCTTCGGATGTTTTATTTAGTAGCCATTGGCAGTAACGGTTGCTGATCGGCAAGTATCTCGATAAAAAAGTTTGCACCTTCCGATATTTAGAAGGTTTGCGTTTTTTACGTTTTAGAACCTTGTAGATAGTTCTATGGCAACATCTAAACTGCCGGGCGGCTCTGTGGAGACTCGTCGGGCTGCGGGAAAAATTGTCTAAAATTCTTTCGTCCCAAGCAGCGGGCATTTACCGCGGTGGCACTCCCTCCTGTTACAGCACTATACGTTTATTGTCCCGTAATCTTTGTACTGCCAACTGTATGGTGCGGGCATTCCTAGGGCAATTGCGGCTATCACAATACCTTTCTCTGTAAGTTCGTAGAGCTAACGTTGCGTTTCCACGGCATTCGCCGTAGATTAAAATCATGTCAGTGTATTCTGACGCCGTGTCAGTTACACGAGGTATTTTTGAACACTTTAATTATACACACACACAACCAAAGTTTAACTATCACAATAGAAACAGTCAATTACAAAAAAAAAAAAACACTAAGACTAAATAATAATAATCCCAAGTTACGTGTCCTGTCCTGTCACAATAAAAAAAGGAATACTGTCTTAAACTTATTTAGTGTCCTATCACAATAACAAAATAAATTCACAATTATTGTCAGCGCACAAGTTCGACAAAACAATAAGGGCGCAGGAGCTTCCGCGTACGTACCTACGTTCCGGAAGGGTAGCGTCGGCGCACTGGAAAAACAAGTTTTTTGGAGGCCCCACTTACTGATCGCAAGCACAAAATACAGAGAGTACAGAAGTCAATCTACATACAAAGTGCGCTCGAGCAACGCACACATAGACACCGCTCACGGACACGATATCTCGGACTGGTTGGGACTAGTGCGAGCGCAAGTGCCATCCGCTTGAGACATGCGTCTATGAAGTGCAAAAATGGAGCAATAAAAAAAAATTATAACTGTTCAGTGGACGGTTGTTTAAATTCAACATTAAACGGTGAATTGTCGTTTTTTAATCTACCAGTTGTTTCAGAGAGGTAAGTAGGTATTTGCTTGTATTTCGATGGTTTCATTCGCCGGCGGTAGTTGAACGAACCTACGTACCTTTGTTGTTCTCTGCAATTTTAATTTCAAAATCTAGTAAAAAGTGATTGTGAACGCTCTTTTTTCTGTGTATACCAATATGCATAACTCAGTGAGCAATCTGTGCTAAAACTGTAATTAAACAATAATTTTATGACTCCAAAAATCAGTTTTCTAAACCGCAAACGGAGATTAATTTTTTTGCAATTGTGTTGGTGACAAAAGAAATCAGTGACTTTGGACTAATTACCTAATTACTTAATTACACCCACCGGCAAGCACTCAGTGTTGTACACTACAATTAGCTTTTTGGCATCATTAGTTAATGTGTAATTGGTCCTGTGGTCTAAGCACTCCTTATAAGTGTTGCGCATTGACCGGGTCGGTTCAAACCCAAGTCACGACAAATACTTTTTGTGCATTTTTATTTTTATTTTGTGGATTTTATATTTAGTCAATTAAACATGCCTAAAGTCGCACGCTCTCCACCGAACCTTAGTACTCCAAAAGCTGTTGTTATCGAATCGGAAATAGCTATGGTTGAAAGCCCGCTGTCTCGTGACAAAGGTTCGGAGAAAATTATTTCTTCAAGGGTCAAACGTCCGCGCCCAACTGACTCACCCCAAGAACAACAAACAAATGAGCAATTTGTCCACTCCGAGACCTCCTTTACTGCGGAAATTATTGATACTATCCGTGATGAGATTCACAAAGCCTTATCTGACGAGATAGCCACCATCATCAAAAACTGCGTTACGACGGAACTTTCCAAAATTAATGAGCATCTATCTGCGCTGCCCGAGCTGGCTAAATCAGTTCAATTTATGAGTGACGAGTTCGACCGTATTAGCGCTGAGTTTTCTGTCAACAAAGATAAGGTTAGGGTTTTAGAAAAGGAAAACGATACCCTGCGGAAATCTATTCAGGAATTATCGTCTAGATTGAATGCATTGGAACAATTTACCCGACAGGAGAATGTTGAGATTAACGGTGTTCCCGAAAATAACAATGAAAATCTAATAAAAACAGTAGTGCAACTATCTAACGCCGTCTCTAATACCATACTTGAACAGGATGTGATCTCTGCAAACAGAGTTAGGAAAATGGATACGAAAAGCAATCGACCTAGATCAATTATTGTCCGGCTAAAGAATACAGCCATCCGTGACGCACTCCTGGCTTCAGTCACGAGTTTCAATAAAGCTCACACTGATAATAAACTTAACACTCATCAACTTGGTTATGGGGGTGAAAAATGTCCAGTATTTGTATCTGAGCACCTATCTCCATCAAATAAGGAAATTCATGCTGCTGTTCGGAAGGTTGCCAAAGAAAAGGCATACAAATTTGTTTGGATTCGTGATGGACGCATCCTGGTCCGGAAGGAAGAAAAAATGGCGACAATGCATATAAAGTGTCTCGATGATGTCGCGCTTCTTTAAAACAGTTTTTCTTTTTGTTTTTTTGTCACCGGTTATTTGTTCTTGTAAAAACTTACCTCTTAAATTCAGATCTTTAACTGTTGTAAAAAGGAAAAGGAATTGCCTTTACTTAAGCGCAATCCTATATTTAGACTGTTTAACCTCTAAGCTGTTGATTTGCATAGTTACTAAAACACACATTTTTAAAAGTATTCACTTCTACAAACCCCCTAACTTGGTTTTATCCAGTGACACTGTGTTATCACATCGCAGACACTTTGAAATTACTATTATGCCTTTTCGTTACTCCCTTCCCCCCTCTTACCTTCGGAGCAATTTAACAGTAAACTTAAATTCATATTCGATAATGTAGATGAAATAAACTCCATATTAGATGCTGTTTCGATTGCAAAATCCAGTATATGTGATGTTGAAGACATTTCTACGAACATACCTAAACCAAAACAGTATCTCTCTTTTATTCACCAAAATATCAGAAGCATTAGACGCAACCTTCCCGCATTCCAAACTTTACTCAGTAGGAGTAATATAAACTGGGATCTTATTATCCTTACAGAATGTTGGCTACCATGCACCCAGGTTATTCCTTCTCTTAAGAACTATACGTCACACTCTACCTCTACCAATACTACCCAAAACGAAGGTGTGGTCATTTATTACAATTGCAGCATGAAATTATCTGTTGAAGAACCGTTACTGCTTGATGCCAACTGTCTTTTAGTAAAAATAAATATAGACACTGTTATAATAGCAATTTACCGTCCCCCTGCGCAAAAAAAATATATCTGGTTTCTTAAACTCTTTGAATGAACTCCTTATAAAATACTCCTATATTAAAAATATTGTGTTGGTTGGTGACATTAATATAGATATTTCAGTAAATAATTCCGACTCTCGATCTCATAGTTACCTTAATTTAATGGCGTCTCACGGCTTGCTACCAGCCTACAACTTTCCTACACATGGACGTACCTGCCTTGATCATGTTATCCTTAAAACCAAAAGGAACGCGCATTGTTTCGTAATGCATTCCTCAGTGACTGACCATGACAGTACCTCCCTTTTTCTGAATTTGTCAAATCGACCTTTGTACCCGAAGAAATTCATAAAAGTAACTGACTATAGTGGTTTAGATAATGCTATGAAGGCATTGGACTATTCCCCATTGTATTCCATGAGCGACGCTAATTTAGCAGCTACTTATCTTATAGATAATTTAACAAATGTAATTTCCCTTCATACTAAGGTTGTCCCTGTCAGTAACCGTCGCCGTATTATTAAGCCTTGGATCACTCCAGGACTTTTGAGATGCTCTATAAATAGAGACAACCTCCATAAAAAGTTGAAAAAGTATCCGAATGATGAGTCATTACGAATCACGTACAAACGATACCGCAACTTTTGTAATGATTTATTGAAGAAAATTAGACAAGAATACGAGAAAGAGGAGATTCGTAGTGCGAAGCATAATAGCAAAAAGCTTTGGAAGGTCATTAGGAAAATTACAGACACGGACAAACCTAAGCCACCCGCTCAGGAGCTCATACAAGTGGAAAACCCCCTAAAGTCTATCAATGAGGTAAACTACTTCTTTTCCAATATTGGAAAATCCCTCGCTGAGAAGATATTAAATCAACACGTCCCTATCCCTACCAGTCTTTCAGTCGCTCATCCACACTCATTGTTTTTTCTTCCCACAGATGAAAAGGAGATTGACTCCCTCATCGTTAACCTTAAAAATACCTGTTCTGAAAGTGTTGACCCCATTTCTGCTCGGTTCCTTAAGCATTACAAGAACTACCTCGTTCCCCCGCTTACCCAGTTATTTAATTTAGCACTTTCCACAGGCACATTTCCGTTACCTTTAAAAAAATCACTTGTACTTCCAATCTACAAAGCTGGGGACAGAGGCTGTGTCAACAATTACCGACCGATCTCCATTTTACCCACTCTTTCCAAATTACTAGAACGCCTTATGAACAGCAGACTGACTGAATACCTAGAACGCAATAACCTTATATCACAGGGGCAATTTGGGTTCAGGGCTGGGAAATCTTGTGCTGACGCTGTTCATGAGCTGACAGATCTTCTTGTTAACAGTCTTGATAGCAAAAAGAAGGCACTTGTCATATTCCTTGATCTGGCCAAGGCGTTTGACACAGTCTCTGTACCCAACCAATTGAACAAGCTAGAAAACATGGGGATCAGGGGCCTACCATTAAAACTTTTTAGGGACTACTTATCTGATCGGTTCCAAAGGGTTAGAATAGGTAAATATGTCAGTGATGATCTACCTGTCACTTTTGGTGTACCTCAGGGAAGTGTGATCGGGCCCTCCCTCTTCCTTGCCTATATTAATGATCTCTGTAACCTCCAGCTACCCCATGGTAAAATCATTTCTTTTGCCGACGATACAGCACTGGTTTTCACAGCAGACTCATGGGCGGGTGTCTACCATTACGCACAAAAAGGTTTTGATACGGTTCTGGCTTGGTTAAAAAATAACGTCCTTACCCTTAACGTCGACAAAACCAAGTATATAGCATTCTCCCTCACAAACAATCATAATGAATTGCTATCCCATTTTGAGATTAAAGCACACTCTTGCACGGACACAAATTCTCACTCCTGCTCCTGTCCCATTCTCCAAAAGTCTACCTCGATTAAGTATCTTGGAATTATAATAGATAACAATTTAAGCTTCCAACCACAAATAGACAGCCTCACGACGAGAATTCGCAAGTTAATCTTTCTTTTCAAAAATCTCCGTCACGTAGCGGACGTGGAGGTTATCAGGTGGGTATACTATGCAATGTGTCAGTCTCTTCTAACATATTGCATAACTTCATGGGGTGGTGCTCCAAAATCTAACATTTTAAAATTGGAAAGAGCCCAAAGGGTGGTGCTGAAGGTGGCCTGTTTTCTGCCATACTTATATCCTACAGTAGATCTTTACAAACACTTCAAAGTCTTGTCAGTGAGGCAACTTTTTGTTTTATATACTGTTCTCAAGAAGCATTCATCCTTAACATTTGATCGCTCCTCTACCTCAGGAAAACGCCGAAAATACGCTGTCTGCAGTACGGCTAAAGGTCTAAGGACAAGTTTTTCTCAAAGGTTTTATACCTTCTTGGGTTCCCACTTATATAATAAGATAAATCGTATTACAACGATTTATCACCTAACAACAAAGGCTTGCAAAATTGCTCTAGTTGAATGGCTCCTTAATTTGGATTATAAGGCAACTGAGGATTTACTTACTCATCCAAAATAGTCCAACCCCCTTCTTTCCCTACACATATTATATCACCTTTTAAAAATGAGTTCTCTTTATTGTTTTAAATCTGTGTGTTTATCATTGATTTTATATTATACCCTTTATTCCTTCACATTTACTAAATAACGAATTATGCTTACTGACCGTGCGGTGGGACCCTGGTGATCTGCTATACAGGAATTCCTAGTGCAGACACCAGTCTCTCACAAACTAATTTCTAAGCTTGTCTAAATTTATATGATACCATTGTTTGTGAAGAGAAAATAAATTATTTGAATTTGAATTTGAATTTGAATTTGGTTTGTATTAACGTAACACAGTAGTTAGGTAGGTAGGTAAGCGCCCCGGCCCCCAGTCCCGCGCCGTAAAGTAAAAGCGAACATGACTTTGTAGCACTTTGTGACAAAGTAATGTAACAATAACATTAAAATTAAAATATTTTAGTTATTATTGGTTTTTTCGTTTCTCATCATCATCAATAAATCAAACAACTAGATGCGAGTGCCACTACCACGATAGTTTTTTGTGCATAAGCCAAAGTTGACAACCATAGCGCGACCGCCGAGCGTAGACTTCTGTACTCTCGGTATTCTGTGTCGCAAGGATCTAAGATACAATAGCAACACACTGACCTATTTCTATTTCTTTTACGCACGTGATGTTTTGCCAATAGGATTGTCACTCTCTTATGTACTACGTATTGGTTTATGACTTGCGTAAGAGCGGCAACAACGTATCGTAGATTTATCGTTTTAAGGTGCATGACCTATGCCTGTAGACATAATCAGCTGTTAGGAAAAATACATCGTGTTCAAACGGTGCAAAAACTTAAAAAATCATTTGCGACTAAACTACTGTTTCAATTTAATTGATTTTTGGTAGAGAGCTTGATAATGATACCTAGTATAGGCAGTTTAAAGGAAAGCCCATCTGTCGTATCAACTTTGTATATTCGTTTTGGCAAAAATTAACTCTTATATCTAAATTAAAATAATATGAGGCACTTAGTCCCTTTATCAAATCAGACTTTTTAAATAAACGTTTGAATAAAACTTATCAACTAAATAGATTATTATATAGAAAAACAAAATAATAGGTAAACTACCATCAGTAATCAACACGATAAAATAACATAGCATTTGGCTTGCGTTTGAGATTCAATCAGTCTTATAAGTTTTCATTTGGCAATCATCTTAAAATTAAACAATAAAAAATTACACTCTATTTTTGTTAACAGCTTCCTTTTTGGCTTTCCGTCCACAACGATTACACATTGGGTTATACATAGTGTAAGACTCATGCAACCATGTTAAACAAGACGGGCATTGAATCCAATCTTCAGTGGATTGTGTGTCATAATAATTTTCCGTGCATTCAGCGCATCTGTTAACGTCGTCGTGTTCGTCTGAGATTTCTTCTTCAGAAGTATCTACCCTAACCTCGTTTTCATCATTGCTTTCAGAAGACGATGACCAGCTTACTTTTTTCTTATTCTTATTTCTAACAGGACCTTTCTTTGGCTTCTTTATACAGCCATTTTGTTTCTTTTTTACACCATCTTTTTTTTTCAGTGTTTCAATTTTTTTTGTGGTCTTAGCCTGCTTTGATTTTCCAGCTGCTGGTTTCTTTTTATCAGCAATTACTTTCCGTTTCTCTATATTTTCATCAGAAGTTAAAATAACAGCTTTTGTTTTCTTTTAGACAATACTACTGGAAGTTTAGGCACTGGATGGATTTCATTCAAAACTTTGGATGGTGTTGCTTCAGACTGACTAGATCCTATTTGCTTTTCAGGGGTTTGTTCAATCAATTCAATAAGATTAGACTTCGCAATAGTCAGACACGCCTCACTCTCGATACGAAATTGTATCGGATACTTTTGTGGTGTTTTTGGCAATATGATATTCATTTGGTCAAACTCTTCTGCCACAGGTGCATCTTGCACAGGCAATGAATGCTCAGTTATTACTTCCATCAAACTATCTTCGTAATTTGGATTAGTTAGATGTAGTCCTGAAGGACCTGGCTCAGGTTGGAACTCAGTCACAACGACGGGTGGTGATCCTAATGTCCTGGGCTCTAAATCATTTACGACCTGCTGCGGTGAGGAATGGATTGTATTAAAGGCACTATCGTCATATTCATGAAGTAACGACAGAGACTCTCTTGACGTCCCATCCTCATCTTCGACAACTAAATTTTGGTCTCGCAGTGAATCAGATAGTGAAAAATAGTGATCAGGAATGGCACTCGGATCAAAAGGATAAATTCCACATGATTTTAAAGCTGACACACCGTTGGAAACAGTGGCAGCTTTGCCCCAAGCTCGTCCGATTAACTTAGACACGTCGTAGCGTGTCAACTTCTTCTCTTTGTTCCTGACCATCCATGTCTTTGCTTCCTGGGCAAAGTATACCTTCAATGGCCTAAAAAAGGCTCTATCAAGAGGCTGCAGAGCATGCGTAGTATGACTTGGTAAGCACAAAAGAATAACATCATTTTCTTTAGCCACTTCCAGTAGGCGAATATTGTTACTGTGCGAGCTGTGACCATCTAATATTAACAATGTTTTTCGAGGACTCTTGTGCCGCAGAAACACTTCTTCAAACCATTGCATGAAGAGATCTGTATTTATATAAGAAGATTTTTTGTTCATAAAAACCTGTGATCCTGGAGGAAGACCTTCGGAAAATTGTGGTTTGCTGTAAGTACCCTTATAGATTAAAACGGGAGGAAGAAAGTTACCTTGAGCATTACAACAGGCAATCACTTACGTTTTCACCCTTTTCTGAGCTAGTGAGCGTGTAGACATCTTTGGCTCCCTTTGTGGCAATTACTCTTCCTGGCTTGTTGTTCACCTGTATGCCGGACTCGTCCATGTTAAAAATATCTTCGGGGTGATTTGTAAAATCATTTTCTTCGTAGATTTTGGCTAGTAAATCAAAAAAATCCTGTACATCTTTTCTATTAACTCCATAAGCTCGAGCAAGTGACAAGCCTTCTGATTTTCTTTGACTTAATTCAGAGTTGCGGGCCATGAATCCCGAAAACCATACATTTCCAGCTGATTCTGAACTTGCTGAAAATTGGTTTTTAATATTAAGTTTCTTAGCTAGTTGAAATGCCATTTCTTTTACATCTTTTCTGTCAGGAGCAAAGCCAACTTTTTCCAATTTCTTTATATGAACAATCAGTTTTTTTTCATATTCTACAGAAAATACTGGTTTGCGTCCTAGAGGGCCCTTTGATTTTCCTGATAAAATGTGTCTTCTTAGAGTTCGAGATGGTATGCCAAAGTTTCTGGATGCCTCATTAACACCCATTACTTTGCTTAGGACACTACGCATGGCTTTGTCTAAGTCGTCCGCACTCCATGATGCTCGTAGTGTCGTTCTTTCATACTTCCGAGACATTATCTGTAATAATAACGCGCAACAAGGTACTTTAACACAATGCAAATATTGGGGCGTTTTAAACAACTAGCTTAGGGGCTTATTGTCAAATTTGATTTTCAATATGCCCCACTGACATCAAAACACAAGATTCAAGGTTATAACGTTCGACAAAATAAAAAGAAAAGGGTAATTTTATCTATTTTACGATAGTGTGGGTCATTTTAACACAAAATATAAACGCATCAATATATATGAATTTATTGGAAACTCACCACAAATTGTTTCACGCCAATAAAACCAGATTTTGCAATATTTTTTAAACGGACATCGCAAACTACGTGCACACGTCGGCCATGTTGTCCGGCTACTAGTGGCTCCCCGCGCGTCTAGTTACGAGCGGCGTGGCTTTGTTAGTGTGAGTCTTAGAGCATCAAACCAACTGGAGACGCCATTGTCAGGCGTTCCCCGCTGCCAAAGGTACGAGACCGCCGGTCATATCAGTCATATAAAACTAGTTGCCGCGCGTTCCACGTCATTCAGCAAATCACACTAGCGCGGAACGAACGTAAGAGAAAAATGCCGAATTGCAGTGTTTTTTCGTGTAAAAATAGATCGGAAACATCTAGTAAACAAAAGGATAACCTTACTTTCCATCTATAAGTATTATTTTGTCCTAATAATAACATAAAATGCAATAAATTTGCAAAAAACCAAAAAATATTGTCGGTCAATGAATGTTGCCACTAAATTGTACAAGACCTAATTTAGTGTAATTTTTAAAGTTGTAATTTATAAATATTGACAATTATTTCAAACTTCTATTTCGCATTTGTTATTCTTATTACTGTTTACAACTTATTTTGTTACTTTATAAGATTTTTTTACTAAAGCCTTTAAAAAATTGCTATTTATTATCAAATAATTGATTAATTATATCAAACTTATGTTCCACAAATCTCTTACAATTTTCTCATATCGTTATTCTTCATTACTATAAAATATTTACGGGTCAAGTTATCACGAAACTACGCAATTTTTATATTTAAAAACAGGCCACACTGTAGCAAAATGAGGGCTGTGACTGCATAGAAACAAATATCGATATCGACTTTATGAGTATGTTATTCCAGGGACTGAAAGCGGTTACGGTTAAAGGTCAAGATACCTCAAAAATATAACGGTACCGATTCAAAATAGAGGTTGAGCTATACCCATATAAATAATGGTTAGGATAAATTGTTATTTAACCGTTATACGATTTCGGTACCGAAAAACATGGTGACGGCGCGGCGCGGGTGCACGGGGGTGTCTACAACAACTTGCTGCAACTTGACCTTATGTTTGTTGTACTAGTGGTAGGCAGTTAGCGCGTGAAGGACATGGAGTGATTTAAAAATCGCTAACGACAGAAACAGACAGAGTGGCGAGGCGTTGTGTCAAAGAAACCCTTATTTAAAAAGGTTAAGGTATTGGTACTGATATTATTAAAAAGGTTATGTTACTTCTACTGAAATATACCGGTATGAATTTCGTACCTTAAAATACGGCTACTTTAAAAAATAACGATATCGTTATATTTCGGTTATCGTTATTTAACGGTATGACGTCACACCCAAATTTAAAGGTACCTTTATTTTTGGGTAATTCAGTCCCTGTGTTATTCTATTAATTTTTCAGATTTCCAAAAGATGCAATGAGTCGGGATGTTTGGATTTGGGCTTGAGCAAATCATGTTTCGTGGACTCCTAAACGTACTAGTACAATTTGCTCACAGCATTTTGAAGCTTCATGTTCTAGAATACATTCTAATATCAAGAGACTCCGTGCTGCTACTGAGAAATTCCTAATAAGAAAACCAATAACACTGCCCGACCCGGGTATTGAACTCAGAACGTCGTGTTCAGCATTCATCCTTGCGAACACTAGACCATCGAGGCAGCGATGATATTCTGTGAAAATCTTACCGTGAAAACTCAGGTAAAGTGAGCGTGGAGTGAGCTGTCAATAGTGTCAATTCCTAGATAAAACAAACTCACTTCACCTAAGTTTTCATGGTGAGATTTTTACAGAATCGACCGGCAGTTCTTGTACCGTGGCAATGAATCCTTATAGACTAACTTTAAAATCTAAATCCTATGTTACCTATTTAAAAAGAATTGATCTGCATTGAAGATCAATTTGATAAGTAAATATGAAAAAACAATTAAATAAAGAAGAGCCTTTTTTATCACAACTATTGGCTGAACTCATCGACAGCAAAATATCGATAGTGTCAAGCACTTTCATCGCTTACACAAAAATGACGTCATGCCGTATCCTGACAGGGCGTCTCTGTGTGAGTTAGTACATGTGTGCGTATAGTTTATGCTTGTGTTCGATAATTTTTTCGTGTACGTGAGTAACAACGCGATCGAAAATGCATTAGTGTGCTAACACTATTTGTGTGAGTTGCCTCGTCCCCCGCGATGAAAGTGACAGACTTATTCGCATAGATATTAGTGCTCGTTGCGTCTCCGGTTGGTTTAATGCTCTAAGGTGTGAGTGCTTGAGTGGTGGGGCGTTTTGTCACTTAGGGCGTATTACCAAGTTCTACCCTACTGAATCTGGTCACGCTGAGCTGAATACCAGTTTTTTATGACCTCCACAACCTAATTACTGGGTAACATAATGGCCCGGATTCTGTTGTTCACAAACTAAACTAAATTTAAGTTCAATGCATCTTTTTCTTTCTATGTCATTATGAAAAGGATAGAATATGAATATTAGTTTAGTCCCGTCAAATTAGATAATCCATAGACAAGTTTAGACGTGATTAAAAATTAGCTACTAAAAATACGTCAATTTACGTCAAGCGCTGACTAATTTGACAGGACTAAACTAATATATATCTTCTGTCCTTTTCTTAAAGAAATAGATGCACTGAACTTAAATTTAGTTTAGTTTGTGAACAACAGAATCGGGGTCAATACCAGTCAAATCTTACACTGCCTTCCTAATAGCAATAGCCTTTACCAATACGTAACTAGTCTAAGTGATAGATCCCCGAGTATTGTATTCTGGCTTCGGGGTCGAGCTAAAAATTAACTAATCTGGTACCAATGTAACTGTGACGTCGACTCTTGTTTGTTCTACTAAAAGACAGTTTCACTAATGATTTGTTTGAAATAGTTTTTGATAAGACTTGGTATGGATGGATTGTGTGGTTAGGGGGGGGTGAGGGTGGGGGGGAAGTCACATAAGGAAGTATGGCAGACATATTGCGCTGACACCAAATAAATTGTAATAAAAACAAAATAATGACAATTATTATTAAGGACATATTGATCGTTATTTGTTAAATAAAGCTAACACTCTCCTATTTTCGTCAATATTAAAGCGTAATTTTCATTGGTCGGTTCCATCTTAGACGCGATTTGTTAGTGTAATTACCACCAGCAACTTTTTAAGGATCGAGTTAAATTATAGATACTACTAGCTGACCCCGCAAACGTCATTTTGCAAAAAAAAAAAAAAAAATAGGTGTATGAAAAATAGATAGTAGCCTATTCTCAGACCTACCCGATATACACACAAAATTTCATACAGAACGGTCCATCCGTTTCGGAGGAGTATGGTAACTAACACTGTGACACGAGAATTTTATATATTAGAAGAAGATTGGTAAGTAAAACGTTATGTTTTTTTTTATTTAATAAATCGCACTATTTATTTATTTATTTAATACTTCAAGCACATAAATGTACAGAGGCGGACTTATTCATGATCACTATTCATGATTTACTTGTAATTTTACGAAAATTTAAAACCTATCTATGATTTTTCCTTGAAGATGTGAAGGAAAATGTCGTGAGTAAAGTTTTGGGTATGAATGTGGATAGCTATAAGAGTAGGGAAATACCAAATAAACGATAGATGGACTGTGTGAAATGTGATATGGCTAGAAAGAGGTTGACTACAGAAATAACGACCAATAGAGAAAAATATCGAATTCAAAAGAAATGTTGCGCCGACCCTTAATAAATTGGGATAACGACATGACAATGATGACGAAAAAAAATTTGTAACTTTTAGGAAACTTTGGTCGAAGTCTTACCGAGGTAAGGTAAGTAAGTATAATAATTTTTTTAGTAGTAATGTCTGTAGGGTTTGTACTAATACCAATCCACCGATAATGGTACACCAAGCAAGAGACAATGGCCCCAAAGCAGTCAGCGCTTGACGTATTTTTAGTAGCCAATTTTTTTAATCGCGTCTCAACTTGTTTATGGATTATCTAATTTGACAGGACTAAACTAATATTTATCTTCTGTCCTTTTCATAATGAAATAGAAAGAAAAAGATGCACTGAACTTAAATTTTGATTAGTTTGTGAACAACAGAATCGAGGCCACTGACTCTTATGCCTTTAATATACAACACAAAGTATGCACAGCAATGATCGTGATTGAGATTGTGTACCTATACTTAAGTGTTGATAGTCAGTGCATTGTCAGCGTGCCACAATGACCTATTTTCTGACCTGACCTCTACGATTTGCAGACAATGGCATCAGCTGGGTGACCCTCTAAGTCCGCGTAAACAACGGACTACACTATACCTGTGGATAATTAAGTCCTTCTTTTTAATACATGGTGTCTTTTTAGTACATGGCAGTTAATTTATTTGAATGATACCTCTGACTGCATCAGTCTTGAGAAAACTGATCTTGTTTTGGACTTTTTAGTTGCATAGCATAGCTTAAGCATAATTAGCCTATAAGTCACTGCTGGGACACAGGTATCCTCTGTGCCAGAAGGAATGGACCGTAATCCACCACGCTTTACTTTCTGTAAATAATTTCAACACCACTCCTTTCAAAACGGTGAAGGAAAACATCGTGAAGAAACCGGCATGTTCTAGAACCAAAAAATCGAAGACATGTGACATCTACCATCCCGCTCTGGGCCCACGTGGTAGATTACAGCCCACTGCGTCTCAAAGAGAGTGGGAACATTATAGCCTGATTATAAATCTACTAGCGGCCCGTCCCGGCTTCGCACGGGTGGACTTTTTTTTTTTCTTGCAAATAATTTGAGCCAATTCGTTACAAACATACATACAAATCTTTCCGACCGTTTAAATAAATCCTACGACTACTAAAAGAAATATTCAGTTTAAATTTTAAAGAAATTAAGTCAACGTTAAGCATAACCAAACCATAAATAAAAACGCGGGAACAGGAAAAAAATGGCGACCGCGAACCCAAAAACTTGTAGAATGGGGTAACGAGACATGAATAAATTATGAGAGACGGTCCAAAGAGAAAAATCTTTTAAACAACTTCTGAGCAAAAACTTTTTTATTCGATCCTAGTGTTTACAATGCGTAATTATTATTTTAAAATATGTAACTTAATAAAAATCGTCGAGAAAGGAGTTTTTTTTTTTATTATTTTTGTTCAGTTGTGCTTCGGATTCTGCGATTTTATTTCAATATTTTAATAAAAACAATTGGTTTAAGATGGATGTTATTTTTTCATAAGAGCTCAGTACCTAACTTTTTCATGGTTTAGTAGAAACCCATCCTAGTTTCGAGCTATTCTTCAGTTTTCTTGGATAAATAGCCGAATGCAAAAACGTGCTATAACGTGGAGTTGTGGACACCAGCCCGTATTATTAAAGGAAAAAAAAAGGTTTATGTTGAATCTTGGTTTGGGACTTACATATTTCACACAACTAATCTATAATACAATATTATTAATAAGTTGCTGCAGGTCATCATCATCTGCCTAGCCTTTTCCCAACTATGTTGGGGTCGGCTTCCAGTCTAACCGGATGCAGCTGAATACCAGTGTTTCACATGGAGTGGCTGCCTATCTGACCTCCACAACCCAGTTACTGGGTAATTCGATACTCCTTGGTAAGACTGGTTGTTAGACTTCCGGGCTTCTGACTATCCCGAAACGACTGTCAAAGATCCACGAATGACAGCCGGGACCAACGGCTTAACGTGCTTTCCGAGGCACGGAGGGGAATCAGGGAATGTAAAGATGGTCACCCATCCACAGACCATCTGCGGCAAGTGTTGCTTAACCAGATCGATCGACCTGTGCGGCTGTTATTATTTAGCCACGGGCTCCTGTTGCTGCAGGTATTTAACAAATAAAGCATGCCAAAATTAAAAAAAAAGTATCTATAAAACACACCTACAACAAAAAGAAAAAAAGAAATGAAATGAATGTATATGAATTATTTATTTAAACTTCTCGCACACAATAAGATACAAAGATGGACCCAATGCAATTATAATATCAAACAATCAAACTAGGAGAAACTCAACAAAATCTAAACAAAAACGAAATGATTCATTTAATACAGTGAATGCTGATCAAAAAAGCAATGTTTCGTCCTATACACGTCCACCTATAGACTAAGCAGCTAAACGGATTTGGACAAATCGGGAAAGACAAATCGAACTAGGCTTTTCCATTGCAAACTCGCTGGCCAGTTAAAAGTTTTGAAATACGAGCGCAGATAGCAAAACTAAATGAAGTTTTATTAAATGAAAAAGTTTTATGAACCATTAGAGTTGTTGAGGCAACCAGTAATTTCATTTGAGGGTGATGGTGTATCAAAATCCAAGTAGTAAGTACTTAAAAATAAAACATTTAAAGGGCTCAGCTAACCACGCCGCAGATAGGTACTTAAAACATCTTTAGTAATGTGATAACTTTTGAAGCCCGTCTGCATTGTAAAAGCATCATCATCATCATCATCATCAGCCGGAAGACGTCCACTGCAGAACAAAGGACTCCCCCTTAGACCACCACGCCGAACGACAATCCGCCACTTGCATCCATCGGTTGCCCGCGACTCTCACGTTGTCGTCGGTCCACCTAACGGGAGGCCTGCCTACGCTGCGTCTTCCGGTTTGTGGTCGCCACTCACGAATTTTTCTTCCCCATCGGGTATCAGTTCTACGAGCGATGTGGTCTGCCTATTGCCACTTCAACTTGCAAATTTTAAGAACTATGTCAGTGACTCTGGTTCTCGCTCTCTCTAAAAGGCCGGCAGTTAAAGACCACGTCTCAGTGCCATATGTCATCACTGGCAACACACACTGGTTAAATGCCCTAGTCTTAAGGCACTGTGGGATTTCCGATGGGAATATTTCACGTAACTTCCCGAACGCTGCCCATCCAAGTTGGATTCTTCGGGCGACCAAAGCATGCTTAAGAGGAAATGCTTGATTCTTGTCTGCACTCTACAGTATCCTCATCGTCTCACGTCGTAAACGACCACTCCATAACATGGTGTCTACTATTAACAATCAAAGAAAATCTATCACAACTCTTAGAAAACGAATTAGTAGTTGCAGCAGGTACTTAGTTACATACTGTAGATCCTCTTAAACTCGAAGTCATGTTAATGTGTAAACATGCAAGCGATCATGGACAGACATTCGGTTAAACATCTCCGTTTAACTCCCAAAGGGCTGACTGTGGTTCATACCTGCGTACTACGTAACACAGGTTGGCATCGTCGCGCAAACTGTAATCATGAATTCGGCACATGAATTAGACCCCCTAGCATGGAAATGCTTCGTCGGTTACCTATAAAAAAAATCTACTGTTTCATAAAAAAAGTGCGGAAAAATGTTTGGAACATCAATATTTTTTTATAACCGACGATAATTTTTAACTTAGGGTGGTTCTGAATTATGTATTGAATCCATAGTAACAGACTGCGAGTCGATGTTCCTGCCTCTCTGAATAGAACTCGCACAGTTACTTAGGTACTAGAAGTGACTCCGCACTGGGTAACGCGACAGCTATGCAACCTCTACACCAACGCAGGTAGTTGGTGTAGACGTTGCATAGCTGTCGCGTCGTACACCCTACTCTACGTAGCAGTCGTGTATTAGATGTTGCGTAGCAGAGCCATAGTAGACGCGTATCAGTGATGTAATCGACGCTGCGTAGCAGAATCTGCGTAGCAGAGGCCTAGCAGTGGCGTAATAGACGCTGCGTAGCAGAGCCGTAGTAGACCTGCATAGCAGTGGCGTAGTAGACGCTACGTAGCAGAGCCGTAGTAGATACTGCGTAGCAGTGGCGTAGTAGAAGCTGCGTAGCAGTGGTGTCATATAAGTTGCGGCGCTACTCAGACGCTGCGTGACCGTATGACAATGCTACATAAATACGCTGGGTCTTTGCTTCTGTGTTTATTACATTTCTGCCTACCCATTTCCTACAGGCGTCATGTAATGTTATGTTATTTCAAAGCAACTTTTAAAGTACTGTATAAAACAACAGCAATACAACAATACTCTAAACAAAAACAGCAAATGATCACCAAAAACTTGAACCATCCATCAAAATAAATAAATTGGCGAAACTTCACTTAAGCAAAATAATACCTACTTTTAAACGCAACGGGCATCAGATAAACTTGATTAATCTACCAAGAAAGTTTACGTTCTTATTATAATAAACTAATTAATGATGGAAGCGAACAATTCATTATCGAAGCAAAACTGCCTTCCAAACAATAATGATAATGAGTATAATTAATTATGGAAAGTTGGTTCAAGACGTACGTACCTACTGAGGGGTTGGTGGGTGGTGAAAGAGGTAAGTTGTGGCTCAGGTTGGATGAGGTATTTAATTTGTTGAGAAATTTGTTCTAAATATATTACTTCAACAACTGCTATACAGGGTCAAATAAAATTTGTTAGTGAAACTCTATTTATTTATTTAATACTTCAAGCACATAACCTTTGGGTGATTCAGTGGTAGGTGCAATCATGAAAATTGAGGAATAAATATTTTAAATATAAAGATACGAATAAACCTATTAAAACTATTTATATAACACATACCTAATTACATATGAAAATAAGAAAGAAAGAAAGAAAATACATTTATTTAGCACAGACTAAAAGACACAATAAAACAGCTAGGTACATACATCAGAGGGCCAATTCTTGTAATTTTAAGAACGTTCACAGTCTGATCTCAGTCTCAATCTGTCAAAAATGCCTATAATTTCCCTACATTTTGACAAGTTTTTGACATTTGTTTGTCGCTGAGATGAGATAGCGACTAGATTTTGAACATTTTAAATTGCGAGAATTGGCCTTCAGATAAAAACAAAACAAATAGATAATGTATGCACAAATAAATATACATGAATATACTAAAAAGAAATAAGACAAACAATGACAAAAACTCTACAGACAGAAAAAATCTGTTCTTCCGTACGAAATCTGTCAGACGTCGATTTTATTCCACGAATAAAAATTATCTGTCGATTGAAAAATCAGCCTTATAACAACTGCATCAATTTAATTTGAAAATGTTAATACAAATCCATTGATAGACAAGACAATAACTATTAATTAAACACAATCGACTTGATATTTATCGGCTGCCAACAGACGATCTACATTCACAATCCAAAATGCCGCATCAACCTTCACAGTTACCTCTGCACCTCCACGAGCACAGAGGGTGTGAGACGGTAGGTCAACTCGTTGTCGCGCTGATGGCTATAATCATTATTACTTATAATTAAAATTTGGATGGAAGAATCTATTGTTGTTCATAGACGTTCTTCTTTGTTGTAGTTCGAGTGTGTTGAATTGTTTTTGTTTTTGGCAGTTTTTTGAGAGTGTGGATGCATGAGATTTAGGTACCTCGCCGAATATAGGTGTATTGATTTTAAAGTAAAGGAAGTTTCTTGGTTTCTGGCAAATAATTAGGCCATCTTGTCCTTAATTACGAACTATGTCCAAATAAACTTTTTTGTTTCTTTCTTTCTTTCAATTTATAACTAGCTGTTACCCGCGGCGTCACCCGCGTGTATGTCGGAATACAACCCACGAGGACGTACTACCGAGATTAAAAGTACCCTATATCACAGAATAACTAATAGTCCTATGTAATCCAGGTTATAAAGTATATGTGTGCCAAATATCAATCAACTTCAATTGGTTTGTACGGGGGACGCCAGTAAAGCTCCCAGTCGGCATGACTTTTTCCGATATCTTCAACAATTATTGTCATAATTCAGCCAATTTTCCTCATGAATCACTCCGTCCATTAGTGAAAACCGTATGAAAATCCTTTGTTAGTTATCGCGTCCAGATAAACAGACACGGTGGGAGGGGACTTTGTTTTCTAATATAAAGTGTTTTTAACCGACTTCAAAAATGGAGGTTCTGTATTCGACACGTATGTACCTATGTATGTTTATATGTCCGCGATTTTCTCAAAAACTAATGAAGTAATTTTGATAATTCTTTCATTAATGTGATCTATATACTTTCAGGAAGGTTTAAGTATATAATACAATTGGTAATTATTCTTATCTACGAAGTTATATGCATAAATGTACTGCATCTGAGGCATTTTAATGCGAATTTTGATGATTCTTCTAGTCGGTGTTTTCAATACTTCAATGCATTAGTGTTAATTGAATTTGTGTGGGGTAGATAAAACTAAAAAATGAAAAACTCGAATTTCGAAATTAAAGTTATTTATCACTTTGTAGAGTTTATTTTTAAGTCGGTTTTTTTTTTGTAAAAAAGTTTTTACGCAGTGAAATTACAAAATATGTAGGTCACATATACTCACCAGTCGTACGTACCTATTCATTTTACAGATATTTCTAGATAACAACATTCCCATTCCAATAATAAATAAAGCTATCAATAAACTGCCTGTTAAATGTGATGGTACGAAACCACTATCAGACTAACACTAATAAAATAGTGTATTTTAAACAGCTTGTTATTCGTTCCATTTCATTAAAAATTATATACTACTAGTGACCCGCCCCGGCTTCGCACGGGTGCAATGCTGATACTAAATACACTACATTATACATATAAACCTTCCTCTTCAATCACTCTATCTATTAAAAAAAACCGCATCAAAATCCGTTGCGCAGTTTTAAAGATTTAAGCATACATAGGGACAGAGAAAGCGACTTTGTTTTATACTATGTAGTGATTTAATAATTTTGAGGGGCTTATGGCTAAGTAATAACAGCCGCACGGGTCGATCGACCAGGTTAAGCTACGCTTGCCGCGGTTGGTCCGTGGATGGGTGACCATCTTTACATACCAAGACCCCTCCGTGTCTCGAAAAGCACGTTAAACCGTTGGTCCCGCTGTCATTCGTCGATCTTTGACAGTCGTTACGGGTCGTCAGAAGCCTGCAAATCTGACAACCAGTCTTACCAAGGGGTATCGTATTACCCAGTAACTGGGTTGTGGAGGTCAGATAGGTAATCGCTCCATGTAAAATACTGGTATTCAGCTGCATCCGGTTGGACTGGAAGCCGACCCCAACATAGTTGGGAAAAGGCTAGGCAGATGATGATTCTATTTAATAATTTTATCCCAGACTACATACTAAACTCTCTCTTACTCTGAGACCATACTATTAATATTCGTACGTATTAGAGAGATCTCGTTAGTTCATACAGCGTTAACCCTATCAAGGGTAACGCATTTCAATTAGAAATCGTAACAGCAAAACCAGATACAGTTCGCAGGGCGACTGCGTACGAGCGGTAGCTACTCATTACGCACTAGTATATTCTTTATGAGCTCAATAATGTGTGGTAATTGAAGTTTATCTTCTAATCTACTGCAGGTAGTATTTGAATACGAGTTTAGTAGGTTCTGTAACTGCAATTTCAGCCCCAAAAAATGTTTTGTTTCAAAAAAAAGTGTAGGACCAATCCTACACTCATTTTGGAAACGAGTTTATCAAAGCTTTGTACTGTAAAACAATATTGACTATTGTTTGTATGTTGTATGCTTAGTCTACTAAAAGCCATGACTAAAAGCCTATTATGTCTATTCAAATCTCAAGGGAAGTTGTTTTATTCGTCCTAGCATAAGATTATCAGACTTTCGATGAATAACTTTATCAGACAGCCAAACAGTGGAAATGTAATGAAACAAGACATGAAATACTTATCACATATTGAAGAAAAATTCTAAGAAGAACGAAGCTTTAGCTTACACCCCCAAAATTATCTAACCATCACAACAGAGCCACCCCTTTTTTTTTTTTTTTTTTTGTGGATGGGAAATCATCCAATGACCCCTCCCGCTCTGGGTGGAGCAGAAGGGAGTGTCAGACTCTTACTGACTAAAACCCACCCGTGTTCCTTCCTTAGCCCTTTGTGTTCCAGGGTAGCGGTAACCCTTTCGGACAATCCCGCTGCCCCGGCAGGCTTCGGCCCTTTCGGGCCCCTTCCTTGCTGCTGACATCTCTTTGAGGCGCGCGTGGAACACGTACGCGCCGTCCGGCACGGGCCTGGTCCTGATCGGACGGAGAGTTACCCATTACTCTCCGCCCGCAGGCCCGCGCCTACGGTGGCCGGGAGTCGTCTCGCGGCTCCCGACGCCCGGGGCGTCTCCCGCGGCGGCTGGGACGTGAGGCCCTCTCCCTCATCCGTCCCGCCACCTCCTTCGCTAGCATGACTGCTTCGCAGAAGGAGGTGACTGCCTCCCACTCCCTCTCGCCCCGGACCATGGCTTGAACCAGGGCCGGGCGCGAGAGGTCGCCGCCGCTGCCGATCGCCTCTGCGAGAACACGGCGGTGCTCCGCCCAATTGGGGCATACCGCCACCGTATGCTCCACCGTGTCCTCCGGGCGACCCTCGCAGTGGTGACACCCGGGCGTTTCCTCCCGCCCGATGATGTGCAGGAACCTCCCGAAACACCCGTGTCCGGTGAGGACCTGCGTCAGGCGGTAGGTGAGGGCGCCGTGGCGCCTCTCTAGCCACTCCTCAAAGAGGGGTCTTACCGCCGCTATCGCGGCGTGCCCTGCGCTGGGTTGCGACAGTCGCTCTTTCCATGCCGCCATGAGATCGCGCCGGAGGTCGGTCCGCTCCGCCGCGATTTGCCGCGGAAGCGGAGTTTCCCCCCGGCGTAGTGCCTCCGCGCGCCACTCGTACAGGCGCGCGAGGACTATCGCCTCCAGATCCCACGGCGGCAGTCCGGCAAGGAGGCTTGCCGCCTCGCCCGAGATCGTGCGGTACCCCCGGATCAGCCTTACGGCTACCACCTTCTGGGGCGCGTTCAAATAGTGGGCGGCTCGCCGCCGCAGTGAACGCGCCCACACCGGGGCCCCGTACAGGGCCATGGACCGCACGACCCCCGCGTAAAGCCTCCGGCAGGAGGCGTTTGGCCCCCTCAGGTTGGGCAAGAGCCGCTTGAAGGCGGCCCCGGCCCGTTCCAGCTTGGGAGCCAAACGTCGGAAGTGCTCGACGAAGTTCCACCGGCTGTCGAGGACGAGACCCAGGTATCTCATCGTTGTCTCGACGCCGATGTGAACCCCTCCTGCCGTTATTTGGGATCCCGAAGGCGGCCCGTTCCGAGGCCCATGAAAAGACATGGCCTCGGACTTGTGCAAAGCCACCTCGAGACCCAACTGCCGGATCCTCTCCACGACTATCGCAACCCCGCGTGTCATCGCGTCGGCCGCCGCCTGATGCGACCTCCCCTGCGCCAGGACCAGCGTGTCGTCAGCGTAGCAAACCACGCTGACTCCATCAGGGAGATCGGCCCGCAGCACCCAGTCGTAACCGATGTCCCACAGGAGCGGCCCCAGAACCGATCCCTGTGGGACACCGCACGACATCTCTCGCCGGTTCCATTCCCCGTTGCGACCGGGGTAGATGACGGCTCTGTCCGTCAGATACGCCCCGACTACTCGACGGAGGTAGGTCGGCACCCGGTGATACCGGAGTGCTTCCCCAATGCAACTCCAGGGCAGGGTGTTAAACGCGTTGGCGATGTCGAGTGACACCGCCACGACCACCCCACCCCGGGACACCGCGTCCCCCGTCGTGAGGGCCCTCACGCGCATGATGGCGTCCACCGTCGAGCGCCCCTTGCGGAAGCCGAACTGGCTGTCCGCAAGATCCGGCCCCGTCCTCACCAGGTGCCCGACGAGGCGGCCCGCAATCACTCTCTCAAAGAGCTTGCCGACCTCGTCGAGCAGCACGATGGGCCGGAATGCGGACGGAGAGTCCGCAGGGCGCCCTGGCTTCTGTATGAGGACCAGCTTCCCCGTCTTCCAGCGGAGTGGAAACTGGCCCCTCTCCATGCATGCGCTCAAGAGCGCCTCTAGTCGGGGCCCGAGAGCCGTCGAGGCCAGGACCCAGGCCTTACCCGGCAAGCCGTCGGGTCCTGGGGCGGTATTTTTGGCCTTCAGCCTATCTACCGCCACTCTCAGATCTACCCCGGTCACCTCAGGGATGTCGTCGTCGTCCGCGTGGTCCGCTTCAGGCACCGCAAGTGGCGGAGCCATGGGCGGGGGAGTATGCTCCGCCCGTGAAGGGAACAGAGCGCTCACCACCTCCTCCACCAGCTGGGGGCGGAGACTCTGCGTCAGCGGGGGGGCCCAGGTGCGGAGTTTATTCCGCACCATTTTATAAGGGCGCCCCCATGGATCTCTGTTCAGAGTCTCCACCATCTCCTCGCGGGCCATATCCTTGGCCCGCTGGACAGCCTCGCGGAGGGCGGTCTTCGCCGCTCTGTACCCCTCGTACAGCTCCGCCTCCGTGGCTTCCGCATCCGGAGGGCGGATGCGGAGCCTGCGGTGCCTGGTGTACAGGTGTCGCGCGTCGACGCAAGCCTTGCGTAGCGACTCCACCTCCCGCGACCACCAGTACACCTGACGTCGGGCGCGTCCTGGCCGGACTCGGGGCATTGCCACGTCGCATATCTCCGACATGGCCTCCCGGAACCACTCCGCCTCATCGTCGATATCGGCAGGCCTGTCCGGTGATGACACCCAGGCCTGCACGATCGAGGCTTCCAGGAGGAGCTCCCGGTCCAGCTGCTTCAGCGCCCACCGCGGACCACTCGGGGCCTGTTGGACCGGCGCGCTGGAGGTCTGGGCGGAGACGTCGAACCGGATGTACCGGTGATCGGAGTAGGTCTCCACCTCCTCCATGACGCGCCAGTCAATGACACTCTGTGACAGAGCGGGGCTGGCGAACGAGATGTCCACCACGGACTCGCCCCGCATCCGCACACACGTGGGAACAGAACCCCGATTTAGGACGACCAGGCCTGTTTCCAGAGCCCAGTCCTCCACCATCCTGCCCCGCACGTCCGTGCAACGGGAACCCCAGGCCAGATTCTTGGCGTTGAAGTCCCCGAGCACTAGTACGGGGAAGCGATGGTTTCCGGCGACGACGACACTCAACTCTGTTAAAGAGTTCTGGAACTCGGCGAGAGTTCGGCTCGGAGAGAAGTACACTCCCACTACTACTAACTCTCCGAACCGTGCTGCTACGCACCCCTGTCCCTTCGTGACTCCTTCGAGGGACGGGGTGCCGGCGGCGACCGACGAAATTATGGCCACTGAGCCGCTCAGGTCCTCCACCCAGTCATCCCTGGGCGGGACAAAGTACGGCTCAGCGACCACGGCGATGTTAATCGACCACTGCGCCATGCTCTGGAGCAACAGGTCCTGGGCGCAGGCGCAGTGGTTGATGTTCGCCTGGAGGAGGCGTAATGGAGCCATCACTCTTCCATTTCAGCCCCCTCCTGGGCCCCTTGCGAGGGCCCCTCCGCCGGGGCGGTGGCGGCAGTGGCGGCAGCGGCGGCGGTGACGGCTGTGGCGGCAGCGGCAGTGGCGGTAGCGGCGGCGGCGGTGGTGGCGGCGGCGGCGGCAACAGAGGCGGCAGCGACGGTGGTGGTGGCGGCGGCGGTGGTGGCGGAGGGCCTCCCTTTCCTCTTGGCTCCGGTGGGTGGAACGCAGCACTTGCTCCCTGCCCGATGCTCGGCCGGCTTGCCGGCAGCCGCACATGCGACGCAGTGCGGCGCGGCGCTGCACGAGCCGGCCGTGTGTCCGGGCTGACCGCATCGGAAGCACAGAGTGCTGCGGTCCACCTCCGAGGTACACTGGGCGCCAACGTGGTGCCCCACATGGCACCGGAAGCACCTCAGAGGTCTGGGTTCCAGCAGTTTGACCTGCGCTGAAACCCAGCCGACCAGAAGCCTTCGGCCCTCCACAATTTTTTTGGCCGCCGTCACGGGGCAGCTTACCGTTACGGTTCGCGTGCCCGTGAAGTCAGGACGTATGGTGCCCGCCTTCACCTGATCAGGCAGACACCCGCCCGTCCTGACGACGGCAGCCACCACCTCTTCCTCCGTTGTGGAGTCGTCCAGGCCCAAGATGCGCATGTCTGCGCACTTGACGGGCCTGGAGACTCGAGCCTCTTCCGCGTTGAGGGACGCCCTTAGTTTCTCAGCTAGGGCGTCAGCGGTGGGACCACTCGTCGCACCGGGGATCTCCAGCATGCGGGCGCCAGTGGCGGTCACCCTATGCCGGAGGCCCGCGGTGATCCCCAGCTCTTGGAGGTCCACCGTCTCTCTGGCTTTGGCGAGCACGTCGCGGTACGTCACGCCCTTCTTAACCGCGTCCGGCTGCAGCGTTATCACTACAGCCGCGGTCTTTGGGGCGCGAAGCCTAGCCGCGACGGCTCGCTCTTTACGGCGCCGCCTTTGCGCCTTTTTTCTGGCCGCCTTGGACAGAGCCACCCCTTAACCCTAAAATGCAAATGGTACATTAACTAACGTAGGTACCTTTACCAAATCTAAGTACAGGGGTCGCGTAAAGAGGCATAGGTTCGCTCATTAGGCCCGTGGTATCGTCCATAAATACATTATCGCGGGGCAGACGAAGCAGACGGGGTAAAGGGGGTTAGGCCGCGGCCAGCCGGTGGGTTATCGAATTAAAACTTCACTAGCAATAGTTGAGTTGAACAGCGTATTAATACACCATGTATAATTCGTGCGCCCTGGACAAACTTAAGAGTTTTCCATTTGGGTCGACACGATTTTTTCAAACTTTTTTTCCGGTTTTAATCTTTTTTATTGAAAGTCATCATGTCACACTGTGCTACTAGCTTTTTTTACGCCTGACTGCAGTTTAATGTTTTTATAAATCTTCGCAAGTAGCGAACATCGAGCTGAATGGCATGCAAGTGGAGAGGCCTATGTCCACCAGTGGGCTGCTGTAGGCTGATGTTCTTTTATAATAATATTATGCAATAAGCAGGTACCAACTCTCGTACAGCCATAATGGAATCTCAACAATCGTTCTTAGGTAGGTATATGGTATTTCAGAGACATTGTCTGAAAAGAAATTATACAAACATTTTGAAAGATGCCATAATGAAGACACTTGTCTCTCAATTCATTCTTCGAATAGTTTTCAGCAGCTTTATCTATTGATTTAAAACTCAAAATAATGCCTTGAAAAACTACACTATCATCTGTCGTTGTCGACGTGTCGATCACGTAGCGTCTGTGTCGGGAGCACTGGACCGCGCGCCGTGGGCGGCAGGCTGGGCGGCGCGAAGGAGCGATCGAGGTAAGGGTACCGGCTACATAATTAGATTTTCAAAGTCCGAATACACTGCTCGTACTTGTCTTCATAATAATGTGAGCGGATTGACTGGAGTTAATACTTTATTATTATTTTTATTTAAATTATTAAAGAGTAATAGTAATAAGAAGTAAGAGTAGAGTAATTAAGTAGAAGTTTAATTTTGGTTAAGGTGAGACCAAAGAAGCGATGGATGGACTTTGTGAAAGATAATATAGCTAGAACAGGGCTACCGAGATGACGACTAATAGAGAAGTATAGAAGGAAAAGACATGCACCATCATCTGCCTAGCCTTTTCCCAACTATGTTGGGGTCGGCTTCCAGTCTAACCAGATGCAGCTGAATACTAGTATTTTATATGGAGCGACTGCCTATCTGACCTCCACAACCCAGTTACTGGGTAATACGATACCCCTTGGTAAGACTGGTTGTCAGACTTTCGGGCTTCTGACTACCCGTAACGACTGTCAAAGATCCACGACTGACAGCCGGGACCAACAGCTTAACGTGTTTTCTGAGGCACGGAGGGGTCTCGGTATGTAAAGATGGTCACCCATCCACAGACCAACCAGGGCAAGCGTAGCTTTACCAGACCGATCGACCTGTGCGGCTGTTATTATTTAGCCACGGGCCCCTCTAAAAAAGACATGCACCGATGTCGAAAAAATAGGATAAAATCAAGAAAACTATGATGAAACCACCACCTTGTGGCAGTCCCACTACATGGTTAATGCGTCGTCTCAAATGTGTGTGTCATTATAAGTTTAAGATGCACCTTTTCCTTAGCGTCAACTAAACTGACTGACTAAACTATTAAGTAATTATGACTAAACTATTCGCAAAATGTTTTACTTATTCCAAAAAGGTGTCAGTTGGATATAACTTTTTTTAAAGTATAACTACATGTCCGTAGAAAACGTCTTTTCACGTTGTCAAAACTTTAACTGGATCTCAGATGTTTACTCACAAAATGCATTTTAGCACACAATGTTAGCTTTTCCAAAATACCAAAAATTTATTTAATTTAAAAATGCCAGTGTAATTTTAAAATAATGCAAGTATCAAAACCTTTAACTCGGCAGTCAACATCGAGGTATTGGATATTTAGTTTGCTTTGGGCCGGCGGGGCGCGCGGGGCGGGGTGCTTAAGTCCAACTATAAATTAGGTAGGGTACAGTTTCATTAATCACCCATACGCCGTTATTATTAATTAACCCCCTTTCGAAGTACCGACAGAATTAACTATCGACCCTACCCCCAGCCCCTCATGTCAACTTTTAAGTTTTGAGCTTATAAAAATTTTAGTTTGCAGTTTGGTGGCACGTTTCTTGACTCAGTAAAGTTGAGTGTAAGATCGTTTTCTTTTTTAAGTTACAAAGAACAAGATTTTTAAAACAACATTCGAAGGGCGATACTTCTTGGTTATTCTTTAAAATTGTATGACGTAAAGCTATTAGAAAACTTCTATCAAAATTCGCTACACTTTAAATCCATCGGCTTCACATTCATTACCTATTTCAAAATTAACCTTGAAAAACTGAACAGGAAACACCAATCTTTAGTTCATCAACACTTGTTAATCGTTACGGTATTCTAATGACGTCACGTGCGTTATGTACCCAATTATCATATAAATATTACACCGTGTTAATTCCTCATAATTTTATAATGTGGGCTATAAAAATTCTATTAACAATATCCATATTATGTAGGCACTTGCCTTTGACGATGCCGACTCAAGACTCAATACATGAACAATTTATGTTAGTAGAAAAATAATTATGAAGCCAGTTTTACGAGTTCATATGTTTTAGCATAATAATTTCACGGCTATCTAATTACGGAACTTAATGTATCATTGTGAATGTTTCCATTGCGTTACGCCTTCATTTTGTGGGTGAAAGGAACTCGCTATGGAATAGCTCTAACAGCATTTATAATGATGATTGCTAACTTTGTTAAGATTATTGATGTGCGATTGTGAAAATTTGGCACATTTCGCGGTGAATTTTTTCGCCTTTACTAAAAATTAGAACGTTTAAAGTTTCACAATTATTTGGTAAGTGTTCGTTGTTTTTGTATCAAGTCAAATATGATCAATGAGAAATCCATTTCCAAATATGGAAAAATTTTTTTTCAGACTTCTACGAATCAACATTACTCAGCCTAGCCTTTTTCCAACTATGTTGGAGTCGGCTTCCAGCCTAACCGGATGCAGCTGAATACCAGTACTTTACATGGAACGACTGCCTATCTGACCTCCACAACCCAGTTACTGGATAACGATTCCCCTTGGTAAGACTAGTTGTCAGATTTTCGGGCTTCTAACTAACCGTAACGACTGTCTAAGACCCACGAATGACAGCTGGAACCAACGGCTTAACATGCTTTCCGAGACACGCAGGGGTAAAGATCACCCATCCACAGACCAACCGCGACAAGCATAGCTTAACCTGATCGATCGACCTGTGCGGCTGTTATAATTTAGCCACGGACCCTTCGGACGAATCAACATTACTAAAAATCCTTATTCACAAAATAATTCAGCATCGTATGTATATAGGTAATTAAGCACCATTCGGCTGTCGGATTTCAAAACCTAGTAAGGAACATTTTTTAAAAAATCGTTTTATTGCATAATCTTGCTAACTTAGTCTAGATTAGCAAGAATAAGCAATAAAACGATTTTTTCTAAAAAGTGTCCCTTACTAGGTTTTGAAATGGGACAGACGCACTGTCTTGTGTGGAGTTTCTTGCCCGTTGTGGAGTTTCTTGCCCATTCTTCTCCACAGGTACCTACACTTTGGAATGGGCAACTAGCTTCATCTTTCTGACTGACCGACCCTTGACAATTCAAATGTGCCTATAATTGGTTTATTTGAAATAAATGCTTTGAGTTTGAGTTTGAGTTTCTTAGTTAATTTTCTATGACATCACCAAAACACCTGCTTAACTATCATCAAAACGAACCAGACTTAGCTTGCTAACACAAAGTTTGAGCATAGTCATCGCATCACCGGTTCCAGCCGACGATTTGTCCCCATCCCGGCAGTGTAAATCATTTGGAGCACCAATCAATCAGCAGACAAGGCGCTATCGTGTTGACGCCGATTTATCCGACCCATACGATATTATTTCTGTAAAGCCATTCCCGTGTAAAAATGGAGGACATCTTTGGAAGTGATTTGGGAGTTAGACTTTTTTGGTCTGTCTTTTTTTTTTTGTGATCCGGGGCTCTATGGAATAGAGAGAATACGTCATCCTCTTTGCAGTATAATTTATGCTACGCCATGCTATCTCTCTACTACTCTTGGTTGACACATCATTACATCATTTTTGTATATTTTATATATACCATCGGACGGAAATACGTTGCGCTGCGGCCCGATGTGGTTGTATTATAGTACATAATAAAGTATAATCAATAAATAAATCTTTCTAACTGTAAAAGTTACCAGAACTCGTGAAAAAAAATCAGCTGTTCCCTGCATTTTAACGAGTTATGCGAACATAATTGCAGGGAACAGCTGATTTTACGAAACTGAAGGACGACCAAGCCCTCTGAGGGGCAATTCTCGTAATTTTTAAGAACATTCACAGTCTGATCTCAGTCTCAATCTGTCAAAAATACCTAAAATTTCCCTACATTTTGACAAGTTTTTGACATTTGTTTGTCGCTGAGATGAGACTGCGACTAGAATTTGAATGTTTTAAATTACAAGAATTGGCCTTCTGGTCACGTGAAGTGTCAAAGTTTTACAGCATTCTTTGGTCTCTATGTCATAATTATATAGGTAACTAGCGACCCGCCCCGGCTTCGCACGGGTGCAATACTGATACTAAGTACAGGTATTTCAAGAATGCCAGCACGCGCCGTCGCGGTCGGTACCGCAGCAACCGCTATGTCCCTGCATTTTAAATATCTGTATTGCTTAAAATCGCTTCGTAAATAAGCCATTATTTCTCGTAAAAAGTAAAGGATAAAAAATGATTATTGTGGGTTATCCCTAAGAGATAGACATATACCATCGCGGACCTTTTTAAGGTGTACAATACTGTAGTACATTATTTTGACCTATCTCGTAGGGTTCAGCCAGCGTTTGAAAAGTAAGCGCAAAAAAATGTGTTTATTTACGACATCACATGCATGCATGTATTATATATATATATAAACCTTCCTCTTGAATCACTCTATCTATTAAAAAAAACCGCATCAAAATCCGTTGCGTAGTTTTAAAGATCTAAGCGTTCAAAGGGACAGAGAAAGCGACTTTGTTTTATACTATGTAGTGATATGCTACAAAATGTTTCAGTCAAAGTCAAAGTCAAATCATTTATTTCAAATAGGTACTTAAAAGGCACTTTGAACGTCAAAAATTAAAATTAAAAAATAGAATTGATTCTAGTCGCCCCTTCCAAAATGTAGTTTTCGTGTGGAGAAGAATGGGCAAGAAACTCCACCGTTACTCTTTTAAAATGTTTTACAAGTTTTTGTATATTTCTTTGAGAGAGTCGTTAGACAATGGAAACATTCCCAAAAAAATTCAACGTTCACAGTAAATCTACTTAACAGGCAATGTTAGAATAATTATCATAAATTACGCATAATCGTGTACTTGTTTTAATTTGATGGCTGCTAATATGCTTGTCTGGACAAAAAACGCAGATAATATTCATGAAACGACTCGAATACAGACATACGTTGTTTGATAGGTAAAAGATGGTAGATTAACTTCTGTGTGGTTGTACTACATAATTAATTGCTATTTAAATGCTAATTATTAGGTGTTTAGTAGGGCTACCGTTGGAATATATGGGTCCACTTATTAAGGTTTTGGTTTCACAGTGCCGAAGGTCATGTTACATTACGCGATACCAGCGCGTGCAAAAGACACGCTACTTTGTATCCCTGCTTTTTAGAGTTCCATACTACAAAAGGAAAAAAATGGGGGAATCCCCTTCTTGGCATAACATTTTAAGGCATAATATTGTTTGGCATAACGTTTTCGCATAACTTTTATTAGCATAATAACACTTTGGCATAATGCAAAGGTTAGCATAACTATAATTCGGTCTAATTTGTTTTGGCATAATTTGAAGTTGCATACATTTTTAAGGCATAATATTTTATTCGTCTAATAATCATGAGCCATAAATATAAAAAGAGTGTCCTGTCATTTGACAAAAAAACATTAAAGATTTTTACAACATCACAATATACTAAACTCCAAATCAATCCTAGATCTCCTAGACCGCGAGGAGAATGACCTTAAAGATCACAATAGTTAAACAGACGTTCAGATCCGCATGACAATAAGCAACTTCCCTCTATTAGGTCACAATTTGTAGGGGTTGACAAACGGGCCGCGGTCGACACACTTATCGGTCAGTTTCGTTCATTCATTCATTCAGTGTAGATATTTCTTAGAGGAAAGTAAAGTCAGTGGTGACATGAATGTCGTTTAGCAAAATGGAGATTACACCAAATACTATTGCAGTATTTAGTTATTTTCAGCGACATTAGGTATAGCGTTGTGCAATAATACAGCGCAGTATTTTTTATGTAAATCGGTAAATGCGAATAAAACACAACGTGTTAAAACGTTTAGCAATCCAAAATAATCTTTCTAGATTTCGTAGACCAAGGTGAGAATGACCTAAAAATCACAAAAGCTAAACAGACGTTTCGATCAGCATCACAATAAGCAAGTTCCCTCTATTAGCTCACTATTTGTAGGAGGTGACAACCGGGCCGCGGTCGACACACTTATCGGTCAGTTTCGTTCATTCATTCAGCATATTTGTAAAGTCGAAATTATATGGATGGATTTTTACAGAATGGTAATAGAAAATTATATAAAATGGTATAATAACTATATTTTTTTTCGAGTTAACAATATTTTTTTTTTTTAAAGGTTTTGCTTTTTTTTATTTAGCAACCCTGTCAGTAGCAATCATAGAAGGTGATTATGTTTTTTTGCAAACATTTTTCTTCTAGCTGATAATAATTGTAACTAAATAAAGTCTGAGTAATATGGCAATTTTTGTCATTCCTAATGTAACAACGTGTTAGGAATAGGGTCCTTCTCGATTTGGGCACATAACCATACAATAACTAAATAATAGATACATATACCCATAAGTACAGACGCCAAGCACATCAAGCTACCCGAATTTGTCAAATTTTCCCAATCAACTTTGAACCTTATGCTTTAGAGATAAAGTTGAAAATCTATTAAAGAAATTGACAGATTGTAGTAGCTTGATGTGCTGTACCTATACAGCAACCGCAAAGACCAAATCCTCTAACAAGAAGCATGATAATAATTATCAGTAGTAATTAAACGTACTGACGTAATAACGTTTCCTAGAAATCGTTATCCTTGTCTGATCATAGATTTATCCCATCTCCCTTATCAAATTACATATATGCACATAAAGTATAGCCAGTCTGCGTAGAACCTATCTGTAGGACATATGAGTGAATTTCTCACGCGAAAAATTTACGCGTCTAGGCTGAAAACCCCATGCTGCGTTACAGATAATGCAACGATTTTTTTTCTCAGAATTAAAGAGACATGAATATAAATGAAGCCACTTAAATTATATTTATAATACTATTACTTTTTAAGAAAAAAAACAGTAAGTGTCGAATTATCAATTTCTGTGTCTTGTCCACAATCACTTTCATACACATCATTTACCTCTCAGGAAGATATTCTCTAACATATATATGAAAAAGTATTTTGATTGCGTGAAGTAATAATTGACCTACGAGAAACTAATTATTTTTGAATTTTTGGACTCATAATTAATGAGTGCATGTCAACGGTAGTTTTGTCCGAGCGAAATTACCAATTTCTGTGGTCATTTTGTTTCGCCGTCCTAAGCTTCCACCAATGAGTATAAGCGAACAATAAATACCTGCCCGGCAACGGACAGTCCTGCGCTTACGCGCAGTGAAAACCATTGTGCACCATATCGCCACGTCTTCCCGTCATAAATGTAAACATGTGATTTCAGTCTACTCGGAACAAAATTTTGCAATTTCGGTGATCAGGTTTTAAAAGGATTTTTTCAAGAAATAAAAATATCACTCTCATGCATGCTAAGTAGTCTTTGGTACATATTTATGATCATAGAAAACAATAGTCATAGCCTTGATAGTTTCGTGTAATTTAAAAAAAATAGCTACGTTTTCAATTTCTGTGGGCCAATTTCTGTGGTTTCCGTGGCATCTCGGTGTCCACGAAAATTGCACGACTCCACAGAAATTGTACGATTAACGCTTTAGTGGAAGGTCTTCAAACAACCGTCACAGGTGTTAAAATAAAGATTGTTCATGACCATGAAGTGAATGAAAAGGATTGGCTTTTGCCAAAAGTCCTAAAATGTTTCCCAGGGTCTATGAAGATGCATCAGATCGTTTGGGCAAAAACATCCAAAGCACTTACAATGCGATCACTGTCTTGCACTGATGAAAACTGTCTTTACAACAGTAAAATGCATTCATGGAAAGCATTTAAGTTTCTATGAATTGCCAATAGAAAAACCAGATAATGCAACTGTCGTTCAACCTGTATCAAAACCAAATTCATCAACAATTCACATATATAAAGGATCTGAATTATTTTACTTTAAAACCAAGAACATACCTCAAGATAAGGCCATCAAATCAGCTGACGCCTCTGACCAAGGTAAAAGCCAGCCCTTGGGTCATGGGAAGTGTTAACCAGTCGTTTCGAAATTTCCTTAAAAGAACATGAGCTCTCGGACCTCACGGCCCGAGGGTTTCTACCCCAAACGGCTCGAAAATATAACTTCCGATAAGGTTATTATATTTTCGCCGCTTGAGATTGTCCGCAGCCGCAACAGCAGCGCCAGCACAACATGCCGAGCCAGGAAGATGGGATGGCGCAAGAGTATCGACACACGTTGCGTCCCACACTAAAGGCCTACCCAACTTCCATGGAAATAAAGACATACCGTCCGGTCTCTTGCCATCGTCGCGTGCCAAGCCATTGGGTTCTAATACAGTTGGAACGCCGACGGTGACAAGAGCTCGTCGGATGATGTCATTAATTTTCGCGTGCCGCGCTAAACGACTCGCACTTCGGCTGCAAGAAAGGCAGTGGTGTCCGAGGCTGTTGACATCTTCGCCACAGTGACAGCAATGAGGAGAACAGCAAGGAGTGCCTAGCCGAAGAGAAGCAGCGAGGTGAAAAGTAGTGTCGTCGAACAAAGTGCCTATGTTCGACGAAGGTAGTGCATGAAGCCAAAGACCCGACTCCCACCTACCCAAAGCCAACAGGCGCGCACGCTCCGCAGAAGTAGCAGACGAGTCAAGTAAATTGTTCTGTACTACTCTGCAGAGCAGCTCATCCCACCGTTTTTGGGAAGGTGGATTGTCGGGTGGATCTGTATTCGGGCAAGCGAGTCTTCAGTCATCCATAGCCTCGGTGAAACACGGCACATCAGAATCAATCGGTGTAGATGCTAGGATTTTCCTGATTAATTTATCAGTGCCGTGGACCGAGCATATGAAAGCCGGTAAACTAATATTAGAAATTTTGCAGACGCCGAGGCTCCCCATACGAATGGGAAGAGTAGCTTGTGCTCAAGCCCGGTCGTCCATGGCCACTTTAAAATAGAAGTTAATATATGCCTGATAATTTGGTCCATTTTATCTAAAAGGTGAGTGTGCTTCCATAAATGTGAAGCGCGAAGGAAATAAGTTAATTTACTCGTAGGGCTGAAACAGCAGTAGCGGATTAAAGTTATGGCTGAATGCATTTAATTTGGAACAATCTTTCCTAAACGTCATTGAAATTTTGGATTTTTTCGTTAATAAAAACGGGAAAGGAACTGTCAATAATTTTGATTTCTGGAGTTGTTGCGTTAAATTTGGGAAGTGTCAGATGTCTATCAGTACTGTCCGCTAAGAATAATCCACATTTCGAAAAATTGAGATCAAGGCCGAAGGAATGAAGTTCATTATTTAAAAAATTGAAGGTCCTCTAATACCGTTTCTGCATCGCCTCCCAAGGTTCCATCATCGAGATATCAAACGTTAAATTTGAAATTTAGCTGACGAATAATTGGGTGAATGGCTAAACTAAAAATCATTGGCCCGAGGGGGTCACCTTGTTGACAACCAACAGCAGATTCCAAAAGGTTGTCCCGATACAGTAATTTAGAAGGGTGTCTGTAACGTTGCCAAATAAAACTGTTTTGGGGGATTTCTTCGTAAGTTTTACCCCATCATAGAAGTAAAAACATAATTAACTGATTATGTTTGTACTCCTATGATGGGGTAAAAATCTACTTATTGTTAATTTGATGAAAATACTCCTTCATTGTTAATTTTGTAAGACTGATTTCTTTTTATAAATGCTTATTAATAAAATTATTCGTAATATTTCAGTTTTTTAATTAAACCTATAATTTTAATCTTTATCTATATATTACTAAAATTCATTTTTAGTAATTCACTATTTCCGTGCACAATTTTTGTGTCACCAATAATAATTTCTGTGTCACCAATACAATTTCGGTGGCAATAATAAAATTTCTGTGGCTCGCCAATTTCGGTGGCCCAAATAACTCTCTAGTAATATATAATTATATAATCCCCTTTTAGAAAATGTATATAAAATATAGATATGTTGCGTTTTATTATTAAAGTTTTTTACAAAATCTGAAAATGAAAATGTCCATGGAAATTAGGTAAAAATTCGAGTTGTTGAAATTGACTCATATAAGGCAAATATTTGTATAGCGGGAATCGAAACCCCGACCTCCAGTGTAGCTACCCGATACCTCAGTCACTGCTTCAATCTTTCGAGAAAATGGGATGAATTGCGAGACGTCTGAATGACCTTGTGAAAATTGTGAGCATATTAATAATAGACACGGAGGAGCTCGTGGCTACGTAATATAACAGCCGCACGGGTCTATCGATTAGGTTAAGCTGCACTTGCCGCGGTCGGTCCGTAGATGGGTGACCATCTTTACATACCGATATTCCTCCGTCCTTCGGAAAGCACGCTCAGTAGTTGCTCCCGGCTGTCAGAAGCCCGAAAGTCTGACCTGGTTGTCAGACTTACCAAGAGGTATCGTATTACCCAGTAACTGGGTTGTAAACATCGGATAGGCAGTCGCTCCATGTAAGATACTGGTATTCAGTTGTATCCGGTTACACAGGAAGCTGGCCCCAATAGAGATAGGAAAAGGCTACGCAGATATTAATAATAGACACGGAAACTTTTGCTCACACTTTACGAGTTAATTCATTTGATGGCAAAATTAGCATTTAAAACCCGCATCTTCAATAATTCACACTTCAACAGCTGAAATCTCATTTAATTAGTTCGTCTGAACATTTTAATCAAACACGTAGGTAGGGTACGTGGGTAGGTAGGTACGTCAGTCAAAACAATCCAGTGAAATTATTTATAATTAATTAGAAGTTCCGAGCAGCCGTAAACATGGCGAATGCATTCCTAACTCGTCGACATCAATATTCAACTGAAGCGTTTATTATCATATCTCATTATACAAGTTAGTGCTTGCGCACAGAGATGTTGCCTCCTTAGGTTATGACCTGACGACTAAACACTCAATTCAACCCTCAACACCAATCGAAAAAAGACTTTAGACGGTCAAGGATAAGGTGGGTTTTTGATCCGTTATGTCCAGTTGTAAGGTCGAGATTCGGTTTCGAAATGCAATTTGGAAATGAGATCCGGCGGGTACCCTTTAAGGGGGTAGGAGGCACGGATGGGCGCCTTGCCACTATTATTTATAAGGGTGGGTCAGTCTGCGATAGTCGGCTATGTACGTTTCGCTTAACTGCAACCGCTTACGCTTTAAGCTTATTCGCAGATTGTTTTGTTATATTATTAATTAGCATATCCTGAAGTACGGGGTAGTTTTTTTTTGATGTAACAACTGTTGGAACCGGCGAGGGAGTTGGAGATTTTGTAGGAGCGACTCGTCATTTGAAATAAAGTTGGCGCTAGGTAGACGTATTACTTAGTTGACAAGATAACTTTATATCACGCCTGTAGCCCCGAAGACTGCGCCATTTATATTTTAAGAGCCCTCTTACATTTTGATACTGAGCACGCATATATATATATTTTTTTTGTTTATAAATGGCATCTCGCAGTTCAAACTATAAGGTTGTCGTCTGCTTATCCGGGATTGCCTGTGGATGCCTCAAAGCAAGGGCGAGCGGGCATCGCCGGCGCTGTGAAATAAATATAGGTAATACTTTTATTTTATTTACAAAAAATTCAAATTATCAATATACATTTTTTTTTATTGATATTGTTTAAGCAATTATTGGAGACTATTTCCGTATAGATACTACGTTTTCTACGTAAAAATAATGTAGATGTTCGGAGATATTCAGACTTCCAGTAGAAAATTGAATCAGGTCCAGTCGTTTTTTCTATAATTATAAGCCATACAACAAAAATGTATTTAATTATATTTTATTAACGATTATTGCTAAATAAATAGATAGATAATAAAAAAAACTGCTTTATTATTATTGTAGAAGAGAAAATGAACTAATAACTAATTAATTGTTATTTATACCAACCAACGAATAGCATTCAATTTCAACGAGGAAATTATGCATCTATGCAGGGACAGATGTAGGGGCTTACAACCTAGAGGCCACCGAACAGAACCTAGCTAATAATTATTTCCACAACGACACAAGCCATTCTAGTAAATATCGTGTAAAGATTAACTCTTGAAAACCCTTTTAAGATTAACTCTTGAAAGCCGTTGGTTGGTCCCGGCTGTCATTCGTGGATCTTTGACAGTCGTTACGGGTAGTCAGAAGCCTGACAGTCTGACAACCAGTCTTACCAAGGGGTATAGAGTACCCAGTAACTGGGTTGTGGAGGTCAGATAGGATCATTCATAATAGATTCCGGAAAGTTTATGTGTGTAATACATTAATATTAAAACGTGTATTTAATAAAGAAATCTCGATGTTTTCGCAAATCGTAAAAATCCTGCAAAGCAGGGGTGGGTCCGCTTGTACTGAAATAAACAGTAGCTAGATCTAATATTTATAAGATTTGCAATTAAAAGTATTATGATAGCTTAACTTATTATTGCATATTATTTTGAATTTGTCTAACAAACTTAGCACAACAGGCATTAGGACTCTTCCAAAAAGCTCTGCAATCTGCATTCTGCAATACCACAAATGACCATCTTCATTGAACATTCGTTAAGTCCATTGAACCTTCACCCATCGCACCTCTATTCTGAACTCTCAGTCTGCTCGACTCTCAGTCTGTCCGAAATCTATCAATCGTTTGCCTAATCGATTTGTTGGTACATAAAAAGAAATGGCTGCGTGTAAAAGGTCGATGTCATAGCGGCATCGTGGCGAATTGTCTAATACCTCAATCCGTCTAAATCCGTGGGAATCGAGGAAACTTTGAATAATAAACACACGTGGGTATATGGTATGTACAGGTGTTTACGGAGATTTAAGTGGTCTCTATCATTAGTACCTCAGAATTGTAAAAAGCGTGTAGTAGGTAATGTGTGCAAGCAATCATTGATTATGTAACTGTAGGTATGGCAGAAAGCTAGCCAGTGAGAAAGCTAAACGAACTATATAAATTTCAGAAAAGTAAATGCATAGACTTTTAATACCAAACAACATACCAAACTATTAAAATAGAAAAAAAGAAAGTACGTTTATTTGCGGCAAACATGATGCATAAAAAAAAATAAATACAAGCAAAAACAAAATAACAATTTGGGAGAAAACATGCATCACATACCTAATAATATAGGTAATATCTTAATCCTAAACTAACAATAAAAAAAACTATTAACAAACTAAAATATGGCGTCGAAAAATTCTTCCGCATCACTGTCGACTGGTAATGTACCCAAGAGATTGGCAGCAAGAGATTGGATTGGTATGGCAATAAGAAAGAAAGAAAGAAAGAAAAAGTATTTATTGCGACTCGTACAGGAGGATCACAAACTAAATTAAACACAGTCTAAATTAAAATACTAAAATAAAAACTAAAAAAAATTAAAAAAGTAACAAAAAGAAAAATGAAACAAAAAGTCCTATACGAGGCCAATAGGCTCCTTCCTTAATACTTATCTTCTGGCCAAGGTAAACGCCAGCTTTTGGCCCATGGGACGTAAACTAACTAACATATTTTCTGAAATAACTTTCAGAAAATGTGGAAGCTTGTATAGAATTGCACTGAAAGTTATTCAGTCTGCAACCTTTTTATGACAGAAATCCTTTAAGAACTTAATTTTCTTATTTACTGAATCGGCTGGAACCAATATTAATCTGCCTATACGTTTCCCAATAATGTTAGGGTCGACTTCCAGTCTAACCGGATACATCTAGATAGCAGTATTTTACATAGAGTGACTACCTATCTGACCTCCACTACCCAGTTACTGGGTATCATGATACCCCTTCGCAAAACTGGTTGTCAGACTTTCGGGCTTGTGACTACCCGTAACAACTATCAAATACTTATTGACAAATGCCTATTGACAAATACAGCCGGAACCAACTGCTTAACGTGCTTTTCGAGGTACTAAGGGCAGTGGCGGATTTACACATTTGCCGCCAGTAGGCTATTCAATTTGCCGACCCTACCGACCTCTACAATAATGTCCCATGTCTTTTGTAAAGGTACTGTTTCCTTTTCTTCAAAATACTTAAAATGTTCTCGTTCAGCTACGAAAAACTTGCAAAGGGATTGTAAAGATCGGCAACATTGATCAACTCTACGGTAGAAGCCTGAATTTAAGCCTTTGTTTATTCTTTCTTCCATCAAAAAAACGTGGTAGACTGGTATATAAATATTTATCTTTTTAATTTCGGTACAACATAAAAAAAAATGTTAGCCCCAAATTTGCCGTCCCTAAAATCTGCCGCCCTAGGCTCCAGACTACTCAGCCTGTTGGTAAATCCGCCACTGACAAAGTGGTCTCAGTATGTTATGAATGGTCACCCATTCACGGATCAACCCCGGCAAGCTTTGACCTTGAAGTTCGACCCGTGTGACTGTCATTATTAGCCACGAGCCCCTTCTATTAGCTGGAACCAATGACAATAAAACTTTTGACACAAGATGTTAAAGATTCATGTTTGAAGAACAAACTTAATCATATCTTAAGCCTGACATACCAACCGCCAATAAGCCTCTTCCTTCTAACCCTATTTACTTGTTCCTTTTGCAATTTTTTTATTGCTGTATGGGCTCGCTCTTGACCTAGATCACGCCTGATGGAAAGCGATGGATAGAGGTTTATGATGGAACGATTCGAACGTGCCCAGAAGATGCCTAAGGCACTGGAACCAAAATCCATTAGAATCAAACCCTGCAGATAAGAGTAATGATGGCCCGGTGGTAACTGCCCTGACTTGTGAGATGTTGTAGGACGCAGGTTCGAACCCAGATAGGCGTTTTACTTTGTGTAAATAATTTCATCACCACTGCTCTCAAAAAGATGAAGAAAAACATCGTGAGGAAACCCATGTTCTAAAACCAAATATTCGAAGACTGTGACATCTACCAAGACCAACCCGATCTGGGCCCGCGTGGTGGATTACGGCCCACTCCCTTTCACAGAGAGGAGGCTTGTGTCCCAGCAGCGGGAACATTATAGGCTGATTATGCTAATACTGCAGGCAAGTACATAGTTCTAACAAATGAAAACTGTCTACATACAGACAGACGATCCTTCTATCCTCATAAAGTTTATTCTATTGTAACCTGAAACTCATTCAACAAACATAATCTAGAATCTGACTAAATATAATCGCACTTATAATAATTGCTATGACATCATTAATTAATATGATAGTGTTATACCAGTGAGACGTACGAAATGAGTCACCCACTGGTTCACAGTACAATTATCGGGCCAAGCCTGGTACTTATGCCAATTAATTGTTACGACTTATTTGTGAACCGGCTAAGACAATAGATAGACGTAGAATATGGAAACGAAGATGTGTTTTTTCTTACGGTTTTTTTATTTATTTTAGAATGTTGTCGAAAACCGATTCAATTGCACATGATGAAAACCCTATTTGAGTTAGTTAAATGTCTTGTTTATAAATAATTTATGAATTCAAAAGAACATTAAAATAAAATGATAAAATATGACTTCTGGGAACACTTAAACCTTAAATCATCAAAATAGATATGAAAAACAATAATATAATCATAGCAAAAATAAAGCCGATTATTCTATGCAAATTTCATTTGCGAGACGCAGGCTTGCACCCCAAAATAAATACCACCTCGTTCACGTTCCAACCAACAGATGTCACTAGGTATTACAAATTTTCTCAAACCTAATTATTTTCGAAAATATTATTTTTTACATTTTTCTAATCGTCTGTGACTCTTCTAGATCCATCAATATACTGTATTAGAACAACTATGGCGCGAGCAATTAATACTTTTATGGTGGCGCCTAAATGTAGCTGTGACTACAGAGTACGGACTGTGTTATAGCTGAGCTGTTTAAGGCCTGATGATAGGAGTAAGTGGTCTGATTCAGAGGTGTTAGGTGACTCATGAGTATCTTTGTTTCAGTGTTGTTTAGAGGACCTTGTAGTTGAGTATCTTATATGAGGACTGACTAGTTGGAGATCACAATAACCGAATACATAATAGACGTTAAAAAAGCAACATTCTCCTAGTTTAAAAAAACGTACTGTGATCACCAATCCCAAAGGCAACTGTGGTCATTAAGGTGAAATCCTTTATTCTATTTTTATTGTGGATGCTGTGGTCTCATAAAAGTGAAAGAGTACACTTTCTTAATGTTGCCTTTTATTTATGTGTCAAGTATTGTGTATCTTTTGTTGGAGATCCTAAACAAATAAATGATATACAGGAATAATATGATAGAGCTCGGAAAATTAACAATGAACCTATGCCGAGAAGAGGGCATTTACCTACCAATAAATTGGTATCTATTGATAAGTTTTCCTAAGTAATTCCAACTTGAGTGCCAAGCTGTCCTGATATGTTCCAAAAGTCAAACAAAATCCAGTAGCAGGACTTTTTTTTAATTTAAAATAAACAAGTTTCAACGAGGACAATAAAATAAAACCAAGGCGACTTAGGGCGGGTTGTTTCACATCCACTTGACGCACGCGTAAACGTCAAAAATGGCGCTAACTATCGTCAAACAAAAAAAAAGTGTTGTTTCAAATTGCAATGCCTTATGTCAAATAATTACGATTAGGTAATCGTTATTATTTTACGTTTACGTTAAACAACCGGCCCTTAGCCTTTAGGATACTGACTAAAAAAATTACCGGTGCCGGATTCCACTAGATATATATAGAGTACGATTACTGAAATAGAAACTTAACCTTCTCTCCTGTCTAATTCAAGGAGACTAGCTAGTGCCCGTTTCCTAAAATTTACAAACGGATGTTGGTTACTAGTTTGATCTCTCGTATCAGCGAAAATTTCAAGAAATGGTCTGCCTTTACAACATCCTGGGAGCTTTTGTAAAAGATTGGCTTTTCAATCGACAGATAAAGGATTTTAAAAATATACGATTTGAAAGTACTTGTGAGCTGATTTAGTCTCATTCATAGAAGCTAGATTGTGCTTTTTGACTTGTCTGGGTTTCAAAGATTCTTCGTTTAATTATACGATTGGAGTTAGGAACAATTAAGCTGTTCTTTAAATTTACATACCTGAAAATAAGTTCTTTAATACTAAATTCCTCACTTTACAGCCACAGAATTTATTAATTCAGACATATCAAACAAACCGCAAGGGTCCTTAAAGCGGCTAGACGAATAACTAACAGATGAAGCGGAGTTAGCGTGTCATATCGCTTTGTTGCCAAAAACATGGAATGTTGTTAAGTTTTTGTTCGCAAGACGTCTGATTCAAACAATTAAGCGATTCGAGCGCTGCTTAAAGCTATAACCTCTCGTAAAATCTGCATAAGAAGCCAGCCTTAAGGCGGACGGCTTGCGGTCCTTTCTCTACAATGGGTGCAGATTTGTTTTGACTAAGTAATTCTCTTAGGTCAGCCCTAATAGTTTTTATTCGGAGTCAGATAAAGATTTTCTTTTTGAAAAATTACATACCTAATTAACATTTATGGATTAACAACCATAAAAAGCAAGGACAAATAGACGCGGAAGACGGAGAACCGGGTGTTGTGGCGCTAACTTGGAAGAATAAAGAATGAAAAACATTAATTTGGCAATATTTCGTGAAACACAATATACAAGTAATGAACTAGATTCAGTTAAGTTTTGTATAATCAAGATAAGTTTATTTAGTTTAGTTAGTAAGTTGTTATTTGTAAAAGCACGATGGGATTGACATCGTCGCATAAGCGTACAAAAGTCCCTTAAATAAAGAAGATTAAAAAAAAAAAAAAAAAACAATATACAAATAGCACGTCCTGCAGAGCTCTGTGATAGATTGGTTTGAAGTTACTGATATAATTCGTGATCGATAAAGCTCATAAGCTACAAACGGAAAGAAAGAAATAAAAATCAAATGGAAAGTTTAAAGTCCGTTTAGAGATGTCATTCTGTCATCGAATATTCATAAAATTACAATCCAGCTACTTGGTAAAAGTTATGAAGACCAAACTTTTTTTATCCTTTATTAAAAAGAGCCTGGTTCTTAATAATTAATTACAATCTAGCCTATAATAGTCTTATAAGAAATTTTAATGTAACTTAATTTTGTACGTAATAATTTTAAAACTAAGAAGACACGTGTTGATTATACTTTACACAAGTTCGTTCCACTTTCTTAAAGTCTGATATAATGATATAAACACACTGTTCATACATTTATGTCATAATTGTTTCATTGCCACAATTATTTCTAAACATTTTACACTACACTAACTCAAAAGGTTTTGTTCGTTTTAGTCTTCGCAATATATTTGTGTGGTCTAACAGCTGAATTGCCTCGATGTTCACATGATGGTGGAGTTGGTGTTCATGAGTTCAAGAAGTCACGGTTCAAGAAGACCGAACTCTTGCCATTTAACAGATACATGTCTGTACGTTAGAATTCAAAGATAAAGCAATTTCACATACCATATTTCGAAGCAAGTATTCTTTAGTGAAAGCTAAACTAAAAACTTTATAGTTACAATGAAAGCTTGCGACCATTATACAAGAACCCTTGGCCCGTCGACTCATTACTACAGTTCCAGATTATTGTTTCAAGTCCACACAATAGGATGGGACACAAGTTCGCGCCCTGTCTACGTTGTTTCCACTGGGCCCGACACAAATTCCCGCCGCTCCCCGTGCGGGCTTTGAGCGTAATTGATAATGTGTAACATAAGTATCTACTATTACAAAATCAACAGTAACATTTATTGTTATAGTTATAATAATACGATGGTGTATCAAATAAATATGAAATTAACGGAATTATATTCAATTCTACAGCGTGTATCAGAAATGTGTGGTCATATTATAAGGGTGTCTTGATAAGTCGACGTTGTCGAAATATAAATAAATGCAAAATTAGTGAAGTGTTACGACTTTTAGATAATAGAAGTTGGATCAGTGTGTGATTTGCTTTGATTGATTTGTTGACAAAATTGTGCGATATTTTTAGGAGTGTTGGAAGTGTACGTTTTCTGTAATTTTACAAAAATAACATTTTAAAACGCTGCGTAAAACCTATGCATTTATTTATGCAATGTTATTCAATACTAAATACCTTCAATACTAAAAATCTGCAAATCACTTACATTTCGAAGTTGGTTTTACTGCCTTTGACTATTTTATTTCAAGCTATGTTTGGGCTAATTCCTTCTTCAACTACTTACTAACAAGACTTATAAAAAAAAAACAAAAATATATTTACATAACTGAAACAAATACTGTTAAATTTAACAATTTTCTTGCTTCATATCGAGAAAATTCTTTAAAACATGAAGCAGAAAGAGGTGTTTTTCCTTAAAACAGAAACCTTCACCGTCGTACCCAATGGACAATTACGAACTATTCAGTGATGCGCTATTTGGCGACAGTAAGTAATTTACAGCTGGAGCTACATTGTGTCTATACCGAGTAATGTGGCGCTTTATTACGTACGCATTTAATGAGCCCCTTGTTTTATTGTAATAACTTGTGCTGACACGTGACGCCGTATAAATAGTACTTAGGTATTCTGTTTGTAGAAGTTTCCACTTGCCAAGTACCCACCTAAAAATGATTTGCTTTTGAACAAGAAAATATGGTCTTATATTCTCGTATGTTTTGGTTTAAACCGCTTGCAAGTACTTATATCTCTTCATTCCTAAATGATGCTTAAAGTTATATAGTGATTGAACCGAGTGTTCTGAATTGATGAGCAAAATTGGGCTGTGTGTTCCATTCTTCACCTTAAGGTATCATTAACCAATGAAGGTATGTTTCTTCTGTGCGGTGCATATATCGATAAAAGCTCTTATATGGTAAGAGCTAGCAGGGCATACAACTCGATGTGAACTTGGTTTATTCTCCACCAGTGTACCTAAACTAAAAAAATACTGTGTAAAAACTTCTTTGAAGATCACTAAAACCTGTTCAGTCTTTTCTTAATTCTCTCTGAGTGCTCACTTATTTTTGCTTTCGCTTACCTGTCTACCGTTTCTTTTGCTACCATATTATTGTCAGTGAAAACTTTTAATTGGCCTTCTTTCACTAACTGTCAACTATCTGTATCTTAACTGTATGTTTCCAGGAATAAAATAAATAAACCCTATGTTTTTATTTGACTCTTCGAGTAGAGCATCAATTTGTATCATTCATGTGGATCAACTCAGCCTATTGCAGTCTACCGCTGCACATAGGTCTCTCCTAGGCAGCGCCATAACACCCTGTCCTCCGCCTTCCGCATACAGTCCGTTCCAGCTACTTTCTTTAGGTCGTCCGTCCATCTAGCTGGGGGCGTCCCACACTACGCTTGGCGATACGCGGTCTCCACTCCAGGACTCGTCTACTCCACCGGCCATCGGTCCTTCGACAAACACGGCCAGTCCACTGCCACTTCAGTTTGCTTACTCTGCAAGCTATGTCGGTAACTTCGGTTCTTTTCTGGACAATTTCATTCCTTATATTTTTTTATGTGTATAAAAGTTCTACATATATTATCAAAAATTTTAGTAAACTTTTCTTCTATTCGATTTAAAAAAAAAAATTGTGACTGATTCATAAAGATCGTGCGATGTGTTGTAATGAAGAACCACTAAGTCATAAAGAATACCTTAGACTAGACTAGTAGTATAAAATATCTAATCAAACTTTTAAAGCAAATTTACAGCAACAAGCGGCAATAAACAGGATTAAAGCAACAAGGAGTATGACTACTAAGCCATCATTGTTGTGTTAACTATAAAAGACTGGAGGTGGCGCCTGTTATGTGGGACCACCGGACTTACGCCGCCCGCCCTAGTGGGAGGAATTCTATAGAGCTATTAAACTGTGTCAATAGTTATTATAGGTGTGTCAGTTTTTAAATCTATGGAGGCGAGTGACATTTAACATTTTAAGGAAAACCTCTTCTTATTTCAGGTGTCTGTGTATATGGCAGTATTTTGTTTATCCAAAGAAGGATCCTTTGGTCTAAATATTATACATTTTTGGACATAGAGTTAATAATTACCTATTGGTTTCAGTTTTCGTCAGTCGTTTGCATGGTGTTATTAATATTTCCTGAGTCCACCGTTCAAATGTGTTTCCTGATTTTATTTGGTACTCAAATATTAATACGGAGGAAGAGATCACTAGATAGTTCAAAAGGTTATCACTACGAAGCTTTTCGGCTTTACAAAAATGTTATTGTAAAATGTTTATTATTCACAGACAAAAATGTCTAATTGACAACTACATAGTTATAATTCTACTCTGCAGTTCTAGTTTTTGTTTGAAACTGTGATTATTATTCTACTAGTAAGCACACTATCAGTTATCTGTCATAACGATAGTTTTAAATATCTCAAGAACATTTAAATTCATAAATATTTGTATGTTTATAAGAAACACAGAATTTTCCAGATCAAAAAGATACAAATGCAAAAATAATATTAGCAAAATTAGCAGCTCTATATAATTCTCAATTTCTCTCAAACACGTTTTTATTTGGTTCGTGTAAGTGAGTAACGTTGTTCTGTTCATCTATGTATGTATGTGCATATACATATTTTGTATGTCGTGTATGTATGTTTGCATGTTCGTGTATGTTGCATACACGCTCCGTCTTTGTGGGGCGACCTTCACCTCGCGACGTTTGTTTTGCTCGTTCTTATGTCGTTCTCCTTGTTTTATGAACGATTTGTTGACCTTTGGAGGCTGTGAATGGGATTTCCGTTACTTGTATAGTGAATGGGTGAATGGGAGGTTGTGTTGGGTGGGTGTGTATGTTTATTTTACTTATAAGGGTGTGTGTTACTTTTTCTTTTAGGGTGATAAGTTTTAATAAACTACATATCTCAGCTTTAGCATTTGTTGGTGAAAAGCTTCATTTACGGAAAAGTAATTGTTTGCGACTAAATGATTTTTAGTTTGTATTAGTCGATCGTGTATCTACTATTTATTTTCGAATTTATGTTAGACGTACCTATTATCTTGTACGGACATTTTTTTCTTTTTTATTTTCAGTGGAAACTTGTAAATGGCCTTCAATTTCATATTATCTAAGAACACTGTATGAATTGTTGTAAGATTCCCGAATAGTAGAAAATAAAATTATTTTATTAGATTTTGCTGTTTTACACAAATACAAAGTAAATAAGTCGTCAGTTAGTGAAGTGAGCTGTCAATAGTGTCAATCGCTAGCATTGGGTGGAATGGCAGCTCACTAAGACTGGCTGATCTCTTCGTCTTTCGATTGATCAATCATCAATTTCTGATGACCGTTTTCTCAAGTTAAAAAAATATCTAACTAATTTATCAAAGGACAAATGACAAGTTAACCATTCATAATAATCCTACAAAACAATAATCCGACACAAAGCAAATTGCGTCCCTGTACAACAATAAAATAATAAAAGCTCACTTCCTGGCTTCGCTATTAAATCAAGGAGTACAGATAGCAACATCTAGCCATAACTCAGGTTCGGTCTCACATTACAATTTGCACTAAATTTATCACACAATAACGTTTGTATCAGAAAATTATTATTCAAATCAACCAGCATTAATCAATGCGTTGATAAAAGAAAATGCGAGCGGCGATGCTCCTGCGCAAAGTAGGTTAGGGGTGCTGTCGATTTTTTTTATCGATAGTTTTGGGATTTGAGTTGTCGATTTGCTGTTGATTTAGTTGCATTGCGTTTTTATTGATTGTGTATTTTGCGTTACACTGTTAATAGTCGTCACTTAAAGTTATGTAAGGAATTTGATATGTGGCTTTTAGGTAAGTTTATTTGATCTACATAGTTGACTAGTTGATTTTAATTATTATTATGATTGGATAACTTTTGGTATGACTGTTAATACCTATATTCGTTATTTTTTTTGTATTTAGGCCTTTCCCTAAGATTTATAGCTTTTTAAACCCTCGGATCATTCATACAGGTGGTTGACTTAAATTACCACATCCTTTCTTCACAGATCGAGCATACCTATCAAAATAATATCCAAAACACATTGTGCAACAACGATACAAATTCTAAACACAAAATGATTCAAAACCACGCAACCGTTCAATGACTCACACTCATAAATCGATTCGGGGATCATCGATATCGATTGCTCCCAACACTACGTTAACCCGATGCGTCTCGCGTGGACCGACGTCGCTGTGTGCGTGCTAAAGATAATGAACTATCTGCACTAATATATTATAAAGTTCATTATAAACAATTATTTATTGTTAGCGTATGTTTATTAATAAGGCGGTCGGTACGACTACTGTGCATGTGTTGGTTGCCTTAGGGTTGGGAGGAGATTTGATTGAGATTGTGATAAATTTCTTCCATAAGGACTGAATGGGTTGGCTGTTTTATCTTGTGATTAACTATCTTAAGAGTGTTGTTCTGTTTAACGATATAGCCCAACTTATAATGTGGACCATGGACAATTTGTGCAACCAGCTTTATTTTAAGTGTAAGATTATTTGTTTTTTTTTTTATCCAAGGGCTGCTATTTCTGATGACGTTAAACGATTAGACGACTCGGTGCTTAGACATGTTTACCAAAGATATTCTTCTCCTTCTTCTTCTCTCCTACCCCTCACAAGTACCTGTCCAGGATTTGAATGATGCAAACGACAGAGCTGTCCAGTCATATGGAGCAATGGTTACGCAATTAGGGTGCTGGTCGGACAAAACATGAGTCATCGACACAAAAAGAAGGAAGACACAAAAATAGTAGATTGTACAACTAGTGCATAAAAGAAGCCATTCTACCCCGAGATGTTAAATTTTGGATAGTTAAGTCGAGGGGTAAAATGGCTTTTTTTTAAATATAAATATGAGTTAAAATGAAAAGCAGAGTGTTTTGCTTTTCACTTCGATTGCAAAAAAATGAAACAGGCATAAAGTATATAACAGTATTTCCACTGCTCAAAAATGTTGCAAAATTGAAGAAGAGAATAGCTAATTCCCGCCACGATACTTTGAAAAGTTTTTTTTTTTTATTTACAACATGTGTCATTCGTCTTGGGTACTTCATACTGCCAAGTCTTATAAACGTTTCTTTGCGTTGTGAAATAATAAATGACAACTATTTTATCTGGTTTTATTAAATTAACGATTGAAAACACGGGAGTTATATAAATTAAAGCAAATTAAATAAAATATCGACATTAATTTGTTTGTGGCTGATTATCTTAGTCTTAGAAAAAAAAACTTTATGCACTAGAGCATAAAAAGCAATTTTACGTCACCTACGCACAACATAAAGACGAACTTTTAGAGCATAAGAAGTGAAAAATATATTTATTTATTGAGGTATACCAATAGCTTCTGTACATAATATAACTTAAATACAATAGCTAGCAATAGCCTCGGACTTACACAGTCGCCAATTACAGGTTATAACCAGCAATCTTAGGAATAGGTAATAAGGCGATAACACAACTAAACTAACTAAACTATACAACTAAACTATTATAACAAAACTAAAGGCTCTATAATTTATAAATTATGCCCAAATACTTCATAATATATTACTAAACTAATATATTACTTACCTTAAACTAATTAGCAGCAGAAAAAACTTTAATGCAGTATCCTTCCTTACACACTTCCTTGTTCGAACAAAAAAAAAAAAATAGTGCTACTGAAAAATATCAAAATGCTCAAAATATTAATTTATGCTCTCGCCAACCCTACCCCGTCCTTTAGCTGTCAATGCAGCGAATATGAAAGTAAGTACAAAGCCGTTGGGTTAGATTGTGCTACTCAGATTGCACGCTGTTTTAAGCCGCAAACAAAATGTCTTACAATGCGTGTTTTGACTGCGGCCTGACGTGGTATTGACGTGTTTTTGCAGCGGTGGATAGGTCACAGATGATTCTGGAAATTGAGGTGTTAGAGAAACTAGAGTTTCAAAGTTTTAGGGAAAATATAATCAGCCTTAAGAGGAAATGCGGGTGGTATTTTGTCCATAGAAATGCTCTCGCCTGTTTTCTTTCTGGTTAATTACCATAGAGCCATGATTTTTTACAGAATATCAAATATTAACTACTTGGATGTCTCTATGTTTTCCTTTTTGATGACACATTATTTTTATAAGCACTGGAACCTTCAAAAAAAGCTCAAAATTGCCGATTTAAACCACTGTCAATAGAGGCCCAGTGTACACATTTGACAACTATTACTGAAAAAATAAAAAAATAGGGACACAGTATATATCCTTCTTATTCAGCTTATGAAATATCTTTTAAATTGGTCTAATATTGGAGGAGGAAATAGTCGAGAGCCAGACCTCGAATTGTGACTTTTTACTTAGGCTTTTTCGAAAGTCTCTCCGACCGCGTTTCCTCTTAACTCTTAAAATTTGTAAAAGAAGACATAGAACCAATTACACATACAATGAGGCATAGAATCAATAAGCCAAAGGTTTGCGTGCATCGAGAATTATAGAAGCCAAAAGACGTTGGATAGGAATCCCCTTCATGTCTGCTTCTAACGATATTCGGTTATTCGGTCGGGTTTCTCATTTGTAAGCATCGTGATTACTGTTTTTGTTAATCCCCCCCCCCGTCCCTGCCCCTTGTTTCTCTGCTCTCCTCATGACTTCCAGCTCTTTTGATCCAGGGATAAAGTGGACTACTGGTTGTTTGTTTTCTCCAGCACGTCCAGCCATCGTCTACAGTTCCGCGACGTTTTCTGCCTGTTTCAGTGCTCCACGTACCTAATGTTATTTCGGCAACAGCTCATTAGCCATACGGCAGATGTGGCCAACCCAGTCCCACTTAAGCCTAGTATTGTGATTATGGCATAGGTAATGAAACCCAATGATTACAACCTTAGAAAAAAACAATATAGTCATTAGAAGGCCCGTTTTTGGATTAAATAATGAAATATTAAAGATATAAGAATCTCTTAGAAGACAACATATTTTATAAGACACGCTAAAATAATCAAGTATACAATATAAAATTCAAAGTTCTGGCTGACTGATATATCAACGCACAGCCTAAACCGCTGCTCCTAGAGACATGAAATTTGGAGGGTGTGGTCTTTGTGAAGATTAAGTATCCACAAAGAAAGGGTTTTTCGAAATTCCTCCTCTAAGAGGGTCAATGGGGGAGGGTGAAATTTCACGCCGGCAGAAGCTAGTCTACAATAAGACGTGCCTTGCAAAACGAGTTACTCAATTCAATATAACCTAATAAAATAATCATTATCTATCATTCGATGTTTCATAACTATGGTATACGGTTGGAAGATGATTTAATTACTTACGTTTAGATAATTAAATTGAGTATTAGATTAGCAATCTGCTCAAAACTGTTGATCATCAAAAACAAAATTTTCATAAACAACATCATTCCGAATTCATCCAGTTAATCACACATTCAGATTAGCAATTAACCGTTTTAATAACAGAATAACATCATAAAACATATGCCTACGTACGCATACGTAACAAAGCGTAGTTTTCGTTGCACAGACAGTTTAACCCCTACATTGAAGTGGTCCATTCGAAGCGCTCGATAAAAAATAAGTCCAAAAAACCCGCACCACCCCTAGGCTCGGGCAAAAAAAGCAGATAAAAATGTGCCTGCCCCGTAATTTAAGCGTCCTACCAGTTGTCGATAACCTCGGGTAGGAAATTTTGAAAAATATTTCGTATAGGTACGTTCTCATAATCATTGCAGTTTTATAAGCTGATGTTTTTTTTTTTTAAATTGGCTTTTGACTTTGATGGGTGGTTTAAAGAGCGTGGTGTGTGTCGTTTATTTGATGTCCCTTCATATCTATATTATGTTTATTATTATTCGCACTAGCCGTCAATAAGAAGGCGCGTTGGCTTTCAATGACTGAATTATCTGTATTATAATCCTACTAATATTATAAATGCGAAAGTTTGTATGTATGGATGTATGGATGTTTGTTACTCTTTCACGCGAAAACTACTGAACGGATTTTGATGAAACTTTACAGTAATATAGCTTATACATCAGAATAACACATAGGATACTTTTTATCCCGATATTCCCACGGGATCAAAACTTACGCGGGTGAAACCGCGGGGCGCAGCTAGTATTCTATAAACAAACTTTTAATCACAATCTAAATTATTTTGAAAGATATTACAAATCCATCACTTCATTTGTTCGAAAAATTTGTCTGCTCAATAACGTAAATAACGCAATGAATGTTGCTGAACTGTCAAATTAATGCAAATGTGTTACGCAATTACCCCGCTGTATTCTCTCGATTTTCCTCACATAGTTCTATAATACCAAGTTCATCGTTCGTCTACTTCACCATCAATTCTTCCATTAGCGTTTCATTTAGCTTTCTATGCAAGTTTTTCCCAAAAATTGTAACTGCAAGCATAAGTACCATTCTCTCCCCTTTGTCTCACTTCATTCGCAATTGGTAGAGTACCTAAATACGTGTGTAGCTCCGTAGCTAGTTTTTCCTGAGTTCTTTTCACAGAAAAGGTTTAAACTTTTACCTGAAAATGTCGGCACGGTAACCATAGTAGCAGTGCCTGTGCCTAAAAACCCATTCCAATTTCTACTTTCAGGAAACCGTGTTATTACTAAGCCTTTGTTTGCTTATATCACGTTTGATCCTTTACGTACTATGGGAAATAAAAAGCTTCCTATAACATCTAGTTTCGAATTTAATAATTTGACGTGCTAGAATTATTTTTTTTTAATATTTCCGAGACGAATGTTTAAAACGGGGTTATATAGAAATTAACTACATAGAAATTAATAGGTAACTAAAAAAAAGGCTGATTTTTTCAAAAGTCAGACATCTCTTAAGTAAATATTATCTACCGTTTGGCAGCTTCTATATAGAAAATATGTCAAACGGTAATTTTTATTCTTCAGATAAAAGTTACCTGACTATTGTAAAATTTGTCCTAAGTAATGAAATACCTACTTAGATTATTTTTTAATGATTCAATTCCCAACATATTTTAATCTGCTTAACGGAAATCAGGATATCTACGCCAAGCTAGCTATTTACATTAAAACCATCGAAACATTGATTCATTATGACACTAGTATCTACAAAAACAAAAGAACAGACTAATATTCCACATTCAAACAAAATCCAAAAACAAAAGCTCATCTACTTATCATAACGCAAAAAGGTTGGCAACAATGCAGACATTCACTCCATATAATTTATAGAACACCGTCACTTTGCAACGCTAGACAGCTGATATTTGGTCAGTTAATATTGATATTATTCTTACCTATGCATGCCCCTGAGCGGAACAAGGGAGGATGATGTGTTGGTATTTTTGTAAGATACTGTAGTGTATAAAAATGAAGCCAATTAAAAGAACCGGCGAGTAACGATATTGTTTCAACGATCATCTTCTTTCCGCTACCAACCTGTATACTGGTTAATCTTTCGAACAGAAGGCCAACTTCCGTAATTAAAACGTTCTAAATCTAGTCGCAATCTCATCTCAGTAGTATTTTTGACAGATTGAGACTGAGATCAGACTGTGAACGTTCTTAAAATTACGAGAATTGCCAAGTGGCAATTCTCGTAATTTAAATGTCGATTTAGATATCATAAAATAAGATATCTATTCCTAATGCTGGGTTAAATAGTAATAATTAAAAGCGATTGCTTTCTTTAGAAAGTTACCTTTAATTCCTTCACCCAAGATTCTATGACTTTAACTAAACGCAGCCTAAATCTAGCAATGATATCTATACGACACAGTTTTTACCAATTTTCCCGACCATGTAAGTAGGACTACTAATCTCATCGACATCCTTGTGTTTTCCTCAACACCAATGACCCATGTCCGCTCGTTTATCCTCTTAACGAACATACAAAAGCAATACTTACCTAGTTATCTAATCCTCCAAAGACGCAACGTGCAAAAATCTTCCACGCCAAATCTCTGTCACCAATTACCAGCTGAATATGCTCATACTGACCCAATAAGCCGTAATACGTCGCAATAAGTGGATGAAATAGACTCTGGAGCACCTATCCAGGCATTATATGCAGGAACTCTAAACATAGCCACAATGGCTGGTCATCATTCAATTGTGCCAGTAGAACTGGCCCATTTATCTACAATGGAGCGATCATTTTATCATTTCATTGCATTTCTTTAAGTTCATACATTATGTATGGGGAACGGGCGGTGTCGTTCTGTTTGGGCTTGTATTCTAGTAGTAATATTGGCTACGTGTGTCTGACAGTAGGTGGTAGGAAGACGAGTATGTGCCGTAACGGCCGACATTTTCTTTTATAAGCAAATTTTATCGTTCGGAAAAGTAAAGTGCATGTTACAGAAAAGAAAATACCTCGGTTACCGATACTCCGAACAATGAAATGGCAGATTTGAAAGCATTTAAATAATTGTAGTTAGAAAAAAGAAAGAAAGAAAATTAGGTTTATTTACTTATAAAGAAAATAGGTAGCACTCACCCTTAGGTAAGCAAGCAAGCACACTTTAACGTCATCATATATTTATACTCGTATATTTCGGTACTTGATCTAATGAAACGTTAACAAAGGATCTTTTTTTTTTCAAAAAACAAATCCCTATCGCAAAATCTTAATTCCCATACCAGAAACAGACCAGATCTAGTCGGCACTCCTCAGCTAGAAAGAGACAAAGTATCCCACTTAGCTGCATCAGTTGGCAACGGTTAAAGGTCAGTAGGAAAATCGCAGCGACCTTACCTATCCGTCGTGATTGAGGAGCGTCAAGGGTCCTTAAGGATCGTTGCATTAATGGTATGCACGTACTACTTGGTAGGATTCTTCTTCGGCAATTTGAAATTCGCGAAGAATTCAGCCAGTATGTTTGAAAAGATGTTCTATTGGAGAACTCTGAGAATTAAGAAGTATTTATTTGAAAATACTTTTTTTTGTATAAAGGGTAACTTTTTAGATGATCATGAATTCAATATTACCAAAATCATGGCAAATACCTACATACGTCGGCTTCAAAACCGAATAAAAACTTTTTTGACCTATTATTTGACTATAAGTTCATGAGACTTTTTTCAAATAGGAAACACCTGGAATACCTAGTAATGAAGAGTTCAAACTGAAACTCAAACTCAAAGCTATATTTCAATTAAACCATTTACAGGCACTTTTGAATTGTCAAGAAGTCGGTCAGTCAGGAAAAAATGAAGCTAGTTGCCCATCCAAAGCGTAGTATGTACCTATGGAGAAGAACAGGCAAGAAACTCCACAAATTATAAAGTAAAGGGTTTAAAAGATCATTATGCATTACGTGTCTTAACTGTCCATAATAACTACATCAACTATATCTACCCACATTCACTTGTAAAAGTCGTTTTGAAATACGAAACCAAATAAAGGCACAGGTAATGCGCGTAAAAATAAAATTTAAATTTATAATAAATGGCCCGATTACCAACTCGTCCTGCACTCACACATTCTAACATAATCGAGAATTTTATCACTCCCTATCATTCGTTTTCAAATAAGTCTCATTTATAACGCGTGGGGGATGAACAAAACAAAAATTTGAATAAGGAGGGCATTATTTATCGCCGCCCCAATGAAGGCCGTTAATGTGATTTTTTTTTAATAAAAAAAAATGTACGCGAGCCAGCCAAACGAGGATCATGTATCATCGCTTTTTTCGGACAGTCATTGTCCTCAAAAAAAAATTATATTTATTTTTTATTTATTTACAATCCACAGACACGGGAAACGGCGAAAGTATACATCAAATTAATTACTCAGTAAATTATGTTTATGGAATTGTTTTAGGTTAATGAGGAGTAGTTTGTGGCTGGTATGCGAAAAACAATGTTCAACTTGTTTTTACGTACTTAAATGTGTTTTCACTTTTCTCTATCACTAAACGAAATAAGGTATTAAATGAAATAAAAGCGATGGCCTAAAGCTATATTAAAATCGTTGCAAGGTGTCAAATACAGCAAGTTATAATAATTATAATCAATACGAATGATTTACTAAAAGCATTTTAATTTATTCATTATAATTTCAATTTGCTTGCTATAACAGGACTCATAACAACAAAATAATAATAAAAAACGAACAAAAACAAAACACCGAACTCAACCCTTCGTGTGCCTAATTAAAAAAATTAAAAAAAAATCGCTCCCTCAGAACGCGCGTTGTCACGTTCCATATTCGCGCGTTAATTACACGTCATTCTTTTTTCAAAAAGCGCGCCAATGACGCGCGCAATTAAAGCCGTGTACAGACAACGGGAAGACGCGACATAAAGCCGGCACACACAATGCGTCCTCGGCGAAATTCGCCGCAGGGCTAGTGAAATTAACAAGGCGATTTACACTTGACACTAGGCGCCTGTTTTTCATTACTTTTCACGACGATGCAGTCGCTGAGCGTCTACACTTTAACAACCTATTTTTGAAATTCCTATATGCTAACAAAACGTGCTCTCAACTTATCGACTTACTGGTGGAGCAAACTTTTTCGCTACACAAGTTTGCTATACTGTGACTTGTTGTGTGAAAAAGCGACTAATTGTGTATGTTCAACGACTCGTCTCCTCCACATATCGCTGTAATTGTGTGAAATAAAGAGCTTTGTATCATTATTTTCCTGCTTTTTCTTTTTGCACTAAGAGTTGTTGAACGTATTGTTGGTGGAGTTATTATTTTTTGTACTTCAACGACGCGGTATTTGTTTTATAAATATTTGCTTTATTTGGTGTGTGTAGGTAAGTATGTGATAGTTTTTTAGTCAAAATATACATTTTATCGAATTGAAGCAAGTATACCTACATTCTACTTCTGTAGGGTCATTTTATTATCTAATCATGACAAATTTTGCTATTATAATTTAAACTACAAAAACCTACAGCAAAAATATTTAAGCACCATTCTGATCGATTTAATTAGGTGATTAACGTTTTAATTATTCACCTTTTTTATCAATCTTTTAAGACAATAAGTAGGTAGGTACTGAGTTCACTCCAAATATGCATTACATTTAAAATCGTGACATAAAAACTTTAAAATTCAACCTGTTCTTGTGAAATTAAAAAAAAATTGAGAGGGCAATATACTATAACACCTTTTGTAATTACAAGACGAAAGGGGCATAACTTTAATACAATCGGGCCACAGCCTAACATAATCACAAATGAGATGACTTCACACTTCGAACGAGTCCACAGATAATAAAATTGATCACGTCACCACACGCAATGCTTAAACAACATCAAGATACTCTCACTTGATATATTTATGGTCTGTTAAATAGTTTTGTTGTAATTGAAATTAATAGAGGCAGGTGTGAGCCATCCTTTCTTATTGGGGTCGAAAAAGTGGTTCAAATTCTGTGTGTACTTTATTAGGAAAATTCGCATTACACGCATTGTGGCATTAGAGTGGGATAATTGGTTAGCACACTATCAGTAGCAATAGGTTTAATTTTGACAGTTCAACGACATTCATTGCGTTATTTACTTTGTTGAGCAGACACATTTTTCGAACATATGAAGCAATGGATTAGCAATATCTTTCAAAATGGTTCAGATTGAGATTGAGAGTGTGTTACGCAATTAGGGTACTGTATTAATTAAATGCTTTCTTTAAAACGAAAGCACTAGGTAGGTAGTAAAATAATCAAAAGATACCTTCTGATTTAAAATTATCTTGGCATTTGAGGCCAATCTAACTATAAAAAGTTGTATTTATGAGTTTAATGATTATAATTCTTTATTATAATATACTATTATTATTATACTTATTAATCGATCGTGAATTATATTTGGATCAACATACAACCAGACTCTGACTTACAAATTGTAAGGAAAACGTCGGAAAATTTTAATTTCGCAGGCTATATTAACGCATCCTCCTTAAACAAATAATTTTAAAAAGAAATAATTAAATTAAACATTCGCTAAAGTAAATAAAAAGCTTTTATAGTCCATGGTCAGTGTCTCATAATGATGCAACTGCTTTACTTATTCATTTTTTTCTTATGATATCTTGAATGCCAACATGTCAGGAAAGAACCTTACCGAAAGGGCCAAATGTCAGATTTTCATTTCGACACAGTCAGTAACCGCAATCCGCTTTTCCTTCTTTAGAATTACAAGTGTTCTTTAGAATTACATAACGTATTTCATCATATATTTCGGGATGACAATCAAAGCAAAGACTAACCCTCTCATTTCATAACACAAAATGCCTGTCTACGGCCCTTTTTTGCCTTTCCTTCCGTCAAAGTGCAGATCATTATTAAAGAACGATAAATATCCTACCAACCCATCGTTCCCTACAAATCGAATAATCCACGAAGTTCAATATTCAACCACGAGCCATTAACGATTACACGAAAAAAAAAACAAAAAAAAAGAACAATGCTTTTTGACGGACCTCCATCAGTCCGCGTAAACATCACATTCGCATCTCTATTCTGCTAAATTTAGAGTAGCGCAACAAAGCTCACGGAGGGATCGCCGACGGCTATAACCGTTACTTTTTAGTTTCTTTAGCAACAGAAGTAGCAGTCGTCAGTGTTCATTATTTATTCCTGTTCCGGGACAATGGTCCGTCACTAGTATGACAAAACATTTGTGTCAAGTTTGTAGCCTTTTAGCTTTTAGGATGTTATGATTGAGGTGCTTTTGTTTTCCAGTTTAGGATTTGTTTATGCCCCAAATCTTTTTTTTTTCACACATAATTTAACGTCACGTCTGTAATCAATCCCCGAAGGGTTATGTAGAATTGTTCTCATAGTTCACTCACGTTTTGCCAGTAATGTTAAAGAGGAGTATTACGAAATGTGCGTAAATGCATGATTTCTTAGTTGAAACTGAATACAATTCGTTGGTTGTTATAAATAACATTTAATTGGCAAAGACAGTTCGTTTTCTTTTCTACAATAATAATAAAGCGATTTTTGTTATTATTTATCTATTTATTTAGCAATAATCGTTCTCCAGATGCATGTTTAGGCAAAAACTCATAGAGAGCTGATTTGAGAGCTCTAATTTGCAGATTCTGTTGAATATAATCCATCAAAACAATTTTACTCATCAAAAATATCATTATTTTTATAATAATAGAATATATTTTTGTTAATATGCCAATAAAGAAAAAACGACTGTACCTAATTCAATTTTCTACTGGAAACAAGTCTAAATATCACCAAATTCCTACATCATTTTCACGTAGTAAAAATAGTGAAAATAGTCTCCAAAAATTGCTTAAACTATATCATTAAAAAATATATATATATAAATATATTCATACTTAGATTTTTTTATAATATATATTTCACTGCGCCGGCGATGCGCGCTCGCCCTGGCTGGAGGCCTTACTTTATTGAGGCATCCACAGGTAAGCCCGGTTAAGTAGACGACAACCTCATAGGTGGAACTGCGAAATGCCATTTATAAAAAAAAAAATTAAAAAAGATGCGCGCTCATTACCGAAGTGTAAGAGACCTCTTAAGTCCTAAGTAGGTAATATGAGGCGAACCTATTGGCGAACAACCGGTCACAAATCCTAACTGTCATGGCTGCTACTAATAAATTCCTGATGGACAAGCCTAATAACATTTTGCCCGACTTGAAAAGCGAACCCAGGACCACATGCTCAGCAGTAACGTTTGCGACCACGAGACCAACGAGACGGTCAAGCTGGACAAAATTTGGTTAGTGTCCAGAGTTCTCTGTAGCCAGATGTTCCTATAAAACTATTAGTCTTTTAAAATATATTACCATATTCCAAAAACAATAAGAGAAAAAACTAAAAAATTGGCTCCTCCAAAATAATTACTATACACTAAAATTTTTTTTTGATTTAAGTATATGGGTATTTTTTTTATATTGAGGTAGATTTATTAGTTGTTTTATTATTGTTTTGTTTTTATTTTATCAATACTAATACCTATTATAAAGAGGAAAGATTTGTATGTATGTTTGTAACGAAATGGCTCAAAAAGTACTGGACCGATTTTAAAAATTCTTTCACCATTTGAATGCTACATTATCACTGATTAATACAGGCTATTTTAATTGCAAGAAAAAAAATTAAATGTTCAAAAAATAAATGTCCACCCGTGCGAAGACACCCGGGACAGGCCGCTAGTTTTGTATAATAAAGAGTAAAATGTAGTGTTTTGTATTGTTTATTAGAGTATAAGTAGTATATAAGCTAGGTTTTATACCCAAGTGTAAATATACTTATGCCGCTATTAGCAGCGGATGTGTGGAAATTATCCATATATTCCAACCAACTTTGTACCTACGATATCCGACGAATAACTGTCTACGTCTATGTCCCGTATAGCCGTTCGATATTCTATAGCTCATGCTGTAGTCGAAACGAATCAGCAAGGTGGTAATAGAGCTCCATCCAGGAGCGCAAGAGACGCACTTAATTATCTTCACTCGTGGAAGCCCATTTATCACACTCCACGGCGGTAACCGTAGTTACCAACTTCGTCATCATCATCTCGCATCGGCACCGAACTTCCAGCACCCACACCCAGTGGATATCCGCTGTAATTTTGTACTAGGTACATCCATACTCGGTTTACCTGTACATACACAGGTTTTTGCTCAGGCAGGTCGCCACAAGTTATAATGTCAGTACCAACGCACCTTTCATAGACAATTGAAAACGTGTAAATTAAACTAGCTTTTATATGTGTATTTAAGCCAATCCGTTGAGAACTCGTTACTACTAAGTATTTATAATTTTGTAAATGTATTACTTTGTAAAAGGACCTAAGTATATATTTTTTCTATACTTTATCTATACTATCCATACAGCATTAAAAATGCAAAAGTAACTGTGTCTGTCTATCAGTCTGTCTGTAACCTTTATAAGCCTCAACGACTGAACGGATTTCTATGAAATTTGGCACACATGTTGGTAGACCATGTCCTGGGTTGGAACAGAGGATACTTTTAATCCCGGTAGTATGTACCCGCGGGATAATATCCGAATTCCACGCAGGCAAAGCCGCAAGCAAAGGCTAGTATAGTGTTTTAACTCACGAAGCGACGCGCGCCTTACTTGTGGCTGCCAAGTGTACAAACACGCTGTGAATGTGTGTGTCAACGCAGGAGCTCTCGGTACCATCCGAGACGATGGCGAATAATAATAATAATTAATTAATAATTGATTAATATTATTTATAATTAATTAATTAGAATTGTAAAGTCAGAAAAATAATAATAATAATAATACTTTATTTGCCAAAATGTAGGTGTACAAAATAGTATGATCTTATTATAAAGTCGAAGTCTGAGGTGTGTGCGTGTGTTTGTTATAAATGCTGACACTGCTCGTTTTCACGCCCTTCACAATGTGTTAGTACACTTGGTTACTACAAGTAAAGCACATGTCACTTCGTAGGATAAAAATATTGTAATTACTATCTATTTCCAAGTTGTTTAATTTCAGCTGCCCTCATTATACATAACCACGGAGACTGCAACAGACAAAATCTTTATTGTCGAAACATAAACAGCACGAACTTATACAATTATGGTAATTTTATGTTACCCCTAATTGCTAACTTATTTAAAGAACTTTTAGTTAATACCCTCAAAGGAAAAAACATTTTCCCTGTTCTGAAAAAACATTTTCGCCTTTAATCTCATGTAAATGTTGTTAAGAAATCCGATGGGGCTGGTCAAGCAATAAAAAAATTAATTAACTTAGATTTAAATACAGATTTCGAAATCTCCTAGTTTCTTTTGCATGATGGGATTTTTGATAAGCATTTTTCATGTATCTAGTAATACATACCAGGGGTAGATCAAGTACCCGTATTCACGAAACTTCGTGGAAACCGGAAAACTATTACAAAACTCTGAGCTTGATTTTGGGAAATTCATTATTATGATGAAGAAAATACCTTGTTTTCGTCACATAAAAACAGACATCGCGCAACATAGATACTTTCAATCTCAATCTTTCCGATTTTGAAGGAAATTCCTAATCCAATACTTTATAGGTTTGGAAAATTCATCTGCTTACAACTTAAATAACGCAATGAATGTTGTTGAACTATGAAAATGAAACGCTTTGCGATCAATCATCATTTTATGTGTGTTACGCAATTACTCCGCTGATACGTTAAGCGAACAACCAACCTAATTAGGTGTCTTCAAAATATATCTCTTTCACTAAAAGAAAAGTAACCTAGTATAAAACGTTCCATCTCATAACTAGTTCTAAATAGGTGTATCTAAGTAGAGTGCTTACAACCCTTGCATTGCACTTGACTGTGTAACGTAGATACGTCGAGGGTCAGCCATACGTCATGGCGATGCATCGCGGTAACTCTGCAGTGTGAGGGTTAAATGTAATGCTGGGAAAATGTCGGTAAACAGTAGCTGCATTATGTTACATACAGGCGTGTGTGTGTGTCTGTCTGCTTATCAGTTTGCTGCGTTTTTAGGGTAAAAGTATCCAAATCTGTAGTGATTTTTGTACAAGACTAATAATATAGTAGAATTGAAGTAAATTTACTACCTATTAAGTGTTAGAAATGGATTTTTTAATTTAAAGAAATGTTTAAACGTTTTTGGATCAGCTACAGTTTGAAATCTATCCAATGACATTTCCAAAAACAACACTGGCTTTGTTAATAACTGCCAAACGCAATGTAGTTTTATTTTTTAAAAACGACGACGGTTTCCCGCTAAACGCAAAAAAAAAATCAAATTCATAAAATCGAACGTCAAATACAAATGTTCTAAATTTCAAACTATCGAATTAACCGGAGGGAGGAGGCGCTAAGGTCAGGGGTACACCACCCTCCCCCGCTTGATCATTTATAATGCCAAAATGTTTTAATTAAGATGCTGTAAAATGTAATTTACATGCAAATTCGGTTTATGTTAATGTGGCGCGTATATCTGTTTGGGTGCGTGCTTGCTATCTAATTTTGCGACAGTGTGTACCGTCATTATCTTGGCTCTAATGAGAAATCTGGCGACGGCTTGATGTTTGCATAATTAAACTTGCGGTCGGGAACGTACGTTTTGATTGTCGCAGTGATAAAACACACGCTTCTAATACTTATAATGCGCACAATAGGTGTGTTATATTGGTATTTTCGTTTCTTTTTTGCTTGGTATTTTAACACGTCAATATCATGTCATTGAAGCTCTTTCTCATCTAAAGAACCGGCATCCTAACTGCGTAACACACTATCAATATCAATCTGAATCATTTTGAAGGATATTGCTAATCCATTGCTTCATAAGTTCGAAAAATGAGTCTGCTCAACAACGTAAATAACGCAATGGTAAGGTCTACCTATGGTGGGTCTTGGTCTTAGACTGGTAACGCAATGGTGGACTTGGTGGTGGTATGGTTTTGGTATTTTAATTTAGACTGTGTTTAGTTTAGTTTGTGATCCTCCTGTACGAGTCGCAATAAATACTTTTTCTTTCTTTCAATGTATGTTCTAGAACTGTCAAAATGAAACTCATTGCTATTGTGTTACGCAATTAACCCGCAGACTTTGTTGTCACGATCTGTAGTTGTCACTTACGCGTGGATATATTTCGTTATATGTCATTGAAAAATGCAGGTTTATTCGACTTAAATTAACTATATCAGTTAATTTATTTTCAGTTGCGTATGTTAGTACCTAATCTACTTATTTAAATTCCAAGTAAGTATACCAAAACAAACCAGACTGAATACAATTATCTTTACTTAATTAGATAGGTGGGTGATAAATTCGTCGAATTCTCATTAAAATCAATTAATTAAAGACGGAATTAATTCAGGTCTGACGTCGAGTCCACAAGACATTCATTAGCACGAGAAAGAACACAATTCCGCTAATTTATTTAAAGAAAAAGATTTGAGAACCCTTCCAAATCACCCCTTTTCTTTTAGGGCTGAAGAGATGACAGAACTACATTCTTATAAAAAGTTGGTTACGACTTGGCTTGATATAAAAACCTTCTTGCAAAGATTTTTTTGAAGTTATGTTAGCTGCCTGCTGGCCATCTATTTAATACAAATACTTCATTCACTGACAGCAACCGTTGGATTTAGAAGCATGAAATTTTGCACAAGAGTTCCTTAACAAAAGTGAGCACTAAAGTTTTTTTTTTTGAAAATGCATCATTTAAATGGGTTAAATGTTTGTATGGAAGTTCGTCATTTTTGCTCTTAGAAAATCCCACCGGACGATCGGCTTATGTTAAAATAAATTGTTTTTTTTCCAGCTTTTTTTAATTGAGTTGTCAATGTTTCAAGACTTTGTTAGCCAGTGACATAACCAAGCCTGTCATGGCGGCGCCACTAGCAACGAGAATATATCAAACATCTCATGAATCATCATCATCTGACATTAAAACATTGTTATTTATTCAATTACTTGTGTACTATTACTGTATTTAAAAGATATAAAATTATTAAAAATCTCCTCATTACCCACCCTTACATATTATCGTTTTTGTGCTCTTGCTGAGTGAGTAATCCTACTTTTTATACGAGGATCAAAACGATTTGATCGTTAGTGCGAATGAAGCACAGATCCACTTATCGTCGCGACAAGATGATCAATACGTCCTTTTGCTGGCCACTCAGTAGGTCCCTCCTTGAGTTTTATTGACGATTATATAGACGAAGATATAGATTACTTATTGACATAAGTAATCTAAAAACTCTGGTGAGTAGGTACTTAAAGAAAATGAAAAAAAAAAGTTCTATCTAAATGATAGAGACAGTAAAGACATATATATTATATGTTTTTATCCACGAAGTCTTTTTAGTCACAAAACCAACATTTTCCACTCAAAACTATTATTTTTTTCTTAGCCAACCCTTCTCCACTTCTTGAAGATTGAATTCGGCTAAATAAACTGAATTATATGCTACTTAAATGAGTGTCGAGTCCGGTGGGGTGCCGGCGACCCCAACCCGTGAGTCACTTCAGCCTCGCCCCAAGATTCTTCTCAGATTGGCGACGAGACAAAGAAGTGGGGTAAGTGTGGAGGTTATGTTTTGTTTTTTTTTTCTAGAAATTATGAGTTTTTCAAGCCGTGTAGGATTTCTAATCGGCAAAAATTACAATATGGGCGACGAATTTTCAAAAATCCTTCGTTAGATCTTCGTTATGTAAGGAACAATTGTGCGATTATTTTTTATTGCAATATTGGCTACCTCCTGGTCTTGCTTCTAGCCAGTAGTTTAGGCTGAACGTTATCTGTCAGTGAATTAATGAATTTAAGCTTTTTATCAAGTAGAGCAGATGTTTCGGATTTGGTAGGAAGCGATGAGCATGCATACCAGATTACTTATCTAGAGTTTTTAGTTATAGTTAGTATCCATAAATACAGGGTTATTTTAAATATCATAGAAAATGCACTGGCCTTCATAAGCATCTACGAGATAATGAGTTATAATCATAATAAAAAAAAATTCCTTACTTTTTTTCTACAACTTAAACATAAACCTAACCTTATCTTCATAACAAAAAATAATTATGTTGTCCAGCTTGCATGGAAATAAATTTTCTCCAAAGAAGATCTTCTGTAACTGTTGGCTCATTTAAGTTTTAACTATGTAGTAAAACATAATTAGGTAATCGTGAAAAAATGCTTACATTAACCATACCGTAACGTATATTAAAGCGTAATATAATAGTACTCAAAGCTTAAAAACAATTAAACATTCGTTTATCCCAACTCATCTTACGTCACCACTCTTAAACCAAACCTAAAAGAAAAACTCGTAATGTCAGTGAAAATGTTGTAAAATCCCGACTTACCCAGTTTGGGTCGCCGACAGCCGACAGCCGACAGCCAAGACAAAAGTAGGGCCGCCCTCATGAAACGAATAGGCCGGAGCGGCGAGCTTTTCTCACTCTCTTAAACGCTCTCCGTGAATGTAGTGAGAGTTAGCGTGGTTGATACTTGGGAAAATTGTGCTTTAACTTCATTTATTTTAATTTCCATCTAAATTTGTAAAGTAAGTGGGGTAAGTGTAGTGATTGATAGTTTTGTTGTAACAATACTAATGAGTTTAAGCCTGAAAACCAATTTAGTATTGCTACATAAATGGTATGTTTAAAATAATTGTGGTTAGTTCTCAGGAAAATCGGGAAATTGTGCTTTGACTTGGTTTTGTACATTTAAATTAGTGAAGGAGGTAGGTGTAGTGATGATTTAGTTGAAATAATGGTCCTGTAAATCAATGTAGGTAATAATGATACAAAAATTTAATTTTTAACACATTTTTTGTCGGAAAAGCTTAACGAAACCATTTTTATTTCTATGTCTTCCTTTTGGTTAAATTAAGCAGATACGTCTGCGTATGATTTTATTAACACAATTTCAAGATAAAATATATTCTTTATTATGAAAAATAACAGAACCAAAAAATAACAGAAAATTATAGATATGTTGGTCCACGCACAATGGTCCAACTGAAGGACTAAGTGCGGAAACCAAACCCATAACATAGAACATAAAACAGAACATAGATATGTTGGTGTTAAGAAGCACTGTAAGTTTTTCTTGTTATTACGATATTGATATGTCTTAGATAAATACCTAAGCTCATCTGACATCGCCTTTATGTTTCACATGGCTACATGATAACTACAACAGTCACAATCATTCAAGCTCATAGTAATATTTTATAGCAAGGTTTAGAAACAAAATTAAATTATATAATTAATTTTTATGAAAAGTATCAACCACTCCCCATCAGCGTAGAAGCGACAAGTGTCTTTTGAGTAGGCGCCGCCCGTGCGACATTGTTGCCGCTTGTATACAGCTAATATAATAATGCTTATACATGTATAATCTTCATTATGTTCCATGTGGCTAAGGTGGGAATTTGACCTTATTTTTAAAGCTATTTTAGGTTTCAGGTCGAGTGATTTTTGCTCCAGTATAGACCTCTTTTGAATGCTAATCAATGGTTGTTCATTTTATCTATGGGACGGAACATATGCCTTCATCATAACCTATAACAGTCCACTGTTGGACATAGGCCTCTCGCATTCTCAGCAACTGCCATCCAGCTACTACAAGCTACCGTGCAAAGATATTCACTCCACCTAGTCAGAGAGCGTCCAACCTCACAATTGCCGATGTGCGGTCTCCACTGAAGAATGACGTCTACCCCAACAGCCAACGGTTCTACGGCAACTATGGCCGGCCCATTGCCACTTCAGCTTGCTTATCCTGTGAGCTATGTCGACAAGTTTGATTGTCTGCTGGATAACCTCGTTCCAGATGCGTTCCATAGTTCGCTAGACGACCTTGAATTTACGGACCAGCCGTACCGTGAGTGTCAACGTTTCGGCTCCCTAAGTCATGAACGCACTGATTGAAAACTTTCGTCTAGGTTCTTGGAATACGCGACGAGAAGACTTGACGAAACCCCTGTTCTTCTCTCCTCAAACATATTACTAACTACTGAATATTACTGAAAAGAACGATCCAACATGGTAAGCGACCACAACAGCAAGATATTTGAGTTACCTAACATCTTCACGCTTTCCAGAGAAAGTATTAATAGCCGCACGAGTCAATCAGGTAAATCTACGCTTGCCGCGGTAGATCCAAGATAACAAGTCCGCTCCGTGACTCGTGGTATTGTTTCCCGCAGTTATTTGTGGATCTTTAACAGTCGTTACGGGTCGTCAGAAGCCCGAAAGTCTGACAACCAGCCTTACCAAAGGGTATCGTATTACCAAATAACTGGGTTGTGGAGCTCAGATAGGCAGTCGCTCCATTTAAAATACTGGTATTCAGCTGCATCCGGTTAGACTGGAAGCCGACCCCAACGTAGTTGGGAAAAAACTAGGCAGATGATGATGATATTTCTTTCAGTGGTCTGTTTCATGACATCTTGTTGTAGGTACTCTCGAAGTTTTCAAACGCAGTTTGCGTTGTCTTTGTGATTGTTATGTCAAAATCAAAATGTTTAAAAACACAACCGCGCAGCGTAACTAGGTAGGTAAGCACAGATATTAAAAACAAAGCACGCAAACAGATCCAAGAATAAAAAAACATTCCATGGCAAAGTCCTCGCATCGGTAAACAGAGCCAAACCCTTCAATAGGCAAATGATTCAAAATTACAGTTAAAAAAAAAGAGAATAAAAAGCTCCGAACTCCATTAGAAACAAAAATAAATTGAATTACAACTCGATCGACATTTTCGATTTGGAGGCCTAACTCAATTAGATAGGAGCGGTGATGGAAAAATAAAATAAATACGAGGAACAAAAAAATTAAAACAAAAAAGAGTCCAGATATAATTTGAAATATCTACGTAAACGCAAAGTGTGAGTGCTGTTATTTTATTCAAATGAGGGCGAACTTTTTTTTCAACCCTTTCTCGTCGCGCCATCAAAGTGGCCTGATATTCAATTAAAAAAAGAAGAGCGGGGCCCGCGACTGAAAATTAATCAGAAAAAATGCTTTTAACTAGATCTACATTTTAATGAAATTATTATTGACGAGTATTATATAAATGGAGTGCTCGGTGCCCTTTGTACAGATTGTGTTAGTAACGTACCTACTTGTACTGTACAGACAGTTATGCTTTTGAATTAATGTTTGAATTCGTTATGATGATTTCCTTCTAAATGTGTTCTTGTTACGAGGCGCGGTGGTGATTGCCCCTTGAGAATTCTTCCGCGCAGATTATGACGAGTTTGTGCTCCCTATTGCAATTAAAGACATAATGATCTGTGCGATGTTCTATTGTTATATCTCAATCAGTTTTTGTGCGAGAGGCCCGTGGCTAAATAGTAAAAAGCCTCACAGATCGATCGATCAGGTTAAGCACCGCTTGCAGCGGTTGGTCTGTGGATGGGTGACGATCTTTACATACCGAGACTCCTCCGTGCCTCGGAAAGCACGTTAAGCCGTTGGTCCCGGCTGTCATTTGTAGATCTTTGACAGTCTTTACGGGTAGTCAGAAGCCCGAAAGTCTGACAACCAGTCTTATCAAGGGGTATCGTATTACCCAGTAACTGGGTTGTGGAGGTCAGATAGGCAGTCGCTCTATGTAAAGTACTGGTATTCAGCTGCATCCGGTTAGACTGGAAGCCTTAGCCTAGCCTTTTCCCAACTATGTGGGGGTCCCACATAGTTGGGAAAAGGCTAGGCAGATGATGAGTTTTTGTGCGAGATCTGGAGACTCTAACATGAATATGGTCACATCAGCCAAAATCTATCACAGAATTCTGTCTTCTATTTAAGCACTTTTTTTTTATTACAAAGAGGTATTTTGTTACCTAGTAACTGGGTTGTGGAGGATAGATACATATATACATATATACATAGGATATATACCTATCTATAGGTAGGCAGTTGCTTCATGTATCAGGCTGTATCTGGTTAGACTGGAAGCTGACCCCAACATAATTGGGAAGAGGCTAATCAGATAATGACTTAAGTACTTTATTGAAGAACTCTGTTGTTACGTCAATTATCACCAAAGTTGTGAATCATTGGCCCCGATTCTGTTGTTCATAAACTAAATTAAATTTAAGTTCAGTGCATCTTTTTCTTTCTATTTCATTATGAAAAGGACAGAAGATAATTATTAGTTTAGTCCTGTCAAATTAGATAATCCATAGACAAGTTTAGACGTGATTAAAAATTTGGCTACTAAAAATACGTCAATTTACGTCAGGCGCCGACTAATTTGACAGGACTAAACTCTAATCTTCTGTCCTTTTCTTAATGAAATAGAAAGAAAAAGATGCACTGAACTTAAATTTAGTTTACTTTGTGAACAACAGAATCGGGGCCATATCAACTAAATGTAACTAAACAAATTAATTCACTTACCGAAATAGCAGTGCAGCACTCCCAATGAATTCGGTACTAACTGTATTCATTAACTCAATCTAAACCCAAATGAAAATAGCCTTCATTAGTATTATGACAACCATAGTCAGGACTTAGCTGTCAGATTAGACCTGATAGCATGTCCCGGATATAATAATATTCTAAACGTAATCATACGGCATCATTTCAATATGCATATGAGATCATGAAAAGTGCTTTTCCAGATTCAAACATAGGAATTAATTGTTGATCTCCATAAGTTTGTGTTACACAGTGGTGTAACATTGAGCCGTTTGGTGTTTAGTTCTCCGATGGTACCTCATCATCTTCCAGTCTAACCGAATGCAGCTAAATAATAGTGTTATACAGGGTGTGCGCCTGGAAGTATGGATCAAATCAAATAGGGGCGTGGGCAAAGTCATTTCCAAACTTTTTGATCCTGAGAATGTTGGTGAATTTTTTTACGGTTCACAAGTTATGACCAACTTTTGTTATTTTCAATCACTTTGCATAGTGCTCAAAGAACAAAACCATTAAAAAAAAAACTACCAGGAACTGTCAATTTAAGTTTTTTAGACAGCTCTGATAGTTTTTTTTAATGATTTTTTTTCTTTGAGCACTATGCGAAACGATTGAAAAAAATTGGTCACAACTTTTGAACCGTAAAATAATTCTCAATCATCAATCATTCTCAAGACCAAAAAGTTTGGAAATGACCTTGCCCACGCCCCTATTCGATTTGATCCATACTTCCAGGGACATCCTGTATAGTTCGACTCAATCAATCAACTCAGCCTGTTGCAGTCCACTGCTGGACATAGGCCTCTCCCAGGCTGCGCCACAACACCCTGTCCTCCGCCTTCCGCATCCAGTCCGTCCCAGCCACCTTCTTTAGGTCGCCTTTCAGCTAGATGGACGGATAGAGCTTCTGCGTATCTAGCAAACCGGTATGTCCTAGAATCAACCGCATTGGGCCATACCAACCCGCATTGGGCCCACACTGTGGATTACAGCCCACTCCCTCTCAAAAAAGAGAGTAGGCCTGTGTCCCACCAGTGGGAACATAATAGGCTGATTATGTTACTCTATCTGACCTCGATAACCCAGTTACTGGGGAACACGATACCCCTAGGTAAGACTGGTTGTAAGACTATCGGGCTTCTGACGATCCGTAACGACTGTCAAAAATCCACGAATAAAAGCCAAGAGCAACATCTTAACGTGCTTTTTTTTTGGCCTCGTATATGACTTTCTGTTTCATTTTTCTTTTTGTTACTTTTTAATTTTTTTTTTTATTTTGGTATTTTAATTTAGACTGTGTTTAGTTTAGTTTGTGATCCTCCTGTACGAGTCGCAATAAATACTTTTTCTTTCTTTCTTTCTTTTTGACACACGGAGGGGTCTCGCTATGTAAAGATGGTTACCTATCCACGGACCGTCTGCGGCAAGCGTAGCTTCGATCAACCCGTGCAGCTGTTATTAATTAGCCACAAGCCCCAGAAGGTACCTACCTCAAATATAATAAAAATCAGCCTGTATTGTGCTCTGCAAAATCAAGACCACAACTTATCGTGAGATGAATCTGGCATTGGGTACCACGCTTGCTTACTGCGTGTTTGCGATTCAAGATAAGAAGACATTGCATTTTCCATCACCTGAATCGTAAACCTATTCGTTTCTAGTTATTCTAAAGGAACCGAATACGACAATCGTTAGCTATTCTTATTAGGTACTAAGCAAACTTTAAAATCTTGTAATGCTTTTTTTTAACAGCCTTAGCCAGGCAGGCTTGTGGTTAAGTAGTAAAACCGCACGGGTCGATCGATCATGTTAAGCTACGCTTACCGCGGTCGGGCCGTGGATGGGTAACCATTTTCACATACCAAGACCCTTCCGTGCCACGGTAAGCACGTTATGATGTTGGTCCCGGCTATCATTTGTGGATCTTTGACAGTCGTCGAACAACCAGTCTTCTTGGCAAGCCGACTGGTTGACAGACTTTCGGGATATAGTCTTAACCAGTATCTGGGTTGTGGAGGTCAGATAGGCAGTCGCCCCACGTAAAATACTGGTATTCAGCTGCATTCGGTTAGACTGGAAGCTGTCCCCAAAATATTTGGGAAAAAGCTAGACAGATAATGGATAGCCTTAGTAAGTAAAAATGAATCTTAAACAGTAACAAAACTTCTAAAACATGTCACCACTCACGCTAATCATTACACTTCGGTGTGACACGCGCCCTCTGTAATTCAAGCCTCGACTCGCCGTACATTATTATTCACCGACGAAACGAAATGAATTCGTTTTTATTCAAACGCCAGAATGATATAATTAAAATTTGAATACAAGATTAACTCGAGAAAAATTCAATATCGAATTTACGGGTCCGGGATTATTCGGTAAAAGGATTGAGTTTGTCTGTGGTGCGCTTTTGTAACTTGACATTTTATATAGGATAGATGCTTATTAGTTGGCAGTGCATAGGTATGTTAGTTTATATATCTGACTGTGTTAAGGAGACTACATGACTTAAAGCGCAGTCACTGTCAGACTGCATAGAAAAGAAAGAAGCGCGATGACAAAACCCTGGTAATTTATTTCAAAATATGAAGCAAATCGATGTATTTACAAAAAATCTACTGTTTGGACTAAAAAATTAAAACACTAGTGCTTGTAGAAAAATCTGACAAAAAATCAGGATGATTTTATTACATTATAGTATGGTTTTATTGTGAAAAAAAAGTTTTTACAGATAGCTTCATGAATTTTTTCTATTGTAGCAAATTATGTTTTCTTTTCAATTATGTGTATTATGTTTTAAACACACTTTAGATAGTGTGTTGAAAACATAATACAGATAATTTATATATTAGCATATATTTTGAAGGATATCATATATTTTTCTGATTGTGTTTACTATAGTCGATCATACACTTTTAGGCATTACGAAACTTGCGTTTTTTTTTGTTTAGGTCCTGTAGTCCCCTTAAGTGTAATACTGTCTCACTCTTACATTAAAAAAAACACATTTTTAGACAACTTATCAGTCAATGACATGAACTTTAAGATTCAAAGTAAGCTAGAAAGAAACTAAGGTCCTTACCACCACCACCAACCACCAACTTAAAAGGATGGCTAGGGCAGACTGGATGCTGAAGGCGGAAGGCGGAGGACAGGGTATTATGGCGCAGCCTGGGAGAGACCTACTATGTCCAGCAGTGGACTTATTGGTTGATTCTACTAATAAATGGTTAGTGTATTTGTTAGAGAAAGACCTGTTCTATTCTAATCTATTTCTTAGTATTACAAGCAAAACCGATGTCGAAAAAAGGACGTGTTAGGTATAAAGGCACTAGGTTGCCTATAAACAACACATCAACGACTTATGAAAGCAACTTTTCCGTTTATGAATTTTCTCTACATCACATGCTCATTCATACCATGATAACTGCCAACACAACGTATCATCATTATTAACTAAAACGGATCACGATAGGAGGTTCTCGAAATACGTATCCAAAGCCCAATTTTCCTTTCCAGGAAAGCAGATGACCTCCCGGTTTCCACGCAAACACATTAGCTGCGTTCAGTGCTATAGGCACAAGTAGTGGTGTATGTAACTATGTAGCAGGCACGTGAGGGGTAAAGGTCATCTTGATGCATGATTCAATTTAATTTTATGACGTCAATGAAATATGGGATTTTTTGTACTCTTTTAATAAGGATACAGTTTAATGTGAAGAGTTAAAAAACTGATTTTCATTTTTTTTTTGTGACTGTTTTTCGTGATGCTGTTTTATCTTTTTTTATATATCCTGCCATACAGCCATATAGGTGTTATAACGTGATTTTAATAAGTGTACATAACCATTTGAGTGCACTTGAAACGAATAATTTTAATGCAATTCATTCAGTTATTTAAAGAGTATTTTAATTAAGTTTCTGCGCCACAGAACAATGCTTTAAGATGCGCCTTTATTTTTGCTTTTAATTTGCGCGAATGTTTAAAAACGGAACCTCATTATTGTAATCGATAACTTTGAAATGAGGTTTGTTTTCAATTCTTTTTTGAAATCTTCTCAACAGTATTTAAAAAAAATAATGGTTCGGAACATTTTAAATATAGGGTGCTGTCGATAAAAAAACCATCTTCAACAAAATAAAGCCTTTTTCGTGCAAGCGGCCAGTAACTAAATGACGTCGCAACTCCCGACTCCAGCGGCCCCGCCGTCAAATGGACAGGCACACATAAATCGAGAAGCCTCCCTCCATAATAGCAGGCTCACTCAAATCTAAGCCTAAGCCCAAAAGCCGGATTTCTCCCAGTAATACACTTAAAACGCCTGAGCTTAAATCATCGTCATCGTTTGTTGAACAAGACTCTCTGGTCACATATCAGGCCGGCGACGGCTGGCCCCAACCCCTCGGCCATGCAACCTCCCTCCCCCAATAATTTTCGGCCTAGCCCTCTGTAGGCATAGATTTCTAGTCTCAACGTACAAGGTGGGTGTTTTGTGTTGGCTATGTACTATGTAAATACAGAGGAAGGATATTCAGTGTATATTTGATCATTTATAGCATGTAGCCGGAGTAGATCGATACACTATGTAAGGCGCTAGAAGGTTGTTAGGTGAACATCGGTTTCTGAAGCAAACTCGAAATTGAATAACTTCTCTGTAGCCTGTTATTGTTGTAGGTACCTACTGAAAGATTTGCTTAGCTTTGAATGTAACAAATTCACTTTCATCTAACGAATTCATCCGGGATAATAGCAACTAAACTTCCAAATAAAAAACGAATAACAACGTTAAACGCGGTTTTAATTAAAATGGCTTGCATAATACCCACTCTTATTAAAAACCTCAACTTAATTATACCAAAAAACCTCAATATTTTTAATAAATATTAATAAAGATTAGTTTTTAAGATGAGATGCAAATTGAATGTTATCGCTAATAGCGTTGATTGTATAATAATTTCGTGTTGATACATAATAAAGTACTGCGGTGGCCGCTGTACGCTGCGTGCGCGCCGATGGGGAGTCGTTTGCGATTTATGTTAGAAATTCGCGTGCGCCCAGCTCCATTTTTGTGCGTAACTGGATTTCGTAGGGCTGCCAAGTTTGAATAGAGAAATTAGTGAAAACTAATTTATTAAATGTTATAGTACATTTATAAGACAGACCTTAAAATAATAGACGTTTTCTTTCTTATGTATCTAGTCATTCATAGGTGTAAAAAAACCCTAATTACTTATAATACTTACCTACATTATTTTCCTTCTACAAAATTAGCCATAATTCTATCTTTAACGAAGCAAGAGCAATAAGAAGTAAATAATTGATTAGTTATGTTCCTGACGACCTGTAGTAGGTACCTATCTATCGTGTTTGGCGTGGTAAAACCCCAAATCTTAGAACATAGCTTTCCGCATAAATCTTACTTAACCAGAGCCAGGCTTACCTATTATCTATAATAATTGTACTATACATAAATTCACGCCTTTTTCTTATAGATGTAGGCAAAAAATACAGAATGCCACCTGCTATACGCTCCTTATACATCTATAGCTTTTTAGTTGTAAGAGCAAACAAATCTTGATGTCAAAAGCAATATTTATTTATTAACCGGTTCAATACCGTAATTACAGAAAGAGTTAAAAAGATACTGTGTCTCACGTAAACGTTAACGTAAAACTTAATGCACTAGTAAAAATAATGTACAACGGCGGACTAAATGTCTGAGGCATTTTGTATCAATCAACAGTCGGTTTCAGTCAGTTTTATCTTAGCATCTCAACTATTCAAACACAGCTCAACCCTAGCAGACCAGTGGCCAAGTCCTATCGACGCTAGATTTATTCCCGCAGAGTCGTGATTTGCGAGACATTATGATAAGTGGGCGAACGGCACCCGAGCAATTAGAACACCGCATATACAGAGCTGCAAATTAAATAAATTAACGAATAGACGACGAGACAAAGTTACTGCGTTCGGCCTTGTGGCGTGCAGCGTCGCGCGATTTGACCGAAACAAAGTTATGATTGCGTAATTAATTGTGATGTGTATTTAGAATTATTGGCTTAGTTTTTTTCATTAGGATTGGTTAATAGTTTCAGGCCATATAATTTTTAACGTAACCGCAATCGAATGTTAAGAACGCAATCAAAAATAATCACGTGAATGCAAAAATACAAAAAGAAAAACAAAATCTCTAAAGTATTCCTTACTGAAACATACAAATAAATACATCAAGTCAACTCTATGAATGAACAGGAGACTGAATGAACCCACAATGAAAAAACAAAACAATAAATAAGTAAATGCACCACGCAACAAAGTTATTGCACTCGGTTTCGCGTAAGGCGTGTTTCCATTGCGAGGCTGCAATATTATGATTTCGTAATTAAACGTGATATTTTGTTAAATTACTATTAAGTGCGTAATTTGAGCAGGAAATATCTCAATAAGTTGCAATGTTATTATGCTTGAACTGGTTTGAAAATACGACCATTTATCATAATATTTAATTATTTGATCAGTCATCAGCTGATTCAATAACATGCCACATGCTTTGTTTTTTTTTTACCGGCAGGTAATTGCGTAACACACTATCAGTAGCAATGTCTTTTATTTTTTGTCAGTTCAGCAACATTCATTGCGTTATTTACGTTGTTGAGCAGACAAATTTATCAAACATATGAAGCAATGGATTAGCAATAAGTATCCTTCGAAATTATTCAGGTTGTTGATAGTATATTCGACACTTAGTGTATGTGTTACTACATCTTACGCCACTAAGGTCGCATTTACAGGTGAGATTTTAGTGGCGAAGAATCTTGGAGAGTTCACATTTAATTTGCACGTCAACATCAACTTGATCATATTATGTAGCGGGTAAGTTTTAGAATATTCTTGCAGCTGGTGGTTAACAAGAAAAGTTGTTCAAAACTATGAAAAGTATCTCTAACATGCCTCAGGGATATATTAGAATAGTAAGAAAATATTTTATATTCATAGTTTTAATAGGTTTATACGTATCTTTATATTCATTTGCAATATTTATTCTTAAATTTTCACGATTGCACCTACCACTGTTTGTCGCTTCATCACTCAAAGGTTGACTGGTAGAAAATGCCTATGGCATTAAGTCCGCCTCTGTACATTTATTATATTAAATAAATAAAAATAAATATTCCAACATGGATAAACAGAAAACTATTAACAAGTTAAGTGAAGATTCAACGATGTCCTTTTCGAATTCTCTTTGTATATCACTACGTCATTTACTTACAAGCCTGCACCCTAAATGCGTACACACTATCGATCGAAATTTGAATCATCTTGAAGAAAATTGCTAATCCATTGCTTCATCAGTTCGAAAAACATGTCTGCTCAACTCGTAAATAACGCAATGAATGTTGTTGAACTGTCAAAATGAAACCGATTCCGATTGACAATGTGTTACGCAATTGCCCCGCTGTACACACACCAAAACACATTCTATAGCCCTATCGACTTACACACACTTCTAAAGAACGCTACGCCCAAAGAATCTAAAACTTATCCTCCCAACACCAGGAAAATATACTTCTAACTCAAAATCAAGTGTCAATTTATTTATTTTTATTTTTTTATGTTGCAAATTGTCAATTAATTATTGCATACAATAAGAAACATGTATGGAAGAAAAAATTGACTCTTGAAATACAGGTATTACATATCTTGCTCTGGAGTCAGGGCTTCACAATTACTGTAATGTATGTTATGCAAATAAAAAATTATTATTATTATTAAAATAAATCTGCCTTTCGTTTTCTTAACTACGTTGGGGTCGGCTTCTAGTCTAACTAACAGTTAGACTGGAACTGGTGCTACAACAACGGCAGCCTCCACAACCCCAGTTAATGGGTAACAAGACATTCCTTGGTAAGACTCGTTGTCAGACTTTCGGGCCTCCCCGTAACGACTGTCAAACATCTACAAATGACAGTCGGGACCAACAGTATAACGTGCTTTCCGAGGCACGGAAAGGTCTCCGTATGGTCACCCATCCACGGACTGACCTCGGCAAGCGTCGGCGAGCGCCGATCGACCAGGGCCTCAAGTCTGCTATTACAATAGTGTCAGAATGGTCTATCATGGATTTCATAATTGTTGATTTTGACAAGTTTGGTAATCTACTAATTTATTGGCGTCATTATGACTTTCCAATGGTCAACCACTAACACTCCATTGAAAGAAATGGTATATAATGGTATGGTAATCTCGTACACAATGACAAATGAATAAATGTAATGTTTATTGCTATTTACGAACTTCTTACTACTTCAGATTGCAAAAACTAATACGTAATATGCAAAAATATATATTAAATTAAATCTAGCATGAAATTTAGTAAGTAGTAGTTTTTCTCAGACCAGTGACCGTCCAATGATCGACCATTATGAATTTAGCAAATTACGAACTTTTAGCAAAATGACAATGGGATCGTGTTGGAATGACGAATTTATAAAAATAGCATACTTGGGCCCCATTATGGCTGATCATTTAGCCGCGAGCCCCTTCCGCAATAGTTAGACCAGGAAAATATGCTTCTAACTAGTAAATATAAAGGTATCTGAAAGTAAGCAAGTACGTACGCTATAAGAACCGTCAGTTGATTCATTACGGCGCAATTAAGCCGCCGATAAGCGTTGTAATTACGTATGCTAATCGTGAATTTAATTCGATGCACTTGTACTAAGATACTGCGGACGCGGTCGGTGGTGTCCATGGGTTTGAAATGTTTGGGGATAAGTCCTGCGGCTGTTTATTAGTGCCATCATGATGCCGGTCCGAAAAAGGAATAGTGCTATCGGTCATGTTACATAACTCCGTCTCTCTCTCGCACTGGAAATAAGCTAAGATGTCGTGATAATAAGATAAGGTAATCTTTTGAATGCAGACAATGATTAGACGTAAGGATGAGGGACTTGTGGCTAAGTAGCTTGGTCAATCAGGTTAAGCTACGCTAGCCGCAGTTGGTCCGTAGATAGGTGACCATGTTCACATACCAAGACCCCTCCGTGTGTCGGAAAGCACGCTAAGCTGTCGGTCCCGGCTGTCATTCGTGGATCTTTGACAGTCGGTACGGGTCGTCAGTAATTCGAAAGTCTGACAACCAGTCTTACCAAGGGGAATCGTATTACCCAGTAACTGGGTTATGGAGGTCAGATAGGCAGTCGCTGCTTGTAAAATGCTGGTATTCAGTAGCATCCGGTTAGAGTGGAAGACGACCACTACATATTTGGGGAAAGGCTAGGCAGATGATAATGATGATGTTTAGACGTAACGATATGTGTTTCCCTGCTAAGCCGATGTCGAAATGTGAGGGTTTAATTAGTTAGTTTCAGACACAAGTTGTTAGTTTGTTTAACCGTTTGACCGCCACGGTCGTGTATAGACGACAAATGAAAACGTGCCCAACACGCCAATGCCGACAAGAAAACACCATGTTTTAAGTATAAACGACCGTGGCGGTCAAAGGGTTAAGGGGTACAGTTCTTTCACAGTTATTCCAAGTACCTCTGATTTTGCATCACCGTCAAAATCACAGTGTTCTTTATCTTTATTCTCATAAGGTTGCTAATGGATTGTCGCTTGGGGTACTGTCAGAGGTAAATTTACGAAGAAAGGAAGGAATTACGATAGGTATTATTGGTGAACATTAAACTATGCACGTATCCTATAAATAAGAAAGAAATAAAGAAAAGAAAAAACTTTAAACGGACATTGGGTGAGTGCTTTGGAAATACATTATTTTGATTGGAATAACTCATTCAAAAAAAACTTTCTATAGCTTTGCTATAGGTAAAATCGGAAGGTGTCAAAAAGGCGCGCAGACGCGAGTTTGACACTCGCCAGTTGACGAACAAGTCATAGTAACGAGTTTCGTCTGCCTTACTTTATGACCCTGTCTCAGTACAATACTACAGGAAACTTAGTACAAGTTATTGAAAGCCGATAAAAGATAAACGAGTCAGTTATTTTAATGTTTATAATTCTAGATTATCCCAAAACTGTAGGCCAATTCTCGTAGTTTAAAACGTTCAAAATCTAGTCGCAGTCTCATCTCGGCTACAAGAAAAGTCAAAAACTTTCAAAATGTAGGGAAATTTGAAGTATATTTGACAGATTGAGACTGAGATCTGACTGTGACCGTTCTTAAAAATTACGAGAATTGCCCCTCTGATCATCGAAACTTTTATGATTTGCAAAACATTTTGTCCTCCGTATTTCTCGATATATGGACACCCGATCTGGTAGCTCGCCGAGCAAGTCCTTGTTTGCATTACTGGATATTACCAATATATTATAATTAAATTAAAAGTTTATGTAGTTTGTATGTGAAACTCTGTGTAGGACGCTTTTGCTGGCAATTATATTTCCGCTGATTTCTAAAACGTGGCGATGATGGTGAACTTTAACTCGATAGATTGACCGTAATATGAACCAACTAGCTTTTGCCCGCGACTTCGTCCGCGTGGGTTTCGTACTTTCCTCAAATAAATTTAACACCCTCTCCACCTCCCCCTGAAAGGTATTTCGAAAATTATTGATTACGATCTTTGTACTTACTTTATTTAAAGAAATAAGTATTCGGGCCAATATTTTAGTTAAACTACCTAAGATGTTTCAAATAATCTATCCTCCCTTTTCATCACGACAGGGCTTGTTTTTGCATTTGGTACGTTTCCATTTTTATGATATAAAGATTATTTATACCCATTTTCGTGTTAATGGAAGTTGAAGTTTCTACTCCTTAAACTTTATTACCCTTTTCCACCCCGGTAGGAGTCGAATAAGTAAAACCCTAAAACTCATACTTTTTTATTTTAAGTAAGTAAGTAGTAAACCCCTAAAAGTGACAATCTTTATTATTTACTGAGGCAAGTGTTGAAAAGTTTCAAGTTTCTTAACCAAAGGAATAAGACCACCTTTTCACCTTCACAGTTTTTATCCCCATAAGGGCCAAATATTGAAAACATGTTTGGGAAGTTTCCATATCTTGACTCAAAGATTATTTATACCAATTTCCCATTGAATCAAGCCACGCAATAAAATACTCCTCTGTGATATGGACTACCCCCGTTCACCCCGATAGCGTTAGATTTTCGAAAAACCCAGTCATACTTTTTTATTAATTTTGGTCTTAAGTATACATACTGAGTTCCGAGTTTATATTATTGGACCGCGCGATAAAATTCTTCCATAAACTGACACCCTCAATCTCCCTTTAGAGCAGAAAAACATAAAAAGACAAACTATAATTTACTTAGATAAGTATTTGTGCCAAGTTTGAAGCTTAAATTTATTCATACCATTTTTTTGGAGTAAATCAAGCTACGCACTATAATACCGGCCTTGAAAATCGAATTACCACTTTTTTACCCGTCAGGGATCTACTTTCGAAAGACCCATTTCTTATTACTTACTTAGACAAATATTCCTTCCAAGTTTCAAGTTTATTAACCAAATGAATAAGATTTTTCGTATAAAGTTTTTCCCCACTTTTCACCCCACACAGGAGGAATTTTGAAAAATGTTTGGGATGTGTTCATAACTTGACTCAAAGATTATTTCCAACAATTTTCGAGTTAATCAAGCCACGCAGTAAAATGGAAAATTAACTACTCCTTTTCACCCCGTCAGAGGTAGATTTTCGCAAAACCCTGATACATGTTATTCTTTACTTTTGGTCTTAAGTATAAATACTGAGTTTCGACTTAATCGGACCGCACGTTAAAATTCTTCCATACAAATGTTGACACCCCCTAATCGCCCTTTAGGGGGTAGTTTAGAAAAGCAAAAAATGCCAAAATTCATAATTTACTTAGATAAGTATTCATGCCAAGTTTCAAATATATTAACCAAATGAATAAGATTTTTCATATAAGCTGTATCCCCACTTTTCACCCCCACAGGGGTGGAATTTTGAAAATTCGTTTGGAATGCGTTCATTACTTGACTCACAGATTATTTATACCAATTTTCGAGTTAATTAAGCCAGGCAGTAAAATTTGCCCTGTAAAATTAACTACCCTTTTTCTCCCCGTTAGGGGTAGGTTTTCGAAAAACCCTGATACACGTAATTCTTTATTTTTAATATTAAGTATAAATACTGAGTTTTGAGTTAATCGGACCGCGCGTTAAAATTCTTCCACACAAATTTTGACACCCCCCAATCCCCTGTTAGGGGGTAGTTTAGAAAAACAACAAATGCCAAACCTTATAATTTACTTAGATAAGTATTCGTGCCAAGTTTCAAGTTTATTAACCCAAGGAATAAGATTTTTCATATAAGCTGTATCCCCACTTTTCACCCCCACAGGGGTGGAATTTTGAAAAATCGTTTGGAATGTGTTCATTACTTGACTCACAGATTATTTATACCAATTTTTGAGTTAATTAAGCCAAGCAGTAAAATTTGCCCTGTAAAATTAACTACCCCTTTTCTCCCCGTTAGGGGTAGATTTTCGAAAAACCCTGATACACGTAATTCTTTATTTTTGGTATTAAGTATAAATACTGAGTTTTGAGTTAATCGGACCGTGCATTAAAATTCTTCCATACAAATTTTGACACCCCCCCATCCCCCTTTAGAAGGTAGTTTAGAAAAACAAAAAAGGCCAATTTTCATAATTTATTTTGGTGAGTATTCGTGCCAAGTTTCAAGTTTATTAACCCAAGGAATAAGAGTTTTCATACAAACTTTCATCCCCTATTTAACTCCCTTAGGGGTTGAATTTCGAAAATTCCTTCCTTATTCCTCGTCTACATTATAGAGAAAACCTCTGTGCAAAATTTCAGCTTTCTAGGTCAAAGGGTTTAGGCTGGGCGTTGATGAGTCAGTCAGTCAGTCAGTCAGTCAGTCAGTCAGTCAGTCAGTCAGGACTTGTCTTTTTATATATATAGATAGATACCTAGATATTTTTTATATTACTGTTTGTAATTTCTGGGCATTTGGCTTTAGTATCACTGTATACTGGCTGAGACTTTGTAGGTCGTAGGTTCGAACCCCGACAAGCGCTTTCCTTTGTGTAAATTATTTCATCACCACTGTTGACAAAACGGTGAAAGAAATCATCGTGAGAAAACCGGACAAAAAAAATGTCATGTATGTTTTCACCTTCTTTGGACCAAAATTCGAAGACATGTGACATCTATCAACCCGCACTGAGCCCGCGTGGTGGATTACGGCCCACTCCCTCTCACTGAGAGGAGACCTGTGTCCCAGCAATTGGGAAATTGTAGGCTGATTATTATATTATATATTTAAATTCTTTAATTAACAAATTACGGATAACGCTTATTTCATGAATTCTTGCAAAAAAGTTCACCTGAGAGTAATCTCAGGTCAACAATTTTGCATATTGCCTGTACCTACTTTTTGCTAAGTTTCATGTTTTACTGAAAATAATGATAACAAATTCGAAAAATTAATTTCGAAATTTAAAAAAAATTGTTTAGTTACTTACCATATTTCGTTCACTTTTTCTTAGTTTTTTTCAAGTGGAATGATAGCCGTTTTTACTTTTACTTCTAAGGTAGGCAGACCCCTACTATGAAAACGCTATGTTTATCAAAATGTGGTATACTTTTCAGACATTAACCTACATCGTTGTAATATAAAATGTAGGTATTTATAATATTACTTCCGTGTCAAATCGTACCGTATTAAATGAAAGTATAATTAAATGTTGATTACAGGAATGCTAATAATGAAACTGCAAAATGAGACACACATTTTAAAAGTGAACCGTAAGAACCCATTTTAAGGTGGAACTAGTCGCGAGCTCGAACTCACTGGTGGTCATGGCCAAAAAACACGCTGTCTCACCTGGCTTCGTATCCGACAAAGATAGTATCAGTAATGAGCAGTTAGACGCTAGTCTACACGCACAACATTTAGTTCACACGCACAGAAACACCGTTCCTAACTGAAAGGCGCGTAAAAAAAATCCGAAAAGCGCTTTGGAAAATCGAGTTTTTTTTAAAAAACCACTGCATAAATCAATTACAAATAAAGTTTATTAATCTCTTCTATAACTAAGCTTTGCGGTACTGACGGTTATGTTGTTGTATGCGGTTTATTTTGAAGATTTTAGAGTTATTTTATCACTTATTTACACCCAAAGTTACGTTAAAAATAGCAAGAAAAACGAATCTTTGTTGGCTCATAATTTTTTAATGGCTTTTTATTTTACTATTCTGTTTCCGTACAGACTAATAATAAGTCAAACCGATGTCATGTTTAACTTTGGATGCACAATGTCAAACAGTGGAGTAATACTCTCCAGAAATTTGTATGGAAAAAATATCGACTAGTGGCACCTTAAAAGAGCATCCCTGACATACTCAATACTCAATTCTTTATTGCATGCTGTAGCGATAAGGTTGAAAATCTTATCGCTACAGCATAAGGTTCAAGGTTCAAGGATAGGAGACGAGCCTATTGGTTAAATTCTTGATTGAAAAACCGACTAACACGTTGCACTTCGGAATCGAACCTAGGACTTTATGCTCACTTGTAGCACTTCCAACCACTAAACTAACAACGCAGATCCTGAGGAATATTAGAAGGAAAACGCAAGAAAAATATTAGCGAAAGCGATAAGGCCGCCCATTGTATATTTTGTAGTGTTTGTTGTATCTTTTACATGTTGTATTTTTGTGGTGTACAATAAAGTATACAATGTGTTAATGAAATAACCCAAAACCTGAAACTAGTTTGTTTAGAATCGGCAGCAAAATCGAATACAATAATTTTTAATATGGGTTATTTTTTTCCAAAAAATAAGTATTCGTCATGCCGTGTCTAATATTTTTAACGACGTTTTACGCTACTGTCCAACGCAATGAAAACAAACAGCGCGGGCGAGGGTGAGGTGAGGGATGCTAGAGCTGGCGCCAAGGCTGGGAAGCGCGCCGGCGGCGATAGAGCTACGAATCTGTAAGAAGTAGCGCGACAACAACATTTACAAATATCTTTTACTATAATTTTTGAAAATAAATAATTATATGTCATATCAATTTATTAATATAAAAATCGGTTGGGGTGTCCGAGGTTTTGGGTTATTTCATTAACACTTTGTATAGGTACAAGTTGTAACATAATTAACGCAAGACCTCATACACCCCAATTAGAGTATTGAGTTAGAAGCATAATACGAGTACAATGACCAAAACTTATTTTTTTAAAGCTTGCTATTTTTATTTAGAAAATCGTGTTGACACTAGCATTACTTCTATGCATTTCAATTATGCATTTAAAATTGAGTCTTATTGCGTTGAAATAAGATTTAATTTTCTTTGCCTCAACCTGTAGTCAGTACGGTAAAATAAATAATTTTTGAAAAAAATACCTATACTAAAAGTTACTTAAATCGATTCAGTAATCAATTATGAACAAACTACTTTCAGGACTTGCGTTTATTCTGTTACACGTTGTATAAATAAATATAGCAGTTTATTTCCACAAAACGGCGAGGGAGTGCATACTTCGAAGACACAAACATCGGAGGCCTCGGTGTGCCATCTTTGACGGAGATGCTATGAATTGTCTGCGCGAAGTGGCGCAACTCGGTGCCACTAGCAAATATTCGTAGGTACAGCAGCCGGTCTATTCTGTAAAAATATCATCGTGAAAACTTAGGCGAACTGAACTTCCACTGTGCTGACATTCCACCTGTGGATGTCAATCCACACGTATCCAAACGTAGGTGAACTTTTTCTAGAATAAAAAAAAAAGATTAGTATATAATTATGTAATACGGGTAACAACAAACGTAACAAAACAGGCATCAAAGACCCTATTTTTAGTGTCGCGCAGTCGGGTAAGTGTGCATACACATACACACGAGCGGCGCGCGTCAACAGCAGAGACAACTTCAGCCGTGCACTCGTCAACAGCCGCCGTCGACGCGTCGGCGGCTGCTGGCAGTTGCCACGCACTAAGAACACCTTCACACTAGCGTTGGTCCAGCGTAGGCGTTCGATAAACGTATGCGCAGCGCAGACGCCGCGACTACGCGGCGCAGGCGTTGCGTTGTCGCGGCGTCAGTGCAGGGGTAAATGAATACGCTTCGTTAGCGCCGCAGGTGCGCGACGCATCTGCCGCGTTACTGTGGACTATTTCCGAAAAACAACGCAATTGTGTGACGTCTGCGCCGCGTTAGCGCAGCGTTCATTTGACTCCAGAGGAAACGCCGCAACAACGCGACGCCTGCGCCACGTTGTTGCGGCGTCTGCGCTGCGCATACGTTTATCAAACGCGTACGCTGGACAAACGCTAGTGTGGAGGCGCTCTAAAAGGAACTAATTTATTTGCTTTATGTAACCACAGAAGCAAACTCGCGGCACCTCCAGTACAAACTAATTAAATCTATTACATACCTCGATAAGGCTGTAATAGCACCATTATATATTATTATTATTATTAATCTAAAGTACTGAGCTCAGTTTTACTATCTACATCCACTGAACACTCGTTAATTACAAACCTAATTTATTATACCAGTCATTATGTATAATTCAAAGAACCTACATACTTTGCCTTTTGTTTATGTGTAATTTAAATATTTAATTTTATTATTTAAATGCGTGTTCATGCTTGGCCTTGGTGTGTGGTCCTTGACTGTAACTACTTAATTAGGAATAAACCTACTAAGCTTATGATGTCGTAAAATCATTTCTATATTTAAATTCAGCTAACGGTTTTCTAGGAATGAGCGCACATCCAAAGGTGCATCCAGACAGAGCGAGGCATGCGCCGCAAATTATTTTTTTTAATATTTTTTATATGTCACTTTATATATTAGACCCTGAGACAGCCGTTATAATAATATGTGTGGCCTACCATTCGAAGGACACATCTCAACATCAAGATTTTTTGGATAAGCTTAGAAAGATGATAAAAATAAAGAAAATACTTACGTTTATTTGCGGCAAATATGACGCGGAGAAAAAACACAAAAATGAAAATGTTGAGGGAAAATATGAGTCGCATCTGTAGCGGTATCTACAACGCCAGATGCGAACAACACGTCATACTGACGTTACAAAATCCTGCATCTCGCAAGCAGAGTTTACCGCGCAACTAGCATAGATACAACGGCCCGACATGAATCATTGGACAGTTGCCCGCCAGACACAACACCTGTCTGGTCGGAGGATCCTCCCTTTTCTATGGAGGTTGAGTGAACTTTACACCCTGTTCCTTACACCCCTATGGCATCCAGCATAATGCTATGACCCTATGCGAGACAGAGCCCCAGCGCTGGTTTTCAGCGACAGCCGGTGTTGACGCGATGACGTCAACCGGTTCAGTATAAAATGAGATATAAAGCTCAGGAGTTGAACTTCGAAAAGGATCCTTTATAGTGCACCTCTACAACCCCTAAAGTCTTTTAAATTCGTGTTTCTACCTTCTGTTTTTTCAAACTATGGATTATCAGTCAGTCACATACTTAACATGTTGCAGTGTTAGGTACCTAGTTTTGGTAGCAGGCACATCAAAACTAGACGCGTTGATACGCGCAACTTGTTACCATGGATTCAGTACAGACGCTAGCACATCAAGCTACTACAATCTGTTAAATTTCTTTAATTGATTTTCAACTTTATCGCTAAAGCATAAGGTTCAAAGTTGATTGGGAAAATTTAACAGTTTCGAGTAGCTTGATGTGCTGGCGTCTGTACATGATTCCAAATACAACAGAGTTAAAATTATACGTCGGTTATTAAAAAAAAAAAATATATCATACTCCATAGAAAAGGGAGGATCCTTCGACCAGACGGATGTTATGTCTGGCGGGCAACTGCCCAATGATTCATGTCGGGCCGTTATATACCTACATACTAGTTGCGCGGTAAACTCTGCTTGCGAGATGCAGGATTTTGTGACGTCAGTATGACGCGTTGTTCGCATGTGGCGTTCTGGATACCGCTACATCGGTATTGCACTTTTCTATGAAACAGCAGATTTTTTTTTTGTAATCGAAGAAAACTTTCTTCGCTAAGGGGGCTAGAATCATGTTGTGCTGAATTCATAGTTTTAGTTTCCCTGCCACACTGTATAGACAGAAGATATCAGCTTGTTACTCCTACATAACACTAATTGCATTATTCACGTTATTGAGCAGACTTTTCGAACATATGAAGCAACAATGGATTACCATATTCCTTCAAAATGATTCAGATTGTGATTCATAGTGTATTGTTTAATTAAAGTGTATAATGAATTGACTTATAAGACCAGTCATCGCAAATCAAAGGCATTATTCACCGAATTTTTGCCATTTAAATGTTTCATCACGTTGTAAAATTTGTCCACGTGCCTTCCTCAGACTGGCGGAAAGTCAGTTCTTTTCTAAGGATTCCTTTTTAGAGAAAAATATTAGCTAAGAAGTCAGTAGGTAAGTTAAAAATAAACTCAACAGTCAAACGTGTCAGAATCTACAGAAAAAAAAGCTCAAATATGTTATAGAGTTTATACAATACAAGGCTGATTTTTCAATAGTCAGATAACTAATATTAGAAGAATATAAATGACAGTTTGACATAATTTCTATACAAAAGCTGTCAAACCGCAATACTTTATTCCTCAGATAAAAACGATCTGACTGTTGAAAAATCAGGCCACAATCTTATAAATAAATAAATAATAACTTTATTGATCAAAAAATAACAGAGATTTTACATTGGCCCCAAACTAGGCAAGCCTGTATCTTGGGCATCAATATGGAGGGTTTACTATTTAAACATTTATTTTAAAAACATGTTAGGTAATAAAAGTAAAATATGTTTGCTTCAATTTACAAAAAAAAAATCTAAAAACAAAAGTAAAGAAAACAACAATCAAATCGAAAATTAAAAGAAAATAATAATAATTATAAAATTAGAAAAAGAAAAACGCTATTATTATGAGAATGAGTGCGAGTATAAGTGTGTGAGGGTGTATTGATGAATTAATGAGTGTGTGTGAGTAATCATGCGAGGGTGAGTTTGAGGGTGCTTAAGCGTGAGAATGTGTATGTGAAACAAACGAATGAATTGTATGTTTGCAAAAAAGGAACACATACAATTCATTCGGGATTCACCCCGATCGTACACAAATATTTTTTTTATTCAAGTATAAAGTAAAGTAAAATTGTGATTTACAATAATTACAATCGAGGAAAGTTAAATTGGAACTGTAATGTAGACCTGCCTTATCTAGGTTTAAGAAAAACCTGTGTTTCAGGCCATCAATTTACATCAAACATTTAAAAAGAAAGACAATAATAAACGTATTAGAAGCTAAATTGAAAAGAAGGTATGATATTTTCAATGACTTAAAGAGTCACTAAGGTACTTGCACCCAATAAGGACCAGCACCTATTAAGGGCCACCTTAGAAAACTCACACTTGGCATTTTTTGAACTGCTTCAAATTTCGCGCGCAGCATGTTATACCACCTATTGGTTAAATGCAATCGCGCCATGACGCGTAGATGCCGCGATTTTGTCAGTAGCATCCAGTTTGTGTAAGACAGCGGTTAGAGATATCATTTTATAAAATTGATGCGCGTTGTTTTGTAAGTTTTCGTGAAAAAAATAGTGTTTTTAAGTAAATTTTTATAGAAGATTGGATTTAAACATTCAGAGGTAACTCTACATAGGTAAATACATTGTTATTTTTACATTATACAACTTTAAAATGTGTCATCTATCACGATACCCAAATCCTAATAAGGACCACAATACGAGTTTGTATTAAGGTCCGGTCCTTATTAGAAGTATGAATTTGGCGTAAATTTTTATTATTTAAGTAATTAATTATTTTTTTATATTTTTATTTCTAATTATGAATGTAGGATAAAATGAAGTAAGTAAATATATATTATTTTGTATTTATAACAAGGTAGGCCAATAATAAGAATCATAAAAATGGTTTCTTCTTATGGTTTATATGGAGCTAATCTTTTTATAAGTACCTACATATTTTCATTGTAGCACCTTTTTGAGAACTTGTTGGTAACAAATATATCTGTGTGGCGATTAAGTTTAAAATTATAGTTAAATTTGGTTGTCTAGTTGCGAGAATAGTTAAGTTCGCTCATATTGGTATGCCTTTAACTTCTAAAGTTAATATTTTAGTATTCCTGTTATGGCCCATCAAGGTATCATATAGTAAATTAAGACTGATTTTCCTTAAAATGTTCTAATTAATGACTGAAGAAAAAGTGATTACTTACAAAAAAAATATATATATGTTGATTACCGAAATAAAATTAGTTTTATTCTTAATTTTCACTTTGATATACATAATAAGGCCCACCTTAAAATTTTTGGTCAAATATTAAATATTTGCTAATAATGTAATAATTTATTCATTAATACTATTGTATAGGTTAGATTAAAAGTATTATTATTACAAAATAATCAAAATTTGTTACATTTTATTATGGTCCTTAATAGGAGCATAGGTGCTTAATATGGCCTAACATAAACATTTTTGAAACTGTTTTCTCTTCAGTTTAACAAAGCAAACTGTGTATTTTTTGTCATAATTATAGATCTTCATAAAATTTTATTTTTATCTTATAAGCGTTATTTTGTGTAATTATATAAATTTTTAATTTATAAGTATTCTAATAAAGGTGGCCCTTATTGGGTGCAAGTACCTTATTTGTGTTAGATGTTCTCAACAGACCAAGAGACTTAATCAGCTTCTGGAGGAAGGTGGACTGGTTGGAATAACCACCGAAAGCCACCATGGCCCGCGCACAATGGTCCATTTGAAGGACTAAGTGCGGAAACCAAACCCATAACATGGAACATAGAGAACTTAGCGGATACTTTTTATCCCGATTTTCTCACGGGATTGACATTTATGCGGGTGAAACCGTGGAGCGCTGCTAGTTTGAAATAAATGATTTGAGTTTGAGTTTCAGAATATGGTCTATCAGCAAAGGGATTAGTCTATACTAATTTTTAAAGAGGTAAAGTTTGTGAGGTTGTAGGGGTAATCTCTGAACCGATTTTAAAAATTATTTTACCAATAGAATAAGTACCACATTATTTGTGAGTGTCTTATCATTTTTCTTGAAAAAAATTAAAAAGTCTTTTCATTTTTCGAGTTAATATATAGCTTATGATATATAAATCGAAAAATGGAAAGACTTTTTCGTGGTAATCGGATTTGCAAAGTAAGTCGGAGAAAATACGGTCGAACGCAAAAGCTTTTTACGAACGCGAGATATATGATTGAGTTCTAGAGAAAAGTTGTAGAGCTTCATAATGCCTAAAAAAAATTCAACGACAGCATATGTCTAACTTTTATATTACAAATAACAAAAAGTAGTTTTTATATAAAAAAAAAATAATTTAAATCTTTAAGTCATGTTTATTGGTCAAATTATCAACAGTTATGAATTTTTATCAAAATAATTAAACTTCGTCTTTGGCTTAAAAGACTTTTTAACAAAAAAAAAAACAACCGACTTCAAAAAAAAAAAACACTACAAAGTGTAAAATAACTTTAATTTTAATTTCGGAAGTCGGTGTCTTTGGTTTTGTATTTACGTTTTTGCCACCGACTTCCAAAATTAAAATTAAAGTTATTTTACACTTTGTAGTGTTTTTTTTTTTGAAGTCGGTTGTTTTTTTTTTTGTTAAAAAGTTTTTATTTTTTACTTTTTATAGTCAGAGTGCATCTCATGACAATTCCAATAAGCCCAAACACGGCTAGAATACATGGTTTTATTAGGAAGTTCCGGTACCTACCTTCCAGCTTCATCATCAGATCGGTTTGATGGTACCATTTTCGTCAGAACCATTTATTTAAATTTGCTTCGTCATAGTCGCTTAACTATCTTAATCGAGATATCTTATCGCCACCCGTGAAATACTTATTATCATTGAAGAGTTCCTGTGGCTATCTGTGGTCTCCTTCATCAGTTCCACTTCACCAAATTAAACTTTTTGAATGCAAATGCTTGACATGTTGATGAAAATACCAAAATTGCTATATGTATGCCTATAATATTTGAGGAGTTCCCTCAATTCCTCATGGATCCCATCATCAGAACTGGATTTTGACAAGAATGGGACCAATCTGGAAGCATATCCTTTCAAATAAAAAAAAAAAATCCAAATCGGTTCATAAATGACGGCGTACTGAGGTAGCAAACATAAAAAAAAAAAAAAATACAACCGAATTGATAACCTCCTCCTTTTTGAAGTCGGTTAAAAATAAAAGACTTTTCTCTTTTACTGCTTATAATGTGGGCGAATGGTTAAAGAGATAATATGACATAGGTATGGAACCGCGTCCGTGTCGTAATCTATTGAGTGCAAGTAAAAATGTTTACCGCCCAACGAAGTGGGCACAGGTCAGCTAATCTATAAAAGGAGAAACTGACTGACTGACTGACTGACATATCAACGCACAGCCGAAACTACTGGTACTAGAAACGTGAAATTTTGCATACGGCTTCCTTTTATTATGTAGGGGAGCACTAAGATGAGGTTTTTGGAAATTCGACCTATAAGGGGGTGAAAAGGAGGGATTATTTTTGTATGAAAATCTTATTGCTTGAGTTAATAAACTTGAAATTTGGCACGAATACACGCAGACGAAGTCGCGGGCGAAGTGCTAGTTAAAAATAAAGAGGGATGATTTTCTCAGCAAATATCACATCAGTATCGCGATTCCTTTAGACTGTTTTTCTTGACATGCCTGTTACAATTCTCATACATATTTTTAGGTTTTCATTTTAAAAGTTTTCCTTCACGCGTGGGCGTGAAGGAAAACTTTTAAAATAAAAAAGCAAGGAAAAATATATCAAGCATTTATCCCACTTTCATCTAACAGTGCAAACACTCAATATCTCACACAGAAAAACAAAACCGGCCAAGTGCGTGTCGGACCACACGGATTAAGGGTTCCGTAGTTGCGATGAATATTTACGCATGCATTTACGTCTTTAATTTTAAAAGAGTAATCTGTGTATATATCTATCTCGATTAAACTATGGAAAACAAAGGTTGTGAGCGAAAATATCTGGTTCCTCAAAAACTGTAAATTTAAATAAAAACGCCGACGTTTTTATCACGTTTTTTTGAGACCCTTTAATTTTTTACTTTAATTTATTTAATATATACACCAGAAAATACATAAGAAAAAAAACAATTATTACTACAAAACATACAATGGGCGGACTTATCGCTTTCTGCGATTTTTATTATTTATTTTATAATATCGACCATAGTAGTACATACTCTGTGAATATTTCACCTATTACGGTACAAAAGATACAGCGCTGTGACAGACAGACGGACTGACTGAGTAATAGAAACCCGTTGGCACCATTTGGGTACGGAACTCCACAAAAACAACACTCGTTCCAACACACACACTCATCCTGACATTTTTATTTTACCATTTCATAATTCAATATTGATACCGAAGTGAACTAATTGACAGTTCGAAAGTGTAAACTCACTTATTTCCCTTCGATTCTGTCACCGCAAATTATTCGGAGGAAAAGCTGTTATGAAACTATTCGGTATCCATTAAAAATTAGCTGGAACGTATTAATGAACCTCAAAGCAACGATCAGTGCGGGCCAAAAATAAATTGAACATCGGAAAGGGCAGCTGTGCTGGCGTAGAACGCGGTATGTGGCGTTTGCTTTTTACAGGCACTGTATTTTTATGTGGAGGAGCTCGTGGCTAAATGATAACTGCGGCTAAGCTTGCCGCAGTCTACTCCTGGATAGGTGACCGTCCATTATCCGTTCTTATAAAACTACACTAAGAGATTTCATAATGAACAAATGTCTATAAGCAATTGAAGATTTTTAGTTCCTATCTGATTATTATATTATCTAGAATTATTATATGATATATGTCATTTAATTAAATTTATAACATCAATGTTGTTTGTGTGTAATTTAATTTATTTTATGTAAATTCAGGTATACTTAAATGATTTTTAATGAATAAATGAATGAAGCGTAGTGCGGGACGCCCCCCTAGCTGGATGGATGGAAGACCTAAAGGTGGCCGGGACGGACTGGATGCGGAAGGCGGAGGACAGGGTATTGCGGCGCAGCCTGGGAGAGGCCTATGTCCAGCAGTGGACTGCAATAGGCTGAGCTGATAGGTTGATTGAATAATGACTAATTATAAATCGAGACCCCTCCGTGCCTCGGAAAGCTTTTGGTCCTGGCTGTCATTCGTTGTTCTTTGACAGTCATTACGGGTCGTCAGTAGCCCAAAACAGTCCGACGACCAGTCTTAAGAAGGGGTAATAGTGTTACCTAGTAACTGGGTTGTGGAGGTCAGATAGGCAGTCGCTCCACGTAAAATACTGCTATTCAGCTCCATCCGGTTAGACTGGAAGTCGACCCCAAAAAAAAGTTGAACAAAAGCTAGGTAAATGATATTATTTTTTCATGTATCAGTCAGTTACCACATTCTCCACCTCGGCAGCGCCATGTTAGTAGCGCGGCGCTTGTAAACGCGTCGCGGTATCGTATAAATTCATTATCACTAGCTGCTACGATATGACAAACATTGTTCAGGCGACATGGTGGACCTGAAAAGATATATTCATAATAGATAAGTTAACTTTAGCTGGAAAATTATTAAAAAAACACAGTGTTCCTAGGTTTGTAACATAACATAGCATATTCAGCCTATATAGTGATCCCAGTGCTGGGACACAGGCCTCTTATCTGTGAGTGGGAGTGGGCCGTAATCCACTACGTGAACCCAGTGCGGGTTAGTACATTGAAAAAAATAATTTCTTACTACACCACATTAGGTGCAGCGCAGACGGCACACTTTTTGTGCGATCGAGTCTGCGGCGCACAAAAAGTCTGCATGGCGCGCAAAAAGTCGGTCGCGGATTTTTCACAGACTCAACGCACACGACGCACATCTTCGATCATTCTGTCGGCAGAGCTGTCTGTCTTTTTAAATGTCTATTATGATATTTTGCCTTAGAAGTATCATAGTGTCCCGAAGTGCCCGATTTACACGGATTTTTTGTGCGCCAGACTTTTTGCGCGTCGTGTGCGTTACTGCATATAATTGCATAGGTTCTATTTTCACAGACTAAAAAGTGCGTCACGGATAGTCTGTCGTCTGCGCTGCACCCTAATGCTTTAGCGATAAAGTTGAAAATTGATTTTTTATTTTAATTTAATCTAGGTATCTTTAATTTTAATTTTGATTCATAGATTTCATAGTTTTTTTATGAAGCAATCATATGTTACTTTTACTACCGAACATGTTTTAAAAATAAATGTTTAAATGGTAAACCGTCTATATTGGTGCCCAAGACACAGCTTGCCTAGTTTTGGGGCCAATGTAAAATCTTTTGAGCAATAAAGTTTTATTAAAAAGTTCTTATTGTTATTATTACTCTAAAATCAATTTGACAGATTGTAGTAGCTTGGTGATGATGTTTATCATCATTATCATAAGGGTTCCTTATTTCCTTTTGTGCGGAACCCTAAAAACAAATTGTACCTACGTTTACAAAACAAAAACTTAAAATGTTTATAACACAATAAGTAGGTACTGCTTGAAACTTATCTATGAAAATACTCAATTGAGGGATCATGTAAACATTTAACATTTTGATAACGTCTGAGAAAACTTATGTGCCTGAAGACTGAAAATTTTTATTTTTATTTCTTGTGCAATAAATAGCATTAAATAGTTTATTAACAGCTTTCAGGTTAAGCTACGCTTGCGATTGGTCCGCCGATGGGTGACCAAGACCCCTCCGTGCCTCAGAAAGCACGTTAAGCCGTTGGTCCCGGCTGTCATTCGTGGATCTTTGACAGTCGTTACGGGTAGTCAGAAGCCCGAAAGTCTGACAACCAGCCTTATCAAGGGGTATCGTATTACCCAGTCACTGCATGGGTTGTGGAGGTCAGGTAGGCAGTCGCTCCATTTAAAATACTGGTATTTAGCTGCGTCCTGTTAGACTGGAAGCCGACCCCAACATAATTGAGAAAAGATTAAGTAGGTGATTATTATCTTTTATTCAGATTAAATGCAGTATTTTGACAGATTTTTATTTACCATTAGAACACTCTTCAAAAATCAAAGAAACCTTTAGCTACGGTTTCCTATCGACTATTAGTTCTACGAGCAATGTGTCCAGTGCCATTTAATTTGCCAATTCTTCGGGCTATGTCGGTAACCTTGGTTCTCCTGCGGTCTCTTCATTTCTGATTCGATTACGTGGGGAAACTCCAAGTATATCCCTCTCCATTGCCCTTTGGGTAACTTTTAGCCTTCTAATAAGGCCCACTGTGAGCGACCAAGTTTCAGTGGTCATCACTGGCAACACGCACTGATCTGTGGATTGTCGTCCAATTGGTTGAACCAGTACTCTGTGGGTTGAAAATCAGCCACAGGCATTTTGAATAACTTAAATAACTTATACTGTTACTATTGCAGAAGCTACCTATATAACACTGCACAAATCATCATACCCTTTTACACATTTAAAAAACAAACGAAAATACAGATCAGATCCAATTTAAACTACATGATTATCGTTAACCAAAACTCATAGGCGTCCATTAAAAAAAATCCACTGCATTCATAAAAGCGGGGACGGTCATCGACCGCAAAAAACTATCGAGCACTGAATAGAAATAAAACGTAAAAAAATGTGCACAAAAAAATTGTGCACACTCAAAAAGAGCAGCAGATTGTCGTGGTTTCGAACCCAGTACCGTTCGTTATTAATTCTTGGACAGCCGGCTTCGACGAACCGCAGTGGACAATCGAAAAATAAAATAACTATTATTCATTTGTGCGCAGATCATGTTTACAGAGGTAGCTTCACTTGAATCGTTTAAATAGCTGGAAAATATTATGCGTGATTGAATGAGGGCAGTTGTATTGTGTTGCGTTTATGGAGTGAGTTATCGTTTGTGTTTTATGAAGTGAGTTTTCGTTTGTTGTAGCTTCTTGCTGATTATATAAGATGGCTTTGTAGTTCAGTTATATACTTACTAATAGAACTCTTTACTAAAAAATTTCTTAAACAGGAACAACCATTTCTTTTTCAAAAATAATTTAATATTTAGTTTACAAATCTCGTTTCTCATTATTTTTTTTAGAAGTTCGGTCGTTTTTTATTTCAATGTTTAAACAGACCCACCCAACCAGCATTTTTCAGCAGATTGAATAATCTAATGAATGTGTCTACATAAAGACAGGTATTTCTTTATTTATTTAAGTTTTTTACCCAAGGCATTGTACGGGGGCAGCGGGATTGTCCGAAAGGGTTACCGCTACCCCGGAACACAAAGGGCTAAGGAAGGAACACGGGTGGGTTTTAGTCAGTAAGAGTCTGACACTCCCTTCTGCTCCACCCAGAGCGGGAGGGGTCATTAGATGATTTCCCATCCACAAAAAAAAAAAAAGGCATTGTACAGAGCAATTTTCAAACTGGAAAGTAAGACACACACACCTACTTGAGTAGGTAAAATACAATTGAAAAAATAAATGTAAACACGAGAAAACAATAAAATTAACAAACAAAACACAATAAAATAACACAATGCCACACATCACCATCATCTTTACTTTTTTTATATTATACAGGGTGTCCCTGGAAGTATGGATCAAATCGAATAGGGGCGTGGGCAAGGTCATTTCCAAACTTTTTCATCCTTTGAACAAAACGCAGACACTTCGTGTGCGTTAGTTTTTTAGTGTAATTATGTTGTATGTATTTATAGTAGGTATTTATAAGTTATATTAATATTGTATAGTAGGTAAGTGTTTATATGGGCATTTTTTTTTGAGGTTGGGAAATCATAAAATAACTTCTCCCGCTCTGGGCGGAGCGAGAGGGTATGTCAGACTTTTACTGACTAAAACCCACCCGTGTTCCTTCAGTTGCCTGTGCTAGGGGCCACGATATATCTTTCGAACAACCCGCCACCCTGGCAGAGTGTTTATATGTGTTTATATGGGCCTTGATGCCTGAAATAAATGGATAAATAAAATAAAATTAAAATTAAAGCAGGTTCCACCCAGAAATCAAACCCACACTTTCCACCCCGGCATCCACTACACCATGACCAACTCAACTTTTTCACTATTTTGTAAATAATTAAGCTTAAACCAAAAAATGTCAATGCCAGTTGGCGACCAGCGCTGAGTGGAATCAGATTGATTAAGCATACATAGGTATATAAATTATCAGTGGAAGCCTGCACCATGATTACCCGTCTGTTAAGGGGAGGAATCAGTAATGATATGCCTTTACGTATAATTGGAGAGCGATGACAGATAAGTTTGAAAATATTTTGGGTGTGGGGCCTAATAAAACAGTATTCACAAGTAATGATGTCTGAGAGCGTACACAAAACTTTGGGCAGTCATTCTCGTGATTATACTTGACGGCTTTTTGACGGCGGAAATCATCAAATGACCCCTCCCGCTCTGGGTGGAGCAGAAGGGAGTGTTAGACTCTTACTGACTATAAAACCCACCCGTGTTCCTTCCTTAGTCCTTTATGTTCCGGGGTAGCTATAATACCTTTACACGTATTATAACAATACTAGCTGCGCGCCGCGGTTTCACCCGCATATGTGTCGATCCCGTGGGAATATCGGGATAAAAAGTACCCTCCAGGTGTCCAGGGTGTCAGCTACCTCCATACAAAATTTTATCAAAATTGGTCCAGCCGTTTGAGCGTGAAGAAGTAACAAACATATAAACATACACACAAACTTTCGCCTTTATAGTGTGAAGTGTGATTATGATCTAGACAGGAGACGTTTTGTCCAACAGGGTGGTTGCGTAACACACGATCAGTAGCAATGGGTTTCATTTTGACAGTTCAACAACATTCATTGCGTTATTTACGTTGTTGAGCAGACAAATTTTCCGAACATATAAAGCATGGGATTAGCAATAACCTTCAAAATGATTATGATTGAGATTAGCACTTTATGTGACACACTATGTGTTACGCAATTATGGTGCTTTGGCAATTCCCGTATTTTTTAAAGAACGTTCGCATTCTAATCACAGTCTCACTCTGTCAAAAATATCTCTAATCTCCATACATATTTTAAAAGTTTTTGATACACTTTTCGTCACTGAGATGAGATCGGGACTAGATTTTGAACGTTTTTAATTACAGGCTTTCTGTTCTAACGCATCCACTTGTATGTTCCTACATATCCACTTTTATCGATTATGATCGCTTATGGCGATAAGACTTTCCATTAACTGTAACTTCTATGGTGTACAGAGGCCAGCACATCAAGCTACCCCAATCTGTCAAATTGTCCCAATTGAATATAAATCTTATTCCTTTGTGATAAAGTTGAAAATCTATCAAAGAAATGTGACAGATTGGGGTAGCTTGATGTGCTAGCCTCTGTACAATCAAAAAAAGAGATAAGTATGCAGGTTAGTCGGATATAGTTGAAGTTTAGTAAGAAACTGATGGATGTTGTCGAATGAAATTTAATTTTATAAATGAGCTGTTTGTTTTTTATTAATAAAATAAAATTTTATTGAGAACATCCACCGGTTTCTTACTTAACTTCAACTATATCCGACGAACCTGCATACTTAGGTACCTCTTTTATTGACTAAGGTACTTGCACCCAATAAGGACCAGCACCTATTAAGGGCCACCTTAGAAAACTCACACTTGGAATATTTTGAACTGCTTCAAATTTCGCGCGCAGCATGTTATACCACCTATTGGTTAAATGCAATCGCGCGATGACGTGTAGATGCCGCGATTTTGTCAGTAACATCCAGTTTGTGTAAGACAGCGGTTAGAGACATCATTTTATAAAATTGATGCGCGTTGTTTTGTAAGTTTTCGTGAAAAAAATAGTGTTTTTAAGTAAATTTTTATAGAAGATTGGATTTAAACATTCAGAGATAACTCTACATAGGTAAATACATTGTTATTTTTACATTATACAACTTTAAAATGTGTCATCTATCACGATACCCAAATCCTAATAAGGACCACAATACGAGTTTGTATTAAGGTCCGGTCCTTATTAGAAGTATGAATTTGGCGTAAATTTTTATTGTTTAAGTAATTAATTCTTTTTTTATATTTTTATTTCTAATTATGAATGTAGAATAAAATGAAGTAAGTAAATATATATTATTTTGTATTTATAACAAGGTAGGCCAATAATAAGAATTATTAAAATGGTTTCTTCTTATGGTTTATATAGAGCTAATCTTTTTATAAGTACCTACATATTTTCATTGTAGCACCTTTTTGAGAACTTGTTGGTAACAAATATATCTGTGTGGCGATTAAGTTTAAAATTATAGTTAAATTTGGTTGTCTAGTTGCGAGAATAGTTAAGTTCGCTCATATTGGTATGCCTTTAACTTCTAAAGTTAATATTTTAGTATTCCCAATAAGGCCCATCAAGGTATCATATAGTAAATTAAGACTGATTTTCCTTAAAATGTTCTAATTAATGACTGAAGAAAAAGTAATACTTACAAAAAAATATATATATACGTTGATTACCGAAATAAAATTAGTTTTATTCTTAATTTTCACTTTGATATACATAATAAGGCCCAGCTTAAAATTTTTGGTCAAATATTAAATATTTGCTAATAATATAATAATTAATTCATTAATACTATTGTATACGTTAGATTAAAAGTATTATTATTACAAAATAAACAAAATTTGTTACATTTTATTATGGTCCTTAATAGGAGCATAGGTGCTTAATATGGTATAACATAAACATTTTTGAAACTGTTTTCTCTTCAGTTTAACAAAGCAAACTGTGTATTTTTTGTCATAATTATAGATCTTCACAAAATTTTATTTTTATCTTATAAGCGTTACTTTGTGTAATTACATAATTTTTTAATTTATAAGTATTCTAATAAAGGTGGCCCTTATTGGGTGCAAGTACCTTATACGTAATAAAGAGTATTTCATTCTATCCGCCGCTGAAAATGGGCATTCCAATAATCTCCACAAGATTTTTTAAAAAATCAACAATCACCACAATTAGTGTCGACTGCCGTACACTCCCTAGCTACGGCTCCAAATATTGCTTTAAAACAAAATAGCTTTTCCCACTGCTGGGCAAAGACGTCCCTACTCTCTTCCCACCTCTCTCTGTCCAGAGCTGCAAAGGACCAATCTTTATTAAAGAAGTCCAGCTCATCCATCCAAAAATATGCCTACATATTGCTGTAATTTCTGCAGGTAACCAAAACACTGCTCGCCCGCGCAAAATAATTTCACCCGGCCATGAACGGAAAGCAATATGGTGGTTAGCCGCTGAAAATTCGTAAAAAGAAACAGATAAAACAAAAATCCTTTGACTTCCGCGGGTTTGATTGGCCTGGGAGTTGGATTGTCCTCGATAAAGGACGTTAGGCTCGTTTCCTATCACGTGGGAACTAGACTATAGGTAGGTAGTGGTGAAAGGATAGTTTGGATAATGGACAGTAAATAACTTTCTGTCATTGAGAATTTACCACGCATCTTAAGGTGAATGCGCAGTGGTATACCGCGAAATTCAAGCTTTCATACGTTTTTTTTTGCAATTTACAGGTCAATGTCATGTTGTATCTTGATTAAAATATAATTCGCGGCTAAATTAGATATGTATTTTCAAAATTATAGTCATATGTCTCTTTAAGTTAGATTTGCTCCATAAGCACTTTTCCATAAGATATTTGTTCTTATGGTACAAATCTAAGTTAAAACGATGTATTAATGATTATAATTCTATAAATACGTACCTGTTATAGTCGCAAATTGCAAAAAACGTAAGAAAAATTGAATTTCGCGAGCTAAAACTGCGCATTCACCTTAATTGCGTAAAACACACAATCTGAATCATTTTGAAGGATATCGCTAATCCATTGCTTTAAATGTTCGAAAAATTTGTCTGCTAAGTAAAGTAAATAACGCAATGAATGTTGTTCAACTGTAAAAATGAAAGCCTTTTGCTACTGTTAGTGTGTTACAGTGGCGAAGGTACCATACAACTTCGAAAATTCAGAACACAACCACTCTATAGTCAATTCATCATTGAAATAATAATGAAACGTTTTATTGACTTTTTTTTGCTCCGGCTTACCTCTGTCATAAATTTACACTAAGCTACTGGTGTGTTATGCAATTACCCCCATGGCCAGACCATGTCGCTTCATAGGCTGATCATGATGATAATAATATCAAACTGTAAAATAAGTAGCATTTGGACTTGAATTTTAAAGTAAAGAAACTTTTTAACAAAACATTGATCACTGAATATGAAACTGTCTTCCTTCTCATAATCTATTATTATTATTTTCATTGCAATTCCTCTTAGGCGCCATCTCCATGGCGAGAAAATCGTGGCGATAGTCATGCGGTGCCATCAAATTATCGTCGCGATGATATCGCCGTATGGAGATTAATTCATTGAGTTTCTGTTGAATTTTGATGGCACGACGATAATATCGCCGCGATTTTCTCGCTCGTGGAGACGGCCCCTTAGTCATCACCACAGAACAGATACTTTTATCTGTTCTGTGGTCATTACTACTTTCAAACAAGCAGTCAAAGTGACCTCTGCGTTGTCACCGACCACGCTATGGAAGTGGCGTCTTAGGCCAACAAGATTTGAAAAACTGTCATGCCAGCGAAATGAAGAAGAATATCACATGCAAGCCGAAACAGTTTTTTAAAGTGTGTCGTCCCGCTCACGGAAGAACCATCACAAGAGAGACTGAAGTTGTGGCGAGACAGTGCTTCCTTACCCAAACCGTTCGTTCCACCCTCTGAAGTCCTTCCACTTAGACATGAGTTACCTTGGATAACCTGGAAGTCTTTAAACAGACTCCGGACCCAGATTGGCAGAAGCAAGGAAAACCTGTTCAGTGGAGATTCATAGACGACTCCGCCTTGGAGTGTAAATGTGGTGCTGTTCCACAAACGATGGGACATTTAGTATCGTGTCCTGCGTGTCCTGGCAGCTGCAAGCATTACAGGAACTGATGGACGCTGGTGATGGCGCCAAACAAGTAGCCGAATTCTGGGTCGAGTCCATTTAGATTGCTATCGTCACGCTAAGAAGAAGACATGCCTAATTATTTTCATCAACCAAAAATGTTTGCCGTAGAACATTTTAGCCCCCAACAGGTAAATCCGTGCCATTTACGATTTCTAAAGCTTTCCCCCACACGAAACAGTACACAAACTAACACAATTACAAGTAATTCAGTATAAAACGGGACTCGGTATAAGTGCATTGATTATAATGAATTATTCAAACAGCGAATATCTGTTAGCAGCCGGGCAGTATTACTTACGCGTGGGACGCTTTATTCAAATCCAGGCTTATTAAAGTTATCTTTACTTTTGAATCCATTAAGCTAACTATCAGCTAATTAATTCGTAACAGAAATATATAGGAATTTCGTCGGTTTTTGGTTGTTTTGCGATTGGAATCTTATTGCTATTTCAGTTGCAAGCTTGTATAAACTTCTTGTGAAAGAGCAGCACCCTAATTGCATAACACACTAGCAATCTCAATTTGAATAGTTTTGAAGAATATTGGCCCCGATTCTGTTGTTCACAAACTAAGTTGAATTTTAAGTTCAGTGCATCTTTTTCTTTCTATTTCATTATGAAAAGGACAGAAGATAAATATTAGTTTAGTCCTGTCAAATTATTTAGCGCCTGACGTATTTTTAGTAGCCAATTTTTAATCACGTCTAAACTTGTCTATGGATTATCTAATTTGACGGGACTAAACTAATATTTATCTTCTGTCCTTTTCTTATTGAGATAGAAAGAAAAAGATGCACTGAACTTAAATTTAGTTTAGATTGTGAACAACAGAATCGGGCCATTGTTAATCAATTGCTTAATGTGTTCGAAAAATTTGTCTGCTCAACAACTTAAATAACTGAATTATTGATGTTGAACTGTAAAAATGAAAGATTCCAAAGCTTAGGCACCTATGGAGAAGAACGGGCAACAAACTCCATGGACACTCTTTTAAATCATAATAATATGGTTACTAAGTCTTGGTTACATCTAGGGATGTAAAGCAGTAAAATACTACTACGTATATGAATATGAATTATTCAGTTCAAATATGAATACATAATAATAAAAAAATAATAATAATAAATTAAATATATAAATTATACCACGTCATCGATTTAATAATATATGTATGTTATGTGCAAAGGCCAGTAAAAATTAAAATTTTAGTTTTTGGAAAATTACTTGTATTTAGTATTAAACTAACTACAGTTCACAGAATCAACAATTTAAATAATAAAATTAAACAAATGACAATACAAAAAAAAAAAACAGAAAAATAAAATAAATCTATAATTTATCGCATTTTGCCGTACAACTTGACGGAGCGCACTTGTCAGCAACGTCGCATTTTGATTTTGTAACCCCACGCGCGCGTGATATAAAATAAATTAAAATTTAGAATGTTATGCCACCGGTAATTTTACCGTAAATTACGGTAAAATTACCGTATTTTACTAGCGTTTTCGGTAAAATTACGTAATTTTGCAACCGTAGTTACATCTCATGTTAAAAATTATGCATGTGAGAACGATGCAGAACGTTGAAAGCGGCCGTAATTAAACGATGAAAAAAAAAACAATTAAAATATTAAATTAAATTAAAATAAGCCATGGCAGCAACGAGATGACCAGTGAGATTCATGAACGGGCGCCGTCAGTAGGGACGGCGCCCGTTCATGAACATGACGTATGAATTAGCACCATTCAACTCAACCATTTTGAAGGGAGCTAACTAATGATAGTATTGCGCAATTACCCCGTTATTCTTAATGCTGTGTTCCGATCTAGGGAAAAAAAGGTGTTGAGAACCTAAACACTCAAGTCTATCTCTGTGTCTATCTTCTATACAAGATGGAACAGAATAAACACAAGTCCTGGAAATAGTTTGTTCATAGTTGACTACTGAATCAATTCCAGTAACTTTTAATATAGGTTTTTTTTAAATTTATGTATTTTTCCATACTAACCGCCGATTGAGCCAAATAAAATTAAATCTTATTTCAAAGCAATAAGACTCAATTTTAAATGCATAAAGTAATGCTAGTGTCAACACGATTTTCTTATTTAAAAAAATAGTTTTGGTCATTGTATTATGCTTTGAACTCAATACTCTAATTGAGGTGTATGAGGTCTTGCGTTAATTATGTTAGGTACACCTTGTATAAATCCAATCAGATGAGACTTCTGTCGAGGTTAGTTTTCTGTGTGTTTATGGCTATGTGAGTTATTTGGTGTAACTTCTGACTTAGATGCCTTTCATCCAGATTATGATAAGACTTTTCATAAACACACAGTTCTCCCACGGGAATCTCTATCTCCATATCAGTAACGTTTTACATCAATGGCTTTCTTATAGCCAACCCCCAACTGCTCCCCCCGCAGAGCCCGTGCCTATAAAGGAAACGAACCGGGCTGATGATGACGGCTTCGTGACGGTGCTAAGGAGGAAGCGCCGACAGAGTAGCTGTAAGAACCGCTGCGGACGCGGAAGACATCGTGACGTACGTGCGCCAAAGGTTGAAGTACGCGCCGAGAGTACAGCTGCTGGAGTCGCATCGCAACGTCAACTTTAAGGCGTTTGTGGTGCGCATACCAACATGCTACCTACACCTGGTGATGGAAGAAAGCTTTTGGCATTCCGCCGCTTTCGCGGACAAGTGCCACCGGAACGCACAAAGACATAGTGCAACCAAGTGATACTAACATAGTTATTAAGTTTTATTTACTAAAAAAGTTGTTACTTTATTATTATGTATACTTAGGTTAAGGTATGTATCTATGGGTCTTTGTTACCTGATAATAAATGGTTTATTATTATTATAGCAAAGGGGTTATTGGCTAAGTAATAATAACAGCCACACGCGTCGATCGATCAGGTTAAGCTACGCTTGCCGTGCTTAGTCCGTGGATGGGTGACCATCTTCACATACCAAGACCCCTCCATGCCTCGGAAAGCCCGTTAAACTGTTGATCTCGGCTGTCATTCGTGGATTTTTGACCGTCGTTACGGGTCGTCAGGAGCCCGAAAACTCTGACAACCAGTCTTAATAAGAAGTATCGTATTACCAGTAACTGGATTGTGGAGGTCAGATAGGCAGTCGCTCCATGTAAAATACTGGTATTCAGTTGCATCCAGTTAGACTGGAAGCCGACCCCAACATAGTTGGGAAAAGGCTGGGCAGATGATGATTTTCTTATAGCAGTTCGATCGTGATAGGGTACTCTCGCTTTATTATAGTTACTAATATTAATAAATTACAAAACAGAAGCGTGTTTTAATATTTCATATTATAATTATTATGTCTCATTCGCCATTTGTCCTGAGGCGAAGCACGCGGAGATTATTATACAGTTATTGTGTATGGACGACACAGTAAAGGGTCTATGCGCCCTTTGTAAAAAGCTATAATGTTCTGTGTCCTTTTCAAGAACTGACGCAAAGAAATAATGTTGTGTTATTAATTTTGATGCCATCACTAGCCGAAATATCCTATCCTGAAAAGTGCCAATAAGTAGGTAGGATACAGGTTCCAATGTCTAGTGATTCAAAATCCCCCAGAGTAGTAATTTATCGTCATTTCACCATCTGCTTTTTTTTGTGGATGGGAACCCTCCTGATCAGAAGGTCTAAAATGTCCAACAACGCGAAACGTCTAATGAGCAGTAAGTCTAATTAGGTAAAAGCCAAAGAGTCTGTAATTATAATGCCGTGTCCGTTTCCCTCTCGATGCAATGTGTGTATTGAATTTTGTGCCTGAGTATCCAGACATTTTGAGAATCTGACGATTTGCTAAATAGATGTTCTGCTATACAGACCATCTGATAGTTGGACGTTTTGCTATATGGACATTTTGCTAATTAGACTTACTGCTCATTAGACGTTTCGCGTTGTTGGACCTTCTGATGAGGAGGGGAAATATCTAGACATTGAATCCTGTATCTTACCTACTTATTGGCACTTTTTGGTCCGAGCCCACCTGTAAGTACCTACATTTAAACAAATAAATAAAATTTAAGTGTCTGTTTGTAATTTCAAAATATGCAGCTTTTTATTACTAAATGCATAGGTATACGGTACTTAAAAAACATTTTAAATAAGATTGTCTGTTTGTTCCGGCTAATCTACGAAACGGCTGGACCGATTTTGATAAAATTTGGTATGGGAATACTTGGAATCTTAGGAAAGCACATATGCTACTTTTTATCGACATACCTACCTACCACTCGGGCGAAGCTGCGGGCGGAAGCTAGTTGAAGCATACAATTTTATTCTATGCTCAAGTTTATCGTGTCCATCAGAGCTAACGTATTAAGATTAAATAGTCAACACAATAAAAGTTCTAATTCTATACGTAGAGCAATATTATGGTGTTGAATTTACAGATTGCAATGACGCAGTAGCGGTAGGTAAGTAGTTAGACAATTACCTTCTAAGACCATTTCTCCAAGCCGCCTTATAACTTGCGCAAGACACCTTGCATATAAGCATAGTGGGAGTAGATAATGCAACAGAGATCAAGCTTCATACAATCGCACGACACATGGTTTTAAGTGTGAGTGTTTACATTCGGACACATAAAATCGTGTTTTCGTACATAAATGGATAGCAATCGGGCAGGCGGCCAATCAGATGGTCACCGACACCTATGAACATTTTCCCGATCTATTCTCTAAAAATCATACCGCGAGAACTAACATGAAGTGAGCTGTCAACAGTGTGAATCTTTAGCATAAAAAGGTCAATTCTCGTAATTTAAAACGTCAAAATCTAGTCACAGTATCAACTCGGCGACAAACAAATGATAAAAACTTGTACGTAGCTAAATTAGAGGTATTTTTGACAGCTTGAGACTGAGATCAGACTGAACGATATTAAAATTACGAGGATAGCCCCTCAGACTTTGAATGTTCTTAAAGATACCTAAAAAATGCCCAAATGCCCAAATTCTGAATTGCCCTTCAGGTGGAATGAAAACTCACTTCACCTACATTTTCAGGGTTTTACAGAATAGACCGGTTGTTATTCTGCAACACCTGAGGCATGGCAGCTGCGATGCCATCTCAAATACAAAACTGAAATGACTGCTGACTTGTATATAATCACACCGACACTTACACCTTTCAAACCGGAACACTGTAACGCAGTGTGTGAGAGTGTTTCTATTGCGACGCGATTGTATGAAGTTTGGTCTCTGTATGAAACCTACTCATGTGTTATAGATATAATCAATTCTAGGAATTCTGGCCGTTATCGTAATAGAGTTGTTAGGCTGTAACTGTCATAGTCTTGTTTGTCTTTAATAGAAGGATATGAATGTTCTAGACGCACTGTCTGGAATAATTAGAGATGTTCCATTGTGGTATGGTGCAGGCAGGCATCATCACTGCGTTCGAATCTTCTTGTTAGCGTGTCGATGGCAAAAATAGTTTTTTTTTTGTTGGCCCAAAATTTTGCAACACGGATAGCGTTCGCTGACGCAGCCTCCGGTCCTCACGTGTGCATGTGACAGGGCATGCGGTCCAAGATGGGAGGTGAGCCATTGTCTGTGGATAGACACTACACACCGGAGATCTGAGCCTTCCATGAACCCCCACTTGTGGATGTTGTCCTTGCTGCGGCCTACTTTGGTACGAAGTTTATTTAAGGTTTTCCAGTTAGGCCACGGTAACTTATGCCCGGATGGGAGTCTCGTTCGCGTTCTGCGTTCGAATATCAAACATAGACTGTTGGAGATGGCACGACTAATATTAGGTACATCTATAGCAAACAGTATTCCCATCGTCATCTGTTGACCTTTTCCCAGCGAACATAGCTATGTTGGGGTCCGATTCAGGTCTAACCGGAGTCAGCTGAAAGCCAGTTTTTTACATAAAACGTCTGCCTATCTGACCTCCTCAACCCAGTTACTGGGTAATACGATATCCCTTGGTAAGACTAGTTGTCAGACTTTGGGGCTTCTGATTACCCGTAGGTAACAACTGTCAAAGATCCACGAATGACAGCCGGGACCAACGGCTTAACGTGCTTGAGTACCTAAACAGTATTACCAATCAGTGTTAAATAATCAGCACGAATTTCTAGACTGACTAGCCAGGAACCGTCTACAGTCAATGCTTTTAAAACGCTTAGCTATTTGGGCGTGCGGAGTAATTGCGTAATACACTAACAGAATGAATGGTTTTCATATTGACAGTTCAACAACATTCATTGCGTTATTTAAGTACGTTTTTGAGCAGACAAATTTTTCAAACATAATTATAAAGCAATGGATTACCATTATCCTTCAAACTTCGAAATGGTGCAGAGTGGTGTATGTAAGCCTACCAGTTATCCTACTGTGGTGAAAGTTTTGTGGATCTGCCATACCGCTTTTAAGAAAACATCTGTTTTTGAAATACTTATTTGATTTTGTTGTTGAAAGGAGCATAAAAATACAATAATATGTTAGTAAAATTCTTAATTAAGAAATTCAAATGTTCAAACAAAAGCACAACGTACCAAACGAAATCAACAAAAACGGCTAAAATATTCATAAAACAAAATCAATATCAGCTCCCGATATAATAACTCATTAAAATACTCCAAATGCCACAACTCCAGTTCTAAAAGCAATCATTTAAAATATACCTACCTATCTAGTTCCAACAAAAAAGCAAAATCGTGACTTATTCATACATAGCAACAAACGAGCCTGGGGCTGTCAAGCAAATCTGTCACTTATTGCGAGAGAGACAACCGCTTTCGTGGCATTAACATTTTATTAACATTTCCCGTGCGTCATTAGGGTTGAAATTTGAATATCTGTAGATCGGAAATGCACAAATTAAGCGAGTGATCTGTTCTCGTAATGAGCTGAAAGGTACGTAATGACGGGGACGGAGGACGGAACAAAACAACACTCTTGCTTACCTCAGCGACTCGGTAACGAACGGATAACCCGCTGTAAGGAGAACGCTTTCACCTTTTGGAGAACTGTAACAGTAGGAATAAATAAGTCGTTCCATACCTAGGCTAAGCTAACTGAGCTGATCATATGGCAGGTTTCTATACAACTCATTCCCTTAGTTAGAAAGAAAACAAATATGTACTTACCTACATTTTATTTGTGCTAAAAGTGACCCAATTATTTTGACACTTCTTTGGAGGTTTATAAAGTATTTATGTAAAAGCGAAGCGCAATTCAGTCACTCAGTCTAGTCCAGAACAGTGCTAAATTTAACCAGCATTGTTTTATGGAATGACACGGTATGGTTTTCATTTTCCTAGGGACATCTACAAAAAATTGTGCTCATGAAATTAGAAACTCACGGTTCCACTCCCGAAATTATGCTAAACCAAGACGATTTCGCAGGATGCCTTCTTATCCACCGCTTCTCTTGCAATCGCAACGCTACAGCTGGCTAAAACAATTCCTGCCCAATCCCACCTTTACCAAACACATCTTCGAATTAAATACCATCTTCGATATCAACATCCTGAAGCCTCCTCCATACATCCGAACCATCCAATACTCCTTATTAATAAGGAACGGTAGCTCTCAAGCGCACACAGACAGACGGACGGACACACGGACGCGGCGAGGGACATTTGTAATGATACTAAATAGTTGCGCGCGGTAGGTGCCCTGCTAGCGAGTAATGCGTTCTCTACTCGAAGAGGATGGGTATATGCGAGAGGGGATAGCGGTGATTATATTAGGGATTTTGGAAACGTCAGGTTTTTTGGACCACAGTTGTCATTGTATTCGATGATATAGGCCGGATAGGGGGTGACTACCGAGATGAAGACTGCGCCCTCTTTAAATTGGATTAAGGGCAAGTGAATGATGAGGTACCATTATTTACGATGATAATATAGCTAGAAAGGGGGGTGACTACCGAGATGAAGATTTAAAGGGAAGTATGGAAGCTGAAGTGGCAATGGGTCGGCCATATTAGCTGTAGAACCGATGACCATTGGAGTAGGTGTTTTCTTGAGTGGAGAACGCGAATCGGTAAACGTAAGGTGGGGCGCCCTCAAGCTAGGTGGAGCGATGATCTTCGCAGGATGGCTGGTAGCAGCTGGATGAGAGTTGCCGAAAATCTAGTTGAATGGCGTGCAATAGGAGAGGCCTATGTTCAGAAGTGGACTGCTATAGGCTGATGGTGATGGAGATATCATGTTCAAATAAATTGGAATTAGGGCAGGCGAATGATGAGGTCTCATTGTTTTCGGTTTTGGCACAATGTTGGGTTCAGAATCCTACGCATAGATTCTGACACGAACGCCGTGAGTCAAAATGATGTCGAGTCGAAGTTATGGACTGCTAAGAGATTTTGAGGATATTTCTTTTTGTATATTTGTGCCTGATCAACGGTACCTTGCTGTACCTACTTGTAAAAAAACGATACGACCTTAAACTTGGCTGTACTATCCAGAACGACATCATTTAGCTAATCATACATCGTACCAAAAGATCGATGGAGTCGTTTAATTTTAATCGGGTAAGCTGATGATGGATTTTTGTCCAATTTTAAAACAATTGATGGATTCCGGTCTAGTCTGGCGTGTTCAACCCGGAAATCTAGGCACTTAGGTACATTATATGTCCTCGCTTGTGAAATCTTTGACCGATTTCCAGCGTTATAGGTACTGGTTTTTACATAAAATTTTCCAACTAAATCAAAGTTAATTTTCACCAACATTTTGCTGGCTGTTAAATGAAAAATTGCGCGCAACCGCGGGCAACTGATGGATGCAAGTGGCGGATTGTCGTTCGGCGTGGTGGTCTAAGGGGGAGGCCTTTGTTCAGCTGTGGACGTCTTTCGGCTGATGATGATGATGATGAAATGAATAATCCTGGCTGATGCAGGGCTTGGTGAACTCACAAGCCAAAAAAAAGAAAGTCCGCAACACTACCAGATCAGCCAAAAAAAAACTTCCAAATCCCAATCGAACTACTTTGTCACCCACAAAGCTCACATAACGCGGTCCAGTCAATAAGTCAGAAGCACCTATCTGCGTAATGTCTCGGCAGGCATTTACATATTTTAATGAGCACCGGAGGCCTATCTCCTAGCTCTACTAGGTAGGCGGCCACAGGTAGCCAGGTAGCCTGCTCAGTACTCTCACCCGCTTTGTGTGATGGATGTGGCCGATTTGCTTTTTGCTTGTTCAATGCGAGCGTTTGAGATTATTGGCATTTAATTAGACTTGTTTTTTTGCTGTAAAGTGAATCTGGTGATGGGTTAACGACGATGGTGTGGGATCGTGGTGTTTGGAGTTATTATGATGGTTTATTAGATGGTTTTGGGGGGTGAAAGTGTGTGCTTAGTGAAACGTAAAGACCGGACTGAGAGGACTAGGTTACAGGATTCTACAAGGAAACTTGTTAACAACGCTAGTTTGTCACACAGTGTATGATCATGTAATATCATAATCATGATCATGCAAATGATCAAGGATTCGTGGATTTTATCATTCCTCCTTTTTTCTTAGTGATATGGCGAGAGGGATGTCAAAAATCCTTTATAAGTACAATGATTTTTCTGCTTTCCCGCTTTTCCTCTTGTGAATGAACGAATCGCGACATGAATGTTCTCAAACATTTTGTAGAACAATACAGCAAAAAGTTGCTGTCATTGAAATCTAGCGCCGGGGTTGTCCCGCATAGGGTCGTATCATTTTGTTGAGCGATGGTCGTTTTGCGTAGATTTAACGCTCATTTTCCCGCAAAATGTTCTTTTTGTGTTTGAATTCTTTCTCTGCGTCATGTTTACCGCAATTAAAGGTATTTTCTTTTCTAAGTTTGACACCTAATCTCTGGTCGTAAGTTTATTTCAACGTGTTCAAACACGGTGAAGTAAACCAGACGAAACCATTAAAACCATTGACTCCAAAGAGAACCAAGCAACATTTGGACCGATATCAAATATATTCAGAAAGTAGGTGTTAACATTAGCCTAAGTGTGCTTTGGGGGGACTGTCTGATGTCTCGTGCATATTCATCGGCCGTCTGGGGGACACCGCCGATAATTAGAGAAGCCTAATTGATGGTAAAATCTATGGAAGCTTATTTTTTTCGCTAGGTGAGTCATAGGGGTTGATTGCGTAGGTATCGTGGTTTAAGATAGGTTTTTAGTGGTCATAAAATAATCACAACTGAACAACTTGAAAGTTCTGCGAAGCTCTAACTTTAGGAGATACACTTAAAAGTACATTTTTTTCTTTCAGCTTGGGGTTATAGCTACAAAGACCTTAATGTTCCACTTTCCCAGTGTTACCCATCGTTACCCTGAAATGATTAAGATGAGATATACACTTTCATTCGTTGATTTCATTCGCAAATCCCAATGAACAGCTACAGTATGTACCTACACTACAGATACACGCAGCATTTTAGAAAAATAAAAGCTTGCGAGTTCCCAACAATCAGACATGTGACCTCAGCAACATAACTCATTTATACCTCTAGGTACATACCTGATATATGTGTTTACCCTACATGAAATTCATTAACAAAGCCGCCTAATAACTTCCCCCTACGGCCAGGGGGTGGTCAGTGAGGGGTGAGGGGGGGGGGGGGGAGTTGACAAACAGCACCCTGTAATGTGCTACTGTTGAATTGCAAAAATCTCATTATGCTCTAACTGTCGTTATAGGAGTAATTAACTACCGTGGAGAGGTGGTGCGGTGGAGTGGTGTTGTGTTAGTTTTTTTTTCACATTGGCGAAGAAGAAGCACGACAGAATTTATTCAAAATAAGTATCATCTACAATGACCTACGGAGCCCAGACGTGGATGCTTACAAAGAAGACAGTCCACTGTATACGAGTAGCACAAAGGGCCATGCATATATCGAGCCTTGGCATAACCTTACTAGACCGAATGCATAACACCGAAATCCGACGTCGTCGGTCGAAAGTCTACAACAGGGCGATGCGCCTCAAGTGGAGTTGAGCAGGAGGTCTAGCTAGACGAGAAGATAGCAGCTGTTCACCAACACTAATCACCATCATTCTCCTACCCTTATCCTAATTTATTTGCGGTTGGCGCAACATGTCTTTTTTTATACTTCTCTATTAGACGTCATCTCGGTTACCCCCTTCCCTTTCTAACCATCATTCACATAGTCCATCGGCATCCATAGTTTCTTTGGTCTTCCCCTTCTCTTATAGATTACACATTCATACTAAGAAGGAAAGAAACAAAGAAAATACGCTTATTTGCGGTGAACATGACGCAAAAAGAACATAAACACAAAAAATAAAAGGTAGGGGGAAACATGCGTCACATCCACGCAAAACGGCTATCGCTTAGCATTATGCAGCGACCCTGTGTAAGACAGAGCCCCAGCGCTGGTTTTCAGCGACAGCCGGCGCTGACGTAATGACGTCGTCGTCCGGTGCAGCAAACACTTAATAGGACACTGTACCGGTACAGCGTACTTTTAAAGAAAAATAATATAATTGAATTTTAATTTTTATACTTACTCATAACTCACGACATTTTCCTCATTTCTCCGACCATACCATGACAAAGTTGTGTAGAAACATCCTCACAACTTTTCAGTTACCGGTGACACTTTTAGACTTCATAAATTCATCACCAACACGAACAACCATCATTAATAATTATAACCGTTTATCTATCTACTCCACACGTTTCACTGTGCCATGGTAATTGTGTTTCGTTATAACGAGTTTTTTGGCGAGCGCGGTGACTCGACCCGCGGCGAACCTGTGTTTTGCTTTGCTCATTTCACTCCCCATAAGATCGGTGTTGGTATAATACGGATATGACTGTGAATGTACTTGTAGGGTAATTGCGTCAAGAAGTTTATAGATAAAACAAGCTTCTTGTAATTGCGTAACACACTAAAAGTAGGAATGACTTTTATTTTGACAGTTCAACAACATTCATTGCGTTATTCACGTTGTTCAGCAGACGATTTTTCCGAACAGAAGAAGCAATGGATTAGCAATATCCTTAAAAATTATTCATATTATGGTTGATAAGGTCTTACTCAATTAGGGATCTAATATGCTGCAGTTCTACTTCAGCAAAAAGAAGTAAAACATTGAAGAAATCGTAAAAAACAATCACAATAATTAGCCCGTTGTTTAAGATGAGCAGGACTTTAATAAAGCACTTAAAATGTTCTGGAGACAGCGGGCACAATACGTCTTCATCTAGCATTCTAACAACTTTTCCTAGTGATTCATTGTTTTCTAAATACTCTATGTAAGCCACATTTTCCATTTACTTGACATTAATTTATAAGTCGACGTCTATTGGTACTCTATTTACTTTCTTATATCCCTACGTCTGTGGGTTGATCCTGAGTGCGAATGAAATACACGAGTAGTACAAAATTAGTTTTAATCAAATGTTAAATCAATCATATCATCGATGTCCATACTCATCTCTACTTTTCCATCCTGTTTCTCTTTCTGATTAGCATCCTCTGTTTCTTTCAGGTTGGAAGTCGAAAACTCTGGTCCTGTCTCTTTCGAAGTCGAAGCCTCTGGCTCTTTTTGTTTCGAAGTCGAAACCTCCGGTTCCTTTTGCTTTGAAGCCGGTGTTTCTGGAGCTTTGCTTGCAGTCTTTCTGCGTTTTTCTTTAGGACTTGGTGCAACTATGTTTAAATGGGTTTTCTGAAATGTTACGAGTGGATGTATTCAATACTTCTATGACAGTGTACGTAAGTATTATTAGATTTATGAATTTGCAAGCAAAACACATTAACTTCAGAGTGGGTCGGAGATACACATGAAAAGGTTAACTAAAACAAAAGCTTATGGTATGAATATAACTATGTTGGCAGGATTAGAAAGCCTAGCAATGCCCCAAAATAATATTTAGTACCTATATTATGATTACTTAAGTCGGTATTTTTTGCACTTCTAACACCAGTTATTTCAGAGCAAAACGACCAATGGCGCTACCAAACGTGCTAAGTCAAGTATGTTGGACAAAGCTGCGTGCAAGTCAACAAATCGTGACGCCGAACCGATTAGTTCATCAAACTGCATGTTGTAATAAGCCAATTAGGCATATCATTTCAACGCGAAAACAGCAATTGCATAAATAAACAGCTCCATCACACAGCTATTTAAAGATTCAGCATCGGATTTAAATTTAAAATTGTTGTTAATATAACTGGGATCCGATTCATGGGTTTTGAGTTCACACCGACTGGTGACTTTTTAAAAGTGATTTATAAGGTGGGAGTTTTAAATAATGAGGTGACGGTTTTCGATTATAATTTATTTGATCACGTTTGCATTTTGGTTTCATTTTTAAGCATGCAATAAAATTATGTTTTACTTAAGTGAGTGGTTGAAATGGTCTGGCTTTTGGGTGTCAACGGCTCATATGACGATATCGCAAATCTTGGACTTCATAGACCGAAATTTAGATCGATAAAATACTCTTTATATACACCATAATAATTACAAGCAAATGTATGTGTGTGCTCTTAAGTACACCATAAGAATTGCAAATATGTAAGTAGGTAGAAACTTTATTAGGGATATTTAACACCTTAAAGGCCTTGACCTGCAGCCAGATTACCAATAAGTCAGGTATTTATCTTAGGACATGCACAGTGGACACAATCTTTGTTAACCATGCCGAGTTAGCAACCTAAAGTAAGATATAGTATTCAAAAAAGAATATACGTAGTTAATAGAGATACGACACAATATAAGACACGCGATGGAACAGAAATAGTAATTAATATTATGACAGATTTCATACATCTCGTTTGGATTTTGTATTAAAAGTTGCTTAATTTCAAATTCAAAAATCATTTATTTCAATCCATTTTAGATCTTATAAAATATTATAATTTTAACCACAATGAGTTTAAATAAAAATAACGAATGAATTAAATAATTTAAATTAAATTAAAAGTATAAAATTAAATTAAAATCATAAAATAAAAACAAAAATTATTATTAAATTAAAATTATTACTAATACGCCTGCCTTTGAGTCATTTGTTTGTTTGTCATTACATTAATCATTTATCAATGGTTAATGTACTGACAATCAAATCTGTTCGCAAATACGCTCAGGAAGGGTTAAGGGCTGATTTTTCAGTCGAGAGATAATTTATTCTTATTCGTGGAATAAAATTGACGTTTGACAGATTCTGTATGGGAAAACTCTCAAAAATTCAAAATTATTCGTTGGATAAAATTATCTGGCGTTGGAGAAATTTGCCATGATGTAGTCTAAATTGCGATTACAATTCCAATGTGCAACATTGTATTTAAGCGTGGGTAGATATACCTACCTACCTAGGCCCAGACGGAGACGGCGGGATGAGCTGGACTCCTTTAATAAAAATTGGTCCTTGAGAGTTCTGGACTGAGAAGTGGGAGGAGAGTATAGGCCTTTGCCCAGCAGTGGGACATCATGTATTTTTAAGGTAAGAGTAACTCAGGAGGAAAACTGTGAAGAAGATAGAATCATTTCGAAGAGTTAAGAAACTATTTGAAAACTTCTACATCTAGGGGCGTAGGTCCCTGACTATTCCCGCTTAAAGAATGGTATCAACATGCAAAGCGAGTTTTAGTTCAAGTAGGAGATAGTTTACCAGAGAAGGGCAACGTCTCACTAGGAGTTTAACATCGTCTGCATTGATAGTCGATCGTTTCGCATGTCTGAAATCAAAATAGCCATTATTAAAACGTGGAAATTTTATGAAATTATTCCATTATCATAAAGCACTAGGAGAGAATCCTCCTAACCTGTCTTCTGTGTCTAGATCTAATTAATATACAGTCATGCCAGCGACATGAAGAAGAAGGAGAAAAAAAACAGTACACACTTAGCAAAAGCTTCCAAATCGGCTCCGTAAACAGACAGTTTCTTATAAACGAGCTCTGATACAATTTCCATAGCAGGCTTTGTTATCTCCAGGCCAAGGAAATGGCAAGTTTCCGTGCCAATAGTTCGAACATCCCGGTGCAGAGCAGCTCGTGTTTTCTAAAAAACAATATTAGGTAAAGCGCCATCTATGACATATTATCAAAACTATTCACAAAATTAGTGACGTGACTTTCAAAAGCTTTGAAAAAAGTGCGTTATTTCATATATAGATGGCGTTAATCTCAAATTCTCGTAATTATTTTAAAATGTTCAAAATTTAATAGCATTTCGCAGTCCCATCTCGTGATCTCGGCAGCAAACAAATGTCAAAATCTAGGGAGTAGGAGGTATTTTTGACAGATTGAGACAGATCAGAGTGTGAACGTTCTTAATTAAAATTACGAGAATTGCCCCTCAGATATTCAATTGTTTTTGTTAACTTGGGCAAACTTTTGGTAAACAAGAATTTAACAATAAGTACCAACTATATTCATTTGAATGAATATGAAATAAAACTTACTTGAGTTGAAGACAGATTTTCAAAAGATGTCATTTTACTAGACATAATCAAAACAAACAAACAATTTTTGGTTTGGTTTGTATTTTTTATTTAACACTAGGTGTTCATTAGATAGATTACTTATAATTTAGAACTAGTAAGTTGTATTTTACATAGAATACACTTCTAAAATGGTACTTTTTCTGTACAAATTACTGTTTGCAGTTACAAAATAACAACATAACTTCTTTGGATACCGATTTGTTTTTAATTTTATCCATCTGTCATCTGTTGTTTTGTCATTTTTTTTTTTTTTTAAACGCCCAATGGGCAGGCTAAAGTCTTTCGACCATACCGCCTCGTCTTTCGTGTAGTGTTGTTTTGTCAGTCATCAGTGTCAAGTTGTCAACTGTCAAGACCACGCAACGTTCTGGACTTGTAAAAAAAAAGTTTATGGATATGTCATAGACTATACAATTTAAGCAAAATGCTTCTGTTGTGTCGATCACAAAAATGAAAACTAGTTAAAAATGTATGCGACATTGGCCCCGATTCTGTTGTTCACAAACTAAACTAAATTTAAGTTCAGTGCATCTTTTTCTTTCAATTTAAACAGAAGATAAATATTAGTCTAGTCCTGTCAAATTAGATAATCCATAGACAAGTTTTGACGTGATTAAAAAAAATTGGCTACTAAAAATACGTCTATTTACGTCAGGCGCTGACTAATTTGACAGGACTAAACTAACATTTATCTTTTGTCCTTTTCATAACGAAATAAAAAGAAAAAGATGCACTGAACTTACTTAAATTTAGTTTAGTTTGTGAACAACAGAATCGGGGCCATTGAGTGTAGCGTAACTAAAAGATGAGCGAAGGTAAAGGGAAGCGTCTTCCACTGCTAAAAAAGCAACTTTAGTGTTAAAGCCAATAAATCATGAACTTTTTATAAGTGGGTAGGTATACCTATTGTTATTTTGTATTTTTGTCGACTTTGTTAAGTTGAAGACTAGAAGTGCACCACAGGAAAAAAGGGATAACTTGTCGCAGTTGAAAAGCAACTCGAGGATATGTTAGGGTTAGGAAGCTACCCGAAACTGTCAAATTTTCCCAGTCAACCTTGAACCTAATACATTAGCGATAAAATTGAAAATCTATTAAAGTTTAACAGATTGTAGTAGCTTGAAGTGCTCGCGTCTGTACCGAAAACAAAAATGTAGATGAATAATTTAGATAGTACAGAGGCCAGCAGATCACGCTACCCCAATCTGCCAAATTTCTATGATAGATTTTCAACTTTACTACAAAGGAATAAGGTTCATATTCAATTGGGAAAATTTGACAGATTGGTGTAGCTTGATGTGGCCTCTGTACATACTAACTCCACGAGGTCACATCACATCGCCGCCACCAGCGAGTACCCGTTTGTCGTAGCCACAGTGCATGTAACCTTTTGTTGCAGCGACAAGAGCGTACTCGTTCTCTTGGCGAGCAAACTTACTGTGAGACTCTCGATTGGTACATACGCATACCAGCGAATAATGAAATGGCGTATCTGCTGTTCGTTGCTCGCCAAGTCTTTAGTTGCTAGCTCTACTAGCTTCTCTTTATTGCCGGCGGTGGAGCAGGTGTCTTATGTCCGGAGGCTACACTAGATAGTACAGTCGAGTTCATTAATATATTTTGGCAGTGACAAAGTTTCAAAATATTTTATGCGTTAAAATGATCATTATTGAACTTGACTGTACGTAAAATGCGAAAGTTTTTCTATTTAATAATATGGGTCTATGGAGCGTTGAATGAGGGAAGCACTGGTCGAAGTGGAGGTGCTTGGGGGAGACCTATGTCCAGCAGTGGACGTCTTTCGGCTGAAATGATGATGGAGCTACTAAGTTGATTATACAGCAATAAAACAACATTTTGATTTTTTATATATTTATAATGAGCATTCTGTACAACACAAGTCTAACATCCCAAGTTATTGAAAAAAATACCATTAATCTAGACTGCGGGGTAGTTGCATAACACACTATCAGTAACAATGGGTTTCAGTTTGACAGTTCAACAACATTCATTGCGTTATTTACGTTGTTGACAGACAAATTTTTCGAACATATTAAGCAATGGATTAGCAAGTTCCTTCAAAATGATTCAGATTGAGATTGATAGTATGATAAGCAATTAGGGTGCTGGTCGGATTTGCCATATTATTATTTAGGAACAACTGTGTCTATTTTATTTTTTTAATTATAACTTTATATGCGAATTTATGATAAAGTCGAGGTTTTCTTCAAAGTATGCGCGAACTAATTTTACAGCACATTTTGTTCAGCTTGCCAATTTGCTAAACTATGTCATTGCTTATAACAATTTGTTTTCTAACTTGCTCCTAAACTTAACTCATACAGCACTGTTTACACACGTTCAAGTAACTTGAATGTTAAAACTTTGTTAAATTAAGTTTCCTGTCCCCATGTAAACGATCCGATTGGCTCACCCACCCAATGCCCAATCTTTGACTTAGGTAATATGGGACGCCTTTCACTTCAAATTACAGTCATATAAAAGGTCAAATTAAATTAACAACACTCCCAGCGTTTGTTGATCCCCAAAAAAAGTAATTGATAGTATAGGTACCCATCCCGTTTTCGGAGTTTGGCTAGCTAATTTAATTTGACCCTGTATAAAAGAAAAAAAAATACACTTTATTTTATAAATTATTCAATTCTGATTTATTATGATTGTTATATGAATTTCAGGCATGCGTAATGCGTTGGCTTATGATACGTGAATGCGTATTAATTGAGAAAAAAAAGTTATAAAACTCAATACAAACATATTCCTTACATAGAATTTTCTTTTCCAACAATAACAAATTTATTTTGAGTATCCGAAGAATAGACAAGTAGACATTTAAAAAAATATATACTTAGTAAAACGTGGTGAAATGGAATCGTAACAAAAATTTTTAAGATGGATTACGTAAATGGTTTAAAAAATAAAACCAATTTTTCTAATATATTGCACAGCAATTTTTTTTTAAACCAACGAAAAATGTCAACGCTTGTTTAAATCCATGCTAAATCCATGTTAAAAGTTTTTGTAAAGACGTCACTTTCACCATGTATAAATTAATATCACATACCTATTCCGTTATTATATTCGTAAGAGGATCGCCTTTTAATTTATTTCCACTGAACTTCTTGCTCAAATACAGTTCATGTTTTAGTAAAACAGCTTGTGATAACATTTATTATGATAGAGATTTTTCCAACTGAATAATTCAGGTTAGTAGATTCTGAATTATTCAGAATCTCTGATAATTATCAAGTTACAGGAACATGAACTCAAAGCCGTACATGACAAAGTTCAAATCCCATTGCTTGACCTTTTTATAACAGTCAATCAAAAATCAACATTACACTACATAGCACTAAAGTAGACAGTTGATTAAGGGCTGATTTTTCCAACCCCGGATAATTTTATCGGAGGAATAATTTTGAATTTTTGACGATTCTTCCATACAAAAACTGTCAGATGTCAATTTCATTCCACAAATAAAAATTATCTGTCGATTTGAAAATCAGTTCTAAACGAATTAAGTGGCGATAGATGTATAGACGCCAGCACATCAAGCTACCCGAAACTGTCAAGTTTTCACAATCGAGTTTGAACCAAACGCGATAAAGTTGAAAATCTTCCAGAGAAATTTGACAGATTGTAATAGCTTAATGTGCTGAGGGGCAATTCTCGTAATTTTTAAGAATGTTCACAGTCTGATCTCAGTCTCCATCTGCCAAAAATACCTCTAATTTCCCTACATTTTGACATTTGTTTGTCGCCGAGATGAGACTGTGACTAGATTTTGAACGTTTTAAATTACGAGAATTGGCCTACTGGTGTCTGTACATAATTTAATATTGTAACTGTTGTTGTGTAAATTTATGTTGATGTATAATCGTGTATAAACTCTTAGTTGTGTGCATGCTACCTACTAAATGTACGGCTTAAGTTGTTCTGAAAATGGGTAAGTTGCACACATTTTTTTTTTGCTAGGACCTTGATTCGCAAAGGACTTTTGCGTTTCATAGTGGCACTGCTTGAAAATAAAATGAATCAATCTGTCTAGCCTTTATCCAACCATTTTGGGGTCGGCTTCCAGTCTAACCGGATGCAGTTGAATACCAGGATTTTACATGGAGCAATTGCCTACCTAACTTCCAAAATCCAGTTAATGGGTAATACGATACCCCTTGGTAAGACTGGTTGTCAGACTTTCGGGCTTCTCACGACCCGTAACGACTGTCACAGATATACGAATGACAGCTGGGACCAATGGCTTAATGTGCTTTCCGAGGCACTGGTCTCGATATCTAATGGATGGTTACCCATCTACGAACTGCTTGAAGATAATATTGATTTCAAAATCAATGTTTCACCTTCCCCCTGTTTATCAGACAATAACGTTTCAGCGTTACTTGGACTCACTGCGAATTAAGATCCTTGAAATGCGTGCGAAACAAAATGTGTAACATTCACATATAAGTTCCGTTATTACATTCTGAGGTACGGAAAACAAGACATCGAATATTTACGTAAATTGAAAAGATAAAATACATAATATTAACTTTTTGAATTCAACGTCTTAGGGCCAACGCATACACACGACGTGTTGTGAATTTTTACGACATGATATCGCAACGTGCTGCGTTGCGACGTCGTATCATGTGTGTGTTCGACCCTAAATCCCAAGGTTATCATTATTTACAAGCTGAATAAAAAATATTACCTACTTTTAAAATTCCTCAGATACTCAAAATACTTAAGGTGAATGGGAAGTGGTAAACCGCGAAATTCAAATTTTCTTACGTTTTTTGCAATTTGCAGGTCAGTGTCAGGTTGTATCTTGATCAAAATTTGATTCGCGACTATAACAGGTATGTATATACAGAATTATAATCATAGGAAACATTCATACATCTTTATAAGTGAGATTTGTACCATAAACACTTTTCCCTAGGAGATTTCTTCTTGTGGTACAAATCTAACTTAGGAAGATGTATTAATGATTCTAATGACTATAATTCTGTGAATAAGTACCTGTTATAGTCGCGAATCATATTTTGATCAAGATACAACCTGACACTGACCTGCTAATTGCAAAAAACGTAAGAAAATTTGAATTTCGCGGTAATCACTGCCGGTATAACCTTAACGTTTATTTCACTCTCGTTTCGCAAAAATATATATATATATATTTGTATATATTCTTCAGTATGCATTGGTACGTTAAACTTTCTTTACGATTTGGACGACGTCTTCGTCCGATAAAACGTGCTCTACGCCCACTTTCTGCGGCTGATGCTTCACTGAAGAACCCCACACCAGAGCACTGGAAAACAAAAAAGATTAATGTAATAATAACGTTTGCAAGGCCAAGATGGCCAGAGATCGCACAAGACATGAGGTTTGGAAGAAAAAAGGGGAGGGTTTTTTGCCCAGCGGTGGTAGACAATATAGACAAAAAATGTAATGTCATCTTTATTTATGGTTTCTAAATGGTTTAGTCATGTTGTGAGATTTAATAAAAGGCGACAACAAAGGTATTTACAAGGCAGATGCGAGTGGATCCCGCGAGGGGCTATAAGAGGGCATAATATAGTAACCTTATTGGTGATGTGCTTCAGGAAGGTCAAGTCTACTGCTGATGCTACTTACTGAGATACACAATAAAGCTATTAAGTAAATCTGACGAAACTCACAATAAACCGGAAAGTACAAAGTCTGTTAATATTTGGTAGTACATCTATAGTAAAACGGAAAATTGCGAACTGAACGCTTATTCCACCAGAATTTGACCCTAATTCTCTCAACGTCGCGCGTCGTCTGCTTTTCCACAATACAACACATACATTTTAGCAAACCGGTTGTGTTATCAATTCATGAGAACTAACGCAATTACTATTATACAAACAGCAAGACCCATTATTGAAATAGTATAAAGGCTTGCAAATTGATCGATTACGGCTCACATCGAAAATTCGACACTAAAAGAGATCATTATTCAGAAAGATGAATTTAACTATAAAAGAACTAGTTATTATTTTAATATTTCAAGACAGTACTGCCAGCATACTGTCGAAAGCTGATATCTTCAGTTCAGCATCTGAAGAGGTTTCGTCAAGTATTTCATCCATAGTAAACGCAACAAGTAATTTGAAAGCAAGTGATTATCTAAATTCGTTAAATAAAACAGAAGATGGAGTTTTCAGTTTGCCTGGTCTAATTCAGGAATTGAACTTGAAAAGTAATGTGAACATAACGACCATACTAAATTCGATAAATAAGACTTTTTCGGAAGACGAAAACGTGAAATTCTCAGATCTTCAGAGTTTGGCAATATCAGACGGAGTACTGGATTTCATAAGTTTAACTAAGAAGATCAGGACTTTTGGTGACCTCACCGAGTTTTCAAGCACAATCAGTGTACACAACACAGAGGATGGACTCCTAGACTTTACTGGACTTGCAGAGAAGTACACAGGGACTGTTAATGCATATAACGTGACCACAAAAGACGGATACATTCTGAAGGTTTTCCGTATACCGAGCAATAACTCTGGCGATGTAGTTCTAATATCGCACGGCGTTTTATGCTCGTCTGACGACTTTATATTACGAGGAAAAACTTCTTTGGTGTACATGCTTGCACAAAAAGGCTACGACGTCTGGGTGATGAATTATAGAGGCAACCGATATTCACGAAACCACATTACCCTAAATCCTGATACTGATGCTGAGTTTTGGAACTACAGTATGCAGGAGTTAGGAGTGTACGATTTATCGGCCGTGATAGATTATGCATTGAACACAACTAATAAGGAACAATTAAGTGTGGTTGGACACTCAGAAGGGACTTCAACCGTTTTTGTGTTAACATCGACGAAGCTGGAATACAATGAAAAAATCAAGGTATTCGTAGCTTTATCACCCATCGTTTATTTATCAGACAGTGGTTTAGCACTTAAAACATTAATACGCTTGGGACCACTTTTAAATGAAATATTTCTGACTTTCGGAGTTCAAGAATTGTTAGGATATGAATCTTTTGAAAGAAAACTGTTTCAACTTGTATGTTCACAAGGCACAGCGGGTTATAACTTGTGCGTTAAGGTAATTTTAGCGGCTATATCTGGGTACGATCCTCATAATTTAGAGCCAGAATTTTTCAATACAGTTCTGGGTCATTTCCCCGCTGGTACCAGTCTAAAGAACTTGATACATTATGCTCAGGTGGGAAATAGGGACCGATTTGCCAAATATGACTACGGGTTTTACAACGAAGAAATATATCGTACCGAAACCGCACCAATTTATGATTTAGCGAAAGTGACGTGTAATGTTACGCTTTTTATGGGCAAAAATGATAAAATTTTAGGATTAAAGGCTGCTAAAAGGTTGAAGAAACAGCTTTCAAATGTAAGAGGTTATTACGTGTTGAAATACGAACTGTTTAGTCACTTGGACTTCTTGTATGCGCGAGATGCTCATAAATATTTGTATCCACAACTTATTGATGTGTTAAACTATTATAATAGGTATTAATATTAGTACTTAATACTAACTACTTTTTGTTTTGTTTTTAATTTACTGTTTTCTTTTTGATAGCTGTGGTATGTGTATGTGTAATAATTATGTCTTTATTCGTGACGAAAGTTTGGAGGAAGTTGGTGTAGAAATTTTACCGATTTTATTGTGTCAGTTTGATGACTTCTATTGTTTTAGTTTTAATTAATTTAATTACCGCACTTAGTCCTTCAAGTGGCGTTTGTGTGCGTTAATTTTATCTTAGTCAATCAAATCTCAAATACTTAAATATATAACCTTCACAGATGGTGATTTCAATCATAATTAAAAAAAAAAAAAACTCAAGTGTAATTAGTTTTTTGGTTTTTACTACATGAATACAGGTGAGTTAGTCAAAAGATATTTGTCTATACTAATAATAAAGCTGAGTTTGTTTGAACGCGCTAATATCTGGTAATGCCAGTCGGATTATTTATTTTTTTTTGCATTTTATAGCCCAATTCTTAAGGAAAGCTATATGAGGTGTCAAATAGCCTCCCTCAAGAATTGGAATGAATTATTTTTTTCGTTTTGCTCGGGTCCTAGCGTGACGCTAGGAGCCGAGAAAAAAGGAAAAAGAAACAAGGCAAAGCAAAAACGAAGTAATAGCGCGTGCAGGCAATGCGATGCGATGGGGTGGGTCGAGGGACCCATAAATATCACGCGGACAAGTCGCGGGCAGAAGCTAATTATAATATATTGACAGAAAACATGTAATTGCTGTCTATGGCTAAACAATGTGCTATTAATGACAGACAGACGTGTATGTATGTATTTCCCTAATAAATGTTTTTTTTTGTTTTACTGAAAACAGCACTTAATATCTTACTACAGTAATGGATATAAGGGATTTCCTTATCGTTGCCTGCTTTGATGTTAAATATAGGTATGTCAAAATATCGAGATATCTGTGCTATGTCTTTTACGAAGCGGAAAGTAACTTATACTTCCCGCCATTGTGATCATTGTTTTGTTCTACCCTGGGAAGCTGAATTACGGTGATATTGAAGGTCAAACATTAAAAAAAAAATCGTATCGAAAACAAGTTTTAATTGTTATAAACATTGTGGTTTTGGTTGCATGCCAAGGTCCCGTTAATAGCGACGTTTCACACCAAAAGTGGTTTTTTCTTAATGTTATTTAATTGAATGTAAAGAATGCATAGATAACTGCTGTTGGATGGGTTATTTTACAAACCGTATTTAAGTTAAATATTAATGTACTTACTTATTATACACTAGCAAACCAGGCCACGCGTTGCTGTGGCTAAGGTTTATAACCTATAAATTGATTAATTATTGATTATAAATTGAAATATAAACTATCCTATCTTTCAAGTTGTATGAAACTGCACACAGTGTGCAAAATTTGATTAAAATCGGTTCTGTGGTTTAGGAGTCCATTGCGGACAAACAACGTGACACGTAATTTATATATATTAAGATAAGTAGGTAACCTTCCGAAATACTTAATTGTATAAAATTGAGGTGAAATCCATTGTGACCACAGGTCACACAGAGAGACACGAAAAGTGACTTAGTTTTATATTGTAAGTATTTGGTTTTCTTTTTCTATTTAGGTATTTTGCAAATATTATGTAAATAATTTTTAAATAAAAATACCCCTTGAAATACAGACTTTCAATACAAGATCCCAAAGTTTCAGCAAAATCGGCCGGACGATTTGTCTACTTGTAAATATGTTTTTCAATCATAAAATATGAATTGGAACTTGTGATTGATGCCTTTTGTTTATACAAAGTGTAACAGAACGCAAGTCCTCAAAGTAGTTTGTTCATAATTGATTACTGAATCGATTTCAGTAACTTTTATTATAGGTATTTTTTCAAAAATTATCTATTTTATTATTGCTAACCGCCGATTAAGCCAAATAAAATTAAACCTTATTTCATGGCAACAGGACTCAATTTTAAATGCATAAAGTAAGGCTGGTGTTAACAAGATTTTTTTAATAAAAAGTTTTGGTCATTGTATTATGCTTTTATTTCAATACTCTAATTGGGGTGTATGAGGTCTTGCGTTAATTATGTTACACCTTATATAAGATCATATTTCTAACTTCAACATAAAAATGGCTATATCTTTAAAACTAGATATATTTTTTGCGCCCCTATTGACTTTCAGTTTTTTTTTAATAGGCGAACCTTCCATACCTCACCCGGTTCTTCAACAGCATTCTGCATTCAGGTAGCTTTCCTAAAGATTTTTGTCACTCTAACTTCTTACTGTCATTTCGATAGATTATGTTGCCACACTATCTTTACTAGTGATATGAATGGAACGCAATTGACTAATTTTGATGTAACCCTAAACAATCAAATATTCTTTGTATTGATCTGATAAAAATATACGTTGTAGTTTCATTCACATATATGATGTTTATTAATAGTACTAGTTCGCGTCAAAATTGTGCTCGAATGTGAATTTGCAGACTATACTAACTAACGTATCGTACGTATCGTTCAAACTATACTAATCTCAATAAAGTGGGCTATATAGTCGTAATTTATTAGTTTTTTAGTGCATCCAGGTTCCCTAGACTAATACTTAGACCTGCGGGGTAATTGCGTAACACACTATCAGTAGCAATAGGCTTCACTTTGACAGTTCAACAACATTCATTGCGTTATTTACTTTGTTGGGCAGATACATTTTTCGAACATATTAAGCAATGGATTAGCAATGTCCTTCAAAATGATACAGATTGTGATTAATAGTGAGTTACGCAATTAGGGTACTGGTCCTAACTCTCAGATAACTAGTCTTTGAGAAAAGCCTTTTTAATTGACTTTTATATGTTGTAATACTCATAGTTTGTTAATTTTGTAAATATGGTTTTATAAACCTATTTTCAGAGGCTCGTCACACCCTGAAAACACAACCTGACCAAAAATACACTATTCTATTTTATAAAATCAATAGAACATTGATCGATTTTGAATTGAATGTTAATTGAATGAATAATTAATTAATTATTTGTTAATTTTTCGTACGCAAAATACGCGCATTGACGTGGAGTTGCAGACACCAGCCAGTATTACCTATTACCTATTAATTGAATGAATCGATTCTTTTGTCATATCATTATTTTAATTTCGTTAAAAAGTGGTAACCCATAAACTGTAATTTTACTGCAGCTAATTAAAAGTCCTACTACAGAAGCATAAAAGAAGACGGGGAGATAATACAACATGTCCAGGAATACCTTTACTTGGGTCAAGTAGTCTCTTTCCAGGCAAGGCAAGTTAAAGAAATCACAAGACGAACGGAAAACGCCTGGAAGAGCTACTAGTCCTTGAAGGAACTATTTAAGGTTAAATTGCCTGTGGCACTGAAACGCAGTCTCATGGAAATGTGTGTATTCTTCCCATCTTAACCTATGGGGCACAGACTTGGTCTTTGACTAACATCCAGAAGTCCAAACTCAAGGTGTGCCAACGAGCAATTGGAACGCAGTATACTAGGCGTTAAATTAACGGATCGTGTTCGAAACACAATACTGCGCTCCAAAACAAAGATAGCAGACGTGCGTCAAAAGGCAACTTGAATGGGACTGGGCAAGACATGTCTGCCGCATGCCGGACAAGCTGTGGGCTCAAATAGCACAGAATTGGTGACCTGAGACAGTGAGGCGGGGTCGCGGCGGACCACGTAGGAGATAGCGGGGCGAGCTGAATAGGTTCTGTCAAAACTGGAAGGAGGACATGCGGGCTCGCGAAAGATGGAAGGAGTAGAGGGAGGCCTTTGCCCAGGAGTGGGACAGTGTAGGATAGTAAAAAAAAAATGACATTCAATCATCATGTTACAGGCTATACTGTACCAAAACCTCAACCAAATTCACCAAACGGCTTTTTCCTAACATTTTGTGCAGGATCCTTTGGAACAAGTGAGTCAATTTGGGTGTCCAGGTGTGTATTTTTTTTGTATTGATTGATGTCATTATCTGCCTAGTCTTTTCCCAACTACATTAGGGTCGGCCTATCTGACCTCCACGACCCAGTTGATGGGTAATACGATATCCATTCGTAACACTGGTTGTCAGACTTTCCAGCTTCTGAAGACCTGTAACGACTGTCAAAGATCCACAAATGACAGGTGGGACCAATGGCTTATCGTGATTTCCGTGGCACGGATGGGTCTTGGAATGATGGGCATCCATACACTATTACACGGACCAACCGCAGCAAGCGTAGCTTAACCTGATCGATCGAACCATAGGCTGTTATTAAGTATACTACTCACATTTTAAATTCCTTGATAATGGATCTATGCAGCTTGTTACAGAAGTCCTCAACGGTCGTCCGGTCGGCGTGCAGTACTACAGGTGCATTGTAATCAGGCAACTGTCCCTTAGGCTTTGTGTATATCCGAATTAACTTCAAGTATTCCCACATTTTCTCCAATAAGTCGTCAAAGTTCCATTTGTGGTGAGCCGAGATGGGCACACAGTGAGGTATCTTGTAAATTACGTCCAACTCTTCTATGCTGATTTGATCTGTAGAAATATTAATAGCACTGTATAATACATGTCACAACACAGTTTTCAGACTAAGTCACACAAATGAAGAGTAGGCTATGCTCGGTCTTTCTTTGAAGGATAAAATCAGGAATTAAGTTATTCAGTAAAGAACCAGAGTAGCTGATATAGCTTGCAAAGTAAGCAAACTGAGGTGGCAGTGGGCTGACCATATCTGTCGAAGGACCTATGGCCGGTGGAGCAGACAAGTCCTAGAGTGGCAAGTGTGAAATTGTGGAATGCCCCCAGCAAGATGGACCGACGACCTTAAGAAGGTGGCTTGAACAGACTGGATGCGGAAGCTGGAGGACAAGGTGTTGTAGTGCAGCCTGGGAGAGGCCTATGTCCATTAGTGGACTTCTGCTTGTGCCAACATCTGCCTAGCCTTCCCAATTATGTTGGAGTCAGCTTCTAGTCTAACCGGATGCAGCTGAATACCAGTATTTTACATAGAGCGACTGCCTATCTGACCTCCACAACCCAGTTATTAGGTAATAAGATACTCCTTATCAAGACTGGTTGTCAGACTTTCGGGCTTCTGAATACCCGTAACCACTGTCAAAGATCCACGAATGACAGCCGGGACCAACGGCTTAACGTGCTTTCCGAGGCACGGAGGGGTCACGGAATGTAAACATGGTCACCCAACCACAGACCAACCGCGGCAAGCGTAGCTTAACCTGATCGATCGACCTGTGCGGCTGTTATTATTTAGCCACGGGCAAGGGCAGAATAACTTTTTGTGATATTAGTTACGTACCAATCTTGTTAAGCAAATAAATACAAGGCATGTACACCCTGTTTCCTTCAATGACGTCGATCAGGTCGTCACTATTGGCATCGTACCGCAAAATAATGTCAGCGTTGTGGATTTTGTACTCCGATAGAATTGTCTTCACTGTTTCTATATCCAACTCGGTTTGCGGGCACTGAAATAAGTATGTTAAATTTTAGTTACAATAGAAAATATTAATGGGAGAAAATATGTAACACCAGCTTCAGCCTGCGACTTCGTCCGCGTAAAATTTCTTGTTTCCCCGACCCACCCCGTCGCATCGTATCGCCTGCCCGCACTATTACTGATTTCGCTTAGCGTTCTTTTTTTATTTTTTCTCAGCTCCTAAGAGTTCTAGCGTGATGTTAAATAGCCTATAGCTTTCCTCAAGGATTGGGCTAACAAATGCAAAAATATTTTTTCAAATCCGACCAGGAGTTCCAGAGATTAGCGCGTTCAAACAAACTCTTCAGCCATATTATTAGTACCTATAGATTTAAATAGAAATCACAAATGTATCATCATAAAATCGATAAATAGGTGTATTTATCGTGATTTATTATCAGTTGTGTGTCATGATTTACTTTTAGTTTAGTGAAATCACGACTAATAGCGAAGCATGGAAGGAGAAGACGTGTTGCTCAGACCCCAAACAGATTGGCATCACGGCAACAGAAGAATGACCTATTGTTAGATTATTTATATTAGCTGTTAAGTTTTGCAGTAGATTCCATATTGTATATTCTGGTTGGTAACATTTTTGTTTCACAGAACAGCAAAAATGTTTTTAATTTTTTGGAATGAAGTTCGTTCCTGACAGGGGTCCTCCAACCACACCCACTTTTTTGATTTGAGGAAAACCTTGGTAATTATAGTCTTATGGTCCGGTTAACATAGTAAAAAAAAAACTCACAGTAGTATTCAAATTGATTCCACCCTTATCTTTTTTCCTAAAGTGTATGTTAGGTGGTTGCTTGTTTAACCGCAGCCCGAAGCCTTCCAACTCATGCTCGATGAGTTTCTTATGCTGCAATGGTTTCAACACATCCAGGACTATGAATATGAGACTGCATGTTCTGGCGACGGCAATGACCTGACGACCTCGACCCTTGCCGTCCTTCGCACCTTCGATAATACCAGGCAAATCGAGAAGCTGGAAAGATATGACAATTAATTAAAAAAAAAAGGTTTTAATCATAACTTTTATAAAAGATTTGGCTAACGAAAAATATACAGGATTATTTGTAAAATACCAGCAACCTCTTAAGAGGTCATTGTACTCATCATTATGAACAACTTTTACTATGGGACCAAACCTGAAATCGGGAAAAAAAAAATCAGCTGTTCCCTACATTTTGACGAGTTACACGAACATAAATGTAGGGAACAGCTGATTTTTTTTTCGGCAATAAAGTATGTACCAGCTGACACCCTATATATTTTAGTGATTACTAAATGAAATATTGCAATATTAATGAGTACAATTTAAAACAGAAACTTGCTGTGAGTGTTATAGCAGACTAACGAGTATTAGACTTAAAATAAAATTATATTTTTAGAAAAAATTTTAGTAGGTGCAGTAGTATAGTGGCTAATTAATTGATTATGGATACAAGAACAGTATGATCATCTTTTACCAGACATTGTGATTTTGTGACTCCGAATATATTGAACAGCTGCTTAATATGAAGTAATTGTAACAAGTTTGGTTTTCATGTCATTCAGGCTGGCTGGACAAATCTTCAAAATAGCTCGCATTTAGTTAAATGCACTATTGAGCTAGTTAGCTCAATAGTGCATTTTATGTGACGGCTAAACACCCTTATTTCAGAATTTGTGACGCTACAGAATCTTAGATAATCGATCGAAAACGTGTCCAGCCATCTTGAAAAACCACTTTTCGCTGGTCTCTCAATCTCGGTAACGGAAGTGATTTTGACGACTTTTTGCATATCAACGGGCGTCACATAAATTTGTGACAGGCATCGAGCTAAAAGTTTTGTGATACGAACAGCGGTTTTGTAGAAAAATGCAAAAATCTGTGTCCAGCCATCTTGAATTTACGTATAAAACTTTTGGCTGGCACTTCTGAATCTCAATAACGGGAGCGTTTTCGAATATGGTTCCTTTACTAACATTTAGTGACGCAATTTATGACAGTAATAACGTTCGATTTATGGCGTCACATGTAAGGGTTTACGAGAAATCAGTAAAAACTTACATGTCCAAATAACCTGCGTTCAAGCTGGCTGGACACATGTGTCTCCGCAGCCTGATGATCTACGGCCTTCGAAATATATTCAAATTTTTGTGACGGGGACGATAATGATTTACTGAATTTGTGACGGAGAAACTTTGAGTAGTTTCAAAGATATTGATAATTTAAATTTTCCCATACAAACACTGCAGTAGGGTTACCAATATTGTAGGTTTTATGTAGGACTAAGTATATTTTAAGGTGTTTTCTTTAATGGACGAAAATCCGTGTTTTGGTGATAGTAGTTGACAGAATTATAATCATTACAACAATCAGTAATACAACTTGTTAAGTTAGTACAATCCCCAAATGTGAAAATTTCATGAAATAGTCATTCTTGGGGATTACTTTGGTCTTAGAGAGTTGTGTTGATGAATTTATAGATTATAATTCTGTAAATACATATTTGTTACGGCCGCGAATCACATTTTAATCAACGTACAACTTAATACTGCCAGCAAATTGCAAAAAACGTAAAAAAAAATTGAATTTCGCGGGCTACCCTAGCGCTTTCGCCTTAAATCGATAGATGACAAAAGTGTAGAAGTGAGGAAGGGGGGGGGGGGAATAACTTTTTGATGTTATTATTTACGTGCAGATACCTACTCTTTTTAGTAGGTAGGTATTGGTGTTTTTCATGGTAAGTACATAGGTAGGTATTGGTGCCGATTCTCTTGTCACAAATGCGTCTAAACTAGACTACAAATCACCAAAATTTAGTTTATTCCTGTCAAATGATGATTTCCCATTCTGAAATTAACTAAAGTGACACAACTTAACTAAATTTTAGTTTGACAGCACTAAGATTGCACTGAGTTAATAGTTTAGAGAAAATAGTAATTTTGCTATTCTGAATTTGAGGTTTTTCACCTAAAATTTAGATTCTCTAACTAAATCTGACTATTTTTAATCGCGACTTAAAAGGTGTGGAATAACATTAGTTGGCATGAGCTAAAATTCACACCAACATCTCGACTTCGGATGCAAAAACAGTACTGTTTTTTGATTTTCGTTTCTTTTGCTTATATCTCGAAAACGGTGTGTCCTATCGCAAAAATAATGAAAATTTCGACCCCCTTTTAGAAACCCGCATACCCTTAAAACTCAACACGTTGGTAATAATGTTTCATATTTTCCATACAAAAGTGAAAAATTCCATAAAAAGGAGGTCGAGGTTGCCCCACTATGCCCCTTCGACTCATAAAAAACACGGTGAGGGGCCCTTTGCTAAATAATAACAGCCGCACAGGTCGATCGATCAGGCTAAGCTACGCTTGCCGCGGTTGGTCTGTGGATGGGTGACCAACGTTACATACCGAGACCCCTCCGTGCCTCGGAAAGCATCCTGGCTGTCATTCGTGTATCTTTGACAGCCGTTACGGGTAGTCAGAAGCCCGAAAGTCTGACAACCAGTCTTACCAAGGGGTATCGTATTACTACAGTCGCTCCATGTAAAACACTGGTATTCAGCTGCATCCGGTTAGACTGGAAGCCGACCTCAACATAGTTGGGAAAAGCTAGGCAGATGATGATGATGAGGGCAAATGAGTATCTACTTTTTGGCTGAATGCACAAACCGTGCGAAGCCAAACAAACAAAAAAAAAAAACCTACTTACCACGTGGAGTCGCGATTGTCAAATTCGATTTGGTTGTGTCAAAATTATTTTTAAATTTAGAGATATTTTAATGCAGAATAGCTCTAAGATTCTCATAGACAAAAGTAAGTAATTTTAGTCATAGTTTAGTTCGGTGTACAAGAGAATTGACAACATTGTGTCAGGATAACTAATGCTCGAAGGTGTTTAAATGAAAAGTATATATCGGCATAATTATATAAAATAAGTATCGGCATCACTTTTAAACGTCGGACATAATAAAAATAAAAAAAAAACCAGATGGAATCGACACTTTCTATCTCAATACCATTGAGACTTTATTTATGTAAAAAATATGGTCACCTCACAATATTAATGGATGTTTGTATGGGAAAATTTAAATGATCAATATCTTTGAAACTACTCAAAGTTTCTCCGTCACAAATTCAGTAAATCATTATCGTCCCCGTCACAAAAATTTGAATATATTTCGAAGGCCGTAGATCATCAGGCAGCGGAGATACATGTGTCCAGCCAGCTTGAATGCAGGTTATTTGGACATGTAAGTTTTTACTGATTTCTCGTAAACCCTTACATGTGACGCCATAAATCGAACGTTATTACTGTCACAAATTGCGTCACTAAATGTTAGTAAAGGAACCATATTCGAAAACGCTCCCGTTATTGAGATTCAGAAGTGCCAGCCAAAAGTTTTATACGTAAATTCAAGATGGCTGGACACAGATTTTTGCATTTTTCTACAAAACCGCTGTTCGTATCACAAAACTTTTAGCTCGATGCCTGTCACAAATTTATGTGACGCCCGTTCATATGCAAAAAGTCGTCAAAATCACTTCCGTTACCGAGATTGAGAGACCAGCGAAAAGTGGTTTTTCAAGATGGCTGGACACGTTTTCGTTCGATTATCTAAGATTCTGTAGCGTCACAAATTCTGAAATAAGGGTGTTTAGCCGTCACATAAAATGCACTATTGACCTAGTTAAATGCGAGCTATTTTGAAGATTTGTCCAGCCAGCCTGAATGACATTGGTTTTCATATAAAATTCTTTATAACAAAGTTTGGATATAAGGACTTCGCTTATAGTGACATGTCACTTCATAATCATAAATCAGCCCACAATGTACCAGGGGCCCAAGTCTGCTATTTTTATAAATTCGTCATTCCAACACGATCCCATTGTCATTTTGCTAAAAGTTCGCAATCTGCTAAATTCATAATGGTCGAACATTGGTTGGTCAATGGTCTGAGAAAAACTACTAAATTTCATGCTAGATTTCGTTTAATATATATTTTTACATATTATTACGTATTAGTGTTTGCAATCTGAAGTAGTAAGAAGTTTGTAAATAGCAATAAACATTACATTTATTAATTTGTCATTATGTACGAGATTACCATTTTATGCCATTTCTTTCAATGGAGTGTCAGTGGTTGACCATTGGAAAGTCATAATGAGGCCATTATACTAGTAGATTACCAAACTTGTCAAAATCGACAATTATGAAATCAATGATAGACCATTCTGACACTATTGTAATAGCAGACTTGAGGCCCTGGGACTCCTCTTGGTGAGAGTGAGTAGGCCAAAATCCAGCACACAGACCCAGTGTGGGTTGGTAGGTTTCCTTACGATGTTTACCTTCACCGGTTTGAGCAGTGGTGATGAAATCATTTACACAAAGTAAAGTGCCTGCCTGGGTACGAACCTACGACCTACAACTCGCGGCTGTTACCATTGGGCTACCACTGCTCTGCTTTTTAAGACATATCATGCGACATGTTACACTAAGAGCGGTTCTGCACTACATCCGATCGGAATCTGAAAAATGCCAGTCTGCAGTGACCATGGTCCTATTTGCATGAGACTCTATCTGTCCGAATTTAGAACTTTCCCAATTTGGATAAAGTTGGATCTTTAATTCGGATTCGGATCGGATGTAGTGCAGAACTGCTCTAAGGATAATGAAAAAAAAATGTAATGTCAGTGTAACAATTTTTATTCTATATTTTTAATGATTGTTTTGTGTCAGTTTTTTTTTGTCTCAGCTCATTTTTTTTTTGTCTCTGCTCATGTTTTTTTTTCTTATAATCTAATAGATATGTCTAGTATTTCTTGCTACCTAATAAAAATAAAAAGTTATTTATTTTCTAAGACTATGCTTTGTATGACGTGTTTGTCACTTCCCTTCAATGTTATTATTTATAAGCAGATTCTACTGTAGTTGCTTTATTTGAAATAAACCATTGTTGTTTGAATTGAAATTCATTATAACTATGCTATTCACTTTTGATTTAACTATAACATTAGTAATTATGATAAGAATGTCAGTTTTATCACCTGAATCTTAGCACCCTTGTATTTGATACATCCCGGCACTGTTGTCAGCGTGGTGAACTCATACGCTGCCACTTCAGAGTACACTCCTGCTAAATTAGACAGCAAAGTAGATTTCCCCACTGACGGAAACCCTACAAAACCGATTCGGGCATCACCAGTTTTGGCAACATCAAAACCTGAAAATGTTAAAGTGCATATTATTTAATAGTTGTAATACAATAAAATTGCAATTGGCAACTGTCCAGAGATCACATTGCATCATAAAAGATACTTGTAACTGTATTAGCATTAGATTAAAAATTATCTCATTGTCACAGTAATTGTTTTATTTCTGTTGAAATTTTTTTTTTAAATAATCTGTTTTTCAAGTACTTACTTAAAGTTAATTAGATCGTAATGGTGACTTTTTTGTTTTAATGACAAAAAAATTTGTTGCTAGTGATTTAACTGGGCTTTTAATATTCATGTTTTTGAATTTTAAAACTCCAAAATACTTCTATCTTATACTGTATAGTTCTAAGCAGGCATATGTTCCAAAATATGATTCTTTAATTACCTTCGCCGGTTGCCCCGCCGCCACCTTTAGGAGTGATCAGTTCACGCCTCAATTTAGCTAACCGGGCCTTTAGTATACCTAAATGGAGCGCAGTCGCCTTATTTTTTTGCGTCCGAGCCATCTGTAATGTTGTGAATAAATTGATAAAGTTTAAAAATAAAGATGAAAAATAGAGTTCATATGTGAATTTTGTGGACGTTTTATACGAATGAATGTTCTAATGAAAGATTTTTACAATAATAATATATGAAAATCATTAAATTTTTAATATAACCTCTTGTACAAACCTCGGACTCTATACCCGCAATTTTCTCTAATATTGTACTCATTTTCGCGGCTTTTCTTTTTCTAGCCTAATAATAACACCGGGAACAACAAATAAGTTATAAAATAAGTTAATTGTTTCTACAGTTAATATAAAAATAGAAGAAAGCGTGTCAATCGCTATTCGCTATTCGTGTACAATTTTCCAGAACACGAAACTGACAGTTCGTCTCCAACTTTGCCATGACATTTTGAGCGCGATATTTTACCAAGTTACTCTGGTAACTCTTAGAACCAAAAATATAAAAAAAAATAATTAGGAAATTGAAAGAAAAATATAAAAAATAAATAGAAACCAGAAAAACATATATAAACAATAGTTTCAATTGATTTTATCAGCCAAGTTGGCAAAGTCGCTACTAACGACATCTATGTGTTGCAGAATAGTTTATTTGAGCGGACATCCTTATCGTTGTTACTTTTTGCGCCAGCCAGGAGATGGCGTTAAATTAAGCTAAAATAAACAAATCTTATCACGTGGAAAAGCTTTTCCCGCAGGTTTGCGCATCGTATTATGAAGGAAAGGAACAGTGGAAAACTGTTTGCTGGGTATGTTGGAAACAGACATGCTTCAGTACCACCTTAGGCGCCGGGAGAAGGAGTCGGCTCTTTGCTTCCCTGGCTAACTGACTTAAGTTACGAACGTAATCTAGTTGGAAAAATGTTTTCTGGTAGTATTTGTGACGCTTAAAATTTTAGATGTGGTGTTTAGGCATTCTCGCTTATTTCGTAAAAGTTTTGTGTAAATAATAGCTTATAAATAAATAAATGTTAGATTTTCCGGGATTTCGTGTGATGTAAAAGTAATAGACAGTTATTAAATTACTTCAAGGATTATAAACTAGTGTAATAATGTCTAATTAACTTTTTGGTAAGTACTTATTTCTTAAAAACTTTTCCCATTTCTAATATCTAGGTACTTCCTGCCTACTTTGACTTGCCTAATAATAATAAGTTAAGTAATCATTATTTCCAACTTTCCGATAATTTTTTTCATCGTCAATTTCTTCACTTTTTCAATTCGATGACTTGTTTCATATTTTCTTCCTTATCGTTTTTCGTCTTTTTCCCTTGTTGAAAAATACAACCTTTAGCAACATAGAGGACTAATTTGAAATACGATAAAAACCTTCCTTACGCAGTGTAAACGGTATAAAAATTAATCTTATGTTTTTCGAATCATTTTCAGTCTTTGAAACTTGGAATTAAGAAGATGAATTGTTTTTGTCTATTACAAATTACCTAATCTGGAAAATGAATGTTTAATAGGGTCCATTATTTAGCCGTATAGGTACTTAAGTAAAAAACAGAGATAAAACTGATATTGAAATGAGAGTGTTTTTGAACGTTTTTACGGCCAGTAAAATTCTTTCGTTATAAAGAGAGGAGTATTATTAGGAGTTAGTTTGTTATTAGGAGTTTTACAAAGATTACTAAGACTTAAGTTCGAAACCGAATAAATGCGACATTCAGCTTCATGTTAAAATAGGTACATAGCTGCCGTTCAAAGAACATTAATGTCTTCAGTCACGGACTTATTAAGAAAGAAAGAAAGATAGTTTGTTGTTTGTATGATCAAGTCTCTGTGGTAGTAGTACTTATGCCATGGTGGTAGTGTGTTTAGCGAAGCAAGGAGGTCGAATGCCTGGAAATATCTACATAAGGATAATTTCATCATCTCAGGATATTAGAGCCATCGCCACGAAGAAAGAAGACTTATTAAAGTTTCTAAATGAAATAGCATGAGCCGATATACACAGACCCCTCTCGTAAACCTCTCTCTTAGACCCCTATAATAAAGCAACGTTTATGACTACGTTGCTTTAATATAGGTAAGTAGTGATTAGTGACTGTTTAACCACAAATTGACGTTTTAGGGACTAATCACATTTATTCAGCTCTGTTCAGCTTTTGTCCATAGAAAACAACGATTTTGTATGAAGTCCGTTCAGCTTTCCACGGCTGAACGGATGCATTCGCATCTCATACGAAATCGTTGTTTTCTATGGACAAAAGCTGAACAGAGCTGAATAACTCGACACCTCCATGCAATAACATCGTCACTCACTTTTTTCCAAAAATTGAGTTACAACGGCATTGTTATGTAAAAAAAATGCATTTTTTCTGTAATATCATTGTAATTCTATTCCCTTTCGTTTCTAAAAATAAACCAACGTCAAAGTATTGTAACTAATCCAAAAAATATTTTTTGTCAACAATATAATTGCGAAAAAACAATTTTTCTTTTACAACTAACCATACCTATTTATAGTCCGCCTAAACTATATTAAATAGAGACAGCTTCAAAAATTGTACGGGGTGTTTTGAGTTTGCTATAATTTTTCAAACTTTAAAATCGCTCTCCTGTAAAATCACAAAAAGTGAGTTACGATGTTATTGCATGGAGGTGTCGAAGTGTGATTAGTCGCTTAAACGTCACTTAATCGCGTAAGCGTTTAGGTATCGGCCTAAACGCTTGTGAAGCCTGTGTTAGATCTTAAATTTAGTCTTCTTCTGAAATAAATCAGTTAGGTTGGTTGTCTGAACGTTACGGCTGTAATTCAAAGAACGCTAATATTACGGCTCACGGATTTATGGCCCAAGTCACGGTATTGTGGTGGCTCTGTGTAATCCTATGACATACTCATAGCATGTACGGAGTCAGTGGCGAAGGGTGAGTTTATGACAGAGGTAAGCCGGAGTAAAAAAAATTCAATACAACGTTTCATTATATTTCAATGATGAATTGACTATAGAGTGGTTGTGTTCTGAATTTTCGAAGGGAAGCCGGCGGGAATCGAGTTGTATGGTACCTTCGCCACTGGTACGGAGGCATATTTGGTAATTTATTAAAGCATGTTTAACGAAACTAGAATGTCGCATGTCCGGAAATAAATAAAATTATGAAAGCTCCTATACCTAAATTAAATTGGATAAACACGTTTGACATTTTTATTTACCTTCTAAATTAATTGAATTAACGAGTTTGAACCTTTTATTGTTTATTGATGAAAAGTAGGCCATTTTCTGATTTGTTACCTATTTATTATACGCCAGCGTTGCTAGCTAACATTCGTCTTTATGTTAAGGCTGTAATAAAATTCAAAGTACCTGCATCAATGTTACTAGTCGCCGATTTAAGGGGTCATGTCCACAGACTACTTAGAGATACGTACCACTACGTCATGTCAACTAATGTCGACTATGTCACGGTATTGTGGTGTTTCTCTCTGTCTATTGATGACGTAGGAATATTTGATGATTTATTGTAGCGCGTTCAACGAAGCAAGAAAGTCACTTGTCCGGAAATATATAACTCATAATTAACGAGTTGAGATTTTTAATTATAATTGTTGAAAAGTAGGCCCTTCTTCTGAATAATGAGTCAGACATTCGTGTTCATTTTACAGCTGTAATTCAAAGTACATTAATGTTACGAGTCGCGGATTTAAGGTCCATGTCGACTGTGTCACGGTATTGTGGCGTCTGTCTCTGTTTTAGGGTGACGTAGGCATATTTGATGATTTATTGTGGCGTGTTTAACGAGGCAAGAATGTCGCGTATCCGAAAATAGATAACTCATGACAACGGCGAAGACTCATAAAGGAAAAGTATGTCAAATTAACTGTCTAACGTTTGAAGATTTTAATTTTATGTGATGACAAAAGAAGGACATAGGTCCTTCTTACCTACCATTTAGTCTTCAGAAAACGGTTGTCGTTCAAAGAAAATCAAACTTACGTGTCACGGATTTAAGGACCATGTCGATTAAAGGCATTGTGGTACAGTATTCCCAAATTAATAATGCGCATGCTGATCTTCGCTATTTGTCGTATCCCCGGAAACACCCGAATCATTGAATCGTAAGAGCCCTCAACAATGCACTTGCATTTTGCACCTTATATTTTTGGCACCATATCGTCTTCCGACGCTCGGGGAATACGACCGTTGCCGTACAGTGACGAAGATTTCTATGCGCATTATCACTTTGGGAGACCTGTAGCTGTATCTGTCTTTTGACATAGGTAGTTAGGCGTGTTTAACGAGGCAAGAACGTCGCATGTCCAGAAGGAAATAGATAACTTAGGATGAAAACCCTAAATGAAAAGTACGTCGAATTAATCAATTAAGTTCGCCAAAATGGATTTTATGATGTGGAAAATAAATTATTTTAATAACTAGCTGACACCGCAAACGTCGTTTTGCAAAAAAAAAAAATACGGGTATGAAAAATAGATGTTGGCCGATTCTCAGACCTACTCAATATGCTCACAGAATTTCATGAGAATCGGTCAAGCCGTTTCGGAGGAGTACGGGAACGAACATTGTGACACGAGAATTTTATATATAAGATAATATTATTAACTGTCTAACATGTGATTCTTATTTATTTTCTGGATTAAAGTAGGTACCTCCCTGTGTTTTTCTACCGATTTGGTCTTCAGAATACGGATTTAAGGACCATAATATCACGGTGTTGTAATGGACCTATTTGTTTTATAACGTAGGCATATTTGATGATTTATTGTGGCACGTTCAGCGAGGCAAAAATTTCGTATAAGTATCTGAAAATAGATAACTTATGACGACGCTTTGGAATGGGCAACTAGCTTCATCTTTCTGACTGACCGACCCTTGACAATTCAAAAGTGTCTATAATTGGTTTATTTGAAACTAGCTGCGCCCCGCGGTTTCACCCGCGTAAGTTTCCATCCCGTGAGAATATCGGGATAAAAAGTATCCTATGTGTTAATCCTGGTTATAAACTATATGTGTGCCAAACGTCATCCAAATCCGTTCAGTAGTTTTTGTGTGAAAGAGTAACAAACATCCATCCATCCTCACAAACTTTCGCATTTATAATATTAGTAGGATACCTAAATGCTTTGAGTTTGAGTTTGAGTTTGACGGTGAAGACCCACCTAAATGAAAAGACAGGCCAAGACTTAAAGTAGGTAACTGTCTAACGTGTGAAGATTTTAATTTTTTTGTGATATAAATAGGTAAAGTCCTTTTAACCATTTAGTCTTCAGAAAACGGATGTCGTTCAAAGAACATTAATGTAACGACTCACGGATTTAATACGCCATTTCGACTATGTCACGGTATTGTGGTAGCTCTGTCTGTCTTATGACGTAATTCGATGATTTATTGTGGCGTGTTTAGGCAAGGAGGTTGAATATCCGGAAATGGAGTACGTACCTATTAAGCCTATTCCACTTTTTAAATCAAGAATCTGTTGGTCAGAATTAGAGAAAGAGCTGTGTTTAAGAAAAAAATCACAAGCGCCCGCGCGTTAAGTTTTTATTCAAGCTTCAATTTTTCAGGATGAAACGTACCTAGTCTATTTTCAGGTACCAGGCTACGTAATATCTAACTGAAAAACTTCATCAAATCGATTTGATACCAGAAATATAGGATTAGAAATATCGGAATCACTGGATAGCTGAAATTGAAACGGAAACTGGAGGTACCTGTAGGGTTTAAAACTCCAATCAATCCAGCTTGGTGTGTTTACTTATCGCAAGGCAGAAAGGAATAACCACGGAATATGGAAATAGAAAACAGCTGCAAAAAAAAAAAATATATTGCTATGTAGGTACCTACTAGGTATCTACTACACTATATTGTATTGAAGAGCAGTGATGATCCAGTGGTGATGACCGCGACTTACGAGTTGTTGTTGTTGGTCGTAGGTTCGAACCCAGCCAGGCGCATGATTTTGTGTAAATTATTTCATCACCACAGCTCTCAAAACGGTGAAGGAAAACATCGTGAGGAACGATGGCGCAACGTGAGGAACGGCATGTCCTAGAACCAAAAATTCGAAGTCATGTGACATCTACCAACTCGGACTGGGCCCGCGTGGTGGATTTCGGACCACTCCTTCTCATAGAGAGGAGTCCTAGGTCCTAGGAGGAAATTATAGGCCGATTATGATATTGTATTTATATACTTGCTTATTATTTTGCTCCAACGACAACACCATTGTTATGTCCACGCATTCATTGTCCATTCCAAGGTTGCCTGGAAGAGATCGCAGAAAGCGATAAGTCCGCCCATTGTATACTTTGTGATGTTAAATATATTGAAGTGAAACTTCTTTACGCACGCTTGACTTGGGGAGTAAGCTGGCGAACGCGTGACGTAAGCGTTACGAAAAGTGTGATCGGGCAAGGCGAACGGAAGTTAAGTGGGGGATATAAGCAAGAGACAGCAGTGCGCGCGCACATTTTCTTTCTCTCTTCCTCTCATAGCCAAATACGTTCCGTATATCTAAGCACACTGCAGGCTTATTGTCTGTATCACAGTGTAGGAGCAAGAGAGAGCAGTGCGCGCGCACATTTTCTTTCTCTCTTTCTCTTATAGCTAGTAAATGAAATATATATATTATATTTCAGTCAGTAGTTTGTTTGCGAGTTTACTAGCGTTACGCGAACGGTGATTCTTTGGTTATTTTTCGTAATTCTATTTCGTTTTGAACAATTTTATGAATTAATATTTTGTTCAATACATTCAATATTCTACGTTTAAAGTGAATAAAACTGTAAATTCATTTTAGAGTTCATGTTTTGTGAATTTTCGGATAAATAATAACAAATTATGGAAAGAAGTGACACGACTCTGAGTATGAAAGCGATGCTAGAAAAGGAAAGAAAGAAAGAAAAAAGAAAGAAGTTTCACTTCAGTCGTGTGGTCATAAGCACACTCGTTTTTTTTTTGTTATATAGGTATGTCGGATCTTTCATGAGTATGTAGGTACTTAAAATGAGACACAGCCTATATTTAGCATTGGAGGTTTCCGGCAACTGGGACCGCAATTAAATGGAACCGTGGTCCTAGTTGCCGGATCCATTTAGTTTAAATATTTTTCTTCTGGCGACTGCGACCACCCATCATTTTTTTTCCACGACTGTTTATCTGACACTAGGTTTGTCACTAAGTATGTCTGATCACAATCTTATGGATTGGACATATATTTTCTGGTTTACAATAAAGTATTATATAAATAAATGAATAATAGAGGTGGATTTTTAGGAACTTTAAAATACCTATGGAGACTCCATTGATTAAAAGTAGTTCAGAAGGCAAAAATATGAGAAAGGCACGTTCGTTTCATATAAAAGTGAAATGTAGAATCACGAGTTTGCAGTGATTTGAAATGTCAAATGCAAATCAGACATTCTACTTAATACGATGCGCGATTGGTAGGGAAATCGAACATCAACTTCAAACGTTCTTTAGCTTCAAATAAATCGTAATCTGTGCTCAACCCTATAGGTAGTACTCAATAGTACCAATCCTCCAATCCATGCATCAAATATACTTTTGGAGGTTTGATACCAAAAACAACTTGAACTTTTGGAGGATTGGATTGTACGAGTACTATGGGCTTCCAATCCTCCAAAAGTTAGTTAACATTTTGTTCAACTGTAATGCCACATTATTATTCAAAATTAAAAAAATAATCAGTTTATCCTGAGGGATTACTTGATTATTTTTTATCTTAATTCGTAGGTTGAATTAGTCGATAAAAACGTTATAGTTTAAACATTTATGTGGTGTTGGAAATCTAATCCAATACTAGATACATGTGCGCGGACTGCACGCGCATCGGCAAGCTGAGGCGCGACGCGGCGACGACACGGCTCGGCCCGATGACCACTCGCTTCCACGGACTCCACCGCGACGGACGATACCCTTAACTATTTTTCCGGGAAAGTTTACATTGTAAATGAGAACGGCATTAAACCCGCGCTAACATATGTTGTATGACAGCTGAAGTGGAAAAATGTCAACCAACTTTTGGAGGCCACTGTAATTATAACTAAGACGGAGACATCTCGGCCTTGACCGTTAGATTCCTTGGGTATTAGGTACAGACAACTTATAAGCCCGTAAGACCTTCGCATTTCTGGTGGCAAGTTCGTATCAAACTTGTTAGACAGTTAATAAGTCCTACATCGTACTAGGTTATTGTGGGAATCAGTATCTCTGGACATTAATTTTACAATAGGCTAATTTTTACCATCAATAAATTGAAAATCTATTTAGTCCGTCAGAGTATTGGAAAATAATGGACACGTATTTTTTGTTTTTGTTAATCAATGATTATTGACAAAGATAAAACGCATCAAAACTCGAGAGTGGGGGCTCGTGACGTCAGAACTCACTAAAAATTATACCAAGGTGTGACGTATTGAGAATTTTAAAAGCGTCGTATCTTCATCAATTTTGGTTTACGTAACAAAAGAAAAAACACGGGTCAAATATTTTTTGATAATCTAACTGACGGACTAATTAGATTTTCAATTTATTGATGGTGGAAACTAGCCTATGATAAATGTCATGTGGCGCGGGAAAAGAGTTCCTGGAAGGATTTGGGCCTTTCCCCAGCAGTGGGACATCATAGGCAAAAAAAATAATAGGTCATGATGATAATCGTGTCTGTAAAATGTGCGCTTTTATAATCTCTGACGTGACGATATTATCGTGGACGTCCACGTCCACCATTTGTTCTGCGAGCAATGTTCTACTTAAGTGTGGCGATTCTTCGGGCTATGTCGGTACGCTAAGAGATAAAAAGAAAGTATTCAAGTCAATGAAAGATATACCCAACAGATAGTAGCATTATCATAGTACATACTCACAGAACGTTGACGTAAAAATATCGTGGCGGGATTTTATCGCTCGCTGGATTTTCAACTCGCGGTGTTGAGCCGAGCATTGTGAATCCAACAGAGCGCTCTCCAGCGCGGCAATAAAACACGCTGTTGGATTTTCAAAGAACTCTTGAAAATCCAGTGCGCGAAAAAATAACGCCTTGGGAAAGAAGCGCTCGAGCGTACATCGGAACGAATTCGTATAGATAATTAAATACCTTGTTAGTTGCGTAGTTGTTAACACGCTTTGAGTTACGCCGCTACATTTGCAGGCTAAAATACCAGGTGCATTTGCTTTGTGAGTGATTACCTATAGGTACCGTACCTATCTAAACTACGTTGACTGAACGTTAAATTAGATATACAGTGGCCTCCTAAAGTTAGTTGACATTTTTCAACTTTAGCTGTGACACCCACATTATAATTTAAAATTCTAGTTACAAATGTTTGAACTACATTGTAACGTTTTTATTGACTAATTCAACCTATGACATAATCAAGTAATCCTTCAGGATTACCTGATTATTTTTTGGGGACTACATCACCTAAAGCATGGTCACTGTCGGACTGCATAGAAAAGAAAGAGAAGCGTGATGACACAACGCTGGTAATTTATTGCAATTTTTTTTTATTATCTATTTACCAAAAATCTATTGTTTGGACTAAAAAAAAAATAAAACACTAGCGCTTTAAGAGCAGTGGTGGCCCAGTGGTAACGGCCGCGACTTACGAGTTGTAGGTCGTAGGTTCGAACCCCGTCAGGCGCTTTACTTTGTGTAAATTATTTCATCACCATTGCTCTTAAAACGGTGAAGGAAAACATCGTGAGGAAACCGGCATGACTTGGAACCAAAAATTCGTGTGCGTTACGATTGCTCCGCCAAGTTATCCAACAAAAAAAAAACTTCGCCAAAAAAATTGTCGGAATTTGTCAAAATCGAAGGGAACAAACCAAAAATTTGTCAAAGTAGAAATAAAGAAGTTATATGGGTTTAAAGTTGGCCGCGCGAACGTAACGTGGAGGACTGCGCGGCCATGGAGATCTCAGCAACTACTTGGGTTAGAGATCAAATTCTTTTTGTCAATTAAAGACTGAATTTGTCAAAAATTGTCGAAAAAAGAATTATAAGCTCTAGATCAATATTTTACGAAATATTCACCTTGGAAGTTATGGCCGCGCAATCGTCCACTTGTTGTTTCTTTAATGTTCATTATTTCTTTAAAACTTAAGACTTCACACAGTAAAACTGTTACAAGTATAAAGGTCTTAATTTGTCAAAACTAACGAAAGCAATAAATACTACTAAAGTTTAGTAAAACCGACGAAATCAGTCCAAAACAAAACGTACGTGGCCGCGCGGTCGAAACGTTACTTTGTACGCTGATATCTCATTATCTATAATTGTTAGGGTTTTGGTGTGAACATCCATTTATTCGACATATTAACCTCATCAGAATAACATATCGTTTTACCCTCGGAACAGTTTTCAACGCGTGTAATCTTAAAAATAATGTTAACTCATACAATGTTCGAGCAGGGTAACCATAGTTTCGATTTGATTTGGGAATACCTCTAGCTGGAGACTAGCAATTATATTGGACAACATCTAGCTCAATCTGCAAAATATATAATATTAAATGAAAAACTATACAAGGTGTAACATAATTAACGCAAGACCTCCTATACCCAATTCTAGTAGGTATTGAGTTAAAAGCTTAACACAATTACCAAAACTAATTTTTTTTAAAGCTTGCTATGTTCATTAGGAAAATCGTGTTGACACTAGCAGAATTTTATGCATTTAAAATTTTGTCTTATTGCCTTGAAATAAGATTTAATTTTATTTGGCTCAATCGGCGGTTAGTATGAAAAAATACATATTTTTTGAAAAAAATACTTATATTAAAGATTATTAAAATCGATTCAGTAGTCAATTATGAACAAATTACTTTCAGGGCTTGCGTTTATTCTGTTACACCTTGTATAGATATACAAGTTTATGTTTTTTTTTAATTATTGAAATTTCAATAATTAGAATGTTTATTCATCACAGCTTACAAAATTCTGCGCTCTCACTCTAAGATAATCATTATGATTTATCACTCGCACAACTGCTGACTAGCGGACCACCGGCTGACCACTTGGTTGCCGAATCAGCATATTTTACAAAGGAAAGAAACAGATCATGAATATTCCATCATTCGTATTTTTTTTTTCATTTCACATTAGCGATATTAGCCATATGAGAATACACACAGAACAACATACTTATCAGCAATAATCAAGATAATAATATCAATTAACTTACATCAACATTGTAGGTAGTCAGTCGATCTTGTAGTTGTGACTGTAACGCTGCATTTATTTATGAACACATTGTAAATGACATTTTTTTCAGCGCTAGTTCCATTAGTAATTTTTCTAATAGAACGTGCATGAATTCGGACTTATCAGAGAAAACACGTCTTTCTACCGTTAAAAGATATAATAAACATAACAACTTGGATGATGCTATTATTATTCATGATTGAGAGAAACAATATAAACATGTTGTTACATGACATACCTCAAAATATTATAGTTAAATAAAATATTTATAAATTGCTAACAATTTATAAATATTTTGAATATATTCCTATTTCTAATATATTCCTATTGAATATATTCCTCCAATCCTTGGAACAAGGTCACTACAAATGTCATTTTATAAGAAATGCCGGGATGCTTTGCTACGAAGTTTTCGTTGTCGACAACGAAAGTAAATTATAATGTGAAAGTACAAAAGAACCTGTTTGCATCCATTTTCTCACTTAACGTTTTGTAGAGGTGTAACCAGAATTATTATTTGTATAATTTGATTTTTGTAAATAATTATTGATTTTTCACAGCATGTAAAATATTGGTATTCAGCTGCATTCTATTAGACTGGAAGCCGACCCCTACATAGTTGGGAAAAAGCTAGGCAAATGTGAATAATTGATTTTTTATTTTCTTAAAAAAAGGTTCTGTAGATTTTTTTAAAGAATTTTATTTTATTTGTTGATTTTAATGTACCTAAGTGCTGATTTTTTTTAATCTTATATTTTTGTTAATTTTGCACGCTGTGATTGATATGTAATGATATGTATATGTAATTATTAAAATATACAAGTTTTTCATTTAATATTATATATTTTGCAGATTGAGCTAGATGTTGTCCAATATAATTGCTAGTCTCCAGCTAGAGGTATTCCCAAATCAAATCGAAACTATGGTTACCCTGCTCGAACATTGTATGAGTTAACATTATTTTTAAGATTACACGCGTTGAAAACTGTTCCGAGGGTAAAACGATATGTTATTCTGATGAGGTTAATATGTCGAATAAATGGATGTTCACACCAAAACCCTAACAATTATAGATAATGAGATATCAGCGTACAAAGTAACGTTTCGACCGCGCGGCCACGTACGTTTTGTTTTGGACTGATTTCGTCGGTTTTACTAAACTTTAGTAGTATTTATTGCTTTCGTTAGTTTTGACAAATTAAGACCTTTATACTTGTAACAGTTTTACTGTGTGAAGTCTTAAGTTTTAAAGAAATAATGAACATTAAAGAAACAACAAGTGGACGATTGCGCGGCCATAACTTCCAAGGTGAATATTTCGTAAAATATTGATCTAGAGCTTATAATTCTTTTTTCGACAATTTTTGACAAATTCAGTCTTTAATTGACAAAAAGAATTTGATCTCTAACCCAAGTAGTTGCTGAGATCTCCATGGCCGCGCAGTCCTCCACGTTACGTTCGCGCGGCCAACTTTAAACCCATATAACTTCTTTATTTCTACTTTGACAAATTTTTGGTTTGTTCCCTTCGATTTTGACAAATTCCGACAATTTTTTTGGCGAAGTTTTTTTTTTGTTGGTTAACTTGGCGGAGCAATCGTAACGCACACAAAAATTCGAAGACATGTGACATTTACCAACCCGCACTGGGCCCGCGTGGTCTCTCATAGAGAGGAGGCCTGTTTCCCAGCAGTGGGAACATTATAGGCTGATTTTGTTATGTTATGTTACTAGTGCTTTAACTATGTTGCTTTTAGAATAATCTGACAAAAATCAGAATGATTGTATGTATATTAGTATGGTTTTTATTGTAAAAAAAGAAAGTTTTTAGACGTATCGTATTATATTTTCAACATACTATCTACCTAGCATATATCCTGAAGAATATATACCTATATTTCTGATTTATATTGCTTCTAAAATTTGCGTTTTTTTTGCGTTTAGGTCCTGTAATCCCAAAAATGTCAACTAACCTTTGGAGGCTACTGTATTGTAGAGACTATAGCCTATTTGGTATTTACATGTAACCTCCGCGAGTCAGTTACGACACAAACATGAAGTTAGTCTAAGATTGGAAGACATTAGGTGTCAGATTTGGCTGACAAGTCAAAAGAAAAAGATGTAAAATACTTAGAATGATTACTAGGAATAATTATTGAACATACGTGATAAACCGTGGTTTAATTGATTCCTCTCGGTACCCTGAAGCTCGTAGAGACCTTCACAGTACCTATTATTAACTATAATAATATCAATTCACAAAATCAAACGCGTGTGGCGTAAAACAAAAACATAATGACGGGCCATTTTATAAACTCTATGGAAGTTCATTCTTTCTAAAAACTTCACTGCCAGCCTATGCTGCCAGTACTCGAAGAAGCTTCACTGGGTGTTGCCAACACGGCCCTCCTGCGCCGTGCATGTCCTCAGGCACGCCTTACACCATCAATCTTACTTAGCTTAACAAAACATGTATCTGAAAGCACACACTTTATGTTAGGTAATGTGTTACTGAATAAATAAAAAACAATAATGCTTGGGCCAATCATGATTCATAATACTCATAGAACTCCAGTTGCAGGGTTTACATCGTTTCTGTTCCTTTAGGCTTAGGAATTCTCCCTACTCTGCAACTGGCAATTCCATTCATGAATCTACCATAGCTCTTCTAGTAGCATAGCTCTTATATTATAGATCTCAAAACAAAGCCCCTTTAGACTTAGGAGACTTTGTGAATTATTCTACAGTAAGTTATTCCCAATTCAAATTGTACTGGATCCCAAAACAGAGTAGTCTTTAAGCTTAGACAACCTCTTTGCTACTGTTATTTTAGCTCACTTCCTTAATCCAAGGTGGTGCCTGGTCCATTTCACTCATTTAGTCTTAGGCAGTAACTGTTTCAGCTCACCACCTTTATTCTGGCAAGTGACTATTATAACACTTCTCTTTTTTTGTCCAATATAAATTGAATGTAATCAACTTGAGCAGAAACTGAAGATTATACAAAGCACGAATTATTGGCCAGACTTCTAAGTATGTCAAGTAAAATTAAATATATCATCATCTACCTAGCTTTTCCCAACTATGTTGGGGTCGGCTTTAAAATTAAATATATATCTATATACATACTTTTTTTTTTACCTTGCCAACACGCCTTTTATTTATATTTGCACCTAATAATGATGCATACGATTCTATCACGTTTAACCAAGAAGTAATATTATCGTTCAAGGGATCAAAATCCGGTATCATTATTATGCAAAATTGTACTCACAGTTCCGGTATCTTTTACCTTATATAGCCTTAGATACCTTTATCCTTTTGCGAGGTGCCAGTGGGGGTGTTCTTGAGTCGTTACTGTTAGAACTCGTACTGCTACATCTGCTACTACTAGATGACTTACGGACGCGCTTTGCCCTGTGTTTTCGCTTACATAAGCGTCTTTTACCAGTTTTACCCATTATTTAGTTTAGCTTTACTTTTGGGGCGCGAGAAGTTTTATGCACACTTCTGATATTAACTATAATAATATCAATTCACAAAATCAAACGCGTGTGGCGTAAAACAAAAACATAATGACGGGCCATTTTATAAACTATAAGGAAGTTCATTCTTTCTAAAAACTTCACTGCCAGCCTATGCTGCCAGTACTCGAAGAAGCTTCACTGGGTGTTGCCAACACTATCGAATAGTTATCATGAGTGTTATGACGTATCGCCAAACATTTCCCTATTGACATAATATTTCCTTGTAGTCTTGTAGTACAACATAGAAGCTGAAACATAAACATAATAATATCATCATCTCAAACACATTCCAAACTAATTCCCTGAGGCGACATCGTTTAATTAGATACCTTTATACCTAAAATATACCTGCTATTCTTATTGGTACAGACAGTTACATAGTCGGTGATAATTTTGGAACTTTATCTCCTTTATTTCATTAAATACATATTAATTATATTTTTAAATATTGGAATATAAAAACATAAAAAATAGTAGCCCACCGGAATCGGGAACAGGCACCAAGCTACCGGCGGTCAGGGCTGCAGAGAGAGGAACCTCCTGAAAATACGAGCCGTGTCCAGAAGTACCGCTTTCTGAATCAAGCCCTTGATCCAGCTGGTTGGTCGAGGTTCTTGGCTATTAACCCATTGGCTGTCACGACTACCGGCACAATGATCGCCGAGTCCACACCCCACATGTCGACAACCTCGTGAGCCAAATCAAGATACTTGATTTGTTTATCTTTCTCGGCTGTCTTGAGGTGGAACTTTTATTATTAAAGTTGTAGAACCTAATTATTATTTTAAATATATTTTATCATAACTGAAATATTATAGGTCAGATAGGCAGTCGCTCCATGTAAAATACTGGTATTCAGCTGCATCCACATAAACTGGAAAGCAACCCTAACGTAGTTGGAAAGAGGCTAGGCAGATGATGATGATGAACTGGAATATTTGGAGTTTTAAATATATTAATTATTATGAATGCTAGTCTTTCAAGTATTCACTGCTTCTAAAAAAAATATTATAATTAGTCAGTTTTCATTCAAAATCTTTTCTGAAACTTTGCACTTGTTCCTCGACTGTACCTAAAATTGAGGGAGAAATCATTATATTTGATACTTGAAGTATCAAAGTGACTCGAATGTCACAAATAATTTTGGTCCAAATGCCTCTTTGATATATGGGTTTGTACATATGGAGCTGAGGGATTTCCCTTCGGGCTACAGGTATTTTTGTTATGACATGATATTGGACCGTGAAAGGGATTACAGTTTTTCGGGAGACGCCTATTGGCTATATTGTATTCCTGACACTTCAAGATTGATGTCTTCTGACATTGAAAATAGGTTGTTATTGCAAAAATAAAGAGGATAAAAAAGCCTTATAAGTTGACAGAGCATTATTATACCAAAGTAGGTACGACGCCAGCACATGAAGCTACCCGAAACTATCAAATTTTCCCAATCAACTTTGAACCTAAAGTTGAAAATCTATTGAAGAAATTTGACAGATTTTAGTAGCTTGTAAAGTAACCTCTATTGGGATTAGGTAGGTACCTTCCTATATAAGGCAATCGCGACTCCTCTATGTATTTTCCTTATAACATTATATTTTCAGTATACCTACACCTACCTATTTGCCGAAGTTAAATTCTCATCTTATTAAAAGTTGAACGATTTTATCCATACTTAAATAACTGAAGAGGATCAAATACCATAAATAGCAAAGTTTTATTAACTAAGGGAAACTTTATACGCTCCTATTATACTTTCACATGTAATTCATGAAACTCGTTATTTAATAAGAAAATTATTATGGTTCAGAAAATAAATATGGAATTTTAGGTACTAGTAGTTGTAGGTACTTTAAGATCACAGGATATTTTTATAACGTATCTCTTTTTTGTTTCAGATTATAATGGATGGATGTTCTTAACAAGTAAATAAATTTTTAAATGAATCGCGGTTAAGTTTCAAAACCGATTTAGATAAAAAACAATGAACGAAACAAAAGCAATGAGAATAAAAAATAAAAGTGAAATGTCAAATTCTTGAGTTTCGAATTTTAAAAATCGATTAATTATGTCGTCGGAAGTGTCATTAGAGGGTCGTGAGCGGCCAGGATTGGTGCGTCGCGCGGCCGCTGGGTGCGCAAGGGCAGCATTTTCGCAAATCGGCCTGGTGATCTTAGTGGTGATTTATGTACTACTTGGTGCAGTGCTGTTTGAATATCTGGAGTCGGGGCCTGAGGTGCAGAAACGGTCCGCCATACAGAGATCGAGGGAGGAGTGCTTGAAAGAACTCTGGGCTATAACAGGTATGAATTTCAGTTATATTCTGCCTAAATTAAGTATGCAACACCTCCATCTACAGTGGTAATAAATTCTCGGTGATATTTCGAAAGCTATGACTTTATTTGCTATAGGTACTTACATTTGTGAGCACAGCAATTAGGAATGTAGAGGGAAAGTGTCACACTCAATTTATTAGTAAGCAGATTATAAGTAAAATGATGGCATAATTTAATTTCAATACGAACAAATTAACTATGAATAGTTTCATTATGGAAATCTCGAAAAGGCTGTTTGACGCTTTCCGTGATCCAAGGTCTGGCTTTTACCTTGGCCTTAGGCTAAGCATTGCTATACAACGTGGTAATGCCGCCAGTCTCTTGGGTACATTACCAGTCGACAGCGATGCGGATGAATTTTTCGACGCTACATTTTAGTTTTTGAATAACTTTAGTTAAGTTAGGAAATATAAATATTGTGTTATTTTTATTTATTTTTTAGGTATTAATTTTTATTTACGTAAGTACATATTATTTTAATTCAAAATAAACATATATTTTACTATGATTTCAATAATCCGATCCTACTATAATATTATAAATGTGAAAGTTTGTGAGTATGTGGATGCTTGTTACACAATCACGCGTAAACTGCTGTACGGATTTGAATGACATTTGGCACACAAGATGGTTTATAAGCAGGATTAATACATATGATACTTTTTATCCCGATATTCCCACGGGATCGAAACTAACGTGGGTAAAACCACGGGGCGCTGCTAGTATACTATACCGAAACCTATCTAACTTTCTTTCTTTTCTTTACGAAAGATCGTAACAAAAAGAAAGAAGAAAAATAAAGATAGCTTTTATTGTCAACTTATCGTTTAAAATGTTTGAAGCAACCAACAGATATTTCAGCTCAATCGAGCGATTCAATTCGAAAGCTATCGAAGCAAATAAAAGTTCCTTCCTTTGACAATTTGACTTACAGGTGATATCTACTAAGCCCTTCACATATGATTTCCCCTGTGTAACGCTGATACTGCAGTGAAAATATGTCTTTGAACTGAATGAAAAATTATTGGGGTTAGTTTAGGTATATGGAATAGTGTATCGTTTAGATAAATGTTATTCCACTTATTTTGTATTTTTCAAAATCATCAAACGACATTTTGTGATATAAAGGGGATAGGACCAAAGCTACGGGACGAAACGGATAGTCAGAAGCACGAAAGTCTTATAACCAGTCTTACCATGGGGTATCGTATTACCCAGCAACTGGATTGTGGAGGTCAGATAAGCAGTCGCTCCATGTAAAATACAAGTATTCAGTTGCATCCGGTTAGACTGGAAGCCGACCCCAATATAGTTGGGAAAAGCCTTATAGCAGATGATTAACGTCCAAAGTTGATCCCGTGACAACCACATTTTTTTGAGCTTGCCCTATAGCTTAAATGTTAGATTATTTTAAACATTGAGAGTGTTTATTTCCATCATTTTTTGATTAAAAAAAATCTGAATGGCGCACAGGTATGCCAGGCTCCATATAAAAATCTTCCGTCCTCTTTATATCACTAAATGTCTTTTGACGTGATCACGGCAACCGGTGCAGATAAAAAAAAAACAAAATAAGTAAGTCAGTATAGGGTTATTGGTAAAACATTAACAACCTCTCAGGTACTTACATCAGAAACAACAACTTTTGGTCTATGACTTTTATTAATTCGATTTCGATTCGATCGAATTCTGTTACGAACTCTACGCGAAGCAAAAGGAAGTGCTAGTTAGGTAAACAAACTGCCGTGTTTAGTACAAAATTCAGCGGAGGGAAGATAGAACAACGAAATCTTAAAGTTTTGATTTTGGTGAATGTACCTATTATGTTTTTTAAAAAGTCATAGAACAAAAATTGTTGTTTATGATGTTAGTAATCCAGTCCTGCAAGGTTGTTAGTGTTTTACCAATAACCCTATATACTGACTTACTTATTTCGTTTTTTTTTATCTGCACCGGTGGCCGTCATCATGTCACGTCATAAGACATTTTTGTGATATGAAGGGGGTGGAAGATTGTTTTTACGGAGCCTGGCATGCCTACCTGCCATTTTGATTTTTTTCCAATTATTATTATTATCGTTTATTTCAGGTATTAACCCATAGCAACTATAACATTTACATTATAATATAATACATTAAATTAAAATTAAAATAACCGTGTTTATATTTAAGTGCGAATTGTGCTGATTCAGAAATAAAAGTTCGACCAGCAAATTCCACTATTATTCCTAGTTTAAATTGCAACGCTTTTCACCTTTAATAAAACAATCACACATTATAATGTAATACCTACTTAACGTATACCTCTTACGTTCATTATCGAGCCTCGCTTCCTGCATTCGCCATTAGGTACAAGCGATCTTTGCTTATAAGTGCCATTATTGCTAAGCACCTTTGATCAATGCCAGCGGATGCTTCCATGATATTCTAAAGATGTTAAGAGGTTCTCGCTTAACGTGTCTCATTCCATTGTGAAGGCTGCTTTTGAAGGCGAAGTTTTATGGATTACCAACCTGAGAGAATTTTAAGGATTTTTTTTTAGATTTTTATTTGTTTTCTGGAAATATGATCATGATACTATTAATCAAAGCTGATCAATAGTAGCTCTTACATAGTCGCACTTAAGGCGAAAGCGTCATGATAGCCCGCGAAATTCAAATTTTCTTAAGTTTTTTACAATTTGCAGGGGGCCTACCACCACCTCTTTATCAGTATTATTTTAATCTTACTTCAGTGCGGGAAAGAGATGGAGCAATACAAGACGTGCAGTTCCACCTCTTAATACTGCTAAAGAGGTGGTGGTAGGCCCCCAGATCTATGTTGATCTAAGCTTGATTCGCGGCCGTAACAAATATTTATTTATAGAATTATAATCATAAAATAAATAAATAAAATAAAATAAAAATCATCAATACAACTATGACTGTTTCATGAAATAAATAACATTTGAGGCCAATTCTAACTTTAGGAGTTAAGGAGTATTGCTGGCTCTAATTATTATAATTCTGTAAAGCCATATTTGTTACGGTCGCGAATAGAGATGGGCAAATGCCCGGGCATTTTTGGCAGATTAGGAAAATTCTTAATAAGTGCCCATAATTTATTTACGAAATTGATGTTAGCTTTGGAAGCGGGCCTAACTTGTTGAGTTTAGTTATGGTTAATTCTGTAAAGGTGTATTTTTAAGAATTTGCACATTCTATTTAATTTTATGTTTTACAAAACCATGTTACCGAACTTAAAAGTTACGAATTACCCGCGGCGGCGGCGCCATACAAACACTTGAATCGGGTGGAGGTTGTGGGGCGAGGGATGCATACACTGTTATGGTTAGTGGTTTTAATTACATAATAATATGAGTTTATTCATTTCATTTAAAATATGTCTTAAAGAACCATATTAATGGTACAAAATAATGTTACAAATTATGCAGCGCCGGTAAAAAACAGTTGTACCAAGTGACGGGTGCGGAGTACGGGGTGAGGGATGCGCACACACACTACGCCGCGCTGCCATTTTGTTCATAGTCATCGTGTGTCAGTTGCAGATACCTTACATGAAGAACTATAATATTAAATCACGTGTAACGACCCCATATTTTTATGCCCTCCGATTGGGCATATATCGGGCATTAATAAATTTATGCCCAAAATGCCGGGTTTTTTCCCAATTTTCCTGCCGGGCAGAAACACATTGCCCATCTCGAGTCGCGAACCATAATTATTTTAATCAACATACATACAACCTGACACTAACCTGCCAATTTCAAAATAAGTACAACAAGACGACATGAGAAAGACGTCGATGTTAAGTCATTAAAACCAGCATTTATTTCGTTCATACGAATGAGGAGTATGCCCTTGTGAATTTGAATTTCGCGGGCTACCTTAGCGCATCCCCTTAATATCACGAAAAAAAGGAAAAGAGAGAACCATGAAATTCATCAACTGCCTAGCCTTTTCCCAACTATGTTGGGGTCGGCTTCCAGTCTAACCGGTTGCAGCTGAATACCAGTATTTTACATGGAGCGACTGCCTATTTGACCTCCACAACCCAGTTACTGGGTAATACGATATCCCTTGGTATGACTGGTTGTCAGACTTTCGGGCTTCTGACGACCCGTAACGGCTGTCAAAGATCCACGAATGACAGCCGGGACCTAACGTGGTTTCCGAGGCACGGAGGGGTCTTGGCATGTATAGATGGTCACCCATCCACAGATCAACCGTGGCAAGCGTAGCTTAACCTGATCAATCGACCCGCGCGGCTGTTATAACTTAGCCACAAGCGCCTCAATCAATGACACAATGAAATCAAAAATATGAATAATTAATTGTTCTGTCAAAGAAAGTCTGCGCCATGATTATTTCTAGCAGGCATTTAAATAATTCAGTTACTGTACGAGCCGTATCATCGCCATTCTAAAATCGCCATGACAGGTGAGTTCGACTGTTTAAAATTTCAATTAATTTGTGTTCCACATTTAAACGGGAGTAATTGGCATCGTGAAGTTTTTAATTCATTATCAACAGATGTCACTTATCACGGCTTTTGTTGTTTTGTGGATTGTCTTTTCATTATTTTGATACTTACATTTCGAAAATACACTACCTACCTACCATCTTTTATACAATTGTTTATTTATAATTTAATTATATAATAATCTCTTTAAGTCTGTCAGGTAGCAGCCGAAGGCTGGATTTTTTCCCGACAATGGGCTCGCCCACAGCTAAAGATACACCTAGATAACGCAAGAACAACTACTTCGCGTGCCAAAAAATCGCACTAGCTTACGTACAAAAATCGTAGTCCGCCACTTTTGCGCTCAGTCCTGAGTACTGCTGGCTGGGTAAGCTTGAGTGAGAAAGAGTGCTTGTGACGTCATAGTAGGTAGTAAAAAAAAATGGCACGCTTGGTTTTCATAGAGAATGTGATACTTGCGTTATCTAGGTCTATCTATATCTGTGGGCTCGCCCCATTTACTAAGACTCAAAAAACTGGAATAATGTATAGGTATTATGAACTTCTAACTGTCTTCCATCTCGAATACAGCCATTACGTTATTCGCTCTAGCCAATGTTTGCCATTTTCAGTAACATCGGTCCCGCATCCGCAAATAATCCGAGCAGCAATATTATTAATTCACAACTGCACGTTAATACTGGCCATCGTACCGACTAATCTATTATTTAATGTTCAAAGCACTCACATATTATTACGAAAAAGCCTTTCCAAGTAGAGGACTGAAAATTCTTTGACTCAAATTCAACCTTCCGAAATTCTTCGACTCTGCCTGTAAAGGTATTTTAAAACGAGTAAAACATCTACAAATAAAGTAGGTATGTTAAACAAGTTTCAATAGGCCCTGTACGCGAATTCCGCCAAATTATAAGCACTCCAGTGTAAAGAGAAAAATGTTCCCTTTCAGACGAAGTATGGCGCCCGAGTTTCTTTGTGCGAGGGCTCTTGGAAGACAAAGGGACAGTTTTGTACATCGCCCTATTGTGTTCTGTTGTAAATTATGCAGTTCATAAGTTAGCATGGATCTATTGGGAGGTGCTGTGTTATCTGTTCCGAGGGGTGATAAGAGATTATTGAATTGTTGAGGTTTCGATAACGATAGCGGTGGAGTTTCTTGCCCACTCTTCTCCTGAAAACTACCTTTTGGAAGGGGCGACTAGAATCAATCCTATTTTATTATACATTTTGACGTCCAAAGTGCCTTTTATGTGCCTATTTGTAACAAATTCTTTCAGTTTAATTGTTATTGTTGTGCTTGGGTTCCCTATGAAAGCAGTGCCGTCATATTACGCCGCAAATATCGGTGTTCCATACAAAGATCGTTTTGAACAGCTTGATGTCACCCACTGTCATTTTTCCTACTGCCGTTTTTTTACGGCCCCAACAAGACAGTAAGTATAAATTTCTTAGGCCACCTACCCAAGTTTTAAAACCAAACCCTGGACATGAGGCATAAAAATCCATAAAATTAGATTGGTTACCAATCTACCTATAACGGATGTAAAAAGACACTTTACGAAGCCAAAAGTCATTTTAAGTAACTCTCCGTCATTGTAATATTGTTTTTGTATTGAACAATACCTGGGAACCATCTGGTTATACCATGGAGATATTGAAGGTCAAAGTTCCAACTTTTATTGACGTTTTTTTACGAAAACAAGTTTTTAATTTTATAACACAACTTTAAACCTCACGATCCCTGCACCGTTGCATACACTCATAAATACAATACTTTGAGTGTGTTACATTGCGCATACCCCGAACAGAAAATGTTCACACCAAAAATATAAGTCGAGTCCCAGCAATAATATTTGTGTAATATTACTTAGTTCGATGTACAAAATGCGTCGTTGACGGATATGTGATGTGTCTTTTTACACCTTGTATTCATATACAGGGTGTAAGGCTCATGCCTTATAACAGACTGTTGCAATAAACAGTAGTTAAAAGATCATTCTTTCAACACATTGGCGATTAATCTATACAGGTGGTGCCATCCAGGAAGACGCACCACACTCTTCTTCTCGACCGTTAGTGGTTAAGTGTGTTCGTTTTTTAGACAACCGACAATACTAAAACACTTACCTACGCAATGATACACAATTGTACTCAAACTCAAAGCATTTATTTCAATTAAACCATTTACAGGCACTTTTGAATAGTCAAGAAGTCGGTCAGTCAGAAAAAATGAAGTTGCCCATTCCAAAGCGTAGTAGGTACCTATGGAGAAGAACGGGCAAGAAACTCCACGGACACTCTTTTTAAATTATATTTTTACAAAATTATTAGATACATCATATGTTGAATTTATAATAATATGTGAGAACGAAGTTAAAAAAAAACACTTACGCGTTAAAAGCGTCCAGAGTAACAAAATAGTAACAAAATAACAATCCAAAAATAAAATAATTAAAAATAAGCCGTGGCGGCTAAAAGATGACCAGCCCCAACTGACGGCGCCCGTTCACGAACATGACGCATAGATCAGCATCATTCGGCTCAACCATTTTGAAGGGAGCTAAATGATCCAACACACACGCCACCGTCAGCGAGACATTTGAGTGAGCATGACATACTATCAGCCGCCAGGGCACATTCTAGTCAATGAAAGACATAATTACCCGGTAAATGGTAGCTCTATAGTACATAGAACTCACATCTGTGCTATGCAATTATACTGTAAGCATTAGGAAGAAGAGTGGGGCATGTCTTCGTGGATAGTATAATCTGTAGATACAGTCAACAGCAAAAGTAGATGATGAAAATGAGAGAGTGTGGCATCGAAGTCATTCAAAAGTATGTGATTGTAAATTATACCAAACATTTACTACTTCGACGCCGCACAGCTCTGACGCGAATTCCGTTCATTAGTATTGAATTTCTGATTTTTATCGTCTACTTTTGCTGTTGACTGTACCTATCCACATAATTTACCAACCTATACTATTATTGCCTAACCTCATACGTGCGACATGAATATTAAAAATCCCTATTAAATCCTGGAAAATTGCTTTTAATCTCCGCGAGCCACCCTCAGAGTCACATAATTTTAATAAAAAAATACCTACTCCATGTAATAGAACACGCACACACACACAACAGTTTTCAACTCGATTTTATTGGTTGTATCGTTTTTAATTTTAAAATAAATTGTTGCGATTTGTCACAGAGGGACAGATGTTGTTTATATCGCGTATATTTCGATTTGTATTGCTTCAATTGTTTTCCAGAGGTCAAGGTTATGTTACGTTGGTTGAACCGAACATAGAACACTTCAGGTCCAGCAGGCTTAGCATGAGCACCGTTTTGTCGACGGAAGAGTAGACAAAGATGACATTCCGTGTAGACAGTACGTCGGCAGCAAAGTAGAAAGAGTCAACTGCACTTTTTACGAAATACATACTCTTTTACATAATTCGACTAGAATTCTGTTTTGTCATAGGTTTTTTATTCGTTTTTTTTACTGATAATAAATCACGTATATAAAGACAACTACAACAATTGTTCTCAGTGTCGAAGTACCGTGTTTTGGATTAAAAAATATTGTAGTTATATCATGATTTTGTAGATAACCGTATAATACTTTGTGGCCGTCGTGTAGAAAGTTTAAAATCTCCTTACAACAGTCAGTCGTCAGTGTCATTTTGACAGTTGGGATAGAAAACTTTCTTCTGAAATAATCTACATAAAAAAAGACTTAGACAAAGGTCGTTAGAAACGAAAGACAAAATGACAAATTGTAGAAGGATTTCTACGGTGCGATGTCAAAAGTGGAGAAACGAAATGTCACTTTGTATAGAAAGAGCTGTGTCTATTCTACGTATAAATAGAATACGTCATGCTATGCCTGCTGTTGAAAACTAGCGTCAGGCACTAGTTATTTGGCATTTTGCTGCAGCACAGCATAGCAGCATAATCAGCCTATAATGTTCCCACTGCTGGGATACAGGCCTATTCTCAGTGAGAGGGAGTGGGCCGTAATCCACCACGCGGGCCCAGTGCGGGTTAGTGTAGTATTTTGGTGAACTAAGCTTAATTGGCGTGGCCGTGAGGCACACATTCTTGCTAATTTCTTACAACGCTCTTTACACTTTCTTAAGGTGAATGGGAAGTGGTAGACCGCGAAATTCAAATTTTCTTACGTTTCTTGCAATTTGCAGGTCAGTGTCAGGTTGTATCTTGATCAAAATTTTTTGATTCGCGACTATAACAGGTACGTATTTACAGAATTATAATCATATAAGAAACATTCATACATCTTTATAAGTGAGATTTGTACCATAAACACTTTTCCCTAGGAAATTTCTTCTTGTGTGTGGTACAAATCTAACTTAGGAAGATGTATTAATGATTCTAATGACTATAATTCTGTGAATAAGTACCTGTTATAGTCGCGAATCATATTTTGATCAAGATACAACCTGACACTGACCTGCTAATTGCAAAAAACGTAAGAAAATTTGAATTTCGCGGTAATCACTGCGCAATCACGTTAAATTTTAATTTTGCACTTTTAGTCTATGATAAATAAATGTATTTTCTTCTTGGATCTAACCAATTTAGAATTCAGTGTTGAGACTATTCTACAAGCGCATTACAGGCCACTCTTAGTGTCTAAACACACTATGCCGAAGTTACGCGACCGAAGTTCAGCACAACTACGCCTGCAATGCTATTTAAATTACTGACGACACACTATGTCGAAATTACGTCGCGTCATAGCGTACAGCCTAACTTCGGTCGGGCGTAAGTTCAGCGGGAACTTATTCTGTGAGCACACATTATACGCGACCGAAGTTCGGTTCGATTGCCGACGAAGATCCGGGGGCGGGGAGCAGCGGGGAGTTGCGGAACTGAATTTCTGCCGCGTATGTTCGGCACTTATGGTGTGTCATATCAGCCGAATACGTCGGAACGTAAAATCAGCCGCCGAACTTCGGTCGCGTAACTTCGGCATAGTGTGTTTAGACACAATCTTTAGGTAAGGAAGGAGGAAGGAATAAGAAAATTCTAAAACCTTTGGTCAAATTAACAATACAAGTAAGGTAAAAACACGAAAAATCCTCCACAAAATTGGCCATAAAAACATCACTCGACTTAAAATCAATATTTAAAATGATCATCCACCTTACAATGTAACTGTTGACTGAAACGATAATATACAAGGTGTAACATAATTAACGCAAGACCTCATGCACCCCAATTAGAGTATCGAGTTAAAAGCATAATACAATGACCAAAACTTATTTTTTTTAAAGCTTGCTATTTTTATTATGAAAATCGTGTTGACACTAGCATTACTTTATGCATTTAAAATTGAGTCTTCTTGCCTTGAGATAAGGTTTAATTTTTTTGGCTTAATCGGCGGTTAGTATGAAAAACATATAATACATAATTATTGGTAAAAATACCACTATTAAAAGTTACTGAAATCAATTCAGCAGACAATTATGAACAAACTACTTTCAGGACTTGCGTTTATTCTGTTACACCTTGTATAATGTACAGATTAAATTTTTAACAGTCAGTCCCCTGGATCTTATTAAAACATACCTTGAAATATCGCCGGAAGGTGGCGGACGATGTATTTTGTTCGACCCTAAAGCTGTGCTCACACGAGGGAATTTTTGGGCAATAATCGAGCTCGAGGCAGTGGAAAACTATTGGAGTAATCTTTAAATTGCCAGAAATTGCCTTAATTGTTTCTCCATATATTTTGAATTAGCTTCTGCCCGAGACTTCGATCGCGTGGAAGTCGTAAGACACCACAATATGCTAAAATAACATCTACATTTCTAGTCCGCGCTATTACTTCGTTTTCGGTTAGCGTTCTTTCCGACTTTTACCTTTTTGCTCGGCTCCTAAGGATTGTAGCGTGATGTTACTAGTAGTTCCAGAGATTTGCGCGATCAAAAAAACACACTCTTCAGCTTTATCAAGTCAAATTCAAATAATTTATGCCATTAAAAGGCACTTTTGAACGTCGAAATTTACAAGAAAATAGAATTGGTTCTAGTTTCTCCTTACGCCAAAATGTACTCGTATTGCCAAATATCCTATGAGAAGTTTATTAAGTTGCATCATTTTTCTCCTAGCTCACTCAACTAGCTTCTACCCGCGACTACGTCCGTAAGAAATTTCGACCCCTGACCTATCACCTCGCATCGTATCGCCCGCCTGCGATATTACTTCATTTTTTTACTTTTTTCCTCTTTGCTCGGCTCCTGAGAGACGTAGCATGATGATAATTAATTTATAACCTTTCTTTAAACTTAGGCTATCAAATGCAAAAATATTTCTTCAAACCCAACTGGTAGTTCCAGAGATTAGAGCGTTCAAACAAACAAAGAAACAATCAAACTCATCAGCTTTATTATTAGTATAAAATATGGATAGATACTGCACCATATGATGGAGGTATCTCATCATCTGCCTAGCCTTATCCCAACTATTTTGGGGTTGGCTTCCAGTCTAACCGAATGCAGCTGAATATCAGTATTTTACATGGAGCGACTAACTATCTGACCTCCACAACCCAGTTACTGGTTAAGTAATACTATACCCCTTGGTAAGACTGGTTGTCAGACTTTCGGGCTTCTGACTACCCGTAACAACTGTCAAAGATCCACAAATGACAGCCGGGACCAACGGCTTAATGTGCTTTCCGAGGCACGGAGGGGTCTCGGTATATAAAGATGGTCACCCATCCACAGACCAACCGCGGCAAGCGTACGCTGAACCTGATCAATTGACCAGGGGCCCAAGTCTGCTATTTTTATAAATTCGTCATTACAGACGATTCCATTGTCATTTTGCTAAAAGTTCGTAATCTGCTAAATTCATAATGGTCGATCAATGGTCGGTCAATGGTCTGAGAAAAACTACTAAATTTCATGATAGATTTCATTTAATATATATTTTTACATATAACGTATTAATGCAATCTGAAGCGGTAAGAAGTTCGTAAATAGCAGTAAACATTACGTTCATTCAGTTGTCATTATGTACGAGATTACCATTTTATGCCATTTCTTTCAATGGAGTATCAGTGGTTGACCATTGGAAAGTCATAATGACGCCATTATGTTAGTAGATTACCAAACTTGTCAAAATCAACAATTATGAAATCAATGATAGACCATTCTGACACTATTGTAATAGCAGACTTGAGGCCCTGTGCGGCTGTTTAAAACCAAACACGGGCTCCTCTCCTCTCTCTCTCTAGTAATAAGTCGCTTTACTAAGTAGGCTAAAATAATTTTTTACATATTGCAGTCGGCATTAGGTTACTAATTGCTGAAATTGCTCGTGTAAACGCAGCTTTAAGGTCGAATGCCTCTTTTATCCATGATTTATCGGCCGCGTGCGAGGCTTCGAGTTTCGATTTTTGCTAATTGCCCAATTTAGATATTACGGTAATTCAATAAAATTGGTTTGGGAACTTTTAATTAGAGACCCGATTTTGGGCCGGAGTTTTAATGATCGGGTAACGTTCCAAATGTTTCAGCAATTCGTTTTTCGATTTTGCAATTCTAATGATTTCTAAACGCGAATTTACCTACGTTTTGGTACGCGTTAGTTTATCATAGATATCTCCAAAGATTCATCGAATGACGATGGTTTTACCTCGTTGCTGATATTTTCTTTTTGAACCAGTTTCTTCAGGCCATCGTTATTTTTAGACAAACATCCCCCCCTCCCTTAACCCTAACAACCTCACCTCTGCCTAGCACTGCGGGTAATACCTACAGGCGTGACCACAAAAATCTAAATTTAGATCTCTGTGGGCGTGACGTTATTTTTACTGTCACAATCAAAAAAAATCATTATAATAAAACAAGTGACAATAAAGACGTAAACATTAAAATTTAAAATATATGAGTAAACTAGCTGCACTCCGCGGTTTCATCTGCATAAGCTTTAATTCCGTAGGAATATCGGGATAAAAACTATCCTATGTCCTTTCCCGGGGTTCAAACTATCTCTATACCAAATTTCATCTAAATCGATTTAGCGGTTTAAGCGTGAAGAGATAACAGACAGACAGACACACTTTCGCATTTATATACATATTAGGTTAATACCTCTTAAACGCAGAATTGTCAATCAGGCCTATTCGTGTAGCACCATAATTACGTAACACACTATCAGAATCATTTTTAAGGATATTGCTAATCCATTGCTTGATATGTTCGAATACGTAGTTTGTTCCCGTTGAGTTACACCATTTTGTGTTACACTGTTATTCATTGGGAAAAAAAATTACCGATTAGTAACACTGTTACTCAATGCCACGTTTTTTTTCCATCAATTTACACTATAACCTGCAGTGCTGTTCTGTGAAAATCTCACCGTGAAAACTTAGGTGAAGTGAGATTAATTATAAGGCCGATCTTGGGACTTGTGGCACCCCGACTTAGGTTAGGTTAGGTTCCTTTAAACCCTGTAGACAGAAATAGGGGCTCCGCGAAGCGGGGCTCCGTCGACTACGTTCTATTTATTATTGCTTGTAAGCCAACTTAGACCTTAGATACTCGTTATTGTGGGATAATCGTCGTATTAAGTCAAGATGTATTTCAACAATGCTTTTACCCAAGAAGGTGTTACTTAACGGGAACACAGCGTTTTGTTGAGTTACATTGTCAATCAAAGGGAAAAAAATATGGCTTTTAGTTACAATGTTACTAATCGGTAATCTTTTTCCCAATGGGTAACAGTGTAACACAAAATGGTGTAACTCAACGGGAACAAAGGGAATAGGTTGTCTGCTCAGCAAAGAAAGAAAGAAAGAAAAAAAGAAAGAAAGAAAGAAAGAAAGAAAGAAGTTGTCTGCTCAGCAATGTTAATAACGCAATGAATGTTGTTGATCTGTCAAAAATTAAAGCCATTTTTACTGTTAACGTGTTACGCAATTATCCCGCTGAGACATCAATTAAGTCTAGTGACAAAATGAATCATGTTTAGCAGCAATATCATTTTGTTTCTATAACAGGTGAGCTAGACCAAACAACAGCCTATCGATTCTGTAAAAATCTCACCGTGATAACATAGGTGAAGTGAACGTGAAGTGAACTTTCAATAGAGGCAATCCTTAACATCAGGTGGAATGACAGCTCACTTCACCTTAGTTTTCACGGTGAGATTTTTACAGAATAGCACTGCACTATCATTCACGGTCTTATAAATCATGAAACCTTTTAAATCACATTTACACTTGAAATCACAAGTAAAGCGCGCGTCGCTTCGTGAGATACATAATCAGCCTATAATGTTCCCACTGCTGGGACACAGGCCTCCTCTCTATGAGAGGGAGTGGGCCATAATCCACCACGCGGGCCCAGTGCGGGTTGGTAGATGTCACATGTCTTCGAATTTTTTGGTTCTAGGACATGCCGGTTTCCTCACGATGTTTTCCATCACCGTTTTAAGAGCAATGGTGATGAAATAATTTACATAAAGTAAAGCGCCTGTCGGGGTTCGAACCTACGACCTACAACTCGTAAGTCGCGGCCGTTACCACTGGGCCACCACTGCTCACTCACTGCTTCGTGAGATAAAATTACGATATTACATAAACTTTACCTACATGCCAAAAAAGGTAGAAAATATTATTTAAAATGAAAATAATTTCATAAAACGGTCGGTGAAGGTCGGGTTGGGTTTAGTCAAATCACTAGAGACGTGTTTACGTAAATTATATTTAGTTACTTGGTTAGGAGAATCATTTGCTCGAACGTTTTATAATTTTTATAGCAGACAGCATAAAATGTTTTTCGTTTTCTACCATATTGAACGTGTGCATGATGTGTATGTGATTTAAAAGGATTCATAAGACCGTAAATAATGCTGTTATTTAATCTAGCTCACCGGATACAAAAAAAAAAATCTATTGCTACTAAACAAAATTTAGCTTGTCACTAAACTTACTCAATTAATATAGGTTACTAGCGGGCCGTCCCGGCTTCGCACGTAAAAAAAAGGGAAAAAAAGCCTATATTAATCAGTGATAATGTAGCATTCAAATGGTGAAAGAATATTTAAAATCGGCCAGTACTTTTTGAGCCAATTCGTTACAAACATACATACAAATCTTTCCTCTTTATAATATTAGTATAGATCAACGGGGTAATTGCAACTTTTGCAACTTTGTGCTACACTTACTGATAAATTAAAAAAATAATTAGATGTTTATGACATCACATATTTTTTGTAATATAACTTCAAAATGTATCGAATTTCTTCGTTAATTTTACTCATTTTGGTGGAAAGAAGAACAATTGAAAAATGGCGGGAAATGGTTTTTACTTTTCTTTTTTATAATTTCATCTGTTTAATGGTACCAAGACTAGCCAGCACCCTAATCGCGTAACACACATCAATCGGAATCTGAATAATTTTGAAGCAAATTGCTAATCAATTGCTACATAAGTTCGAAAAATTTATTTACTCAACAGGTTAATAACGCAATGAATGTTGTTGAACCGTCAAAATGAAACCGATTCCCATTGATAATGTGTTACGCAATTTCCCCGCAGATACATATAGTACAGCCAAAGAGGTTTTACTACAAATTTATACCTATAAAATACGAAAAAACTTTTTACCCGACCTAATATTTACGTAATAAAGCTGTAAAGTGAAAAAAAAAAAACTGGCTTGAAAATAATGATACACTAAGAAAAAATAGCAGTAATAATGCGCCAAATAAAGGTACATATTTTATAGGTCCTTTTTCGTGACCAATTCCAAAATACACCATCATGAAAAGAGACACGCCTATGCAACCCTTTATTATTCCTTTTAACAAAATATTTAGTTTAACAAATTCTGCACCACAATGGGTATGAAAAATTGCACGTCAAGCGTTGTAATTTATTACCTAGTTCTAGGTTATTGCTGCATACATTATAGTTCGAATGGTGGCAAAATCCTACATGACCTGGCACATATTGGTTAAGTTTATTAACTTCTATAAGTAATAACTTAAAGTCGCTTTTCGTATATGTCTGTGTGACCACGTTGTTCTTCTAAACTACACAACTGATTTTAATGCGGTTTTCCTCATCATTTAAAGAATTTATTCTGAAAGGTTTATATCGACGCTTGAAAGGCAAAATTGACTAAGCGACATGGGTGGGACTAACTTTACAGGAACACAGTTTAAAGTTTAACTTTTCATTTTAAAAAATCATATAAATTCTCATTCAGATGCTAAAACAAGATTTCCAAAACAGTAAGAATTATGCCTGTAGGATGATTACAAGAATTTATATGATTTTTTTTCTGAGAAGTTCGACCTGTCGTTTATTAAATTTTACCTTTCAAGCATCGATATGTATTTTAGTGAAAAGATCATGGTCAAAGGGCAGTGAAGCTCCAAAGACTATAGCGAAACCCGGATTAACTCGCAATCAGGTGATGCTGAGTGTATGGTGGGATTGAAAGGGCATCGTTCATTATGAGCTTTTACTGCCGGGTAAAACCATCGATTCGGATCTCTACTGCCAACAGCTGACGAGACTCAAGGAAGAAATTGACAAAGAACGACCAGCATTGATCAACAGAAAGGGTATTTCATCATGAATAACGCCAGATACACACATCTTTAGCCACTCAGCAAAAATTGAGAGAGCTTGGTTGGGAAGTGTTAATGCATCCACCATAATTTATAGTCCTGACCGTGCACACTCAGATTTCCACGTTTCGGTCTCTTCAGAATTCTTTAGGTATGGTTAGGTTAACATCAAGAGAGGACTGTCAAAACTACATGTCACAGTTTTTTGATCAGTCCCATTTAATTTAATTTACAGACGAATAACACACTACTTTCCATCTCTGATGACACCCTTTTAACGCGCATGGATACCAAAAGATAAGTACTTAATAAAATTATCTCTGTTAGAGGCTCTCGCATTAAGTACTTATGGGACCATAAGTACTTTATGCGAGAGCCTGTTCGTCACTCGACTTATTCAATAGATGTGAAACTGAACACAGAACTTTCACACAACATAAAGATAAATATAGATACATAACATAAAGTGGAAACCACTCTCCCCACAGAAGTTTTTAAGTGACATATTTTGGCATCCGTTTTCCCATGAATATTTGACAAAACTGTTTATTGTACACTAACTTTTGTTCGCGTTTCCTCTCATATAAGTTTTCTCTCGTCTCTGGAGAAAGCCGTACTTACTTGAGCTTGCCTCAGTCTTCGAGAATCAATATGGAACATTCGAGAATTCGTGATATTGCAGGAAATTGAAGATCCCGAGAATTGTTGTGAGGAAAAGTGGGTAGTTATGAAATAATACTTTTAGTAGTAGGTTACAAGATTTGTGATTTTATATTCTTCTAGATTATATTATCGTAGTGCTCTTGTTAGCAGGGATATTACTAGTAATCTCATTACTTTTCCTTTAAATATTTTCATTGACCATTAAAACATCGTCAACATTTCAGCCAAAAGGGTACAAACACTGCTGTCTGCTTTACACGCTAATAAGTCGGGGGAAAAGTTTTTTCGTATTTTATAGACTAACTCAAGACATTTTGATTAAGTATAATAAATATGTGCCATTTTGTTCGATATCTTGTTGCCATTTTGTAGGTAGTGATATAATCCCACAGCTGTAGCTTACCTATTTTCGATGATTCATGGTGGTAAAAAGTATTGTGCAATATTTTTTAAAGTTTGTAAACATTGATGTCCATGTATCTATTACATATTCATTTATGTAAAATTAATTTGCCCTAAACAGGCAAAATATGGACTATACATTTAAACCACCAACTTTTATAACTGGTAACAACTATATTTTCTTCAAATAAATGATTCTTATTATCTAAGTAGTTCTTATTCATGATTTGACCGTCGCCGGCGATCAGAATCACTATTCTAAATAACAAATGTATAAGTTTCACCCCTTTCGACACGTTAGGTTCTCAATGACAACTCTAACATCATTCCTAAATCATTTCACAAGCATCGGATTGAACGCCACGCTGCTCAATTCCATCTGTGATAATCCACTAGATTAACTATTCATACTGAATTTAACACAATTTAAATGCAGCACGATTTGCCAGATTAACGCTCACCACCCCTTTCAGTATTAATTATTCAATTGTAATTATTTTCATTAGTATGTGGTCTGTGTAAATATATTTTTGACATTTGGTTAGAGCAATTTGATTGATGTGGTTCGGATTCGCTTAGTAGTTAACTAAATTGAAATTAAAGTAATTTGTTATGCTTGAATTTGTCACACTCAGAAAAGAAACGTTAGAAATGCGTAAAAATTATGCGTAGCGTAGTATGTGCTACGGCGTAGCAAGGCGCGTAGCGTTACGAGACTAATTGTGCTACGAGGATCAATGCGTTGTTTTCTATTGAAATAAAACCAAAGCATTAATTTTCATTTTCAGTTGGAGTTAAGTAGTTAGATAATAGTACGTTGAACAGTGAACACCAGTAATTGTCGTCGATTTGAAAACACTAGCTTGGTATCAATGTACCCCCCACTTCCCACCCCACTACCTGCCTTTTGTTTGTTATTTTTTGTAATGTACGAGTATATAAGAATCAATTGGTTGAGTCAATGCTGGCTCTTTATGCAATGGAAATAGGAAAAGTTTGTCTTAATGTAAATGCGATTTGAACTCTTCAAATGATTGCTTAGGCACTTAATCGGCTAAACGAGTTGATCAATACATTCACCCAAAAATATAATACAAAAACATATGAAACATCAAATGAATGATGGTGGTGATGAATGATTTAGCCCATGATGCTAACATATTTCGAATTTTTTCTCCCATTGTTATCGACATGAAGTCTATTATCACGCTTCATATAAAGTGCAATTTATCATTTTGATCGCTGGGTAACGATAAGGTACAAGAGAGTTTATAATTGAAAATATGTCCATTTTACTGTCATACGTGTGATTTATTACTGATTGAATGTGACAGAGTATGTAGAAGTAGGAATAAATGATTGGTTTGGTGTTTTGAGAAAAAACTGTATTTTTTTTCTATAAGATACTAGCTGCTGTCCGTGACTACTTCTGCGATCCACGATGAAAAGTATCCTATGTCCTTACCTAAGTTAAGGTCTATCTGTGAATGAAATTTCATCCTAATCCGTTCATCCGTTTCAACGTGAAAGCGTAACAACAAACAAACAAAGTTACTTTCGCATTTATAATACTAGTTAGGATTTGTAACTAAAAAGTCCGATCATGAGGATATTTTAAATGCCTACTGAGATCCACATTAACCAGTGCTTCCAGATCCCAAAAGTAAAATTACAGTGGTGCGAGCTAAAAATACAGGAGTTTCTAAAAACAATACAGTAGATTTCAAAATCGATTACAGTAAAATTACAGACAAACTTTGTTTACATATTGATAGAAAAATAAGTCTAAAATAAAGTAAACCTACTGTAATTACAGTGAATCTGGAAGCACTGAAATTAACAGAAGCTTTGGCGAATACCCCCATTTTGGCTATTAAATTATGACGTCATTATTTACAATGATACTAAACCATAACTTATTAAGATAGCACTAATAATAATCTTGTACGGTGTTTGCGTCTTCCGGCAAAGTATAGTAGTCTTAAAGGCGTGTTATAATGTTCCCACTGCTGGGAAACAGGCCTCCTCTGTATGAGAGGGAGTGGGCCGTAATACACCACGCGGGCCCAGTACCGGTTGTTGGATGTCAAATATCTTTGAATTGTTGCTTCAAGGATATGCCGGCTTCCTCACGATGTTTTCTTCACCGTTTTGAAAGCAGTGGTGATGAAATAACGTATACAAAGTAAAGGGCGAACCTACGATGGACTCGTAAGTTGCGGCCGATTTCACTGGGCCATCACTGCTCTGAGCAAAAACTGTGCTTAGAGGTCAAAACCATTCAAAACCCGGACGGAAAAAGGATTCAAAACCCGGGATTTAATTTTTTTTTTACCTGTAAGTTTTCCACTATTTATACATGTATTTCTTAAGTGGCTTTCGTGTATACGCGAAGGCGCAGCTTGGGTAGACCTCAACCACCAGAGGGGCAATTCTCGTAATTTTTAAGAACGTTCACGAACGAACGATTTCTGTCTCAATCTGTCAAAAATACCTCAAATTTCCCTACATTTTGACAAGTTATTGACACTTGTTTGTCGCCAAATGAGACTGCGACTATATTTTCAACGTTTTGAATTACGAGAATTGACCTTCTGATAACCCGATGACTTAGGGAAGATGCGGGCAGCTTAGGAGCGATTAAATAGGCTAGTAGGCTAGTAATTTAGGAGTATGTAACATGGAAGCGTCTGTATCCGAACTAGGACGAGTTCTGAATCTCGGCAATCAACGCCAGACCCCTCAAACCAGACAATAATACGTATTAGCCCTGTCCAATGGGGGATGTTTATGTCTAGTAGGGGGCTTTTAGCCCATATGATCGATTGATGATTTATGTCAGGTTTTGATCCCACATCTTGGTACTTGAGAAGTAAGAAACGTGATACAAATACAACACTAAATTCCTCTTTTCAAGGTCATTACAATTCCTTTCTTATTTTTGCCAGTTGAGTCACAGTTGAAGCTCGAATTGCCCTGCTATAAATAATTAGATTTGAGGTCAGAACTGAAGTAGATTACCATTAAGCCAGCGCCAGAGTCTGTTTAATTGGCTGGTCAAACAATCGCCAAGGGAGTAGTTACTCGTCTGTGGTTCGAGCGCTAAACTAGTAGTGTCGCAGTGAGTCTGTCATAAGCTTTAACCTGGTTCTATTTATTCGTTTTGGTGTTTAATAGGTTATTAATTTTTGTTGTAATTTGTTGATAAAATAATTATTTTTAACCGACTTCTAAAATAGGAGGAGGTTCTCATTTTTTTATTTTTTTTATAACTCCGTTATATACAGACGGATTTGCAAAATTCTTTTTTTTTTCGAAAGGTATGTATACCAAAATAGTCCCATTTAAATTTTGTAAAGATCTGATGATGAGTTTCGGAGACAGACAACGGAACTCTTCAATAAATGCCAGCAAATCAACCGCGATTGCTTCTATCGCATATGTATACATTGTTTACGCAATCACAAAACATAATATCATGCCTGTACCTTTTAAAGGGGTTCGCAGATGTGTTCAATAATAGATTTTTTTTCCCACTTAGTTTACATTGACGATGTTTTAATAGCTTCCTGTCACTGATATTTACATAGCAAGTAGTGTTGTAAGTATTCGTGTGGGTTAGGTACAACTAAACAGTAAACAATTATCTTTATAGAGAAAAAAAACTACCGACTTCCAAAAAAAAAAACTACAAAGTGAAAAATAACTTTAATTTCGGAAGTCGGTGTCAAAAAGCGAAAATGCGGAACCAACGACACTGACTTCCAAAATTAAAGTTTTTCACTTTTTAGTGTTTTTTTTTGGAAACGGTTGTTTTTTTTTTTTTTTGTAAAAAAGTTTTTATATACCTTACTAGCTATAGCCTGCAACTTCATCGTAGCCTACTTCCATATTCAGTTCATAGTCTATCTGTGTGCCATATTTCATCCAAATCTATTCAGCCGTTTTAGCGTGAAAACGTAAGAAAAAGCTCACCTTTGAATTTAAACGTAATAAAATCCATTCTGAGAAATAGCCAGAGGAGATTACTATGAGAAAAAAAGAGACGTTAAATACTACTATAAGTTACCTATATGTTCTCGAGTTATAAGCGCACTGACTGACAGATCAACGTTGTGATTTAATTTTCTAATACTGTGCACACAGTCTTAATTTTAAAACAATGACTAAAGAAAAAGTACAACGTTTTTCACAAAGCCAGCACTTTTTTGAAGAAATTTCAGTAGATAGCGTAAAAATGACACCACTCTCAGGGAATCTTTTTATTTAAAGTTACAGAAGGAATCTACACAAGTTGTGAGTAGTTTTTTATTCCGATTGAAGTTTTTGTAGAGATTTTTAGATCTAATATAACTTGAAACTTGAACTGTTTGAGACAAGGAACATCTAGCACTATTCGTGTGGAAGGTAAAACTGAGCAACGTGGAAAAATGTACCTTAGCGAACGATAATCTGCCGAGAATGATGAGGCGGAAATTCCGCATGCGTTCTTCTATGAAAATAAAATTAAAAATTACGCAACGTAATTTCGGCCTTAAGTATCTTATGCGAAATATATTTTTTTAAAAGGACTTCTGGTGTCAATTCGCCAACCTATCCATCTCGTTATTTCAGATATGTGTACTCGTTTATCGCTGCTAAATATTAAATGACAATGTTCAGTCACGAACAAAAAACATTCTAGCCTTTTTCATAAACTGACTAGTGTTTTCTCAAGTATGTTGGGGTCGGCTTCCAGTCTTTCTGAATGCAGCTGAGTACCAGTATTTTACATGAAATGGCTGCCTATCTGACCTCTAACACCCAATCACTGGTTAATACCCCTTGGTAAGACTGGTTGTCAGACTTTCGGGCTTCTAACTACCCGTAACGACTGCCAATTATCCACGAATGACAGCCGGGACCAACGGCTTATGCATGATCGTTAGCAAAACCGTGTCCTCAGGTACAGAAACAAACATAATTACCTATAATATTTCCAACAATTACTCAAGCTCAACTTACCAGTATAATACATTGATGCTTCAATCTCATTACGTCACAAAGGCTTACAAACTTAAGCAGCAATGTCAAGCATACATTAGTAAAGTTAACATAATATTTTAATGTCATTACTAAACGCGACCGTATCATGCTACTCGACATTTGAAAAATAAACTATATTAACAACTTCATTATATTTATAAAGAATTTTAAGTATTATACTCGCAATGTCGTGCCATTTTATTTTTGTTAATATACTGTGAATTTTTGGCGTTGGTATATGAGTTGTTATAAATTATGGTATGCAAATGATATGGCGAATCGTAAAAGTTGGGTGGTTAAAGAAAAGGAAGGGACTAACACGATAATTGGCGTGATAATTTTTGACGACTGGATATTGGTCGGGCCTCATACTTGTTAGTTTTATCCAAGTTAAAAAATCGCGTTACAAAAATCTCATCTACGACACAGCTTTTTCATAACACCACGTCCTTTGAAGAATACAAGCGTGTATTATAGGTGCACCTACAAACTCAAACTGAAAGAATTTATTTCAAATAAACCAATCACAGGCACTCTCGAATTGTCAAGGGGTCGGTCAGTCAGGAAGATGAAGCTAGTTGCCCATTCCAAAGCGTAATAGGTACCTATGGAAAAGAACGGGCAAGAAACTCCACTGACACTCTTTTAAATCATAAAATTCTTATAAAATATTGGTTACATCATTCATGTTGAAATTATACATGTGAGAACGATGTAGAAAGATGTGCACGTTAAAAAAGTCCGCTATAAAACAGATAAAAAGAATTCAGAAATTAAAATAAGCCGTGGTAGTTAAGAGAGCACAATAACAACTTCAACTTCCTATATTAGATACAGTGATTTCACAAGTGACAGTCAAACGGAGGGACGGACGGACAGCGGATGCTTAGTAATAGGGTTCCGTTGGTACCCTTTTTATACGGAACCCTAAACAATGTTTATTCTAATAAACGAGACCTGCTCTTATGAGTCATAGTAGCAGGAAGATCATTTATTTATTTATTTATATATACTTTATTGTACACCAGAAAATACATAACAAAAAAAAAAACAATTATTACTACAAAACATAGAATGGGCGGCCTTATCGCTTTCTGCGATCTCTTCCAGGCAACCTTGGAATGGACAGTGATTGCATGGATATATAAAAATGGGGTTGTCAGTGGTGCAACATAATATACTATAATAGATACATAGATAATATAATATATATATACATACAAGCTGTATAATAGATACATAAATAAATGCATGCTAAATATGCATCATTGTGTGATCATTGTGTGGTGACAGTTGGTAGGAGTGTGAAATAATTCTTCGTCCTCCATAAACAGAAGGCATTCCTGAAGATTTTCACATGAAAAAGGCTTTAAATCAAATAGCTAACTTTTGACGAGTGCAGACTCTTTGTTTTGGGCAGCGGGATTGTCCGAAAGGGTTACCGCTACCCCGGAACACAAAGGGCTAAGGAAGGAACACGGGTGGGTTTTAGTCAGTAAGAGTCTGACACTCCCTTCTGCTCCACCCAGAGCGGGAGGGGTCATTGGATGATTTCCCATCCACAAAAAAAAAAGACTCTTTGTTTTCAGTCTTATTGACTATCAAAAAAGTGCCGAATTATTTCATAATTGCATCCTACTTATTTACGAAATGCTTTTTAAACGAAATACTTCCACCATCGCTGAAAGTATGTTTTTATCAGTATTTAACACTCATATTAAAATCGCGTGACAAAAAGACCGGCTATTTATAATTCCATACGCAGACTGGAAGACAAATGGCGCCTGTAGGTGCAAAAAGTTTTTATTCGCAATACACAATGGGAAAATGGCGTTGAGCTTATACATTTATCAATTTGAAGTAGAGTTATTTACGTGGGTGAATGTTTTGTTTGTATAATTTTGTGATGTCATTGTTAAAATTAACTTTGTTTACAACTTGCCAGATTATTTAGGAACTGAACATATTTCCTTCTTATGTACTAAAGCCTGGTTTTAGACATCCTCTGATAATTTCTCAATAGGTATTCATTTGGAACGCGGAGTATAGAAAGAAGATTTGGAATAAACAAGCCGCAGGAACTTGGAGGCGAGAAGCACAAAACCGGTCGAAGGGACGTCTTTCAGCTGAAATGATGATGGTGATGATGAAGAAAGCTGAAGTGTCATTGGCCGGCAAAATTAGCCGGTGGATAAGACACAAAGTCTAAAACAGAAGAAGATCTAGCGGGGTATCCAAGGGGGGGGATGGAGGGGGGTTCAGGGGATCAGACCGGAATAAATCGTAGAACCGATGAAATCACATCTACCCCTATGGGTAGATGTGATTTTGAGCGGAGACCGTGAATAGGCAAACAAGGCAGGACGAGTGACGATTATCGAAGCGTGGCTGATAGTAGCTGGATGAGACTTGCCGAGGATCGAGTTGAATGGCGTGAAATGTATCCGTGCTCTTTGTGATGTGCCATCATCGACTTCATGTAATCAACTCGACCTATGGGAGTCCACTGCTGAACATAAGCCTCTCCCAGGCTGCGCCACAACACCCTGTCCTCTGCCTTCCGCATCCAGTCTGTCCCAGCCAACTTTCCACGCCTCTTGCTTTTTCACTACTACCCGCCTTACTACCCGCCTTAACAAAAGGTCTCGGAGAATAAATGCGACCTTGTTATAAAGTAAACTGACACAACTTTTATTTTAAACGAGATGTATTCGTCGTCCAGGGATATCGTTTTATTCCGGGGTTTTTTATGAAACAAGTTGTTCTATTTTTGTTGAAATAAATCAAATTGAAATGTGGATAAGTCAAATATTTCGCTAGCCTATTAGTATACGCCTAGAACTAGTACATCTTAAAGATTACTAACTACATATGCGCGACTGATTATCTGACCTCCACAACCAAGTTACTGGGTAATACGATACCCCTTGGTAAGACTGGTTGTCAGACTTTCGGGCTTCTGACTCTGACCACCCGTAACGACTGTCAAAGATCCACGAATGACAGCCGGGACCAACGGCTCAACGTGCTTTTCGAGGCATGGAGGGGTCTCGGTATATAAAGATGGTCACCCATCCACAGACCAACCGCGGCAAGCGTAGCTTAACTTGATCGATCGACTTGTGCGGCTATTATTATATAACATATTCTAATGCATATGCATTAGAATATGTTATATAATAATAATACATACCTACACTGATTTTTTACTATTTTGCATAAAACATTGTTTATTTATTAAACAATGCAATGCATTTGTTGTTTTTTTTATTATTACCGATTGTGGGAGAAAATTGTGGTCATATTACATATCTACACACGCACACAGTTGCACACTTCGGTGCATTGGAGGTACTTCGTTCATTTTGTTTTTTTTTTTTTGGTTTGTTTTGACTGCACAGCGGAAATATTGAATTTTAATTATTTTTGGGATTCTCTAGATTATATATGACAGAAATCGATACGATAATGTGCATTAATTCAGTTACCATTTTATATTTATTGCCAGAAGACGCAAACTCCGTGCAAGATTATTATTAAAGAATTTGAATATATAGTAGAAATGAATTATTGATAAGTTATGGTCCAGTAAATCTTTGTAAGTAATGGCGTCATGAGTTGATAACCAAAAAAGAGGTATTCGCTAAAGTTTCTGTGAATGTGGATATCACCAATCACATTAAATGTCCTCATGATCAGGATATTGCCAACTGCAGGTCTAAAAATTTTATAAATTCACCAAAATATAGTCAGAAATCTTTTATGTAAAAATCAACAATAAAGATTGCAGTACCTAGCCTGTATCTAACAAACCCGCAGCTATTCCTTCTACTAACCGAACAAAAAGCAAAAAAAAAAACTAAAAAAAAAACAGTCAGACATCCAAGTAAGACACTACAATTGAAAAAATAAGTTCAAAAAACTATAACCCGACTACTGAAAAATCACGTACTAAAAAGTATGAAAAAAAAAAGTTTAAAAACTAAAATCCGACTACTGAAAAGGATAAAACAAAAATTACCTTCTCGTGGTCGCATGCTACCATGGCTTATAAGTATATACAGGCATGCGACCACGAGAAGGTACTTTATGTTTCATAATTTTCAGTAGTCAGGTTTTAGTTTTTAAACTTATTTTTTTTTCATGATTTTTAGAGATTGATTAAAAAAAAAAATTGAAATCTATTTACAATTGCCGAAGATATCGCTTAGCAAAATATACAAAAAAAAACATACAGTCGAATCGAGAACTTTGTCCTTTTTTGAAGTCAGTTAAAAAGGGGTAACACCCGTTAAAAATACAAATAACACAAATACAACACGCGTAGTCAAAATGTAAATGGGCAAGACCTTCGTTTACACACGCATCGTCGCCTGTTCGTGTATTAAAAACCTTTGAAATTTTAAAACGCGGTCCTACGAATGCCGTACATTTTATTGTGATATTCACTGGTTAACTGAACTTGCGTGTTTGTTTGAATTTATTATTTTATTTGATACGTAAACAGATAGCAATCTTGGATGGATAATAGGAAAAAGTAGAAATTACCGTAAGAAGTAGGTAAAGCGAAAGCTTTGCCTACAAAAAAAAGGAAACGTTTAGTTAAATTAATTAATTATTATTAGTACCTACCAGGGCTTGAAATACGGTTATTTTTGGGAACCGGTACCATTAGCCTTGGCGTGATACTGGTACCAGAGTAGTACCAGTACTATTGGTAGGTATTTCTAATCAGTATCGGTACCACATCGGTACTGAACCGGTAACAAACAAATATTTCCGTAAGCTACAGTAATAAAACAGTAAGATAGTAAGTAAAGTGGGTCGTGGGGCTTTCGGGACGGGGACCGCGGTCCCGGATTCCACCTCTAGATACAATAATTATTTTTGAGTAGTATTTTGGGACTAAAATAAAATAAACAAAGTTATGTCTTGGGAAAGTACGGCCAAGCAAAAAATTTAGAAGTTATACAAATAAAAGTATTTTTATAAAACGACAAAATATATCTTTAAAAATTAAATCTAAAAAATAACATAAAATACTAATTATGAAATATAATTACTATAATCAGTATTTAAAAATTAAATTAAAATTAAATCTAAAAAATAACATAAAATACTAATTATGAAATATAATTACTATAATCAGTATTTAAAAATTAAATTAGTATAGTTTAATTGAAAACATTTCTGCTTAATATTATCCCTTAAATCACACATAAAAAATCACCTCCACATACTATATGATAAATATGATATTATATATTGTTATTTTATTTTATAGCGACAACTATCCTTTTGTAAGTGCAACTAAATAATATTACCCTTTATTTTGTACGGGTAGGTACTGATAATTCATGTAATTGTTGATCAAAATATTATAGTTATCAGCTTTTTTTAACTGTACTTTAACTTCTTTTTTCTTGTGGTCCCAAAATACTACTCAAAAATAATTATTGTATTTAAAGGTGAAATCCGGGACCGCAGTCCCGGTCCCGAAACCCCACGACCCCGTAAAACGGAGAGTTAATAGGCATTAGCAAAAATAACTTCAAGGTTGCGTAACCGTACGAGATTCCTCGTACAAAAAAGATTTGTGATAAGCGTCGGGTACTTGAATTTGGTACCGGTACTTGTTGGGTGTATAACTGGTACCCATCTGGAACTGATAACCAGGTAAACAAATGGCAAGAGCCACTAAGTACCGGTATAGAACCTGTACTTTAGGGACCGGTTCCAAGCTCTGGTAGTGTGGTAACACACGACGCTGATCTCCTCCTGATATTATAATAATAAATAATAATAATTCTTTATTTCCAAAAGCCATAACAGTACAAGGACTAAAAACTAAGAGGACATAAGGCTTATAATTAAACTAGGTCACAAAAATTTTAATTCCCTGACTCCTAAATTAGGTGTATGTGCCTGTGTCTTGGGAGTCAAAATTTCCCGAAACTGTAGTTAGTTATACTGATCAAATGTCAAAAGTTTTATAGAATATTCCATCCTAATTCAGGCCACTTACATAGATACAAGCACACCTACTTTCAAGACGGTTTTATGACATAATACCAGAGGGGCAATTCTCGTAATTTTAAGAACGTTCACAGTCTGATCTCAGTCTCAATCTGTCAAAGATACCTCTAATTTCCCTACACTTTTGATAAGTTTTTGACCTTTGTTCGTCGCCGATATGAGACTGTGACTAGATTTTTGATCGTTTTAAATTACGGGAGTAAATTGGTCTTCTAATCATACTCAGTCACACTAGTATCTACTCGTACCTAATTAGATGAAACAAAGTCATCAAAACAAATCGAATTAGCGTTTATTATACAGTGGGTACTTATTTACGCCTTGTAAATTAAATGAACGCGTTCTTTCAGTAAACTGTAGTTTTCATTCAATTTATTCAGCGAAAATTATCAAAGTTGACTAAATAAAATCGTTGAAAACGTTAGAAAGGCATTCTCAGAATTTGCTTTTAGCCATTTTCAGACTCGTTGAGGTAGGTACCTACCCTTGTTAATTTTAGTTAACGAAGTGTATAACCGTACCTGTATTGTTGGAGTTACAGTAAACTAGTTTTTCTCCGTAAGTTCGTTCGCATATGAATGTTATTTAACACCCTATATCGACGGTTCCCCGGCTATTTGATTTAAGCTAAATTGAGTTATATACATATTTGGAATCAGCGAATTTTTCTACGTCGTTTGATCTGGGTTTAAATTTTTTATGAGCACTTTTTGGCGTTTGTACCCCTCAGTAACTTTGCCCTCATTTTGATGACAGTGGTATCAACCGACACAAAATTTGACAACTTTTTGTAATAGGTAACTTAAACTATTTGAGCTTATTCTGAGTTTTCTTCATTAGTCGGTTGAATTGTTTTTTCTACGATGATTTGGCTACACAATGCGCATTAACTGAATTAGCCTTTAACTGAAACACTAGATTGTGTCGTTTGAGTCAATCTGATGTAGAGTAAACATCAGAATGATGAAATCAGTCGCTTGAACCATTTTGCATGCAATCAAAACGGACGATGGAGTACTGGGTACTCCGTCACTTGGGACATTTAGACATGACCGTTTTTTATGTCGAATGATACTTGAAACATTTTTCTTCATTAGGATTTTTGAAAACATAATTTTGAACAATTTATGATTATTTTGTTGAAAAAATATTAGGAGAATTCTCTGTTAATTTAATTTGTAGTATATAATCATATTTATTCCCTAATTTTTGTGGGAATTTGGTATTCGAAAATATTCATTACGATTTCTTGGAATTAATCTATTGTTATTAATATTCTGTTCATATTTGATTTGGCAATATGCCTTTTGTCGATTATTTACTGAGGGATCTTAGTCTACTTTATTTGTATTTTTTGCAGCTATTGTTGTCTGGTTAAACAACGAAAATAAATGGCATAAAGTACAGGCTACAAAACTAATGAAGGCCAGTGATATCTGCAAAATCTCAGAACAAGAATATTCCTTTGCTTCTTCATATTCTCGAAAACTGAGTCTGTAGATATTGTAAAAAGCCTTTCAACGACCGGTGACACTTTCAGTTCCCCTCAGAATGCAGCTAAAATTCAGTACACAGGCCACAACCACTCAATGTTCTACGTGAAGGACATTCAAAGTTAGACGACTTTGTAGTACACCGTGGCTTGGCTCTAATATTCAAGTGCTTCGATGTGTACGGTGGTTCGAACAATGTATATTCATTAATGTTGGCTATTGTAAGGAGGTCAGTTTGAACTGATATTGATGGAACTTCGTTTATTGATGGGTTTGGTAGCTTTTTGTGAAGTTCGTCCGGGGACTACAACGTATTATTATTAACTGTTTCTGCAGTATTGTTGAGTTCATAATTAAAAGGGTGAGTCATAAGACATTTCGGCTTGTCTAACTGTCATTTTGATAGATTGATGCTTGCATCCGAAAACTTTTTGATGCTGCAAGGAATCTAAGGCCCCATTTACATGACGCAAGTTTCTTGCCTGTGGCATTCAATAAATTGAAATATATGTAGGATGAGTGTTTTTAATAAACAAGTAAATACATATACGAAGAATGGAACGCAATGCATGAGAGAGAGAAGGAATGATAGTGTGAAAGAGAGGGAAAAAATGGCGGAATAGTACTGGAAGGGAACGGAAGTGTGGTTCGCTGTAGAAAGAAAAGACGTGAAAGATTATTAGATTATTATTATTTTGTAGAAAATCCAAAAAGTTAAAATAAACCACTGTAATTGTTTTTAAAAGCATTTTACTTGCCCACAATCCCCTTCATTCTACATTTTGGGGGCTGGTCCGGGATTGCGGGCACGTGGTTTGAAGAAAAACGGAAAAAAAAGACGCTCGCGACACAAAAGGTGAAAATCGACGAACAATCACGACGAAGACGCATTACAAGGACGAAAGACGCTAGTTGAAGACGAAAGACGCTAGTTGAAGACGACAGACGCTAGTTGAAGACGAAAGACGCTATTTGAAACGATTCCAGTGAAATTTCCCATACTCGAACGACGATGGCGGACAGTAAGGACAGCAAAGACACATTTTTCAACATGTTTGAAGTGACTCAGTTCAGTGGTGAAGACCATTCCTATGCATCCACGAAATGGGCTCAAGATCTCGATGACAACGCGGAGATATTTGAATGGTCTGCGCAGCAACGGCTTATCATTGCTCGTAGGTCACTGACGGGAACAGCAGGGCTGTGGTTGAAAACTGAAAGAGTGCATAAAACTTACGAAGAACTAAAGGCAGCCGTGTTGAAGGAATTTCCGGACGCAGCGAACACCAAAGAAATGCACGAGATGATGGCAGCGCGTAAGAAACGCAAAGACGAATCCTACTATCAATTTATGCTAATAATGAAAGAAATGGGGAAGCGAGCCAAATTCCCCGACTACGTCGCCATCCAGTATATTATAGACGGAATTTCAGACCTGGAAACCAATAAGGCTATTCTGTATGGCGCATCCACCTACCCGGCATTGAAAGAAAAGTTATTGGTTTACGAAAGCATAAAGAAAAAAGCTGCTAGGCAGAACGCCGAACGACCTGCAAAACAAGCTTCTGCATCAGGAACTGGCCAGCCGTGCTACAACTGTGGGGAGAAAAATCATAAAGCAAGTGCATGTCGAAACGGGGTAAAATGTTTCAAGTGTAACCAATTCGGCCATATTAGTTCTAAATGCACAAGTCAGAGCGCAGCAGCAGGAAGCGGCGGAAGTTCGGTTGGGACAGCAACGTCGGTAAAACAGATAAGATCGGACGGATCGACCAATCAGCGGTCGGCGCAGGAACGCTCGTCGGTAAAGCAGTCTGACGTCGCAGTCGCCGGTACGAAGAAACATTCGGCTATGTTCGGGATTACGACGGCACCCGAAGACGGATCGGGCGGCCATGAAGAAGGATGCAAGATGGCGGATGACGTAGATGTCATGCAGATTGTAAACAAACCGAATGATCGGCATAATAAGGCGATGAAATCCGTAAAAATAAGTGAAAAAACAATAAGTGCGTTGGTAGATACGGGCAGTGACGTTAATTTAATACGTGAGGACATGTGGAACGAGTTAAATGTGCCGTGTAGTAATGATAATACGATGTTATCTGGACTTGGACTCTCGAAAGTAAGATCGTGCGGAAAGATTATGTTATGTTTACAAATAGACAGCAAGAGTTATTCAGATGTAATATTTCATATAGTACCTATAGGGTCCATGCCATACAAACTTATTATTGGGCAGGAATTTTTGCAAAATGTTGTGATGGTAGTTCGTGAGGGTACAGTGCTATTGTTGTCACAAGATGACGAATGGTTGTCTAGGGTGAATTGTTGTGTGAGAGATGTGGATGTTACAGGTCATATCACCAATCCCAGCATAAAGACGGAAGTTGAGCGGCTGGTGGAAGGGTACAAGCCTGTTCAGACGAGAGATGCCCCAATCGAGATGAAGATAGTGTTGAAAGATAATGTGCCAGTAGCCCAGCGACCACGAAGGATATCACACATGGAGCAGAAGGTAGTAGAAGATCAAATAGATGAATGGTTGCAAAGTGGAATAATACAGGTGAGTTTTTCAGAGTATTCCAGTCCTTTGGTACTTGTGAAAAAAAAAGATGGGTCTACCCGAATTTGTGTGGATTATCGCTTATTAAATAAGAAGATTGTAAAAGACGAATTCCCATTGCCAATCATTGATGACTTGATTGATAATTTGAGAGATGCAAAAATATTTAGCGTGTTGGATCTTAAAAATGGATTTTTCCATCTTAGGGTAAGCAAGGAGTCGGTGCAGTATACATCGTTCATAACACATCATGGGCAATTTGAATTTCTGCATGCTCCTTTTGGTCTGTCCATATCGCCTAAATATTTTATGAGATTTGTCTCCATTATTTTCAGAGAATTGATAGCAAAGAGAATTATGGCAATATTTGTTGATGATATTGTGATTCCAGCTGAAACAGAAATTCAAGCATTAGAGAGACTTAAACAGGTGTTAGAAGTAGCTTCACAACATGGTCTTGAAATAAATTGGAAAAAGGTGAAATTGCTTAGTCGTGAGATTGAATATCTGGGTCATGTGATCAAGAATGGTGAAGTTAGACCAAGCCCAGAAAAAGTACAAGCCGTCTCAAGGTACCCCGAACCTAGAAATGTTAAACAAGTTATGAGTTTCATTGGCCTAACATCTTATTTCAGGAAATACATCAAAGATTATGCTAAGATTGCTAGACCATTAACAAATTTGCTAAGAAAGGATGTTCCATTTAAATTTGAAAGCGAACAACAATGTGCTTTCAATTCATTGAAGGAAAAGCTGACCAGTGATCCAGTATTGAAAATCTACAACCCCAACTTACCAACAGAGTTATACACTGATGCATCAAGTCATGCGTTGGCTGCAATATTACTGCAATTGCATCCAGATGGAGAACTGCATCCTGTGCATTACATGAGTCATAAGACAACTGATGCTGAAAGTAAATACTCGAGCTACGAGCTGGAAGCACTTGCTGTTGTAGAAGCTGTCAGGAAGTTTAGACATTATTTGTATGGAATCCCTTTTAAAATCATTACAGATTGCAAAGCTTTTGAGCAGATGTTAAAGAAGAAGGATTTGACACCAAAAGTAGCTAGATGGGCATTCATGCTAGATGAGTATGATTATGAGATTGAACACCGAGCTGGCAGTAGGATGCAACATGCCGATGCTCTCAGCAGAAACCCATTTGTTTCGGTGGTGAGTCTGCAAGAAGAGATAAGACATGGACAGGAAACAGATGAAGAACTCAATGCCATCAGACAGATTATTTTGAAAGATGGTCAGTATCATGACTTCTGGATTGATAATGGTATTTTGTACAAAGGTGAAGAGAAACGATTAGTAGTTCCGAAGATTATGGAGAAAGAAATAATAAAGAGAGTGCACCTAAACAGTCACTTTTCAATAAGAAAGATGAAAGAAATCATAGGAAAAGATTACTACATAAGAAACATGGATAAAAGAATAGAGGAAGTAGTCCTAAGTTGCATACCTTGTCTATTAGCAACAAGAAAAGAAGGAAAACAGGAGGGCTATTTGAACCCGATAGATAAAGAAGGAATACCTCTGCATACATTGCATTTAGATCACATAGGACCATTTACTGAAACAAGAAAGCAATATAACTATATACTTACCATGATTGATGCGTTTACGAAGTTTACATGGCTTTTTCCTACCAAGTCTACATCAAGTGCAGAAGCATTAAATAAATTAAGACTTCATCAGCAGGTCTTTGGTAATCCAACTAGGATCATAACAGACAGAGGGACATCTTTCACCAGTGGGGAATTTGAAGAGTATTGTAAAGAAGAAGATATCCAGCATGTCAAGATTACTACTGGAGTGCCTCGAGGTAACGGACAGGTAGAGAGAATCCATCGAATATTAATACCTATGCTAACCAAGCTGTGTATAGAAGACAAGTCTTTGTGGTACAAGCATGTGAGTCATGTCCAGAGAGCCATTAACAGTACCTACCAGAGATCTATAAACACCACTCCATTCCAATTACTGATTGGAACAAAAATGAGATGTAAAGAAGATATCAATATAGTTACCCTATTGCAACAAGAAGTTATCAACAGTTATGATGAAAATAGAGAGAATGTGAGGCTGAAAGCCAAGCAACAAATTCAAAAAGTACAAGATGAGAATAAGAAGACTTATAATGAGAAGAGAAAACCTAGTTCATTGTTTATGCTAGATGATTTGGTAGCAATCAAGAGAACTCAGTTCGGCCCAGGTCTAAAAGTGAAACCTAAATTCCTTGGACCTTATAGGATTACTAAGGTCAAGCGAAATGACAGATATGATGTTGAGAAAGTGTATGATACCACAGAAGGGCCAAAGAGAACATCTAGTTCAGCAGATAATATGAAAAAATGGCCACTTAAGGATGAATGAATGGTGTTGTTTGTTTGTAGTTTAACTTGTTTTTTTTTTTTAATTTAATAAGGTGTCATGTGTGTGTATAGTTAGCTGTAAGTACCTAAATAGCACTGCTCAGTATCCTTACGAATACCAGGTTATGTGTTATATACTGTTATGTGATAAATTGAGTTTAGATAGTACAAGGTTGTTTTTGTAATTGAAAATAAGATTTACTGCTGAACTCCAGCTATTCTTTTTTTCTGTTGTGATTTTGAAAATTGATACAAGCATATTGTTTCATTATGTTAAAAGTTGTTAAGTTCTTAAGATGTAATAAGTTTTCTATACTTGGTAACTTCCTATTACTTATGTAATTAGAAGAATTTAGTAATTCTGTGTAAATGTTGGTAGTAGCTAAGATTGTTTAAGTTAAGGTATGTTGAAGTTATGTCAGATGCAGTGAGGGTGAATAGCTGATGTATGAATGAGGTTAAGAAGAGTGGCATGGGTGGAGAGTAAGCATATCTGGGGACAGATATGGAAGCAGGATGACCGAATGTAGGATGAGTGTTTTTAATAAACAAGTAAATACATATACGAAGAATGGAACGCAATGCATGAGAGAGAGAAGGAATGATAGTGTGAAAGAGAGGGAAAAAATGGCGGAATAGTACTGGAAGGGAACGGAAGTGTGGTTCGCTGTAGAAAGAAAAGACGTGAAAGATTATTAGATTATTATTATTTTGTAGAAAATCCAAAAAGTTAAAATAAACCACTGTAATTGTTTTTAAAAGCATTTTACTTGCCCACAATCCCCATCATTCTACATATATTTTGCTGTTTCAATAATTTACAGACTTTTATTGTTGCTACACTTCAACCTATGAAATGCCACAGGAAATTAAATCGCATCGTGTATCAGGCTTATGTCTATAGTTGGCGGTAACCTCTTTCCATCAGATTGTTTACCAACGAATCCCACAAAACTATTTAATTTTTAAGTGAAATTCATCATTTGCGTCACGCTCGGGTCAGTGAATCGGATATACTCGGCTCCAATCGGTTGGTGACGCTGAATCGAAGTGAAAACGTATGACCCGAGCCAAATATACCAATACTCGGCTCGGGTCATAAGTTTTCACTTCTATTGTGTAAGCACATAGTTCTTTTTGGTTATTTCTAGAAAGTCAGCTCCACTGGTATATTCTGGCAAACTGAGCCTTGTAATAATGTTACTCATTCTGTACTAGAAAAAATATCATGAATATCAAAAATGGTGGCTTCCTTTTTGTGCCAAATGAAATTGGACAGAAACATGTTATTTGATGTCTCCGAGACACAACACGTTTACGCATGTCTTGTACTTATTTTCATAATGTTTGATAGAATAAATATTATTTAGGTAGAACTTAGGTAGTCGCCTGGTGACAGAATAATGTTGTTGGGTAATGTTGTAGGTACCAAATTAAATTTCATTCGAAAACATCAATCGGTTTCTTACTAAACTTCAACTATATTCGACGACCCTGCATACTTATCTCCTTTGCTGACTGTACGTATCATTCGGAATGCTTTCAGCGCTAAGGATGAAAGCATTTTATGGAAAAGAATTATTGGCTATAGATTTTCGTCTGTAATCACGTTATATCACACTAGGTACTTCTTTAACTTAGCGTTTATTTTAATATAACTAAGGTCTTCGTTGAACTATCGGTAAGTTTCAGGTCGACTGTTTGAAAACTAAAGTGCGTTACCGACCCACGTAATGCGGGCTTTACACATGTTACTATATCCGCACGGTTTTTGCCGCACGGCGAAAATCGACAGTCTAAATGCAATTTGCCTAATGCGGGCTTTACACAGGTTTAGATCACAGCACGGCGAATATCTATCGACTAAGTATATAAATGGCAATTCGGCTAGGCCGCTGGAGACTAAAATCGCAAGTTCCAAAATAAAGTACGAGTAGGTTTCGACTTTTGTCATGAGGCGACAGATCGCATGTGGCGGATGACTAAAAACGACCGTGAAAATGCTCAGTCGCAGGCGATTGCCCACCGCATAAAGGTTTACATTTTTATGCAAAATGAACTGGGATTTTTATCAAGCTGTGTCAATGGGGTGGCGATTCGGCTTGTGAGGCGATTTGGCAAGCGACATATTTTTCAAAGATTGAAAGAAAGCGAACTCAAGGATTATTAAATGGCATACTTGTTTGTACACAAATCAAAAAGGGTAATTATTTAGCCTATACCCTTCCAACGTAACTTTCGTCCTAATATTATAAGGTAAATTACATATTTCATACCAAAAACAAGTTACAGTAAAACGCGTAACAGTTGTTCAAAACTTGTTAGCGGGACATTCCAAACGATTGCGCAATCAAACGAAATTGAAACTTAAACCTGAACAATAGAACCTATTATCCTTTAGATAGTAAGCAGGATAATTCTTTCCCGATTTACAAAGGGAGTTTAGTTAGAACTGTTGAAAGACGTTCGCTGTAATGCGACTTGTTTCAAGTGATTTTTTTCAAGGAAAGTGCTCGCTTTCCTTACTTACAAAGGAGTAGATAATACTGAGATGTGACACTACAGGCTTCTTTGTGACGAGTAAAAATGCTTCCAATAAATGTACTGCGTTTGCGATTTATTTGCCAAAAATGTAAAAAATAAACAAAAAAAAAAAAAAAAATACAGAAAAATAACTTTAATTCCTACACAATAAAGTTTAGTTTACGCTAAAACTTCAAACACTTTTTTAACGTTTTCAATAGAGCTAGTCACTCTGAAATCAACTTAATTTTCATTTAAATAAATTTGATATTTGTTTAACTTGAAATAGGGTAGGGGTGTGCAGCACCGCGTACTTTTACTATAAGTAGGTACTTTATTATGAAAATTTACTGTAGTACTGTGGTACGGAACCCATCCAAAGGGTGCCATTGGGACCCTATTACCGAGGCTCCGTTGTCCATGCGTCTGTCACAGGTCTGTATTTTCTAAACCGTAATAGGTATGACACTTAAAATTTAAAATTATAGTCCTTCAGACCGTATTTTGGCTAGGCTTCGGCGTGGGAGATATTGTAGTGCACAAGTGTGCGCGTAGACACAGGAGCACTTCCTCTTCCCTCACTCTCATAGTTCGATGGGACGGCAGTTCGACACGACCGGAGAGAGATCAGGCGCAGGACCAACGTCTGTCTTAACGTGCTTTCCGAGGCACGGGGGTATCACACCGTCAACTTCCAAACTCCGGGCTGTTACTAAGAAATTTCTAATGGAAAAACTCAATAACACTTTGCCCGATCCGAGAATCGAACCCAGGATACGCTCAGCAGACAAAATTACTTGACTCAAAATTTACACAGAGTGTTTACTACTATTGCTGCTAAGTATAACAATAAATAATAAAAATAAAATAAGTTAAAAATTAATTAATGAATTTTTTTTAAACTAAAATATTACAAAAAAAAGTAGTGTTAAATATTGTGATACGCAACCTTAGTACTTACCTTTACAAGATAAACTAAACATTGTTACTGAATTGAAGACCCCTGAAAATTAATCTGAAAAAAGAGATGGAATTAATAACAGTAAGTCAACTCAACGTATTACAGTCTACTGCTGGATATAGGACTCTCCCAGGCCGCGCCACGACACCTTGTCCACCGCCTTCCGCATCCAGTCCGTCCCAGCCACCTTCTTTGGTCGTCCGTCCATCTAGCTGGGAGGCGTCCCACACTACGCTTGGCGATACGCGGTCTCCACTCCAGGACTCGTCTGCTCCACCGATCATCGGTCCTTCGACAAACATGACCAGCCCACTGCCACTTCAGTTTGCTTCTTCTGCAAGCTATGTCTTTAACTCCAGTTCTTTTCCAGATAATTTAATTCCTGATTTTGAGACTAAAGTCTTTAACCAGTGTGTCTTCAACCTGTCAGTCATGATATATTGTGCCGAAACGTGGACACTGACGGTCGGGCTGGTCCACAAATTCAAGGTTGCTCAGCGCGCTATGGAGCGAGCTATGATCGGAGTCTCTTTGAAGGATAATAACGGTAAGTAAGCGGCCGGAAATACGCCTCCACTTAATTTCCTGGAACAGGATATTGTTATATTATTTCAAAACGAAACGAGCTAGACATCCTTTCAGCGCAAAAAGACACACTTCAGAAATACAATTTTAAAAATAAGACGACATTTTAAATCGAATTCAATTGAGAGACTTCTCGAGAGGTCTGGCCAAGAAATACGTGTAAAAGACACGGTCGTCCAATTTCTGGCCGATCTCGTATAAAACGAGTTATCCGTGAGTTCAAATTCATTGATTGTCCCATGGAAAGTCAAGACATCTTGGAGTCCGCTACAAATTTAATCAGGATGAAAAATTCAAGTCGTGGAAAATACGCTTCCCTTTTTTTGAAATTTGGGGACTCGTGAATTTGCATGTGGATGAAAACACGTACACCGTCGTTGACCATTCGAAGTTAGATTTTATTACAGTTGAGTTTACCTACATTACTGTTTAAAGTTATTAGGGTGTTTTTGTTCGGTAGGTACTAGAGAAATTGCTCCGTTTGTCTCGTGGTCACAAGATCGATTGCTGGACGTCCTAGGTTAATTTTAATTCCCAGGTCGGGTAAAGTGTTATTGGGTTTTTCAATTAGTATCTAACAGACCGAAGTTTGGAAGTAGGTGGTGTAAGCCATTGGTCACGCGCCCGACCTCTCTCCGGTCGTGGTTGGCGTACCGTCCCATCGGACTATGAGAGTGAGGGAAGAGAGAGTGCACCTGTGTCTACGCACACACTGGTGCACTATAATATTATCTCCCGCGCCGAAGGCTAGCCGAAATACGGTCTGGAGGACTTTTATTATTACTAGAGAGATTATATTGTTGTTTTTTGTTTGTGATAGGGTGACAATGGAAAGACTTTCTTGTTACATACTAAGTATTCTAGAACAATTTAACTTCTTTGTAGGAAAATCTCCCGTCATTATGGCATCAGATTATATGATTAAAAAGTATTTTTATTGGAACATAAAACTTAAAAAGTATGGGCGAACTAGATTCCATTATTTTTTATTGAACATTAAATACTTTACTGAGTTTCGCGTAAAAGTTTGTTGAATCTAAGGATCGAGTTATTCATATCATTACTTAGTATCCAATTTCATTTACGATGCAACAAAATAAGTATTATAAGTATTGCTTTCAATTATAAATTATACAATAAGTAGTACTTTTCGTACTGTGTAGTACGAAAAGTATCAGAATTTTTCTTACAGTTTATCTATTTAATTTATTAAACTAATCGACTGAAGTCGACTTAATTCGATTGACTAGGGTGCGCCGGACGTAACAAAAGGTATGTATGCGGCGTCTCTCCACAGACAATGGCTCACCTCCCATCTATATAAAAATGTACTCTGTGCTCCTATCTTGCACCGCATGCCCTGTCACCTGCACACGTCAGGACCTAATGGCTGCGTCAGCGAACAGTATTCGCATTGCAGAATTTTGGGCCAAACAAATTAAAATAAACTATATATATTTTCGTGTTATTTTTGCCATCGACACGCACCAAAAACATAAATGTAAAAAAGGAGAGCCAAGTTCAATACAAAAATTATGCTTGGCTGTGGGCTTCGCCGCAAAAAGAATGGAGATTAAGAAGAAAAATGATTTTTTCGAAATAACTGAATAGCGAATATTAAATATCTAGCTACCTGCCCCAGCTTTGCACGGGTTCACTCGCAACATGTCTAAACAAAGGCTTCTGTTCTTAATCTAACTTAAATATTAAATTTACTATACACACACATGTATATAAAACCTTTCGGAATAAATGCTCTAAATTATGGTGAAAACCACATCAAAATCCATCTTGTGGCTTACATATTAAGTGGCCACAAGGACAGACACAAAAATCTACTTTGTTTTATCCTTTCTATGTATAAAATGTACGCGTGCAGTCATATCGGACTATTTGAATGAGGGAAGAGAGAGTTCACTACTTTGATTACTAGTATGTATTTGAGTTACTACTATGATTATCATATGTCCCGGGCCGAAAACTACTCTCCGTTGAGATTGACCGCCATGGCCGAAATACGGTCTGAAGGACTATTATTATTACTAAAGATATTCATAAAAATTAAATATTCATAAAGTAGATCGAGTTTCATGCAAATTCTGCACGTGTGATACGACATTACTGCGCAAATATAATTTAAAATTGAATATTTCTTTCGACATAATGATTAAGGGCGATAACACACCCAAGAAATTATACAGCTCGTCCAATAATCGTGTTAAAAAACACAAATAAAACGCAGTAAACGCGCCATTAATACATTTTGATTATTATTTCGTAGTCAATTTGCATGAAAACAAAAGGAAAGTGACTAAGGGCCGACCGCGAAAATTATTTCCGCTCCTAAAAAATAAGCGGGGATTTTACATAATTCACGGAGTCGAAAAGTCCGTGGCGCATTATTTTTTTAGACTTTGCGCGGTATTATCCGGATTTGAAGCTCTATTATGGGGTGAACCTACGTTTTTCCATTGGTGGTAGTTTTTTAAGACGAAAGAATCTGTGGGCGACTATTTTACAGAGCTTAGTGGTCAGTTATGATATTTTCTTGTAGTTCTGCACTTTGTAAGTAGTTTATTGTTTGTAGTTACAATGAATAAAGTGAAATTGCGCCTACAACATACACGGTGAAAATAATAATTGTTTATTTTATTAATTAATACAGCTTTATTTTTTGGAGGCCTCATTTTGATTTACTATTCATAATTTAAGTACTATTGATAATCATCATCTGCCTAGCCTTTTCCCAACTATGTTGGGGTCGGCTTCTAGTTTAACCGGATGCAGCTGAATACCAGTATTTTACATGGAGCGACTGCCTATCTGACCTCCACAATTCAGTTACTGGGTAATACAATACCCCTTGGTAAGACTATATAGTTGTCAGACTTTCGGGCTTCTGACTACCCGTAAAACTGTCAAAGATCCACGAATGACAGCCGAAACCAACGGCTTAACGTGCTTTCCGAGGTACGGAGGGGTCTCGGTATGTAAAGATGGTCACCCATCTCTACCAACCGCGGCAAGTGTAGCTTAACCTGATCGATCTACTTGTGTGGCTGTTATTATTTAGCCACGGGCCCTCTCAACAATAAGGAAGGGGCCCGTAAGGGCCGTAGCCTGCCGGGGCAGCGGCATTGTCCGAAAGGGTTACCGCTGCCCCGGAACATAAAGGGCTAAGGAAGGGACACGGGTGGGTTTTAGTCAGTAAGAGTCTGACACTCCCTCCTGCTCCAACCTGAGCGGGAGGGGTCATTTGATGATTTCCCATCCACAAAAAAAAAGAAAAAAGTAGTGATTTTATGTACCTACATTTTAGAATCAACTTATAACGGTCCCCAAAGATTATTTGGTCAACAAGCTTGCAAATCCCAAATAAACTTAAATAGTAATGTTTCTAAAAAGTTCTGACAGAATAGCAATGTTTCCATTACATCCACGTAAATAAACGAGACGATTAATGTTGTCCCGAAATCTTCAAGTTGCCAACTGCGAACGTCAACTTAATCCCTATTTGAGGAGAATAAATTAAAACTGACAAAGTACGGAAGGTAGGGTAAGTTCAAAAAACCTTTTATATTTATTGCAAAAGTTCAGATATGATTTGAATAATTATTTCAAATTTAAATCCGTCTACGAACTGATATTAAGTATGCATTGAGTTTAATGTTTTAAATGAATGAAATACACGGGAGGTAAGATTTACGGTTCAAGTTTCAATGAGATTCGGTTTTGTTTGGTTAGTTACACAGTAATTGTGTATAATAAAACATTTCTGCATAAAGATTCAAAAGCAGTAGGTAGGTATTAATATAATGAATTGCATATTGTGGTCGGGGTGGGTCAGGTTCTTATAGGATATTGAAATGACTTTCATTGAGGGTCAAACTTATATATTTTTGCCACACATTCCACTCTATAACGTGCCCATGATGGGGGCCTATTGGCAGGCAATATCATGGCGTGTCAATCTGTCAGGCTGCCACGTTAGTGACAGTCCGCCACAGAGGTCTGTTAGGACAGAGGTCTTCGTACACCGCTATAATATTTGGTTTTAAGTATACTAAATATGATCTTATATAATATCAAATTATTTAAAGAAAGAAAGAAAATACATTTATTTACCACAGACTTAAAGGTAATATAATATATTTAGACACATCAGATAAAAACAAATAAAAAGATTAAAAAGTATGATGTAAGAAATTGTAGCCATGTGTTTGGTGTTTCCGGCAAAAACTAGATAAACGCAAGTACATAGTCATAGCCGCCGAAATATGAAAACGAGATAATTCTTAATCCGCAAAACTATTAATTTAAATCCTCTCCGTTTAAATTTATACAGATCTTTTACGTTCCCATCGGCCAGAAGGGCATCCAGTGCGTCAGCTTGTGGACCGGAACCTGTCGTACCCATCCCCTTCAACCAACTACGCAGGTGGCTACAGGAGCACATCCACACACAAGCAGTAAGTTGGTGGACGTCGTCACCAGGCTGCAGGCAGTCCAAGGAAGCTATGCCATCACTAGATGGCTGGCTAACCAGGCGCTTATTGCGACTAGACAGGAAAGGCTTGCGCCTGGTGACGGGGACCATCACGGGACACTGCTTGCGAAATAAACACTTCCGCACTATAGGAATAACGGACAGTCCCCTGTGCAGAGCATGCATGGAGGCTGACGAAAATGTTGCGCATGTGCTCTTTGAGTGCACAGGCGTCACCCAGATTAGATCAGAAACCCTCGGGACACCCAGATCGTACACAGATGTTCTCAACAAACCAGGAGACCTAATCAGCTTCTGGAGGGAGGTGGGCTGGTTGGAATAACCACCGACGGCCGCCATGGCCCACGCACAATGGTCTAACTGAAGGACTAAGTGCGGAAACCCAAACCCATAACATAGAACATAGAACATACGTTCCCATCTATGTATGTATAAATTAATTGAAACCGTTTTCACTGCCGAAATAATAATATAAGTACCAGGATGTCATAAACGAAAGAGGATAAAAAGTGAACAGCACTCATCCCTGTTTGCGACACGTAATCTGACATCTAATCCAATCTTCTACAGCTGTGATAAGGCGTTACATTTCCACCATACATTAGTGAAAATAGAAGAAAATACAATGAAAGTATGTCGGCTACACTTCCGTGGTACCAGGAGCGTCGGAACAGTAAGAAGTACAACGCAACGCTCTCAAACCCGACAGTAATGAGAACGCGTGAAGTCACTACGTAACGACCTGTTTCAAACAAAAGACAAACAAACATATGGAATTAAACTTTAAAGTTAGCGTTTAAAAGTTGAAATTGCTTTGTAGATTTTGTAGTACAGACGCTTCTTTCAGTGCTAATATACGCGGTGGTTTTGCTTTTACTGTCGTGTGTACATATTTTTGTTTTGAATGGTACGATCGTTTACACGAAAATGTACCAGAATACTAATAAGTAATTAAAAGAAAAAAATATTATGACTGTGTTTAGTAATTCGAAATTCCTGCCTTTGCAGCTGTAGAAATAGACGTGATATGTTTTGTTGCATTATCGAATTAAAGTTTTTATAGACGTCAATAAGACCAACAATAACAATCATAGCCTAAATGAAACCACTGAAAGTTGGAAATAGGTTGATCAATTGCCTCGTCTGTGAGACTTTTCATTTTAAATTAAAGCTATAATAAAACTAATGGAGGCTCCGATTTTGTTGTGATAATATATGTATTACTAGCTGCGCCCCGCGGTTTCACCCGCGTAAGTTTTGATCCCGTGGGAATATCGGGATTAAAAGTATCCTATGTGTTATTCTGATGTATATACTATATTACTGTAAAGTTTCATCAAAATCCGTTCAGTAGTTTTTGCGTGAAAGAGTAACAAACATCCATCCATCCATCCTCACGAACATTCGCATTTATAATATTAGTAAGAAGAAGTAAGATGTCAACTTATTTTGTAATTTTCTCAACAAATTAATGTTAGAATGTTATAAGTGCCTCTATAAGTAGTTTGTAGGCTAAAGAGTAATCGGGTTTTTCCATTAGGAAATTCTCAGTAGCACCCCGGATTTTGGATGTGTTGTGTACCCAGTTTATTTCAATAGGCTCGCGCTCGCCCACTCTTATTAGGAAATTGTTTGAAACCAACCAGCGAAATGTGAGTGTGCTTTACACCTCCGCTTGTCAGTTCAATTAAAACATGTCACTTCAAACGAGAATTGTATTTAAAAGCAACTTCTAACTGAAAAAGTGAGCAAATTTTTCTTTTTTTTAATTAATGGAATATAACATCAAGGGCTTTCATTCGTATTCAGTACCTATTTTCATTTATATTCATTCATAGTATTTACATCTATACAAATTTAAATTAAATTGAAGAGTCTGTTTGTAATATCAATACGATAGGTACTTATTAAAAAAAAATGTCTTCTGTTTATTCCGGCTAATGTAGGTAATTGTAATTTTTTCTAACATATGAAGCAATGCATTAGCAACATCCTTCAAAATGGTTTAGATTGTGATTGATAGTGTTACAAAAGAAAAAAGGCTGGTTGTAGAATAAAGAACAAAAATATGAATTTAGTAAGTCCTCAACCCGAAAAAGTTTTAAGTCCCAAGTGAGAATAAGTTGGTCTGTTGCGCTTAGAGAATAACTTAGCTTCTACTTGGGTAAACAAGCGTTCGTAGAAATACCCAGTAAATGCAACTAGGTACCTGATGGAAGTCGTTATTTTAAGAAATATTAAAGGAAGAAATATTTTAGGAAATATTTAAGTCAGGGAAAATAATTTTTAAATTGTCCGTCTATTCAAATTACAATTTTGTTGTCATTCATTGACAGTTGTATGAAGTGGCTATAACGTGGCAAATTGACGTAGGGTGTCAGTCCTTTTATTTCCCAGACGTGGATACCTACATACATGTGTTGCCGGTAAATCTTATTTTTAATGGGGCTGTGCAAACGGCACCACACTGGACCTGTAATTTATCTATTTATCTTGCCTCTAATGTCCCACAACCGGTAAGGAAGGTACATTGTTATCTTCTGAGCTGACACAATTTAGATCGTCATCGCATCGTTAAGAGGAAGAACACCGTAGTCAAGTAAAGTTCACTATGACAGGAATACGAATCTTACACAAAATTATCCAACAAGTAGCGTATTTACCATTGTGCCATAAAAAAAAAACGTGTGAGGACGGGGACCCCCGGCAGGAACGATCTTCAAAAAGAAAATTCAAGATGGCTGCTGCGAAAATTTCAAAATGTCGAAAAATTTCAAAATGTCGAAAAATTTTAAAATATTCGAAGCCGCCATCTTGTATATTTTCATTTTGACCTCATTATTGGCTTCAGCGCCCTCGAAAACCATGAAAACTATTTCCTCTCTCTGTGTCTGTTTCTATTATATACAGGATACATTTGTAACCAATGCACAAACTATCACCATGATTTCAGCACTTGATTTTAGACCGCCTAGCGCAGAAATTTTTCGTCGGTTATCAACCATTGTCGCGGACCGTACCGAGAGCTGCGCTTACACACACAAGTGTTCAAACACATTGTGAATGTGTTTGAACACTTGGTAACCACAAGTAAAGCGCGCGTCGCTTCGTGAGATTAAACTATTAAAAGTACACAGTCACGTGACCGATGCCGCGGGCACAGCTAGTCTAACATAAACATGTTTGAATATTGAACTGAATATTAGATAATAATATTAAACAACCTATAAAATATGCAAAATTATATATTTTATCCTTTTTATTTTTGTTCCAGGTATGCACAAGCAACATAATCTAAACACCGTTTAAGGTAAAATAAACATAATATTCCGATACCCTATATTAACAAAATGGAAATACGATATTTTCATAATGGTATTCGGTATTTTATAACTGCAACGATTATCGTTCGGTAAACAAACAATAAATCTCCTTGTGGTTACCGAATGGGGTAGGGATGGGAATATAATGAGTTTTTTCCCAGTTTTACCGGTTTTCGATATTCGATTAACCTTTGGAGTTTTTTGTTATCGATTATGATGGTACTTTAAGTTGGTGCAAAAAATTCACACTCAAAACAAGCTTATAAACAAGTGTTTTACAAATTAGGGGTATTTTATTAAATTGGAAATACGGCTACTTGTGCAAGAGCAACACGCGTCAACGACAGAGGCAACTGCAGCTGTCGACACGTCGTCGTCGGCGTGTGTATGAGCATTAAGGTATCTTAAAGAAAACATAATATGCACTTAGCATCGTCGTGTATACATATACATCAGTTATAATTGTGTATTTTTTCATGAAAACTTGAACATTATTCAAGCGTACAAAATTACGCCATGAATTCGTCATTCGTCCCAACTTAGATCTCAAAAGATCGTCCAAAATGGGCTCTCACCAAACTTAAAAGCTTTCGTTTTAAAAGATTCCAGAACTGGATCGGACTTCATATTGGGTCGCTATTGAGCTCAGCCTGTTATCCGAATGTTCGAGAATCCGATTCGAGCACAATCGAATCGTCTTGCCGAGCAGAATATAGTGGTGTGTTCGCATCACTAAGCCGACGATTTTCAACAATATTAGTGTTGAGAAATCACGAATAGGATCCATTTATTCTGTGTAAATTATGATAGTAAAGCCATTATATGCAACCTCATTGCATGACTGGAGTGAATTTACAAGACCACAAAACGCTACGTAATAAAATTAAATATGAATAGCCATCGGTTTTATGGGTTAAACAAAAATAAAATATGGATGAAGTCAGAGTTTATAAAAGGTTTTAATACCTACTAGGATTTGAAGTTAAAACCCAAAGTTGAATCCTAGAAGTATATATCCCGGTATAAAGATTAAAAATCGCCAAAAATAGAACCTCCTTATTTTATAATCTTCTCAGTGTTACATACTTATGTCCTTTTTTCTCCTCCAGGTAGGATCCGGATTTCCCCAGAAAAGGGTGAATATGAAAAATCACACATCCTTATGAACCCGCGTCACTTAAATCTCTGCCGATCCCCGTTGCGTGAAGGATGATTGATACATAAATATTGACCTAGTACATACTCGTGTAAGCCAAGCCTCTCAGTTAATGGATCACTATCAGTCTAACTGATACGGATGATGTTCTAGCGGATGCATGCTTAGGGCGATCGTGTACGCGTAGTGACAAGACGCGGCTTTGCGGAAAAGTCGCGGCGAGACGCGAATATTTTCGTTTATAAAAAAGAAAGAAAAACTTTTATTTAGGACACGTGCAGGAAATACAAACAGTAATAGAGAAAAAAAGAAGCATTTACGAGTAAAACAAACAAGATTAACATTCAAGTTTTATGTTATTACTAGCTTTTGCCAGCGACTTCGTCCGCGTGGAATAATGACTTCCGGAAATTGAGGCACTAACTCTCATAGAGTTTAACCGATGTGCTCTTTCTTCTGCCGATTCTTGAGAACGCGTATTTCTCATTCAACGCGTTTTTCAAGACAATAGCGGGCGGACGCCGGCGTCCGCTTGGGGCTTGAATAACTAAAAATATATAACTACGTCTAATATATAAAATAATATATAATAAAACCTACTTCACTTAAAACTAAATACCTATAACTACTATAATTAATAATACCTATACCTATAATTAATAAAAGTACCTACGCTTTTACCTACTTAATATTAAAAAAAAACTGAACATAAATTAACCAAAACTTACCTACTACTAACTAACTACTACTAACCTATTACTACTTCACCTAAAAAGAAATCCTGTTTTCCCAACATTTCCCTTCACTGCTCTGCTCCTATTGATCGTAGCGTGATGAAAAGTATACTATAACCTGCCCAGGAGTATGAAGAACAATTGTACCAAGTTTTGTTGAAATCCGTCGAGTGGTTTTTGTTTGTATAACGAACATACAGACAGACAGACAGACAGACAAAAATTTTACTGATTGCATTTTTGGCGTCAGTAACGATCACTAATCACCCGCTGATAGTTATTTTGAAAATATATTTCATGTACACACGGCTACACATCAAACTATACATTTCCAGTTTTAGCTGACCTCGCACTGTATAGGTTTTTCGTACAATTAGAAGTCAGCTTATACTGGTTACGTATATCTTGATGTGTAGCCGTGCGTACAGAATTGACCTCTCTACAGATTTATTATAAGTATAGATTATTATAAAATTTTATGTTATTCAATTTCATATAATTGTTGGTTATAATTAGTTGCTTTAATTTATGAGTACTATTTGTTTTATTTTATTTTGTTACCTGTTAAGTACAAATCTTTTGATCTGACTTGATTTCCGTACGTCCTTTTCGGGTAACCACTGAAAATCAGCGCTGTGCTGTGGGTCCCTTATAGCACAGCATCATGCTGAGTGGAAGCCTTCTTGTCACAGTTATGACGTGCAGCCGTCGACTATCTATGCTTTGTGCTCATGTATAAAGATTTTTTTTTTTTTGTTTTTATTTTATATGCTGTCATTATAATTAATTATCTTTCTTTCTTTCTAAAGACAACCAGAAAAGATATAAACAAGAAAAAATCTCTGCCTGACTTACTTTGTTGATTAAATGACCTCTAGTATAAGCCCTTTCGGGGAATACGTCGAGTTACCCTGTCAACCTGTATACTTGTACTTATTATTATTATTTTAAGACTGCTAGCGTTTTAAATTATGTTAACACTTATAATTAAGTTAAATGCCATTTATTTAATTTAAAGAAAACACATTTATTTTCTCATGAGTCAGTTCAATCAAAGTTGCGCATCAACCCACATAACGTCGAGTGTGCGTGTTTCCTTAAAGTTTACGTCTCTTCACCTAATCCCCTTTGGTTAATGCCTGAATCTTATGATCGAGTTAGTTCCGCTGAGTCTTGTCATATCTACGAGTACACCGATATTTGGCTCTGTTCGTGTTAGATAACAAATTACGATGGATTGCGGGGTAATTGCGTAACACACATAAAATGACAATTGATCGCCAGTGGGGCGGAACGGGTTTAATTTTGACAGTTGTCCCGCGTTCATTGCGTTATTTACGTTGTTGAGCAGACGATTTTTTTAAACCTACGAAGCAATGGATTAGCAATATCCTTTAAAACTTTCGGTTTGCGATTGAAAGTGTGCCTTGACAAATGTTTCGAATATTTAGATGGCTGTAAGGATAGGGGAAGATCAAAGAAACATTGGTTGAGCAAACGATGACATGGTTAGAAAGGGGTGAAATCTGAGATTTTTTTTTTGTTGGTATATTGGCGTGTGCTAGCTAGTCTATGGCAAATAATTTAATGTTTTATGTTTCGTAATGTTAATTACTTACTATTGTGTATAATCGAGTTCTTCTAACTGAATAGACAGCTGCGCTGCTGGTGAGTTTGTTGCGTCACTTCTTCTTTTCAGCTGAAGTACCAGGAAGTGGTGAAAGGTGGGTGGTTCGGGGCACTGTCTTGATTCTCAGCTAGTTTGAATAAATGACTCTGGATTTTGGTGATGGCTGAAGAATAAGAAATACTATGTATTGGAATAATGGAGGTGAGATGTTAACAGTAGATCTTACTTGTATTAAAATGCGTATAGTTACTTCAGTCATTTTATGAACTGCGTCGTTGGGATTCCCTGGTTTAGGTACCTATAAACATTTGGGACTATGCGGAAATCGAATCCAAGTTCCTTTTTATTCAGTAGAGCAGGCTCAGGACATTTATTAGCATCATATTATATTATATTATTATTATTTATTTATTTCATACTACAAGCACATACATTTACAGAGGCGGACTTAATGCTATAGGCATTTTTTTTTCATATTGTTTTGTTCATTTGGATGTCCAAAAGTAACCCGTCGAATTTGCCTTGCCAGATTTTCCCACCATAGCCATTCAGCTTAAGCCACGTGAAAAACCTTTGTTTTCTTAAGAATTTGTCAAAGCACAATTCAATTTATTTTTTTACTGGGAAATGCTCTGTCCCGCTGCTTGGCTAAGACCTTTTACATTTATAAACTCATTAAAAATAAAACTGAAATAAAAAAAATATTTCGTCAACAAAGATTTTATTAAAATTTTATTTTCAACACAATGGTACTCGTAACTTGGCACAATGGCTGAACGTCAGTGCCTGGAACAGTCATTTTAAAACAAAATTCTGTCAAAATTGGCGGGAAGTCATTAAGGTGCTCTCAGAGCGAGCAATTAGGAATCTAGGGCAGAATAGGACAGGAAATAATTAGCTATATTGTGCTGCAACGGGCCATGTGTCGTATTATTTCTGTTTAAATTATTTTCTAAAAGGGAATAAGGTTTTGAAATCTCTTTTTCTGCACAAAGTGCTAGCGTTTTTGGGGGGCGAGAATCTTATTATAGAGAATACTTTTGTGAGGAGAAAGATGTAAAAGAAACAGGATCACGGGGCAATTGTCTTCTTTTGCCTTTATCGAGAAAGTGAAACTTTGTTGAGTATCTATATCTTAACAACTACTGCATATCATATCTATATACTAATAATAAAGCTGAAGAGTTTGTCTAAACGCGCGAATCTCTGGTACTACTAGTCGGATTTAATAAAATATTTTTGCATTAATTGATAAAACAATTCTTGAGGAAGCCTAAAGGCTACTTTACATCATAACTCCTAGTTAAAAGCCTTAGAATAAAAAACAAAAAAAAAATCCAGAAAGAACGCTGAGAGAAAACGAAGTAATAGCGGGTCGGGGGAACAAGATATCATATTTCACGCGGAGGAAGTTGTGGGCAGAAGCTAGTAATTCACGACACGGAACCAATCAATATCTATAAAAATCACATTAAAACGGACTCGCACGAAATAAACTGGTACATGAACTTTTTGGTAGGAATATACATAGCAACAGTAAACACATTATCAGTACAAATAAATAGCACAGGATTAGTTCTGTTACGTACCATAAGACACAGCCATAAGATCAATCTGATAAATTGTCGTGTCAGACTAGATGTTTCCTCATCCAAATTTGCTATCGGGTGGGCTTAGATAAGCTTCAAGTTAAATTTACTAGGCCAACATTATTAGTAGTATAAGTTGGATTAAGAGCTAAATATATTTACTTGCTTAGTCTGACTAAAATACGAGTAGAAGCGCGCTTGAAGGGATTTACACAACATTATTTGTTTCTAATTAATTTTCTTGTAACTTTATTAATAGTAACTATTTAAGTACAGAAATAGTATAAGTTCATATACAGGGTTATTGGAAAAACATTAACAACCTCTTATCTTAAGAGGTCATTGTACTCAACATTATGAACAACTTTTACTATGGGACCAAACCTGAAATCGCAAAAAAAAAAATCAGCTGTTCCCTACATTTATGTTCGTATAACTCGTCAAGATGTGGAGAACAGCTGATTTTTTTTCGCGATTTTAGGTTTGGTCCCATATTAAAAGTTGTTTATAATAATGAGTACAATAAACTCTTAAGAGGTTGTTAATGTTTTTCCAATAACCCTGTATAATCCTATTGCATGAATATATGAAATATCAATCAATAGGATTATATGAACTTAGAGGGTTGTATTGATGATTTTAATTAATATAATTCTGTAAATACATATTTGTTACGCTCGCGAATCACATTTTGTTCAACATACAAGTACGTAACTTAGAGCTGACGCCGTGATTAACTATATCAGCTCTATTAGCAGTGGTAATTAGATTTTAATAAGTTGTTCAAGTACAGAATTATAGAAAACTACGTCATTATAAAAGTATGTAGGTAAAATAGAGAAGGTTTTATTTTAATAATAGATTAAAACTTTGACAGATGTTTTACTGTCTGTTCGTTTTTTACTATTTTTAGACGCTACAACATTAAACAGTCCCTGTAATTAGCATAACCTTCCTTACAACAAATACAAATAATTACACACTTCCAATGCCTTATAAATCAGTAGCGTGACCTCTAGTACTGAGAGCGATTGTATCGCTGACAGCGTGATCGAAAATGCCTGTTTGTCACGTAACTCGAGCTGACACCGCCATTACCTCTCATTCTTACATAATTATAGACGGGATTGAGAATTACCGGCTTTTATAATAAGATATTATACAAGATTGCTAATATATCGCGGTTTTGTTTACAAAATATATAATTATTATGTACTAGCAGCGCGCCGCGGTATAAACCGCATACGTTTCATTCCTATAAAACTATCCTGGTTATAAACTATCTTTGTGCCGCATCCAAATCCGTTCTGTAGTTTTTGCGTGAAAGACTAACAAACATCCATCTATCCATACATCCGCCCTCAAAAACTTTCGCGTTGAGTAGGATTATGGTCGGTAAGTTTTCTATTATTATTAGACAGACAAACAATCCCTGTGATCGGCGAAACCCGTACAAATATTTACACACTGGCATTTCCTCCTAGCGTGACCACTCGTACTGAGGGTGACAGCGTGTTCGAACATGCCTGTTTGTCACGTAACTTGAGGCTGACGTCGTGATTAACTCTTGTTATTACGTAGAATTATAGCGGGACTATTAGCGGCGGTAATCGGATCTTTTAGAGATTTTAATAAGGCGATAAAGTACTTTTACTACGGTGCCATTTTTGCTTGAAATTATGCCATTGTGAAGGAAGTACGTAATTTTGTAGGTAATTAGATTTCTTTATTGTTGTTTTAAATGTTTTGTAATATGGAGTTCTCCGTTTTCAGAAGGTAAGAAAGTTTAATGAGTTGATTTTTTTTTTATGCTCATGTTTGTCAAGAGTGTATTTAAAATAAGACTTAAATGTCACAAACGTTTTTTTAAGTGCGTGAGTCCAGCCGATGGCAATGCCTCCATAGCAAGATGTGACCATTGGCAAGAGCAATTTAAACCTCCTGAATCCTTTATTGGACTATCAGAGAGCGTCCCATCAGAGCACAAGTTACCGTGGCCGACTTGTCGAACCTTAAATAGACTTTGTACCACAAGTGATCCGTCGCGCGGTCTGGGCCTCATGTCTGCTATTACAATAGTGTCAGAGTGGTCTATCATTGATTTCATAATTGTTGATTTTGACAAGTTTGGTAATCTACTAACACAATGGCGTCTTTATGACTTTCCAATGGTCAACCACTGACACTCCTTTGAAAGAAATGGCATAAAATGGTAATCTCGTACATAATGACAAATGAATAAATGTAATGTTTGTTGCTATTTACGAACTTCTTACTAGCTCAGATTGCAAACACTAATAGGTACGTAATATGTAAAAATATATATTAAATGAAATCTAGCATAAAATTTAGTAGTTTTTCTCAGACCATTGACCGACCAATGATCTACCATTATGAATTTAGCAGATTACGAACTTTTGGCAAAATGACAATGGGATCGTGTTGTAATGACGAATTTATAAAAATAGCAGACTTGCCCCCCTGGTCCCGCGCACAACCCCACTTGTACTCCGGTACGTATGTGGCATCTTTCCACAGACAATGGCCCCGATTCTCTTGTTCACAAATTAAATTAAATTTAAGTACAGTGCATCTTTTTCTTTCTATTTAATTATGAAAAGAACAGAAGATAAATATTAGTTTAGTCCTGTCAAATTAGATAATCAATAGTTTAGACGTGATTAAAAAATTGGCTACTAAAAATACGTCAATTTACTCCAGGCGCTGACTAATTTGACAGGACTAAACTAATCTTCTGTCCTTTGAAAGAAAAAAATGCACTGAACTTAAATTTAGTTTAGTTTGTGATCAATAGAATCGGGGCCAATGGCCCAGCTTCCATCTTGCGACTCATGCCCGTTATCTGCACACGTGAGGATCTTACGGCTGCATCAGAAAATGGTATTAGCATTACTGAATTTTGGGGTAAATAAATTTAAAGATTATATATAAATATATATTATCAGCTTATTCGCTATTATTATTTAAATCAGCTTGGAATTAGCTGTTTAACACATTTTGGTCAAGTAGGTATTGAACTTTTGTATTAAACAGCTGTTTTTTTTTTCGTGATTTCAGAGTTAGTCCCATAGTGAAAGTTGTTCAGTTCGATGGTCTAAAGCACCTCTTAAAGTTTGTAGGGTTAATTTTTTAACACCTTAATATTTTAAGTGTTAGTTTTGCCATCAGTAATACTAAGAAGAAGATAGGAAAATAATTTTTCCTGTTATAGTAACAACCTTAAATATGAGCTTGATCTCAGTGCTTTAAGAAAAATCGTCAAATTTTGCCCTTTGCATCAAAGTCAAATTATCTGGGCAAGGGAAAATTAGGGATGGAAAATATTTTAAATAATAAAAATACATACATAATCAACCTTAAAGTTCCCTCAGCTGAGACACACGCCTCCTCTCTGTGAGAGGGAGTGGGTCAACCAAAAAATTCGAAGATATGTGACTTCCATCAACTCGTGATGGGCCCGCGCGCGTGTTGAATTATAACACGCGCGCGGGCCCATCACGAGTTGATGGAAGTCACATATCTTCGAATTTTTTGGTTCTAAGACAATCCGGTTTCCTCACGATGTTTTGCTTCACCGCCGTTTTGAGAGCAGTGGTGATGAAATAATTTTATTAGTTTGAATCCACGACCTACAAACTCGTAAGTCGCGGCCATTACCAATGGGTCACCACTGCTCAAAAATAAATAATGAAATTAAAATGTTCTTTCAAGGGAAAAGCAATTTAGATATAATTTGATAAAGTTGTTTATTGTTTTTAAGTTAATGGCTTAATTTTAACTGTTTATTACCTTGTTCCTTTTATTATAGTTGTAGGAAATTAGATGCTCTACTTTTACGGCTTATAATATTACTAGCTGCGCCCCGCGGTTTTACCCGCCTAAGTTTTGATCCCGTAGGAATATCGGGATAAAAAGTATCCTATGTGTTATTCTGATGTATAAACTATATTACTGTAAAGTTTCATCAAAATCCGTTCAGTGGTTTTTGCGTGAAAGAGTAACAAACATCCATCCATCCATCCTCACAAACTTTCGCATTTATAATATTAGTAGGATTAAGTAGGATTGTAATACAGCAAGTTAGAAACCTGTAGTACAGTAAAAGCGCACTACAACATATAGCTCGATGCACCTCTGGTTTCAGAGGTGCGTCGATAGCATATGATATTCTTGAAAATATTATTTTATTACTTAAGAATAATATAGAAATTAAGTTGCAATGGGTTCCAGCTCACATCGGACTACGTGGTAATGAGGAGGCGGACCGATTGTCTAAATTAGCAGCAGTAGAGGGTACACCAATTGACTACTTACCTGATTATTGGGAATACATATCTAAATATAAAGTCATTTGTTATAAATCCTGGAAACAACACTTTGATAATATTAGTCAGCAAAAAGGTATATGGTATAAGAGTATACAAGGCGAGCCTACTCGTGTGCCTTGGTTCGATGTCGATCAAATTAGTAGGAATTATGTTAAATTAATTTTAAGACTTCGCTCTGGACACTATCCATCAGCGAAGTTTGCATTCCTAATGAAAAAAAGTGATTCACCGAATTGCAGAGAATGTAATCAGATTGAGGACGTGCATCATTTGCTGATGGATTGTGTCCGCAACAGGCGCGAGAGGGACTCCCTTTTTAGAGACCTAGACTTGAATAGACTTGACGTGGGATTAGTACAATCAATTCTATCCCAACCAACATCAGAAAGTGCCAAAAAGTTATGTAATTTAATAACAGTCCTTCCTCGGTGACTTCTATCACAAAGTGTGTCATAGATTGTATAACTGTTTAGTATAGTTTATGTGTGTTAATGTTACAGTGGTAAAAGGCACGATGGGGTTGACATATCTGCTTAGATAAAAACCCCAAAATAAATAAAGAGAGGAAAAAAAAAAAAAAAAAAACCTGTAGTACCGACATCATAAATTTTAAAAATACAAAGCTATTTGGGAAGTTGTTTTTTGAATATTTGCTGTGCCGCCTATGTTTTACTTCCATGTGATAGAAGCCGAGTCTACTGCCATCAGCATAATCCTACTTTCTACTGTAATCCTCCTAATCTATTTACATACACAACAAACAAAACGTAACAGCAAATAATAACTCAACAATAAATCGCAACAAACACCATGAGCACTGTTGCCGACGCGTTCTTATAATGTTAAGTTTACTTGTTAAATTTTTTAATTGGTTAATTGTCTTAGATTTAAAAGTTGGCAATAATTCTATCAGTAAAAGTTGGATAATCTGTGACCAGGATGGAAATTTTGACAGGTGACAGTTTGTACAAAAATTCCGCCATCGAAAAATCGATTTTGTGCGCCTGCGCCATTTTTTTTTCATGGTAAATTTTTGTAAAAATAATAAAACCTGTATCTCAACAAACTTGAATATTCTTGCGATCCTGTACTCCCATTAGCTACACACAGCACATTAGAAGCCGAATAACATGCATGATAATGAAACATTATAATGATTATAATTATTAATTGTCCCGAAGAACAGGCTAAGGAATCCAGGCCCATACCGCCAAATCTGAAAGTATAGTCCGGTTAGTTACACGATTTTATACCTCAAGATCGGCTGTACCGATTATTATGGTCTTTGATTTGTCGGATTTGTCTCCGCCCCGAAGAGCAGGATAGCTATTAAAACATGGGAAAAATTCACGAAAAAAAAAGAAGATAATTTATTTTCTCATACATTCATTCTTATTGATTCTGAGGCACTACGAAGTTCACGGGGTTAGCTAGTATTATTACACTAATATTAAAAAGGTGAAAGTTTATTATTCTTTCACGCAAAAACTACTAAACGGATTTGGATGAAATTTGGCATACAGATAGCTTGTAACCAGGTTAACACATAGGATACTTTTGATTGCATTATTCCTACGGGATCGAAACTTATATGTATAATATTCGCACTGGAATACAGGCCTCCGCTCTTCAAGAGGGAGTGGGCTGGAATCGCTGGCGTATTGGTAGATATGTATTCGAAATTTTGGTTCTAGGACATGCCGGTTTCCTCATGATGTTTAACTTCTCCGTTTTGAGAGAAAAAAAAAGAAAGATAAAATTGGTTTATTTGTCACAGAAACACGAGCAAACAAAAAGATAATTAATTCTAGTGACAGCATATTATAAAAACAAAAAAATATCTTTAAGCACGAGCACAAAGCAGAGATAGTCGACGGCTGCACGTCATGACTGTGACAAGAAGGCTTCCACTCAGCATGATGCTGTGCTATAGGGGACCCACAGCACAGCACTGATTTTCAGTGGTTACCCGAAAAAGACGTACGGAAACCAAGTGAGATGAAATGACTTACACTTTTTTTTTTTAAATTTATTTACACAAATTAAAGCGGTTGGCTGGGTTTGAAGTTTGAACCCACGACCTACAAGTTGTGACCATCACTGATTGTGTGTGAGTGATTATCACTGAGCCACCACTGCTATCAATCGGGCACAAATTAAGACTCCAAGCTGCTACTAAAAACTTTCTATTGGAAAAACGGTATTGAATCTCACAGGGTGTCCTGCGTGAGCGACGAATACGACACGACGTGACGCTACGAACGCGACGAACGCGACCAATTCAACGGCATACCCTTCATGCCAAGCTGCAAGCAGGGTATGCCGTTGATTTTGACGGCACGGCTGGCGCACTGGTTAAGCGATTGACTGCTGAACAAATATTTGTATGAACTACAAGTAGTCGTTCCGGGTCTGGCTGTTTGTGTATGTGAGTTTAAAAGTTTGTAAACGCACCCACAATACAGGAGAAATTCCTAGTGTGGGGCGCAGACTGCCCAGGTATATGGCAGTCTGCGGCGAGACGCGACGTAACGCGTACTTGTTTTGAGGGAGACGTGATGCGACATTACGAACTGCGAAATGGTTGATTCGGAAGCGTTGATCGCCGCAGTGCGTGAGCAAAGATTGTTGTGGGACAAAAAAAAGTTAAAAGTCTGTACTTTAATTATGATCTTTCAAGCAAAATTGTACTGTAGTTCTCCATGATTCAAGAAGTAATGACCAAAATCACGTAGGACATTTGTCGCGTGTAGCATCGCGTCGCATTGCGTCGTGTTGTGTCGCGTCGCATCGTATTTGTCGCTCACGCAGGACACCCCGTAAGACCATGCTCAGTTGCCATCCTTGCGACTGATCTAAGAGGCAGTAATAAATACTCAAATAAAGCTTTCCTTTATTGAAGGAAGTAATCTAAGGCTATACCTCGGTATTGAAGTAATGAATGCTCCTGTATAATAAATTATTTAGCTTTCATCGTAATAGCTCAGGAGTCTAATTTGAATTTCCTAATTATGTTTCAACAAAATCCCTTTAATTCGTCATCCGTTCGAGTTGGCAGATGTTTCTAAAAGTTTTGACTTGTTTCAATTTTCTTTTAGAAATTGCCTATTTATGTCTCTCATGGTTATAATTAAATTTGCATAATTTAAATTTTCGTTGGTCTAGTGGTCGCACGTGCTACTGCAGAGCATGGGGTCTTGGGTTCGATTTCCAGGTCGTTCAGAGAGTTATTGGGGTTTTCGTCAGGAATTTGTCAGTAGCAGCCTGTAGTCTGGGCAGCGGGATTGTCCGAAAGGGTTACCGCTGCCCCGAAACATAAAGGGCTAAGGAACACGCGTGGGTTTTAGTCAGTAAGAGTCTGACACTCCCTTCTGCTCCACCCAGAGCGGGAGGGGTCATTTGATGATTTCCCATCCAAAAAAAAATAAAAACAGGAGTCTGGATTTAGGCACAGTTGATGATAATAGGCGTGTCCCCTATTACATGGGACTTAAGGCCCTCTTGTAGTGCGGTTTGTAGGTATGATAACGTTTCCTCACTCCCCGCATAATACGTATGCCGCGAGCTCTTGAACAGCTAGATTCTGTGTATATTTGTTTCATAGAAAAAAACAATAAGGAAATTATAAAATGTATTCTCACCAAGCCCTAAAAACCAATAAGGCTTATCTTATGGCATAACTTTTACATGGTTTAACGATGTAATCTCTTCAAGGTACATGTTTTAAATAGCGATTTATGTTTATGATTTTTTTATTGAGCCAATTATTTTAATTCACGTTTCTCACAGAGCTTGACAATAATTATGTCCAATTTTCCTAAAATATTTTCTTCTTGCGCAAAATTAATATTTTGCTAGGTTTAACAGAGGTTTAAAAAAGTTAAAAAGTACTGCAACCTCACCTTAAATAGGAAATTCATATCTAGCGTAGCATAGGTCAGATAGGCAGTCGCTCCATGTAAAATAGGTACTGGTATTCAGCTGCATCCGGTTAGACTGGAAGCTGACCCCAACATAGTTGGGAAAAGGCTTGGCAGATGATGATGATACCTAGCGTACAATTTTCACCTTCCTTGAATATCTATTACTGAAAACAACATGTGAGCTTATCAGATTACTGAAGTAATACATTTCTGGGTCACTACGCTACAAAATCAGGTCAATTGGGACGGAAAGTCGTCAAAAAACATTTAAAATAAATGTTTAATTTCAAACACTTTGTATTTTCATGTTTAGATTCCATATCATTACAGCTGAAAAGTCGTAAACCGGTATTTGAATAGCTGTTCGGATACTTTACGTGGTACTAAGTTGCTCAGGTAGCAATAACGGAATATTTAAAAAGAGATTTTAATATATTTTAACATCAGCCTTTGTGGGCGTCAATTTTATTGGTCGCCATATTAAATTGTTCGGCGAAAATCTTTGAAGTAGGAACGGTGTCACGTTCAATACAGGATAAAAGTTTTATGTTCTATCGGAGATGGGACGAGGCGAAGCGAAAAGTTTTCCTAAAGGAGCACATTCACAATATTTTATTTTGTACCTAAACTCATTATTAAGCTATTGCAATTTAAGTTTTACCTCTTTGCAATAAAGTATAAATTAGAATGATGCCGTGAGTTTTATAATTTATAATTCTTGGCAATCATTCTAATTTGTACTTTATAACAATGATTTAAGAGTTACATTGCAATCAAAATCAAAGCCATTTATTAAAATTAGGCAGAGAGTCAGTACTTTTCGAACGTCAAAATTTCATAAGTCAGTCCCTCACAAACCCCGCCCTTCACCACTTCCTAGTGCTTTAGCTGAAAAGTAGCACAGAGCTATCTGTTCAGTTAGAAACTTGACTCTATGAAATATGCAAAGTAGAACTTACTAAAGGCTTTCATCATCATCATCTGCCTAGCCTTTCCCCAACTATATTGGGGTCGGATTCCAGTCTAACCGGATGCAGCTGAATACCAGTATTTTACATGGAGCGACTGAAAAGGGGATAAGTCATTGAATGAATTGTTGTTGTTGTTTGTTTGATGATTGAATTGTCATGTAATGTAATGGATCCATGGTTGTCTGAATAAATTAAATTAATTCTCATTATTGAAAATAATTATGTAATGATAAGAGTATATAACTATATAGTCAGCGGTGTCACACTATCAGTAGCAATGGGTTTCATTTTGACAGTTCAACAACATTCATTGCGTTATTTGCATTGTTGAGAAGACAATTTTTTCGAACAAATGAAGCAATGGATTAGCAATATCCTTCAAAATGATTCTGATTGTGATTGGTGGTGTGTTACGCAATTAGGGTACTAGAATTGTGCCCGGTTTATGGCAATAGGCTTGCCTCCTATGAAACGGGACTAAAACATAACTGGCTAAAATGTGTGTACTGTAGAAGCTGACTATAAATTCAAAATTCAAATTAAAAAATCATTTATTTCAATCCATTCCTAGATCATAAACACAATAAGTTTAAATAAAAATAACATTAAATTATGTAGCCTTATCTTATACTGGGTGTAATTTTAATCACCATTATCTTCTTAAAGGGTCATTGTACTCATCATTTTGAACAACTTTTACTATGGGACTTAACCTTAAAACGCGAAAAAAGTCAGCTGTTGCCTATATTTTGACGAGTTATGCGAACATAAATCTAAGGAACAGTTGATTTTTTTTCACGATTTCAGGTTTTACACTATATTAAAAGTTGTTCATAATGATGAGTATGATGACCTCTTAAGAGGATAACGGTGATTAAAATTACAGCCTGTATAGTGCAGGCTGGCTATAATTTAGCGCGGGTTCCATTCGAACGTTCCAGCAAGTGTCAAATATTTTATTAGGTATTTTTGTTTAGATAAGTCAGTGTTAGTTTAGATGGGAATATGTAACGTTGTTATATCAATATAAATTTAAAGATGACCTCGGTCTTTAATTACTTTAAGGGGCTCTTCAAGCTCCTTACAGTACTATAGGTACACCTCTGGCTAACTCTTCGGGGGTTACAGGCGTAATGTTATAACATGACATTATTCTTTCTTTATTCCTTCTTCACATACAAAAAAGAGCTGAAAGAAAATGAAATTAAATACTTAGCAACCCCAATTACATACTTAGAATTTACGTCACTGTATGCTTTGAACTTAGAAGCGGAATGCATTTCGAGACGCCAATGTGAATTTTGCTCTTCAACGAATTTTGGGCAGTCTGCATTATCCTACTATCCTACTTCCTACTATCCTACTAATATTATAAATGCGAAAGTTTGTGAGGATGGATGGATGGATGTTTGTTACTCTTTCACGCAAAAACTACTGAACGGATTTTGATGAAACTTTACAGTAATATAGTTTATACATCAGAATAACACATAGGATACTTTTTATCCCGATATTCCCACGGGATCAAAACTTACGCGGGTGAAACCGCGCAGCTAGTATTGCTATAAAGTACAGTCACCAAAAGAGATAAGCTAGTTACCAGGGTTGTTTGAACTTTAGTAAGAAACCGATGGATGTTTTTGAATGAAATTTAACTTAATAAATGAACTGTTTCATAATCAGCCTATATTGTTCCCACTGTTGGGACACAGGCCTCCTCTCTTCGAGAGGGAGTGGGCTATAATCTACCACGCGGGCCCAGTGCGGGTTGGTAGATGTCACATGTCTTCGAATTTTTGGTTCTAGGACATGCCGGTTTCCTCACGATGTTTTCCTTCACCGTTTTTGAGAGCAGTGGTGATGAAATAATTTTCCAATAGTAAAGCGCCTGTCTGGGTTTGAACCTACGACCTACAACTCGTAAGTCGCGGCCGTTAACACTGAGCCACTGCTGCGTTTGTTTCCTATTAATTTAATTTTATTTTATTCAAAAGCATCCACCGATTTCTTACTAAACTTCAATTATATCTTACGACCCTAGTTACTTATCTCCTTTGGTGACTGCACTTTGTATCAATTTTAAGGAAATGATGCTATTTTCAGGTAACGAAAATGTCAACCACAATCAAAAGCGTAAAAGTTGAAAAAATAACTTCATTATCGGAAGGAAAGAATAAAGATGGCATCAATTTGAGGTCACCCACCGTGACATTTCTTCATTTTTATTATGGACTGGCGGCCTGTCCCGGCTTCGCACGGGACATTTATTTATTAAACATTTTATTTTTTTCTTGCAATTAATATAGTCTATATTAATCACACGCACGGGTGGGAAAAAAAGCCTATATTAATCAGTGATAATGTAGCATTCAAATGGTGAAAGAATTTTTAAAATTGGTTCAGTACTTTTTGAGCCAATTCGTTACAAACATACATACAAATCTTTCCTCTTTATAATATTAGTATAGATTATCTAAGGTGTTTCAAAATCAACTCTACAAACTTTAAGAGGTGCTTTAGACCCTCAAACTGAACAACTTTCAACTATGGGACCAACTCTGTAATCACAAAAAAAAAATAGCTGCTTAACACAAAAGTTCAATACCTACTTGACCAAAATGTACGCAGCTGATTTTTTTTCGTGATTTCAGAGTTGGTCCCATAGTGAAAGTTGTTCAGTTTGATGGTTTAAAGCACTTCTTAAAGTTTGTAGAGTTGGTTTTGAAACACCTCATATAATGTTATTTATATATCGACGCTTGAAAGGCAAAATTGACTAAGCGACATGGGTGGGACTAACTTTACAGGAACACAGTTTAAAGTTTAACTTTTCATTTTAAAAAATCATATGAATTCTGATTCAGATGCTAAAATAAGATTTCCAAAACAGTAAGAATTATGTCTGTAGGATGATTACAAGAATTTATATGACTTTTTTTCGGAGAAGTTCGGCCTGTCGTTTAGTCAATTTTACCTTTCAAGCGTCGATATGTAAAATAGGTACTCGTATAATATTCCCCAGAGACAAACTGTCCATTTCAATTTGTATTAGACAAAATGATACTATTAGCATCAAAACATAATTTTCAAACTATCGTGCGGTGGTGCCTATAAAAGCGGAGCGCGGCCAGTACTCGCCCCTCATTCCGTGATTCCGTCGCAGGCAGTCGTCGTGATAACATCGTTTTCATAACATTATTTATTTGTTGTTGTAATCAGGAAGTATTGTTTTTAAGTCTAGTTATTGTATTTGTTTTTTAAATTGATTAAAGACTAGTGTTTAGTCGTTTCGTTTATTTTTTTTTTAATAAAATTAGTATCAACCGCCATTAATACAATTATTATAAGATACCTTTCTCGTGTCGCATGAACTGTACAAAAAAAACCCATTTAGTGGTAAAAAGATTATCCAGTCAGATAGGCAGTCGCTCCATGTAAAATAGTGGTATTCAGCTGCATTCGGTTAGGCAGGAAGCCGACCTGGTTGGGAAAAGGCTAGGCAGATGATGAGGCAGATAGATAGATAGATAGATTTATTTATTTGCATAGAGTGTTGGTAATACAGTTAGGTGTTACAGTATTTTTGCATCCTTATACATTCTGCCTCATGGCATGCAAAAATGTTTAACTTATACTACAATTATTCTATTTACTTAAAGCTATATAATTATTTATTTAAAAAATAAAAAGCTTTGGAACTAAGCATTGTAAATTAAATAGTTTTCTCATTTAGAAAATCTGATACAGTGTAATAGCACTTTCGAACAAGTAATTTTTTAAGGTACTTTTTAAATCTTATTAAAGGTTGCTCTTTAATAATTTTTGGTATATTGTTATAAATAAGAGGAGCCATGCACATAACACTTTTCTCAATAATGCAGTCTTATATTGATTATAGGCAGGCAGAATAGCCATTACCACAGCACGTGTTAAAAGTAAAGGTCAATGGCTGACATTTAGAAAAATAAATAAAAAGACGTCAAATACAAAAGCTCCCTCATATTTCCAACATAATTGTGGATGTGGTGTACTTCAAACACAACCACATTAATTTCATTGTACTGCTTCAGTCCTTTAAATTCGTTCCAGGAATATTATTCGTGAATTTGTATTGTTATTCATTTCGAATTTTCATCATGAGATAGGTATTAAGTTCACATTAATATTAAAACGTACTTTAAAACTGGTATACTTATTACACTGGCAACAATTCGTAATTGAATTTCGATACAACATACAATTCAAGACTTTGCGTCGAAAAAATACCTAATCGGTTAGATATTACTTTCATAACAAAGAAGTAAAAATTAGGTTTCATAGGTAATAAAAGAAATAACTGCCATCTAGTCTAAATGCCAACAAAAATCTGCCTTTGATATTTAAATTTTTCAACATTAAGCTGAAGACGTTTACACCCCAATAACTTCAAAAAAATAATAATCTTTCGTCGTTTAAGGCCTAAATCTCGTCCGGAGTCGTACTCAACGGAAGATGCGGTAAAAACACTTGGGCCCAACGTGATACCGTTGTCAAGAGATTTTTGTTTCCGCAGCCGCGCCTGCACTTGACATCAATTCAGGATGGTAAGAAAGGAGGTTCATTTAAGGTCTAAACGATCTCGGGTTTTTCAGAATTTGATTAGCTTTATTCTAAGGAGGGTATTCGTTAAGGAGACTGAAACAATGAGACCGATTTGGAGACAGATATGTTTCAATCCGACGTCATTAGTCCCCCTCAGGTTGAAATTGAGGAGTTTATTAAGAGTTTAGTAGACTTATTGGAATGGAAAGACTGCTGATTGAAAACTTGGCGTATATTTTACCCTTTGTTTTACTTATCTTATAGAGCATAATCAGCCTATAATTTTCCCAATGCTGAGACACAGGTCTCCTCTCTACAAAAGGGGGTGGGTTTATCTAATAAAAACATAGCGTAAAATTAAAAAAAAATGAGTATAGCTATTAAATATAAGTATAAGCAGCCATATTTTATTGCAATCTCATCATTTCTTGTTTTTGCAGCTTCTGTCCAATGACTTTTCTCTTTAATGTTATGTAAACCTAATGTGTATACCTATTTCTAAATACTGTAATTATAAGCCAATAATGTTGAAGCCAGTGGTCCTATTGAAATAAATGAATTAATAAATCATCACAAGACTGAGATTTGGAAGGGAAAAAGGGGAAGCTTTTGCTCTGCAGTGGGTCAGAACATGGCTACCAAAAAATATATCTGCTTAAATGTCGACACATAAGTGAAATTTTCAGCTTTTTTTTTAATGATCCCTCCCGCTGAGGGTGAAGCAGAAGAGAGTGTCAGACTCTTACTGACTAAAATCTACCCCTGTTCCTTAGCCGTTTATGTTCCGGGGCAGCGGTAACCCTTTCGGACAATCCCGCTGCCCAGCAAAGTGGGCTTGAGCTTTCGAAAGTTTTTTGGCACACTAAAAATGTGATCCTACACAATTCTTTTCAGGAAAAAGATTTCGCTAAAAGTTAAGTCCAATTTATCTTTTTCATTGAATTAAGTTCTACCTTGTCACAAGGTCAATAGTTTATTCTATTTTAGTGTTAGATCATAAGCTTCATAAGTATAAAATCAGCCTTCAACCAGCGGATGAGCCGACGGCGCAAGAGTGGCACTTGAAGTTATTTCCGCTAGCCGGCCAAGGCCCCTCTATTCCGTATCGCTGTGGGAGAATTGTTTCCAGTTTTTTTTTTTGCTTTGTTTGTTTATTAGAAGCGTGTTGGTTTTGTTTTTCAAATGTCATACTCAGAAATAGGAAATGCCATCCCATTTCTAACTACACACATCAAAAGTGTCTAGGGATCAACATATATTTTTGCAATAACTTTTCTCCTGATTGATATTAATTAAAATTTTCTTTAAGGATTCATCAAATAAAGTGTTTTCGTTTGTCACAGTAACGATAAACCAAGTCACCTTTGCATTAATAAAGAAATTTGCCATTTTCCTAATAAAGGGATTTTTGACATTTGAACCACTAACACAAAAGTTCGAAAAAAAGACTGAAATAACAGTTTTCTCTAAAATTTTATTGGGTAACTTAAACAATTAATAATCCGTGTTTCTACCGCGAACACTAACAACACAAGAACATCGGTTTGGCATACTCAAAATGAGTTCATCCAAATCACGCTGTGGAATGGCCGCCCATGTTCGTTGCAACAACAAAAAAAGGTCTTCTTGCGACTGGATACCCTCCATATTCGGCAGAGCTCTTCTCTGTAGCATATCCCATGCATGCTCAATCGGGTTCAAGTCTGGCGACTGAGCAGGCCAGGGCAGGACATTGATGTTAGCTGCGGCGAGAGTCTGTCTTACAACTCTTGCGGTGTGCGGTCGTGCATTATCATGCATTAACTGAAATAAGGGACCGATTTGCACTTGTAGAGGAACGATGACGTCTGATACAATCGTCTCAGCATAAATTTGAGCGTTGAGGTTGCCTCTGATCCAAATCAACTCAGTTCTTCCGCCGATCCAAATACCCGCCCATACCATGATGGTTCCACCACTATAAGGATGGACTTCCTGGCAGGATTTTAATCGCTGTTGGCGTCCAGGGGTTCTCCAGTGTCGTATACGTCTTGTATCCGGTCTCATACCAAAACGAGACTCATCAGAAAAGCACACGAAACGCCATTGTTCTTCTGCCCAATTTCTGTGTTCAAGAGCCCATTGATATCGAATCCTACGATTGTGCATTGCTATAGGTGGTACCCGTAGCGGTCTTCGGGAATGAAGGTTCACTTCATGCAAGCGGTTTCTGACTGTTTGGTCGCTAATTAAGTTCCCTGAAGAGTGATGAAGCCTCACGGCTAACATCATGGCGGTTATTGTTGGAGCTCTTCGAGTTAAGATTTGAATGTATCGGTCTTGTCTCCGTGTGGTGCAGCGATACCGTCCTCCATGGCGCTCAGCCACGGTACCAGTGCTTCGGTAACGTGTCCAAAGTCGACTGATAACACTCTGACTTGTATTCAGAGCTAAAGCCACAGTACGTTGCCGGGAACCAGCTTCTATCATTCCCACGGCTCTGAGCATTTCTTCCCTGCTTAAATGACGTCGCCGCTCCATAATAACGTTGGTTTTAATCAGTAGTAGGGAAACAGTAGCACTAATAATGTCTTCAATGCGTTGTATGTTTTTATAGGGAAAATATTGACAGCTGATTTTCATCTTTTACTCGAATTTGATTCACAGTTCCTGATTCAAATTATGAAATGCACCAAAAAGGATCCATATAAATTTATAAAATCATAAATTTATTACAAAGCCACATCTCAATCTCAAGAAATCCGCATAAAAATGCTTGATCCCTAGACACTTTTGATGTGTGTATTTCTGAGTCTGAGAATCGACGGATTATAATGAGGTATTGAATAAATACAATGTTTGATCTTGTCAGGCTTAAGGCACGGTAAGAAGATTTTTTTTTGGTAATTGACAATTGAATGACCACCAAACTAATTTTGCTGATTTAATTAAATTAAAAATAAATGCACGGCTCAGTGGAATCATTTTTAAGTATTTCTTTAGTTTATAGAGGTATGAGGAACAGGGTGTAAAGTTCACTCATTCTCCGTAGAAAAGGGAGGATCCTCCGACCAGACGAGTCGTGTCTGGCGGGCAACTGCCCGAGTATTCGTATCGGGCTGTTGTATATGCTAGTTGCGCGGTAAACTCTGTTTGCAATATGCAGGATTTCGTGTGACGTCAGTATGACGCGTAGTTCTCATGTGGCGTTTGTAGATACAGTAAATTGAATTCTCTTTATTATCATTATATAAAATAGAATTGTACGCTTAAATGTTTAGAATTATGCGACGAATAATATTTTTGAGCTGGGTCTTACTCATATGTTTATATCTCTGTCTAACCCTTCGGCAAAAACACGTGATTTCGGACTCAAGTTCGATTTTTTTAGCATTTATTTGCAGAAACTTGGAATATTAATTGAATTACTAGCAAAGCAGAAGTTAAAACACCGGCTGAAGTAACGTTAACAGTAAAAAGTAAAGATTTTCCGCGAGACAGGTAGAAAACCGAATCGTCTGGATTTACGTGGAAATAGTCACTCAAGTTTTATACAAAATTGACGATGCTTTGGATCCCCTTTTCTTGAAAGCATAATCTATTTATATCCTGTTGTACCTCGGTTCTGCAACGTTATTTTTTGAGCTTACCCAGAGACGCCTGTGCAAGTCTTTTCTTCTTTTTAATAGTTTTACCTTTTTATACCTTTTGTTTATGCTTTTGCTACTTTTTGGTTTTTCTTTTGAGTGACTTATATACTTTTGTTTTCCACCGAACCAGCGCGTTTTTATTTCAGTAGTTTATATTTGGTCCTTCGCGGAGTTAATATTTGGTTCTATCTACGGAACAATGGTGGAAACACGTTCTAAACGTGCAAAAGTGAACGCGCTGTGTGCAGGAGACGGCACCCAAGTTGCGGCGAGGGAGACTGCCCCGCCCGCGCAGCAGAGCGCGGACCTGCCCCCTCACGCCGCGGCTCCGGCGCCTTCCCGCCCGGCCAGCGCCGCCACCTCGCGCTCTTCCGCCACCATCGTGGCCCGTCAACTGGCAGCACAAGCACAACACGCGCGCAAGCTAGCTGATTTGGAGCACCAAGCTCTAGAGCGAGAGCGACAGGTCGCTGAGCTTCAATTACAAGCTGAGCTCGCCGCCATAGAGGCGGACGCCAGCCAGCGCGGCAGCCACAGCATGCGTAGCCGTGCTAGTGTTCAAGATTGGGTAAAAAATGTAGTGCTAATCCCGATGAGCGAGATTTTTTAAGTGCCAACCCACATTTCAGGTACGACGATACAGCCCAGTGTGGGACACCGGGCATGAGAGCGTCGCACGGCCAAGACGCTGTGGCGACTACACACGCTCTCAACCAAGATCGTAATGAAGATGGAGGAGTGACGCGCTTAATCGACTCGCTCGGAATATTAATTAACAAAGTTAACAAGCAAACTGCTACGAAGACAGACTTGCCTACGTTCGACGGCAAGTCCTATTTAGATTGGCTAGCTTTAAAACGTGCGTATGAAAATACAGCTCAAAGTTTTTCGGCAACCGAAAATTTAGCGAGGCTTTCGTGCGCCCTTCGCGGCGCGGCGCGCGACCCAGTGGCGGGCCTGCTGGCCGCGGCGCGCGCCCCCGGTGTGGTGCTAGCTGCGCTCGACGCGCGCTACGGCCGCCCCGAGCTCGTCGTGATGCATGAAGTGTCTGTAATACGTGCGCTGCCTAAGGTAAGCTACGATACTAAAGACCTCGTAATTTTTGCAAGCCGGGTACGAAACTGTGTAGAAGTAATCCGCCTGTTAAATCAGCCGGACCACTTACGCTCCCCCGAGCTGTTTCAGGCACTGTGGAGCAAGCTGCCACCGCTATTGCGACCACGGTGGTTGGATTACGCTAATTTGTGCGATAGCAGCTTGTCTAAAATTGAAATGTTTGCCGATTTCCTCTCCCGTGAAGCTAACTTGCAGTGTAGGTTTGGCGGCACAATTGACTGCTCGTTGCCTTCTGTAGCTCGTCCTACAACTGATAACAGAGGCTTCAGGGATAGGGTGAACGTCGTAGCTGAAAATGATCATCGTAATCGTAGCATTTCAACAGAAACATCATCAACTACAAATATTATTTGTCCGTTGTGTCAACAAAAACATGATTTAAAATCTTGTGATAGGTTTGTCAAAATGACAATAAATGATCGTTGGCAATTTATTAAGAAAAATAAAATATGTCATAGATGTTTAAAGAAAGGTTGGCACAAAAACAAAACTTCTTGTATTAAAAGAGTGTGTACGGTAGAAGGTTGTGACATGCGTCACCATGCTTTGCTGCACGGGTCGAAAGAACGTGCAGTCACCGCGCACGTCGAAGTGGAAGACGACGCTGAACCCGAGCCATCGACATCCAGCGCGCCCCCGATGTACGGCGTGCTCGCGGCTTGCGACGAGGCCGGCGGCGGCGAGCCATCGTCAGATGACTCAGATCACGAAGTCTTGGCTCATGCATCCTCCTTGTCAGCCGCGGAACCTTCTGTTCGGCCGTTGTTGAAAATAGTTGGCGTGACCGTGTCCGGACCTTCTAATAGTGTTGATACGTATGCTTTGCTGGACGACGGTTCCACAGGCACATTTATAGATTCTAAGTTAGCGGCTCAAATTGGTTGCAAGGGCCAAGAGAAACGTATTCGTTTAGACTGTGTAGGTGGTCTTGGAATGGACGTCAATATTCGGTACGTCGATTTCAATATAAAAGGCCGTCATTCAAACGAAATTCACTGCGTTAAGCGAGCCAGGTCGATGAGCGGTTTGAGCGCTGCGCGACAGTCTGCGCATCTTGAGAGCGTGCGTAAGTATCCATACCTGGCTGACATTGCTAATGAGTTTTGCTATGAAGACGTTAAGCCCATGTTGATTATAGGCATCGACAACTGGCACTTATCTCTTGCTAAGGCTACGCGCAAAGGAACCAAGACACAACCCGTAGCTATTTTAACTGCTTTAGGCTGGGTTTTGTATGGTTTCGGTTGCAGCAAAACTAAATTAGTCGACGTTGTCAACCACGCCACTGTTGGCGAACCTGATATAGCGAACGATCGGTCGATTCTGGAAGGTCTTGTTAGGGAGCAGTTTAAAATTGATTCAATCGGCATCTCTAAACAGGTAGCTCGTAATGCCGATGACGAACGCGCCGTGCAAGTTCTCGAGCGCACCGCACGCCGTCTGCCCAGTGGTCGTTTTGAAGTAGGTTTGTTGTGGAAGGCTGATAAACTGGATATCCCTGACAGCTACAAATTAGCTTTGTCTAGGTTCCTTAGTTTAGAAAAAAAAATGGTGAAAGACTCTGACTATGCTGAACGCTACCGCCGGAACATCCATGATATGCTATCAAAGGGATACGCTGAACCGTGTTCAGCTGCTCCTATCTTGGGGTCTCCGTTGTGGTATCTTCCTCACTTTGGCGTAGTTAACGTAAATAAGCCTAACAAGTTGAGAACGGTACACGACGCAGCCGCTAAGTCCCATGGTGTGTCATTAAACTCGATGTTATTAACAGGTCCAGACCTTTTGCAACCCCTGCTAGGTATTCTGATGCGTTTCCGTGAGGGTAAAGTCGCTCTGATAGCTGATATTCGTGAAATGTTCCCTCAAATTAAAGTAATTGATAAAGATAGGGATGCCCAAAGATTTCTGTGGCGCGACAATCCGAATGAGCCTATACGCACATACCGCATGTCATCCATGATTTTCGGCGCTGCGTCCAGCCCCTTTACTGCTATCCACATTAAAAACAAAAATGCATTAGAATGGCAGGATACATACCCTGATGCAGCTCGAGTAATTATACAGGATCATTACATGGATGACTGCATCACTAGTTTAGACAATGTTCATGAAGCGGCCAAATTGGCTGCGGATATTTATAACGTACATTCTCATGCCGGCTTTGAGATGCGAGGCTGGACGTCAAACGATCTCATGGCGCTCTCGTTGCTACCCAAAAAATCCTTGCTAGAGGCGCCCGATGTGAAGGATATAGATTTAGGTCACCTGGCTACGCATGTCCGCACGCTTGGCCTTATCTGGCAACCCACCTGTGACGTGATTGGTTTTAACACGGGAGTCCATAAGGGTGTGTTGCAACAGAAGTTTACCAAGCGAGAGGTGTTAGCTCACGTGATGCGAGTCTATGATCCTCTTGGAATCATTGCGCCAGTCGTTGTTCGAGGCCGCATTATGTTTCAAAATGCTTGGCGTAAGCGTTTGGAATGGGATGAGGAGCTCTCTCAAGGTGACAGCGCCGCGTGGAAGTCGTGGTTTCAGGATTTATCCTCGGTTTCTTGTTTACGAATTCCACGTCGCTATAACTTGAATGACCTCATGTTAGCAGGCTGCGAACTACATGTGTTTTCGGACGCCAGTGAGTCTGCCTTTGCCGCTGTCGCTTATTGGCGGTTTCTGTACGCTAACGGTGACGTTAGACTCTCCCTTATCTCCAGCAAAGCTCGCGTGTCACCCCTTAAGCCTATCTCAATTCCCCGCTTGGAGCTCCAAGGGGCTCTGATAGCTGCACGTCTTGCTACGTCTATTTGCGAAGCCCACCGACTCAAACCGACGAGACGTGTTTTCTGGTGTGACTCAATGACGACCTTAGGTTGGCTTCGCAGCGACGCTCGCACTCTTAAGCCATTCGTGTCTCATAGAGTAGGTGAGATTCTGGAGCTCACAGACGTCGGTGAGTGGCGTTGGATCCCGAGTGATTTAAATGTCGCAGATGATGCGACTCGGGTCAAACGTTTTGAGTTAACTCCAGAATCTCGCTGGATCTCAGGTCCTACCTTCTTGCTCTCCTCGGACTGGCCCACTGAACCCGTGATCGATGTAAGTGGACTAGGCCGCGAAGAATTCAAACATCATGTTCATCTCATTACTGATACTGACCTGCCCGCACCAATCTCCGCGGATCCACTGCGTTTCAGCTCATGGTTGAGAATGGTGCGAGCAACAGCAAAAGCGCATCAATTCATTTCTTTATTGCGTATGCGTAGTCTGCAAAGACGAGGCGCTAACGCCAATTTAACTCGTCTTGAAGGAAGTTTAAGTACATTAATTCCCTCTTGCACATCCTCTCCTAATGTTCCCAATAATCTCCATGTATTAGCAAGAATAACAGCAAATGATTTACGCCTGGCCGAAACCCACATCTTACGGCAATCTCAGCTCGATTCCTTCAAAGAAGATTTTTTGCGGATTAAGAATCAACAGCCGTTGCCTCGTGATAGCCGCCTGTTCAAGCTATCGCCATTTATAGATGATGATAATCAGCTGCGAATGTCAAGCCGCATTGTTGCTGCTTCAGCCGTTACAGATGACGTTAAGCGTCCGCTCATTTTGCATGGAAAACACCCGGCAGTTCGTCTTTTGATCCACAGATATCATCAGAAGGCCGCACATTCACACCTAGATTTGGTAATGAACGAGCTTCACCAACGTTATTGGATTATTGGACTCAGAAATACTGTTCGATTTGTGGCCCGTACCTGTCAGCTGTGCAAATTGCGCCGTGCTAGACCGTTCCAACCACCAATGGGAAATCTGCCAGAAGCTCGCCTAGCTCATCACCGAAGGCCCTTCTCATTCACCGGTCTCGATTATTATGGGCCCGTTTACGTCACGGTTGGGAGAAGAAAGCAGAAGCGCTACGTGGCCCTTTTCACATGCTTGGTCGTCCGCGCTGTTCATTTGGATGTGGTGCACAGTTTATCGACTGACTCGGCGATCATGTGCCTACGCCGCTTCGTGTCGCTCCGAGGAACCCCATTGGAGATTTGGTCCGACAACGGCACTGCTTTTGTTGGCGCCAGCCGAGAACTGCGAGAGTTGTACGGAGATGCGGTTGAAGACTACGCTGCCAGCGAGTTTATAAACTGGCGTTTCATACCCCCCTCGGCTCCATTTATGGGTGGAGCTTGGGAGCGCCTTATCCGAAGTGTCAAGGGAGCGCTAAAAGTCTCACTCCATGAGCGGTCTTCCTCTGATGAGGTACTCAGAACCCTGCTGGCTGAAGCTGAAGCCTTGGTAAATTCGCGACCACTAACGATGATCTCACTCGATGCTAATGCTGAAGAAGCACTAACGCCAGCTCACTTTCTCCTTAACGGATCACCAGGGCGTCCCATCCCAGCCACGCTTCAGGAATCGGACCTCTCGAGCAGAAGTCATTGGCGGAGGGCGCTCAGGCTCGCCGATCATTTCTGGCAACGGTGGGTTCGAGAATACCTGCCTTCGTTGTCACCCAGAAGGGGTGGAGGTACCCTGCCCTCAATTGCAGAAGGAGATGTGGTCGTGATATGCGATTCAAATTTGCCGCGTGGTTCATGGCCCAAAGGCCGGGTCACGAGATTATTCCCAGGCGCAGACGGCATAGTTCGGGTGGCCGATGTTGCCACTGTGGCCGGCACATTCAGGAGGCCCCTCAAAAAGCTGATTAAGCTGCCCATTTTATAAAAAAAGGGGAGAATGTGCAAGTCTTTTCTTCTTTTTAATAGTTTTACCTTTTTATACCTTTTGTTTATGCTTTTGCTACTTTTTGGTTTTTCTTTTGAGTGACTTATATACTTTTGTTTTCCACCGAACCAGCGCGTTTTTATTTCAGTAGTTTATAACGCCCATTACCATAATTACTTGTATTTTCATCGAATCAGCGGCTGTTTTGTAAAACGTCAGACATAAAAACATTTGAATACGATATCTGTTTACAGTTGCCTTTTAATTAATTTTTATGAAACATGTTATATATAAAATGGTTTTTAGGTGTATCGTACATAGTCTTTGTTTTTTTTTGGCTAGCCTTGTGTAGGTACCTATAGTCTAAAAGATGGACCTAAATATTATAATTATTATTTTTCATTATGTAAAAGCTGACGTCGATCATAATATACATATACAGAATTATACAGAGAGCGATAAGGCCGCTCATTATATTTTTTGTAGCGTTGAATGTGTTTTTGTTACGTATTTGCTGGTGTACAATAAAGTTTATATACAAAGTTGATACGACAGAAAGGCTTTCCTTTAAACTGCTTATACTAGGTACCATTTTCAAGCTCTGTACCAAATATCATTTAAATTGAAACAGTAGTTTAGTCGCAAATGACTTTTTAAGTTTTTGGCCCGTTTGAACATGATGTATTTTTCTTAACAGCTGATTATGTCTATAGGCATAGGTCATGCACCTTAAAACGATAAATCTACGATACGTTGTTGCCGCTCTTACGCAAGTCATAAGCAAATACGTCCTACAAAAGAAAGTGACAATCCCATTAGCAAAACATCACGCGCGTAAAAGAAATAGAAATAGGTCAGTGTGTTGCTATTGCATCTTTGGTCCTTGCGAGGGGGGCCTCTAAAAACTAAAAAACTTGGTTTTTCAGTGCGCCAACGCTATCCTTCCGGGACGTACGTTACGTAACACGGAAGTCCTGTGCCGCTATTGTTTTGTCGAACTCGTGCGCTGACAATTGTGATTTTGTTTTGTTATTGTGAATAGGACACTTCTTTCTTTTTTTTTATTGTGACAAGACACGTAACTTGCTATTATAATTATTTAGTGTTAGTGTTTTTTTTTGTGATTTACTGATTTTTATTGTGATAGGACACGTAATTAAACTTTGGTTGTGTGTGTGTGTATACCTAATTAAAGTGTTCAACAATGCCTCGTCTAACTTACACGGCGTCAGAATACACTGACATGATTTTAATTTACGGTGAATGCCGTGGAAACGCAGCATTAGCTCTGCGAACATACAGAGAAAGGTATGGTGACAGCCGCAATTGCCCTAGGAACGCCCGCACCATACAGTTGGCAGTACAAAGATTACGGGACAATAAACGTGTAGTGCCGCAACAGGAGGGAGTGCCACCGCGGCAAATACCCGCTGCATGGGACGAACGAATATTAGATCATTTTTCCCGCAACCCGACAACGAGTCTGCACAGAGCCGCCCGGCAGTTTAGATGTTGCCATAGAACCATCCACAAGGTTCTAAAACGTAACAAACGCAAACCTTATAAATATCGGAAGGTGCAAGCTTTGTTATCGAGAGACTTACCGATCAGGAACAGTTACTGCCAATGGCTATTAAATAAAACATCCGAAGACCGCCATTTCTTAACAAATGTAATATGGACCGATGAGTGTACTTTTACTCGGAACGGCATCTGGAATCGGCAAAACCTCCGGTACTGGAGTTTGGGAAATCCACACGTGTTTCGAGAATCTGAACACCAGTACAGATTTTCTCTCAATGTGTGGGCTGGTATCCATAATAATAATATTATCGGCCCTGTTTTTATTGACGGCACCCTTACAGCGGCGAAATTTTTAGATTTATTAAGTGGTCCTGTGGCCGAGTACACTGACCAACTACCTTTAGCCGTTCATCGCAAGTTGTGGTACCAGCTGGACGGTGCGCCTCCACATTCTGTGATGGCTTCCAGGGAGCGGCTCACAGAAATGTTTGGGCAGCAATGGATCGGTCGATTCGGACCTGTTCGGTGGCCACCACGATCTCCGGACCTCACTCCCATGGATTTCTTTTTGTGGGGATACATTAAGGGTGAAGTGTATGCCTCCGAGGTAAATACAATTGTTGAACTAAAAAACAGGATTATTTTAGCATTTCACAAATTAAAGTGCTTAGCGACGGACAGTGATTTAATTAGAAAACTAAATAACAATATTCTCCGTCGGTATAATTTGTGCATTAATGTGAATGGAGGACACATAGAGAATTTAAAAATTTAGTGTTTTTGTTGTCGGCGTACTTCAAAACTATCTAACATAACAGCCAGCGCGAGCGGAGGCCTAAGCCGCCGCCCGCGCCACCGCCGGCCGCCCGCTTCGACACGAAACACATGCCGCGCCCCGGCGCGCGTGCGACGACGTTGCCACTTTGTAAGGTCAGTCGCCAGGTCCAAGTTTCTATGAAATTTGGGTTTTTCCTTTATTTACAAAGGGTGGTTGCGTTTTACTCTGATTTGTAAGCTATTTAGTTTGTTTGAAAAAAAAAAATTCTCAATTTTGGAGCTTTTTATTTTTATACCTTATCGAATTAATACTAAACACGTATAGTATACGTAGTGTAATTTAATGCCCCTCTGTCGTATCAACTCTGTATATAAACAAATATACTTGAGCTTCGATTCCACCCAGAAAATTACTTCTTTCTTGATTAACCCTTCGTATCGGCGAAACGTGGATCCACGCGAAACACAATGGCTTTTAACTGTTTCTGTAATCACTATATTTAACCGGCTGATTCAGAACACATTACAATCTTTATCAAAATCTCCGATACATTCCAAAATTTATCTCAAAGCATCCAGTTAACAGTCACTCTCAGTGCTTACGGGTGCTTACATAAAGAAGCCGGTTTTCGGTCCCGACTCCCGGTACAGCCGATCGATTCTGTAAAAATCTCACCGTGAAAAGTTAGGTGAAGTGAGCTTAGAGTGAGCTGTCATGAGTATCAATCCCTAGCATCAGGATGACACTGACAGCTCACTCCAGGCTCATTTCACTTAAGTTTTCACGTCGAAATGGTTACAGAATCGCACAGCTGGTCTCTGCGGTTACATGTTTGGAAACGTTTACATGTTTTACCTGTTTCTTTATACATGTGTGAGCGCATAAGTTAATGTGGGACTATTTCACCTGCACCGATCGGTATCGACCCGTACAGACTCGCCTGAAACGGAAACCTTTATGTAAGCACCCTAACTCCTTACCCCATCTACCCCCAACACTTAAATTAGTAAACAATCGAGTTTAATATTTCACTGCTACCTACCCTCCGTCTACCGTCGTCACGTCGCTAATTACCGTGAACAGCAACAGATCAGGGACATCAATCTAACAAATTGACGATAAAAAAGATATCATACTGACTCACAGTGTACCGCGTAGAACATGCTAGGTGGACAATATTATTTTATGATATTTAACGATGCTTTTATATACACACATCAAAAGTGTCTAGGGATCAACATATATTTTTGCAATAACTTTTCTCCTGATTGATATTAATTAAAATTTTCTTTAAGGATTCATCAAATAAAGTGTTTTCGTTTGTCACAGTAACGATAAACCAAGTCACCTTTGCATTAATAAAGAAATTTGCCATTTTCCTAATAAAGGGATTTTTGACATTTGAACCACTAACACAAAAGTTCGAAAAAAAGACTGAAATAACAGTTTTCTCTAAAATTTTATTGGGTAACTTAAACAATTAATAATCCGTGTTTCTACCGCGAACACTAACAACACAAGAACATCGGTTTGGCATACTCAAAATGAGTTCATCCAAATCACGCTGTGGAATGGCCGCCCATGTTCGTTGCAACAACAAAAAAAGGTCTTCTTGCGACTGGATACCCTCCATATTCGGCAGAGCTCTTCTCTGTAGCATATCCCATGCATGCTCAATCGGGTTCAAGTCTGGCGACTGAGCAGGCCAGGGCAGGACATTGATGTTAGCTGCGGCGAGAGTCTGTCTTACAACTCTTGCGGTGTGCGGTCGTGCATTATCATGCATTAACTGAAATAAGGGACCGATTTGCACTTGTAGAGGAACGATGACGTCTGATACAATCGTCTCAGCATACATTTGAACGTTGAGGTTGCCTCTGATCCAAATCAACTCAGTTCTTCCGCCGATCCAAATACCCGCCCATACCATGATGGTTCCACCACTATAAGGATGGACTTCCTGGCAGGATTTTAATCGCTGTTGGCGTCCAGGGGTTCTCCAGTGTCGTATACGTCTTGTATCCGGTCTCATACCAAAACGAGACTCATCAGAAAAGCACACGAAACGCCATTGTTCTTCTGCCCAATTTCTGTGTTCAAGAGCCCATTGATATCGAATCCTACGATTGTGCATTGCTATAGGTGGTACCCGTAGCGGTCTTCGGGAATGAAGGTTCACTTCATGCAAGCGGTTTCTGACTGTTTGGTCGCTAATTAAGTTCCCTGAAGAGTGATGAAGCCTCACGGCTAACATCATGGCGGTTATTGTTGGAGCTCTTCGAGTTAAGATTTGAATGTATCGGTCTTGTCTCCGTGTGGTGCAGCGATACCGTCCTCCATGGCGCTCAGCCACGGTACCAGTGCTTCGGTAACGTGTCCAAAGTCGACTGATAACACTCTGACTTGTATTCAGAGCTAAAGCCACAGTACGTTGCCGGGAACCAGCTTCTATCATTCCCACGGCTCTGAGCATTTCTTCCCTGCTTAAATGACGTCGCCGCTCCATAATAACGTTGGTTTTAATCAGTAGTAGGGAAACAGTAGCACTAATAATGTCTTCAATGCGTTGTATGTTTTTATAGGGAAAATATTGACAGCTGATTTTCATCTTTTACTCGAATTTGATTCACAGTTCCTGATTCAAATTATGAAATGCACCAAAAAGGATCCATATAAATTTATAAAATCATAAATTTATTACAAAGCCACATCTCAATCTCAAGAAATCCGCATAAAAATGCTTGATCCCTAGACACTTTTGATGTGTGTATATGTAGTCATATTGAGGCATTATTAATAGTTTTTGGTATGATTTTGTAATAAAAAACAAACAAAATATATCTAAACAGAAAATTTTATTTAAAACTAGCTTCTGCCTGCGACTTCGTCCGCGTAAATTTTTTTGTTTCCCCGACTCACCCCGTCGCAACGTGTCGCCGGCCTGCGCTATTACTTCGTTTTCGCTTGGCGAAAACTTCAGACTCTTTTTCTTTTTGCTCAACTCCTAAGGGTCCTAGCGTCAAGTTTAATAGAATATAGCCTTCCTCAAGAACTGGGCTATCAAACGCAAAAATATTTTTATATATGCGACCAATACTTCCAGAGATTTAGAGCTTTCAAACCGTGTTTCAAACAAAAAAACTCTTCAGCTTTATTATTAGTATTATTTTAAAACTATGATATCTCCTAAGATATACATGGAAATCAAATGATGTCAGAGGCAATTTTGTTCAAAATTAAATACATGTGATGAATAACGTATTTATTTGGATAAGGATTAATACCATGTTTATAAAAACACCTTCGCAAATAATGCATTATTTTAGAACAAATTTGGTTAGCATAAAAGAGGTTATAGTGAGCTAACCTTAAAAGATAGACATATGCTGTCGCGGACTTTTTTTTAAAGCTTTTAAAGGGAAACAATTCTGTTATATATGATTTTTGCGAAACTTTAACCGTTTACGCAGCGCACGCAGCGGAAGCTCTCAATAGGAAAAAAATCCCCCGATTTTTAAACATTCTTCATTGGTGCTCCGCTCCTATTGGTTTTAGCGTGATGATATATAGCCTATAGCCTTCCTCGATGAATGGGCTATCTAACACTGAAAGAGTTTTTCAAATCGGACCAGTAGTTCCTGAGATTAGCGCGTTCAAACAAACAAACAAACAAACTCTTCAGCTTTATAATATTAGTATAGATAATAAACAAACAACAAAATTGCATTAAATAAATAAATACCTACAATTCAAATTAACTTAACCAAAACCTAATCATCAGAATCATCATCAAAATCTTCTGGTGAATCGTCATCATTTTGCGGCAATGTGCGACAATATGATGACGTTTCGGGTCTTGATGCTACTATGGTCGGGCTTACAATTAAGTTTAATACCTCTGCACATATTTTTCCGGCTTTTTTTGGGGAATCTCACGAAGGCTATTAATCAAAGGGTCAGATGTTATTATTAACATGGACAGCAAGTCTCTATTCGTGGCAACACGTGAGCACTTGCGGGTGTTGTACTCCCTAAATCTGCGGCAATCTTTGTTACGTGCTTCTTGAGCCTCTTCGGAAAGCTGCCCAATTGGAAGCAATGCCGCTTTGATGACCTCAGTACTGTCTACTAATATTTTATGTACAGTAGCAGGCATATAGTACCACGAATAGAGACTAAGGTAATGTCTTCTAGTTTCAAGACAAAATTTATTAAATTCAACTAAGTTTATTTCGAACCCAGAAGACAATGTCCTCAAAATAACATCAAATTGTTTGATAATAGTAACATCCAACCCTGTGATTTGAGCGCTCATCTCAGCATTCTTAAAAAAGCGACGGGCTGTGTTTCCATCATTGGAAGAACCAAATCCTGGCTTTGGTTTATCTACAATGAGTCCCATTTCGTTCTTGAATTTCAACTTGATTTCTTCGGAACGAACCTTGATATCAGCTTTATCTTCGTCGCTTCTAGCCTGCCATTTCTTAATATTCAACTTATAGCTGATATGTAAAAGGCATTCAAAGCAACGAATCCAAGCATGAAGTGTAGATAAACCAAAGCCAAAATGTTCCTGATTGCTGTTAAACTTCGCGGGGTCATCGTTCATCGTCTTGGGGGTGGCACCACAGATGAAACACTTTTGAGATGAACGAGTTTCCGTTACGGCGTTACATACCTTTCCGTCTGTCATTGTCAGAAGAAGTTCGTGTTTCACAGAGATTTGAGAATCACCAAAGTTGATAAGTGTTGGAAGAAGAGCATTAATTTCTTCCAACAATCTATTTGTCTCCGCTAACGTGAAGTCGTTCGTTTCCTTAGCAAATATAAATTTGATTGGGCGACAATACATAGTTGATGAAGACCGAGGATTTTGCCAAATAATTTTGGACCCGTCATATAACTTAAGGGGAACGAAAGAAAATACGAAAAGAAATTCGTCCGTATCTTCAGTGTTCTCAAATTTCTGTTTGTATGTGCTGTGCCCAGAACTTCCATCACATCCCCATTTACTAACAAGTGTAAACGTTGAACTTGTTGGGAGGACACTGCTGATAACTTGATTCTGTGCTAATACTAGACGTTCCGCTGTTTTATTTAATAAGGCTTGCAAATTTATTTCAGCACGAGTTTCTGTTATAGCAATGTGCTCCTCTGCAGGGTAACAGGCCTGTTTGGATTTTACTACACTAAAATATGACGGAAACACATTATGTCCTGCCATTATGGACCACTTCCTAGTTTGTTTGTAAGCATGTGTTGTTGACTTAGAATCTATATAGTATGCTAAGGCTTCGTCACTACTTAACTGCCTAGGATCACAACTGGTATTTTTTGACTTAATAATATTATCTGGGCTCTCACTAATGTCTCTAATCACATGGGCAACTTTTCTTTGCCCTGCTGAACGCATAGCAATTTCGGCAGCAGTCACTAATTCACTGGCACTTCGAGATTCTACGAGATCCACGACTCGACGTTTCTTCGTCTTAAACGACGTTTCCTCAAAATCTTTGCGAGGTCTTCCTGCAGATGTCACAGCCTCACTCGATGTCGAAGGTTGTGGGGCTAAAGAACTCACAGTAAACTGTATGTCTCCTTCATCCAGCCATGTCTTATTTGTTATTAAAAAACGCTCCTTCGATTTTCCCGAAGCCAACCATTTGGCTCCAATCTTAGTAGAAAAGTTAGATATTTTCAGCTTTATTTCTCTTTGGCTGCTTTCAGTAATGTCACCAAAGTGAAATTTTGAAGAAAGATAGTCATAAATACGCGACCGTTTATCATTCTTTGCGTGTTTCAACCACTCTTCAAAAAAGGCTACCCTTGAAATAGAGTAAACGTGTTCTGAAAAAAAAAGAAAAAAATATGTTGTACTGAAGTGTGCTGAACAATATGTGTAATTTTACAAACTACACAGTTATACCTACAATATATCTAAAAACTAGCCCGAATAGAGGCGAATCAATGTATTTCCTGAACGTTCTAAGTTTTCTTTATGAAAAAAATTACGCTAAAATTTATGCATCAAGTTAAAAAAATGCTAAAAATTCATTTAAATAGATTCTGATAAAAATAATATATTAAGTAATAGTACATACCCTCAGTATTAATATCCATCACAAAAAACTTTCACAATATCACTATAAACCACTATGAGATGTGCACAAATGTGTCGCTAAATTGCAACTGATTGCCGGAACGCTTGCATTAAACTCATTACCTGACTTCTGGACTCTATGACTCATCAGTTAAGTATTTGAAAAACAACTTTTTCTCGGAATTTGGAGTTTGGGGGTGTTGATTGTGTTATGCAATTAAGATTTCCTGGAAATGAAAACTTGAATTTTGTCCACCTAGCATGTTCTAGGCGAAATACCGTGTGACTGTGTGTTTTCGAAATGGTAGGATTCATGTTTTGACTATTGGCGGTTTTGGAAAAAAAGTCTGCCATTTTTATTTTTCGTCGTATCGATGACATTTTTAGGGTTCCGTACCTCAAAAAGAAAAAAAATTATAGGATCACTTTGTTGTCCGTCCGTCCGTCCGTCTGTCTGTCAAGAAACTTTATCTAGGGAACGCGTAGAGGTATTGAGTTGAAATAGAACCATTATACTCGGGTCTGCGATTCCTTGAAGCTGTGAAAAAATCAAACTTCTAAGCTAACGTAAAAAAAGATACAGCCGTTTATGCCGCAAAAAACTTACCTATAAGTATTTCGACACCCTCAAGAGAACCAAAATGTATAGGGTACTTCCCGTTGACCTAGAATCGTGAAATTTGGCATGAAGCAAGGTCATATAGCACAAATAAAGGAAAAAACCAAAAACCGTAAATTAACCTCGGTGCGCAAGTTCGACTCGCACTTGACCGGTTTTTTAAATAAGTTTCGACCGGAATTATTCGGCCACTTTGCTAGCATTATTGTTGGCGTGGCAAAGGTATTCTATAGTGCTGGTGTTTTTGCACAGAGAGCACGACCAGAGGTGAGGAATCTTTTGCGGTCTGGCTCCACAGTCGCACTGCGCTACATATTTTTTTAACCGACTTCTATTTTTTTCGCCGTCATTTACCTAAAGACCGATTTAGAAAATTATTAAATAATTTAACCAAACTTAAGTTAAATTAAATTCAATCTTTCCAATTAACAACATTATGTTCTCTATTTCCACACCCACAAATTATATTCAACCTCTCATAACATTAAACTTTAAGTCTACACTTGAGTTAAGCAAACACGAGCGTCTAAAGTCTTATATCACTCAAATCAAATTAAATGTAATCGCGCGCTCAAGTTGACAACTTTCTAAGAGGTGCTTCAATGTAAAATATAAAGGAGCTAAAAGTTCCTTCTGGTACAATTAGGAGTTACAGATTTATTATGGCGTTTCTATTAAAAACGCAATATATCATATCTTTTCCGGGTAAATAAAACTTGGTGTGGTCGAAGTTAGTAAAGTTTTTGTAGGGTGTTATTTTTAATATGAAAAATGAATGTTCGGTGAGTATAAGAACTCATCTAATTTTAAGTAGGCGCTCAATATCAATCTATAAATAAGTAATGCATGATGTGCTTACCTGTAAGAAATTGGTACACTAGTCTATAAGTCTATTGGATGTATCTCATATCTTTGTATCAGTGTATTCAATTGTTGGTGGGCCAAATAAAAACCCACCCACCCCTGCTTCACACGGTTTTGCAATATTAAGCTTTGTTAATATTATTTATGTCAAATATCATGTATTATGTCAAATGACGTGTATTATGTCAAATGACATATATTATGTGAAATGACATGTATTATGTCAAATTACATTTGTTATGTCAAATGACATCTATTATGTCAAATGTGTATTATGTCAAATGACATGTATTATGCACGTATGAGAGCAATGGTGGCCCATTGGTAATGGCCGCAACTTACGGTCGTAGGTTCGATCCCAGACAGGCGCTATAATATGTGAAAATTATTTCATCACTACTGCTCTCAAAAACGGTGATGGAAAACATAGTGAGGAAACCGACAAGTTCTAGAACCAAAAATTCGAAGACATGTGACATCTAACAACCAGCACTGGGCCCGCATGGTGGATTACGGCCCACTCCCTCACATAGAGGGGAGGCCTGTGCCAGCAGTGGGAACATTATATGTTGATTATGTATGTGTGTTATGTATGCACATAAATCTTCCAGAATAAATTCTCTAAACGGTGGTGATAACTGCATCAAAATTTGTTGCGAAGGTTAGAAGAAGAACGCGGTGACGCAGACAGATACGAAAAGCGATTTTACGATTTTGTTTGTTCAATTTCAATTTCAGACAAAGACCGGGCAAACTGTTATTGGGTTTGGCTATCTCGAATTCCTCAGTAGCAGCCCATTTATCATGTCTGTAAAGGAGGCGGCCGAGCGGGAGAGAGTCCCCTCCCTTGGAGACGCACCGGGCGCCCGAAAAGGGCGCAAAACGATCTGCGACCTCCATGAGAGGTCTGCGGGCGGCGGACTAGAGGCGTCCCTCGTCCGACCAGATAGGCTCGAATTGACGCTGCAATGTTCCACGCGCGCCACTCGAGAGTGGGTGCGGCCATTATGGGAATGGCCGCACGGGGAGATGGGACCCGCTTAGGAACAGCGGGGGAGCGGTGAATGCTTATGCGAATCCCGCAACCCTGGCCATAGGTAGAGGTGGAACACCGCGGTGTTTTTAGGCGGTAAGAGTCCGGCATGCCCCTCTGTCACCCACACGATGAAGGAAGTCCATGAGGACTTCCACCGCGCACCAAAAAGGCTGCAAAATGTGGGTGTACTATAGGTACACTTCTTCCCAACCATTCGGGGAACCAAGGTGTGTTGTTATGTTTATGGTAATTGAGAAACCATTTAATACATTCAACCATTCCATTCCATTTTCCATTTTCATTCATCCATTTGATTGTATGTAAACTTCTACAAAACATTATTCATGGGGTGCATAACTACGTAGCTAATGTTATTGTAGAACTTTCTGTTTACAATAAACTTCACGAACATGTACCGTTATTTACATTAACAAGTTAAAACTGGACTGTGAAACGCAAAGCGTTTACTTGTCACACTATTCACGTCGTATTTCAAAAGTGCAACCAACTATGCCGTTCACATTAACTGACAGTTCGCTTGCATGATGATAAGTGTTAAGTAAGTCCGTGTTGATTTTCTGCGTGTTTGCGTTCTAAGGCGCGAGTCATGCATAAAAGACTTGAGACGAGCACGGGATGCAGACGCGGCAATAGTTTATAGCATAATCAGCCTGTCTCACTGATGAGACACAGACAGACAGATATTTTGCCATAAATGTTCATAAGGTTGTAAGGTAGATTTTCTATTTTTGAGCTATGCGTTTCATCATCATCTGCCTAGCCTTTTCCCAACTATGTTTGGAGTCGGCTTCCAGTCTAACCGGATGCAGCTGAATACCAGTATTTTACATGGAGCGACTGCCTATCTGACCTCCACAACCCAGTTACTGGGTAATACGATATCCCTTGGTAAGACTGGTTGTCAGACATTCGGGCTCCTGACTACCCGTAACGACTGTCAAAGATCAAAGAATGACAGCCGGGACCAACGGCTTAACGTGCTTTCCGAGGCACGGAGGGGTCTCGGTATGTAAAGATGGTCACCCATCCACAGCCCAACCGCGGCAAGCGTTGCTTAACCTGATCGATCGACCTGTGCGGCTGTTATTATTTAGCCACGGGCCCCTCCCTCTTAAGATTCGGCTTTTAAGCTATGCGTTTATTAAACTCAGGACTAATGTAACTTCAACTTTATAGTTTTTTGCTACCATTTTGTGCCACTATTGTGCTACTGTTGTATAAATTTCTGTGCAACTTTTGATTTTGTGTCACTATTGTGTCATTTGCGTCAATATTTTGGACTTCACCCCTATAATGTTCACACTTCTGGGACACAGGCTTCCTGTGAAAAGGAGTGTGCCGTAATCCACCACGCGGGTCCAGTGCGGGTTGGTAGATGTCACATGCCTTCGAATTTTTGGTTCAAGGACATGACGGTTTCCTCACGATGTTTTCCTTTGCCGTTTTGAGAGCAGTTGTGATGAAATAATTTACAAAGGGCCTGTCTGGGTTTGAACCTACGACCTACCACTCGTAAGTCGCGGCCGTCACTACTGGGTTACCACTGCTCTCACGGCAATAGTATGCAGATGGAAAAGCGACACACCTGCGTTTTGTCCTTTCTGTACGTTTTGTCCCAGATCGCGATAATCCTACTAATTCCTACTTTCCTACTAATCCTACTAATATTATAAATGCGAAAGTTTGTGAGGATGGATGGATGGATGTTTGTTACTCTTTCACGCAAAAACTACTAAACGGATTTTGATGAAACTTTACAGTAACATAGTTTATACATCAGAATAACACATAGGATACTTTTTATCCCGATGTTCCCACGGGATCAAAACTTACGCGGGTGAAACCGCGGGGCGCTGCAAGTCCATCATAAAACAAAGTCGGGTTAGCTACACTACACCATTTATAAATCAAGAACGGCTGCACCGATTTTTATGATCTTTGATTCGTTAGATTTGTCTCTGCCCCGAATATCAAAATAACTACAATATTAAAACGGGAAAAAGTCACAAAAAAAATAATAATAATGATAATGGATTTTCTCTTATATTCGTTTTTATTGAATCTGAGGCGTCAGTTTGTTTTGTAAAAAGAATAGTGAAGATAGATGAAAGGGACGCCGCATCTGTGTCTCGTCCTTGTCTCACGTCCCTTTTGTCACGTCTTGTTGAGCAAATACACCGCTGGTTCCTGCGATATGCTTTAGTCGCCTTGTAATGATACTGAGAAATAGGCTAGTTTCCATCATCAATAAATTGAAAATCTATTTAGTCCGTCAGTTATAGTAGTGTAAAATACTGGACGCGTATTTTTTGTTTTTGTACATCAATGAATATTGACAAAGATAATAAGCATCAAAACTTGGGAGTGAAGGCTTGTGACGTCAGAACGCACTAAAAATGATACCAAGGTGCCAGGTATTGAGAATTTTAAAAGCGTCGTATCTTCGTCAATTTTGGTTTACGTAACAAAAGAAAAAATACGGGTCAAATATTTTTTGATAATCTAACTGAGGGACTAATTAGATTTTTTCAGTTGATAAGCCTAGGTATTGTGAGTGCTAAGAGTTATGACAATAAGAATCAAAATCATTTTTGCTTACCATTTTTGCCATGCCGCGTCGTGCTGCCAGGTGAGCGCCAGCCTTTAAGTAACTTCGTGTTGCTTTCTGCGTGTTTGCATACTAAGTTTGCTAAGAAAGATTTACCATTACTTACTTACTTTAGTTATTACAAGTGTGTGGAAAGTATTAAAATGCTAAGTTAATGCACGTAAATAAAGGTCTTAGTGTTCATTTTTGTTGTACGAGGAAATTACAGGTTTTCTAAATAAAAATGTGACAGGAATGCACTTTATAAATAAAGTACAGACGCCAGCAGGTCAACCTACCCCAATCTGTCAAATTTCTTTGATAGATTTTCAACTTTAGTACAAAGGAATAAGGTTCATATTCAATTGGGAAAATCTGACAGATTGGGGTAGCTTGATGTGCTGGCCTCTGTACATTCCTGTCACAGTCAGTTTAGAGCAGTGGTGACCCAGTGGTAACGGCTGTGACTTACGAGTTGTAGGTCGTTGGTTCGTACTCAGACAGGTGGTTACCTTGTGTCAATTATTTCATCATCACTGCTCTCAAAACAGTTAAGGAAAACATCGTGAGGAAACCGGCATGTCCTAGAGCCAAAAATTCGAAGACATGTGACATCTACCAACCCGCACTGGGCCCGCGTGGTGGATTACGGCCCACTCCCTCTCACAGAGAGGAGGCCTGTGTCCCCGCAGTGGGAACATTATAGGCTGATTATGTTCACAGTCAGTTTACCTCACACAGCAGCAATTCAACTACAACCTTAATGTACTTACTGAAAATTAAGTTCCATATGACTTTGACAGATTATTCAGTGGCAACAACCCAACAGTAACCTTATTATAAAGAACTAGCTTCTGCCCGCGACTTCGTCCGCGTGAAATTTTCTGTGCCCGCGGCCCACCCCGTCGCATCGCATCGCCTGCCTGCGCTATTACTTCGTTTTCGCTTAGCGAAAACTTCTAAGTTTTTTTTTTTAATTTTTGCTCAACTCCTAATAGTCTTAGCGTGAGGTTTAATGCCTTCCTCAAGAATTGGGCTATCAAATGAAAAAATATTTTTACAAATTTGACCTATCTCTTCAGCTTTATTAATAGTATTATTTTAAAACCATGATATCTCCTAACATATTCATTGAAATCAAATGATGTCAAGGGAAATATTGTTTACGGTGGCGGTATTGGCGCCCAATTGGGCGGAGCACCGCCGTGTTCTCGCAGAGGCGATCGGCAGCAGCGGCGACCTCTCGCGCCCGGCCCTGGTTCAAGCCATGGTCCGGGGCGAGAGGGAGTGGGAGGCAGTCCCCTCCTTCTGCGAAGCAGTCATGCTAGCAAAGGAGGTGGCGGGACGGCTGAGGGAGAGAGCCTCACGTCCCAGCCGCCGCGGGAGACGCCCCGGGCGTCGGGAGCCGCGTGACGACTGCCGGCCACCGTAGGCGCGGGCCTGCGGGCGGAGAGTAATGGGTAACCCTCCGTCCGATCAGGACCAGGCCCGTGCCGGACGGCGCGTACGTGTTCCACGCGCGCCTCAAAGAGATGTCAGCAACAAGGAAGGGGCCCGAAAGTGCCGAAGCCTGCCGGGGTAGCGGGATTGTCCGAAAGGGTTACCGCTACCCCGGAACACAAATGGCTAAGGAAGGAACACGGGTGGGTTTTAGTCAGTAAGAGTCTGACACTCCCTTCTGCTCCACCCAGAGCGGGAGGGGTCATTTGATGATTACCCATCCACAAAAAAAAAAAAACAAAAAAATATTATTAAAATATTGTTCAAAATGAAATACTTGTGATGAATAACATATCCAACACATTTTTTTTTTTAACAAACAAACTCTTCAGCTATATAATATTAGCATAGATAATCCTACTTCCTACTAATATTATAAATGCGAAAGTTTGTTACTCTTTCACGCAAAAACTACTGAACGGATTTTGATGAAACTGTACAGTAATATAGCTTATACATCAGAATAATACATATGATACTTTTTATCCCGATACTCCCACGGGATTGAAACTTACGCGGGTGAAACCGCGGGGCGCAGCTAGTAAAGAATAAAGATCACTTTGATTTTGACAGTGATGCATATTCAGAGGTTAAATAACTGTGAAAGGACTGCACTGTTATTCGTTTCTGTTATTGTTATTGCTCCGTGACATTTCTTTATGGTTTAACGTCTGTAATTTTTATATTATTCATTGGTTCTTGACTACAAAAAATAACAAACAAATGTCAATCTCAGCGTAGATAAGGCGGTTGACTGATATCATAGGTACCCCGGCAATCAAAGCCCATCGCCAGCGAGTCAGACAAAATTAAAAGAAAAAAAGGTTTTGTAAGCAGTAAGCGTGCGATTTGTGACAAATATTCATAGAAATAAGTACAAGTACTTACTTAATATGGCAAAGACAAATTATAGACAATATTGTGCTGTTTTTGGTTGTTTGAATTCATCAATAATTTTTTTAGTAAGTCTACTAATCAAAAAACACATCATGTATCTTTATTGAACTCTTCCTATTTCATTCACAACAAATTTCATTTTTTTTTAATAATAAAATAATAGTTCGGGGCAAAAATATTTTCGTATTTTGAATCTATTGTTAGTAATCAAACCTCTTTGGCAGTACTGAATGTAACTGGCTGGTTTTAATACTATTAAATGTTGATATTCTAAAGATGCAATAAATTAAAAAAAAACTAGTTCCCGCCATTTCTCAATTGTTTTTCAAGCAAGCAACATGAACGTATGTGACGAAGAAATTCGGTACATTTTAAAATTTTATTACAAAAAAGGTAAAAATGCGACGAACGCCGCGAATAAAATTTGTGCGGTTTACGGACCTAATGCGGTATTAATAAGTACGAGTAGCACAAATGTGGTTCAAGCGTTTCAAGTCAGGAAATTTTAGTGTGAAGGATGAAGCTCGCTCTGGACGGGCGTCCAGAGCGAGCTTCATCCTTCCATGTCACGGATAAAATCAGTGCCATTTTTGAAAAAGTGGAGCAAGATCGACATATTAGTAGTTATGATATTGCTGAAGAACTGGATGTTGATCACAAAACAGTTTTAATGCATTTACAAAAGTCTGGGTACAAGAAAAAACTTGATATTTGGGTACCACATGATCTCACTGAGAGAAACTTAATGCAACGTGTTTCCATTTGCGATTCTTTGTGGAAACGTAATAATTCCGACCCATTTCTTAAACGGTTGATTACGGGTGATGAAAAATGGATCACTTACGATAAGAATGTCCGAAAAAGATCGTGGTCGAAGCATGGGCAAGCCCCACAGACCGTGGTAAAGCCTGGCCTGACTCGGAACAAAGTGATGCTGTGTGTTTGGTGGGATTGGAAAGGAATCGTCCACTATGAGCTTTTGCCGCCGGGTAAAACTATCGATTCTGACCTCTACTGTCAACATCTGATGAGGTTAAAAGAAGCTATTGAGAAACCGGCCGGAGCTGGTGAATAGGAAGGGCGTGGTGTTTCATCACGACAACGCCAGACCGCACTCATCTATAGCCACTCAGCAAAAATTGAGAGAGCTTGGCTGGGATGTGTTGATGCATCCTTCGTACAGCCCTGATCTTGCTCCATAGATTTTCACCTGTTTCGGTCACTTCAGAACTCTTTAGGAAGCATAAAGTTAACCTCAAAAGAACACTGTGAAAACTACCTGTCAGATTTTTTTGATGAAAAATCTCTAAACTTCTACAGCAATGGGATCATGGCATTGCCCACAAGATGGCAACAAGTCATCGATCAAAACGGCACATACATATTATAAATAAATAAAAAATTGAACCTAAAACAATTTTTTTTTTTGTATGAAAAATACGAAAATACTTTTGCCTCGACCTAATATAATATTATTTACCTATCACAAAAACTAGAAAGGAACACAAGTAGGTTGATGAAATTAAAATACTGTAGGCGGGCAGCCCTATCGCATGTTTACGTACCGCGCGGCTGTAGGTAATTATGTCTAGAACAGATCCGAGTCACAATACTGTATAGATAATTATACTGTGGTAATGTTCTTCAGATAAGTCAGGTGGGGGTAACTGCCGATCGATTCTGTAAAAATCTTACCGTTGTGACTGTTCCTAAATTACCCCAGGCTGATAAAATTTTCGTTTTTCCTAATTATGTTAAACATTAGTGTTTTGGGTCGGTTCCCCCTAATGGGGAAGAGTCGCACCCCGCCCCGTACGACTCTGTAGAGCTCGTCTCCAGACTGGACACTCTCCCACCGATAGAGATTAAATGAATTCCAAATATAAAGAAGTCCAATGCTTCATCATTAAACCAAGGAAAGGATTGAAAGAAATGCTAAATAAAATATAGGAATTCATACATAAGAACAAACATTGAATGTGGTTTTAGAAAGCTAGTAATAATAGAGGGATCCAAATTATATTATTATTATTAAATTGTGAGTAACCCATACGCTAATGTATTAGGTATTTGATCAGTCATTACTCACACGATACTTCACATCTACACTTGGTGTACTCAGAGCAACACTTCCATAGTGACGCAAGCGGCTTTTCAGCGGCATTGCGTCGGCATCATGCTCTTTTGGAGACATGGTCCCTAGCAGTTCTCTCGAACCGATAAACGTGACGAAGCGGCTTTCCCTGCGGCAACCGAGCGACTGTCCTTGTCTGACTACGGGGCGGCTAGTTCCAGCGGCATTGCGTCGGCATCATGCTTTTAAGAAGACATGGTCCCTACCAGTCCTTGGACTGGGTATGAAAATATATATGTGGTCACCCAAACCCCTGGAAGTTCACCCTTTGCACAACAAGCATATCTGCAAGACACGTGTTCATGTCAGTCTGACCGAATTATTGGTCTGAGATAAAGAATTCAACATTCAAGAATTACTAGATAATACAGTTGAGATTCAAAACTCAAGCTTCATCATTTAATAGAGTTTTGAATATTCTCTCTTAAAGCCCTATTATTGGCCTGAGGCAAGAAGTACAGAGTTCAAGAATTATTGTACTAGAATTTACTAGATAATAGAAAATTAAGAATTACAATTAGTAGAGTCGTGGATCAACTCTCTTGGAGGTCTATAGACAGCCCTTAAGCGCCCACCCTTCACCACTTCCTAGTGTTTGGGCTGGGGAGAAGAAGTGGCGCAACAAACTCCCCAGCAACACTTCTCTTTCTAATTAGTTAAAATAACTTTATTAAATCTATCAGCCTAGGATAATTATTATAATGAAGGACTCACCCAGCCACACCAACAATCACACACACTCACTACTTTTACTAGATTAGTCTAACCTAATCTGGGCTTCAACCCAACTATATTTAACTTAAAACCTAATACTCGCTATCTCGCGACAGCCCACTCGGACATGGCCTCTAGGTGTTCACTCAATATCCTAACTTATCTAGCCTGGACTAGGAAGTCCGTATCCTAAAGCGGGTCAAACCCGACTGTCCTTGCATGTCCCTCTGAGTTATAATTCTCATCTCCAAAAAACCCCACACTCAGCCCACTTTCTCTACGTTTCTTGGAACATCCGACATAAAACACTTTTTGCTCATTTCATAATTGTTTCTCAATTGGCTGTACTAAGCGATCCTGGCGACGGCGCCACATTTATGATAAACATGTGTGGTTGATGGTTTGGGTCCGTCTTAGAATTCTTACAAAATACTGCATCTTAAGTGACGTAGATTGCCCATAAATATAAACGGAATGGGTTTCCAAAAGGTTCAATATTGTTTTACAATTGTAAAGAAATAGGATATTATGTTATTTATTAGGGTGACGTGTCAAACCGTCAACTCATTGAGACTTAATGTGTTTCTAAGGAGCCCACTATCGTGTGACAATTTTAAAGTAAGAATTTATAATAAATATTTTGTTATTAAATAGGAGTAAGTGACAGACAGTCACACCGTGATAACTTAGGTGAGCCAACGTCAAGTGAGCTATCAATAGGGGCAATCCCTAAAATCAGGTGAAATGACAGCTCACTTCACCTTAGTTTTCACGGTGAGATTTTTACAGAATAGCACTGCTATACTCGCAACCGGCGTGGTGTACGTATATGATAATGACCAGAAAGCCAATTCTCGTAATTAAAAACGTTCAAAATCTAGTCGCAATCTCATCTCAGCGACAATCAATGTCAAAAATGTAGGGTAATTAGAGTTATTATTGAAAGATTGAGACTGAGATCAGACTGTGAACGTTCTTAAAATTACAAGAATTGCACCTGAGATGTATGATCATTAACAGGCCAAAAGGAGTATGCAAAGATTGAAACAGGTGGCGGTCTGTAGTTTCTGCCTAATTAGAAGTTATATATGTGTACTAGACTAGATACTCCATTAAAATATCCAACTATCCTACTTCCTACAAATCCTTCCTACTAATATTATAAATGCGAAAGTTTGTGAGGATGGATGGATGGATGTTTGTTACTCTTTCACGCAAAAACTACTGAACGGATTTTGATGAAACTTTACATTAATATAGCATATACATCAGAATAACACATAGAATACTTTTTATTCCGATATTTCCACAGGATCGAAACTTACGCGGGTGAAACCGCGGGGCGCAGCTAGTAATATTATAAACGCGAAAGTGTGAGGATGTATGGATGGATAGATGTTTGTTACTCTTTCACACAAAATCTACAGAACGGATTTGGATGAAATTGGGCACACATATAGTTTATAACCAGGATTAACACATAGGATACATTTTATCCCGATATTCTCACGGGATCGACAGTAATGCAGGTGAAACTGGGGAGCACTGCTAGTACATATAATCATATATACTTTGAAAAGGACCACTATGTGCCGTCACAATACCTACAGTAGAAAATATTCGTTATAAGTTTGGCTGAAAAGAATAACAAAAGCGAATCGCCCAATTCTTATGTCTCTTCAACCTTTATTGGTTAAACTAACAATCTTATATCTTCGACAGTACTGAAGCTTTTATTTGATACAAGACCTTTCATCCTTCTGAAGTGTTTACAGATGAAATTGATTTTAGAGCCTTTTCTAAAGATCAAACAGGTTTTATCATGGTGGTTAGTAGATTCTATTCGATTTTGTTCTTCGATTTTGCTTTCGGGTAGAAAATTATATCTCTAGGGGCGAGAGGAACTCTTCTTCTGCTTCCTCTGCCATTTTCTCAGTTTATCCAGGGTCGGGCCTCCTTGTAAATTTTTGCCAGGAACGTCAGTCCCGGGTTGTCTTAGGTGATAAGATTTTAGGTCCTGTGCGACAGTTAACTACCATGTGGCCGGTGGTCTGCCTCTACCTCTTGGCTTATGCCTATACCAACGAAGTCTGCTCTCATACCAACTCTTCTTCTGAGCCCCTCTGTTCTTTCTTTGCGTCCTGTTTCCCGCAAATAGACGTTTTTTCTTTCTTTCTCTCTTTAAGTTTGTCTGATATTGGGGCGATTTCGAAAGACACTCGAACGTATTCGTTACGGGCCTTATCTAGCCGCGTTTTACCCCACGCTCATCTCAGCATTCTGGACGAGAGGGGCGAGTGAGGAACTGTGCTTTCCAATTGTTAAAACCTAAGGGATTTCAAGTGCAAGCAAGCAAATTTGAATAGATTAGTGTGTACTTTATCAAAGAGAATGATAATGTGCATTATGTGTGTATAATTAGGGAGTCCTGCTGGTGCACCTCGGCCTAATTCTTCAGGGAACATGACATCACAGGCGGTGATGTTATGTTATGTTTTTTTTTATCAAAAAGACGTACAAACTAAATACGTACAAATTATTATCATACTCCACGCTATTGCTAACGTATAAAGACGTTTTGTTCCAATATAGTTCGTATAATTTCTAATTACCTATATCATGTTATAGATACAATGCCACATAATTACAAATCGCATGTCCCACAGACATCATCATCTCTGACGTCGTATATTTGAATGGCTTGAATTGTAATGATACCATTCAAGCCATTCGCGTACGCTACATCAGCTAAATGTCACGATGGAGCACTAAATTATTGATATTTCGACTTGAATGTCCTGGGGCAAGATTTGTATTGGAAGGCTGTATTAATATTGGAATTTGGCAGCTGCGACCGGGCTTAATGTGGGGTTGTTATTGTAATAAATTGGTATTACACACATGATATTAAATTTTAGACATTGCGTATGATATGATAAAGTTTATTATATTTGTCGCATTATTGGGTGGCCGAGATGCGATACATCGGGTCTTCTTCACGATCCGACATAGTTTAGATAGGTGTGGGCATTACAGTGGGTACTCGAACGAAAAGATAATTTGAATTTACAGTAACTTTAATAAACTAGCGATTTACAACCGAAATGCACACGTGCGTCGGAAACAAACACGTGCGTTGGTATTAAGAGTTTGCCAAGACTGCCCGAGCTCGACCGTCAACCGTCGACTGTAGACTGTAGAGTTGTGGTCGCAACACTCGGTCTCCCCGCCAGTCCTCGCTGCATCCACTCCACCGACGATCGTGTCAAGGGTAGGGCTCCCTTGTGTTTCCGATCACGTGATCCTTCATGTACCATCAAATTGTTAGATGGCGCTGTCCGCTGTACTGTGGCGCCCTCCATTCACGACATATTAATAATTCTACTATCCTTAATCCTATCTTATCCTACTTCATCATCATATACCTAGTCTTTTCCCAACTATGTTGGGGTCGGCTTCCAGTATAACCGAATGCAGCTGAATACCAGTATTTTACATGGAGCGACTGCCTATCTGACCTCCGCAACCGTTACTGGGTAATACGATATCCCTTGGTAAGACTGGTTGTCAGACTTTCAGGCTTCTGACTACCCGTAACGACTGTCAAAGATCCATGAATGACAGCCGAGATCAACGGCTTAGCGAGCTTTCCGAGCCACGGAGGTGTCTCGGTATGTAAAGATGGTCACCCATCCACAGACCAACCGCGGCAAACGTAGCTTAACCTGATCGATCGACCTGTGCGGCTGTTATTATTTAGCTACGGGCCCCTCTGGATCTTATCCTACATCCTAATAATAATATAAACGCGCAACATTGTGTAAACGGATTTGAATGAAATTTGGCATATACCTACCTAGATAGTTCATAATCAGGATTAATACATAGTATCCCCTATTAATATTATAAATGTAAACGGCTGAACGGTTTTGGCTGAAATTTGGCACACATAGTTTATACCCAGGTTACATAGTATACTTTTATCCCGATCTTCCTACGGGATCGAAACTAACGCGGGTGTGACCGCGGGGCGCTGCTAGTAATATTATAATTAAATAGTCGCTGGAAAACGTATCCTGGGTGACTTTTTCAAACCTATAATTGCATTTTTTAAACGATTGGCAAAGCGGGACATGTTAAAAAAAGAAATGGTTAGTTTGAAGTTTTAATAACGACTAAAATTATTTAGGTATGAATTTATTATGAAAATTGAAAGCCGAGGTACCGTCTATTCAAACTTGTGTCTCAAATTAATATTATTTCAAGTTAAACAAATATTAACTTTAATTTAATGGAATTTAAGTTGATTTCAGAGTGACTAGCACTATTGAAAAAATTGTAAAAATGTTTGAAGCTGTAGCATAAACTGAACTTTGTTGCGTAAGATTTAAAGTAATTTTTCCATAAACTCATATATATATGTTTACATTTTTGGCAAATAAAACGCGAATGCAGATTAGGTATATTGCAACAGCTTCCCGTTATACCATAGCACGTATATTTTTTTTGAACTAATACTTTATTGACAAAAAGCCGAGCCTGGCTTGCCCCCTATGGGATGGGATTTAAACATAACTGAACAGTGCTGGCCCAATAGTAACGGCTCCAACTTACGACATGTATGTAGGTCGTGGGTTTGAACCCAGGCTCGGTTTTAACTTTGTGTAAATAATTTAATCACCGCTTTGTTCAAAACGGTGAAGGAAAACATCGTGAGGAAACCGGGATGTTCTAGAACCAAAAAATTGAAGACATGCGACATTTACCAACCCGCATTGGACCCGTGTTGTAGAATATAGCCCACTCCCTTACCAGGAGAGCAGCAGGGTAATTGCGTGACACACTATCAGTAGCAATGGACGCATTTTGACAGTTCAACAACATTCATTGCGTTATTTACGTTGTTGAGCAGACACACTTTTCGAACATATGGAGCAATGGATTAGCAATATGCTTCAAAATGATTCAAATTGAGAGTAATAGTGTGTTACGCAATTAGGGTGCAGGCTTGTGTCCCAGCAGTGGGAACTTTATTGACTAATTATGCTAAATATAACCGGCGAAATGCCTCTGCCCAACCCTTTGAGTAAATGAGGCGTGATGTAGGTAATGTTATGTTATTATAGATGGTAACTAGCGACCCGCCCCGGCTTCGCACGGGTGCAATACTGATACTAAGTACAGGTATTTCAAGAATGCCAGCACGCGCCGCCGCGGCCGGTACCGCAGCAACCGCTATATCCCTGCATTTTAAATCTGTAATATCTTCGAAAATATTCATTTAAATTACATGCTGTAAAGGGCCATATTTATATATATTAAATGCACAATGTATTTAAGGTACTTAATTGGATAAGGAGTAATGCTGTATTGCTTAAAATCGCTTCGTAAATAGCCATTATTTCTCGTAAAAAGTAAAGGATAAAAATGATTATTGTGGGTTATCCCTAAGAGATAGACATATACCATCGCGGACTTTTTTGTAGACCTTTTTAAGGTGTACAATACTGTAGTACATTATTTTGACCTATCTGGTAGGGTTCAGCCAGCGTTTGAAAAGTAAGCGCAAAAAAATATGTTTATTTACGACATCACATGCATGCATGTATTATATATATAAACCTTCCTCTTGAATGACTCTATCTATTTAAAAAAAAAAGCATCAAAATCCGTTGCGTAGTTTTAAAGATCTAAGCGTTCAAAGGGACAGAGAAAGCGACTTTGTTTTATACTATGTAGTGATAATATACCTGAATAAACTGATAATCATTTTGAAACACTAGCTACTTTCGCTGTGTTATTACCCTAATTTCTCCTCGAAACTTTTCTCTGGCCTGGTATTATCTATACTAATATTATAAAGCTGAAGAGTTTGTTTGTTTGCTTGAACGCGCTAATCTCAGGAACTACTGGTCCGATTTGTAAAACTCTTTCAGTGTCCGATAGCCCATTCATCAAGGAAGGCTATAGGCTATATATCATCACGCTAAAATCAATAGGAGCGGAGCACCAATGAAGAATGTTTCAAAATCTGGGGATTTTTTTCCTATTGAGAGCTTCCGCTGCGTGCGCTGCGTAAACGGTTAAAGTTTCGCAAAAATCATATATCACAGAATTGTTCCCCTTTAAAAGTTAAAAAAAAAGTCCGCGACAGCATATGTCTATCTTTTAAGGTTAGCTCACTATAACCTCTTTTATGCTAACCAAATTTGTTCTAAAATAATGCATTATTTGCGAAAGTGTTTTTATAAACATGGTATTAATCCTTATCCAAATAAATACGTTATTCATCACATGTATTTAATTTTGAACAAAATTGCTTCTGACATCATTTGATTTCAATGAATATCTTAGGAGATATCATAGTTTTAAAAAAATACTAATAATAAAGCTGAAGAGTTTGTTTGTTTGAAACACGGTTTCAAAGCTCTAAATCTCGGGAAATATTGGTCGCATATATAAAAATATTTTTGCGTTTGATAGCCCAGTTCTTGAGGAAGGCTATATTCTATTAAACTTGACGCTAGGACCCTTAGGAGTTGAGCAAAAAGAAAAAAAGTCTGAAGTTTTCGCCAAGCGAAAACGAAGTAATAGCGCAGGCCGGCGACACGTTGCGACGGGGTGGGTCGGGGAAACAAAAAAAAATTACGCGGACGAAGTCGCGGGCAGAAGCTAGTATACTATATATAGACTCTGACTGCCCCGTTGGTCTCGTGGTCGCAAGCGCGACTGCTGAGCGTGTGGTCCTGGGTTCGATTCCCGGGTCGGGCAAAGTGTTATTGAATTTTTCCATTAGGAATTCCTTAGTAACAGCCCGGAGTTTGGAAGTTGGGGGTGTGATACCCCCGTGTCTCGGAAAGCACATTAAGCCGTTGGTACTGCGCCTGATATCTCTCCGGTCGTGTCGGATTGCCGTCCCATCGGACTATGAGAGTGATGGAAGAGGTAGTGCACCTGTGTCTGCGCGCACACTTGTGCACTATAATATCTCCTGCGTGCCTGGCTAGTCTCCGTTGAGATTGGCCACCGTGATGTGATTGGCCACGTCGGTCGGGGAGGCTATTATTATTATATACCTATGGTTTTAAATAATTCATCAATCAATAAAGCTGGGTACTATGATTCAGTTTTAATTAGGTACTCCGCCTAATAACTAGTGGGTATATCTAAAACTGTGGGAGCAGACAGTTGTTTACCCGACCTAACCAGACAATTTCCGTCACGTCTTTGGGTGTTAAAGTGTAAACTTAAGCGAGTTTGAACAATCATTATATATTTACTATGTTTTTGTATAAATTCAACCAAACCGCGAAAAAATAATGCTGTTTCCTACATTTTTACGAGCGAACATGAAATGTAGGAATCAGCTTAAGCTTGTTTACTGTTTTATAGTTTTAACTTTTAATTATTTTTTGTTGTACCTAATGAGAATAAACGCATTTTTCTTTCTTTCTTTACATTTGCAAGTGATCAAGAACAATACATAATAATTTTAATTATACTTTGGGAGACTGGTGCATAAGTTAGGCGTAAGGTCTGTATTTCAGGACACCACGTCTCCACCCCTTCAGAAGCAGTTACATTTGTTTCGGATTTTGCGCTCGTACACGAATGCGGTAATTAATGTAGTAATGCTGAAAAATTTAAATTTTGTGTAAGAAAAAACAATATTAATAACGTAAATCCAAAGTATTTCTTATTTATTTACACCAGTAGGTATTGCAAATGTTCTTAATAGCATTTAGTTTGTTACAACAATAGAGCTCTTTTAAGAATTCAAGAAAGTAGCTTCACTGATTTACATATAAGTACATCAGTCGAATTAGCTACCATGTAAACTGCCGAATTTCGACTGTTTTGAATTCAAACTTGAACATTAATCTACCATACAAATGGGCCTAAACTGACATACCGCTATAAGTTCATCAATTGTACCATCACAAGCGACTATGACTTGGTGGATTTGAGGCCGCAATTGACTAATCCTGTGCGGGTTTAGGCGGCATCCACCATTCATCACGGATGACGACGGATTACGTACACCACACCACTTAAGTTTTCGCGGTAATGTGTGAGGGCGACGACTGTTTCTATGCTCAACATGAAAGGTTTGTGTACACATGTTTGATATGTATGACACGTAAGCCTTAGGCGTAACTGGAAGTGACTGTATGTGGACTGTATGTGGTGCTGCTCTAGAATTGATAGAATCGAAGATTAATGGGAGAAACGTGTTGCGATTTTGGTTTTTTTGTGTGAAGTGAATTGCTGGTGGCATGTTGAAGAGGTACTAATAAGTGTAAGTAATCTTCCCTGCTTTCGATACGGTCAAACTCTTATCTAAACTAATATTATATAGAGAAAAAATGTATTTTTTTGTATGTTTGTCTGGTACGCTTTCACGCTAAAACAGTTCATCGGATTTGGATGAAATTCGACACATGGGTAGACCATGACCTGGAGTAGGATATAGGCTACTTTTTATTCTGGATCGTATGCAAAGTCGCGGGCAACAGTTAGTTTTAAATATAATCTTAGGACTAAGATTAAGACACACACCTCTTGTGTAAACGCTTCTTAAAGTGATTAATAAAACATAAAATAGTCCGCACCAATTCCTAAACGCTACTTGCGATGACTACAGGTGGTTCTAATGTAGACTTATGTGAGTTAAAAGTCACTTCACTTCACTCCTCCATAAATAACATCAACTGACAACGACAAATCCCAAAATCCTCCCAGCAAAGACAAAAGGGCAACGTTCAAGGCAAGGAAAAACCAAACTCATCGACAAGTGACAGTACCATTATCACAAGTGATCGAATTGTTGACTAAGCAATAGTAATGAGTTCAACTAACGATCGCGTCACTCTTGCAGAAATCACGCCTCATCAGTCAGCCGGCTCGAGAACTCATCGGTCGAGTAACGGTATAGATCAAGTAATTGTTTGTAAGGACTTCTTGGTAGAATTGTGGTCTTTTTCGTTTGAGTTAGTTACAAATAGATAGAAGATAGATTGAATATTTTTTATTCTGTAGGCGAACTGTTTATCGGAGAAGTGAATATCGGAGAACTGTTTCAGCATCATCTCTAGGAAGTTTCTGAAAAGTATCAGGTGACAGATATATAGTTAACTAGCTGCGCCCCGCGGTTTCACCCGCGTAAATTTTGATCCTGTGGGAATATCGGGATAAAAAGTATCCTATGTGTTATTCTGATGTATAAGCTATATTACTGTAAAGTTTCATCAAAATCCGTTCAGTAGTTTTCGCGTGAAAGAGTAACAAACATCCATACATCCATACATACAAACTTTCGCATTTATAATATTAGTAGGATGTTTTAATGAACGTTTGTGTGCTTCGAATGAAAGCCCATTTTTTTTTGGAGTTTCATCGTTCATCATCCTTACTATATTTATATAATTAAAAAATAATATCTATAGTTACGATTTATCAAATTGAAAATACTGAATTAGAATATTCCAAAATGTTTCGTTCAGTTTGTTTTAGAATTCTTGTATTTCACATACTGAATTCAAAGCTTAGATTCCGAATACGCAGACCTTTTAAATCTGGTATTGAAAAAAGAAGTGTTGCGAGTGCTAACAAATCACTACTCGCTAGAACGTTGCCCAAAGCAATAGAGCAGCCCATTTCGCTGAGTCAAATTCCACGATTTGTATGGGTAGACATGTTGTCGATCCGCTTCAGCATCCCTCTTTCATTCGCAGATCAACATTCAATGAAACAAACCTCGTGAATGCAGAGGTTCGTATTCATATTGCTATGCATTTTTTGTTTTATTGGGAAAGCAAAATCTGGGTGAAACGATCCATAGATATGTAGGAAATGATTCATAGCTGAAGTATAATGTACGGGTAACCTAAAAGATTTTTGCAATATAAATATGTAGTACAGTGTTCTAAGACCTAAGTATTATAAGACAAAAATCCACCCCAAATATATCTGAACCCAAATCGTTCTCGACTTTGATGCCTTAGTAAAAAATAATGCGTTCTATGTATTTAAAAAAAAAATATGTAATTATTATTGATTTGTAGCAAAAAAAAACAAAATGTATGATCTCCTTTACAGATAATTCCAACTGAAAGCTAAGGACTTTCGCAGATAGACGAAGTTACTAATCAAAACGCCAAACGTTAAACTCAGGAACATCTGCCAGGGTTTTAATTATTTTCTCTTTTGTACAACATCTAGATCTATACAAAAAACGTTGTCCAGATAACACTAATTGAATTCTTCTGTAAGCATATCGTCTTGGGCACGCCGCGATAGCGGCGGTAAGACCCCTCTTTGAGGAGTGGCTAGAGAGGCGCCACGGCGCCCTCACCTACCGCCTGACGCAGGTCCTCACCGGACACGGGTGTTTCGGGAGGTTCCTGCACACCATCGGGCGGGAGGAAACGCCCGGGTGTCACCACTGCGAGGGTCGCCCGGAGGACACGGTGGAGCATACGGTGGCGGTATGCCCCAATTGGGCGGAGCACCGCCGTGTTCTCTCAGAGGCGATCGGTGGCGGCGGCGACCTCTCGCGCCCGGCCCTGGTTCAAGCCATGGTCCGGGGCGAGAGGGAGTGGGAGGCAGTCACCTCCTTCTGCGAAGCAGTCATGCTAGCGAAGGAAGTGGCGGGACGGCTGAGGGAGAGGGCCTCACGTCCCAGCCGCCGCGGGAGACGCCCCGGGCGTTGGGAGCCGCGACACGACTCCCGGCCACCGTAGGCGCGGGCCTGCGGGCGGAGAGTAATGGGTAACCCTCCGTCCGATCAGGACCAGGCCCGTGCCGGACGGCGCGTTCGTGTTCCACGCGCGCCTCAAAGAGATGTCAGCATAAGGAAGGGGCCCGAAAGGGCCAAAGCCTGCCGGGGCAGCGGGATTGTCCGAAAGGGTTACCGCTACCCCGGAACACAAAGGGCTAAGGAAGGAACACGGGTGGGTTTTAGTCAGTAAGAGTCTGACACTCCCTTCTGCTCCACCCAGAGCGGGAGGGGTCATTCGATGATTTCCCATCCACAAAAAAAAAAAAAAAGCATATCGTCTTCATTATCAGCTTGTACATTTTGTACTTTTATTACGAAAATCATTTAAAATCTGTTTCTTTATACGTTTTCGTTTTTCACAAACTATAACACGAGGGTTGTGAAGCAAGTGTAATTGAAAACAAACATTAAAATTTCTCCCGGGTCTTGGTGTAAGTCCCGCATCTATGGGGCTGATTATACCGGATAGTGAGCAAGGGAACCCTGGATATTTGAGTTAAACCCCGAATATATCCTTGGCATTGTTTACGTGGAATTTATAGTACAGTGCTTGTGACCCTATGGTTTGAAGTATTCCAGTTGAATTGATAATGCTAAACAAACACTTCGGGTATATTAATTAGAATTTCAATTTCAGATAAACAGGTTTTAGATAACCACAAAATTTGCAGTACATTACATAATTGAATCTGTTAATCTCGATGATATTATTATATCGAACAAGTAGTAATTATTTTCTATTTAAAAAATATCACCTCTAGGCCTTTAATTTTCTTTTATATTATATTCATTTACCTATTCTGTTTTACTGTAGGATTAAAAAAACCCCATTCCTTCCATCTTCCATCTCTATGCTGTTGTGGTCTTATTCTTCATGAATTCATTTCGTCATACGATGCAAGACCTTCGTTAAAAAAAATGGCTTACCGTATCAAACGCTTTACTCAGATCAACTACCAACAATCCTACCCAAATGCTCAGAACTCCAAAAAAAGATAGCCCATATTTGTTCATTGTGTTCAAAAATAAGATTTGTCTTACTTTACCTTTATCCGGGACCTTCGCTCGGATGCAGACCCTGCGCTGATGTAACCTGTCTACAGTATCTACATCATAGCAATTACTGTAACGCTCGGGTTGCTTTTCCTTCCTAAAGACGTACATTAACGCCTACTAATTAGTTTACGTAATCATTATAAGGATTATGAGTTGCGACGTGGATTAAAGGGGTCTTATAGCGTTCTCTATGATCCTTTGTGACGGTATCAGATGTTAAATGTTAGCTATTGAATGTGTTCGTATTTAGGAAGCAAATGTGTTGTGGAATTTGCTGCATGAATTTATGCGCGCTGTTGTATGTCATCATTGCAAGCGACAATTTGAATACCGTCCGTTTTCGGTTGCCAGACTTTTGGCGAGTTTAGGCGTATTTTAGCAATTATACCATTCGACATACCAAATAACATAAAGATCAAGCCTGTTTTACTAGAAGGGTTGGGCAAAGGTGTACATTCTTAAAGCTGAAAGTTATTGATTAAACGAGTGTGGAATAACATCAGTACTATAGCAAATGTTAATAGTGCTGCTATTGAAACAAGTTATTGGCTTTTGATATAACCAAGTACATCATCATCTGCCAAGCCTTTTCCCAACTATGTTGGGGTCGGCTTCCAGTCAAACCGTATGCAGCTGAGTACCAGTATTTTACATGGAGCGACTGCCTATCTGACCTCCACAACTCAGTTACTGGTTAATACGATACCTCTTGGTAAGACTAATTGTCAGACTTTCGGACTTCTGGCTACCCGTAACGACTGTCAAAGATCCACGAATGAAAGCTGGGACCAACGGCTTAACGTGCTTTCCGAGGCACGGAGGGGTCTCGGTATGTTAAAGATGGTCACCCATCCACAGACCAACTGCGGCAAGCATAGCTTAACCTGATCGATCGTGCTGTGCGGCTGTTATTATTTAGCCACGGGCCCTCTCTTAATACTTAGCAAATAATCAAAGTACACACACACATATGTATATTCACGCCGTCTTCCCATGGGAAATGGCAGAAACTATAGAACGCCACCTGCTACAATCCTACATATTCGTACTCCTTTTGCCTCTAAAAATTATTTTCTGTTTTTTTATTTTTATTATAATCAATGTAATAAGTTGAAAAACCCAATAATGAACAACCTATCCCCAAGATCCTACTATTTGATGCCCAGCAAATGTTATTACTACGGCACGGGTATTTGCCCAATATATTGTGCCTGGCCAGCCAGAGAGTAGCAAAAAAAGCATTAGTTTCTCTAACGAATGTTAATATCGATAGTGAAGTAATCGGATTTCTGGTTTGTATTAATAGCTCAAAGATAGCCCCTCGTATCATTAGCGGCTATCTTCGGCACATCTAAAATCATAGTTTTTGGGCTCGTGCCAATTACTCGACTCCGGCAAACGGAAGCATCTGGCTTTAAACTTTTTCTCGTGAGCTTTTAAGTGAGTAGGTACTTGTGTGAATATTTTTATCTCTTCTAATCGCCATTTGCATTTATTTTTTTTATTATTTTATAGGTATTACAAAAAATCATATGACAGACATACCGAGACCCCTCCGTGCCTCGAAAAGCATGTTAAGCCGTTACTCCCGGCTGACATTCGTGGATCTTTGTCAGTTGTTACGGGCAGTCAGAAGCCCGAAAGTCTGACAACCAGTCTTACCAAAGGGTATCGTATTACAGTAACTGGGTTGTGGAGGTCATTATAGGCAGTCGCTCCATGTAAAAAACTGGTATGTAGCTGCATCTGGTTAGACTAGAAGCCGGCTCCAACATTGTTGGGAAAAGGCTAGGCATATATGATGCAGATGATGATAAATTTTCTCTTGGAATTATTTATGAGAAGATTTTAAGGACCTTTCGGATTTTAGTTATCAAATACTATAACAGCCTATTAATATAAGCGTACTAAAAGCTCATTAATGAAGTAACAGCTACGGTATTAAGGACGTAGTGTCTTAATTATACAGAGGGCCCTAATTTCCTAAACTCTAGTTGTTTACATATATCTTTTGATCAAAGTGAAGTGAAAAAAAAAAAAAAAAAAAAGTGATAAAGCTCTGATTAATATGTCAAAAGTTCAGTAAGCTTTTGGCTTTCAGCCCCTCATTACTAGCTGATGGAATGCTTGCCGAAATCAAAAGCCAGACTTTGGTGAAAAGTGAAAAATCTGATTTGGTCCCACCGTCTCGTCTTTTACCGTTAATTATGTTATCCGTTCTCGAATTTTACCTCCTCCGAAATTGACCCCAATTATGTTTTTTGGTTCAAGACCCAAAACTTTCTGCGAAACCAAATTTATCTCGAGAGTATCAAATGTTTATTTAATGTTTTTTCATTTTTTTGGGCACAAATGGACCTGCCCAAATTGCCCGTTGAAAAATTGTTTCTGAAGATTCCAGATCTTATTTGGTATCATCCATAATTTTTTAACAAATGGTGGCGAAAAATTGCTGACATTCAATTATGTAGGCACCGGCAGGGTGATTGATGGAGCTGTCAACGTGTCCGCAAACGGGAACTGAACTTTGTACATCGATCATGGCTTGTTCTATCACAAACAGGTTTTATTATGCTCCTGTTTCTGAATATAATGAACTTGAACCGTGGTTCGGAGTACAGGTCGATAGTCTGCTCTGTCACTCACTTTTTTTTTAAAGCTTAACAGTATTGTAAATGTGCCTTTTGTTTCGACATATTGTGTATCAATAAAGTCCTCGCCATGAGAAGCTATAAATTTTGTAAACACAAATTCAGGGGTTCACAATCTTTGGATCAAATAAAAAAAACAGTTTTGTAATAATTTTCAGACGAGTTGAGTCAGACGCGTTCCAGTAGCACAAAATATTAGACGACAGTGCTGTATATCGCTAAAATATAACCAGACGAAGTGAAATTGCTCATTAGTTTCGTATTACACGTATGTTACTTTGAGTTGATTGAATATGGGATTATTTGTTGATTATTTGAATTTGTCGCTACGTAACATAATAGAAATCCATTATTTACAAAATTTATAGCTTCTCGTAACGAGGACTATTCAATCTGCCGTTGCACCTTTTTGTTTTTGTGTTAAACAATAACCAGACCAGACGACCCGTTCTCGTAATTAAAAACGCTCAAAATCTAGTCGCAATCTTATCTCAGCGACAATCAATTTCAAAAACTTGTCAAAAATTTAGGAAAATTACAGGTAGTTTTAACAGATTGAGACTGAGATCAGACTGTGAACGTTCTTAAAATTACGAGAATTGGCCTTCTGAGGTATGAACGAACCCGAAGCGAAAAGAGTAAGTATTGTAGCGAAAGAAAGAAAACGAAAAAAGATTCTTCACTAATAACACGATTAATTTATGTTGAAAGTCCGAATACAAAAAAAATATCAAAAATAATATTAATAGGTAGAAAATACGATAAAAAAGGCTTGAAGAAACTTGTCAAAAACTAAACATAAATTATGGAATCAGGAAATACTTTAGGTTTTTAATAAAATATATTGTCTTAATTTCGCAAACGTGTTAATAGTGAAGAATCTTTTTCATTTTCTTTCTTTCGCTACAGTATGTAAGGATCGTAGCTTTTTGCAGTGTTTGCCTACTCCCATAGATGAAGGCGTGAGTTTATATATGTATTTGTTTTAAATAAATAAATACATTTTTAATAGATTTTTAGACCTTCTTTTAACTCTTTTGTTCGAAAATTGTTTTATGAACTCGTCATTTCCATTAATTAAGATGACCACTTTATCTTTCCATTCCAAGCTTTAAAATAATGATATCCACTACTTCCTTATAGTAGTCAATTTGGTAAATTGAATACGATTTCTGCTTGATATGAGAGCTTATATTCAAAACATCGAAGCGACGTAGTAGTTCCTTTATTGATCTGATTGTTCTGATAAATATTCATGCGGCAATGGATACGTCTTTAGGTCAATCAAATTCCGTTCAAACAATTATATTGCTGGTTCAATTATGTTCGTCTAAATTTATGATCGGTTTAGTGGAGTAAGTTCCTGTTTATTGGTTGTAAAATTGTTATTACTTGATATGTTGTTACTTTGCGCTTTTTATTTCGACATTGAACATTGGTAGGATACTTATTTAGTAGTCGTTTTGGGTTCTAAAACTAATCAGTCATTAGTTTTAATAGAAAATTGATCATTTAGGCACCAGGTGCGATTTTTTGCTTGCGTTTTGTTACTGCTTCAGGGAGAAGTTTGTGATAATAACTTTTAATAGATCAAAACTATTGCATTACGATACATAGTAGTTATAGACGCTGAAAACTCACTCTTAGACTAGACGGACAAACACTTCAAAAGCAAATTCATTAACAAAACAAAACATACAGTTTCTATTTATTCAAATAAAACAAACACAAGGTCGTGTCAAGGTTTCATTGTCATTGTGCTATATGCATCGTGCCAAGGCCAAGCTGGGCCAAGTCAGGCCAAGTCAGGCCGTATGGAGAGCACTCGGTGTGGCCGGAACATGTCGTATTAGGTGTGTTGTACCACTTGGACTAATTTAAAAGAAGAGCTAGCTATTGTAATAGAATTGCGGAAAAGGGAATTTTAATGAATGGAGTGAGAGACGTTGGTGATGTGGTAGTGGTAAAGGTTGGATAGGTTAATTTATGAGATGATAAATGTGTAAGAAGAGCAAACATCTGTAAGAAGGCGCTAAAAATAAAATTAACTCAAAATATAGACAGAATTCCGTTAATAACATAGAGAACTAATGCGATACTGCAACCCTAATATCCTGCAAATAACATACTATCAATCACCATATGGATCACTTTGAAGAATATTGCTAATCCATTACTTCATATGTTCGAGAAATTTGTCTGCATACAACGTAAATAACGCAATGAATGTTGTTGAACTGTCAAAAAAAAACCCATCCCTACTGTTAGTGTCTTACGCAATTACCCCGCTGTACTATCGGAACACCTCTACCTTACCCTACGGAGATTTCAGATTTGTTGTTATTTGTAAAGCTATCATGAAAATACATAAGCTTTCAAAGTTACCATAATTTAATAACAAAGTTGTATATTGTAGGTCAGAACCCAGGCAGGCGCTGACCGATGTCGCGGGACGGCACGGCACGGTAAAGGATTTTATATCTGATCAAGTTCTTTTTCAAATATTTTTTTTCTTTTCAATGAGTTTAGAATTAATATTACTTTATTTCGATACAATGAATGCTTTTACTTTAACGAGGCATGCCACGGGAAAGTCAAAGCATTTATTTCAAATAGGCACATAAAAGGCATTTTTGAACGTCAAAAATTACAATAAAATAGAACTGATTTTAGTCGTCCCTTTCAAAAGGTAGTTTTCGTATGGACTTCTCCATAACGGGCAAGAAAATCCGCCGTTACTCTTTTTTAAAATGTTTTCTAATATTTTGCATACATTAATCTATCTATATCTATACTTATAATAAATCTGTAGAGAGGTCAATTCTGTACATGAAATATATTTCCAAAATAACTATCAGCGGGTGATTAGTGATCGATACTGACGCCAAAAATGCAATCAGTAAAATTTTTGTCTGTCTGTCTGTTCTTCATACTCCTGGGCAGGTTATAGTATACTTTTCATCACGCTACGATCAATAGGAGCAGAGCAGTGAAGGGAAGTGAAGTTTGTATGTAGGGGGTCATCTCTGGAACTACTGCTTCGAATTGAAAAAATCTTTTTGCGTTAGATAGTTCATTTATCGAGGAATGCTATAGGCTATATAATATCACATTACGACCAATAGTAGCGGAGCATCAATGAACAATGTTGCAAAAATGGGAAAAACCTTTACTAATAATAAAGCTGCCGAGTTTGTTTGTTTGAAAGCTCTAATCTCTGGAAGTATCGATCAGATTTATAAAAATCTTTTTGCATTTGATAGCCCAATTCTTGAGGAAGGCTTTAAACATCACGCTAGAACCCTTAGGAGTTGAGCAAAAAGTCAGAAAACGAAGTAATAGCGCAGGCAGGCGATGCTATGCGACGCGGTGGGTCGGGGGAGCAAAAAATTTCACGCGGACGAAGTCGCTGGCAGAAGCTAGTTATATAATAATATGTGAAGATGATGCACAAAAATAAGCTTTTTTTTTGTTTTTCTTAACGTACCTCGGAAAGCACGTTAAGCCGTTGGTTCAGCTATCATTCGTGGATCTTTGACAGGCGTTACGGGTAGTCAGAAGCCCGAAAGTCTGACAACCAGTCTTACCAAGGAGTATCGTATTACCCAGTGACTGGGTTGTGGGGGTCAGGTAGGCAGTCGCTCCATGTAAAATACTGGTGTATAGCTGCATCCGGTTAGACTGGAAGCCGACCCCAACAAAGTTGGGAAAAAACTAGGCAGATGATGATGATGTGAAGACGATGCACTTAATATAAAATTACTATACCACAATAGGTAAAAGAATTTAAAATTTAACATGAAATATAAATTAATTATCTGATAGAAACATGGTGTTCACATAGTTAAAAACATGGCAAAAGAAGAAGATTTACATATAAAAAAATAAATAAAAAATTAACAACGATGACGCCACGGCATGTCGTTTCATTCCACGGATTGTCGCCGCGTACCACCGTGTCCCGTGAGCCACATAAGATGATAGGTCACAGGAATATGACAGCTAAACTAATTGAAATAAGGTTTGAAACGGTTCCAGTGGTGTTTTCAGTGAATGGGGCAAGCTCTGGCAATTACTTTGTGTAATTTATTATCATCACAACTGCTCTCAAAAACGGTGAAGGAAAACATCGTAAGGGAACCGGTTACGGGCTCTTTGGTTTTTTATATTTATTCTTTATTATTTCCAATTTAAATTGTTTTGCTGTTCTTAGATTCTGTCAGTTACTTACTAATATTGTCTGTCAAACAGTGTGTTTTTCTTCCTATTCATTATAATAATTAAATACATTCATTTACAAGGTAACTATTTCACTTTCGGATAACAGCCCATTAACTCATCTTTTTCAATCGGCATATCCTAGAATCAAAAATTCGAAGACATGTGACATCCATCAACCCGCACTGGGCCCGCGTGGTGGATTACGGCCCACTCCTTGTCACCGAAAGTAGGCCTGAGTCCCAACAGTGGGAACATTACAGGGTGATTATGTGAAGAAATTTTCCCAATCAACTGAGAACCTTATACTTTGGCGATAACGTTGAAAATCTATTAAAGAAATTTGACAGATCGTAGTACCTTGATGTGCTGGCGTTTTAAACATAAATATGAATTGCCGTATACTTGAGCTATTGTGTCAAATTACCTTTGATTAGCCTTCCTTATAATAAATGCAACATTATGCCGTTTCTAACCTACTTCTTTTTCTAGGGCCATTACCTGATTGAAATGTAAATAGCTATTGACATTATTATAACTTATAATTATTCCAACTTAAGGTTCCGTGACTTGGAAAGTCATTAACTTCGCTTTGAAATAGGATTTGTTTATTTGAAACACAAATTAGTTTTGATTGAAGACTCAGTGAATGCAAAATTGAAACGGTTTCATTAATTTGATTGAGTCGGTTTGATTTTATTGATATTTAGGTTAATGTTTGTCTCTTTTATTATTTGTATGGTGGATAAATTTCAATAATTTATTAAATAAATAATATTGAAATTATGTAGGTTAACACTGGAAGTCGATGTCGTTGGGTTCGCATTTTCGTTGTTTGCCACCGACTTCCGAAATTAAAGTTATTTTTTTCAATTTGCAGTTTTTTTTGGAAGTCGGTTGTTTTTTTTTTGTAAAAAAGTTTTTATTATTCAGTTTTAAGCTGTACTTACGATAAGATAAGATAAGATTCATTTATTTGCAAAAACATGTGCAGATAATATACACGGTATGATGCTTATTATAGGTGTTACAGGATATCTTTGGCACAACATGTTTGACCATGACTGGTGTACAAATTAGGTCGGAAGACCAAAATTACAAAATAAAAAAAAAATTAAGTCAAATAATTAACAAAAAAGAAAACAATTACATGTATATTAATTTAAAAACATAACAATTAAAAAACAGTTGGTAAATATTCATGAGGTTCAAAACAAATACTTGATAGATTCAGTCAGTATATCAGAGCGATTTGCATACAACGCTTTTATACAGTAGCTGGCTGAACACGAAGTTTACTATTATCCCGGCGATTTCGAATTACAAGGTCCGATATTCGAGGAAACAAATGGGGGTTATTTCTTACAAATAAGGTGATTTCCAAAATATAAAGCGACGGCAGTGTGAGGATTTTGTGTTTTGTAAAAAACTAGCGACTCGCCCCGGCTTCGCACGGGTGCAATACTGATACTAAGTACAGGTATTTCAAGAATGCCAGCACGCGCCGCCGCGGCCGGTACCGCAGCAACCGCTATGTCCCTGCATTTTAAATCTGTAATATCTTCGAAAATATTCATTTAAATTACATGCTGTAAAGGCATTATATTTATGTATATTAAATGCACAATGTATTTAAGGTACTTAATTGGATAAGGATTAATGATGTATTGCTTAAAATCGCTTCGTAAATAAGCCATTATTTCTCGAAAAAAGTAAAGGATAAAAAATTATTATTGTGGGTTATCCCTAAGAGATAGACATATACCATCGCGGACGTTTTTGTAGACCTTTTTAAGGTGTACAATACTGTGGTACATTATTTTGACCTATCTCGTAGGGTTCAGCCAGCGTTTGAAAAGTAAGCGCAAAAAAATGCGTTTATTTACGACATCACATGCATGCATGTATTATATATATAAACCTTCCTCTTGAATCACTCTATCTATTAAAAAAAACCGCATCAAAATCCGTTGCGTAGTTTTAAAGATCTAAGCGTTCAAAGGGACAAAGAAAGCGACTTTGTTTTATACTATGTAGTGATGGCTTACATAGCACGTATGCATCGCTTTTGCATTTTAAATGCCATATATTTATTTGACGAGTTGCCCCAGAAGATACCCCACACACATACTTGTATAACACTACTTGCTATGTAAATATCAGTGACAGGAAATTATACAACATCATCAATATTAAACTAAGTGACAAAAATACATATTATTGAAGCTTAACTCAAAAACTACCCAAACAAAAATAATAAAAATTTATATAGGACCACTCCTGAAGCATATTATTTTTGAAATCGATTTACAATTGCCGGAGGTATCGCGTGACATACATACAAAAACAATTTCGTTTACTTGAATTTTTACCAAAATTTTACTTGAATTTTAGTTTAAAAACCAAACTACAGAACCGATTTTGATAAAATTTCTATGCGACTAACCTGAAAGTATATCCAGTTAAAAAAAAAAGAAATTTGCAAATCGTTTTATAAATAACGGAGTTTTAAGGTAACAAACATTAAAAAAAATATATTCAACCGAATTGATAACCTCCTCCTTTTTTTGAAGTCGGTAATAAAATAATAAGAGACCTTTTCGCCCACCTTTAATTAATAACTTCAATTGTGTTTCCCACCCAGAAAACTTCTGAAGGAGAATCCAAAAAAAACAATGTATCAATTCCAGGAAAACTTCTATTGTTGTAAAATTAATAGTGACTTTAGGAATGAGAATAATTTTTAACGACTTCACAAAAAGGAGGAGGTACTATGTTCGGATGATTGTATGTTTTTTTCGTATTTCCGACGAACTTTCATAAACGTAATTAAAAAACCATTCCGAAGGCTTCTCAGGCGTCCGCAAGACAATGAGAACTAGACAAAGTTATGGTAAACTTCGAGGAGTAATATAAAGTTGATCTCGCTCAGTACACGGAATCAAGGAAAAAGGGCAGAAAGAAAAAAAAAATCCCTTATATTAAGTGTCTTGATATTTTCCTTTGAAGGCTCTAAAGCAATTTAGAAGTACGCTGAAGCCAATAATGTTATGAAATAACGCTTTAGGCTTGCTTGTTATATTAAGCAGTTTATTGAATCGTTTTTAAAATATAAAATACGGATAAACAGTAAAGAAAATACAGCAACTTTATTACTGAAGTTCTAAGAAGTAAAATTTTGAAGAATATTATGAAAATACCATGAAGAAGAACTTGTTCATTAAAGCTTGATGGTAACATCATTGAATCCTCATGAACCAATAACATAATAAATAAGTGTCCAGCAATAATACGCGAAATAAAAAGCTTATTTTATGGCTTATTAAACTTACTTCCAGTTTAACGAGAACCCGCAGTAATCCACGTAATAACTTTTATTGCTGAGGTAAGCCAATTTTTCCAATATGGCTGCCGAAACTAAACGGTTTAAATTTTTATTTGTTTTTACGAGTATAGATATCTATTTCCTACGATAGTCAATTTCGAATTTAGAACACATTCGATGTTTGAAAAAGCCTACGAGCGTTGGCTGGGTTCGTTGGCGTTCGGCCAAGATCGGCTAGGGCATAACGTTAGGTGCTTAGTAGTGCTGCCAGTTACAATATCGCTAATTTTTGGACAAGTGGGAAAAGAGAGGCTGGGTGGTTTTATACCGGCATTTATGTCGCGTTGGCAATGAAATAAAGGCTTTTTAAATTCATCTCCAGATTAATTAGTTGTTGCATTTAGAGCCACAAGTTACAAGCGATGCTTAGTTTGTGACTCACGAAACCCGTCACATTGTAATTTTACTTTTTGATGAATAAATTTATTATTATTAATATTGTCACAGTAGGTACTCATGACTCCTAGAATTCACTTTTATTTTTTACCAGCCATTATTGTCACACTGTTGGACACTGTTGGACAAAGTCCTTCCTAGCCTCTTTCCAATAGAATCATACTTACATAATAATTAATTCTAATAGATTTAAAGACGCCAAAACCTATAGAAAGTTTCCTATGAATTAAAAAAAAACAGACTAAGGTTTTAGGTACCTAAGTACTTTCAACATACGAGAACCCCGAAATCGATGACAGCTCCCGCGATATCGCGACATCTGTCAGCAATAGTCTTCGTATCTAACAGCCAGATTTGGGTCACAATAATATTTTACTTGTGTGTAGAATTATTTCATTTCAGTGCTAGCTGAGATACAAAGGGACTCGGGTGTCTTTCTTTTGTAAGGCTATTGTAGATGTGTATGTAGGTACCTCACTACCCTAGCTTTTTTGGCGAAATACAGTTTTAATTTGACTTGGCTTGGATTTTGCATTTTGACTTACAATATGAAGAAAATATATTGAAAAAACAAATTATATGCAACCAATCCAGAACCGATCGTTGATTGACCTGTGGGTCGATATAATAGTGATGATAATGAATAAAACAAAGAAAAAGGGCCGGTCATGATCTAACTGTACACTCAGATTAGCCTTGTCAGACAAGTGGCATTAACATAAGGTCCTTTGCTATGTACACACGGCTACACATCAAGCTATACATTTCCAGTTTTAGCTGACCTCGCATTGTATAGGTTTTGCGTACAATCAGAAGTCAGCTTATACTGGTTATGTATAGCTTGATGTGTAGCCGTGCGTACACGGCACGGTTTATTTTCGGTACGGCGTAAAAACCGCGCCGTAGAAAAAACGTGTCTGTCAACTAGCTTCCATAGTGATATAAGCAACACTGGCGACCGTGCCTATACACGGCGTATAAACCGTCGTTTTTCACGTCAAGAAAAACATGACACCTCCTTGAGCAAACTATATCATACATATTCCCCACCTGTTCAAACATTACTCGATATAATACAATGATGATAATATTACAATATTCTTACACAAAAGCACATTCATTTCTGGATACATTACCTCCTCAAACACGTCAGTCACAGATATAAACCATCAAAGTGTATATTTCAGTAACACCCCACGTATTAATGCTACAGAACATTGAACGCCATACTGTCTAGTGTTTCTATACTCCTGGTAATCACCACTCGAAGCGAAGGACATAAATTGAACATTTTAATTGTGCTATTCTAAATACCTTTGGTATTTTATTAACATTTCAATTTTTATTTTTTATTGCTGAATGGGCCCATTCGTGACTTAGAAAGCGATGGATGAGGTCTATGATGGAGCGAGCGTGCCCAGAAGATGCCTAAGGCACTGGAACTCCCACGCATCGACGAAACATAGCAGGCTGTTTGACGCCGACAACAATGTAAGAATGCTTTTCTTTGTGTCTGGGTTTTCGATTAAATGGCGTTTGTTCCGTGATTGTAACGAAGCCTTAAAAGTGTCAAACCTTGGATGATTTAATGGAGAACTGATTTTGCTAACAAAGAAATTGGGGCAATTAATGAAATGCTTACTAAATCTGTTGCTATGTTGACGGTCTGACTATAAGCACTTCTCGTAGCGATAGTGGCGATGTGCTAACCACGTTACCTAGATAACGCAAGTATCACGATCTGTATGAAAACCAAGCGTGCCATTTTTTTAACTACTTCCTATGACGTCACAAGCGCTCCTTCTCGGCCAGCGGGACTGTCCGAAAGGGTTACCGCTGCCCCGGAACATAAAGAGCTAAGAAAGGAACACGGGTGGGTTTTAGTCAGTAAGAGTCTGACACTCCCTTCTGCCAGAGCGGGAGGGGTCATTTGATGATTTCCCATCCTCCAAAAAAAAAAAATAAGCGCTCACGCTCACCCAACCAGCAATATACAGGACTGAGCGCAAAAGTGGGGGCTTACGATTTTTTAACATAAGATGGTGCGATTTTTGGCTCGCGAAGTAGTTGCTCTTGCGTTATATAGGTGTATCTATATCTGTGCACGTGACACTTAGACAACATGCCGCTTGTGTATTTGAACGCCGTACTCAAATACATGAGCAACACAATGTCGACAGCAGGCGCCGACGCATCGACGGCGGCCGTCCACAGGTGTCGACGGCTGCCCTCGACGCGTGTCGATTGATACAGGTAATACCCAAAATCTAGGTTGACCAAAGAAATAGAAAATAGAAATATAAATAGATAATTTATTTGTCAAACATGCGTTTACAAAAAAAGAAATCAGCCGCAGTGGGCCCGAGTGGTGGATTAAGGCCCACTCCCTCTCACAGAGAGGAGGCCTGTGTCCCAGCAGTGGGAACATTATAGGCTGATTATGTATGTTATGTTATGTTATGTATGGGACCATAGAGTAGGAATGAAGAAAAATATGAAAGATGATAATAATGATTAAAAATAAGTGAATACTGAGATAGTGGCCTCGATTCTGATGTTCACAAATTAAATTAAATTTAAGTTCAGTGCATCTTTTTCTTTCTATTTCATTATGAAAAGGACAGAAGATAAATATTAGTTTAGTCCTGTCAAATTAGTTAATTCATAGACAAGTTTAGACGTGATTAAAAAATTGGCTACTAAAAATACGTCAATTTACGTCAGGCGCTGACTAATTTGACAGGACGAAAAAGATGCACTGGACTTAAATTTAGTTTAGTTTGTGAACAACAGAATCGGGGCTAGTGGCTAACAAAGATTTATGGAAAAATAAGACAAAACTCTGTAAACTCTAAATAAATTCGGCCAAGAGCAGGAGAGTGATGAAGCTTCAAAGGTATGATAAGGTCTGCAGTGTTCAACTATAAGGCTTCTAGAACCTGATATTCGTCATTAACATATTCTATTCCGCTTAATATCACTGGTTAGATTAATCCTACACTGGAGTTGATATTTGTATACCATACAGACGTACTTTGTAGCGAAATGGAATATTGCATAATTCTGTGATTTGTTTGTGTAAAAGCAGCTATGTCACAGGATGTTAGCCTAAGGCTATGAAGATGGATAATATCGCTAATTAAATATGAATTATTACCATGTATTTGCAGTATTAAACAGAAGCCCGTTTTCACTTACACTAGGAGACATTTCGTATAAGTTTATTTCGTATATCTAAGTGTAGATATTAAGCTGCTTAGCACAAAAAACATTTAACCAATCACTAAAGTTTCGACACCGATTGGCCGACTTGCTGCGGGTTACCTAACAACAGCTTTATAATAGTAATCAATCAATCAACTCAGGCTGAGTCTCAGTCCACAGCTGGACATAGGCGTCTCTCAGGCTGCGCCACAACACTCTGTCCTCCGCCTTCCGCATCCAGTCTGTCCCCGACACTTTCTTAAGGTGGTCGGTCAATCTAGCTGGGGGCGTCCCACACTGCGCTTAATAGTAATAATGACAGACAAAAACACTTCGGGCCTGTGGACAAAGAGTTATGGGTAACTCATCGTCCGATCAAGACCAGACCCGTGCCGGACGGCGCGTACGTGTTCCACGCGCGCCTCAAAGAGATGTCAGCATTAAGGAAGGGGCCCCGTAAGGGCCGAAGCCTGCCGGGGCAGCGGGATTGTCCTAAAGGGTTACTGCTACCCCGGAACACAAAGGGCTAAGGAAGGAACACGGGTAGGTTTTAAGAGTCTGACACTCGCTCCACCCAGAGCGGGAGGGGTCATTTTATGATCATCCACAAATAAAAAAGACAAAAGGACTTGAAAACCACAGAGAAGTGTCAATAATATAGATTTCGAATCTTAGGAGCTCTATACTCAGAATCGAATGGTGAAAGAGGAATGTTTGCTCAGGGATCTGCTTACGTAAGACATTACCTAATTAGGCATTGCTATGCTATATATATTTATATTGCTAAACCCATGTTTCTACCACGGTAAAATACTTATATAAGTTTTGCAAGCAACTACTTGCGTTTGACAACGTTTTACACACAATATTTTTTTTATGAGACAATTTTATTTTTATGCTTCATTTTTTTATATAAATGTTCAGGATTGCAGAACAATATGCCCAATTATGGTACAATGCGTTTGATTAAAATATTTTCACACATTTTCATTTCAGGGCCATACCGAAGGCTTTCGTAAAGTTTAATCTCAGATAATTGGCGTCTGGGTACTCCCTAAAGCGCAATTTATTCGACAATCACTGTGTTACTGTAGCTCGCTCCTCCGATGCTCATTTTCTTGGAAACAAATGGCTGGAGCTTCTAAAAATGCAATCTATCCTAACCTTATATTAAGTGGGCTTTATCTTTTTATTGATATTTTAAGAGGCTGCAATTTATTTTCTGTAGATACAGTTAGTTTTATATTGATCGTTAGAATTATTAGGGTTCCGTAACTAAAGGGTATAACGGGTCCCTATTACTATGACTCCGCTGTCCGTCCGTCTGTCTGTCCGTCTGTCACCAGGCTGTATCTTATGAATCGTGATAGTTAGACAGTTGAAATTTTCACAGATGATGTATTTCTGTTGCCGCTATAACAACAAATACTAAAACAGAATGGAATAAATATTTAAGGGGGCTCTCGTACTAAAAATCCTTTTTTTTTTGCTTGATATTGATAACGGCAACAGGTAGACGCTTCAAATATTCACAGAATATTTAGTTAGGTATTCACTTTAAAAATAAATAATCAAATTAAAATAAAATAAATATTTAAGGGGGGTTCCCATACAAGCATATAACATACATTAGTTTTTGGCGTTTTTTATAGATAATGGTACGGAACCCTTCGTGCGCGAGTCTGATTCGCACATGGCCGGTTTTTTTTTTATTAGAAGAGATTGATCTTATCAAATTAAGTTCCTAATTTCTTTTGAATTCCGTTTTCATAAATAATTTTAGGCTTACAACACACTACGATAGTTGAACGGTGGTAGTTAATATGAATAAAACTTTTTGTTTGATTCGTGCCCAAGAAACTTTATGGAGACAAAACTTCATAATGTTAATTTTAGGAAATCGGTGGGAATTTGGCTTACCATAATCAGGGATTAAAATCTTGACATTGTACTTGTTGCTTGCTGGATAATACAAAAACTTTGAACCTGAAATTAGATCTTTTATGAGGTAAAATGTTCGCGAGTACTCAGATGGCACTGTCTCTACAAATTAGGCATGATAGTTTTCGTAAACTAGAGGGAGGGAGGGCTCCGTGGCTATAACAGCCACACAGGTCGATCGATCAGGTTAAGCTACGCTTGCCGCGGTTGGACTGTGGATGGGTGACCATCTTTACATACCAAGACCCCTCAGTGCCTCCTCAAAGCCGTTGGTCCCGGCTGTCATTCGTGGATCTTTGACAGTCGTTACGGGTCCGAAAGTCTGACAACCAGTCTTTCCATGGGGTATCGTATTACCCCTGGGTTGTGGAGGTCAGATAGGCAGTCACTCCATGTAAAATAATGGTATTCAGCTGCATCTGGTTAGACTGAAAGCCGACCCCAACATAGTTGGGAAAAGGCTAGGCAGATCCAGTTTTCGTTACCTCGAATTTTAAATTATGTCCTATTTTCGCCTCTTTGTGTTGTGTAGCTTTTTTTTAACAACAATAAATAATATTCGCTTCGCTATCGCTTTCCTGTCTCCTTATTAATCCCATTAGGAACTGTATACGTACTATATATCTACAATAAATATCTGTTCATACTACCCATATCGTATTACACAGACCTTACCTAATCCTTCCATAAAATTAATCCCGAAGCAAAACGTGTTTTAATCATTTTAGAATTCAAACTAGCATATTGGGCTCCTTAATCTTTTCATTAAGGAGCCATGCGGTCCGAAACGATGTGGGGAGTAATATTTCTGCTTCAACTTGGGTAAGGCTGATGGTCAAATGGAGCGGGGCGAGTGAGCGGCGAAGAGCGAGAGCGGTTTAACCGACTGTCTTCCACTAAAATGGAAGGGATGCGAAGGCACAGTGCAAGAAGATAAGGCGGAGAAAGTATGAGGAAAAATTTGATGCATTTCACGATTAAAATGTTCTTCTTCGTAGCGTGTCGATGGGAATCTAAATGGACTCGGCTCAGAATTCGGCTACGTGATTGGTGCCATCACTAAAGTTCATCAGTTCCTGTCCAACGTCCAGCTGACGGGACCTGACGTTTAATGTCCCATCGTTTGTGGAACAGCACCACATTTACACTCCAAGGCGGAGTCGTCTATGAATCTCCATCTGAACAGGGTTTCCTTGCTTCGGCCAACTCATGTGTTTTGGGTAAGGAAGCACTATCTCGCCACTAAAACTTATCTCTAAGTACTCCGTTTCACAATCGTATGGAATTGGGACATTACATTTTGTGGACTTTTATGTCTTTAACAAGCCGTATGTTTGGCCGACGGAATTTCGCATTGACAAAAATGCCGAAGCTTCATAGTTAAAATAAAATAGTTTCATCTCTCTTAGGTGATGAATTTTCAAAAATCCATACTTTTTACGCAAGTCAATCTTGAAAGTTGTCGGCTGCTTAACCGGGATTGCCTGTGGGTGCCTCAATAAATTAAGGCCCCCAGCCAGGGCTTAGAAACTAAGCAACCACGGGGTACTATCTTGGTTTAGGGCGTCGCTAGGGGAGGTAGCAAAGGACAGGATAGATTGGGTTAAATCAAAAAACCGATGCTGACCTTCAAAATTAAAGGAAATTTTATTTTCCAAGTTTTGCAACCGGTTCCCTCCTCTCCTGTGAACGCACACGCAGCCTTACTCGAAGGATTAGTTTGGACAAGAGATTAGCGTCATATGAATGTCGGGCGGCATTCGGTTTGAAAATATCATGTTCTAGATAATTGAGTTTGCATTTGAATAGCAAGCCCCCGGTATGGTTTTGGGGAACTACGGTTCGGGGGTGTGGTCAACTTTCTTTTATTTATCGAAACTGGTTGTAAAATTAGTTAAAAAATATGTTTCAAGATACATTCCAACTGTAAATGTAAGATTGTAGTTTGGAGCAGACAGACATTCAGACAGACATACATATACACAAGTGTTCCTGTAAGGGTTCCGTTTTTTCATTCGGACGTGTGGAACCCTAAAAAACCAATCCCAATCAACCTTAATTCTACTGTTGAACTACAGTAGAATTTAGCACCTTTTTGCGTACCTACTGATACCAAACAAAAAAAGCCTAGTTTTACTAAAAACAGATCCAATTCTCGTTTTACATTTCAGTTAGTATCAAACAATTTTGCCCAATTTTCATCGGTACGTGCGTGACACGAAACTTTATAGGGATTACGTTTTGACACCGTTCGGTTCGGTACACAGCGGTAATAAATTTGATTTCGACAAATGTGGCCGGAGGGCGACTGACGATGACGCCTTGACCGCTACCTTTCTATATTGGATTACCTTTGGAATGCTGCGTAAATAAATATTACGGCGTTTCATGTCTGTTTCAGTTTCCGAATTTTCCTTATTTGAGATTAACGGTTGTTGATTTAAGAGGCTTTTAAGGGGCACAATGTCAGTGGTAGTAACAAGAATATATGGTCTGTTCTAAAATATCTGACGAATGTTTAAACAAACTCTGTTCAAGTTAAATTCTTACGCAATCTCAATAAAGGGAATTATTAACACATTTATCGGCATTTAGAGGGTTTAAATTTTATATCTCACAACATTTTCCAATAAATATTTTGTAAATAACATTATTAAATTGTAATTGAAAAATCATCGTCGATTTGGGTTAGAAAATTAACCACTATTGTCAAATGAAAATTATCTTAAAGGTGATTAAAATATAATTTTGGGCTTCAATATTCAAATAACCAAATCAAAGTATTGTATTTGTAAGTAGCACTATAAATCGACATATACAGATACCTTTTATGTTTCATTTGTTTACATTTTTATCAGATACCTTTGGGATAGACTACCTACGTAACTTTATAAGAACGTAATTCCTGTTGGCCATTCCTATAAATTAGTCAAGACACTTGATTAGTTCCAAATACGGTTAGATACCTACATCGCAGGAAGGTTGAAAAGGACACCGCTTTGTCCCTTGGGATGTCCCAAAAGCATTGCATAGTAACGAAGGTCCCACAAGTGCGTTCCATCAAAGATCCCGGACACCTGCTTAACAAAAGTCGGTCACGGTGTAATATACATTGAAATAGCAGAGGGTATCCGTTAAGATTTCACGAACAAAAGGGTATTTACTAATTAAAGCGAGGAGACGGACTTTACAGGTAAAATCCATTTATCTAATTCTTGGCAAATGCTTATTCTGTGTCAGAATAAAATTAATATGAACAATACAAAGATAAGTAAGCTGTCCAGTACATTAGGCCATATTAAAAGTAGGCACTGATTATATTTCAAAAAAATCAGACAGAAGCTATAATTGGCTCAGTGTTACTAATCCAATCGTTATCCTTCTGTAATAGCTGTTTACAAGATTAATGTACCCAGGAATTTGTAATAACTTAATTTAAAAGAGTGGGTTTGGAGTTTCTAGCCCGTTCTTCTCCAAGAGATCTACGTTTTGGGATGGGCAACTAGCTTCAACTTTCTGACTAACTGACCGACTAATTTTGACAATTCAAAAGTGCCTGTAAATGGTTTAATTGAAATAAATAGTTGAGTTTCCTGTACGTAGATAAATTAATACCTAGTTTCCTAATGTAATGCAAGACTATATAATTGCAACAATTCAAAACAAACATTTACTTGTAACGATCATTATCGTCATTCTATTAGTCATTTCAAATGAAACTCGCTAGCCCGCTGGCTATAAACTCACAAGCCGTATTAAAAGTAATGACAAGGAAGCCCCATAGATACCCAACAACACAACTTTATGCAGACTGTAAGGTTCTTACAGTCCGTCAGCTCTTTGTGCTTCAATCTGTTCTTAGGAAACACAGCAGCCTTCCCCCGGCTAACCCAAAAAAACGTACAAACCTTCCCCCAGGCACCCAACACAGGACCACGTTCGCAAAGCATCAATATTATGTAATTAGCGCTTATATCTACAAAAAGATTCATATAAAGCTGAATATCTTAGACCTCAACAAACACAACCTAAAATTAAAAGTGACAGAATGGCTACTTAAACAGGACTATGCCGCAACGGAGACTTTACTTACCTACATCGCCTAATACTAATAATAATAAGCACACACTCATCTTCAAGCTTGCACGAATACTTTTATCCTCGCACTCACACACTCTCGCAAATACAACTCCCCCACTCACTTACACATCAACACCATATTACCACTTATCCCCACTCACACACACCTACACACCAATAATCACATTCATCTAATTTCATTTACCTACATCTTCACACTCTCACATACTCTCACAAAAAGTTATAATCTGTAAATTAAACCATAACTTTTCTTTTTTTCCTTTCTGAAGGTAAATTGACACAGTCCACTCATACTTACATAAAATTCATTGGAACCCCATTGTGAATCACTGCCTCTTAAGATACAGGATTCCCTAGTTTAAGAGACAGAGACTAATCTATTGTGTACAGATTTCTGCATCATCCAAATGTTTTATGTAAATGTTCTCTATTCTGTATTTTTTTTTTTTGGGAAATAAAGATATTATTATTATTATTATTATAGTTCGCGACATAAGGCTGTTGGCGTCGATCGCGATATGTGAAGACCTGTAAGACAAAGTTTTATCGTGAATTTACTGAGACACTTAATTAGTTGACATTTACAGTTAAGCTACAATTCAAAACAACCTAAGCTTTCCTGTTAACATAACACTATCGTCATTCTATTACTAATTTTAAATTAAACTTGCTAGCCGGTCGGCTATAACTCACAAGTTCGCGACTTAAGGTTATCGCAGATCACGATACGTGAAAACTTCGTGAAAAAGTTTTATCGGGAGTTCTATTAAGACATTTTTTAAAGTTGACATTTAGAGTTCATGGTCACTAATTTCGATTAAGAGATTTTAAACATCAGCTTTTTAGCTACAAAACCTTTAAAAATGTTTACTTTACATTTATCTGATGTAAAAACCAATTTGCTTATAACCATAACACTGTCGTGATTATATTACTCATTTGAAATTAAACTCCGTAGCCGGCCCGCCGCCGGCCATAACTCACAAATTGGCCGTTGTCACGGATCGCGATATGTAAAGCCGTACAAACAAAGTTTTATCGCTAGCCTACTGAGACATTTAAAGAGTTGACATTTTTTATTATTTTTTTTTTAATTTAAAAAAGGTTGCCCCAAACTAGGAATTAGTCCTGTATCGTGGGTGCGTTTACAAACATTTAAACCCACATACACAAACAGCCAGACCCGGATTAGCCACAAATCTTTTAAAATGTGAACTTTGCATCCATCTAATGTCAGAATGAAAAACAATTGCTACAAATCAAAAGAAGATCTAGCGTGGTACCCAGGGGGGGTGGAGGGGGGTTCAGGGGATCAGACCGGAATAACTCATCAAAACAACCTAAAGATAACACTGTCGTCATTACATTACTCATTTCAAATTAAAGTTCCTAGCCGGACGGCCACAACTCACAAGTTCGCGACATAAGTTTGTTGTCGCGGATCGTGATATGTGAAGACGTACAGACAAAGTTTTATCGCGAGTTCTAAGACATTTACTCGCTTAGCTACTTTTCCGAATAGTTGAAAGGAACATTTGGACTAACTAGAGTTAGATTTCTTTATCTTCATTACAATGTGGAATACCTAATTTCATTGTTGTGCTCTTAAGGCTGGATAGAAAATATTAATATATATGGATACAAATATTAATATTTTCTATCAAAAACCAAGCATGCCACCGTCACTTGCCAAATATTGGCAAATGGCGGTGGCATGCGAGGTCTCTTGATTCTCAGTCAGACTATGATGTTGTGATAATTTTATTTTCATTAAGATGTGTTAGAAAGTCATTTCTTTTTAGAAAGAAGAGAAAGAAAATACGTTTATTTGCGGTGAACATGACGTAAAAAGAACAGAAACACAAAAATAAAATAAATAAAAGGTATGGGAAACATGCGTTACATCCACGCAAAACGGCTATCGCTCAGCATTATGCTGCGACCCTGTGCAAGACAGAGCCCCAGCGCTGGTACCTACTTTTGAAATGTACATTTGGTTTCCAACAGCAGCACCCAAAAATTCACCGATTTCTAATGTATACTTAGAACTACCACTTGGCCCGCGACTTCGTCTGCGTGTATTCGTGCCAAATTCAAGTTTATTAACTCAAGCAATAAGATTTTTCATACAAACAAAATTCCTCCTTTTCACCCCCTTAAAGGTCAAATTTCCAAAAACCCCTTCTTAGTGCTCCCCTACGTATTAAAAGGAAGCCGTATGCAAAATTTCACGTTCCTAGTCCTTGCAGTTTCGGCTGTGCGTTGATATGTCAGTCAGTCAGTTTCTCCTTTTATAAAAGTTTTAGTCATTGTCATGTAGCTTAAAGGCTTGTAATAGTTCAGCTGAAATTTATATTTTGCTCCCACTTCCCCGCGCCTAGTACGCACTATACCTCTCGCACTGTCAAACTGATTCTGATTGATTTTGATTGATTTAGGGTGAATTATACTGTTGATGGACGTAGGCTTGGTAATAAATTATTAAATTAGGATTATAATTATTATACGAAGTATTTGTCGACGTCTTTAGTGTTGAATAAAATGGAAACATTTTGATTTAGGTAGTTAATTTATAATGTACTTATTAATAATTTAGCTAATTTACCAAGGTAATCTACGTACACCTGCTTTATGTATAAGTTCGATAAGCCTGCAAAGGTTCATGACCTAATTTGAAATTTTTTATTGAATATTTTCCATTTATTTTAGGGTTTAGAGGTAACTTTGAGATCTCTTTATATCGAGAAATCTGTATGCAATCGTATATTCGCAACAGACAGCACTTAGCAATAGTCCTCATCTTTACTGTATATTAATTACAGAGCGAATTCTGCAGTCCTGTTCAAACTACGGCCATTCATGCTAAGACAATTTTTGGTAATTCGTTACGTCGGGCATCAGTTTAATTGGGGAACTTCGAGCACGATATTTGCAATACCGGACATTTTGTAACAAAATAAATATTTAAATATTTCAACAACGCATGCCTAATAAATCCAATGTATGTTGGATTCCATAACATTCGCTCTCGCAGGGAATGTGATTGAACCACCAATTACATTAGTTTATTCGTTAATTTAATTACAAGATATTATTATTAAATCCTACTGTTTAAAATGATTATATCACTGGTTTAAGTTGCATTTATGGCGAAATTTTTAATTAACAGCAGTACGAAATAATAGTTTCCTCTTAATTCAGGCAGATAAATAGACATGTTAATAAAACATGTCTATCTATTTGCCTGAAATTTCACATTACAATAAAAAAGAACCATAAGTCTTATCATTGTACGTATTATTCTGTTCTTTCTTCTTGGCTGTTTATATGTGTGTACTCATAATAGGTTAAAAAAATCCGCAATAAAAAAAAAAAAAAATGCCTTTATTGCCTCTGACCCTTTGTACATAAAAAAGTTCTTCTAAACTAATAAAAAATCATATTATAATATCAGCTTGTTAAGCCTATATTAGCAAATCGGCTATTATAAGGTCAGGCTGTCTTGCGACATATGCTTCCTATATTTCTCTCCACTTATTCCTGTCCAGAGCTGTTCTTCGCTAACCTTTTGGCAGATCATCCTCCCACCTTTTCATCCGTCTTCCTCTACGTCTTTTTCCATTTCTTGGGTACTATTCTGTGACCTTTTTAGTCCATTTTTCCGTCATAGCTCTCATCATAACATGACTTGTCCATTTCCATTTAAGTGTTCTTGTTTTTATTGTAATATTTTGCTTCTAATGTCTGCTAATTTGGTGATGTTCATTATTTCTTATTATATATTCCGTAATCTATACTTCTATACTAATATTATAAAGAGGAAAGATTTATACGTAAGTATGTTTGTAACGAATTGGCTCAAAAAGCAGTGGACCAATTTTAAAAATTATTACACCATTCGAATGCTACATTATTACTGATTAATATAGGCTTTTTTAATTGCAAGATAAAAATAAAATGTTTAAAAAATAAATGTCCACCCGTGCGAAGCCGGGATGGGCCGCTAGTTAACCATAAAGTATTTCCGTAATTATAAGTAGGCTCCTGAACAACGCTTTTAATTAATTGAAAATTGATACTCCATCAGTGTAGCTCCATTAACTGTACTCGACATCTTCATAATGTTTGTACGGCCTCTTAATTCAGTGGGCCAAGCACGAATGCGACAGAATCAATAGAATTTACGTTACGTTTATTTCGAGCATTCCTGCTCGGCCCACTGTTCATTTCTCGCTCATTTCTAACCGCGTCATCAGCATATGGGGCTTCTAAACATTGCCCATTATCTGAACATTATTTGAACGGCCTTTTAGCGTCGTTCATTTCTCGCTGATCTTTCAACCCCGCCGGTACACTCCACGTCGTCGTGTCGTGTTCGTGTCGTCAGCCTACCTTCTATAAATTACACGTAGGCTACAGAAATGGAAATTAACGTAATAAATTATTCAAATTGTTTCGATTATAAACGCGACTGATAGCTGCTGGTGGAATTTGTTCTGCTTCAGATGGTAGGGATTCATATATTTTAATTTAGAGGATCTTGATTTACTTTTGTCTAAATGATTTAATTAAGGGCCTGGTTTCCATGTGATTTAATTTAATTTTCCGTGGCATACAAAAAGTTGAACCAACAATACAGGCTGCAGAATGCCAGCGCTGCGGTATTTATTTATTTTTAAATGTCGTAACATTATGCTGAGATAGAAGCCTTCTTGGCCAAGCGCAGTCTTTAATTTTCTTGTTTATTTTTAATGAAATTTTGTTAGTTACTTTTTGAATGGTCCTTTTTTACTGTGCGTGCGTCTCCCAAAGAAAATTTTTATTATTTTTGTTTCTTGTCATTTGTTGATTCAATTTAATTTATTTAAATACCAGAAACTTGCGGCGTGTAAATGGGGCTTAAGTACCTACCTAAGTATAAGCAATTTTGTGTACTTAACGCGGTAATTAACATGGAAGTATTTTTTTGCAGAAATAACTTCACAACAAATTGCAGAAAAAGCTTTTAAATTATTTTCATAAATTCAATTGTGTGTATTGCCACATAATTAATTTCGGATTACACTGAAATTTTTATTAAAATGGCAATAATGTTCTACAAATACAATCATCAGTGTTTGCTCCAATAGTAATATTATTATGCTTTATTCAGAAGTTAGTACTCGAAGTATTCAATTAGAGCTCAATCAAATAGACATTAGTCTAATAATCGTGCTTGGGTAGATGGTTATCATTTCTGAGTGGAAATCTAGATGGATGATAAGCCTTTAATATAAAAATATTTCAAATATCTCGAAATATTGAATTTTGAACTACTATTTCTACTATTTATTTGAAACATTTTTGAAGCGTACAATGAAAATATTGGTAAGATATTATTTCTAAATCGCTCATCATTTTAATTATTTTGTTGAATTAAGTACTTTAAATTATGTTCATAGCTTAATCGAAGTGCCAGCTTCAATATCATTTTAATGGTACCCATTCAATATGTAGTTATTTTTTATTTGGAATGAAACATATATATCTTTAAAATTAAAATATCTCGAAAACTTTTGAATTTCGGCCATACATATGGTGGATTCAATTTGTTGCATTTTTAAGCTCCTGACGAATATACGTCAAATTACAAGTAATCCTGTTTATAAGTGAAATTAACTTAGTTTAGTGTAATTTATTTTTATTTTAAGAACTAAAATCCAAAATGTTTAAGGTTTAAAGAAACTTTTTTTTATAAGAACTTACAGTTCATCTAATTTGTAATACTAATTGCGCCCCGCGGTTTCACCCGCATAAGTGTCAATTCCGTAGGAATATGGGGATAAAAAGTAGCCTATATGTTAATCCAGGGTGTCAGCTACCTCCATACAAAATTTTATCAAAATTGGTTCAGCCGTTTGAGAGTGAAGCATATAAACAAATTTTCGCCTTTATAATATTAGTGTGATTAATTTAACAAAATGAGAAAGAAGAAATTGTAATTTGCACAATGTATGTTTGCGTAGCAATCCCTGCTACGTCGCGTAGGTCTTGACTACGACTGCGTAGGCACTATTCACTGCTACGTCGTGTAGCTTTCTGCTACGACTGTGTTGACACCATTCACTGCTACGTCGTGTACCTCTCTGCTTCGACTGCGTAGTCACCATTCAAAACTACGTAGCGTAGCTCTCCGCGACGACTACGTAGACTCCGTAGCAGTCCCTCTTCAACATTTTGTTTAAGGATTTTTTACTTGGATATATTTATGTAGATACTTTATGTAGATTTATGAAAGAATCTATACAACTTGCATATTGCTCTATATAATACAAACCTAACAACAACTAAAGCAAAGTTTAATATTCTGCATGATATAATATTGTTGTTATTAAATATTCGAACCGAACAACAACTAAAGTTCAAAACTGTATTTACAGAAATGTTCATATAAATTTAAGCTTTCTCTTCTACAAAAATAAATAGAACTTAAAGATTTGCTTCCTCATTCGTTAAAATATTCATGCAACAACACTATGAGGTTTATCCTGTATTATGCGGTTGCATAATAGTTTTACGTTTTGTCTGAAAATTACGACCCTGAACAGGATTTGGCTGGTTTAAAAATACATTCTGTGTTTTTTCTTGCGTATAATTCGACCACCCGTTGTGTTTACAATAGAACAAAGATGCTGGTAACTGGAAATGGAATCATTTTTTTATGAATTTAGTGATTTATTTAGTAGAAACTAGCTGCGTCCCGCGGTTTCACCCGCGTAAGTTTCGATCCCGTGGGAGTATCGGGATAAAAATTATCCTATGTGTTCTTCTGATGTATAAGCTATATTACTGTAAAGTTTCATCAAAATCCGTTCAGTAGTTTTCGCGTGAAAGAGTAACAAACATCCATACATCCATACATACAAACTTTCGCATTTATAATACTAGCTGCGTCCCGCGGTTTCACCCGCGTAAGTATCGATCCCGTGGGAGTATCGGGATAAAAATTATCCTATGTGTTCTTCTGATGTATAAGCTATATTACTGTAAAGTTTCATCAAAATCCGTTCAGTAGTTTTCGCGTGAAAGAGTAACAAACATCCATACATCCATACATACAAACTTTCGCATTTATAATATTAGTAAGACTAATCTACAATGAAACACATAGGGATTTATACTATTAACCTCGGTAGATTATTAACTTTCTTAATAAAAAAATTAAAAATATGTAATGGTGGTATTACATATTGTATAGGTGGATATTACATATTTTAATATACCATAACTATATTTACTAAACATAATATATCATCATCATCTGCCTAGCCTTTTCCCAACTATGTTGGGGTCGGCTTCCAGTCTAACCAGTATTTTACATGGAGCGACTGCCTATCTGACCTCCACAACCCAGTTACTGGGTAATACGATACCCCTTGGTAAGACTGGTTGTCAGACTTTCAGGCTTCTGACTACCCGTAACGACTGTCAAAGATCCACGAATGACAGCCGGGACCAACGGCTTAACGTACTTTCCGAGGCACTGAGGGGTCTTGGTATGTAAAGATGGTCACCCATCCACAGACCAACCGCGGCAAGCGTAGCTTAACCTGATCGATCGACCTGTGCGGCTGTTATTATTTAGCCACAAGCCCCTCCACTAAACACAAACACAATATATATTTAGTAAATATGGCTTCCTCATGGTGTTATGCACTGAAATACATCGGCTATTCAAATTAATTTAAATAAAAACACCGTTCAAAGGATGGTCTTATCGCTATAATTAATTACATGAAAATAAATATTACGTAAGCTGGCGTAAAAAAGTATACGAGTCCGAAAACAAAAAAATCATGCCCGTTGCCCATATTCGCCGACAGAAATCATCATTACAGTAGCACGTCGTCATCGCCACGAGTGCTCTATTTCCGCGGCCGTCTGCTGACCCCATTTCTACCACTTTGACGATTGACTTTGTAGGGGGAAGGGGGAGCCACTGTCGCGGTATTAAAAAAATATTCAAGCTCTTTGTTAAGATGTGATAATGTTTTGGATTACGGTTTTAAAAATCTGGCAGAAAATGTTTGTTTAGGTATTTTTACTGTTCGTAGTATTTTAATAATAACTGAGTATCTTTCTATTTGGTATTTTTGAATAAAAAGATGAATAAGAGTAATTCCACAAAAAATAAAATAAATATCTAAAGAGTTTGCTACATTTGTTATTTACCAAATATTTCAAATAGGAATATATTTCTCCTATTTAAATTTGGTGTTGAACATAATTATTTCAGTACCATTGCGCGTGGCTCATTTTGTAAACTTCATTATTAATTCCAATACAAATATGAACACTCCAAACAAATACCCAAATAATATCGCCTAATTACCACTTCGTGTTTCAGTACAAATTAATAGGTAACTGGGCAAAAATAAATGTTCTAAAAACCTAATAGAAAACATAAAATCTACCTTCTAATTTGTTTATTTCAATAACAAATTTACGAAAATACAAACATTCTTCGTAACTTATCAAAGAAATTAATTGAGACTTCTAATGAAATGAAAGTTCGTCGAAATGTAAATGGATTTATTCTAACATTTTGATTTTAATAAAATAATCAAATCAATCAGAAACTTTAACATTTCATGTGGCTGTCGTGAGTTTGGTAATTTTAGGAGTCAATAAAATGACTTTAACTTGCTTCATTTAATATTGAGTAAGTAATTTTCGACGGTGATTTGAAATAAGTCATTCTCAGTCAGTCTGTTAAGTATGATTATTGTTGGGAATAGTTTTTCAAGTAGTTTCTGATAAGACATACCTGTCACCTGCGATTTAATTAGGTAAGCACTAATTTTTCATATCTTTAAAAAACTGGCCGGTGAACAGGAAACGAACTGGCCGGCGTGCGTGTATAAACAGATGGTAAACGAAGCAAGAGGAGTTTTTAAGGATCGTATCAGGTTGCGATTTGTAGTTTCTGGCTACTCCCGTTGGAAGAAAGCGTGAGCTTTTGTGTGTAGGTACGTCAAAAAACTAGGAAGCAGCTGCGACTATCTATAAACAGAACCAAAAGAGACGTAAATATTTGACGGAGAACGTACGTGTGTCTCGTTATAATCCGCCATATTTTAATTACACAATAGAAAAACCGTTTGCAGTTCAAATCAAATTATAATTTCACGAAGAAATTAATCGCACTAGTGAATCACACATTGTAGGTACACAACTGAACGATACGAAACGCGAGACAGGTTCTGAGCACATGTTATCTGTTTGATGTCTAATGTCTAAGTGAGTCCATACCACCTACGCACTCGCTTATAGCGTTGTATCTAGAATACAACGCTATAAGCGAGTGCGTAGGTCTGGTCAAGCGCCGTGATTGGTTCTGGTGCGCGGTGGCCTTTTCGGCAACGCCCACCGCGGTAAACATTTGCGTGGTGCCATTTTTGAGTTTCAGTTACATTTCATTAGTTTTATTATGCATAGCACACCACTCTTTAGTGCTCTCGTCAACTCTCACGAACTCAGGCTAGACTGTCAAGCGCCACCGCCGCGCGCGTTGGCGTCTCAATCAGTCAAACGAATGACGTATTACAGACATCCGAATATTTCCCAAAAAAAAATATCTTACTGAACACATTGCTATTATTACCGAATATTTACACAATTTTCCTTCCCATTACTTCGCTCTAACCAAATAAAGTGAAAAGAATGCCCGAAATGGTTCGTGAACTACGTTCTAATATTATTTTCGTATATTTCAGCCCGGCCGTTTATTAAAAACATGGTGTGGGACGTTCACTGACACATAAATGACACTTTTGCGTGTTCAAATGGTCGGATGCCGACATACAGTCTGCAGATTATCTCCGTATCAGGCGTTTTTTTGTTATTGTCGCCAATGTACAGGGGCTAGAACATCAAGCTACCTCAATCTGTCAAATTTTCCCAATCAAATATGAACCTTATTCCTTTGTAGTAAAGTTGAAAATCTATCAAAGAAATTTGACAGATTGGGGTAGCTTGATGTTCTGAGGCACTATTTAAAGGCCAACATTTCCAAAAAATAAATAATTGATTCGAGCTGCCCCTTCCGAAGGGAAGAACTTCTCCGTTCTTATAGAGAAGCCGTAGATAGGCTTTTTTTTTTGTGGATGGGAAATCATCAAATGACCCCTCCCGCTCTGGGTGGAGCAGAAGGGAGTGTCAGACTCTTACTGACTAAAACCCACCCGTGTTCCTTCCTTAGCCGTTTGTGTTCCGGGGTAGCGGTAACCCTTTCGGACAATCCCGCTGCCCCGGCAGGCTTCGGCCCTTACGGGCCCCTTCCTTATTGCTGACATCTCTTTGAGGCGCGCGTGGAACACGTACGCGCCGTCCGGCACGGGCCTGGTCCTGATCGGACGGAGAGTTACCCATTACTCTCCGCCCGCAGGCCCGCGCCTACGGTGGCCGGGAGTCGTCACGCGGCTCCCGACGCCCGGAGCGTCTCCCGCGGCGGCTGGGACGTGAGGCTCTCTCCCTCAGCCGTCCCGCCACCTCCTTCGCTAGCATGACTGCTTCGCAGAAGGAGGTGACTGCCTCCCTCTCGGCCCGGACCATGGCTTGAAGCAGGGCCGGGCGCGAGAGGTCGCCGCCGCTGCCGATCGCCTCTGCGAGAACACGGCGGTGCTCCGCCCAATTGGGGCATACCGCCACCGTATGCTCCACCGTGTCCTCCGGGCGACCCTCGCAGTGGTAGCCGTAGATAGGCTTAGCTATACTATTCTACAGTTTTTTGTTTCAATTATCAGTTTATCTTTGATAACACAGGTACATTATTATCTAATACATCAAACAGTTCATTATAATTTTGTTTATAGTGAAACTTCATAATCTAAGCAAAGCTTACACCATCAATTTCGTGGTAAGCAAATTATCTGGATTAACGGAATTTTAAATACCCTATGGTTTAATGATTTATTTCCTTCAATCTCAAAATAGTCGTCAAATTAATTAAGTGTATAGGCCAACAATTCTACTTTCAAAAATCTTCGCCCAACCCTAAAGTATCGACCGCTAAATCTTACGATAACAGCCACACGTCAACCCGTCAGAACTTCGACGAACATTGGTAAACAAGCTCGGCCTAAGTGAGTCCAATTAATTTGAAAAATGTTTTTCGTGCAACTTGATCGAAAACCGAACCTTTGGAGGGTCATGGTATACATATATACCGGTATAACACGGGGTTTTCGACACATGGGACTTTTCCCAAAGATGGCTATAAAATAATATGTTCTGTACCTCTTGCTGTATCGGGCTTCCAGTCTACGTGCGAAGCCGGGACAGGCCGCTAGTCTATATATATAAAAGGAGAAACTGACTGACTGACATATCAACTCACAGCCGAAACTGCAAGGACTAGGAACGTGAAATTTTGCATACGGCTTCCTTTTATTATGTAGGGGAGCATTAAGAAGGGGTTTTTGGAAATTCGACCTTTAAGGGGGTCAAAAGGGGGCATATTGTTTGTATGAAAAATCTTATTGCTTGAGTTAATAAACTTGAAATTTGGCAGGAATACACACAGACGAAGTCGCGGGCGAATTGCTAGTATTCGTATAAATGTGTAAGTTTTGAATGAACTGTGGGAAGATCCAGACTAACAGCAACAGTCGACATCACGCTATTCAGCTGGATTATATGGTTTGAAAATGTCTTCAATTTACAAGGAAATGTAGCTCCTTACCGCAAGGGTCATTCTCAGTTACAAGTCCCTATTGTCAAATTTTACAACGTCGCCGCAGAGTCGAAGAATGATATTTTAAGTGCCGAAACTTCTGATTATGTTTCGAAAAATTTATTAAGAATCCTTTAACCTCGTTGACCTCTTGGTGAGTTTTAGCAAAATCACCTCAGGAAATGTCCCATCTTGACCCAAATTTTAACGTCAAATATTTTTAGCCGGGTCCCAAGATCACTCTTAAAACTTAAAGTATCACATTTATAACGCATACATTGGCTTTTGGAACAGATTGTTAGATAAGGCCACATAAGTCGAACTAAATAGATTTGCTTTTCGGAGAATTTTGAAAATTTAACGTATCGGTAAACTCAAGCAGGCGCTTTACTTTGTTTAAATTATTTCATAACCACTGCTCTCAAAAACAGTGAAGGAAAACATCGTGAGGAAACCGGCATGTCCTAGAACCAAAAATTCGAAGAAATGTGACAACTACTAACCCGCACTGGGCCCGCGTGGTTGATTATGGCCCACTCTCTCTCACAGAGAGGAGGGCTGTGTCCCAGCAGCAGGAACATTATAGGCTGATTATGATGATGAACGTATCGGTGTATCGGGATCTGCTGGCGTTAAAAGAAAATATGGTGGCAGCTATTTATTATGGGCAGCGGGATTGTCCGAAAGGGTTACCGCCGCTACCCCGGAACACAAAGGGCTAAGGAAGGAACACGGGTGGGTCTTAGTCAGTAAGAGTCTGACATTCCCTTCTGCTTCACCCAGAGCGGGAGGGGTCATTGGATGATTTCCCATCCACAAAAAAAAAAAACTATTTATTATATCAATTGAACCGTTAGACAACATAATCCAATTGGGTAGCTATTACAGAAAGATCAAGCGATAAGTCTTGTAAATTGAATAGAGCTTATTCATAATTTTCGATGTCATAACATCACGTACTTTTCTTTCGTAAATCGTTCATTTTCAGATTCATAATAATGTATGTTACTCACGATAAAGGACGAAATTTTTAAACAGACTTCCAAAATCTTTTTAGTCATTTGTCTACGTCAGTGCAATATCTCGCATTGTTGCAAAAAACTGAACGCCAATTCTCGTATATAAAAACGTTCAAAATCTAGTCGCAATCTCATCTCAGCGACAATCACAAACAAAGAACAAACACAAAAACCTGTCAAAAATGTAGGGATTTTAAAGGTATTTTTGACAGATTGAGACTGAAATCAGACTGTGATGTTCTTAAAATACAAGAATTGCCCCTCTAGTGTTAATATTCCATAAAAAAACAACATAAAAACACAATACACCACACCACACCTCTTCACATTTAGTCCTAAGCAGTCTCTATTGGTTTTTTTTGTACTCCTTCTGTGGGAACCTGGGCTGGCGAACCTTAATACAGGTTACCATGTAACCTAGCTAGGACGCCAGATTAAATTCTGTTGTAATTCTCCTTATGATTTTTCTCTAAATTGTCAATTATTGTAACAGACTGTACCTATGTACCTCACTTTTGAAAAAAAACAAACTATTGAATAGACAATCCCATATACCACTCAAAACCCACTCCGAAAACATAATAATAGCGTGGTTTACCCTACAAATAGGGAGCCACGCCCCCCATCAACAATACTATTGTAACACGGATCGCCCGAACATGATTAATGTCGGGTCGACGCAGTTCGAATCAATCAGTGACGTCACTACCCATCTGCGTCTCTACTTAAACTTGAAGCAATCATTAATTAGGTCATAAAGTTATGTAACATGTCACGCCTGTATTTTCTGGGTAGGCAGTACCTATAGTAAAGTTAGGAAAAATGTTTGCTGACCAAAGTGACTCATCATCAGCCTTTTCCCAACTATGCTGGGGTCGGCTCCCAGTCTGACCGGATGCAGCTGAATACCAGTATTTTACATGGAGCAACTGACTATTAACTTAAAACTGGCCGTTAATTCAAATCACAGTTGTCATTCTTCGACAGTCTGAAATGGCTATACGGCAAATTGATGTAGTATGTGTGCTTAGTAATTTTTCTGACTATATAATATTTCGCTAGTGTTATAGTACCAAGTGCTATAACAGGGAATGAGTCTATTTACATCAAGCAGTGACAATTGTACATGCAAAAAAAACTACAACTTATAAATGCGAAAATATGTGTGTCTGTCTGTTACCTCTTCACGCTTAAACCGCAGAACCGATTTAGATGAAATTTAGTATAAAGATAGTTTGAGTCCCGGGAAAGAACATAGGATAGTTTTTATCCCGATATTCCTACTGCTGGGGCACAGGCCTCCTCTCTTCGAGAGGGAATGGGCAGTCATCTGCCATGCGGGTCCCGCACCCTAATTGCGTAACACACTATTACTCTCAATTTGAAACATTTTGAAGCATATTGCTAATACATTGCTCCATATGTTCGAAAAATGTGTCTGCTCAACAACGTAAATAACGCAATGAATGCTGTTGAACTGACAAAATGAAACCGATTGCTACTGATAGTGTGTTACGCAATTACCCTGCTGTTCGGGTTGGTAGATGTCACATGTCTTAGAATTTTTGATTCTAGGACATACCGGTTTCCTCACGTTGTTTTCCTTCACCGTTATGAGAGCAGTGGTGATGAAATAATTTACACAAAGTGAAGCGCCTGCTTGGATCAGAACCCACGACCTACAACTCGTAAGTCGGGGTCGTGACCACTGCATGTCGTGAGCACTTTGCCCGGCCTGAAGATGAAACCCAGCACCATTTCCAGCAGACGCGCTTCCGATCACTATACCAACGATGCACCCAATAATTAATTAGGTCATAAAGTTATGAAACTGTGTTGACATTAGCGGGGTGAAAGTCGGACTTTTAAAGTCTCGTTCAGCTGTGGGATAAAGTGGGTTTCGCGAACTTGTAGAGGACAACTAGTTTTGCGTAACGCTCTGGTTTTCATTTGCATCTTGTTGGTGTTAATTAGATTGACCTTTTTAGGTTGAGTATTTGATAATTAGGGTAATTAAAAAAAATGTGAGGAATGTTTTTAGTATGAAAGTGATATAAGAGTAGGGGAACGCTTATGAAAGAAAGAAAGAAAGAAAATACATTTATTTGCGGTGAACATGACGCAAAAAGAACAAAAACACAAAAAATAAAATAAATAAACGGTAGGGGGAAACATGCGCCACATCCACGCAAAACGGCTATCGCTCAGCATTATACAGCGACCCTGTGCAAGACAGAGCCCCAGCGCTGGTTTTCAGCGACAGCCGGCGCTGACGTAATGACGTCGTTCGGTGCAGCAAACACTTAATAGGACACTGTTCTGGCACAGCGTACTTAAAGAAAAATGATTTAATTGAATTTCAAAGTGATACAATATTTACTAAACAGGAAATAGACGTAGGTACATGCTATGAGAATATAATCCTCAATAAAATGTTTTACTCTTTAAAGTAGTGGCAACATTGAACATTTCGAAGCGTCCTCATATGACTTTTAGAAAGATGTTATTATGGTCAGGCTACTGAGATGACGAGTTAGAATAAAAAAGTATGGAAGAAAAAGATATGATGTACCGATCTCAAATAAATTGAAATAAGGGCAAGAGAATGATGGAGCTATTAAATGGGTGATGGTAAAGTGCAATACAGACCAACTCGTCGTAGTGTGTATTGCAACGCATCTACTATGCTAGAAGTATCTTTTGACGCTTGAATGACATTGAGAGGGTGCTTAAGTGATAATGTTGTGGCTTTACGTACCTCGGAAAGCACGTAAAGACGTTGGTTCTACGCCTGATCTCTCCCCGGTCGTCTTGGATTGCCGTCCCATCGGACTATGAGAGTAAAGGAACAGAGAGTGTACCTGTGTTCACGCACACACTTGTGCACTATAATATATCCTGCGTACCTGGCTAATCAACGTTGAGATTGGTCACCTTGAACAAAATCGGTCGGGAGGCTATTCATGTTTTAAGAAATTTTATTGACTAAACAAGATGTGTGATATGTTATTTCAAATTTTGGAAACGCACCAAAAGAATTGAGAAAAAAAGGGTGATTAAAAAATACTCATTAACCATTAATGAGATCTACGGATTTTCAGACTTTGGTCCATCAAAAGTTTGTGAAGGACAAACGGAGGTAAAACCCTTCCTTGCTCATGAACCACTTTATATTCAGTTCAGAAACAAATCAGAAAAGGTTTCATTTGATCTTTTTAACCTCATTTTTGCACTGATCGTCGTAATACCATAATAATTATTCTGTATCTCGAAACAGTCTGCTTGTTCATCAAAAGCCATTTTGAAAGCAACACAGGATTCTCATTACAGGCAATATTGGACTTCTCATTGATTTTAGCAACCCAGATGACTTCGAAATTGATTTCATTAGCCGAAGCGAAGGGCGCTTGGTTACCGTTTCCTTGATCGCGATACATGGCGTTTCGAATTGCAATATTGGAACTAATCAATCAAGACTAGCGTGAAAATGAGCAGCCTGTGGCTCATTTATCAAACACGCTGTAGATGAAACTTGAGGCATGTGGGTAGGTGTAAGTAATGAGCTTATTGTTAAGAGGTTCATCAAAAGCGGTTGTGTTGGGGGATGTGAATATATTAATTGTTGTTATGAATAATCGTGAAGCTGTTTGAGTTTGTTAAAAATAAGGCAAAATTGGTGTCCGATTTGGAAGGATTCGTACTTAGATCAATTGCTATAATCTATGTTATTATTTATTTATCTATATATACTTTATTGTACACCACAAAAATACATAAAAAAGTGTGTAAATTAGAAGCGTGTTTAAAAGCTAATTAATATTTGTTTGGTCTACATATTATGTGCTTCAAATCATATTATGTCGACACCGTCTAACAGATTTGTAAGCTCTCATTGGAACATTGATTACAGATGATAAAGCTTGATAGTTATTCTGCGGGGTTAATAGTTTCAAGAGCTAAAAGTGTATCACTTGGACCTCAAAAACATTTAGCACAATCATATTTCTTGAAATATTATAACGAAACGTTACGATACATTTCTCAAGACATCTGCAAATTGATACTGAATATAGGTTCGGCCTTACCCCCTTACTAATAAACGTGTTTTAACAGATGAATAGTTACACACCGATTTCTCTCTTTCAGCCGTCAGTAATTTGACTTTCGAAAGAAGAAGACAAAGCGTTTTGTAACTATACAGACACTACACAACGTTTATTGGTAAGGGGGATCGTGTGTATTTTGATATTAAATTACATTTTTTCTTCACATTGTTGGACTGAATTTATATTTTGTAATTTTTATCTTGAAGTTGTTTCTTATACGAAAAATAAGTTGTTTATTAAAAGAGTTTCTTTGAAAAAAACACGCGCTCGAGTCGGTGCGAACGGACGTATCCACAATTTGTTCGCAAGAATTATTAAATTATTATTTTCTTCTTATAGAATATTACACCTTATTACCGGAAACCTAAAGTTAAAAGTTTTAAAATCGTAGTAAATTTCTGTCTTATCGCTCTAGCCACAGACCCGTAAACAGATAGACAGTCAAGATGGCGGAATCCCCAAACAAACGTGCGAGTTCCGTCCCAGATTTGTCTTTGGACAAATCGACCGAGGAAGCAAGACTGTGCGTTGCTCGTCGCAAGCGTGGACATGATGAAGAATTGTATCAGGCATTCGAGGAACTCACGAATAAAATAACGAAAACACTGAACGATTGGAAAACGGATTTCAGACAGGATGTATCACAAATTAATGCCACACTAAATAATCTGAACGTAAGCACACAGGAATTAAAGTTAGAAATAGCCGGTATCAGGAAAGAATATACACAAATAAAAAAAGCTGTTCAAAATTTGGAAACTAGAGAAACTAAGATAGAAGAGGAAGTTGCATCACTTAAAAAATCGTTGCAATTCCACAGCAATGAATACGAAGACATAAAAAAGAAACTCGAACTGCATACTAAGGAAATAAAGGATTTGAATCTTCTCAAAACTGAACTCGCAGAGATCAAGGCTCAGAACAGGAAACTAAGATCTGACGTAAACGCGAATGAGCAACGGGAAAGGCAATTGAACATTGAGATCGTTGGCATACCTGAGCATAAGGACGAAAACTTGAATGAAATTATCTTAAAGATAGGTAGACAATCTGAAATAGAAATAACGAAAGATGATATTCTTCAAGTAAATAGAGTGACATCAAAGTCTAAGATTCAGGGTAGGCCAAGGAATATAGTAGCGAAATTGCGTACTCGCCAGATCAAGGACAATATCATTTCTCAAGCACGTAAGCGCCGCCTATCTACCAAAGATCTGGATGTTCAGGGCAATGCTGTTCCAGTATATGTAAACGAGCACTTAACAATCTTAAATAAAAGCCTCCTAAAAAAAACTAAAGAGATAGCCAAAATTAAGGAATATCAGTTCACGTGGACAAAAAACTGCAAGATCCACGTGAGAAAAGCAGTTACTATTCCAGCTATCTTTATTATGGACGAGGAGGATCTGAAAAAAATCGTCTAGTTATTCGGCTATGTCATTTTGTAGTTATTAATGTTTTGATTTTATATTGTGTTCTTAGTTATCTTTTTTTCCTATTTTGTTTAGTTAATATTGAACAGAGCGGAGTTATTTGTTTAGCATTTGTCTTTGGCGAGTCTGTGCTTACTGTGTTCTGTGTTTTGTTCGAGCAATACAAGGTCACTGACGACCGTGTGAAGGAAGCGCGCTTGATTAGTGTGCGATACTTGAGGTATGCATCATATTCATATAATTTGTTCACGCATGGGTTTGGTTACTGTGGTGACAATATCCTGATCTCAATAGACTTATTTAGATATTATTTTAATTTAATAGGTAGAAGTAAGATCTTTAAAAAAAAATACAGTATTACATTTGTTGTTATTATTACATGTTATTTTATTAGTAACAATAATACAGACCTATATAAGTGTATTGAGTTATGCAACTTCCATTTCTATGCGTCGTGCCTTGAATACAAAATCATTACTGTTGACACATTCACACTGTCTCGGGTTGCACATTTACGTAGCGCATGTATTTTACATATTGGTTGTCCAACGTATTTGTATAATCCTTTAGCAACTTACCCGCATTATGTTGGAATAGTCAGTTGTTTATTAATTAAAACCAATATTTTTCGTAATCATACTACTCAAATTAAGCATATTATTTCTTTTGTATATTTTCTGGCATACAACTTCTTATCGGGGGTCATGCCGTTGCAAAAAATGGTTATGTGTCATCTATTTACCCGCAAGTTACTGGCGTTAATAATGATTATTTTCAATTGTACGAAATTTTTGCGCGTTTTGAGATATACTTTTAGTAAAATAAACCAGTTACAATGCAGCCCCGTAGCTTAAACGTTTACTACCAGAATTGCCGTGGTTTAAGGACTAAAACCACACAATTCCAACAAAACATCTTAAGTAATTCTTATGATTTAATTGTCATAACAGAAACCTGGTTACATAGCGGCATTTATGATAGGGAATTGTGTGATGATAGGTATGATGTGTTCCGTAAAGACCGCGACCTAGCTGCGACTGGCAAATCCTCAGGCGGCGGTGTGATGATACTCTCGCGACACGAACTAGGTGCGTGGTGCGTCGAACACGAGCCTAATACAATTGCTACTGAATTGTTGACCATAGTAATACCGGCTCGCGCGCTGTCGGCAGCAGCTGATCTTTACGTAAGTGTTGTCTACGTACCGCCGGATGCTCATCGGATACCCTCAGATCTCGACTACGTCTTGCAGGGCGTCGCTAATGTTTTTACTCACAGTAAAAAAACATGTAATTACGTCCTTGTCGGCGACTTTAATCTTCCTTGTATAAAATGGAATTCAAGCGGCCCCACTTTTTTGAAACAGGGTGCCGTCGAGGTACAGAACGCGGCCGCGCGCTTAGTAAATGAGTTGTCATTTTTAGGAGTTACACAATACAATTTGCTGCCTAACCATAAAGGGCATACTCTTGATTTAACTTTCTCCAACCTGCCCTTAAAAGTTAACGAGTGTCTATCTCCCATTACGAAGACTGACCTTCCTCATCCTGTATTGACCATCGAAGTATCTGACATTGCAGTTTGCCCGCTTCGTGAGCTGTCTACGCCTAGACATAATTACCGCAAAGCCGATTTTGTTATGTTAAATAATTACTTTGCTGAAATTGACTGGCACTCAATTTTAGACAGCACTTCAACAAATCATGCCGTTCGCACCTTTTATGAAAAGATTCAAACAGGGATTGATAAGTATGTGCCGTTTACCCGAAGGTCTGGTGCACGTAAATATCCTGTTTGGTATAGTAGCTCATTAATTAAAATAATTAAAGAAAAGAGCAAGGCACACTCGCGTTGGAAACGTTTTGGCAACTTACTCGACTATGACGAATTCGCACTGTTACGGAATAGACAACAACATGTACAGGAGACTTGTTATAATAAATACATGCAGAAGACTGAACGTAGTCTGAAAATGAATCCAAAAAAATTTTGGACCTATATAAAGACTATGCGAGGAGGTTCGAATTATCCTAAAATGTTATCTCACAACAACGTAAAATATTCGGAAGGACAGGAAATTTGCGAGGCTTTCAATGACTTTTTCCACGACGTTTTTGGTGAACCTTCTGACTATGGCCTCGTCAGATCATCGGACGAGGACGAAAAAGATTATTGCACTGCTATCATGTCCAATTTACAGCTTACGTCGTTAACCGTGGAGAAGTCATTGAATGCTTTAAGTGTGGAAAAGGGTCCTGGTTGCGACGGAATACCTCCAATATTTTGGAAGAATTGTGCTAAGTCTTTATCATCTCTAATTAGTTTCATTTTTAACCTCTCTTTAAAAGAAGGCACTTTCCCAAATGAATGGAAGAAAGCACTTATCGTTCCTATACATAAAAAGGGTTCGCGAATTATAATAGGAAATTATAGGGGAATTTCGATACTAAATACAATAGGCAAAGTATTCGAAAAATTAATTTACAATGCCGTATATCCGTACATACTCAGAGGCATTTCTTACAAACAGCACGGTTTCTTAAAAAAACGATCAACTGTTTCGAATTTAGCTAGTTTTTCAAATTTTGTTCTTGATAACACAGATGGCGGTGGGCAGGTTGACGTGGTTTACACGGATTTTGAAAAAGCTTTTGATCGTGTCGATCATGTCATTCTCCTCAACAAGTTATACAGACTGGGTATACGCGGCGATCTTTTACGATGGGTACAATCATATTTATTTAAAAGATCACAAGCTGTAGTAATGGGTGGATACCGTTCTAACTTTATTGAAATCCCTAGCGGTGTTCCGCAGGGTTCCCATTTGGGGCCTCTCTTTTACAACGCATATTTATTTGACATCACTGACTGTTTTAAACACTCGGAACACTTAATGTACGCTGACGATAAAAAAGTATTTTTTAAAATAAGATCACTGGATGATTGTAAGGCTATTCAAGAGGACCTTAATAACTTAAATAATTATTACATAAAAAACAAGATCACAGTAAACGTGTCAAAGTGTCAATGTATTAGTTATACACGTAAAAAAAATCCTGTTGTTTACTCATATAACTTTAATGGAATTGTCATTAATAGAGCCAAGATAGTTCGTGATTTAGGAGTAATGTTTGACAGTAAATTAACGTTCTCAGATCACATAGACCTTGTTAGCACAAAAGCTTATAAAAATTTAGGCTTTGTTATTAGATCGTGTCAGGTATTTAAAAACATCGAGGCTCTTAAATCGGTGTATTTTGCATACGTGCGCAGCGTCTTAGAATATGCGTGCCCAATTTGGTCCCCCCAATATATTATTTATAAGAACCAACTAGAACGGGTCCAAAGAAAATTTGTTAACCATCTCAATTATCGCCTCCGTCAACCTCCGATGACCTATGAAAATAGCTGTCATACACATGGTCTACTAACACTTGATCAAAGGCGCAAAGTTATGGATATGTGTTTGCTTTATGACATACTCAATGGACGACTGGACTGCCCCGAGTTGGTCGCACAGGTAACTTTTAACACTCCTCTACGGCGCACTCGTCACACGACGATGCTACATGTGCCTCGGCACTCGACTAATTACGCCAAAAATTGTGTATTGACCCGTATTGCTCGAATTTATAACACAGACTTCTCACAAGTGGATATATTTAACTGTAATAAACCTACATTCAGAAAACAAATAATAAAAATCATAAACGAAGGCAATTGATGAACAACTAATCTCATATTAATTATTCAGACTTTTTTTTCTTAAATTCTTATGTTTTTTTTCTTCTATAAAAGGTAAACTTAAGTATAAAATAGGTATTTACCTAATTCTGAACTTTTTGTATTTAAATATTTCTTATTCTGTAGTCCGTTCGCATGTTTATACATATCCTAGTTATACAGGGAAACCTATTATTAGCCATACAATACTGTAATATACCTACATACTTTGTAAAATACTATTTGTATCGCTGTTGGTTGCCTAAATAAAGAAAAAAAAAAAAAATAAGAAGTTGAAAGTAAACTAGTTTCTTTAATTTTTATTTAAACTAATTTTGATCAGTTTTCTGGAACTTGTAAAATAACGTTAAAGTATAAATCTTATTAAAGAAACTTAACTAAACTTCAGGACTATTTTAATGTTGACAAAGTTTCGTTGAGGCCCTCTAAAATACCCACGCTGCGTCAGTATAAGCCAGACAAATGAAATAACCCCTTAGTGTCATGAAAAAGGCATATTTATTGTCCTCTAATACTATTTACACATCGTATAAGTCTTCTACGCATGAAAAGTCTTACAAACGTCGTAGCTACACATCCAGAATTTTAGTATTAATTAGACTCTTTGTACAGACGACGCCAGCACATCAAGCTACTACAATATGTCAAATTTCTTTAATAGATTTCAAACTTTATCGCTAAAGCATAAGGTCTCATCCAGGTCTACCCTTAGATCTGCTGTAGCTCACATAGCTATTGGCTATGCACAATTTAAGTTAAATGAAGTGTTTTGGCACTAATTCGTATTTAGGAATTGTTGTATTGATCTTTTTCGAATTAGATTAGGTTCAGAACCTAAAAATTATCTTGGCCCGCCGATCTGTTAGCCTTACACGACTGTATCGTAGTTGAATTATGGAGGTCTGACTATTGTCTGGGTATAACTTACTGATTTATACGAGAAACTCAGTTACACTGGTAGCGACAGATAAATATTCTAGGGTTGAATTTATGAACTAGACATTTTTCTCCAGAAAGGCTATGATTTCTCCTTTTAATCAAAAGGTCTAAACAAACAAGATATCAAAAGAACCGTTGTCAAATACGTCCAAATACTAGCAGTCCAGCTCCCCAGGGGCCGACTCAAATCTATTCAGTAAATGTTTTTCTCTTCAATTTAAATGTTGACTTTCTCGAACTCAATCCGCCATTTCTCAGTAACTGCCTCGCAGGACCAATATTCGGACCTTTCCTCAAATGAAAAGATCTAATCTCACTTTTTTATACAATTCTTTACGACTTGCCCGAATTGACGTTGCTTGAGAGGGCAATCGCTTGAACCTGCTTCGAGAAAATAAATACTCGTTTACTTTAACTTGGGAGTTCAGAGATCTAGTTAACAATGTATGAAGGTTAAGAGTTTCTATAAATCTACCGAACCTCTTAATTGAGCGGTACTTCAAAAACTTTTAGTCGAAGGCTTTATTTATGTGTGAAAAAATGCTATCTTATTAATAATAGAGTAATATGTAAACGCCAAAGTTTGTGAGGATGGATGGATGGATGGATGGTGTTACTATTTCACACAAAAACTACTAAACGGATTAACACATAACTTATATATTTTGTTATATTATACTTATAATATTATACTTATAACCAGGATTAACACTTAGGATACTTTTTGTCCCGATGTTCCCACGGGATCGAAATTTATGCGGGTAAAACCGCCTAGTGAACAATAATCTTGTTGACTGAAGGTTTAAGTGTTCTAATAAATATTGCGTCACTAAAGGACCTACCTATTTTTATATCTTCGCGTAAATTTGAATAATTTATTACCTTAGGTACCAATTTACTATAAATACTTATATAATATAGTAAATAGTATATATGTGTATTTTCTTAGAAAATTTGACAGCCGAGAGGGCAGGGACATCACGTCGCTGCGATGACGCTGTCAATGGAGGGGATGACACACTATGAGCCGTGTGCTCATTCGTCTCGGTCACTTTTGCTGCGGAGCTCGGATGGGACGGACGCGCACTAGTGATCGTAATGAACTATTATCTTGTAACGGTTTTTGTAGTTTAAATAAATAGTTCTAGGCCGTATCGAGTTTTCTTTTTAAAAAATAATTAGGTTTCTGATCTCTAAGAATAGGTTTGTAACCAATTTGTGTTCCTATTTAATGTATAATTAAATAGTTTTTTTTTTATCATCGTTCCTCTCAACCAAAGCAGCTGTCATGAATCTCTTCACAACCCTTGGTTGACTGCTAGAAAATTCCTAAGGCATTCAGTCCGCCTAATTACGTTTTTGTATGCAAAAAGTTTAAATACTGATATTCAGCTGCATCAGGTTAGACTAGAAGCCGCCTACTGCCTTTTCCCAACTATGATGGGGTCAAAATATTTGGGAAAGTACAGACGCCAGTACATCAAGCTACCCGAAACTGTCAAATTATCCCAATTAATTTTGAACCGTAGGCTTTAGTGCTAAAGTTGAAAATCTACTAAAGAAATTTGACAGATTGTATTGCTGGCGTCTGTACGTGTGGCAGAAGAGAGAGACTAGTCCTTAGGTGTGTACTTAAGTAATCTATTGAGTAAATAATAAAGAAAACTAAACCTCTTGTCAGTTTTAAACCGTCTTTCTACAACATTATAATTTTAGTTAGTTTTTTATTATTATTTTTTTGTTTTTATACACCGTACCTACTCAGGTTCTTAATTGTATCTTTTTTGTATTGTTTAATTTTTCTTCGAATTAATTACTTCACTTAAATAAATTAAAATGTTTACCTTATTTGGGAAGGGACTGAACCCCACGACACAGGGAATCCTGGTGTGGGGTCCAGGGCATTTGCAACCTAGAACCTAAGGCTCCTTGTAATCTGCTATTAGTTTTTGTTTTTATATTGTACCGTGTTTTTTTCTGAACTGGATAAAGTTTTGTATTTTTATTTTTTAATAAAATATTACAAATCAGCATAGCCCAATTGAATTCATAAACCAAAGCCAGTAATAAATTCTAATAGCCGCCTGCAGTAATCGAAAAGACATCATATTTGGCTCATTGCACAAAACCATCAGAGTCCGCTCGATTGGATAAACTTTTATTTTTCTGCAATTTATAAAACTATATTATTGCATCTGTGGAATAAAGAGCTTTATTTCTGAAGCAATATTGCGTAGTAAATGGAGAAAATGTCTTTGAAAACTCATGAGACTATGTTTTTATTGACCACTGTGCACCAATTGTTCCAAAGGTACGGTAACGCACTATCAAGCAACTAGCAATTTATTACAATACAAAATACTCTATAACAATAGTACTGTCGAATTATTGATCAATTAATTAATAAAGCAAGTTTATTTATCGATCACGATTTATTGTAATCGACGTCTTCTCAGTTCGTTGGCCGCATCCACATCAGTATTGTCTAAGTAGAGCTGCTCCATCATCGAAGCCGAATAACTTGGCTGTTGGTTTAAATTTATGCCTTGTGCCACGAAGTCACATGCAGGTGGCACTTAAAATTGAGATGATAATTCTTGATCTTAGCCAACCCATCACTACGCTAAAAGATCTATTCCGGCGGTCATTGATTGCAGCTAGCTGGACATAAGTTCACTGCAGGACATAAGCCTCGTACACTCTGTCCTCCGCCTTCAGCAACGAGTTTATTCCAATCACCTTTTTAAGGTAGTCGGTCCATCTAGCTGGGGGGCGTCCCAATCTATATAATTATATAAAATTTAAAGTCCTGACTGACTGATATATCAACGCACAGCCTAAACCGCTGCTCCTAGAGACATGAAATTTGCAGGGTGTGTTATTTGTGAAGAGTAGGTATCCATTAAGAACGGGTTTTTAGAAATTCCACCCCTAAGAGTGTGAAGTGAGTGTGAGTGTGAAGGTGAAATTTCACGCGGACGAAGTCGCGGGCAGAAGCTACTTGAAATATACAATACTAATTTCACAAAAAAATAATTACAAATCATTTAGAGACTTTCAAAGTCGATCGTTGTATCTTATCTCAAATTCAAAGTACTCAAAAGAAAGTACATTTTATACCAAAAAACTCTGCTTCACGTTCAGGTACTTAACGGAACTCTATGGTTCATTGGATCAAACAGGATGTTGGATGTGATTGGGAGATGCATTAAGCCGTATTTTTTTTCACTCCATACCTTACGAGGAGAATCTGTCAAGCGATTCTAATGATGTTGAACTAAGAGGTTGTTAAAAAGTCATGTGTATCCAAAAGATACGTAAAGTCCGTTCACAGTAATTGTACCTCTGACAGCAACAATCTAACAGCAACCTTATTGTAACGAGAATAAAGATCACAATCATTTTGACAGAATTGTCAGTGGCAGCAACTCAACAGTAGCCTTATTAAAATGAGAATAAAGTTCACCGTGATTTGGACTGTAATGCAAATTCAGAGGTAAAATAACTGAACGGTCTGTACCTACTGTATTATTGCTGGTAGTCGTAAAAGTTAATAATAATTAATTTAAGGTTTGAACATCCACATTAGTCATGCATATATTTTCTTTCGATTGAATTGAGGGGCTCGTGGTGAAATTACAACCACATGTGTCGATCTTCAAGCAACGCTTGCCGAGATTTCTTCTTGTGGTACAAATCTAACTTAGAAAGATGTATTAATGTTTCTCATGATTATAATTCTGTAAATACGTACCTGTTATAGTCGCGAATAAAATTTGATCAAGATACAACCTGACACTGACCTGCAAATTGCAAAAAACGTAAGAAAATTTAAATTTCGCGTTCTACCAGTTCGCATTCACCTTAATCGAATCAGTATTAAATAACACAAAAAAAAACTTTTTTTTTCATGTTTTAGTTATGCTATCCACTCAACGTGTATCAAAAGCAATCGCTAATGTAGTACTTGGGTACGCAGATCGAAACGTAATTTAAATGTTAACGTCTCAAAAAAGGAAATACAAATCTAAATAAATAAGTGAATACGGTGAACCTTATTGTAAACTTACCTCAGAAGGGAGTCATACAATTGAAACAACAAATATTTCAATGCAATAAAAAAATATATTAAATTATTCAGTATAGTTCAGTACATTTAATATTATTTACTAACCTCCGGTGCCGAAGTGTCCAAGACTGACTCATGTCGGCAAATTGACTTCAATATCAAAATGATTTTATAACTGACAGTGACTTTTGAAAGATTTTAAAATGACACAACATAACTCAACTATAACAAGATTATCCATGGACTGTTTTCTATAATATTACTAAATAGCTGCGCCCCGCGGTTTCACCCGCATAAGTGTCGATTCCGTGGGAATATCAAGATTAAAACTAACCTATATGTTAATCCAGGGTGTTAGCTACCTCCATACCAAATTTTATCAAAATTGGTGCAGTCGTTTGAGCGTGAAGAAGTAACAAACATATAAACACACATACAAATTTTCGCCTTTATCATATTAGTGTGATATAAATCTACCTTCATATTATGACACTATTGTGTAGCGTTACTCTGTCGGTCCATTTTGTACCCAGCATTTTACAAACACAGCCAAAAGTAATGATGTAGTCAAGTACCAACGCTTCATCAAACACTCCCGAAAGATTGGAAGTTTAAATACATTAACCTGGCTGACGCAGCTGAGTTCATTTACGAAAAATTTACTTCTCACAAACTACGGATAAAGAGATTTTTAATGGAAAAAGATACGACGTTTTATCACGTAAAAGAAGGCAAAAGCGCTTATCCTTGGACTTTTGATGTATTTAGTGTAGTTAATGACGCAATTAATCCTTACAATATGTCAATATGTCTTTAGTTTGAAAACGGTATCTTAAATTACGAAAGATAAAAATCCTTTTTGCTTACTAATATGTGTATATGTTTTTTTTGTTTAAGGAGTAAAAGATAACATTATTGTTTTCTGTATCTGTTTCTATTTGGCATTTAATTTTTTTTTTCTTGGATGTAAGCTCAGGTCCGCACGGGCGGACCTGGGCTTACATCCAATTTCTCCCGCGGTAATTCTATTCGCGCGCTGGATTTTCAATAAGCCGTGCGTTGAAAATCCAACAGTTTGTTTTTTTAACGATTCTCAATGCTTGACTTAACATCGCGAGTTGAAAATCCAGGACGCCATATTATCCCCAGCGATATTTTACGTCCGTTCGAAAGTGGACTAATAGATGGTTTTACTTAAATATTAATCGATGTACAGACGCTGCTGGCGTCTGTACATCGAGCTACCCGAAACTGTCAAATTTTCCCAATCAACTTTGAATCTTATGCATTAGCCATAAAGTTGAAAATAGATTATTTAAAGAAATTTGACAGATTGTAGTAGCTTGGTGTGCTGGCGTCCGTACTTGTCGACGGTAAAAGCTCATAATAAGTTACAGTACTATCTATATTACTCTTTTGATACGGAACCTTACCTACATATAGTCCAATAGGCAAAGGACCAATTTTCTTACATATTCCTTACAAATAAATAACTAATTCACAACAGCTTAACCTATCTCATTCTTCTCTAACGAGGATATATCAGGTTCATAAATCCGGCCTTCCGTGACGTCACAGTGAATCATATCAGTGGGTCGTGACGTCATTAATTTAGACACACGTCTTCGCACATAAACGGCTGAACTTTGACAGATTTGGGAACATTCTTTGAAAGGCCAAATGAAAAATGACAGCCATGAAGAAATAATATAAATAATTTCTTACAAGATAAAATTTTCATCATTTATTATACGTGGTCCACGTCAACGAAATTAGGGTCTCGGAAGTTGGTGAACTTTTTCGAAGGAAAAACTATTTTGTTGGGTTAGTATGTTTTGTGTAAAGAGTTTTTATTCAGTAAAAAAGGTAAGTAGGTTGCTTACATTATTGAATCATTTTTCACAGGAATTTATATTATTTTGTCCATAAAGTGTACCTACTCTTGTGTTACCAGCAATGAATTACCACAGTTTACTTACAGACAATTTTATTTAAATTATCATGTCAAACACACTCAGGCATAATTGACAGTAAGGCCTTTTTAACGTTTTCCTTTCCACTGCAGTTTTCCAAAAATCTTACTTATTCCCCTGACCAAAATTACTTAACACATAAAACAACATCAATATTATCTTGCCTGATATCTCAGAAGGGTTACACAGAGGTGAACTCACATTTTTAATCACAAATTTATTATTTATTTGCGTGGCTAAAAAATAAATTGGTATATTGGCGTGGCTAGCTGACATAGCAAATGGTTTTGTGTCTCGTAACATTAACTACTTTGCATTTCTACTATTGTAAAGAAAAAAAAAAAAAAACGAGTGTGCTTATGACCACACGACTGAAGTGAAACTTCTTTCGCTCCATCTGTATGTATATTTCATTTACTAGCTATAAGAGAAAGAGAGAAAGAAAATGTGCGCGCGCACTGCTCTCTCTTGCTCCTACACTGTGATACAGACAATAAGCCTGCAGTGTGCTTAGATATACGGAACGTATTTGGCTATGAGAGGAAGAGAGAAAGAAAATGTGCGCGCGCACTGCTGTCTCTTGCTTATATCCCCCACTTAACTTCCGTTCGCCTTGCCCGATCACACTTTTCGTAACGCTTACGTCACGCGTTCGCCAGCTTACTCCCCAAGTCAAGCGTGCGTAAAGAAGTTTCACTTCAAAAAGAAGCAAGTTTTTTTTTTAACTGAACAGACAGCTGTGCTTCTTTATTGCGCCACTTCTTCCCAGAGAAAGCACTAGTAAGTGGTCAAGGATGGGCGTTTTAAAGGACTGTCTTATGTAATTTTGACGTTCGAAAAGTGCTGATTCTCAGCTTAATTTGATTAAATGACTTTTGATATTTTTAAATTTATTTATTACACACATACGCTATCATTACAATGTCCCAAAATTACTTACTAGCAGCGCCCCGCGTTGTCAAAATATCAGGACAAAAGTATTATTTATGTGTTAATCCTGGTAATAAACTATGTGTGTGTCAAATATTTTTATGTCCCATGTAATAGGAGGCGAATCTGTTGTCATTAAAACCCAAATTGCAGGCCCAAATTCAGAACTCCTCAACTCTCCCATTAACACTTTTGCTGACCCAGAAATAGAACACAGGAACTCATGCTTAGCAGTAGCGCTTGCACCACTAGACCAACGAGGCAGTCAAAATAGCATAAGAATAAAAATAAACACAACAGGTCCTTTGACAACTTCTTACCGGAAGCAATAAGAAAATAAATAGCAAAGGCAGCAAGCGATTGAAAATGTTCAATAAATATTTGCGAAGCAGTCGCAAATATTTATTGAACATTTTCAATTGCTTATGTGACCGACAGAAATAATGACCCTTTTGATATAGGAAACCAATAATAAGAATATCCTCTCTGAATGCTTTGACAAACCAATTCAACTCGTACAATGAGCGTAGGTACATTGTGAGATTTAACCGTATGGTAGGGCAAGAATGCAATACATGTTATATTGCCATTGGCTGAAGAGATGTTGTATCTATAAGTTAGGATATTGTGATCAATATTGTTGCTAGGGTCAAGAAGCGAAATTAAGCAATTTTCGTTGTATAGCGGGCGCCTTTTTGATCCGTAATTTTTATTCAGAACTAGCACTTCGCCCGCGACTTCGTCTGCGTGTATTCGTGCCAAATTTCAAGTTTACTATCTCAAGCAATAAGATTTTTCATACAAACAAAATTGCCCCTTTTCACCCCCTTAAAGGTCGAATTTCCAAAAAACCCTTCTTAGTGCTCCCCTACATAATAAAAGGAAGCCGTATGCAAAAGTTCACGTTCCTAGTCCTTGCAGTTTCGGCTATGCGTTGATATGTCAGTCAGTCAGTCAGTCAGTTTCTCCTTTTATATATGTATATAGATAGATAGATGTTGGCAAAACTTACGTAGCCGAATAAAATTAAGTGTAACTAAAAATAACCCTTAAGTTGCAGAACATAACTTGAGTTAGTTCTGGCAACCCATTGCGTAACACACGATCAATTTCAATCTGAATCATTTTGAAGGATATTGCTAATCCATTGCTTCATATGTTCGAAAAATTTGTCTACTCAACAATGTAAATAACGCAATGAATGTTGTTGAACTGTCAAAATGAAAGCCATTGCTACTGATAGTGTTACGCAATTAGTGCGCTGGTCAGTCTAGAATCGTCTACCTGTTCCTTCACCATGCAGGTAGGATGTAGATAGATAGATAGATAGATAAAACGTTTATCCAGTGCAACAAAAGACACTATACAGGTAGGTATTTAAAAAATAAACATCGAAGAAGGTGAAAGAAAAAAAAATTAAAAAGATAAATTGACCCATAGACACCTGAACGCCTATTACGGTCTCGATCACTACTGGGCGGTGCGTGTCTCATGGTTGCACCAAATGGGAGTCCAGCTCAGCATATGTCATGTAGCTGTCGTGATAATGACCATACCGTAATTTTACTTTTAAATTGCACTTTTAGCATTTTGATCCCATAAATCACGACGTACAAAGTTTCAAACATGTAGTAAGTCACAGATAAAGATAATAAAATTGCTGTATGTATGAGAGACAGGTAGGTACTATCCTCTAATAAAATATCAAAGCAACCATTCGTAGAAATATTTTACGAGTTTCGTGGAACGTTATGCATCTGACGGCATGTTTGTTTGATCGGCACTTCCAATACTTGAATACTAAAAATACCGCACTGAAATATCGCCGTGGTTCTTTATTTATAGCTAGATATCTTAAATAAAAGATCAAAATCGTTTATTTGCTTAAAATGTGGTAGGTACAAAAGATGTTACATAAAATTTCAGTGCAAAGACATATTCGGCATGTGAACTTTTGTTAGAAATGAGCATTTAGATAGATTTTCATAACTTTGCTGCGTGATTAGCTCAATACGTTCTCTGTTTGTATCCGAAAAAATAGTCAAGAAACAAGCAAAGTAAAGAAAATTGATAACATGAAAATGTAAACAATCATGAACTCTATTAATACATAATTATGTAGGTTGGTTAATATTTACACCGGGATTGCATATAACACATACGATTAATCAACACATCACCCTAAACATTGTTAAGAAGACACAAGTTTAAAAAGCATAGCACCCTAGACACTGTTAATAAGACACACGTTTAATCAGCACAGCACCCTAAACATTGTTAATAAGACACACATTTAATCAGCACAGAACCCTAAACATTGTTAAGAAGACACACATTTAATCAGCACAGAACCCTAAACATTGTTAAGAAGACACACATTTAATCAGCACAGCACCCTAAACGTTATTAAGAACACAAGTTTAATCAGCATAGCACCCTAAACATTGTTAAGAAGACATACTCGTACGTTTAATCAGTATAGCATCCTAAACATTGTTAAGAAGACACACGTTTAATCAGTATAGCATCCTAAACATTGTTAAGAATACACACGTTTTATCAGCACAACACCCTAAACATTGTTAAACCTGCCCTACCGATTACCAACTAATGAAAAAACCCAATTTTATTCACAAAATTGCCCATTTCACAGACAGCCCCACGAAAAGTAGACCCAGTATTTATTAAAACCTTTCACGCTGACAATAGACGATCTGTGAAAGGTCTTTTTATTGATCACACCATTTCATTGTTTACTTCGGATTCGCAAGATAAATGAGTGTCGTAAATTAATGATTCTGCCTGCCCACAGCAGGTTGCTGACAAATGTTTAGAATTTGTTGTGTCTAGTAAACCCTTTAATAAAAGCAGAAACGTCTGAAAATGCGTCACGGAATGATTGAGGACAATTATAAACATTCGTGGTTTGGGTCAACAAAAAATAAACAAGACTCAGCATGTTTATTTTTTTGGAAGTACGTTCGCTTATTTCATGTTTTTTTGTCTTCGGAAAATATTGTTCGAAAATACTCACGCCTTCTTCTCATAGGGGTAGGCAGAAACTACAGAACGCCCACTGCTACGATCCTTACTTATTCCTTTTGCCACTAACATTGTTCGAAAACTAGATAAAAGAAAAAATGTTTAAATTAGTTGTAATCTATACTAATATTATAAAGAGGAAAGATTTGTATGTATGTTTATAACGAATTGGCTCAAAAAGTACTGGACCGATTTTAAAAATTCTTTCACCATTTGAATGCTACATTATCACTGACTAATATAAGCTTTTTTTTTTCTTTTTTTTCCACCCGTGCGAAGCCGGGACGGACCGCTAGTCTCTAATAAATAGGCTTGGAAATGAGTGTATTTTCATTAAACAAAATTATTGAAAATATTCTCACACACATTTCTACATTGGTAAAATCATTCTCCTACATGCCTCACCTTCCAAATCATTGCTTACTACAATTCCATTCCTAAATCTCTTTTGTATCAGATTTCCCTAACATTTTATATTTACAATGGTTTGGTAGCAATCACAACTGGAATAATAAGCCGTCGGACTGCGAAAACGGAATTGCTTTCCCGTGTTAGGCAGCATTCGCCTCAAAGGAATATATATTGTTGCTCTTTTCTAAACCTTGGGAACTATAGTAGGACTTTTTTAAATTGAAAGATGTAATCTCTGCTTTTTGCTGAGGAAACATGTTCTTTTTGATGAACTTACTAATGTTTTGTTCAGGTCTTTACTTAAACTAAGTGTTTCGTCAAAAAGGAAACAGTTGAGGAATTATTTATTTTATTTTTTGTTTTAATGAAGGCTGAAGCTGTAAGGGTTGAGGTAGGTCCGGACCTCTCGCTCCCCGGCTTAGTTAACGCCATGCTAGGGGATGAGAGATCCTGAGCGGCAGTCGCCTCCTTCTGCGCACACGTCATGTCCCAGAAGGAGGCGGCGGAGCGCGCGCGGGAGGACGATCCTCACGCGGCGCCGCTCCGAAGGTGGAGGAGGGGTTGAAGAAGACGTCAGTTTGACAATTATCTCCGACTCCTACCAGGTGGAGGCCAGCAGGCAACGGGTGCGGGGGCACCCTTGCCTGTATTGCACAGGCCTTCACCAGTGTCGGTCGGCAATGGCCAGGTGTTCCCGGCCACTCCCATAGCCCCCCAACTTGGGGGGCATGCCAGCTAGGTGGGCATGCGCCGGGAGGGTTGTGAAAGTAAAGGCTGAGCCGGTTTCCGATGGCCCCCCATCACGGCGAAGTGGGAACACCGCTGAGTTTTAGTGGGTATACTGTCATCCCAATAGGAGTCCCACATACCCCGTCTCGTCCCCCACGAGCAAAAAAATAAAAAAAAGTATGGCAGATGTTCCTCAATCTCCCCCGCCCCTCCCCTGGACCGAGGAGGCCCGCAGTGGCGGGCCGGCACCCGTCGGGGCTTGCGGAAGGATTGTACGTTCCCGCGACCGGGCGTGGGTGTGAGATGGCACAACGGGGTGGTTTTTAGTCGGTAAGAGTCTGACAGGCGCCTCTCAGGGCGGAGAACATCCAACACATCCATGAGGATTTTCCAAAACCAGAATAAAAAAAAAATGGCAGATGTTGTGTTGTAAGTAAGTTGTTGTGACAAAACAGCGGGGGTACTGTAAAATGTATAACTTTATGAATATACTCAAATTAGTCAAAACGACCGAACGACGTCCGATGGGGAAGAAAAGTTCTTGAGTGGCGACCACGAACCGGAAGACGCAGCGTAGGCAGGCCTCCCGCTAGGTGGACCGACGACATCGTGAGAGTCGCGGGCAACCGATGGATGCAAGTGGCGGAGTGGCGGAGTGGCTGATGATGATGATGATGATGAATCAAAACTAAGGCTTGTTCAGCAGGTGTAAATTCAATGGATAGTAATTATACAAGGTGGGGCATAAATGATGTCATAATGTGAATTGGCTGCCTGTTGTTTTCACGGAACGTTTATTTACAGGTGTAAATTTTTTTATAACATATATCGAAAAAAATAGATCGGGTAAAAGATCACCTCCTGAGTTGATGCACATGTGTGTTCGTTTTACGGCATTTTGAATTATTGCACGCAAAAATTCCTCCAAATCGGTGATTTCTTCTTCAATGTTGGCTTTCAAGACTTGCAAGGTTTGACGTTTGCTGTGGTAAACCGTGACATCTCAAAAAGCCCCAAAGAAAGAAGCCTGACGCCGTCAGATCTGGCGATCTGCCCGACCAGTTCAAATCGCCAAAACAGGAGATCACATGGCCCCAAAATTGGTGTTTCAAAATTCCTATCGTTACATGAGCGTGTATAGCTTCATTGAATTGTCAACGAATTCTCTACCTGTCTATTATAACATTTTTATTAAATCAGAATGCCATTTAAACGCCATTAGCAAAAATTATGGCACATTCACATTATGACCTCCACCACCACCTCCACCTTGTTGGTATACTCCCGATACGTTCATAGAAACTTTATATAAATCGGTCCGAACCGGCACCGGTACTTTCCTGTTAGTTTAGACTTTATCCCAAAGTTGACGTAAAATTTGAGCACTCACTGTAAAATGAGATAAGAATTTAAAACACTACCAACAGCTTCAGTATTAATGGCCCGTGCAAAGGTATTTTATAGTTTCGTCGAAGATTCCACCAAGTTAAAGCACGTTTGTTCGGCAAACTTTTTTAGGGCGAAGTGAAAGTTGTCCAACGACTTTCTAATCCATTTTTATTTCTTTTGTAAACCGATTAAAGTTCAATGAGCAGGCGTGAAGTTTAAGGTTTTAGTTTAATTAAGAGTTTCTGTGAAGTTAGTATAATCTGTCCATTACTTTGACAAAGCGTGTGAACATAATATACCGTTTTGTGTATACCCAGGATGTTGGTCGGAAATGAGGCCTAAATTAGAACCATTCGGATACACCAGAGGGACACGCAAGATATATTGGGAGGATGTGGAGGACAAAGAATTAAACTACTGTCGAAACAAAAGGCCACATTTAGAACGGTTCTTAGAAATTGGATTGAGGATTTGTTATTAAAATAATATAATGATTATATTCACACCCACTCCCTCTCACAGAGAGCGAGAGGAGGCCTGTCCCAAGAGTGGAAACATTAATTGGCTGATTATGCTATGGTATGGTATTCACATATATTCAACACATGCGAATTATATTTTCATTCATATTTCAATACATACATCTCCAGTTTTATTTGGTGCTGTAATCAAATTTATTCAACTGTGTTTAATGTAGCCTTAACGAAGTCGCGTCTATACGATATTTAAAAAGCAATTTGCCGTATACTAACGTCAGATCAGAAGCAGAAACCGAGAAGCAACGTTTTTAATTTGAGGGTCCGTAAATAACTTGACGTGTTTTTAAAGTCTTTTGATATCCCGTAAAATTTCTTGGCGTATTTTTCGTTGTTGACATAGGGAAATTGTAAAGCGTCATTCATTATAATTAAATGTTTGTTTTCTGGTACTTCGAAAACCAGACAAGGATTAAGGGATGAAGGTAAGGTGTGTATACCTTACCGTCATCCCTTGTGCCGTTGATATTAATTATTAATGTATGCTAAGTAAGAGGGGACACCCTGTTTGGTCCTTTTTAACCGACTTTAAAAAAAGGAGGAGGTTCTCAGTTCATCGGAATGTTTTTTTATGTATGTTCCCCGATTACTCAAAGACGGCTAGACCGATTTGAAAAAATATTTTTTTGTTTGAAAGAGTTTACTTTCCAGGTGTTCCCACTGTCATCAAGTCTGGATCTGATGATGGGATCCTGGAAAAATCGAAGGAACTCTTCAAATATTATAGGCACACCTGTAGCAATTTGGCTATTTTTTATAGTAACTCATGACTCTCGGCAAACACCATTTTGGTGAAGTAGAACTGATGATGAAGACCACAGATGGCCACCGAAACTACTCAATAGTATTTCACGGATTGCGATTAGATTACTTTAATATGGTTGCTAAGCAATTTATGCTCGTCGCAATGAGAATGATGAAATGGAGCTGATGGTGAAATACTTGGAGAACTCCTAAACCATGGCATCGCTAAAAGCAATATTTTGTAAAAGGCGATGAGCAAGTTGACACTAGGCTGTTGTAACTTAGATAATTAATAAACAGACCCACTAAAAAGCGTGAAATAAACATTTTTAACAGAAAAAAACCGACTTACTAAAATTAAAACACTACAAAGAGAAAAATAACTTTAATTTCGGAAGTCGGTGGCAAAAAACTAAAATACACATCCAAAACCTTACCTTCATCCATATTGTGCCGTTGATATTAATTATTAATGTATGCTAAGTAAGAGGGGACACCCTGCTTGGTCCTTTTTAATGAAATTATTTTATAATATATGCTGCTTTGTGCCGTATTAATATTAATACTTCCCAGGACGAGCCCTAGCAGCTTAATAATATGTATTTCTATTATGTATCTCGATAAAGAAAAAAATTCTGAGAGGAAAGGTATATAAAAAACAATTTTTTGATAAAATGTTACGTAACTTTACGTAATTTCATATCTCCATTATGAATTTTACCGAAAAACGTATTCACATCCTCTGTCGCTATCGAAAATTTTCTCAAAAAGATGGTTAAGTACAGAACGCTACATAAGTCCATTATGATATCTAAGCCACAGTTTAATTCCAACAATGGAGCTTTAACAAACAAAAGATTCAGCAGAAGATAGTTGTGGTTTTTGTCGCAAACCAAGCTTTTTTTGTTTAACCCTCCGGCGGCCGGGCGTCGAATGCTTTCAAAAAACTCTGCTTTTGTTGATAACCGCCCGCCCGCATGGTTCAATTTCGTTTATTAAAACTCGTAATGTAACTGCTATCGCACTGCGGGCTGAATTGATTACGAAAGTGCGAACGAAATCAATATTTGTATTAATAAACGTTGTATAACGTGACTTTGTACTTAATTATTTGTTTGGAATGTTTCTATTTAAATCACTGCTAATGCGGCTGTATAAATATACATATCTGCCAACTACTTTTGAGTAATAAAACAGTGGTTTAAAATTTTATTTATGACTGATTTCAGTAAACTAGTTCCAGTTTTGAATTTTTAAGTGAGCTATGAAATCTATAAATTATTCAGTGGTAATCTTTGCTGTTTTCTGAAAATTACTTTACAATAAACGTTATTTTTAAATGAATTTTTACGGCACGTTTAATCTATACCTATATCCACATAATATCTATACGAATAAATAAAACGGAAGTGTTTGTTTGTATGTCAAAATAATAGCTTTTTACTAAATGCATATATTAATAAGTATATTCGGTAGTTACTTATATAAAAAAAAACAATTTTTGATGTTTTTGCTGATTTTTTTTGGAAACGGCTGAATTGATTTTCTCTCGCAGATAGCTGACGTTATAAGGAGTTATAAGCTACATTTATTTTAGAAAAAAAGGGTCCCTTGCAAAAAAAATAAAACCCATGAAGTCCAATTTGTTTCCCGACATGCATGTGAAGGACGTCGCGGGCACAGCTACTTAGTTAAACAATAATCGATAAACTCGAATTCACATTCAAATGACTGCGTTAAACAGATTCAACAGACAATAATCCTCGATTTTAAACACTAAACATTTAACTATTTCACAAGAAATGTTCAGGCGCATAAAAACTCAAAGAAAATTAGGACAAGCCATGAAGAGATCTGTAAATCGTTGGCTGTTACATCTAACCGGGCGATTTACTCGCAGGAGTAGGCAATAAAATCACAAGAAAATCTCGTCAGTCTTATTAAAGAGACCCCTCTTGGTCATTATTCTGTTTTGGCGGAAAATTAAATGAGTTTGATATCTTTTTGTACAGGACTTTTGGACTTCTTTTATAGCAATAGCTGTATGAGATGATAAAACTCACGTTGTTCGCCGTGATTTCTTTCACTGTTGATTAAATTTTTAACGATTGTAGATTGTGTGAAATAATAATATCGTAAAATACCCTGTATAAACACAAAAAAAGTAGGAGGAAAAGAGAAGGGGCCCGTGGCTAAATAATAACAGCCGCACAGGTCGATCGATCAGGTTAAGCTACGTTTGCCGCGGTTGGTCTGTGGATGGGTGACCATCTTTACAAAGCATGTTATGCCGTTGGTCCCGGATGTCATTCGTGGATCTTTGACAGTCGTTACGGGTAGTCAGAAGCCCGAAAGTCTGACAACCAGTCTTACCAAGGGGTATCGTATTACCCAGTAACTGGGTTGTGGAGGTCAGATAGGCAGTCGCTCCATGTAAAATACTGGTATTCAGCTGCATCCGGTTATGACTGCATACGCGATTCAGTGACGAGTATACGCGATTAGCCGTCACCGCTCCGAGCGTGACAGTTTAGTTTCGTTCACTGTTCAGAATGAGTGTAATAAGCGCCTGAAAAAGTTTTCACTTCAAAAACAAGGACCAATCACTTATAGTTTTGTTTATTTCTTTTTAGACAAAAAGTCCAAACGCAATCCACAAGAAATGGGCCTGTATCTGATAGATGTAGCGGTAATTAATGAACTTAAGAGATAGTCATCTAATACTTAACTAAGAAGAGATCGGCTACAATATAAACAAACCACGGACACATCGGTCATGCCTTATTAGCTATTTTGTTACGGTAAGCTAACTAACAATCATGAACACGTCATCGAGAAGAGCAATAAAGCGGTAGAAAGCGTTAGAAAAAACAATAAATCGCCATCTTCGGAACAAAATTTGTATGACCTACAAGAAATTGTTCCGGGTCTGGCTGTTTGTGTATCTGAAATTAGAGGTTAAATGTTTGTAAACGCACCCACAATACAAGAGAAATTCCTAGTGTGGGGCAACGTCTTTAAAAAAAAAAGAAGAAGAATCTTTATTTTTATGTCAAATATTTTTTCGATAGTATACTTATAACCCAGTGCGTTATAAATATTGCAAGCTACATGGAATTTAGGCTTGGCTTATAATGGAATGACATAACAGCCTGCCCGCACTTTAGCAGAATACCTAAGAGGCGTTTCCTTTTTCATTTTACCCCATAACAAAGCTTTTTGTAAATGGCACTGTAAGCAATACATGGACACAAAGACGCGATTCTGCCTACAAACGACGATGTAAAATAAATCACAAAGATATTATTTAGGGTAGATCTTCTTTCCTGAATGTAAAGAAAAGTTTGATGCGAATCACCCCGGATTTCTCGTGAGTCATTTGACACGCAATTTTACGAGCTTGTATCAATAAATTGAATTCATAAACGTTTATATTGTTGAATATTGGCTACAACGATTCTTTTAGATGGTATAAAAATACAAGTATAGCTACTTCAAGGTTTATGGTTCGTTTTTGAATTGATTGATCGATAAAATATATTGTTTTCAGTTAGATAAATTTTTTCAAGCATCGTCATTTTTTTATCTACCTACATAAATGTGAATTATTTCTTTGGAAGTTTTTCAAGTTTACATTTAGCATAGCAGGGTTATGCAAATGGTTATTGGCTAGCTTCTGCCCGCGGCTTCGTTCGTTCCACATAGGTATCCTATTATATTTATAGTAAAAGAATTTTAACAAACATTTTTACCTCTTTATAACATTAACCAGCTTCGGCTCGTGCATTAGTCCGCGTGAAATTTTTTGCACCCCCGATCCACCTCGTCGTATAGCATCGCCCGCGGGCGCTTTTGCTTTGTTTACACTTAGCGTTGTTTCTGACGTTTTTTATTTTTGCTTGGCTCTTGCCTAAAGCCTACAATCTTTCTCAAACATTGGACTATCAAATGCAAAATTAATTAAATTCTTAATTAAATTAAGGAATTTCTCAAATCCTTTTGGTAGTTTCAGAGATTAGCACGTTCAAATAAACAAACTCTTCAGCTTTATTATTAGTATAAGAGGTAATAGATGACAGTATTTCTAAAGATGCCACATGCCTTTGAGTATTTTATATACCAATAATTTTAATAAGATCCAACTTTGATCTTTTTAAAACGAGCGTGATCTCGGCAAAAAAGTGTTTAGCAATGAATTTCTTTAAAGCTCGAATTCTTCAGACTTTGTTTTCTTTTTATTTTTTAAATTGAATTTTTAACATCTTGGTTCTGATAGGAAATAACCTGTCCCAATTATATTAGTTTTTACATATTTTAGATGGTAATCTACTCTGCATTTTTTTTTTGTTTTTTTATTTGGCAATATTTGGCAGTGTGTATATTTTATTCCACTGTACTTTTCAAGCTCTAGACGTGAAGAACTGTAATTGGCTGTCAGATTATCATCTGTTAATTATCACCATTGTATTTAGCTGTAAGACTTCCTTAATAAATAAATAAATATTCAAAACTTTAGCCTGTAACTTATTTCCCAATTACATCATAAATATATCCTACTCGATACCTTTCGGTACTGAGTAGAAGGTAAAAAATCACGGAAAACGAAAATAACCCAAATGGCCGTCTCATCCTCCGCCATTTCAGAGTATTTTAGCGGATCCCTTTGACGACATTCAATCTCAATGATGACTTGCAACCACCCAGCTTCTCTACACACAGTACCATGTAACAAAATGAAGGTAAAATCCGTTTCACTTTGGATACTGTATTGGTTCTAATGGATTGAACTGTCGAAATAAAAATTGGTTCTCTTTGGTGATTTTGACCTAGTTTTCTCCTCTTTTCTCATAACTCAAACTCAAAATACAAATTCTTATAATTTTTATTTTTTTTAAATTAAATTAGATATAAGAGTTTGCAACCACATGATTATGTGGTTTGAAGGTGTTACTTTCGAAGGGTACTTTCGTAACCTGACATGAATCCTGTAAGGGCATAGAACTTTACAAAAAAATAAAATTATTTGAATGAAATTACCTACTTAACTAATTCAAAATATTTATAATAAATTCTACATTATAATAGGTATTTCCAAATTTGCTAGGTGCGTACGTAACTGCGTCATAGGAAGGAACTTACCCGAACCAAATTCCAAAACAAACATTTTTTATACGAAGGTGAAACGATTGTCAGATTATCACGGAACCAAAAATATGTAAATCAAAAAATAACTTCTGACTCAAACCAATTAACTCCAATCAAACGGAATTCCGTTTCCAGCGTCCGTATAAATTGGTTTACGTATTTTCCGGACCGTTTTCATTAATCACGCATTTCGTGGTACTTTTCCGTGCTTAATTGGCTCCGTTTTATCATTGAAACAACACCTGTTACTTTGAATGCAGATGTAATTATTTTTCGAATATTTCTCGATATGCCTTCTGCCAATAATTTCGTAATTAATTTCTGTCCAGTGTGATGGTTGAAATTTTTTGGATGGTTGTTTTTATGAAGGTTTAAGTCGCGAACGTGGACTGATTGTGACAGTGATGGGTTAAAATAATTGCCATATTTCTCCGATTGGTACACGTCCCCATAGTTATTAATACATAGATTTATTTTTATTTATTTATTATTTAAAATACATAGGGATATGACATAATTATAATTTCAGTAGGTACAAAGGTAGGTCCTAGTAATGTCATTAGCATATTTTTCTAAGTAGGTAAAATAGTAATTTAATTTAAAGGCTAATGGATATGTAGCCCCATTGAAGTAGGTAAGTGTTGTATATTGCATGCAAGGATCCTACTCCTTGTCTCCTTACCTCGACGACCCATGTTAGCACTCACTTTATTCTTTCTGGCTTTAGACTGCAGACAATTGGCAATTGCAATGCATAACCACTTCAACTATCAGCGTAATGTTATGTGCCTTAAATATCTAACAAACGGTTACAATAGAGGGGTATTGAAACTGCAAAACGACGACTGGTCCCAGGATGCGTGTTGCAAAGTCCAAAGTCTAAAGCCAGTAGTCATAAAGGGCGTAATCACGAAATTCCCAAAGACAGAGCATTGCGGAACTACATAGTTCGTATAAATCCCGGGCAATGCTCGCTGTTACCAGTCCGGACAATCATGCAAGATTAATCGTGTAAAACGCTGCGCGTCCTAAATCACTGCATGGGGGGTGTGTTTGCAGGATTGTGTGTTTGTGTGAGTATGTGGTCCAGTCGCCGACTGCGGTTCGACATGTTAACTTATTGGGTTAGCCTGTTGGAAGCTGTCAAATCATTTATCGTATGCATGGAGGGAGTTGTCTGTTGTTTATCGTGGCGTAGATGATTGTCCGCGTGAACATGTTATTAGCTATCATTGTTGGGGTCTGATGAACTTGGTTTTCAGTGTTTAAAGGGGCGGTTTGGGGGACGTATTCTGTAGCCTTTTAAGCTTCTGAACGTACCTACTGATTCTCAACTTAATATTTTGAATAAATGATTCTGAATCATTAACTTATTTGAGTAGTATTTTTAACAGGCTTCAAAAAAGGAGGAGGTTCTCAATTTGGATGTTTATATTTTTTAATTTATTTTTTAATGTATATTTGGGCATATCACCGTCATTATAGACGGATTTGCAAAATTATTTTTTAATCGATAAACAATGCCTTAGGGGTGGTCCTATATTAAATTTATTAACTTTGCTTTGGTAGTCTTTGAGTTAGCATTAATTTATAATACGATTTTTTTCCACTTAGTATAAATTGATGATGTTTTAATAACTTACTGATATTTATATAGCAAGTGAATGTGAATTTATGTGGGGTAGGTACAACTAAAAAGTGAATTAAATAAAAACTTTTTTACAAAAAAAAAAAAAACAACTGACTTCAAAAAAAAAAAATTCACTACTAAATGAAAAATAACTTTTATTTCGGAAGTCGGTGTCGAGTGTATTTTTCTGGAAGTCGGTTGTTATTTTAAAAAAAGTTTTTAAGCTTCTTTATTACCATCTGGTCTGGGGGATTGTAAGTACCTAAGGTATTAGGCACGTAACTATACCAAATTGTGTCCACTAAGCTTTTGTTTTTCTCGTTCAAAACAATAAGCCAAATGACATAGGAAAACAAAAGAAAACAATAAAAAACCTTTATCCTTTCCATTTCGTTTCCCCGAAAGAAATCCCCGAATTTTCTAGGCTAGGCTGCCACAATAAATTTTATTATATTGTTAGATAGTACATAAGCCAGGTGCTTATCTGCCGACGCCCAAGTGTATTAAACCTAGTGAATGGCTCGCTCGTATCGGATCGCTCAGCTCACACTGGGACAGTGGGTTTATAGTGTTATTGAATGACTGTTTTGAACGAGTGTCACATGATTTAATTAGGATAATGTGTAGATGAGCTTCTCCGTGCATTGCATATTTAGCAACCATGTTCGAGCATTGTTTTATTCGTGTTCATGTTTTCAGCGCAGATTTGTTGCTGAAAACTAAAAAAATATTCACCAAGTTTCTTAGGTATCTGATAGGCAATTTGCGTAATTAAAAACGTTCAAAATCTAGTCACAATCCCACGTCGAAAACATGTTTATATGTGTTTTCCTCTTAAATATGTTTTCCGCGTACAATTTTTGATACATCGAAACTGATTAATAAGCGAATGTTCTTAAAAAAATCGTTAATTTAAAGTAGTTTAATGAGCTTATAACATCTTAGCCCACTTCAGAACAGACCCTTTGAAGTTTCGTCACACCTGATACCTCAGTTTCGCATTCAAAAATGCTCAAATTTCCCAAGGCGCCCGGTTACCAAGAGCGAACTACACTCAACTATCGACAGATAGTTCAATTAGTATCATGTAACTCCTCACCTCCAGCCTCCAGGTACGATTAACTATTTCAATAGACTACGGATCTCAGTTCGGACAGGCAAATTCTTCATTATCCCTTGTCTCATATTTATAACACCCATGAGCTCCATAATGATAATACCGATCAATAATACCGACTTGGTGTAATTAGTATCCAGTCGGTGTAACAATATTTCACAGTGGCGTTTCCTAATTAATATATCGAGAATTAATTAATTTGTAAGGGGAGCACGGTAATTTGGATAATAGCAATAGATTTGGGTGCCTATCAAATTGAAGTTTGTTGATGATATTTGAGTTAGCTGTATCGAATTAAATGTTAAGCCAAAATGGGTTCAAAGATCAAAGGTAACATAGGTATAAGGTTATATGTATGGTTGAGCATATTTATAGATATGTGTAATCAACGATATCATAATTGTCTGTCGAGCTATAGTAGGACATAATATAACACACATCTTGATCAAATTTACGCAATCCAACTACGTAGGTATATTAAAAGCAATTGTCCCGCATAACATTTAGAAGAAATACAAAAATGACTAACACAAATTATTTGGATTCTGCGAGATAATACCAATACATGATAAAACTAAATTTGCACTGCTAAAAAAGGAGAGTAGCGTCATCAATGCTCAGCTGTTACTTCCAAAGTACACGAATTTACATGGCAAGAGATCATTAAAGTATACCTTACATTATTAATCAACTGCCTATAGCATTGAAGGACAAAATAACTCGGCATAAAATACAAATTATAGCAAAATTTTTTACAACATATAATTACCTAATATACAGGATGGAATCGAAGTCATGGGCATTATTTTAACCTAAGGCACTACTCACGATACTGATTGCATTAGGGCTATTAATACGCAAATCAAAAATATTATTAATGCAAGTAAGGAAAACCTTAAAAATGTAGTAAATCAAATTGCACAAGGCTTATTATTGCAAATAAACACTTAAAGTAATTAAAACAAAATACTTCGTTAACGCCAATAATTGTTGAAATATCAAAATCTTAAAGCGCAGTACAGCGCAAAGCGAAATGTAAACAAACATCACCTGCGCGCGCGCGGGTTTTTCCTTACAAGTAATAATAACAATGGGCTACAAGACATTCCGTCCGGCGGGATTCCCTGAACTCTCTCCGTCCCACTCCCTCACTCGCAAAAATACGAATATCACCCCCGCGCGGGGTATGCTTCCCGCCGCAACACGAAGTCACGAACCCGGAACCAGTGTCATAACGACTGCGCAGGTGCATTGACGCGTAATTGATTTATTGATCCCGTGACGTAATCGCCGTACTCGCCGCTCGCGTCATACGGTGCTTGGATTGCAGTGTATTAAGTGTTAGTGTAGTAGTTGTGTGTTGTGTGTGTGTTTGTGTACACGATGCCTCGACCGCGTAATGTGCAGGCTAGGTACACCAACCAACAATACCCACAAATGGTTGTAATTTACGATCGCACAAGAAATTTAGTATGAACTCGTGAAATGTTCCATCGGCGCTACCCGAACGACCCTATTCCTTCACGGGGTCTCATTCCACCAGAACCACTCAGAACCTGTTGGATTTTTCGTCTTTTCACGTGCCAGCACATGCACAAGCTCGTGGAAGAGCACCCGTTTACCCTCTGTCACTTTACCGACAAATAAGGTTTTTTCAAAACAATCCACAAGCTAGGTACGTAAATGTTTTTTTTTTAATGTATGTTAGTTGACGTAGTTTTGACCGTCCTAAGCCGGCAAAGTACGAAGGGAAAATTGGAATTTATTATGAATCAATTCATTGGCAACTTACGAATGTCACGTGAGTCGGGCGGGGTCAAAGAATTCACGCCCAAGGACGCGCGTACGGCGTAGTGTACCTACGCATTTGCTATCGAGAAGCGCAACTAATTTGATACTTTGTATGACTTACTACATTTTAAGGTTTTCCATACTTGCATTAATAATATTTTTGATTTGCGTAATAGTAGCCCTAATGCAATTAGTATCATAAGTAGTACCTTAGGTTAAAATAATGCCCATGATTTCAAATGCACCCTGTATACACAGATAAATTAATAAAATATATAATTTAATTTATTATAGATTAAAAAAATTATAAAACAAGAATAATACCTAACAAAAATTACGTCATCATAACACAAATAAAATTTAAAATTAAATATTATTAAAAAACATAATAGGTACTTTTAGTAACAACTTGTATCAATTCATGGTTTGATAAGATTTCGCTTAAACCCGTTGTAATTGAATTTTTTTGTTGTTACTTTTTACCTAAGTAACTACTTAAATGGTTATAATTCTCTAAAGTATGTAGTCGATGATTATAGTACACGGTAAAACTCTATGAGTTTATGTTGGCACCAACCTAAATGTATAAAATGTATGTGTATTACTGAATAAATAAATAATAAATATATACCTAACATAGTATAAAACAAAGTCGCTTTCTCTGTCCCTTTGAATGCTTAAATCTTTAAAACTACGCAACGGATTTTGATGCGGTATCTTTTTTATAGATAGAGTGATTGAAGAGGAAGGTTCATATGTAGTGTATTTAGTATCAGCATTGCACCCGTGCGAAGCCGGGGCGGGTCGCTAGTACCTAATAATAGAAATTATTTTGTTAACGTTATTGTTTTTAGAATGGTTTTTCACCGATTTAATGCTCAAAAAAAGTATAAGCATAATCAGCCTATACTGTTCCGACTGCTGGGACACAGGCCTCCTCTCTGTGAGAGGGAGTGGCAGGCTCAATACGGGTTGGTAGATGTCTTCGAATTTTTGGTTCTAGGCCATATAGGATTTATGATGTTTTCCTCCACCGTTTTGGGAGCAGTGCTGATGAAATAATTTACACATAGTATAGCGCCCGTCTGGGTTAGAACCTACTACCTGAAACTGCGACTGTCTCCACTAGGCCACCACTGCCTTGTCAAAAAAAAAAACCTAGATAAAGATGAATTTGTAGCGTAGAGTCCAATATACCGATAGCCAGAGCCCAAGTGAATGTTGTTATTAAAATTACTTTTTATCAGACCAATAAAAAGTTAATAATAATTTTCTGAAGTAATAATCCAAAAATATAGCAGCAATTGGTTCACCCAAATTGAGTTTGCCAATTTGTAGATTACACTTTTCCGAGCTGTTCCGTTTCATTCAGAGAACCACACAAAGGGACAAAAATATCAAACAATTATTTTTTTCTCAGTAGCCGCAATATTGAATTTAATTGAAGGCACAATTATTAAAGGTACTCATATCGTAAAAGCCTGCCGTACATTTTATTTGGTTAAATTAAAATCGTTTGAGTGTTGCCAGTTGACAGTTGAAGCGTTCAGAATTGGAATATTATGTAATAATGTTTCTACTCTACTCAATTAGATATAAAAGTTTGATGAGACGATTGGCTCAGTATTGTGATTGTTTTTCTGCATTACAGGAAGTGGGTTAGTATTCTTATTTTCCCTTGGGCGGTCTGGAAGACATTAATTAAAGGGAAATGTTTATGGGATGCTGAAAATTAGAATACTGATAATGCTGCCCGGTGACGTATTTTCTGGGTGCCTAATGACAATATCTGTTACATAAAGTTGTCACAAGATATTACTAGACAACTAAATACCATACAACAGGGCCTCAAGTCTGCTATTACAATAGTGTCAGAATGGTCTATCATTGATTTCATAATTGTTGATTTTGACATGTTTGGTAATCTACTAATATCATGGCGTCATTATGACTTTTCAACGGTCAACCACTGACACTCCATTGAAAGAAATGGCATAAAATGGTAATCTCGTACATAATGACAAATGAATAAATGTAATGTTTATTGCTGTATACTTCATATTAAAAACACTAATACGTAATATGTCAAAATATATATTAAATGAAATGTAGCATGAAAAGTAGTAGTTTTTCTCAGACCATTGACCGACCAATGATCAACTATTATGAATTTAGCAGATTACGAACTTTTAGCAAAATGACAATGGATCATGTTGGAAAGACGAATTTATAAAAATAGCAGACTTGGGCCCCAGGATGCAGGTTCTTTCTGACATAGGTAATAAGATGTATTTAAAAGGTTTTGAGCGAGATTGCCACATTGTAATGAATCAAAACAAGACAAAGAACTGGTGTACTATAAGTATAGCTCTGCCTTATTCTTTGGGGCGAGCAGGTGTGACGTTATCTCATGGTATACTGTATAAAGAGGTAAATTTTCCGAGTATGTATGTTCCCAGGTAATCTTCAGAACTTTATTTTATGTTAAAACATTAAGTTTCACACGGACAGAGTCGCGGGAACAAGCTTAGTTATTCATATTCATGTTAAACTGTTGGGTATCGACTGTTTTGTTGCACTTGTCGATCATAAGATTTTTACTTTTGTTTGCACATAAAGTTAACGGAGCATGATGATAAATATTATATATGGTTTATGAAAATTCCTTCTACGGAGTAATATCAACATAAAGATAGCAGCTCATAAAGGCATATGCTATAAAGAACTGGATAAATGAAAAGTAAAGCTACCTAACGACACTAAACGATTCCTTAGTTCGAAACCAAATCTATTCCTTAGCTAATCACGCCAATTCCGCGTTCATTTCGCGCGGTTTCGTTCTTTGTGTCATAGAGAATAAGGCTTCTGTTACGTCTTGTGAATATAATCAGGAATAAAAGTATCCGGAAAAAAACCGGAGTCACCGACGTAGCTTGCAGAGCAGCAAAATGAAGTGGCAGTGAGCTGGCCGTGTTTGTCGAAGGACCTATGGCCGGTGGAGCAGACGAGTCCTGGAGTGGAGGCCGCGTATTGGCAAACGTAATGTGGGGCGCCTCCCAGCTACATGCGCCGATGACCTTAAGAAGGCAACTGGAACGGACTCGTTGCGGAAGGGGCGCAGGACAGAGTGTTGTGGCGCAGCCTGGAAGAGGCTTATGTCAAGCAGCAGTAAACTTATGTCCAGCGAATTGATTGATTGTTTGATAGTGCGTTACTTCTCTAACAAAATATTCCGGAAAGACATCAGTATCAACGAGTATATTGCCTTTGGGACAGATTGGATGTGGTAGGCGGAGGTCAGGGTATAGTGGCGCAACCTTGGAGAAGCCTGTGTCTAGCAGTAGATTACGATAGGCTGAGTTCATTATTTTGTGCGGTTAGATGAGGAAGCTAAGCTTGTAAGTTACAATTCGACGAAGTGGACTTTTTTTTGTGGATGGGAAATCATCAAATGACTCCTCCCGCTCAGGGTGGAGCAGGAGGGAGTGTCAGACTCTTACTGACTAAAACCCACCCGTGTTCCTTCCTTAGCCCTTTGTGTTCCGGGGTAGCGGTAACCCTTTCGGACAATCTCGCTGCCCCGGCAAGCACGAAGTGAACCTTGATGTTGAGTTCATGCAATTATTACCTATTACTTTACAGCGGATTTTACCAATGAAACTTTACGCGATCAATTCGTCTTTATCACGTTCAAGAGCTGTTAGAGTCATCATTGTTGTGGAATATTAACACTGACAGGTCTTGAACGCGGGTTAGATGTGCTGAAATTTACCCTTAGTAGCGAAACCATGATACCACGTACCATCTCTTATTTCGTTATCTTCCAACGTATCGACGTCAAATAAAATAATTGTTGGGAAAGTTCAAATAACCCGTAAGTATATATTATATGTGCAATGAGGTCTGGGCCAGTGTCAAAAAATATAGATACCTGAGGGGCAATTTTCGTAATTTTAAGAACGTTCACAGTCTGATCTAAGTCTCAATCTGTCAAAAAAACCTCTAATTTCTCTACATTTTGACAAGTTTTTGACATTTGATTGTCGCTGAGATGAGACTGTGACTAGATTTTGAACGTTTTAAATTACGAGAATTGGCCTTCTGGTGTTGCGTGAAATTCTTTCCTTTGTATCATTTTTCTTAATTCCATGGGATCAGACTGTGACAGGCGGTTCAAAGGGATTTATAAAACTTATCTATAGAAAAGACGGCCACTTTCTTACCATGACATTAAATTACCTATCATTCCATATCACATTGTACCTCCCAATACGATCAACAAAGACATGTCAACAATGAAGTGAAAAGTGCTACACTATAAAAGCTCAACTTTATAAATGATAGCTCAACAATGGCCTGGAATGGTCAGCTTCAGATAAACTGGTGGCAGCACTTCCTGGAAATATAGGTTTAAAGTATTAACGTCTAGATGTCACTGGTATATCCGATCTTGAAGTCCGAGATATTGTCATGACATTTTAAGCACAGAGTAGATGGTCTGAACTCGCCTAAAGTATGCAGTAGCTTTGGTGATACAGGTTTTGATCTTGGCGGTAATGTTTGTCTAATTTATGTGCTAAAATAAGTGTCTAAGAGACTTGACTTGCTTTAATTTTGCGTTTGATAACCGAGGACCTAATTAAATGTTTTGAAAGATTTATTTTTTCTGTGCCATAAAAAATGCAAAAAAAACATAGTACCGTAAAATGGGGCTATGTGAAAAACGAGGGGCTATTTGAGAAAAGTAAAAAGAAGATTGAATGGTTAATTTCTGCGTAAGTCTGAACGCGCCCATCGTGAGTTTACGGGATTTTGTCGCGGGCGCTAGTGTAGATTTTAAAACAACTAATCAGAAGCTTTACTTCATTAGATGTCAAATTTGTTTTACGTACAGATGCCAGCACATCAAGCTACTACAATCTGTCAAATTTCTTTAATAGAGTTTCAACTTTATCGCTAAAGCATAAGGTTCAAAGTTGATTGGGAAAATTTCACAGTTTCGGGTAGCTTGATGTGCTGGCGTATGTACAGTCAGCAAAGGAGATAAGTATGCAGGGTCTTAGAATATAGTTGAAGTTTACTAAGAAACCGATTAATGTTTTCGAATGAAATTTAATTTGATAAATGAACTGTTTGTTTTCTATTAATTAAATACAATTTTATTCGAAAACATCAATCGGTTTCTTACTAAACTACAACTATATTCTACGACCCTGCATACTTATCTCCTTTGCTGACTGTACCTACAACTATTAGGCGACGGTGACAGGGTGTCAAACACAAACCATTTATTATAATATACGAGTAAAACCATTTACAGGCACTTTTGAATTGTCAAGAAGTCGGTCAGTTAGAAATTATAAAGCTAGTGGATGTGGTACTATGCTCCACCTTCTATCTTGCCCTCTGTGTCCACAAAACATACAGTCAAAGTGACTTCTGCGCTGCGAACAACAACGCCGTGGAAGTGGCAAAATTTGAGGTCAACAGGATCTGTAATACAGTCCTGCCAGCGACGCGAAGAAGAAGAAGAAGTAAACAGACAGACATCATCAAAAATATAAAACAAGAATAGAATAAGTTTGCTAGCCAAAATTCCAAAATGTTTTGTAGAACATGAAAAAGAACGTGGGATAAAATATAACATAGGAAAGTCACAGATTCTTACATTAAAAATGCATTAAAATATATTTTACATACCTAACCCACTTTTTCATAACTTCTCACTCATAACTGCTAATATTATTACCACACGGCACGACGATCTGAGAACATTGAACTACCCTTTTATCTCGTCTCAAAAGAAACGTATATCCACTTAGCATAAAGCGGGGATCGCGTGTGGACGTATTATTACGTAAATTGTATGCTCCAAGCAACTTGGATGTTCCTACCATTCTAAAGGGAACATTATATAAGAATGAACGGTATGAGATTTTTTGCATGACGTGTAAAGTATGGAAGGTAAAATGGAAATATGCTTATACCATGGGGGGGGACAATAAATAATAAATTACATAATTAATATTTTGAAACCATCAAGTACGACTGGTTGTCAGACTTTTGAGATTCAGACAACCCGTAACGACTGTCAATGATCTACGAATGACAGCCAGGACCAACGGCTAAACGTGCTTTCCGAGGCACGGATGTGTCTCGATATGTAATGCATTGTCACCCATCCAAGAACCGACCGCGGCAAGCGTCGCTTATCCTTTAATTGAACTTTTTTACGATCGAGCTTAGTGTAGTATTATAATTAAAGCTGTTATGGATTTACAACCTATGGTGTGCTGTACTGTGTTCTTTTGGCATTCATCAAATGACGTAATATTAACTTGAAAGAAAAAAAGTTGATTTGAAAAACATAAACACTTAAAATAGTATTGTGCGGCTCACGGCTGCGACAAATAGGAACAGTTCAGCATAAAAGCCAGACAACTAATGCCTGATGCTGGTTTTCAACTGCACCCCATGTCACGAGGACCTCTTACGGATGTAAATCAGTTTTATAATGTGTATACTAGAGTTTCAACTAATTATTAAGTTTAAATACGATAAAAATTCTAGGCCGCCTAAGTGTATGGATTCCTAACATTTTCTATCTCATCTCTCAAAAAAACTCTCCTGTCAATAGTTTCCTACCAAAGCTTTGCTAGACGTATAAAGCTGAAGATAGAGTTGTTTCGGAAGCTCCCAAGATACGTAGGTATCTACGAAGCTTTTTGCGCTAGAAATAGAAACCTTACATAAGACGAAAGCACCAGGATAGCCCGCGAAGTTAAAATTTCCTAACTTTTTTTGCAATTTGCTGGCCAGTATTAGGTTGTATATTGATCTAAATATGATTCGCGTCCGTAACAATTATGTTACTCTCTAAGTTCATAATGAGTGCCTATTTCATGAAATCATGACATTTCAGGGTTCTAATGATAGTAAAAACTACCATTTATATTCTACTTTAATACAATTTTTTATTCAAGAGTACCTACCTAGTACCTACCTTGTAGTTAGGATTTGGCTCATCTGCTTTCAATATCCTGTTAAAATAAGGCTCATAACGGCGTGCCAAATTGATAATCGATCAAGGCCAAAGAGCACCCGGTAGTTATTTATATAGATTAGAATACCGGAGTCGAATCTTGAGCAAGCGATGCTCGACATTCGACACCGGTGTTGAAAATTCGTTAATTTTAGCTGAACGAAATGGATTTGGCTTAACAAAAATAAGTTTCTTGAATAATCTAAACTTTCTACTGAAATCATAATGTAGTCGAAGGTGTTATTTAAAAACTATTCAATAGTTATTCAATAATGATCTAGCCGTAGTAAGCTTTGGTTTTAATACTTCGCTGCAGATCGAACACAATTATTAAGATTGCTTAAAATGTCAAAAATATAATTATTTTCTTAAATTATTTGAAGTGTTTGCAACATAAAAATATTGGTCAGGGACGCCCAGCAAATATGAAACATTGAAATAAATGGCAAGACAAAAAAAAAATTACGGCAGACAGGGGGAATAAGGGAGCGTCATGCCGTTTGCCGTCACAGCAAACATATCGGTTATATACACAATTAAAATAAAATTTGAAAAATTCTAATGAAAATATCTCTTTCTTTTCAGGTAATAAAAACAGACAACACGAGTCTACCAGTTGGTAAGTCCAGCAATTTATAAAACGGACACAGTAATATCATTAATTTCAACAAAACGCCGCGACATCTCACCGCGTCTATTTATCTTTAACAAAGAAACCAACAAAAGAAACATTTTCTGGGAGTTCATCTAAAAAAGGTGAAAAATTCCTCGTCTAAAACCCCCTTGTGTTGAGCGAATAAACACTTGGAGAGTACTCTGAATAAATTGAATTCGAATCGGAAATACTTTGTCAAGCTACTGCCTCCTAGACTATTTTTGTTACAATGCTAGAGTTTGCTCTTTGTAATCCCGAAAAAAAAGGTTCTGTGTGCTCCCCAATTTTGTATGACATTGGATTGCAAAGGCAGTTGTTGGCTCAGGATTTGTAGCGTTCATTTTAAAATCAATACAGTTCGGTGTACAAGGATCGACGGAGAAACTCACTTCAGAAGGGCTGAAACATAAAAAAAAAATAAAAAATTTCCTCGACTCATTAATAAGAATTAGTCAAATGCCATGGTTCTGTCAATTTTGACAGTTTACAATCCTGTCAATTTTGACGTTTACGTGAAAATAACAATGTTAGTTAGGGCAAGCAAAACATAAAAATTTGAAATGCAAAGGAAACTCGCTGTACAGCCTAACAAAGTCGTAAACTTAATGTCTTGCTGTCAGCGCCATAATTTGAATTTAGTTATCTTTTGATAAACGGACGGCCCATTAGCCTGTTAACTCAGCGTACAAGTTAATAGCCTAGTCTGAACAAAACTAGTGTCTTTTAATTATCCGAGCCTTTGTGAAGTTTTTTTTATAAATTTTTTATATCTTACAGGGAACGCTTTTCCTTTGTCTTACTTTTATTATGTTGTTAAGTCTATAAATAGAATGATAAATGCCTGTGTAGCTTTAGTCTTTTTACCTTTAAATTTACGTGCCAATTTTTAAAGCGACGCAGGACACAAACGCAATGGCAAACCTCGATAAAGGTCAATGTAAATGTTTGAACTCTATTAATATAATTATGGTATTCTGTGACCAAATGTTGTCCCTTTTCCATTTAAAAAGTAGCAAAGACTCTTTTCAGAATTGCAAACTGAAAATATGTAATTCAATTACTAAATATGTTTTTAATATATCGTCATCAATTTGTCATGTATGTAAGCAATCAGAGTCATCTGATTTTTGCTGTGATCCATGTCGCGATATCGTTATCCATTGATTGGATGGCACGATCGTTTCTCCCTACCTATCCAATAAGCGATCAGCTAGTATTAATGTTAGCATGCAGTGTTATCACGATTACAATAAATTTATGGTTTTAGTTACAGCTAAAAGATTTAGTGTGGTTTTAATCTGGTTTTAGTTGGATAAATTAAGTTAGCCTTTTCTTTTTTTTTTTTTTGTGGATGGGAAATCATCAAATGACCCCTCCCGCTCAGGGTGGAGCAGGAGGGAGTGTGTCTCTTACTGACTAAAACCCACCCGTGTTCCTTCCTTAGCCCTTTATGTTCCGGGGCAGCGGTAACCCTTTCGGAAAATCCCGCTGCCCCGGCAAATCAAGTTAGCCTGTTGTGTACGTTTGTAGTAGCAGAGCAGTAGCAGAGCAGTGGTGGCCAAGTGGTATCAGCCGAGACTTACGAGTTGTAGGTCGTAGGTTCGTACCCAGACAGGCGCTTTACTTTGTGTAAATTATTTCATCATCACTGCTCTCAAAACGGTAAAGGAAAATATCGTGAGGAAACCGGCTTGTCTTAGAACCAAAAATTCAAAGACATGTGACATCTGCCAACCCGCACTGGGCCCGCGTGGTGGATTACGGCCTACTCCCTCTCACCGAGAAGAGATCCTGTGTCCCAGCAGTAGGAACATTATAAATTAAATTAATTAATTAATTTAATTTGGCTGATTGTGTACGTTTGTAGTAGAAGCGTACCAGCCCATTAAATGGTAGAGCGTAACTTTGATGGATTCCTCATGTGATACAGTCATTCCAAACTTTTGAGAGATTTACATCATCATCAGCTCGTGTAGCATGACCAATTCTATCTCTATTCTACCAAGAATAGACAAGGTTCTTTCTAACCAACTCAATCTCTCTTCTGCCTGAGCACGGGGCGACCCGCAGACTCACATTTCTGTGAAGACAAAGACATTTATACTTTCCATGACAACGGGGAACAAATTTAAAAATCAATATAGATTCTTTCCAAGTCCAATGTGACGTAGCCTATTTGACACTTGTTGAGAAGAAATTTTTCTACCCTCAAGTATCAAAATTAGAAAAAAATTGGTCGTTCATGCTTGATACTGTAGACTTTTGTCAACTGAAGAATAGAAACATTTCTTCTCTTCATCGGTAGAAATCTTTCTACAATCTGTCATTTTCCATTGGTCTCGGCTGTAATTCATGGATCTTTGACAGTCGTTACGGGTCTTCAGAAGCCCGAAAGTCTGACAAGCAGTCCTACGAAGGGATTTCGTATTATCCAGTAACTGGGTTGTGGAGGTCAGACAGGCGGTCGGTCCATGTAAAATACTGGTATTCAGTTGCATCCGGTTAGACTGGAAGCCGACCCTAACATAGTTGGGAAAAGTCTATGTAGATGATGAATCTGTCATTTTGTCTAATCTGCCTTCGACAAAACCCGTTTCTATGGCGGTCATGCTACGCGTGCTGGTTGTGTAGACTAAGTCCCGTAAGAACGGGACTTAGTCTACTTATTACAGAACGTCACTCAATACTCAAGCCACAGAATAATTATATACAGTATTGTAACTCGGCCGTATCTTGGACATAAATGCCTACAGCCGCGCGGTACGTAAACATGCGATAGGGCTGCCCGCCTCCAGCATTTGAATTACATTTGCCTACTTTGTGTTTCTATTTAGTTTTGTGACTGTAAATATACTTTATTTTACATAAAAAAATAAAATAAGTACTTTGTGAATTGAATAGGAAGTGTTCAATAAAAATGCATGTTGTTTTTTGATTGGTCGATTTAATTAAAAACCATGTTTATGTTTGAAAAACAAATCGGTCTTATAGATTTGCGACCGAAAAATATTTTCGCCTTGACTGAGACGTACGAAACGCTTTATTATTAAATTTTAAAGTATAAAAAATCCGCATTCTAATATAAAGCTTAATTAAAAATTGTTTTGGGAAACATGGACAAGGTGGAGAACTCCAATCTTTACAAACTTCAACACCTACCTACTCAACTACAATGCAAGAAACAGCTGACGAGTAATTTTAATAACTTTTTATCTCAGCTTATTAACGTCTCTATAAATTAGGTACCTACAACTCGCAACAACTCAAAACAAAAATTCTTTGGTCACCAATGCCAAGCTGAACAGCTGGCTACGAATGTTTTAAAATCACAACCCTCTCAAATATCTAAATATTCTGTGAATATCTCATGAGTCTAGCTGTTGTTGTCGTTATTAATAACGAGAAAAAAAACGGTTTTTAGTGGTATAATTGTTGTTATAGCAGCAGCAGAAATACACACATCAAAAGTGTCTAGGGATCAAGCATTTTTATGCGGATTTCTTGAGATTGAGATGTGGCTTTGTAATAAATTTATGATTTTATAAATTTATATGGATCCTTTTTGGTGCATTTCATAATTTGAATCAGGAACTGTGAATCAAATTCGAGTAAAAGATGAAAATCAGCTGTCAATATTTTCCCTATAAAAACATACAACGCATTGAAGACATTATTAGTGCTACTGTTTCCCTACTACTGATTAAAACCAACGTTATTATGGAGCGGCGACGTCATTTAAGCAGGGAAGAAATGCTCAGAGCCGTGGGAATGATAGAAGCTGGTTCCCGGCAACGTACTGTGGCTTTAGCTCTGAATACAAGTCAGAGTGTTATCAGTCGACTTTGGACACGTTACCGAAGCACTGGTACCGTGGCTGAGCGCCATGGAGGACGGTATCGCTGCACCACACGGAGACAAGACCGATACATTCAAATCTTAACTCGAAGAGCTCCAACAATAACCGCCATGATGTTAGCCGTGAGGCTTCATCACTCTTCAGGGAACTTAATTAGCGACCAGTCAGAAACCGCTTGCATGAAGTGAACCTTCATTCCCGAAGACCGCTACGGGTACCACTTATAGCAATGCACAATCGTAGGATTCGATATCAATGGGCTCCTGAACACAGAAATTGGGCAGAAGAACAATGGCGTTTCGTGTGCTTTTCTGATGAGTCTCGTTTTGGTATGAGACCGGATACAAGACGTATACGACACTGGAGAACCCCTGGACGCCAACAGCGATTAAAATCCTGCCAGGAAGTCCATCCTTATAGTGGTGGAACCATCATGGTATGGGCGGGTATTTGGATCGGCGGAAGAACTGAGTTGATTTGGATCAGAGGCAACCTCAACGCTCAAATTTATGCTGAGACGATTGTATCAGACGTCATCGTTCCTCTACAAGTGCAAATCGGTCCCTTATTTCAGTTAATGCATGATAATGCACGACCGCACACCGCAAGAGTTGTAAGACAGACTCTCGCCGCAGCTAACATCAATGTCCTGCCCTGGCCTGCTCAGTCGCCAGACTTGAACCCGATTGAGCATGCATGGGATATGCTACAGAGAAGAGCTCTGCCGAATATGGAGGGTATCCAGTCGCAAGAAGACCTTTTTTTGTTGTTGCAACGAACATGGGCGGCCATTCCACAGCGTGATTTGGATGAACTCATTTTGAGTATGCCAAACCGATGTTCTTGTGTTGTTAGTGTTCGCGGTAGAAACACGGATTATTAATTGTTTAAGTTACCCAATAAAATTTTAGAGAAAACTGTTATTTCAGTCTTTTTTTCGAACTTTTGTGTTAGTGGTTCAAATGTCAAAAATCCCTTTATTAGGAAAATGGCAAATTTCTTTATTAATGCAAAGGTGACTTGGTTTATCGTTACTGTGACAAACGAAAACACTTTATTTGATGAATCCTTAAAGAAAATTTTAATTAATATCAATCAGGAGAAAAGTTATTGCAAAAATATATGTTGATCCCTAGACACTTTTGATGTGTGTACTTAATCTGAGAAAATTTCAACTATCTAGTGACAGACAGACGGTCAAATTTATTTTTTCTAGTATTATTCATACACACAGTACAATAAACAACTATTATTAATAAAAAAAAAACCACGTCTTTACTTTGAATTATACAAACTAACAAAACAAAACACACATGCCCCGAGGTTTTTAACACAAGCGTAAGTACCTACCGTATCATGATTCATGAACCGCCTATACCTACCTATTTCACTCTTGTCAATCACTTTCCTTTACTCTATTCACTTTATTAATCCAGACATCGTTTTTTTCGGGAGATAAAAGGAAATACTTATCCATTAAAAAGACACATTATGTACCTACCTACTAATAAGTAAAATTATTTTATAGTCTTACCTTTCAGAGTTTCTAGGTAATCTAAAAAAAGTTATCCCTGGATGCGTTATTGACGAATTCAAGCAACCAAAAACGGCACAATATATCCTACTCGTCATATTAAATATGTACTTGAACTTATTTTTAGTGAAAAAATCGCGCGGTTATTGTTAAAAAAACAACACACCGACCGTTCGTCACTGCGGCACAGTCGCGACTGTCTGCCTGCCGAGCGAATGCCGAGATCGAGGCGCGTAGGCATAGCTCGCGCATCGTCCGTTTGTATGAAGATGGAATACTGTATATAATTATTCTGTGCTCAAGCATTACTTAAAACTAGTTTCAACCAATCAAATGGCTTGAATCTAGTTTTAAGTTATGCTTGAGTATTGAGTGACGTTCTGTAATACGGACCTTAGGGCATAGACAAAGTGACATTCTATCAGCCGTAATCGTAGATGTGTATTTTAGTGAAATTAGCAACCGAAAAGCTTAATATGTCAATCTTGTTAAAAGCCGTTGTAGAATATACGAATAGCTTTATATGCGACCGCCACTTGTATGTAGCCCTCTGAACGTAGCTATTACCTGCGGGGTAGTTGCGTAACACACTATCAGTAGCAGTGGGTTTCATTTTGACAGTTCAACAACATTCATTGCGTTATTTACGTTGTTGAGTAGACACATTTTTCGAACATATGAAGCAATGGATTACCAATATACTTCGAAATGATTCAGATTGGGATTGATAGTGTGTTACGCAATTAGGTTACAGGCTTAATATAAAATATCTAAATTTGCTTTGAACTGTTTTAATATTTTGATATAATTGATTGATTTTCAGTGTCGGCACAAGCTCTCCACCATATTCTCCGCATTTTCATCACTGCTTTTTAAATGATGACACTCGCTGCCATGTTGCTTGCGATTTCATCTGCGATCCAAGACATGGAATATCTATAGGTATGCCAAATTACATCCAAATCCTTCTATCCGTTTTGGCGTCATTGTGTAACAAAAATACAAACTCACTTTCACATTTATAATATTCATCATCATCATCAGCCTATTAGCAGTCCACTGCTGGACACAGGCCTCTCCTATTGCACACCATTCAACTCGATTTTCGGCAACTCTCATCCAGCTGCTACCAGCCATCCTGCAAAGATCGTCGCTCCACCTAGCTTGAAAGCGTCCCACCTTACGTTTACCGATTCACGGTCTCCACTCAAAAACACGTCTACCCCAACGGTCATCGGTTCTACGGATAATATGTCCGGCCCATTGCCGCTTCAGCTTGCTTATTCTGTAAGCTATGTCGAAAACTGTGGTCCTCTGCTGGGTCACCTCGATGAAGATTCGATCCCTCAGAGAGACTTCAAGCATAGCCCTTTTCATAATTCACCAAGTATACACACACAAACATAAATTTACGCTTTCTTGCCATGGGGTAGGCAGAACCTACAGAACGCCCCCTGCTTCAAGTACCTATCTATACTACACTTTATAAACTCTCTCAAAACCATGACATTGCAGGTTTAACTAAAGCTCTATATCAAAAGTTTTCATGTGTTTTAAAGAGCTTCATTAGCATTAAGGTTCGTTTATTGCTGTTAACAATCTAGCTAAAGGGATTCGGTTTATCGCCATGTAAAACGCTGAAAACGTTATTACGAGTTTATAATTGCGCGTTGAGAAGCTTACACTTTTACGGTCGTCTAAGATTAAAATTCAAGTACTTTGTTAAAATTTAGTAATTGTTATTATTTTGATACTTATACAGTTACTTTCCCTTTAAAAAAAATTGATAAACATGTTGTTTTTTTTTTATTGTTTGTCATTCACTAAAGTCCTGAAATAATAAATAAATTTAATCACAGCAAAACTACATAAAATTAACAATGAATATGAGCGGCAAAATTCTTCCCCCGCGCTCACTGACGATATACGGAATAGCGCGCCCATTCTATATACTTCATTAGTTTAGGTAGTAAAATAAAGGTAAACAAAAAAAAACACGTAAACGTAATACCAGTCTATTCACTAAAATTTAAACTCGTCGCGTTGCGAAATTAAAACTTAATAAAATATATTAAGTTTTAATTTCGCAACGCGACGAGTTTGTGTAAAAAAATTTGTGTAATTAAAAACCTAAAGTATTTCCTAATTCCATAATTTCTATTTATAGTATGTGACAAGTTTTTTAGAGCCTTTTTATTGTATTTTCTACCTTTTTATATTGTTTTTGATATTTTTGTATTCGGACCTTTTTTAATCAAAAATTAAACGTGTGTATTGAAGAATCTATTTCGTCATAGACTGGTATTACGTTTAGTCTCTTAACCACGTCATGTAAAATTGTGTACCTTTATTTTATTGCATAAATTTATGGAGTATAGGGTTATACACATATAGTACATGAAATTAGGTATTATATAGACCTATACAAGTTTGACTAAATTAATGATCAACGATACGTCTAAACAATTAGGTGTTATTCATAAAAAATCTTATCTGAACTAATAAGGTACCTATTCAAATATTTTTTAATTTTTTATATTAACATGTATGTTTAAAAAAGCTGAGTATGAAGAACGATATCTCATACATGAGGCAACAAATTATCTACAAACAAAACGTTCAGTAATTTCAGTAGACAAGAAATTAAGCAGAATTTAAGCAAGCTTAACACCTAAATAAATTTAATCCCTTATAATTACATCCCCCACTTGACACACCCGTTGATGCATGAATTATACAAAGTAAGCAGTTTCCTATCAATTACCGTCAGAGATATTTAATTAAATGTCAACCGTACTGAAATGTCTTGCAAATCTGTTAAGAAATGCAAATATGTAACTTAGTCGGTTTGTATTTTATTTATATACTAGCTTATGCCCGCGACTTCGTCCGCGTGAAATTTCTTGTTCCCCATACCCACGACGTCGTATCGTCGCTCGGCCCGCGCTATTACTTCGTTTGTGCTTAGCGTTAGTTATGACTTTTTTGTTTATTTTTGCACGGCTCCTAAAGGACCTTAGCATGATCTAGCCTGCCTCTAGAATTGGGCTATCAAATGCAAAAAGGATTTTTTCAGACTGCTTTATAAATCCGAATAAACAACATCTTAAAAAATACACGCTGGCAAAGAAACGAACCGATCAAAATTCTACCTATTCGGGATCAGGCTGCCAAATAAGAGAACATTTTCACTTCAATACTTCAGGCTAAGAAAATGAACAAGTGCGAATCGCCGATAACCCATGATTTATTTTGAGGATACTGGAGCTGGTCGGAGATTAAGTGACTCGAAGTCATCTCAAAGTACTTCAATATCCTTTTCTAGAGAAATATTTGTCTAAACTGACAATCTGTTGCACAATAAGGGGTATTAAAACACGATTGTGGGTTATCACACGAGGCGTACCCGAGTGTGATAATAGTATCACATGAGTGTTTTAATACCTAATTATGTACAGTACGATCTGTAAATTCTGTCTTAGAAATGTTCACAGTCCAACAACAGTTTTAAAACACGACTATTTTGCAAAATCTTCCAGTTCCATACATTTTTCTTTGTTCTTTTTCTCCGCCATCTTTCTTATACAATTTCCATTGTATCTGCTATTATTCATGATTAACTAAAAGATCCCTAACCATTCTTCAAACTCCGAGTGCGGGGCTATCTCAATAATTAAATCAACAATTCATACCATCGGATACTGTAGGACTCATGAAAAATGCAACACAGCAATTTGTGGAATACCCCGATAGATGATAATTTCCGACTTTTAACAGCGAACTCGTAACGTGACAGCATTATAATGCTATCGAAATCTTTGGTCGGAATAATGGGAGTTTATTCAATAAGTAGTCTGTGACAGGAATCTATTTTGTTAAGTGCTTAAAGCAAGTAGCCGAATTCTGAGCCGAGTCCATTTAGATTGCTATCGACACGCTAAGGTACTTTAAATTTGTAGATACGTTATTATTTTCAGCTAGGCTTACTTTAGTGCTTTTAAAACTACCTAAGTTAATCATAATGTTATTATTCTTATTTATAAGGGTAAAAAGTATGTATTACTTATGTTGAAACTGTGTGTACTCCCCGTCACTTGTCCTTATGGCCCCTAGCACACGGCGTATTTTAAACGCGCAGACGACGCGCGTTTGTAGCGATAGAGACGCGATACGCACGCGAGTCAGACGCAGCCTGTAGACTTTCTGTAGGATAAAAGGTAAGGTAAGGTCTAAGGTAGACTGGTAGAAAATGCCCAAGGCATTAAGTCTGCTTTTCTACAGTTTTTACTTGTGCATAAAGTTTTAATAAATAAATAAAAGCGCGCCGTCGACGCGTTTCCAAAACGCGGGTCGTCTGCGCGTTTAAAATGCGCCGTGTGCTAAGGGCCTAAAGATTCATTAGAAAACCAGCGTCATCTGTCTGGCATTAATGCTAAAATGAACCGTTTTAGCGCAGCCGTGAGGCACGCACTATTGTTGTCTGAAACATAATTTTATTTTGTTTTTGTGTTTTGTGTTTCACGAACGGTACCAAAATAAGCTTTTTTCTTTCTTTCTTAAAATTACTTCCAGTAACATGATAGTTATTAGCGATATTTTTTTCTCAGACCATTTTTACTCTATGAAAGTTTTTCTCCTGTCAGACTTGGGGAAAGCCCGGGCAAGACGAATATGTTAAGGGGTAGTGTAAATAAAACCACAATCTAATAATCAATAGAAAGAGTTCTATTTTTAATTTGTACTTATTTTATTTTATTTTAATTAAGAGGAACAGCAAACAGTTACATTATGAAAACTTAAAACTAGTATAACAATATTTGCATTTTGCTAATAATGTAACCCACAACACTGTCCACGGGTTATCATAATAATATTTAAAACAATAATCACCAAGGGTGAAAAAAAAAAAAAAAGAAATAAAATAAAATAAAAGATGACAAATAAAAAGTATACAACCAGGACAGATTAAAAGCAATAATTTGAAGATTACATCTATATTATGTATAAATTTTTAAGAATTTTGTAGATAAGACCTTTGAATTTTCCTATTGTGCTGTGTACTTACTATGTTAAATCATCTTTAGAAAATAATCATTAACATTCAAAAACTTAAACAATTTGTGTTTTAATTATGAGCATTAGCAAAAAGTATCAATTATCCGTTTTGCCCGGTGGGGTCGGGCAAAAAGGATAAGTAGAATTAGCTTAGATCAGTCTTCGCATTCATCATAGAAGTAGCTGCCAACTCCTACATAAGAAGTACAGTCTTGATGCGCTCAAATTTTGCATTGATTACACTGAATCCAATCTTCCGCTGGTGGTTCAGTGTATTTGTCAGTGCACACTAAACAGTAAAAATCTGGTTTCGGATTTTTGTTTTGTTATTTGACTGAGGATATTATAGTTTTAGTTTTGCTGGCTCAGAAATGGTATATGTAATGGTAATGGTAACGAATACTAATAATATGCTTGCTCTGAGCAAAACGGATACCTATCCGTTTTGCCCATATCCATTTTGCCCAAAACTATTATTAGAAACAAGTCAAGATTTGAAATGTTTTTAGTAGGTAAACAAAAAGTAACGATCACAAATAATACTTAAATAAACGTGCAATTGAATATACAAAACATATTATATAGGCAACTGATGATTAATACAAAAAGTTTGTGTACAAACCTTTACAAAAATCGTAATAAAACAACGATAATCCGTTTTTCCCTTACACAACAGATGTATTCGCGTATTGTTTTGGTTGAACTGCCATGGCGTTGCCGGTCGTACGTGTCAAGACTTGAGAAAGTTTTAATAGCGCTATCTATTATACATATAAAGAAAAAAATTGTTATTCTTCTTACCCGCACTATGCTTCTTGCCGGGGCTTTCCTACAAGTAGGTAGATACGTACCAACAAATAACTTTACCGATGAAAAAAAAAAAGAAAAAAAAAACTTAAGATTTTAAATCCAATAAAACTTGCGAAACATGAACTTGAGAAACATGTGTGGCTGTTATTATTTAGCCACGGGCCCTCTCAGCAATAAGGAAGGGGCCCGTAAGGGCCGTAGCCTGCCGGGCAGCGGGATTGTCCGAAGGGGTTACCGCTGCCCCGGAACATAAAGGTCTAAGGAAGGAACACGGGTGGGTTTTAGTCAGTAAGAGTCCGACACTTCCTTCTGCTCCACCCTGAGCGGGAGAGGTCATTTGATGATTTCCCATCCACAAAAAAAAAGGCATAACCCTAAACCCCGGCTTTACTTAAAAAGCATTTCAATGTTCAAAGTAGAGTTACGATCGCTGCATGTGAAGAGAGATGTAAAAATATAATATGTACTGCATCATGAATGTTTCATGCAGAAAGGAGCCATGGCCGCCGCGATGCGCCGCTATTTATGCAATAACCGATACTAGGCTATACCGAACTCTATACTTAACTTTCTGCCCCTAGCTGCCATCGCAGTTCAGAGGTCCGCGTTATGCAAATTCTGAATTGTTGTTGACTATGCTCGGTATTTTAACTGAAGTTTTTGTGTGGTAGTTGCTGTCTTATGTGTGTTTATGATGTTTATTATAATAATGAATGTGTATGCCGGTGGCGCGTGAGTCGTTGCCCGGAATGTTACCATTTTATAGATATTATCCTACTAATATTGTATGAGGAGGTTTGTTACACTTTTACGCAAAAACTAGTGAACGGATTTAGATGATATAAAGTACGGTAAGAGAAGGTAATAAAAATTATAATTTTGATTTAGGATGGAAATTGAAACTTCAAATTATCTGGGATAGGAACGTTCATAAAGGCTAAATAGTTTATATAACTACCTTTTTCTGAAATATTTTCAAAGTTATTTGACCTCTATATTATGTAGTTATCCAATTTACCTGTATGAAAATGTTCAGAGTGGCTGTTTTTAAACGTGCTCTTTAATTGACTTAAGAATATAATTGACTTATGTATCGGCTGTCAAAGATCGATGAATGACACCCGGAACCAACTACATAACGTGCTTTCCGAGGGGTCTTGATATGTATAGGTGGTCACCCATCTACGAACCTTAACCTGATCGATCGAACTGTGCAACTGTTATTACTTAGCCACAAGCCCCTCATAATATAGGAATTATTTTTATTAATGACTTATTGAATTACTTAGGTCATGAGCTAGTATTTCATCTCCTAACCTCATATGTTTAATGATGAGGTAAACTTAACCTCATCAGCTATAGAAAAACCCTAAAAATACCATTAATTAAGTAAAAAGGCAGCGGAAGGTCTGATACCCAACTGGGGTTTAATTAACTTAAAGGAGGCTTTATTTTGTAAAGGCACAAAACAATTAATTATTTCTGGTTTCAAGGAACTTTCAGGGGAATTTATTGTTCTCATTTTATTTTATGAGTGTTCGAAAATGAGTTTGTCCTCTTAATAGCTGATTTTGCTCAGGGATTTCAGTTAATTAGTTATGAGGTATTTTTGTCTCAGACGAGCACTTACTGGTCCTTTAGTTGCAAGGGCGAATTATTAATCTGAAGTGGACCCCACGACGCAGAGAAACCTAGTGTGGGGTCCAGGGCATTTGTAATCTAGCACATAAAACTCTTTGTAATCTGCTACATATATAAAGATTTTATTTATTTATCGAGTCCCAGTTTGAATTAAGCTCTTTTCGGGTTTATCAAGCAATTTGTGTCCCGATCCGGATTTATTGTTTTCCAAACCATTTTATGATTAGATCCATGTATTGCAAAAAAACAATAAAATGCAAAAAGAGATGAATCCTATAGGTTGGTAGGAAAATTCTCGTAACTTACTTTTCATCCAAATTGCCTTTTTTATGATTACCTGTGATAGTAGGTACAATTTTAGAAGAACCTACAAAACTTAGCTCATTACCTTTTGTCCCGTTATTTAAGGGGAGAGCGCCAGGGTAGTCCGCGAAATTCAACTTTTCTTATTTATTTATTTTACCATTTATGTAATCAAACAAAACAGAAAAATAGGTGCTAAAGTGATGCTTATTTCATAAGAAAACTCTCAATCTCTGTCTTCTTAATCTCTTTTAGCTGCTTAAGTTTTTTGCACAGCTCAACTGTTACTAATGAGACACAATAACTTTTTCTATTGTTACCGATCTCTAGATTTCTTGACAGGTGAAGGGATTCAGGTCAGTGTTAGGCTGTATGTTGAACAAAATATGATTTACGACCGTAACAAGTATATATAATTAATCATATAACATACATCTTAACACTGACCAGCTAATTGCAAAAAACGTAATAAAATTTGAATTTTACGGGCTACCCTGACGCTCGGCCCCTTAAATATTATTGTACTAGCTGCGCTCCGCGGTTTCACCCGCGTAAGTTTTGCTCCCGTAGGAATATTGGGATAAAAAGTATCCTATGTGTTATTCTGATGTATAAACTATATTACTGTAAAGTTTCATCAAAACCCGTTCAGTAGTTTTTGCGTGAAAGAGTAACAAACATCCATCCTCACAAACTTTCGCATTTATAATATTGTTAGTAGGAGTAGGATTATTTTAGTCAAGTTTCTAAACTATTAATTTTTTACTTCATGCGGATTTCGCTTTCCATTTCCAATCATAAAAAGTAATCTGCGATAAGGCCGCCCATTGTAAATTTTGTAGTGTTTGATGTATTTTTACTCGTTGTATTTTTGTGGTGTACAATAAAGTATATATAAATAAATAAATAAATAATAATGTTCCCAATACTGGGTCACAGGCGTCCTCCCTGTGAGAGGGAGTGGGCCGTAATCCACCACGCGGGCCCAGTGCGGGTTGGTAGATGTCTTCGAATATTTGGTTCTAGGTATAAATAAATAAACCATTACTCTGGAATAACTTTCATTTACCTAAGTGCATTGGATAAGGAGTATATTTTTATTAAAACACATTATTTCAGTGGCTAGTAAAGTAATTAACTTCCATTAGTGTCGGACGGTTTTCTAATGGAATTCCTTTGCAAATACTCTAGAAAGTTCACGCCTGCTATGTGAAAATATTGCTTAATAGCTCATTTGCGTCATATTTTTTTTTAAGAACTTGACTTCTATGAATAATTATTTTATGATTCCTATTAGGTATGTTATGTTTTAAAAATTGATAAAGAAGGCAAAAGGACACGGTTGCTATATCCTAAATGATTCTTTAAATAAAAATAAAAAAATGCTGATTAATTTTAAACTGCCAATGATGTAATACAAAAGTTTGATCACCTACTTACATACATGGATACACTTCTAAACTAAACTAATTCACTAGTCTCGTAATTGTTGTAACCGCGTATTGTTAAAGGACACGGTATCTCTAACTTAAGCCATGCCTATTAAATCAGTGTATGCAATTAACTAATTATACTAAATTAAAACCTGTGTATAACGACAATAAATCTGGTTGTATCGTTTCACATTGAATTGGCCTTTCATTAAAACAGCTACCACTTAGTCCTCTGTCCTCAACATAAGAAAAAACTTGATTTTTTGTTTGGTATGCTTTCACGCTACAACGGCTGAACGGATCTGGATGAAATTTGGCACAAGGACAGACCATGACTTGAAGAAGGACATCATCATAATCAGCCTATAATGTTCTCACTGCTGGAACACAGGCCTCTTCTCTGTGAAAGGGAGTGGGCCATAATCCACCACGCGGGCCCAGTGCGGGTTGGTGGATGTCACATGTCTTCGAATTTTTGGTTCTAGGACATGCCGGTTCCTCACGATGTTTTCCTTCACCGTTTGAGAGCAGTCGGGAAAGCTCAAAGGTTTGCCAAGTTACTCGCAAAGAATTTTGAACTTTGAGGACATTAAAAATGACTTCCTGACTTTGGTTACAGAAAACCATGTGAGGAATGCCAGAAATTGCCAAGATGTGCAATTTGATGATCATTCCTTAAATAAATCTATTATTTACGGTTCAAGAATACTGCAAAATTCTATTAAAAAAAAGATATAGCCGATCATTTCTGCTTACAAAGGAAAGTACTAACAGTAATAAATAAACCTCATTTAATTTTATTTAATGCCATTGATACACGAGTCCTAGGGCGATACACCTGAATGCATCCGATGCTCTCTGTGGTTCCATTTACAAAATTGGTTACACGGTATACCGCATTTACTGAAAAACGTTCAGTACTTCCATCAAATACTTCTATTTCATGTATGTGTATGGGGTCGATGTAAACTTAGCCTTAGTAGTTTGGTAACGAGAGAAAAGAAAAATTAGGAGAAATGATGGTCAAGTGGTAACGGATGCCCTTTAAAAGTTGTTGTCACAGTAATGCAACAGAGTGTCTATAGTCTATGACATGACACTCAAGGCATAGACAAGTAATAAGGTTACGTCTGGCGCGTATTAAAAATAAATATTTTATTTGATAATATTTTACGTAATCTATGTTATTTATTTATTTTTATTTCTTTTATTATTATTTTTTTATATCTGTAACTGCCCGTGACACCACAGCGGGCCTTATCAGAATACCTTTTTAAATATCGCAGCATCATGCTGAGATAGGAGCATTTTGGCCTCGTATAGAAATAGAAATAGAAAATATTTTATTGTCCAGGTAATACAGCAAGCAGGTTCACTGGTTAACAGCAAGTTGAGACGTCATGAGTAGCTTAAAATATTACCTACAGCTAGGTTACAATAGGATTTGCTAGTGAGCCCCAAACTAGACAGTTAGTCTGTATCTTGGGGCTCGGATTACGAATTGCAGAGTGGAGACGAGTAACTGGTGATTTCAGGTATTGTATGGGATGTGTGTATGTGTGGTGTATGTGTGATGTGTGTGTGTGTGCGTGTTTGTTCCATTGTTCTTCGATTTGATGTCAGGTTAGAGTCTTTTTATTAATTTTTCCGAGTCATCATAACCAGTGTTAAGCAAAGTTTCTTTTACAATTTTTTTGCATCTGAATGAAGTAGTATTTTTTATTTCGCAGAGTTTGCAGACTTTATTGCACGTGTTAATGAGAGAGTAGGCTGGGGAGCGTCTTGCTAGCAATGAGGTGCTATCAGGTGTTGGGATTCTGTAATTTCTTTTGCTTATTATAGATGTGTAGTCAGGTCTGTTTTTAATATTTTTGTGCGTTTTAGGACTTTCTGTTTCGTTTTTCTTTTTGTTACTTTTTAAAATTATTTTTTATATAATTTGGTATTTTAATTTAGACTGAGTTTAGTTTAGTTTGTGATCCTCCTATACGAGTCACAATAAATACTTTTTATTTCTTTCTTTATTTCTTGTAGGTTCGAACTCAGACAGGCGCTTTATTTTGTGTAAATTATCTCATCACCACTGCTCTCAAAACAGTATTGGAAAAGATCATGAGGAAACCATTGTCTTAGAACCAAAAATTCGATAACCTGTAACATCTACCAACCCGTACCGGACTCGTGTGGTGGACTTCAGCTCAATCCCTCTCTTAGACAAGAGGCTTGGCAGGTTGACTATTGTACTGCTGTCACTTTAATTTCTCTCAGGGAGGCTCTCTAGTTTATTAATTGTCCATACCCATTGTCTCCCTCCCGTTCACGAATTTTCCACCCTGCTCCATAATGAAAACATAAACCCATAACCTTCCTTTTTTTGCTTAGTCGGGTAATATGACTATACTTCTTTAAATTTAATGAATAGACATTTATCAGTCAGTGTTGCCAAAGCAGGCAAGGTGTCGACTTGATATTTTCAAATTTGGTATTTTACCAAAATTATTTCAACACGTGTTTGTTAATACGAATAGTACGTAGACTAACTAACCTAGGCATTCACGACTATGAGCTCCATGTACAAAGATTCCACATAACTATTAATTAGCTTAGCTTTAGCAGAATATACTTGCCCTAGCTACAAGCTGGGAGGACTGCAGCATCGTACAATTATTAGTTGAGAACCGAGATCTCGTGACTACGCCACTTGTGGGATGCAACACTAACTTCCAAAACTTAATGCAACTCAGCAGTTTGTTGTATAAACATCTGAAATACCGATGTTCATAGTGTTGATGCTTTCCTTGGCTTTGGTTGATAAACAATTGACGATTGCATGTTATTCTCTAAACATCACTTCAAAATTCGAATGCTGTCGAGATGACTCCACGATTATTTACTGGAAAAACAAGTGAATTCGCATTCGAATCAAAGATTTAAACCGTCAGTTTTGCCCTCACCGTACTTAAGTTGATCAAAAGAAGAGTGAGCACACACATCCTGCATGGAATTATATAAAAAATATTTAGTATGAGTGATCTTTTAATGCGCTCAGGCAATTCAAACGATTTAAATCTTTGTTTCGATTTGTATTTAGTCCGCGACATGAGTAAGTTTTTGTTTGAAAAAAAAAAATGACGACAAGGCGTCTGTTTTAAAAAAAATATCGTTTCAAATAAATAGGTAGTATAGTAAAAACGCCAGCACATCATGCTACCCGTAACGGTAATGTTTTCCCAATCAACTTTGAACCTTATGGTTAAGCGATAAAGTTGAAAATCTATTAAAGAAATTTGACAGATTGTAGTAGCATGATGGGATGGCGTCTGTACCTATAAACCACACCCATTTGTGGACTTGGCAACTCATTACATAAATAATTTATCCATCTTTGATTCGTTTTGTTCTAGATTAAATGTCATGTCAAATTTCTTTGATAGATTTTCAATTTTACTACAAAGGAATAAGGTTGATATTCAATCGGGAAAATTTGACAGATTGGGGTAGCTTGATGTGCTGGCCTCTGTACCTAAGTCAAATAAATTTAGACTGGAAATATAAAAGGAACTAATCTGACCGCAAAAAATGAACCAAATCAAATAAATAGCCTTAGCTCATAAAATATAGTCCAGCATTTAGCCGCAATGTTATAGCTGGGTCGCAAAAATGTCTTGGACGAAATATTATTTTAATGAACATAAAGAAGTTCTTTTACTTTCTTAAACTAAGTCCTCAAGAAATAGAAAGTTATTCCACTACAGACTGCGTAGAAAGATAGATCAGTTGATTAAGTTTTTATTTTCTTGACCCATAGAGCATGAAATAAGTCTTCTTTTATATTTTGTCAAGGCTATATAATTATAACCTTTTACATTAATATTAGCAACCCACAGCAATAAAAAAAACCCTATAACAAAGATAAAGATCACTGTAATTTTGACAGTGGAAGCAACCATAGGGTTGCTGCAGAGCAACCTTATTATATAGAGCATAAAGATCACTATGATTTTGACAGTGAAGCAAAATGGGTAAAATAACTTTGGAAGGACTGTATAGTACAGAAGCACATGAAGCTACCCGAAACTGTCAAATTTTCCCAATCAACTTTGAAACTTATGCTTCAGCGATAAAGTTGAAAATCTATTAAAGAAATTTGACAGAGTGTGCTTGACGTGCTGGCATCTGCACCTATAGTATTTTTTCTGTTTCATATTTGCGTTTATAACTCGAATCTCACACACACAAACACTACTTCAGTACGGAAATTAAACCTGTGATGATGCTGATAAATGCTATTTGGAACAAAAATTATTTTACTGAGGCGACTGCGACTGATTATTTTCCATTTGAAATTCCAATAACATTGTCAGTTCCGCGAAACGAAGAGTAAAACCTTTTCGCACTAAATGAAGTAGCGTTTTAGTGCTCCCTAGATTAATACGTGTGCAATTGTGTACTGCCGGTTTCTTTTTTTTTTAATCTCTACCCGCAGCCCTGTATCCAGGCTACTCGGGGCTGCTTCTATTGCATGGCGTGAGAACGCCGCTCTTCATCCGACTACCAAGAAGCTCCCTGGATCCTTGGGATGACTTCGATCAGCCTACTTAATTGTTTACTAGATAGTTAGGTACCTAGTTGTTATCCTTTCTTGGTTGGTAGGTTATTAATAAGGTCCATATCCCTTTTAGGATAGGTAGGTAGACCATCTGTCCGCAGCTACACCACCTGCTGGCACCACATACTACTAGTAAAACTATTCAAATAACTTATGGCTTACAGTTCGCCTTGACATTTCCATGACGGGTGATTCATAAAGTTATTCCGTGAAGTGAAGTGAGCCGTCATTTCACCTGGTGCAAGAGATTGACACTATTGCAGCACACTTCTAACTTTTCATGGAGATTTTACAAAATAGATCGGTTGAAGTTTAAATATAAAACTTGTAAGTTAAAATAGGCTAGAATTAAAATCAAATCCAGTGAGAAATAACTCACAAAACGCTGAAAAGGCGGTGATTATGTAAATTTCTAAGTTAGCTTCTATTAAGTTATTTGCGTGAATTATACACTTTATAACGGCGGTAATTCCCTCTTTTATTAATGGGGCTTTACCGTGTTATCGGTGTTTAAACTTGTATAAGCGATAGCTGAGATTATTTTCGTACTTTTACTCTATTGTAGAAGTAAGGCGGTTTGGCTATTAGCTCACTCACATTGAGAAGTTCATTTTCACCTGAGGTTTATAAGCCTTTATCTAAAAACAGAGTGTAATGATATCAGCCTATCCTTCTGCAGTACTAAGGCCTCTTTTCATTCAGAGAAGGCACCAGAATTATTCACCACGCTTGCTTACGTCGGGTTGGAAATAGTCTAGTTTCCACCGTCAATAAATTAAAAATCTAATTAGTCCGTCAGTCGGATTATCAAAAAATATTTGACCCGTATTTTTTCTTTTATTACGTAAGCCAACATTGACGAAGATACGACGCTTTTAAAATTCTCAATACGTCACACTTTGGTATAATTTTTATTGAGCTCTGACGTCACGAGCCCCCACTCCCGAGTTTTGATGCGTTTTATCTTTGTCAATATTCATTGATTTACAAAAACAAAAAACACGTGTCCATTATTTTCCAATACTCTAACTGACGGACTAAATAGATTTTCAATTTATTGATGGTGGAAACTAGCCTATTTTAGACTTATATTAACTGTAAGTCCTGACTCCAGCACATCAAGCTACTACAGTCTGTCAAATTTATTTAATAGATTTTCAACTTTAAGTAATAAAGAATAAGGTTTAAGGTTGATTGGGAAAATTTGATAGTTTCGGGTAGCTTGATGTGCTGGCGTCTGTACATAGGTACGAATTGACAAAGTCACATTCAGCTCACGTAACGACCCACATTCACGATTTTTCAATGATGCTTGTCACTCTGAAATTAACTTAATTATCATTGAATTAAAGCTGATATTTGTTTAACTTGAAATAGGGTGCGAGTGTGCAGCACTGCCTGCGTAGTTTTACTATGGGTACACTTTTCATAGTTGTAGTACACCCTTTGGAATTAATATTGCATTGCAAGCACTAAAACACGTGTAATAACTAGGGCGTTTGTAGTTAACATTCCTTTATTTTCTTGTACTTAATTCGATCCAATCTGACCTAGGATTATGATTATTCCAATTTGTAGCAATGAAAAACATGATTATCTACGCTAACTTTTACCTCAAAAATATTTTGTTGCTTACTACTAATGGAATTATTAAAAGGTCACTTTTTACCTTTCACTTAGCATAATATGATTATACATATATATGTAGGTCCTGAATACCAATTAGGTAAGTTCTTTTTTAATTTGGTCCTTCCCCTTTTGAACTTACAACAGTTCAAAATTAAAAACATATATTATTTTTTTTTAGATGTAGGTACCTACTTCTGATAATGACTAGTTATGATAACATCTTCTGTAATCAGCTAATTAATATCAATTGTTGTACGTAAGCCTTATGATTAACGAATTTTATGATAAACCCTACAGACAGTGTGAAATAGCTTTGAAATGCCTTATAGACTACTAAGGTATCATAAATTGATAATTAATACTAAACGCAGGTATCTCTCTAAGTGGAACGATACCCTCCGATTCACGAAGTTAATATAATTTCATAACGTAATCTATATCAAGCCCGATATCCGAATTAACTTAGATATAACTTAGGTTGATCTAACATTTAAGATAGAGCTACACCACTTCACAAGTAACCTAGTGTTTATTAATATATTCACAAAGTATTTGTGATCTACAACTAATTATGTATTATCCTAAATCAGGGCTTCCTCTCTCCTACCCTTTTGCTATGGGGCTACAGGGTCTATAATGATCCAAATTATTAGGTCGGGGCAAAAGTATTTTCGTATTTTTCATACAAAAAAAATAAAATTCTTTTAGGTTTAATTTTTTATTTATTTATAATATGTATGTGCCGTTTTGATCGATGACTTGTTGCCATCTTGTGGGCAATGCCATGATCCCATTGCTGTAGAAGTTTTGAGATTTTTTAACAAAAAAATCTGACAGGTAGTTTTCACAGTGTTCTTTTGAGGTTAAAACTTTATGCTTCCTAAAGAGTTCTGAAGTGACCGAAACAGGTGAAAATCTGATGGAGCAAGATCAGGGCTATACGGAGGATGCATCAACACATCCCAGCCAAGCTCTCTCAATTTTTGCTGAGTGGCTATAGATGAGTGCGGTCTGGCGTTGTCGTGATGAAACACCACGCCCTTCCTATTCACCAGCTCCGGCCGGTTTTTCTCAATAGCTTCTTTTAACCTCATCAGTTGTTGACAGCAGAGGTCAGAATCGATAGTTTTACCCGGCGGCAAAAGCTCATAGTGGACGATTCCTTTCCAATCCCACCAAACACACAGCATCACTTTGTTCCGAGTCAGGCCGGCCTTTGCCACGGTCTGTGGGGCTTGTCTATGCTTCGACCACGATCTTTTTCGGACATTCTTATCGTAAGTGATCCAATTTTCATCACCCGTAATCAACCGTTTAAGAAATGGGTCGGAATTATTACGTTTCAACAAAGAATCGCAAATGGAAACACGTTGCATTAAGTTTCTCTCAGTGAGATCAAGTGGTACCCAAATATCAAGTTTTTTCTTGTACCCAGACTTTTGTAAATGCCGTAAACCCGTTTTGTGATCAACATCCAGTTCTTTAGCAATATCATAACTACTAATATGTCGATCTTGCTCCACTTTTTCAAAAATGGCACTGATTTTAACCGTGACAGGGCGTCCAGAGCGAGCTTCATCCTTCACACTAAAATTTCCTGACTTGAAACGCTTGAACCACATTTATGCTACTCGTATTGATACCGCATTAGGTCCGTAAACCGCACAAATTTTATTCGCGGCGTTCGTGGCATTTTTACCTTTTTTGTAATAAAATTTTAAAATATACCGAATTTCTTCGTCACATACGTTCATGATGCTTGCTTGAAAAACAATAGAGAAATGGCGGGAACTAGTTTTTTTTATTTATAGCATCTTTTTTTTTTTTTTTTTTGTGGATGGGAAATCATCCAATGACCCCTCCCGCTCTGGGTGGAGCAGAAGGGAGTGTCAGACTCTTACTGAATAAAACCCACCCGTGTTCCTTCCTTAGCCCTTTGTGTTCCGGGGTAGCGGTAACCCTTTCGGACAATCCCGCTGCCCCGGCAGATAGCTACCACCTAAGAACACATAATGGTAAAGCAATAAAGCTAATGAGTATTGAGTATCATAAACAGTCTGAAAAGTGAAAAAAGAAAAAGGCATGGTTTGGTAAAATTAATCCTCTCATAAAAAAAAAAAAATCCTTTTTGGTGTAAGTACACAAAACAGCCACATTTTTAATGTCCTGCCTAAATGTAGGACACCGTAAAACACTCAATTTTTTGTCGCACAGTTAGACGTATTGGTACATATTCTAGCCAGAAAAAATGTTATGGTCAAATATTCATAGACAAACTTTTAGAAAATATTTCATAAAATCTTTTTACAAAAAAAAAAAAACAGACTTCCAAAAAAGACATTACTCAGTGATAAATAACTTTAATTTCGGAAGTCGGTGTCGTTGGGTTCGTATATTCGTTATTTGTCACCGACTTCCGAAATTAAAGTAGTTTATTTAGTAGTCTTATACGAATTTGTATGGGGTAAGTACAACTTAAAAGAGAAAAATTAAAACTTTTTTACAAAAAAAAAAACAACCTATTTTCAAAAAGGACATTACAAAGTGATAAATAACGTTAATTTCGGAAGTCGGTGTCTTTGGGTTTGCATTTTCATTGTGTGTCACCGACATCTGAAATTAAAGTTGTTTTTACTTTGTAGTGTATTTTTGGAAGTCGGTTTTTTTTGTTAAAATGTTGTTATTTTTATTGACTTCTAAAAAAAGGATGTTATTCACTTTTAAGTTGTATATACTTACCACACACAAATTCGGATAATACTACTTGCTATGTAAATAAACTGGATGATAGGATTTCATTATACCATCATAATATAAACTAAGTAGCAAAAATACGTATTATTGATGCTAACTCAAAAACTATACCAGCAAAGTTAATAAAATTTATATGGGGGGTCCCATATAAAGTTTATTAACTTTGCTTGTATAGTTTTTGAGAGGTTACCTTATCCATTTATCTAAAAATAATTTTTGAAACCGATTTACGATTGCCGGATATATCGGGAAACAAATATACAAAAAAAATAAAACATAGTACAGTCGAATTGAGAACCTCATCCTTTTTGAAGTCGGTTAAAAATTCGTTTCATGATAAAACAATCGTAAAACGAAGTGAAAAAGAAATGAAGTGAAAAACTTGGACCAATAGCTTAAAAGACAATGACGGAATAAAACACCATCACCATCATTATCTTTCAGCCTGGGATCACCCTCTGCGGGGTATAGGCCTCCCCTTTCTTCTTCCATACTTCCCTGTTATGTGCGTCTCTCATCCAGATATTTCATGCGACTTTGACGATAAATTATCAACCCAACGCGCTTTTGGATGGCCCTGGTTTCTCATTCGGTCACAGCTTTACTCCATCGGCCATCTCTTTGTCTAGATATATGTCCTGCTCAACTCCACTTCCACTTGAGGCGCATCGCTCTGTCACCGATGTCGTAGATAAAATACCATAGTAGAGATAAAATCATGGAAATAGTGCCCAAATTCTATACATCATTATATTCAGATCATTCACCACCCCCGATTAGCTCAGAATTCACTAAACCGTTATATCTGGCCTTCGTAGACTACACGAAGGCCTTTGACAGTATTAAACATTCAGAAATATTCACATCCCTAGAATATCAAGAACTTGAAAAACAATACAATCACCTTTTAAAAACCATTTACAACAATAGCACGGCTAACATAAAACAAAATATTCCTGGACCTTCGTTCCAAATTCAAAAAGGTATTAAACAAGGTGATCCGCTCTCACCCAAATTGTTTACGAGAACACTTGAGGAAATATTTAAGTCACTGGCAGCCTCATGGAAGATGAAGGACATTGACGTCGGCAAGAAGAGGCTGACAAACCTCCGATTTGCCGACGATGTCGTCCTTTTTGCCCCCAAAACTCTAAAACTCCAGACAATGCTCCAAAAGCTGAGTACGGCTAACTTTAGGGTAGGGCTTGCAATGAATCGGTCTAAAACCCAACTAATGACCAACAACACTAAGCGTAGGGTCGAAGTAGATGGGCAGGAAATAATTTATGTCGATGAGAATATCTACTAGGGCCAATTAGTTTCTTTCAAAAATAGTTAGGAAAGGGAAATCGATCGCCCAATTGAGAACGCCTGGAAAAGTTACTGGTCCATGAAGATGCTACCTGAAGCGCAAACTCATCAACATGTGTATCCTGCCTGTCCTAGCCTACGGTGCTCAGACCATGAAAACGACACCCATAAAGAACAATTTTAAAGTTTTTGCAGCCGTCATCTTAGATTTTCATTTCGAACAAATTTAATTTTTTTCTCTTAAAGGCGCACGTAGCGGTATAACACTTTTTCGTTACGTGACGATTTCTACAAGTTTACTTCTAGCACAAGCCGCATTAAGAACTTCGTTCCAAAAATTTCCGAATCACTCGCGACCGCTCTTCACATTCAGACGGCTCTCAAACGTCCGAGACGAATCGAGATCGACGGACGAAGGTGTACTATTACCATTCTAGATTCGATTTATTATGCACCTACGGCCATGAATACCAGATTTGTGCCACATCTACAGTTGCTTAGCCACGACGGTCTAATGTACATGAAAGGGAATTTGTACTGGTGTTTGTAAATATTTTATATGGGGTGGTGCGGTTTTTTTGGCCGGCAGTGCTTTTGTTCTAGTTAATTTTGCAGCTAGCAAACATTTGAAGCTTAACGTTAAAGTTAACTTAATGTTTTATGCTGAGTACCTAATATTGGTGAAGCATAGCAGGAAATGTTACACAAATTAACCGTCCTTAATGCAATTTAACATGAAATGATGTAACGGCGAATTTGTTTTAACGTGTGTTACATGTCATTTTACGTTTTACCAATCTAGTCTAGCTAAACGGAGGTTAATGAGGCTGAAAAATTTTACATATTATTTATTTAGCCTGTATATTTCAGTAAGTGTTAATAGGGCACAGGCTGGAACAATAACTTATTTATAAAAAGGCTACAGGACATGTTTGCCGAAAACTGTGGGCCCAAATAGGTAGCACAGAACTGCAGTGCTATTCTGTAAAAATCTCACCGTGAAAACTAAGGTGAAGTGAGCTGTCATTCCACCTGATGTTAGGGATTGACTCCATTGATAGTTCATTTCACGCTCACTTCACCTATGTTATCACGGTGAGATTTTCACAGAATCGATCAATCAACAAACAATCGTAGGAAATGGCGGGACGAGCTGGATTGGTTCCGTCAAAACTGGAAGGAGGACGCGCGGGCTCGTGAAAGATGGAAGGAGTCGAGGAAGGCTTTTATCCAAGAGTGGGACATCAAAGGCTAGTAAAAAAAAAAACGTCTTGGTTCTCGGCTCGTCATGTATTGCAATAAATACATCAATCAAAATAAGTTTTACACAATTTTTCCATCAATCATATTTAATAAATGATTAATTACGCAAAAATACCAATTCAGTTGTATATTATTGAAATCAAGCAAGAACACAATAAAAAATTGAATAATAACTTATAGCTAACGAGCCAGTAACTTGAGAAATTAACTTAATACATCGTGTTATCAAGTTCTTGGTTGTTGGGTACAATTTAACGCATTGTTATATTGACATCTATACATAGACACGGTTCTCAATGGTTGCTATCTTTGTTCGCTTTCTTGTTCTGGTATTATGCTGCTAACCCTTGTAGCTTTGGAGTTAACTAGATACTAATACCACTATGAAAAGAGGATTATGTCTTTAATACTCTTTACAGGTTACATGTGTACATTCAGCCTCAAAAAGATGTAAGTATGCTTCGACAAGATTTCACTTGATTGTCTACAATATGTGTTCTATAATATTGTATCAATGTGTAGCTACATTTAAGTACCCGATGTGTATAATGTGTAGCCACAAAGGCTGCATACACATTGATTCAATATGTATTATTGAACAAACTCAAGAAACACTCTCTTTTGAATAATAATTCTTGTTGTTCACCGTTCGACTGTGAAAACTGCTAGGGTGGATTCCATCAAACTTTTATACCTAGAATAAGTTTTATCTTAAAAATTAATTTTTAATTTTTGACAGTTTTTCCATTCTAGTACTGTCTGACGGTAATTTTATTCCACGGATAAAAGACCTTGCTAAAAATCTATCTCGCGAGATTGAAGGTAAATATCGATAAATTTTAAACTTGTACCATACTGCTTGCTTATAATATAACATACTAGCGGCCCGTCCCGGCTTCGCACGGGTGGAAAAAAAGCCTATATTAATCAGTGATAATGTAGCATTCAAATGGTGTAAGAATTTTTAAAATCGGTCCAGTACTTTTGGAGCCAATTTTACAAACATACCTACATACAAATCTTTCCTCTTTATAATATTAGTATAGATTATAATTTTTCGAAAGTTTATAATCTATCCATATCAAACCGTCAAATTGTGAACGACCGTACCTACGACGATCTGTCCGATTTTATCACCCGTAGAATTGTGAACCTTCCCTGATTTGTCGGTCTTGGCGGTAACCGAATTGGTCGCAGTAACTAAGCCAGGGCCCCCGAACAAATGGGTTAGGTTAGAACTGTGACCAACCGCTACTTCCAAGTTGATTGCAATTACTCGGCTATTTAATATTCGCGCAAACAAACCATTTATTGTAAATGGTTTGTTGCAGTTCCCTTTTTTTTTTGACACTTTATAAACTCGCGTGATAGATTATAAACTAAAGATGTTCATGTTATTTATACGGTGACATATAAATACATCTTTTGAAGGCTGACAGTGGCGCCAATTCTGCTGCTCACAAACTAAACTAAATTTAAGTTCAGTGCATCTATTTCTTTCTATTTCATTAAGAAAAGGACAGAAGATAAATATTAGTTTAGTCCTGTCAAATTAGTCAGCGCCTGACGTAAATTGACGTAGGTATTTTTAGTAGCCAATTTTTTAATCACGTGTAAATTTGTTTATGGATTATCTAATTTGACAGGACTAAACTAATATTTATATTCTGTTCTTTTCTTAGTGAAATAGAAAGAAAAAAAATGCACTGAACTTAAATTTAATTTAGTTTGTGAACAACAGAATCGGGGCCAGTATCTATTCTTATTGCAAAAAAACCGATCATGCGACTGAAATCAATGTAATTTAACCAAATACTATCCAGTATTTGTTTAGCCCCAAAAATAAAATAACTAAAGAAAAACAACCACAATAGTCCCTTTCTTTTTATGATAACATACAATGACGAAAGAAAAAAATCACATCTTAAATTCTATCAAAGGTTATGGAATCAGTTTCGTGATCTCCGTTTACATTCGCTCTATACTCGATAACTGAAATTTTTACATCGACGATGGATTCGCAAAATGTTTACCAACGCCGACGGTGGATGCTAACGTAACTGAACATCGTAAAACTGTGATACGGATTTTGTAGACACAGCTGAACTATATTTTCGTTACGTTTTCTCGGATATAAAGGCCACAGGGAATTGGATATTATTTATTTATAGTCTATAGGATTTTAACATATTTTAACGCAACAGTAAACAGAGTGTGTAGTGCTATCGCTTTTGCAGTCCTGTATCTGTTTAGAATTACAACTATGAGACAATTTTAATTTGCATAAAGTGCATCCCGAATGAAGTACTTATAGTTTATACGTACTTAACATTAAAATAATGGTCTATTTTTAGCATTTTCAACTGCATAATATAAATGAAAATCACGTTCCTCGCACTATTGAAATAAACTCCTATTAAAATTTGAATGTAGCAAACTACACAGTTTACCTTTTGACACAAAATTCCTCGAATTTCAACTCCAAATAACTTAGTTTACTCGAAATATTTTGGTATACGACTGCACAATGCACAACTTTGCATTTTCCGAGAACACTGTAAAACAAAATTGTTTGCTACGACGACACAAACACAAATTGCTGCTGTTTTTCACAACCTTTCATATTTGCTTAAATTCCGTATTAACCAAAAGACAAAAACCTCACTTATAAACCCGTTACTCTTCAGCATTTTTTTGTAACATTTGCATTTCGTAAAAACCGTCGACGATCTAAACGACAATAAACGTCCCAGTTCTGCATTCATTTACAGCGGGAAGTGTTGACGTTGGCGAAACAATGGCAGGACTCGCGCGCGTTCCCATCTCTGACTACACAATACATCGACGGTTATTCACCGCGACAGGAAGTTGGAGTCTATCTGTGCGACAATGGACATTGTGGTGTTCGATTCGTTCGCTTTACAATTGTCGAGTGCCGCCAATCGCTTCGTTGCGTTCTAATTCAATAGCGTCCGCCGTGAAATAATAAAATGCAGTTGCGTAGTTGTGAAAATGCACCGATGGGATTTGTGATTGTTTCAGCGATGCTTGGATGGTATAACAGTGATGTTGATGGTAGAGAAGATTTTAATTTATTTTAACCGGACAGATAGTTTAGGTCATTACTTTTTAGGGCAACTAGTATACAGGGTGCAATTCGTAAATTCGATTCTGTATTAATAAATCAGTCTAACTTACTAACTACTTAAATAATATTAAAATTTATTACATTAAATACCCAGTGTTTTTCCTTCTCTCTCGTCCTGATCTATGCTGTGACAGGGTCCATAATTGTGAGTAATATAATTATTTCCCAACCAACTACTTACATACATTATGGTACGCAATAAAGAATTGAGAATTGAATTGGGACTTCAGGGAGAAAATTTAAACTATTGAAACTAATATTAAAACTCGTACAATAAAGAGAAAAGACAGATTTTTGTACGTTTATTTGTAGGTAACGCTTTCACGCTAAAACTGCTAAACGTATTTGAATGAAACTTGACACATGGGTAGACCATGACCGGTTATAGGGCGTTATTATCCCGACATTCCCACCGGATCGAGACTTATACGGGTGAAACCACGGAGCGGTGTGAAATAAAAGAAAGTATTGAGTGGAGTTAACCTCCATTTTGTCAAAATCAAGTTTGATTCTTGACAGTTTTTCGCACTGAAGTCCTATCATTCAATATTTTATTATAATAATAATAATATTCATTTATTTCAGGTAAATAACACCCATCAAGATCACAATCACACGCATAAAATGAAATAAAATCAACTAAAATTCAAATGAAATTAAATCAATACAAAACAAACTAGATGGCAGCATAACACAAACCGTGTTATAAATCGTGTCAAGAATTTGTGAAAGAAAATACAAACAGACATTTTATTTTAACGTAACGAACCTTAACGTTACAATACACAGCACGGGAGCACTAAAATCAGATTTATTAAAACAAGTAAATAAGAATGGAGTTGGCATTAAAGTAAGTAATCTTATTTTGTTTATATTCAAATCGTAGATTGTGTTTTTATTCTGACTTAATCTCAGAGTACACAGCAGATGCAGAAGTGGATTTATCTGACATCTAGGTACAGTATTTCTATCTCACGAAGCGATGCGTGCTTTACTTTTGGTTACCAAGTGTACAAACACGCTGTTTTTTTTTTGCTTGTTGTTATTTTTTATATGCGTCATCTTTGCCGTAAATACTTAAGAAAAAACTTTTTAATTTCTTTCTTTCTTTCTTCTGTAAATGTGTGGGGGCGCAGGAGCTCTCAGTAACATCCGAAACACGGGCGTAGTTGGAAGAGTCTATGTCTGTGACGCTACTCGTCTTCATACACGTATTCACAGCGTGTGAGTTTATACACTTGGTTACCACGAGTAAAGCGCGCGTCGCTTCGTGAGATAAAAATACTGTACCTATGTTTAACTTTGTAATAACCTAACTGCATGGTACCTACTTATTAGGAAACGCATGAACACTCTGATTGGATGCAAAGTACACACATCAAAAGTGTCTAGGGATCAACATATATTTTTGCAATAACTTTTCTCCTGATTGATATTAATTAAAATTTTCTTTAAGGATTCATCAAATAAAGTGTTTTCGTTTGTCACAGTAACGATAAACCAAGTCACCTTTGCATTAATAAAGAAATTTGCCATTTTCCTAATAAAGGGATTTTTGACATTTGAACCACTAACACAAAAGTTCGAAAAAAAGACTGAAATAACAGTTTTCTCTAAAATTTTATTGGGTAACTTAAACAATTAATAATCCGTGTTTCTACCGCGAACACTAACAACACAAGAACATCGGTTTGGCATATTCAAAATGAGTTCATCCAAATCACGCTGTGGAATGGCCGCCCATGTTCGTTGCAACAACAAAAAAAGGTCTTCTTGCGACTGGATACCCTCCATATTCGGCAGAGCTCTTCTCTGTAGCATATCCCATGCATGCTCAATCGGGTTCAAGTCTGGCGACTGAGCAGGCCAGGGCAGAACATTGATGTTAGCTGCGGCGAGAGTCTGTCTTACAACTCTTGCGGTGTGCGGTCGTGCATTATCATGCATTAACTGAAATAAGGGACCGATTTGCACTTGTAGAGGAACGATGACGTCTGATACAATCGTCTCAGCATAAATTTGAGCGTTGAGGTTGCCTCTGATCCAAATCAACTCAGTTCTTCCGCCGATCCAAATACCCGCCCATACCATGATGGTTCCACCACTATAAGGATGGACTTCCTGGCAGGATTTTAATCGCTGTTGGCGTCCAGGGGTTCTCCAGTGTCGTATACGTCTTGTATCCGGTCTCATACCAAAACGAGACTCATCAGAAAAGCACACGAAACGCCATTGTTCTTCTGCCCAATTTCTGTGTTCAAGAGCCCATTGATATCGAATCCTACGATTGTGCATTGCTATAGGTGGTACCCGTAGCGGTCTTCGGGAATGAAGGTTCACTTCATGCAAGCGGTTTCTGACTGTTTGGTCGCTAATTAAGTTCCCTGAAGAGTGATGAAGCCTCACGGCTAACATCATGGCGGTTATTGTTGGAGCTCTTCGAGTTAAGATTTGAATGTATCGGTCTTGTCTCCGTGTGGTGCAGCGATACCGTCCTCCATGGCGCTCAGCCACGGTACCAGTGCTTCGGTAACGTGTCCAAAGTCGACTGATAACACTCTGACTTGTATTCAGAGCTAAAGCCACAGTACGTTGCCGGGAACCAGCTTCTATCATTCCCACGGCTCTGAGCATTTCTTCCCTGCTTAAATGACGTCGCCGCTCCATAATAACGTTGGTTTTAATCAGTAGTAGGGAAACAGTAGCACTAATAATGTCTTCAATGCGTTGTATGTTTTTATAGGGAAAATATTGACAGCTGATTTTCATCTTTTACTCGAATTTGATTCACAGTTCCTGATTCAAATTATGAAATGCACCAAAAAGGATCCATATAAATTTATAAAATCATAAATTTATTACAAAGCCACATCTCAATCTCAAGAAATCCGCATAAAAATGCTTGATCCCTAGACACTTTTGATGTGTGTATATGGATGCAAAATTCTGATACATAAAAAAACGTGCATACTCAAGTCACAATTTCGTCTCGGTGACAGTCAATGTAAAAAACTTTCTGAAAAGTAGATATATAGAGGTTTTTTGACAGATTGAGACTGGGATTAGAAGGCGACCGTTCTTAAAATACGAGAATTATCCCTAAGATCTGTGTCACTACTGAAAATGAATACTCTCACATCTATAATAATAGGTTTTAATAATTGATTTAATAAAAACGATTAAAAAGCGCACAATTATCTAACAGTGGGTAGGTGCATCGTATTCACATATAATTATACAATGAATGTAAACAAAACCATGTAAAACATTTTAAAAGAGTAACGGTGGAGTTTCTTGCACATTCTTTTCAATACGAAAACTACCTTTAGGAAGGGGCGACTAGAATCAATTTTATTTTTTCATTTTAATTTTTACGTTCAAAAGTGCCTTTTAAGTGCCTATTTGTAATAATTGATTTGATTTTGACAGTAGTAAATTGCCAATACAATTATAGTGCCTGAAAATAAATTAAAATTTAAATAGTTATTTCTATTATAGGTATAAGTAATGATGGTTTGGAATTACAATCTAGGTACGGTAGCGATCCGCCCGATCTAGGTAAATTCAAACCTTTATTTTCATGCCATCACAGAATCTATCCTAACTAGCACCTTAATTGCGTAACACACTATCAATCGGAATCGGAATCATTTTGAAGCAAATTGCTAATCCATTGCTTCATAAGTTCGAAAAATTGTCTGCTCAACACGTAAATAATGCAATGAATGTTGTTGAAATATCAAAATGAAACCGATTCCGATTGATAATGCGTTACACAATTGCCCCCCAGTTACTTAATTAAAACCAATTCCGAATCTCCAATCACAATGCAAATCGATCGCACAAAAAGGGTTAAAAAAATGCTTTCCATGTAATATTTATTCCGTAAATTCCATATAATGCAGATGTCAGGTGCAATGCGCGGCGGCATCCATCCGAGAGATTGCCTCCCAACTGGGTTCATATCGATGATAATGCCTCGGTATGCGAATATCTGGGCAATGGAATATTTATGAAATTATTTTAGAAGATAATACCTAATATTGAACTGTAGGCAGGAGTCGGATGTCGTGGCCAGATGTTTTGAGCGGTAAAACAGCTGGAATGCTGTTGTAATCACGACGTAGGGTTATGTTGTGGTGAACCAGTGGTAAAGGCCGCACTTTACTTTGTGTACTCGTAAATTACTTCATCACCACTGCTCTCAAAACGGTGCAGGAAAACATCGTGAGGAAACTGGCATGTCCTAGAATCAATAATTCGAAGACATGTGACACAACCCGAACTGGGTCCGTGTGGTGGTTAATGGCCTACTCTTTCTCACAAAGAGGAGACCTGGGTCCCATCAGTGGGCACATTATAGGCTGATTATGATGAGTAGTTATGAAGGCATGATGGATATGGCCAAATACGACGACGTCTTGGTCAGGTGCATACTTATGAGGTGACGGTATACAACGTGTAACGTTAAATGCGCAAAACCTCATACACCCCAATTAGAGCATTGAGTTAAAAGCATAATACAATGAATGAAACAATTTTTTTTTAAAGCTAACTATTTTTATTAAGAAAATCGTGTTGATCCTAGTTTTGCTTTATGCATTCAAAATTGAGTTTTATTGTCTTAGAATAAGACTTTTTTTTGGCTCAATCGGCGGATAGTATCTAGGGCAAAATAATCATTTTTGAAAAAAAAACCTATGTTAAGAGTTACTGAAATCGATTCAGTAGTCACCATTTCCAGAACAAACCATTTTCAGGTTTTGGGCATTTAACGTTACACGTTGTATTTAAAACGTCCGAATCACCTTTAACTCTTATAATCATTGAATTTATCGCTACAGTACGAAGTACACAGCCCGCGTACGGTCCCGTCAGGTGGCGAACTGGTGTTGCCACTAGTATGCGCTAGTGATGTGGTAAATAGCTATCGCCACACAACCGGTGTGCGTGTATAATCAGATGTATGAAAGTAAAGAAACAAAAGAAGTATGTAAGGATCATAGCTGGTGGCGTTCTTTAGTGTCTGCCTATCCACTTGGAAGAAGGCGTGAGCTTATGTACGACGAGGGTATAGGGAATTCTCCAGCCTTTTTTGACATTGCCATACTGATAGCGATATGGACGGTTGTTCAGTTCGCTCCCTCAACTCCGCCTCACCTCGCCATACTGCTACATTGCATCCTTTGACTGACAGCATAACAAAAAATCCCTAAAACCTAAAAAGTACAAAATCAAACAAATTATTCAGCGCGTTTTAAACCATGACGTATTCGCACCCTAAAACGCGAATTTTTACCCACCAAGGAATCTAACCACTCCTGCATCCCATCAACAATAATGATGATGAAAATCTGTGTGTTTACATTGAGAGAATAATTCCAACGAATACAAATTGTGTTGATGTTAATTGAGGTTCTGTACGTTGTAAGTAAGAGCGGCATTATCTGTTGAGCACGGTTCAACGCTTTGGTTGTAAATTGGTACGAAGTTGTTGCAACAAAGACAACTTTGATACAGAACTGTGTGATAATATTCTGGTAATTAGTGAGTGCGATGGTGTGGGTGGGAACTGAAATTATTTTAATTCGGAAGTGATGATCTATTTTAAATGCCCGCAGTTTGGCTCCGGTGCGGTAGTTTTTTCCAGGATAAAAAGTAACTATGGTTACTTTCTGGACCATGAACTACCTCTAGGTACCAATTTGCCTAGACTTTTCCTAATCATATTGGATTCAGCTTACAATCTAACCGGATGCAGCTGTTTTACATAGAGCTACTGCATATCTGACCACCTTAACCAAATTGCTGGGTAATACAACACCCTTTGGTGAGACTTGGTTGTCTATTTTTGGGCTTCTGACTACCCGTAACGATTTCTTCCATAGTGATCCACACAAAACTGACGAACGTGCGAACACAGCGAATAAACCGTATCCGGAGTTCTTCCATTAGGAATTTCTTAGTAACAGCCCGGAGTTTGGAAGATGGCGGTGTGATACCCTGAGCCTCGGAAAGCACTTTAAACCGTTGGTCTTGCGCCTGATCTCTCTCCGGTCGTGTCAGATTGCCGTCCTATCGGACTATGAGAGTGAGGGAGTGCACCTGTGTCTGCGCGCACACTTGTGCACTATAATATCTCCTGAGTACCTGGTCGGGAAGGCTATTATTAAATCGTAGTTTTTCCCGGCAAGAAAAATGTGTGTACAAAGGACCTTACGAATCCAACAATAAGAAGCTTCCATAAATCTCCAAGACTCGGATAACCGTAAATAACTCTATAAATGGTCGTTATCTGGGTTGTAGTCCCCAAAATGAGTACATTTATGGGCAAACTCTAATAATTTCTTGGGACTGTGTTTATTTTCTTGAGACAATTTAGTTTAGTTCTTGTAAGAATTGAGGCAGTTTGAATATATTTTTTAAAATTATTATTTCTAAATGGGCCCGCTCTTGATCCCGAAAAAAGAAAAGAAAAAGATGATTAAAGGTGAAAAATTAATTCATTAGTGAACCGCTCCAATGATGTTGAATTTTGGCACTTAGCATCTTTCTCTAGCTTACCAAATGAACAACAAATGAAATGAAAGGAGTAAATGAACGTTCATTCCTATGTAATTTTGTCGGAGGCAATGTGAACGTGGAATAAAACAAAAATGAACTTTTACTCGAGTGAACCGTTATTTCGTCTCGAGTCTTCACTAGTGAGTGAGTTTTCTTTGTTGTAGGAATCGAGGCATAGTGTCATACAAACGCTTCCACATTTTGCAGCACAATTGAATTCTATATCTATTCTGTTCTACATAATATAGATCCCGTCATGTCGTCTAATCGTGTTCCCAGTAACTGGGTTGTGGAGGTCAGATAGGCAACTGCCTCCATGTAAAATACTGGTATTCAGCTGCTTTCGGTTAGACTGACCAATATAATTGGCAAAAAGCTAGGCAGATTGGTTGATTCTATTCTACATAAATACAATATTTACGGAGAATTCAATTTTGTTTCTCCATTGTATGACGAATTCAGGTTTATTTAGTCAGGAACGCAAAAGCAAGGCAATGTCTGCCAATCATTACATGTCAAATTAACGTGCTCTTTGATTAAACTGCACTGGTGATCGGAATTTGTACCTATCTGTCAATTGACACTCGAACTGAAGATAGCTTTTAATTATAGATAACGTTATTAGATACACGAATAGGTAGTTGTTACAGAATGTGTGGTATATCAGTAGAGTTATATGTTCTGTGGATGCAATTAAAGTAAATAATCAACGCGCTACCAGCCTTGTTTTCCAAGAATTTTGGCACTAAACACACTTTTACTACGTTACATTTTGATAGTTTTAATCATTGAAAGGGGTTATTGAACTCATCATTATGAAGAAATTTTACTATGGGGCCAACCCTGAAATCGTGAAGAAAATCGAAGAACAAAATGAAAATGTAACGGTGTCTGTATTTTTGGTTAGAACATCGCTTGTTATCTTTTCCTAATGCTAGGTATATGTATAACTGTAATGTGACAAAATCTCACGTCCACACATATTTTGAAATCGTTAGCGACAATTTTTTTTTTTTTTTTAATTTGTGTATGGACGTAAGATTTTGAAATCGCCAGCGCGTCGTCGGCGATTAAAATCGCTGCGAATACCTAACATTATTATAGGATAACAAACAAACTTCAAACAGTATACAAAACACAACTAACCTGTCTATTTGGAATAGGTACGTTAATCGATCTGATAACAAAAAACAAACAAACAACAATAAACAACAACAGAACAACAACAACAATAGAATGCTATTGCTATACCGACATTGTTATCCAAAGGCTGACAGAGCGTCGTAAACCAATTAGCCTACAGGTAACATTGTTAGTATGCTATCTGCGAAATGCATCAAACCGAACTAAATCGATCTAAATTTTCTGATTCTGGTAAAATACAGAACTACATAAGTAATATGTATTCAGGGTTATTGGTAAAACACTAACGACCTTGCAGGAATGGATTAATAACATCATAAACAACAACTTTTGTTCTATGAATTTTGTTTTAGATATCGTTACCCATCACGTCTGCAGGGATAATTTGACCTGTAAATTGAATTGAATATTAGAAATTCTGTAACAACAAAATAACTACGGGCAACAAGTACATTCAAGAAATTTCAGTAGCTTTAGCTACAATCCTGTATCGCTGGAGATTTCCTACATAATTATTAACATTTCACGTTATGGAGGTACATTTGACTCAAGTGCTCTGAAGTAGCGCTACTTTTGCGGTCGCAGGCGCTTTGAAACTTTCAAGCGACGAAAATGGGTCACACAACAGCAGTTTATCCTTTGCAGTTTCTAAAAAAATGTAACTGTAAAAGTTACATACTCATTACGTTAGCTATATTTTAGTTATATCATCATCTGCCTAGCCTTTTCCCAACTATGTTGGGATCAGCTTCCAGTCTAACCGGATGCAGCTGAATACCAGTATTTTACATGGAGCAACTGCCTATCTGACCTCCACAACCCAGTTACTGGGTAATACGGGTTAGACTGGTTGTCCGATTTTCGGGCTTCTGACGACCCGTAATGACTGTCAAAGATCCACGAATGACAGCTGGTACCAACGGCTTAACGTGCTTTCCGAGGCACAGAGGGGTCTTGGTATGTAAAGATAGTCACCCATCCACGGACCAACCGCGGCAAGCGTAGCTTAACCTGATCGATCGACCCGTGCGGCTGTTATTACTAAGCCATAAGCCCCTCTATACCTTAGTTATATGGCAAGTGATATGAAACTGATGTCATATACATGAGCGACTGGGAAAATGGGTTATAACAGGAACTGTAGCTACCTTTTTCGACATGCTTCTGACAGGGCTTGAAACGGTACTAAAAGTACAGGTTCTGTACCGGTAACTAGCGGTTCTTACCATTTCGGTACCTGGGTACCGGTTTTAGATAGGTACCGGTACTCTACCTAATAATTCATCATTCTCTGCCCTTATCCCAATTTATTTGTGGTCGGCGAAACACGTCTTTTTCTTCCATACTTCCCTATTACTCGTCATCTCGGTAGTCACCCCCTTTCTAACCATATCATCATTCACACAATCTACACCCACCATTTCTTTGGTTTTCACTCTTATTCATTCAGCCATTGACATCCAAACTCAACACTTTTCTTACTAAATTTTCCTCATTCCTCCGAATCACATGCCCATACCATTACAACCGATTTTCAAACAACTTTTCAGATACTGAAAAATTCGAGTAAGAGGAATCTTATGTACCTCACTCTATCTATTCGTGACACTCACTATGTTCACTCCACCTAATAAATACCGGTACCAAATTCATGTACCCGGCGTGTACCACAAATTTTATATTTGTACGAGGAACCTCGTATGTTTGGCAACCTTGAAGTTATTTTCTAATTATGTCTAATATCAATCCTTATTACTATATCTGTTTTCTCACTCTAACTTACGGAAATATTTGTTTGGTATGAGGTTTGGTACCGGTACAGTACCAATACGAAATACCAATAGTACAGGTACTACTCTGGTACAAGTATCAAAACCAAGGCCAATGGGCAGCGGGATTGTCCGAAAGGGTTACCGCTACCCCGGAACATAAAGGGCTAAGGAACACGGGTGGGTTTTAGTCAGTAAGAGTCTGACACTCCCATCCGCTCCACCCAGAGCGGGAGAGGTTGATGATTTCCCATTTACTTATAAAAAAAGTCCAATGTTACCGTTTCTCAAAAATACCGGTATTTTCAAGCCCTGGCTACTGATTGTTGTTACAGGAAAAAGATTTGCCGCGGGTCGGGTTGGTTAACCCAGGATTTAGATGGTAGTATAAAATGATTTAAATGGTAGTAAAAACTCTATTTATAGACAACTTTCTATGTACTTATGTTGCAATTATTGTAGTAATGTAATAAAAATGACATAGACAAAATATATAAATTGCTTTGTTAAAGAAATTGGCAGCAAGAAACGTCATGGCGGTAGGTTCTTATGATATGGTTTAGAAGGTCCCATGAACAGCTGATCAGCTGTTTAAGGGCCTTCTATGGGACACCGACAGAAATGTCATCCTCTTAATAAACTTTAAGGTCTAATGGCTAACGGTTTTGGCGATTTAAGTAAACATGAAAATGTTGTATCTTACACGTTCATAGGTTTCGGGTTTAAGTGTACGTAGTCTTTGATGCAAAGCTATATATTTAAAAAAAAATTGTATAGCAATTTTGGCAACAGATTGATTAATTTTCGATTCCGCGTACCTCGCAGAAAATGTGAAATTATAAAAGCCAGGTGAGCTAGATCTCAATACAGAATGTTTCATATCGCGAATACCTAACAAAAAAGTATTACTCGCTTCGAACGAGAGCTAACGTAGATATTTTGGATTGCAGAACCCGGCCATATTTTTTCTTTACTTAGGTTTTGAGGCCTTCTGGATTGTGCGATTGAAAGTGCTTTTATTCTATCCAACATTTTTGGGTCTGCGTTAGAATAAAACTGTAGGTACAATTCGTGGTACAATGCGAATTTTCCCATACGCCTGCGAGAAGGCTTTTTGAAAATATTTTCGGGAAATTCTGTGGCATAATATGGCATATTTTTATTTCGGAGGCTCTTAGTTCTACTGTTTTTTTTAGCTTCCCAATAGCGTTTATTATAAAGGTAACAGAAAAGAGGCAACATTACGTTGAAATCCAAATATTGAGAGCTATTCTTGTATCTGTTAACAACAAACTGAACTGCTGAAATAACCATCACTGTACTTGTCTAACGGTCATTCAGTGGCCAAAATTTTGCAGATAATGCCGATTACGATTACTATATGAATTTAAACGATTACTATATGAATTTTCAAATGGGTTCCTGTTAGCATCGATTTCACGATTTTTACGTTATGATTCGTGGCACCTCTAAAATCCTAACGAAACTTCTTACTTTTTCCCCTATAACAGTTTACGCAATTTCCGTCCAACTGTCCGCACCAACTCGTCCCAATTACAAACTGTTGGCCCAACAGTAGTTCCCATCATTATAATCGAGACATTTGGATTGCCGCTGACATGTTTGCCAGGGTATAACTTTGGAGATCTGCCTCTGAAAGGGTTAGGTGCGAACCGCAATTACAGCGGGTCCATTTTGTGTGAAGTTCCGTGATAATCAGACATGTTGGTAATGAGAATTTGTGGTGACGACGTTTGGTTATTTCTTCATATTCGCTCGGGGAAAGTTGGGCAAAGTTTGTAACGACAATGGTGAGTACATTTTTAATGCAAAGCGAAGTGCGAAGCATGTACACAATGGGCGGAGCGGGCTGTTGCAGAAGTTTCTAAGTAGCGTTTGATTTTCTATGAAGTATACCAGGCAGGTTATGATTACAAGGGTTGTAAGTTACAATGGAGAATGTCTGATTAGATGGCTGCTGAATTCTGTCTGTTACTTGTTTGAAGCAATATCGTACGAGTGCTACAGGTCTCCATCTTTTTTTTACAATGATTGCATCGCATTGGTGATCATGCTACTTTCCTCAAAAATAAATTATTATTAATTTCGGTTGTGGTTTTGGTCGAAACTGATATGCATCCCCGAATACCAAACAGCAGTTGGCAAGTATTTAGGCTGTTTATTTATGTATCATACGTCCAAATTCTCTCCTAGCTCTGACCTTCTTTTAGATTTATAACCTAACCCGACTTTTAAATTGCATTAAACCTCGTTTGTCACGCGACTATTTTAGAGGCTTCTTTTTTCAAACATTCTTGTTTCGGAGGTATTCGGGGTTGATCGTGTCGTGTTGGCAATACTTCTCTTCTGTCGCTACGTATTGTAAAAGTTAACTTTGAAGGGCGTACTGCCTTACTGGTGTACTGTCGTACTGGCGTATTGTTATTCAACGTGAAGCGGCCGAGTTCGTTGTCACGCTATTGTTTGAAGGTACCACGCTGTGGGGTGGTGCAAGGGATGAGAGTGAAGATAATTATTTATACGACTATTGTGTTTTATTACCATGACCTCAAAAAGTCTTACTTGAGGGAACTAAGATTACTTCTCTCAAGTAAGAATCAATTCAAGTAGGCTGCTTGTCCCAACAGCCTACATATTACACAGTGCACCTATGCATCATACGGAATTACAGAAACTTACAGCTTTTTCTTATTAGATATTACGCAGAAACATCAGCGCGCCGTGATTGTGTTACAACCCCAAACGTATTCCTTTGTTTGGAAGGTCAGAACAATGATATAAGTGAAATTAGGAATATCGTGATGTAAGAGAGATTTCGAATGCTAATAGCGTACTTATATCCATAGACATAGCATTCGCGTGTTAACTAAATTAATATTTAATGGGATGTTATTTCTGCGTGAATTGCAGTTTCGTGGTGTATTTTGTTTTGTGTCAACAATGACATAATATTTAAATGAAATTACGAATATTGTCATGAAACAGAGATCAAATGCTAATAGCGTATAATTTATTTCCGTAGATATGTAGGTATATTTGTGTACTTCTTGTTAAAAGCACTCCTATTCCACTAAACATTAGTAAATCATTTCACGCTACAGCAACTCAAAAAGCAAAGTGCATTTAAAATACAGCTTTATTTCACTGAATTTCAGTTCACTGCAAATGGTCCCGAAATTACTCTTGTAAACAAATTTTGGGCCTCCAAAACTGGTTGTTGATTTTAGGAACATTTTCCACACGGTTGAAATGGCACACAGTGATGGCTTTTAACGTCGGTCGATTCATTAATTATGCATAAGTTTCATAATGTTACCTAGCCTATTAGCAAAATCTTATCGACTCCTTCGAAGAAGCTACCACCATTCCTGTCTATTTGAGTCGACAAGCAGGGTATAACTTTAAACACGGTTGTTCGATTTTGGCAATCCCTAAAATATCAACTCTCCACCTGCTGAAATGTAATTACTGAGACCTTAAAGCGGCGCAAATAGTTACTACAGGTTCGAGCCGTTTGGGGTCGAAACGCTGGGGTCATGAGATGGGGTCCGAGTGCGCGTCATCAAATCCCCTCGACTGGTCGACACTTCACGTGACCTGAAAGCTGGCTTGTTCTTTGGCCAAAGATCAAGCATTGCCAATCAACGTGGCAATGCTGCCAGTTTTTGGACATGTTTCCGGACGACAGTGAAGTGAACGCCTAAGTGACCAAAAAACAAAAGGATTTTTTTGTATTTGAAAGTGCAATATATAGGGTGACTGGTAATTAGTGACCGATACCTAAACACGTGATTGTACTCATGATAACAAACAACTTTTACTATGGAACCAAACCTGAGTTCGCGAAAAAAAAATCTGCTGTTCAGTACCTACATTTTGACCAGTTAGGCGAACCTAAATGACTGAACAGCAGATTTTTTTTCACAATTTCAGGTTTGGTCCTATAGTATAAGTTGTTGGTTATCATAAGTACAAGCACGTGTTTAAGTATCGGCCACTAATTATCAGTCACCGTATATAGACGGAAACGTGTCTAAATTAAAACACCTGAGGGGCAATTCTCGTAATTTTATGAACGTTCACAGTCTGATCTCAGCCCCAATCTGCAAAAAATACGTCTGATTTTCCTACATTTTTGACGTTTATTGTCGCTGAGATGAGATGAGATTTGAATATGAACGTTTTTAGGGTTCCATACACTAAAAAGGAAAAACGGAACCCTTATAAGATCACTTCATTGTCCATCTGTCTCTCCGTCTGTCTAGGCCCTTTTTCTCAAGCAAGATTAACATGAAATACTCAAGACTGCAACCCTTGAAGCAGTGAAAAAATCAAATTTCTAAATCAACGCAATCCAAAGATAAGGGCATTTATATTCCATTGCCGCATATTTTGACACTCGCAAAGGAATCAAAACCTATAGAATACTTCCCGTTGACATAGAATCATGAAATTTGGCAAGAAGCAATGTCATGTAGCACAAGCGAAGGAAAAAATCCGAAAATAATAAACTATTTGCATACCTACAAATTTGTACAGAACCCTTGGTGCGTGAGTCTGACTCGCACATGACTGTTTTTTTTTAGTATGATTTGACCTTTAGTTCACTTACGTTTATAGATTCCGGTCACAATCGCTATAGCTTTCTATTTAGGACACACTAAAAGTCATGTTATGCAAGGAACTAGAGGAAACGAAAACTATTTGTAGGTATATCTATTACGAAGAACACTTTTCTTTAAAATTCTGGCCATTTTAAAACGGTGATAATGTAGAGTATCTAATTAAAAACCTTTTCTTGTTGAAAACTATTAAACTAACTAAATAGTTGCGATAACTTTTATGTTTAGGAAGAAAGTGGAAATTGGGATTTATAAATGAGTTCCGTACATCGTGATTATGTTCACATTCTAAATTAGGTAAGTCCGTAAAGAACTTCAATTTGAATTAAAACTGTGTTTAACTCTTCATAAGTTAAATGGGCTAGGGATAGAATCCTTTTTAGAAGGAGTTTAGCAGACTTAACTGCGCCTTCAGCTAAGCCGTTGAAATGTGGGCTATAGGCAGGAGTGAATTTGAAATTAATTGCCTGCTCTGCTGCACCCAAGCTAATGTTGATTTTAGAAAGGTTGAGAGTTCATTGTAGGCTCCTACAAAGTTTGTACCGTTATCAGAGTATATGATAAAACTTACCGTGTTGCTGAAAATCGCGAAAAACTCATTTTTTTGATCTTTAACCTTGAATATTTTTTTTCCATACACGGAAAAGATGGGGAACTTTCAAATTTTATTTTTAATCACATTTTAAACAATCTTACTGATTTTCAGCTTGGTGGGAATTTATGTAGCTTCGAATGTCTAAATTGACCGGACTATTTGTATATGTTTTTTAATGTATATTCATAACTCCGTCATATTGATTTGCAAAATTATTTTTTTGTTCGAAAGAGGTATACCTACTTATTCCGAAATGGTCCCATATTATTATTAACTTTCCTTCGGTAATTTTTGAGTTAGCTTCAATAATAGGATTTCTTTCCACTTACTCTAAAATGATGTTTTAATAGCTTCCTGTCACTGATATTTACATAGCAAGTAATATTATATGAATTTGTGTGGGATAGGTGCAACTAAAAAGTATAAAATAAAAACCGCCTTCCAAAAAAAACCCTACTAAGAGAAAAAATAATTTTGGAAATCGGTGTCAAAAAATGAAAATGCGGAACCAACGACACCGACTTCCGATATTAAAGTTATTTTTCACTTTGTTGTTTTTTTTTTTTAAATCAGTTAGTTGTTTTTCTTTTGTATTTTTTTTTTTGACAAATATAGAATAAACCTAGCGACCCGCCCCAGCGTCCCTGTTTTGCACGGGTACAAAGTTAAGTATTAATGTACCTATTACACAATAAACATTCCGGAATAAATTCTCTACATGATAGTGAAAACCGCATCAAAATCCGTTGCGCTAGAAAATTAAAGCGGTTTTACAGGCAGACACGAATAGCGAATTTGTTTCATACTATTTATTATACAAGGTGGTATAGTTGGGGACATAAGCAGTCAAAAAAAAGTATCATCACTACATATGTGCTTTTATGACAGTGGGTACCATGATCTATCAGTATTGGCACTTCTTTCAATATCTTAGAAGTCTCACGAAAAATTATTTGGAACTTTAGAACCTTACTGTAAACACTCAAATTGTTATAACTTTTAAGGAGATCAAGTTAGAGCACTGACACAGAATGTTTTTTTACTGAAAATAACCCCAGCTGTCGTCCTGTTTCGTTTGATCCACGATTTTTTGCCCACCTGTATACTATATACTTTCACATTGTTATTATTATTTGAAATCTCTCTTGACATTTCACGGGACCCTGGGGTCCCGGAACTTGGAAGGCATATGAGGGGTCGAAACCAACTCGCAGAAGCCCGTTACACGTTTTTAATTAAATGAGACACCAACCGAGGATTATCCCTGTTCGCACTATGCAAGTGCACCTAAGGACAACCCCCGGTCGCTGTAGGACGAATGTTCATATTAACAATTTTATTATTTATTTAAATAAACTAGATTTGGGTAGGTACCTAAATTTCTGAAATTATGCCGTGCCCAAATTATTTTTATAATGTGCCAGCAATGGCACGCGTGCCATTGGTTCACCGTCTCTGTCCTGAGGGATTACTTGATTATTTTTTATGAAAAGTCAAAGATAGAATTATAGTCAACTAGCTGCGCCCCCCGGTTTCACCCGCATAAGTGTCGATCCCGTGGGAATATCGGGATAAACAGTATCCTATGTGTTAATTCTGGTTATAAACTATCTGTGTGCCATATTTCATCCAAATCCGTTCAGCCGTTTGAGCGTGAAGAAGTAACAAACTTATAAATACACACACACACTCACAAACTTTCGCTTTTATAATATTAACTTAGTGTGATAAAAACGTTATAGCAGTGGTGTCACAGCTGAAGTGGAAAAATGTGAACAAAATTTTTGAGGCCACTGTAGGTACTCATCTGCTTAACCCTTCAGGGAAATATTGTATGTGGCCGCATTACATTTTCATAGCGAATGCGGTTTGAAATAGCAAAATTATATTAATAATCATTTAGTCTGCGTTACTTCACCTGACAAGTCGACAAGAATGCAGACATGGTACGATATCTAAGATTACGATAAATAACGTGCCTTCAACGAAGCCATACTGTAAAGTTTTGACATTCAATTTCAACTCTTGTCTGCAAGTTGTCAGTTTGTAAAATAACTATCGCGAAATGAGAAATATTTTTGTACAAAATATTGTATGAAATAATTCTCGATTTTGTATTTAATGTGAGATCTGAAAAGGTTATAATGTTTTAGTTGATTGAGATTGTATCTTTGATAAAGGCATGATTCCCCTAATGCGTATATGAAGGACAATTTTTACTTGCGTCGTTTCATTGTCATTTTTTTCTAAAACATTTTTATTCTTTCTTTCTTTTTTTTTTCTTTTACATGAACAGCGATGGCATATTATCGATTTACCTTAATGAAAAACTTCGTTGAGAACCACCTTTAAGATCACCTAGCGTTAATTCTGTCTCGAGGGAATCCGCTTTCCGTATTTCCTTCTCATTTTGTTCCTAAGGAATGACTTACACAAAGTATGCTTAGAGTTCAATTTCATCCACAAATTGTACCTTCGTTTTTTTCAAATCGATATTACTTCCTAAATCACTTGGCCCCAGTCACAGAGCACATACGCGCCACGCCAGCGTCTAGCATAAGCATAAACATAATAAAAAAAAAAAAAAAAAAAATATTTCATAAACATAAAATAATGCCCACCCAAGCCTATAATGTTCCCACTGCTGGGATACAGGTTTCCTCTCTGTGAGAGGGAGTGGGTTGTAATCCACCACGCGGGCCCAGTGCTGAGGGTTGGTAGACGTCACATGTCTTCGAATTTTTGGTTCTAAGACATGCCGGTTTCCTCACGATTTTTCTTCACCGTTTTTGTGCAGCGTGTAGTGAGAGCAATATGTAATAATAAAATTCGTAGTGCCGAAAGTGCGTGAGCACACAACGTAATCTGACATCTTCGCCATTCAAATCCATCGGTTTCTATACGTCATTATCGTCATGTGAGTAAAGGCGCGGGCCTCCGCGGCGCATGCTGTGCACGGGCACGCGGCGCATTTTAGCTGCGTGTATTAATTTGGTTGACAACGTGGGTCTACGTTTCCACTGGAGTACACGAAGACGACCCACGACTATGTAAAGCGTGGCACGGCGCACGGAGAGTCTACGCACGTGCCACTGCAATCCACGGACACGGCCTTCACTGCGGGAGGTGGGACGGGCGGGGAAGCAAGCGACGCCTGCGCCATTTTGCCAATTGCTATTGGGTCATATTCGTGTACTTCAGTGGAAACGTAGACCCACGTTGACAGCGTTGAGCTATGAAACCGCATATTCGAGCAAGCCACGCGTGTATCAATGACGTCAATTCATGCGCAGCCTCTCCGTGGGTTGCAGTGGACACAACCACATACACTTTCTTACAAAGCGAAGCTTAATACACGTGCGTAGGCTCTCCGTGCGCCCCGGTGGGCCCGCGCCTTAAATAGTGACACACGTCCTTTGAAAGAAAAAGTGTTTATTGCGACTCGTACATGAAGATCACAAACTAAACTAAACCCAGAAATTATTATTTTTTAGTGTTGACAGTGCCGCCTTTAGCAGCGACTACCGCGGCGTCTTCGTGCTCTATTGGCCGGTAGTTGGCCATGTTTGACCAAGTTACAATTAACTTGGCCAAATATTGGGCCAACTAGCAACAGATGTGGTTTTCAGAGGGTGGTATTGATAATTTGAATTATTAGTCTGTAAACACATAGGATTACGGTCGCGAATCACACAGGGTTATTTTAAAATGATTAAACAAAAAATAAAGTAATTTGATGATTTTTTTTGTTGTGTCATCGACTGCAATAATTGTTGTCACTTGAAATATCAATTTAAAAAATCTGTTTTTTTTTTTGTTAACTTTTCAGACTTGATGGGTATCGTTATATAATATAAACACGACAATACTTAAGGAAACAGTTTTTCTCAACTAATGCTCTAAGTAACAAGACTAAAAGCGATCGATGACCTCCCGAAAAAAATCAACAAATATTTTTATTTTATCGTGTTTATATATCAATACCATTCACGTGTGGGGAGTTTAGCTAAGCAATTTAAAGTAACCCTGTATATTTATGAACATACGACCTGATTCTGACATTCAAATTGAGAAAACGCAAGAAAATTTAATTTCGCGGACGATCGCTATTACAAAATTATCATCCATTCAATAAGCTGTAGCTGCAAAATTTCGAGTTACCTCATTGACCCGCGGAAATTCTTCTTATCACATAAATGTAAGCGCGACGTGACGGTGCATAACAATTAGGTAAGCATTTGAATGTTTAATATGAAATAATTTATTTAATGGAATGCTAATTCTGTGTGAATTGCAGTTTCGTGGTTGTTTGTAACATGCATTTTTTACCGTAAAAGTTTAGCGAATTGGCAATATGTATTCTGCTGATTGGTATTTTTATATATTTTGAATGTTTATACGTACATAACGGTATATTCATTGCCATTGGGCAATGAAACGTTACGGGTCGTCAGTGGCTCGAAAGTCTGACAACGTCTTACTAAAGAGTATCGTATTATAAATAAATAATAAATAAATAAATAATATTCCACAACTATCACACAACGCCATCTAGTCCCAAGCTAAGCAGAGCTTGTGTTATGGGTACTAGACAACTGATAAACATACTTATATATTTCTAAATATATAAATATTATAGATAAATTACACCCAGACACAGAACAAATGATCATGCTCTTTACACAAACATTTGTCCTGGGTGGGAATCGAACCCACGACCTCCGGCATAGCAGTCAGGGTCACTAACCACTAGACCAACAGGCCTGTCAAGTATTACCCAGTAACTGGGTTGTGGAGGTCAGATAGGCAGTCACTCCATGTAAAATACTGGTATCAAAGTCAAAGTCAAAGCATTTATTTCAAATAGGCACATAAAGGCACTTTTGAACGTCAAAAATTACAATAAAATAGAATTGATTCTAGTCGTCCATTCCAAAAGGTAGTTTTCGTATGGAGAAGAATGGGCAATAAACTCCATCGTTACTCTTTTAAAATGTTTAACAATATTTTGTATACATTAATTTTTATGTATTAATATATGAAGACGATGCACCTAAAATAAATTTACTATACCACAATTAGTAAAAGAATTAAAAATGAAACCATGACATATAATTAATTAATTATGTGATATATACATGGTGCTCACTTATTTTCAAACATGGTAAAAGTAGACGGTCCGCTACTTCCGGTCCGGTCGGCTACTTAGATACCTACTAGTATTTCGACCCCAACATAGTTGAGAAAAGGCTAGGCAGATGTTGATGATGAACGGTATTTTCTTTATAAATAAAGAAGCTGTGTTATAGTTAAGTATGTCCTAAACTGCCAATGATGACTGAGTAGACATTAGAAATACGGAAATTGAAGTATTTTTATACATTAAGAATTTGTCACAGAATATGATCTGTCTCCTTCAGTGATTTCACAACGATATTTTCCTTATAAGAAAATAATAGAAAATTGTAAGACAAAACCATAAGCCCTAGTACGCACGGGCGCGTTTTCCCGCGGCGATTTTTTTTCGCGCGCTGGATTTTCAACGCTCTGCTAAGCGCCGAAAGTTGAAAATCCTGCATCCTGCGTTCTGTTGGAGTCTCAATGCTCGGCTCAACATCGAGAGTTAAAAGCTGTCACTGCAAACCAGCGCTGGGTCTCGCATAAGGTCCTAGCATTATGCTGAGCGATGGACGTTTTGCGTGGATGTGACGAGTTTTTCCCAAACTTGTTATTTTTTTTTGTGTGTCTATTATTTTTCTACGTCATGTTTACTGCAAATAATCGTATTTTCTTTCTATATTTATACGTCCGTGCGTGTGACCCACAAAAAATACAGACAGCTATTTCCCCAACATTTCAGTCTAAGAAAGTCCCTGATGCTCAATGAATCTTTCAGTAAATATGATCAAGCATGACAGAACACATTCTCATACTTTTTATCAGAGCCTTCCAATTTTTATTCTGAGTTAATTTCCTGTGGAATAAATCTCTCTGCCCGACCTATTTTCCGAATAATTATTCGAAATCAAAAGGTTATTCGAAGACTGCTCTGCGATTGTTTCTGTGAATATTATTGGAATGGGAAATTGATAACGAAATGCTTTGATATTGATGTCGATAGCGAATATTTTGTTATTGAATACTTATTTACGTATTCGAGTGTCAACTGCACATCGAAAAGTAGATGGAATTTTTACGAATGAAATATTTTTGCTTTCGTTCAAAGGAATGATTTGGTATACTTCCCTATACTTTTTTGATTTTCAGAGAAATCCTTTGCTGGACTAATTGAATGACTGAAAATTGCATTTTCCATTCCAATTTAATTGTTCCTTTCAATAAAAAATCCCAGTTCTCTTTTTCTTTTCGTGTAAATGGTACTCTTATTTGTTGATGTTTTTTTTTAATATAGTTTGAGTAGGTGGCTACGTTGATTGCAGCATCAGTGGCATCCTGTAGGTAATCCAATATGCAGGTGAATGGGCAAGTCACCAAGATTGATTGATTGCCGTTGCGAAACAACCTTAATTTATTTCCTGTAGTCAAACAGTGAAAAGCCATGAGTTGATGTATATAATAATCGGCAGCTTCATCATCTGCCTAGCCTTTTTCCAACTATTTTGGAGTTAGCTTCCAATCTAACCTAATTTTTCCATAAGCCTGTTGACACTAAGGCCCACTAGCACCACAAGTACAAACAAACATATTTAAATCACCATTCTTTCTCTATGTTGGCTTTAACCCTTTGACCGCCACGGTCGTGTATAGACGACAAATGAAAACGTGCCCAAAACGCCACCGTCGGCTAATGCCGAGAAGAAAACACCATATTTTAAGTATAAACATAGAAAACTGAATTTAGTTTATTTATTTCGTACTTAAAACATGGTGTTTTCTTGTCGGCATTAGCCGACGGTGGCGTTTTGGGCACGTTTTCATTTGTCGTCTATACACGACCGTGGCGGTCAAAAGGTTAAATAAACTATTGACAGAAACAGAACGATGTTTTAAATTCGTTTAGTGCTAAACCTATTTTTGTGATTTGTGGTGCACAAGGGCCTATGAGATACTCGTACAAAGTAAAATGTAAATGAACATAAGATTAATAAAAGGACCTTATCACATTGAACTCATCAAATCATTATTCAAGAACGCACACTGCCAATGAGCCCAGCAGCTCATCCACACAAGGGTTCAATACAACATTATCTTACGTAAACGGGACGTAAATGGAACGTAAGCGGGACGCATCTCGCACAGGGGTGTATTATAGTCTGCAAATTGAAATCTCTAAGCGACTGAGCTCCATAGGCCGCTCTAATCTTCTAAATAATAGCGTTTTAAACAATAAACCGAGATTTGGGTTGTCATTTTGCTAAAATTACGCAGGCCGTTCACGGAGGCTAAGGGATACAGACAATAATTATTTTATTTTGGCAGTTTTGTTGGTAGGCAAGTATTTTGTAACTAAGCTTAATATAGCTTTGTGGATGAGACATTGTAACAGTTTAAGTTTATAATACTTTATTTATTTATGAAATATTTTATTTATTGATAAAATAAATAATAATATTTTAAGAATAATAATATTTTTTAAATAATATTTTATGCGATTACTATACTATCTTTAGATAATTATCATTAATTCTACATTATTAAACGTTGCCACACACCAGAATGGGAGGGCAGGGAGCAATGGTGACTTAGTGGTCATGGCCGCAACTTATGATTTGTCAAAAAAAACAGCTGTTGCCAACATTTTGACGAGATAAGCGAACATAAATGTAGGGAAGAGCTGATTTTTTTTTCACGATTTCAGGTTTGGCCCCATAGTAAAAGTTGTTCATAATGATGAGTACAATGACCCCTTAAGAGGATACCGGTGATTAAAATTACACCCTGTATTGCTTGCTGCACTTAAAAATATTATACTAGTTTTAAAGAATTCTTCCATTACTGAAAACTGGTACAATTTTACTCACAAAAGCATAAAACTTCATGAATTGCTATATTGGATAATACTAGAACACACTAAGGAAATGAATGACTAGATGAAAAGATCCCAGGAGGAATTTCGGATATAGAAATTGGAAATGCACCGGCAAATTCGAGCGAACGGAACGTGCGAACGTACTATCTCTAGATTTTCGGATACCTACGATCCGAAATATCCCGTTTCCTCCCGCGGGTATTATCCGAAACCGACGTGTATCTGAAATCTTCAGGGTACTGAATTTACTATAATTAGTTTCATTTTTGGTTTAAATAATATTATTATCTGGTCAAATTAAATTAGCTAGCGAAACTGCAGACGTAAAAATAGAAAATATTTGATGTTTCTTTTTGGGGAGGCCAACGACCGCGCGCTGGGAGTGTTTTTACCTACTTGAAGTATGAGTTGAGGGAAGGGTAAGATAAGGGCCGAAGCCTTCCGGGGCAGCGGGATTGTCTGAAAGGGTTACCGCTGCCCCGGAACATAAAGGGCTAAGGAAGGAATACGGGTGGGTTTTAGTCAGTAAGAGTCTGACACTCCCTTCTGCTCCACTCAGAGCGGCGGCCATTTGATGATTTCCCATCCTCAAAAAAAAAGTATGAGTTGAGAAAATCTGCTTTCTTCTATTTTATCATGTTTAGGTATCGATACTTCTGTGAAGTATACACAAAAAAACTGATTTTAAACTGATGTTTCAAGTGTCTACATTTTCTTATCATGTTAAGATATCATCTGCAGAGTTTCGCTAGCTAGTTTCACCCTGTATTCAATTTGGTTCAGATCAGAGATGTTTCATTCTCACGTTATTATTTATAGATATACTTATTTGAATTAAATACGTACAATACAATCAACACCTTAGTTCTCCCAAGTGAAAATAATTTCCCAAATAAATAAATTTGGTCTTCATAATCGGATTGACAAAGGGCCTAAGTATTCACTTAGTCCCGTTTTTCTTGCCGTGAAAAACTACTATTTATTCGCCGTGTGTAAGCACGGTCATCAGTGTTCTCTAAATCAATAATTATGGAAGTTTGTTGAAAGACACGTTTTTTCTACGGCGCGGTTTATACCCCGTACCTCCGTACCTATGAAGTTCTTTCCTCAAAAGACCATTTTAGACATCAATCTACATGGTCATCACATGGTCTGACCGAGTTAATGCCTGAACTTTAAAAGAGACTGTGACCTCTGAGTTTGATTCGGCCTTTCTTCTCAGAGTAGTCAGATAGGAAACGCCGACCTCATCTAGTTTTAAAACATAATTGACGTGTAAAAAATATAATTGACGTGTATAAATAATATGATTGACTTTTAAAATATAATTGACGTGTGTTTGTGCAAACCTACTTACAGAAATAAAATCATTTATCATGAAACCGTGGCCGTCTAGTGCGGGAGGTGTCTTACAGTAACTCGTTAGGTCTAACCTAGGTTAGCATAACATCATAATTTATTACCACTACTGTTATTATATATGTAGCTACCCGCCTTTAACACCGTTAAAAAAACACGTTACCCCACTCTAAACATAGTCCCTCTGTGCAGTGAGGTAAATATTTACCCAACTGACAACACACCTGTCATCGCGTGTACTTGACAAGTCAAAATGGCGGTTATGTTGTACACAGCGCGCGGCCGAAATAATCGTTTGCCGCTATCTGCAATGGACGTTTATTTCAGGTGTCAAAAGAGTGTGCTGTGATCCGTGTTTTCCAAAGTAAATAATTTCCATCATTACGCCGAAAGTGATTAAAAGCAGGGATATAATCTTGAAGTCAAACGTCACGCGCAGACTTACCTTGCGCGCACTCTAGCACTCTCTACGTCAACTTCACTGTTATTATGTTTACGTTAGTTAAGTTTACGCTGGCCCCAATATGGCGGACTTAAATATTTATACCTACTGAACAAAGTCATTAACGGGAATCGATTGATTTTGCGATGAGTTATGATAGTGTGGTTAATCGAATCGGCGGCATGTTGAAGGGTGGGCGTCATTTTTCTTTTGTCAAGTTTGACGTTTATTTAACTTTTTTTTCACACGTAAGGAATGACACTATGTGAAAAAAAAAAATCACGTAAGGAATGACACCAACATGCCAGGGTCGCGTGTTGTTCGAAAGTGATACCGTGGCCCCTGGAACTGAAGGAACACGGGTGGGTTTTATCCGTTAGTAAAGGTCTGACACGCTCTCCCGCTTCGTCCAGAGCGGGAGAAGTTATTTGACCCAAAAAAAAAAGAATGACACCAATATTAAACTGGACGCATGCACATTTAAATATATTCCACAACAGCTATGATGACATTGACAGCTGTTAAACACGGTTTAGGCGTGCTGGATCGCGTTAAATTTCATAAGTGAAATTGGCCTATGTGTGTTACGTCACAAGTGATTATTAACTGCACCATTGCTTAGTAAAAAACGTGAATAAATAAAATCCATGCCTATCGAGTAAATAAAAAAAAAGCGATCAAGTCAAAAACTCGTCGCTGAGATGAGATTGTGACTAGATTTTGAACGTTTTTAATTTTAATAGGTACCTTTTGGTGGACCTGAGCAGTTCAAGTAACAAAAACACAGGCATGCTATAAATAGAAAAGAAAAAAAAAAAACATTAATTGGAATTTCAAAAAAAAGAACCCTAAAATAATGACAATCGTTATTCCCTTTATTAGCATCGAATGACCACTTTTTTAGGCACGTTTTTACTCTCAACCACTGAACTAGAAACTAGGGTCCGATATTTGTACAGCGTGTGACATTGAAATGGGTTAGGTACAATAACTATCTATATGGCATTATATCTACGAAACCCTAAAAAGTAATATGTCAAAGACTTCGAGTGGATGAAATTAGCTGGTATTTTTTTTTCTAATACCTATCTTTTAACACATAAAAAAACGCTGTCCAAACACAAAAACATCGGGGTAATTGCGTAACACACATAAAAAGGCAATCGATCAAAATGCCTTTCATTTTGTCAGTTCAGCCATGCTCATTACGTTATTCACGTTGTTGAGTAGACGATTTTTTCAAACCTATAATAAAATGGATGTCATAATGAAGGGCATTGCGATCGATTACCATTTCATGTGTGTTATCAAATAACCTCACTTGTCACAAAAAAACCGGACAAGTGCAAGTTGAACTCGCATGGAGAGGGTTTCATACGATTAATATAATATATAACCCACCAAAAACATTTAACGTAAAGTAGATTGCCAAGACTTATATAGCGCTTTAACTGTTAAAAAGTTATCAGATCCAACGAAGAGCCAACCCCTAATTCTACAAGACTTAACTCTATAAACCTTACATCTTGGTCAAAATGTACGGCTAAATACGAATAATAAAAGTAAATAAATGTAATTCAAGCTCAAAAATGGCACCACGCAAATGTTTACCGCGGTGGGCATTGCCGAAGAGGCCACCGTGCACCAGAACCAATCACGGTGCTTGCCGGAATACAGCGATTTACGCGAGCTCAGCTGATTGGCTTATTTGCATGTGTGTTCTTTCGTTCGAATACCGGAGGTATTTTGTCAATGTAGTGAAGTTTGAAGCCGAATTTCTCGTTGATTTTGTTCATAGTTACGCTTCCTGACTTTTTATTATTCGTAAACGGCTACTCTAAAAGGACGTGAAACCATACCTAATGTAACAGAAGGGCATAAATAAAAAAAGCAGACTGTCTAATCACACTGATTATTATTTAAAAATAATCGAACAGAGTTTCAGCTTAATCATGAAGTCGCAGCAACAAGATAGCGAAAATGAGCTCGCAGAGCATTATAATATAGCTTTCCCCCACCGGGAGCGTCTGGTAGTTGGCGGTGGCTTGGCTTGTCTGGGTTTGGCTGGCTTAAGTGGCGCGCTGTGACCGGCTGAGGCAGTGTGGCGTAACACTAAGGCCCGGACTCCACTGAAGCGGAGCTGGGCGGAGCGGAGTGGAGATGTGCAGGAATCTTCCAATCACAGACGAGACGAGTGACGTGATGAGGATTTCAACCATTGTGATTGGTCGATTCCTGTACGTCTCCGCTCCGCTCCGCCCAGCTCCGCTTCAGTGGAGTTCGGGCCTTAAGGTGCATCGAGACAGAGCGAGGCATGCGCTGCAAATTTTTTTTTTTATATGTTAGATGCCCCACTCTGAGGCAGCCGTTATATGAGTGGCCTACCATTCGGAGCACACTCCTCGTAATGTCTGGACACACTTTAACGAAAGCAAAAGCCTAAAGTCCTCGTATAATAATGCGTCAAAGATGATCGAATTAGATTGAACGATCAACGCTAAGTAAGATATAGAAATTGAGCAATAGCATATAACTAAAACTTCCTAATACAACATTGATATCAGAGTGACAACAACGCATCGTTTACTCAACAAATATTAGACTTCCATGAATCCCCGAACACGGTGTTTCGGTGAAAGTGCAAATATTGGAGAGCAAGTATCGGGGTTCGATGCAAACTAGATTTCGTTATATTTGCCGTGCCGCCCGAATGTTTGAACTGGAAAATTTGTACGGCACACACTCATACAATAGATAGGTAAAGAAGGCCGAATCGTATAAAGAAAACAGGCGCACGCGCGTATAATTGCGTATGTATTGCCCGTGACACCACAGCGGGCCCTATCAGAATACCAGTGCTGCGATATTTATTTTTAAATATAGCAGCATCATGCTGAGATAGGAGCCTTTTAACCTCGAATAGGACTTTCTGTTTCATTTTTTCTTTTTGTTTTCCTTTTTATTTTTTTTAGTTTTTATTTTGGTATTTTAATTTAGACTGTGTTTAGTTTAGTTTGTGATCCTCCTGTACGAGTCGCAATAAATACTTTTACTTTCTTTCTTTCTTTAAAGCGATCACAAACTAATGTCAAATAAATGCTTTGGCTTGCCTCGATTGTGTGCTTGTATTCGCTGTAAGCACTGCAAGAACTCAGCACTCTTAAGGTACCGGGTCTTTAGCTACAAAAAATTAAACTATAAAAGATTTGCAATTTGTTCATTTATTATCACTACAATTTCTTATAAAAAAGGCTCTTTTTTTAAACAGGCTTTTAATGAACTCAATAGTAAAAAGTTCCCATGGCCACCTTCCGGATCCATCACCAGATCAGCTCAATGTCATAATAATATTGCATTGATATTCGATTTGCATATCAACTCAGCCTATCACAGTCCACTGCAGGACATAGGTCTCTCCCAGGCTGCGCCACAACACCCTGTCCTCCGCCTTCCTCATCCAGTCCATTCCAGCCACTTTCTGTAGGTCGTCTGTCCATCTAGCTGGGGTCCTACACTACGCTTGCCGATACGTGGTCTCCACTCAAGGACTCGTCTGCTCCACCGGCATCGGTCCTTCGACAAACATATCCAGCACACTGCCACTTCAGTTTACTTACTCTGCAAGTTATGTCGATAACTCCGGTTCTTTTCCAGACAATTTAATTCCTGATTTTATCCTTGAAAAAGACTCCGAGCATAGCTCGCTCCATAGCGCGATTCTGCTCTTGCTATTCTGTTTGTGTGTGAATCGTTACTGCAAGCTTTCTACCACAATGCCGGGCTTGTAGCAGGCATTCACAAAATTATGGTTATCAATGTCTAATTAAGGTATTAACAGATGTATCAAGAAGTGGCGCTGGGACAGGTCATGAGGAAGTTTAGGAGTATAATTCAATGTTTTCATGGCGTGCGCCGCGTAAATCAATAGCCAAGGGTTATCTAAAATCCCTGGTAAAAATCCCGGTAGGGGTGGCACTACGTTCTCGTGGGATATTTTCCGACATCCAAGTGGGTGAAGCTGCAAGCAAAAGCTAGATTAGGTTGAGATTAAAATTACTTTTCTGTTTGCCAGCCAACAGGACCGACTCTTGAATCTTTCCTGGTCTAAAATATGAATTAGTGTTTAACTCGAAAATATGCCATTTACTAATCAAATATTCCTGGAAGTGGGATAAGAGAGCCACGCGTGTCTTTATGCGTGCGTTTTTTTTTACTTGGAGTAAATAAACTAAATTAAGATAATTACTTGTTACTAATAATTTTATTCCAATTTATCCCGATTCTACCTAATTTTCTCTAATTTTATCTAATAGAATCAAATTTTTATCTAATTTTGATGAATTTTCTTTCATTTCATTTAATTTCATTTCATTTAATTATAAAATTTTGTCCAGACTTATTATGAAATTTAACCTAATTTTATGATTGTGTGACTTGTGTAATTACTAATATCGATTAATAACTTGTATGTGTGGTGCAAACTGTTAATATAAGTTGGTTTTTAATCACTACATAGTATAAAACAAAGTCGCTTTCTCTGTCCCTTTGAACGCTTAGATCTTTAAAACTACGCAACGGAATTTGATGCGGTTTTTTTTAATAGATAGAGTGATTCAAGAGGAAGGTTTATATATATAATACATGCATGCATGTGATGTCGTAAATAAACGCATTTTTTTGCGCTTACTAACAACTGTCGTAATCATCTGAACGCGAACTTCGTCTCCGTGATTTTATTTCCATTAACAATTAAAATGTCAAAATTTAATGTCGAATCGGCTTTCAACGATCTGATGAAGAAAGTGGCAGCGTTGACAGCAAAAGTTGCGGCTCAAACTGCAGTGATCGAGTCACAAAGCAATAAAATTGAAGATCAGCAGCGTACGATCGGAAATTATTTTGTCACAATCACGGAACAAACGAAGGTACTTGCAGATTTGTCCTCTAAAATTGAGAAGATCGAGGTTCACGTTATTTCAATGGATACTTCAAAAAGCGAGATGGAAAAACCAGTTGGGATACCTTCTGCTCAGCATGCGAGTAAGATGAACGTTGGAAGTGTTGCTAAGGAACCGCACGAAAAGGTGACGGAACGTGCGCGCCGAGCGGCCGAACGAGCAAAGAATAAGGCTGCGCCCATACTGCAGAAAACCAGCGAGAGTATATCGGAATCTGCTGACACAGTATTCGAGGATAACGCTGTTTCCGAAGAATGGAAAGTAGTAGCTAATAATAAAAAACGGGCGAAAAAAGTCGTTAATGCCATACAAAAAGGAGGAAACACTCAAATTGCTACGCTTCAAGCAATTCAGAGGAAGAAGTTTTTGCATGTGTGGTCGCTACATCCAGACACAACTGAGAAGGCGATAGGTGATCATGTGGCGGGAATCTGTGGATGTGCAGATATTAAAGTGGAAAAAATAGTTCCGAAAAGTGCAAGAGACTACGCGTCATTTATGGTCGGAGTTCCGGAATCCCTTTTTGATAAGCTGAATAACGTGGATGAACGTTGGCCATTAAATGTGCAATTCAGCCAATGGGTGTGGTTTCGAAACTCCCGCAAACCAGCAAAAGGCGATCAAAGCCAGCAATAAGTACATTCAAGTGTACTATCAGAATGTTCGAGGATTACGAACGAAAACAAATACGTTCCATAATAATCTATTGGCATCGACGTATGATATATTTGCTATTACAGAGTCAGGTCTCAATAAAGGGATTTATGATGGAGAACTAATTCCAACTGAATTCAACATAATACGATGTGATCGAGTAGACGGGCGAAAACAAGGAGGAGTATTTTTGGCGGCTTCCCCGCGTTTTGGCTTAAATCGCGTTTCTATTGAAAATATGGACAAGGCCTTATTTGAGATTGTGTGCGCGACGGTACACAGAAAAGATAATTTTCTATTCTTGTGTTGTGTTGTTTACATTCCGCCAAAATGTGATGCTGCGGAGTATATGCATTTATTTCATATATTAGAGAATGTTTGTGTTAAACATGACAAAGTTTTAGTGATTGGTGATTTTAATATGCCGTCTACGACGGTGGAAATTCAAAGTTATTTGGAATATTTTATTGCCTACGGTGGATTTCGGCAGGTAAATAATGTTCTTAATATTAATAATCGTGCCTTAGATTTAGTGTTGTCGACGTTTGAGTTAAGTGACTTAGGGGTGCAACTCTCTGAGGAACCTTTAGTTAATATTGATACACAGCATCCGCCACTAGTCATTAGCGCCACTAGTCATTAGGACCAGAGGGTAGCCGGAGGCTTTCTCAAAATGAAAGTGTTTCGTCACTTAATAGACACAGGTGGAATTTCAATAAAGCTGACTTTCTAGGTTTATATAATTCTTTTAGTTTAATAAATTGGGAGTTTTTGTTTAATATTCAGAACTCCGAGGTGGCTTTAAATTACTTTTATAAAATTGTGAATGAGATCCTTGACCAGAGCGTCCCTAAGAAAAATGTTAAAGGAAATAAGCATGGGTCTAGATTTAGTTATCCAGAATGGTACACATCTGATTTGATAAAAGATATCAAACATAAGTGGCGTTATCACAAATTATATAAATCAACTGGCTCCCAGAGTGATTATGAAATGTTTTCTCGTCTTCGAGCCCGTGTCAAATTAAAGATAGCTTCAACCTATGAAGTCTACCAGAATAGACTTCAGAAGAACCTACGAGGGGATCCGAAATCGTTCTGGGACTTTATTAGGAGGAAACAATCTAGGCGCAATAAACCCAAAGTCACAAAAGACGGCTTATTGCTGAAGGAGGAGGAGTGTGCGGAATGTTTCGCCTCGTATTTTCACTCGGTGTACAATGAGAAGCGACCGACGTTGGACCCGGTAGCCGCGGAGTGCGCAGGTGGCGGAGCGGCGGGAGCGGCGCGCGTGCATGTTGTCCGCCTCAATGCACAAGACCTGCGCGCGGCGCTCCTGCGTCTCAAACCCAAACGCTCAGTAGGTCCGGACGGCATACCACCTTACATTGTCAAAGATTGTCGTATGGTTTTTGAGGAGCCATTGTTGCATGTTTTCAGCCTGTGTTTGCGGGAGGGTCACTACCCGGACGAGTGGAAAATTACGCGAGTTATCCCAGTCTCTAAAGGGGGGGCAGGCACCGACGTAAGTGGATACCGACCGGTGGCGGTGCTGTCGGCGTTCGCGAAGGTATTTGAATCTGTGTTGCATAAAAGTATTTATAATCAAGTGAGCTCACAACTGTCAGACGCTCAACATGGCTTTCGGCCGGGTCGCAGTACGGGGGGTAACTTGTTGTCATTTGTTAACTATCTGTCGCCCGTCATTGATGCCGGAGGGCAGGTGGATGTGGCGTATTTTGACTTCCAGAAAGCTTTTGACACCGTGGATAACGATGTACTTTTGTGCAAACTGTCTGCTATGGGATTCACACCGCACTTGCTTAAGTTCTTTGCTAGTTACCTTTGCGAGCGCCGACAGTACGTCGAGTTTGGGGGGCATGAATCCAGACCTTATTACACGTTCTCCGGGGTAAATCAAGGGAGTAATATTGGACCTTTGGAATTCATTTTAATAATTAATGATCTGCCTACAGTAGTGAAAGAGGCGAAGTGTCTACTGTTTGCAGATGACTTAAAGTTATTCCTAAAGGTTAAGGACACCGCAGACTGTAATCGGCTCCAGGCTGACATTGATAACGTAGTCCAATGGAGTAAATCCAACAAACTGCACTTTAATATTAAAAAGTGTTGTGTAATGAGCTATGGCCGCGCGCGTGCTCCATTACAGCATCAGTACGAGATGGACAGCGAAGTTATACCGCGCGTGTCACTTGTACGAGACCTGGGCGTACAGATGGTATCTGAGCTGACGTTCCGCAAACACATAGTTGAGATGTGCGGCAGGGCTTTCAGAAATCTTGGTTTCATCTTGAGACAGTGTAAGGATTTTACCGATATTGCAGCTGTTAAAGTTTTATACAATGCACTTGTGAGGAACCACCTAGAAACAAGTGCAATGATTTGGAATCCGCATGAAGGGAAATACAGCCTCATGTTGGAAAAAATTCAAAATAAATTTGCTAGATTTCTTTACCGTAAGCAGTACGGGGTTTATCCCTTTTATCCCCTGATGTACCCGAGTCTGTTCGTCCTGGGCATGGTCGGGTACACCAGGCTGGCAGTAAGAAGGGACGTCGCACTGGTCAAGTACGTGGCGAGCGTACTGTTGGGGTTGCTGCACCACCCGGAGGTGCTAGCAGCGCTGCGGCTGCGCGCGCCGGACGGGTGCGTAGGTGCGCGCCGCCGCCCCGCTCTGTTAGACGTGCCAGCGGCTAGAACAAATCTACTTAAGTTTGCCCCTATGTCACGAGCCGCACGTATTATCAACATTAGTACAGTATCGGAGGATATATTTGGGCAAAACCTGCTGAAATTCATTAAAAAGGTTCAATTAATCATTGAGAAGGGTCTGATATTATAATAACAGACCTTTTTCAATGATTGATTCAAGCCATGTGGGCGTGGTTGCAACAGCGTTATAACGTTGTTGCAATTTTGCATACATGGCAGGTGATTTTATTTTATTTTATTTTTGTAAAGGATATGGTGACTTGTAACATCGCCTTGGATTATTCTGTAAAGATGTTATAATTGTGGTTTCAATAAATAAATAAATAAATAAATAAATACTTTTCAAACGCTGGCTGAACCCTACGAGATAGGTCAAAATAATGTACTACAGTATTGTACACCTTATAAAGATCTACAAAAAAGTTCGCGATGGTATATGTCTATCTCTTAGGGATAACCCACAATAATCATTTTTTATCCTTTACTTTTTACGACAAATAATGGCTTATTTACGAAGCAATTTTAAGCAATACACCATTAATCCTTATCCAATTAAGTACGAGTACCTTAAATACATTGTGCATTTAATATAGATAAATATGGCCCTTTACAGCATGTAATTTAAATTAATATTTTCGAAGATATTACAGATTTAAAATGCAGGGACATAGCGGTTGCTGCGGTAGGTACAGGCCGCGGCGGCGCGTGCTGGCATTCTTGAAATACCTGTACTTAGTATCAGTATTGCACCCGTGCGAAGCCGGGGCGGGTCGCTAGTAAATATATAAATTTTTGCTCGTTGAATGGAGCTAACCTTCTGTATCTTTTTATTCTGTGGCACACAGCAATTGCCGGAATTTATTGATGATCCGATAAATATGTATGTTCAAGGGATTGAAGTCTAAAATTTACGTGTTTGGTTGTTAAACTAAATTGGGGAAGGTAATAACTGGCTGTGACAGTGCGGGGTTCAGATTACAGTGAGAGTTGATTGAAAAATTTTATTGCCATTTGGCATTTTGATATTATTTTGAACCGAAATATATAGGGTGACTGGTAATTAGTGACCGATACCTAAACACGTGATTGTACTCATTATAACAAACAACTTTTACTATGGGACCAAACCCGAATTCGCGAAAAAAATCTGCTGTTCAGTACCTACATTTTGACCAGTTAGGCGAACATAAAAGTAAACGCAAAAAAATGTGTTTATTTACATCACATGCATGCATGTATTATATATATCAACCTTCCTCTTGAATCACTCTATCTATTAAAAAAAACCGCATCAAAATCCGTTGCTTAGTTTTAAAGATCTAAGCGTTCATAGGGACAGAGAAAGCGACTTTGTTTTATACTATGTAGTGATTTTCTTCTCCATAGGAAACGACCAATTGGAACCGTGCACCTAGCTTCTGACGTTTCATAAGTGCCCATGTAGGTTTATGTAAAATAAAATATTTTGATGACTTACGTTGATAACTTGTTATTCATCAACATTTATAATACACTAGCTTCTATCCGCGACTTCGTCCGCGTGAAATTACGGCCCCCACCCTCGGCGTCACATCCCACTACCTGCCCGCAATATTATATTACTTCGTTTTCGCTTGCGTTCTGACTGTTTTTCTTTTTGCTCGACTCCTGAGGGTAATAGTGTGATGTTAAATAGCCTATAAGCTACCATCAATTCTTCAAATTCGTCTGGTAGTACCCTTAGATTAGCGCGTTCAATCAATCAAACTCTTCAGCTGTATTATTAGTTTATAGATATTATCTTTATTGAATTTAGTTTCTGTATGAATTTACCTTTCTATATTTGAAGCATTTGCAAACATTTCATTCGAATCATCGTCCGTTTAAATTCAAAATACACATACTACGAAAATTGTTTACATATTTGAAACACGTCTAGTTCTTCGTGCGGCCACAGATAACAAATCGCCAGCCGCTATGACCTCACTTCACACCGTTCCTTTCATTTCCTTTGCTAGCTTCGTACACGCACGCTTTATTTATGTATGTGCTATAAATTATTTTAGCACTTCAGGCTCGGTGTTTGTTTTAAACACCTTGGTTTGTTACGGACGCCAGCACATTAAGCTACCCGAAACTGTAAAATTTTCCCAATGAACTTTGAACCTTATACTTTAGCAATAAAGTTGAAAATCTTTTAAAGAAATTTGACAGATTGTAGTAGCTTGATGTGCTGGCGTCTGTATATTATATAAGTCCTAATCATAAATGTTATTTATATCATAGTCTACAATAAAGTGAACAATTGATATAATCAGCCTATAATGTACTCACTGCTGGGACACAGGCTTCCTCTCTGTGAGAGGAGTGGGCCGTAATCCACCACGCATGCCCAGTAGGTTGGTGGATGTCACATGTCTCCGAAATTTTGGTTCGAAGGCATTCAGAGGCTTTCTCACGATATTTTCCTTCACCGTTTTGAGAGCAGTGGTAGTGAAATTAAATACATAAAATGCCTGGCTAGGCTCGAACTCATGACCTACGACTCATAATTCGGGGCCGATATCACTTGGCCACCACTGTCCCTAAAAATAATACCGAACAATTGATATGACTGTCTTGAACTATCTTTGACTTTCGAGCTCACGATCTATGTATTAACGTTATCAATTTTAGTTGCAGTCTTGAAGTTTATCGTATCTACTTATTGTATTTGCAAACATGACCTTCAAAATCGTCCCAGCCGGGATTTTCACGATTTGGGCCTCTCTGTATATTAGTAAGTCTGTTTCTAACAAAATTATAATATTTATATTTTTAATGCTATAAAATATGAAATTCCAAGCTTAGATATTTTTCTTTTTACAATGACATTTTAATTAAATTATTAACTTATTTCCTTTCTCAAGCCTTTCTTCAAGGTATCTTGGGTGCTGTTATCTTTTTATCGTGTTTTATTATTAGACTTTCGCTATAAAATCCATTAACGCCCCGCGTGGGGAGCTACAAGCAGTTTGTTTCTGGAGCGAACTACGCGATTACATGCGGGGCCGTATTTAGGGATAAAAAATTATTTTTGTATGTTTTAACTTATAATTTTTCAACGCGCTGTTTAGAGAACTGTTTTTTTTTAGTTTAGTGAACAGTCTTCAGTCAATATACTAATTTAAATTTGAATAGTAGAGTTTGACGGAGCTTAAAGATAAGATAATTGTGAATAGAGGCAAATGTCCACATTTGCCAATAATAGTCTAATTCAAATGATTTGATTGTTCGTATTTTTGTAAAAGCCTAAAGCGACATTTTAGTAATTTCATGGAGTTTATTTTATCTTCCTAATTAATTGTCTATTTACAGAAAACTAAAACTAAGTATATATGCTAATATTATTACGTAGTTCAAACGGCGGTGTTTATCGTCAGATTGCCATCTTTATTATGTACGTTACTTAATGGTACCTAAACAATGTAGTGGTCCAATAATATTGTTGCTCCCATAAATCGTAAAACAGGTATGCTATAAAAATGTCCACGAAGGAACGGAAAAATAAACCTCACTGTTCCGGAAGTAATAAATATTTTACACGTTAACGGATAAACTTAGAACAGCCTAACATTTTTATTATATTTTGACAGGTACAATGTTTAAAAACGATCTCGGGATATTTCTGTTATTCTTGTATTGAAAATAAAATATTTAGAAAATCTTGTACGAGTATTAGACTTATGAAAATGTGCAGTATTTTATAGTGTAATAGGAAATTAAATAAAAATATTTTTTTTTAAATACTGACTAAAATTTCCCGCAAAATCTAATGGACTGATGGACAGTTATAAAATTAAAGTATGTTATAAGATTTTATAAGTAATTTCCTTTCAATATAATTATGTTGATGTACTTTAAAGTACTTTGTACCTAATTATTATCTTCTCTAAAATGTTTTTCATTTTGTTTTGTTTTCGAATAGTTTGGCCGCCTATATTGTTTCCTGTAGGTGTTGTTTCAAGCATAATAGATTTTTTCTGTGCGCCTAAAAAGAAAGCCTAAAAAAAACAGCGCGTAAGAAAAAATATTCTTGGAGATTTTTAATCCATTAGGCATCCGCGGTGGATAATGTTTTCGTTAAAGTTGTTTAAGGTAACGACTGTTATGAATTATTAATATTTTCCACTTTGTTCAATCGTCTGATTTTGACCATACTTAAATTTTAATTTCGCTTTACGCTTTAATAAACTACGCTTCAATCTGTCCCTGGCTAACAAATTCGTTGTAGGCGTAAACGTCACGCGCCAGACCCAATTTATCCATCGCTAAATAATTGATACGGCTCCGCTAACAGTATCGCCTTGTTTTCCTACAAATACTTATATTGTTTTTGTTTCAGGACATCACATTTGTAAGATATTGTTGTCTGGATCAGTAAAAAAATCCCGGTTATCTTGTTAAATGTTTTGTAGATATTAATTGTAGATTGATAGCTGACAGGATAGCTGATTGGGGTCTAGATTCATTGCTGAATTTACATTTATATTTATTGCTGAAGTTATAGTTCACGCGTCGAAGTCCGAGCCACCCTGTATATGAACATACCCGTAACACGACACCTGTAATCTCCGAAGAGTCAAATGTGTACATGTAATACGCCCAAATTAAAAAAAAATGTGTTTTTGTACAACTGAAGGTAATAAAGATTTTTTTTGGCCAATTATGTTTAGGTCCTATGTAATAGGGCCCTAGAATTATATTGAGTTCTAAAAGATAGCTGCTTTAGAACTACGTTTTGCCTGTAACTATCGATGTAGAAAAAATTCGATAAGTAATCGCCTCTTTTTGAGGGCAGGCAGACAGGTCAAAAGTAATAAGACAGTACCTAATAGAAGCTTTACCCTGCAGTATAAGAGTTACTATCTATAATTTATATCTTTAAATACCGATTATAAACGGAAGTCGTTTTTCGTGTCTGGCTTTGGGACCGCTAAGTTGTATTTAATCACACAATGGATTTTGATGCAGTTTTTTTTCTTTTTCCATAATTATTGAGAATTCATTCCTGAAGGTCTACTTATTCCGTAGGCGCAGGCTTGCGGACGGTGAGCAATGGGCAGCTTACCGTCCGGTAAGAACCAGGCCCGGGTCGACGGCGTGTTGTGTTCCACGCGCGCCTCAAAGAGATGTCAGCACTAACTGACGGGGTCCGCTAGGGCCGATGCCTGCCAGCGTCACGGGTTGTTCTAAAGAGATACCGTGGCCCCTGGCACAGGCAACTGAAGGAACACGGGTGGGTTTTAGTCAGTAAAAGTCTGACACGCTCCGCCCAGATCGGGAGAAGTTATTTGATAATTTCCCACCCAAAAAAAAGGTCTACTTATTATATTTATCTTGGACTAGCTTTTGCCCGCGACTTCGTCCGCGTGGGTTCCGTACTTTCCTCAAATAAATTTAACAACCTCTCCACCTCCCCTTGGAAGGTAACTATGCCGAAAATTAATGTTTACGATCTTTATACTTTATTTAGAGAAATAAGTATTCGGGCCAATTTTTTTGTTAAACTACATAAGATGTTTCAAATAAACTGTCCTCTCTTTTCAGTGCTATTCTGTAACAATCTCACCGTGAAAACTATGATGAAGTGAGCTGTCATTCCACCTGATGTTAGCGATTGCCCCTATTGATTGCCACTTCACGCTCACTTCACCTAAGTTATCGCGGTGAGATTTTACAGAATATATCGGCAGGTCTTGTTTATAATAAAAAAGCATTTAGTACGTTTCCATTTTTATGACTTAAAGATTATTTGACACCCATTTTTGAGTTAATGGAAGTTGGAGTTTCTACTCCTTAAACTTTATTACTCTTTTCCAACCCGGTAGGAGTCGATTAAGTATAACCCTATTTTTTATTTTAAGTTAGTACCGAGTTTCGACTTAATCTGACAGCGGGTTATTTTTTTTTTCTGACCTATTAACTTTCGTCACCTCCTAAATTCTCTGTGAAGGGTTTTTTGAAACTAAAAGTGACAATCTTTATTATATACTGAGGCAAATGTTGAAAAGTTCCAAGTTTCTTAACCCAAGGAATAAGATGTTTCATATTAACTGTATCCCACCTTTTCACCTTCACAGTTTTTATCCCCATAGGGGCAAAATTTTGGGATATTACCATAACTTAACTCAAAGATTATGTATAGCAATTTTCGAGTTAATCAAGCCACGCAGTAAAATGGAAAATTAACTTCCCCTTTTCACCCCGTCAGTGGTAGATTTTTGCACAACCCTGATACACGTTATTCTTTATTTTTAGCCTTAAGTATAAATACTGAGTTTCGACTTAATGGGACCGCACGTTAAATTTCTTCCACACAAAAGTTGACAGCCCCAATCCCTCTTTAGGGGGTAGTTTAGTAAAATAAAAAATTGTAAACTTCATAATTTACTTAGTTATGTATCCGTGTCAAGTTTCAAGTTTATTAACTGAAGGAATAAGATTTTTCATACAAACTTTCATCCCCTATTTTATCCCCTTGGGGGTAGAATTGATCAAAATCCTTTCTTAGCGAATGCCTACGTCATAACATCTACCTGCATGCCAAATTTCAGCCCGATAAAAAAAAAAACTGACTGACATAGTGATCTATCAACGCACAGCCCAAACCACTAGACGGTAGTGGTTTGGGCTGTGCGTTGATAGATCACTATGTCAGTCAGTTTTTTTTTTTTTTTGGAAATGGCATCTCGCAGTTCAACCTGTAGGAGGTTGTCGACTGCTTAACCGGACTTTCCTGTGGATGCCTTGAAGTTAAGGCCTCCAGCCAGGGCTTAAAAACTAACTAAAAAAAACTAAGCGACTCACGCTAAGGGCACCCCCCGTGGGGTTCGGACCTCGGCTTAGGGCGTCGCTGGAAGAGGGCAGCAAGGGACAGGCTGGATCGGTATTATTTAGGGACGAATTTAAAACTACAGGCTCAGCGGCGCGGGCTGGCTCGAGCAAGGGTCGGGGTGGACTAGGTACGGGGCGTCGCGACGGGCCTCGACGGCGAGGACGATAGGACGGCTGTCTGGGCTTGTACTTGTTTAAAGTACTTGTTTTCTTGCTACTCTCCTGTAGGAGGGTCGTAGCGTCGTCAGGGAGGGTGAGAGTATGCCTCGGTCAGCGAATCCTACTTATGCGAGAGGGAGTGTATCTGGAGGCCGCCGCAATCAGGGGATTGGGGTGTTTGATGGCAGAATCAAAGAAGCGCTTGGAGAGGCGTTTCATGAACTGCTGGACGGTGGGGATTCTAAGGTCGAGATGGAGGTTGATATTACGGACATAGAAGGGGGCTCCCGTGACCTTTCTAAGGAAACGGTTTTGGAGGGTCTGCATTTTATGCAGGTGACGAGGCTTGGCGTGTGCGAAGACTACGCAAGCGTAGGTCATGATAGGGCGGATGACCGCGGTGTAGAGGCGCAATTTGCAATGTCAGTCAGTCAGTCACCTTTGAGTTATATATATTTAGATGTAGCGCAAGTCGTGACGCTCGTATCAAACAAAAATCTGCACCCTAGTTTTGTAATACACTATCAACCCCAATCTGAATCATTTCGAAGTATATTGCTAATCCATTGCTTCATATATTCGAAAAATTTGTCGGCTCAACAACGTAAATAACGCAATATATGTTGTTAAACTGTTAAAAGGAAAGACATTGCTACTATTTGTTACTGATTAAATTTTGTGTGTTACGTAATTACCTCGAAGTTTACGCTCCATTGCTTATTTCTCATAACATGCAACAAAAGGTTAATATATTAACCGAAATGGTTTTAGTAATCGATTCTTAGATTCATACTCGATATAAGGAATAGGAAATATATTATTGAATCCAATAGCGTATCAAAGAAACGGGGTATTAAGAAAGGTCGCAAATGGTTTTTGATGGCGTTGAAAGCTGGCGTTTTCACAAAGAATATGGTGATATTGAGGCGGATCCAAATCTATGGACGACGGAATTTTTATGAGAATTGTGGGGAACGAAGGTAAATGATGTTCTTAGGTGAATCAGATATTATAGAATACTTTTCTTGTGGTCCCTTTATTTTTGGAAAAACTGCGGAACGGAAAATCGTTTTATGATTAGTAAGCTAAGTAGGCTAATTTTTAATTTAATTGTTGGCTAACTACGTTAGCTCTAACGCCTAGATACCCTTGACCTACGTTCCTACCGTGCCAACTTTCAAATATTTTTTACAACTTTGAAGTTTCTTTGAGCTTTCTTTTGTTTTGTACCTACTACAAAGTAATCATTTCTTAAACATCGTGGTACAATTTTATAGACACAACAAGCAATATTGTACCCGATGGGACTTTCATGGGCAAAAATTACGAACGGCGGTTTTACGCCACTAAAGGAATGAATTTCAGGTTTTTATTAAGTAGATAAACATCCTTATGCCTATATAAAGTTACAAACTTATCGCTCTCGCTTCAGTAAGATGACGACAGGGCATAACAAGAACATAATAATTACTTGCGCCGCTGTTGCGATGCAGTGCTCGCTATAAATTGTAAGGGGATTTCTTGCCATAACATTGTCGTCGCTACAAGTTCTACTAGAACTGTAACATTGTTTTATTGCTGCCTTTAATGAAATAAAAAAGGAAAACTACCTACTCAAGTAGGGTACCTACCCCGAATAGCCAATAAAATATACATGTAGACCTAAATACAGAAATAGAACACCAATTTCACGACATTCCTATGCGAAGAATACGTAAAAACCCAACATTCTGGCATTCCAAGTACCAACTCGCCGTCTATACAGCCAGTAACAAAAACATAAAATCTTATTGTACTCATGTCCGTCCTTCCTATTAAATATTACTATGGCCGCGTAGACCGACGCGACGTCTTCAACCTGTCACTGGCATGCTGACGTTACATGCTCTGAATAAAACATTACAGGGTTAACGAGTGCTGAATAGTTGGGGTTTTAATAGTCTGGAAAGTGGACCGTTATAATATTTTCTTTTGATTTGTGCGCTAGTGTACGCTTGTTTTTCACTTTCACAGTAGTTTATTAATTAATGAAGAAAAATATTATCGAATAACAAATAAATTAATTATCAAAGGTCAAGCAGACTATATTGTTTACATCACAGTTAGCTGTCAATAACATTTACACAAATAAATTTAAAAAATCTTAAGATTTCTCAAATCTCGAATTGGAAATTCTAAACTTGCAGAATTTAAACATACTTTACTGAAAAATTTTTAAAAAAATACCCTTCGCAAAATCGCGCATTGACGTGTAGTTGCGGACACCTGCCCGTATTACCTATATACTGTACTGAAATCAAGTTTTAAATCATGATTCCTGTTTACAGCATAATCAGCCTATAATGTTCCCACCGCTGGGACACAGGCCTAGAGGCCTCCAGGTAAGAGGGAGTGGGCCGAATCCCCCGCGCGGGACCACTGCGGATTAGTAGATGTCTTTGAATTTTTGGTTCTAGGACATGCTGGTCCCCTCACGATATTTTCCTTCACCGTTTTGAGAGCAGTGGTGATGAAATAATTTACACAAAGTAAAGCGCATTTTGGGTTCGAACCTACGACCTATTCGTAAGTCGCGGTCATTACCACTGGACCACCGGCGCTCCTGATGTATGTTTGAGGGTTGTTACCCCCTTACTAATTAATAAACGTTTTATATCAGATGAATAGTTGATAGTAGATGCAAGTATACCTACTGGCTAAACTTCCTAAAATCTGGTCGCTTTCTCAGTTTATGCAATATCTGAAGCAACCCTATAAACTCACTTGTACAGTACATATTCAAATGCTTCCTTAGAGGTTTTTTGAGCTCAATTGATTCTTCCCATTTAACCTCCAGAGATCGTTTAATCCAGCTATCCACTAAACGTCGCAAACTAAAAGACGAGCTGTATTTATTCCACAAATACTCCAGCGCATTTTTCTCAAACAAACTTTACCGTTGGTCAACGTGTCTCCGGTAGTTATTGTTATCCTTTAAAATGGTCCATAAAAGCAAAGATTGTTGTAGTACAAAATGTCGTTATTTGACAAAGCTGAAAATGTTGTCTTTTCAGGATAATATAGCGTTTATCTAGGTAAAATTATGTCTAGACCAGATTGTGGTGCATTCAAGATTTCAGGTACTTACGCTTGAAATATCTCTGAATGCAAATGTATTGGACCTTAAGTCTAACTTATTCTCATGTTGCTTATCTTGAAAATTATAACAGTTTTAAAATAGTTGAGAGCACTTTAGGAAGAGCAAATAATTCTCAACGTAGTCGACAAGAGTCAAAAACAGGAAGATGAAAAGTAATTTTGAAGATTATAAGAGATAAAATTAATTTGCAGTTACTTTAAATTCAAATTCTGTTTAAATTATTAGTGGTTTTTTTGTGTTTGATAATTTCACATGAAACGGCACCAGCTGATCTATTCTGTAGAAATCTCACCGAAAATTTAAAATTTAGGTGAGTGAACTTGAAGCGAGCTGTTAATAGTGTAAATTCCTAGCGTTGGGTGGAAACAGCTCACTTCACGATGAGATTTTTACAGAATACACCGGCTTTACCGGCTTTTCCAAGTATTTGAACTAGATGAAGCACGCATAGCTTTTGCTCAATATATTAAACACGATAAGTATTACCTAACGAAGTTATTTAAAACAAAAAAATAGTTACATTTAAAAGTCTCATTTTGACAAACAACTGTGACACCCCAAATCACTCGAAAAACCCACACCGACTCCTTTATTTAATTCAAGTCAACCAAAACCCGTTGAAAACCAAGTCTATTACACCATATTTCAACCCTTAGGTAACCATAATCTCTATATAACATTATTCACAATTCACCATTTATAAGCGTTCATACTAAAATATATTCTGGTCTGAAAACGGTAGTCCGCGAAAGGGGACCGTCATTATTTTGCGGTGTAATAAAAATGCCATCGGGGGATGCTCGATATTTTTTATAATGCCGTATAGCGGTGGCCTTGTTCTACCTGGGGTAAGAATAGATATGTTACAGAGAATGAGAATCGCACATGAAAATCGCACTGTGAACGATACACGAGTACAATTTAGCGTATACATGTTCTTAACTTCAAAACACGATACTGCATGCTCTGGTGATATTATAAATGCAACACGTCTTTTTTTGCGGAAAGAGCCTGCTCTTGACCTTGATCTCGCCTGATGGAAAGCGATGTATGAGGTCTACGATGGAACGAGGGAACGAGCGTGCCCAGAAGATGCCTGTTCACTCTTGCTTTGAAGGCGGAGAGGAACACAGATGCTGGTATTCCACACTTCTTACGTTAGCTCTAAGAATGGACATCAAATAAAATAAGTATCTTGGCAAGTGACATCCACATAGCTGTGCTATATAGAGTAGTACCTACCACAGTGCAATTGCCTATAGTATATTTTGGTTAAATAAATAAAGGACCGTATTTCGGTCACGGAGGCCAATCCCAACGGAGACTAGCCTTCGGCGCGGGAGATATTATAGTGCACAAGTGTGCGCGCAGACACAAGTAAACTCCCGCTTCCCTCACTCTCATAGTCCGATGGGACGGCAATCCGACACGACTGGAGAGAGATCAGGCGCAGGATCAATGGCTTAACGTGCTTATTTTGGTTATCCAGTCTGTGTCACTACTAACATGCTTTGGGTTTGTGTTCATGACGTTCACAAAATCATTTACACTTTGAATCGGTACCGTAACATACCAACATCTGCGCTTCTGATCGCAGCGTAATCGTATGAATGAAGTTGGAACTCTGTCGAATATCTACTCTTGTACTTGCGGTTCGTGACTTTGTATTGAACGGCAAACTGGATGATGAAATAATTTATATTGTTGGAGGTTTGCTGTTTTATTCGCAACCAAGTTAGGCAATACAGTTTTGAACTATCTTTAGGCTATCGTGCCAAAGCGGTATTTGTACGTAGATTGAGTAGATTGCAGAATGTGTTTTTTAGAACTTATTTTCGTTTGTGTTGCGAGTAAAGTTATTATTAATAACGCGTTTGTGTTACGTGCACTTTGAAACAAATATAGTCCGCCAGGATGAGCTGCAGTGCTATTCTGTAAAAATCTCACCGTGAAAACTAAGATGAAATGAGTTAGGGATGTTAGGGATGTTAGGGATTGCCTCCATTGATAGTTTATTTCACGCTCACTTCACCTATGTTATCAATATAATCGATAGGCTGGACTCCTTTAACAGAAACTGGTCCTTGGTAGCTTTAAACAGAGAGAAGTGGAAAGAGAGTTGGGAGGCCTTTACCCTTCAGTGGGACATCACAGGTTTATAATAATAATAATAGTCCGCCAGACTATTACATACTTTGCCATGGTGGCCAGTCTCAGCAGAGACTAGCCTTGGCGCGGGCAGGAGATATAATAGTGTTTTGGAAAATAGATAAGTAACTTTTGAAAAATTGTCCACAGGAGGTTGTGAATTGACACAGAGCTGAATGAAAATCTCAATTAGTAAGTTATCTAAAAAATTGGTCCAACGTTTCCTTCATCATCCCAATCAATCTCAAGGTACTCAGGGGAGATATTATAGTGCACAAGTGAGTGCGCAATCACAGGTGCACTCTCTGTTCCTTTAATCTCATAGTCCGATGGGAAGGCAATCCGATACGACCGAGGCGAGATCAGGCGCAGGATCAACGGCTTTACGTGCTTTCTGAGCCGCGGGGGTATTAAACCGCCAATCTCCTAACTCCGGATTGTTACTAAGAAATTCCTAATGAAAAACCCTATAACACTTTGTTCGTCCCGGGAATCGAACTCAGGACCCCCCCTCAGCAGTTGCGGTTGCAACCACGAGACCAACCTTCCAAAAATATGGAATCCTGTATGCAATTCATATGTCGCAAGCGAGCAGAATGTATTGAAGTTAGTCGTGACCGCATTCTAAAAAAAGTGAAAAAAATTCAGCTGACTTTTGGAGGCTACTGTATACAAATTTGAGGAAACCTGGACTTAGGTATAGTAAACTAGATGCGCCCCGCGGTTTTACCCGCATAAGTGTCGATCCCGTAGGAATATCGAGGTAAAAACAATCTATATTAAAATCCAGGATGTCAGTTACCTCCATACAAAATTTTATCAAAATTGATCCAGCCGTTTGAGCGTGAAGAAGTAACAAACATGTAAACACACACACGCACACACTCAAAAACTTTCGCCTTTATAATATCTTTGATGACCTTAAGGCCGCTGCCTCGAATTTTGCGGGCAGCGGGGCGGCGGCGGCGGCGGCGCGGCGCGGGCAACGCAGACCATTTCTCGAAACCAGCGGGCAGATCGCGCGGCGCTATAGCGGCGAAGTGTTGTGTTTGTGGTTGTGTCGTCGATATATTTGTTTTTATTCGCGAATGAAATGTCTGACCAACGGCGACAACATCTTCAACGCTCGATTTATAATATCTACTATAGGGCAAAGAAAATAAATAGTTTTTTAGAAATTATAATGAATGGAGGCAATGTCCCGACAAATTCTACGGCTATACCAGAATTAGTGTAGAAACTTTTGACTATATTCTTGAAGCTATCAAAGGCGATTTAGAGTCTACAGAGACTTGAAGCTATCAAAGGCGATTTAGAGTCTACAAAACTATACAGAGGTATATCTCCAGCAGAAAAATTATACTTTACGCTAAGGCAAGTATAACAATTACACGTCCGAGGACATTTCCATACGTCACAAAAATAAATAGCACAACACTGCAAAGCAATTAGCAGACGTGCGGGCGGTCGCCACTTGACTGGAGTGCACCGCTCGTTGCCCGCTCCCCCGCCGCTCCCGCGCCGCTGTGTTCGAGAACCGGTCCATTTAAATGTACGCATAAGATCCTACCGCTCCCGCGCCGCCGCCGCCGCCGCCCCGCTGCCCGCAAGATTCGAGGCAGAGACCTAAGAATGCCTCTGATGCCGCAATCAACGTGTGGTAACTGGGATCAAACTTAATAAAAAAAAACACGAAGTGTACCATCGACAAGAGAAAAAGAAGATGACTTGGTTGATGTGTAGACAGAAAAGGATGATCTATGATCTATGACCTGTAAAGCCCTTAACAATGAACTCTATGACACTAATGTGACCTCATTCTCCTTACACACAATATATTCAATTTCGGTATCGTTATTAAAATATTTATACCAAATAAAAATCTGGTTTTCACTGTGATCAGGGTTTGAAGTCTAGCCGCCGTATAGGTTCAAGTGCTATGGAATCTAATTCAGTCGATTTGAAATGTTTATTCATCGCTGTATTTGGAATGGGTGCTGAATGTTGAATAGTCCTTAGTGTCAAATGCAAATATGGTATCTACTAAATAGGGTTAGTATTAAGTATTAATGTACCATTAAGCTTTTTCTCATAGTTATTCATAGGATATTTTTTATAACAGTTTTGTTTTAAATTTGAATGCCCCAATTTAATCGGAATGTAAAGTCTGCCTGAAAGCCTGAAAAACAGGTTTGAATAAACCTAGTTCGTGCGGGTCGCTTCGGAAACATCATTACTTGCATCTGTAATAAAATATTTTAGTTCTAGTTTATTTTTTAGGCGCTATAGTTGTTATATTGGCTAAATGTACACTTTTTGTAAACGTTTTCATTAAATATTATTATTGTTTTCCTTTATTTCATTTAAATACTTATAAATTACATTTTGAAATATTTTTATAAATAAAAAAATTAAAAAAAATAGTAACCCACCGGTATCGGGAACAGGGTGTAAGCTACGCGGTCAGGGCTCCAGAGAGAGCCTACTACTATTATTAATATTTTTACGCCTGAATGATAAGTTAATTCATGACTAGCTGAGCCTTGCGGTTTCACCCGCATAAGTTTTGATCCCGTGGGAATATCGCGATAATAAGTTTTCTATGTGTTAATCCTACTTATAAACTATCTGTGTGCAAAAAAAAAAATATAAGGTAGGTATGTTATCATGACGAAAATGAGCTAAACGATCTTTGCAATAATAATCTTTTTATCATAAGGGTTTCCTTAAGATGGCAGCCCCAGAGTAGCCCGCGAAAAACGTAAGAAAATGTTGTATGTTGATCAAAATATTTTAAGATATCTTTCGCGACCGTAACAAGTATGTATTTACAGAATTATCTATACATATAATAAAACAGTAAAAAAACTGTGTCTGTACATTGAATATATTAAAAAAAAAATTCTTGAGGGGGGTTTAGAAACAGTAATAGAGCACGAATCCAAAAAAAAAAATGTGTCTGTTTGTCTGTTTGTTTGTACACGCTAATCTTAGGAACTACTGGCCGGATTTGAATGTTTTTTTTTATTTTGTTGTATAGATATTAAGTCTGGGCAACATATAGGCTATAATTTATTTTGGAAAATGGAACACCTGATGCAGAACCGCAACAGACCAGCTAAAGTATAAGAGATACAAAAATGGTACCATAGAAAAAATTGTTCCACGTGATGAGCATTTTCTGCTGAGAGAATAAATTTGAAGATCTGGAACACCTGATGTGGAACTCCAAGAGCCCAGCTACATCATAACACATATAGGAATGACGTTTTAGCAAAAGTTGTTCAATCTGATGAGCACTCTCTGTTGACTTATAAAAATCGAAGCTCTGGAACACCTGTTGTGGAACTCCAAGAGCCCAGTTATACCAAAACACATATAGGAATGACGTCTTAGCAAAATTTGTTCGATATGATGGGCATTTCCTGTTGACTTATAAAAATCGAAGATCAGAAACATCTGATGTGGAAATCAAAGCTATCACTAATTTCACTGTATAATTATAAAATAACATAAGCTGGGAGTACCTCCACGCGGTGAAGGTAGTAACAGTTTAGGACTGATTTTCGGTGACGATGGTATATCATTGAAAAGTTGACTCTACTGGCCAAAACTCCCATTTATTTTTTTATTTTATCAACTAAATATGCCTTCGGGCTTATGTTATTTGAGTGTTTAATTTCCTTTGCCATTTATCTTCGTGACACGGTAGCCTACCCGGTAACGCAGGGGAGCAGTCACTTAGATTTTAATTGATCAGGTATGTTCACAATAAAACTATAACCATGCCTAGAAAGAGGTCAAATCTTTCCCAATGTTCCAAAGGAGCTAAAAGATTGAGGATCATAAGATCCCAAGAATCTACCGAAGAGCGTCAGGAGAGACTTGATGCTGTTCGAGAACATCAGGCTCGCTCCGTGGAAACCTCTTCGGATCGAGAAGCACGCCTGCGTTCTCAGCGTATCTACGCATCGACTTCTGGGTCTCGAGAGACAAGAGGGGACGTTCCCCACTTGCGTGATGCGCGACTGACCGCTGATCGTGAACGTCACGCATTGTCTCGCGAGTCGGAGACGTTCACGAATAGAGAATTGCGCTTGAATTCTCAGCGTATCTACGCATCTGCTTCGAGGTCTCTACAGACAAGTGCGGAACGTGATGCGCGACTGTCCGCTGATCGTGAGCGACATGCGTTGTCTCGCGAATCGGAAACGTTTACCGATACAGAATTACGCTTGAGTTCTCAGCGTATTCGCACATATACTAACAGGTCTTTTGAAACGAGTGATGAACGTGATGCGCGACTAACTGGTGATCGAGATTATCATACATTTTCCCGAACACGCACACAACAAAATATTCATAATCAGTTAGAAAGTGAGAGAGAATGAATTGCTGGAGTACGGCATGAAGAGACAGAAGAAGAGCGCAACGAACGTTTGAATTCTGATCGACTTCGACATTCTTTGAACAGAATGTCGATATCATCTGAAGAATCGGATGTGTCTCAAGATATAGCCGTAGGGCGTGGCGCCCTTCCTTGGGTTGATAAGGAACGGAGTGCATTTACGTATACTCCTATGATTGACTACGCCACATATTCCGCCATCGGAGGTATGGTTCAAAATTGTACTTTTTGTGAAGCTGTTAAATGGCAAAAAGAAACAAACGGTATGTGTTACTCAGGTGGAAAAGTACATATTGAAATATTACAAAATCCTCCAGAAATATTAAGATCACTGCTAATTGGTGACCATCCACAGTCAAAACATTTCTTGGACAACATCCGTTCGTACAATAATGCCTTTCAAATTACATCTTTTAGTGCGAAACAGATTTCAGAAGGCCCATTTACGCCAACATTCAAAGTGCAAGGCCAAGTTTACCACCTTATTGGTTCATTATTGTCTGAAAATGACCCCAAGTTTCTCCAAATATATTTCGTATTCAATTATCAAGATCAGGCAAATATTAGAAACCAAAACTTTCCGCAATTGAACAAATAGTCTGATTTCACTGCTTCAAAATACGTTGCATGAAGTAAATCCCTACGTACACAGTTTTAAATCTGCCTTAGAATCTATAAAAATATATATAAAAATGGTGCCATAGCAAAAATTATTCCACGTGAAGAGCATTTTCTGCTGTGAGAATAAATTTGAAGATCTGGAACACCTGTTGTGGAACTCCAAAGCCCAGTGACACTATAACATACAGAGTTGATACGACAGAGGGGCATTAAATTACACTACGTATACTATACGTGTTTAGTATTAATTCGATAAGGTATAAAAATAAAAAGCTCCAAAATTGAGAATTTTTTTTTTTCAAACAATCTAAATAGCTTACAAATCAGAGTAAAACGCAACCACCCTTTGTAAATAAAGGAAAAACCCAAATTTCATAGAAACTTGGACCTGGCGACTGACCTTACAAAGTGGCAACGTCGTCGCACGCGCGCCGGGGCGCGGCATGTGTTTCGTGTCGAAGCGGGCGGCCGGCGGTGGCGCGGGCGGCGGCTTAGGCCTCCGCTCGCGCTGGCTGTTATGTTAGATAGTTTTGAAGTACGCCGACAACAAAAACACTAAATTTTTAAATTCTCTATGTGTCCTCCATTCACATTAATGCACAAATTATACCGACGGAGAATATTGTTATTTAGTTTTCTAATTAAATCACTGTCCGTCGCTAAGCACTTTAATTTGTGAAATGCTAAAATAATCCTGTTTTTTAGTTCAACAATTGTATTTACCTCGGAGGCATACACTTCACCCTTAATGTATCCCCACAAAAAGAAATCCATGGGAGTGAGGTCCGGAGATCGTGGTGGCCACCGAACAGGTCCGAATCGACCGATCCATTGCTGCCCAAACATTTCTGTGAGCCGCTCCCTGGAAGCCATCACAGAATGTGGAGGCGCACCGTCCAGCTGGTACCACAACTTGCGATGAACGGCTAAAGGTAGTTGGTCAGTGTACTCGGCCACAGGACCACTTAATAAATCTAAAAATTTCGCCGCTGTAAGGGTGCCGTCAATAAAAACAGGGCCGATAATATTATTATTATGGATACCAGCCCACACATTGAGAGAAAATCTGTACTGGTGTTCAGATTCTCGAAACACGTGTGGATTTCCCAAACTCCAGTACCGGAGGTTTTGCCGATTCCAGATGCCGTTCCGAGTAAAAGTACACTCATCGGTCCATATTACATTTGTTAAGAAATGGCGGTCTTCGGATGTTTTATTTAATAGCCATTGGCAGTAACTGTTCCTGATCGGTAAGTCTCTCGATAACAAAGCTTGCACCTTCCGATATTTATAAGGTTTGCGTTTGTTACGTTTTAGAACCTTGTGGATGGTTCTATGGCAACATCTAAACTGCCGGGCGGCTCTGTGCAGACTCGTTGTCGGGTTGCGGGAAAAATGATCTAATATTCGTTCGTCCCATGCAGCGGGTATTTGCCGCGGTGGCACTCCCTCCTGTTGCGGCACTACACGTTTATTGTCCCGTAATCTTTGTACTGCCAACTGTATGGTGCGGGCGTTCCTAGGGCAATTGCGGCTGTCACCATACCTTTCTCTGTATGTTCGCAGAGCTAATGCTGCGTTTCCACGGCATTCACCGTAAATTAAAATCATGTCAGTGTATTCTGACGCCGTGTAAGTTAGACGAGGCATTGTTGAACACTTTAATTAGGTATACACACACACACAACCAAAGTTTAATTACGTGTCCTATCACAATAAAAATCAGTAAATCACAAAAAAAAACACTAACACTAAATAATTATAATAGCAAGTTACGTGTCTTGTCACAATAAAAAAAAAGAAAGAAGTGTCCTATTCACAATAACAAAACAAAATCACAATTGTCAGCGCACGAGTTCGACAAAACAATAGCGGCACAGGACTTCCGTGTTACGTAACGTACGTCCCGGAAGGATAGCGTTGGCGCACTGAAAAACCAAGTTTTTTAGTTTTTAGAGGCCCCCCTCGCAAGGACCAAAGATGCAATAGCAACACACTGACCTATTTCTATTTCTTTTACGCGCGTGATGTTTTGCTAATGGGATTGTCACTTTCTTTTGTAGGACGTATTTGCTTATGACTTGCGTGAGAGCGGCAACAACGTATCGTAGATTTATCGTTTTAAGGTGCATGACCTATGCCTATAGACATAATCAGCTGTTAAGAAAAATACATCATGTTCAAACGGGCCAAAAACTTAAAAAGTCATTTGCGACTAAACTACTGTTTCAATTTAAATGATATTTGGTACAGAGCTTGAAAATGGTACCTAGTATAAGCAGTTTAAAGGAAAGCCTTTCTGTCGTATCAACTTTGTATATAGGAACGACGTCTTAGCAAAAGTTGTTTAGTCTGATGGGAATTTTCTGTTGACTTACAAAAATGAAAGTCTCGCGCATCCCGTTGTTTTCCGGTCCCCGGGCTCTTAAAATTCGACATCAGACGTTTCAGATCTTCGATTTTGACGACCCCGTTGTCGCTGGCATAAGCAACAGGATCCGCGTACGAAGTCGCGGGCAGAAGCTAGTAATCATTAAAATCATCAAAACAAACCTTAAGTTCATATAATCTTATTGATTGATATTTTATGAAAATAGTATGCAAATCATTGCAAAAAAGTTGGAATTAAAAATTTTTATTTTGCAGGCTCCAATATTATAATAGTTTTTTAATCAAGGATTTAGATTATAAATTAATCCAGCGGCCAATAAGTCAATGAGCGACAATAACCACTGAAATCTTATAAATTACTAGCGGTCTGTCCCGGCTTCGCACGGGTGGACATTTTTTTTTCTTGCAATTAAAAAAGCCTATATTAATCAGTGATAATGTAGCATTCAAATGGTGAAAGAATATTTAAAATCGGTCCAGTACTTTTTGAGCCAATTCGTTACAAAGATATATACAAATCTTTCCTCTTTATAATATTAGTATAGATTTCCCATCGGTTGCTATGTGGGTTCAACCATAACCAGCGCATGTTCATAACAAAATACTCGCGAAATAGCAATCAATATAATTGTCACAATCGTTGAGCACCAATGTTGCGGTCCCAAAGCCCGTTTTCTCACAGGCCAGATCGTACCACGCCAGGCCGACAGGCCGTGGGAACCGACGCATCCCATGAGACCTGCGGTGGCCTGTCGTTGCCCGTCCGATCCATCGGGAGTCGGTAAGTTAAAAGGCGCACGAAGCCATGCGCTCCGTATTTCGAATTGTGTGTGTGTGTGTTGGAAAGAGGCCAACAGGCTACCAGGCCGGTACACACCACTGGAATGCTCGGTACGGGCCGCAACAAACCTCGACAGGCGTAGCAACGCATCGGGCGGGCTTTCAACTAACGGGCCGTGGGACCGCGGGCCGCGGCATTACATACAAACGGCTTCTAGTAGGCGATCGTTTGGCGGGTTTAAAGAAATAATAATTACTTTCAAGTAATATAGAGCAGACAGTGAAGATATCCTTCCTTCAAAAAATGTTGTATCTACTTGAGCAAAAAACGGCTTCTCTAGAACACTACAAAGCTATTCCGAACGCCTTCTCAGATTCAATTTGAAACCTTTGCATGCTCGTCGCAAACAGCAGGACTTAATCAACCTGCATAAAATACTACATTCCACGCTGGACTCTTCAGCTCTGCTGTCCCTCATAAACATCAATATTAGGTATAACACCCGTATACCGAAAACTTTTGCACTTCTGGTCTTTACAAATCACACCTCTTATTATAACCCTATCATTAGAATGTGTCGACTTTACAATGAAATTTCAAAAGACAATAACAGTATTGATATCTTCGATTCTCGTGCCGCTGCTTTCAAAAGGCTTATATGTACTCTTTCCTTTTAATTTTGTAACACTTTAAATACTGTTCTCTTGAAGTATGTAACTCTGTGTCAATTATGTACTTAACCTGGGTTGTTTGGTCTCCTACGCATTCCCTGCATAAGTAGTAGTGTGTCGGAGGGCAGACGCTCATACCTTGTAGCTATATTTTGTCAATTAAGTTTTATTTTTATTTGTTACTGTAGTTGTTATCATTATTATTGTTGTGCTGGTCATGTTGTGCGACTACGCTTTGGGTGATAGTCAGGTCGAAACCTATAATTTGAACGTAGTGATATACTTATTGTGATTATTGCCTGTTGTAGTTGCCTTGTGAATAAATAAATAAATAAATAAATAAAAAACTAAGTACTTAATCAAAATGAGATAACGTATCTAATAAAAGCGGCATCCGCATAACCTTGATTCGTTATGTAGGCAAATCGGTAGGTATGTTTGTACTTCGTCACCAAATATGACTTCACCTTGATCGTGACTTGTAATAACAGCAGGCTTAGCATGACGCATTCTATTTCTACGTAGAATAGACACAGCTCTTTCTATACAAAGTGACATTTAGTTTCTCCACTTTTGACATCGCACCGTAGAAATCCTTCTACAATCTGTCATTTTGTCTTTCGTTTCTAACGATCTTTGTCTAGTTCTTTTTATATGTAGACTATTTGAGAAGAAAGTTTTCTACCCCAACTGTCAAAATGACTCTGACGACTGACAGTTGTAAGGAGATTTTAAACTTTCTACACGACGGCCACAAAGTATATACGGTTATCTACAAAATCATGATATAACTACAATATTTTTTTGTTCCAAAACACGGTACTTCGACACTGAGAACAATTTTTGTAGTTGTCTTTATATACGTGATTTATTATCAGTAAAAAAAACGAATAAAAATCCTATGACAAAATAGAATTTTGAGTCGAATTATGTAAAAGAGTATGTATTTCGTAAAAAGTGCAGTTGACTCTTTCTACTTTGCTGCCGTCGTACTGTCTACATGGAATGTCATCTTTGTCTACTCTTCCGTCGACAACACGGTGCTCATGCTAAGCCTGCAGGCACAGCATGGACAAAGGTTACGAGTCTCAGATTACGGGTAGGCACATACTTTTCAAACGTTTTGTTACATCGCTCCATTGAGAGAACAAAAACTTTATGGGATAAAATAGCCTCCTTTATTATGTATTTAGGTATGTTTTACTATAAACCCGCCGGTTGTTGGCTGGGGCTTTGTCTCGTATAGGATCTTGGCATTATGCTGAGTGGTGGCCGTTTTGCGTAGATGTGACGCATGTTTTCTTTCAAATTGTAATTTTTTTTTTTGCTTGTGTTTATTTTTATGCGTCATGTTTGCCGCAAATAAATGTATTTTCCTATAAATTTATAATGTCACTGAGCTGTGGGCATCTTAGGTACTTTTTTATGCTTATGATATGAAAATAATATTTGCCCTAAGCGGGAGGGGTCATTTGATGAATTCCCATCCACAAAAAAAGGGCTATAGATACCATTCTTTTGGCAGTTCGAAAAATCACAAAAGCGTAACAAGTTGAAAATGTCCACGTTTCTGCCCATCCTCTTGACAAAAACCTTTGGTAGGTGGAGAAGAGCTGGTCATCATCTATCCAAGAAACCGGCCAAGTGCGAGTAGGACTCGCACATCCAGGGATCCGTGCCTCTAGGCAAAAAACGCCGAAATAAAAACGTTTCTTGGATGGAGATCCACTTTAATTTTATTAACTTTATTTTATTTTTATTTGTTGTTATAGCGGTAACAAAAATACACACTCTGTCAAAATGTCAACTGTCACCTACTACGGTTTCTGAGATACAACGCACTGACAGTCAGATGGATGGACGGACGGACTGACAGCGGAGGCTAAGTAGCAGGGTTCCATTGGCACACTTTGGGTGTGGAACCCTAAAAATGTATGTTTGCTTCATAAGTTCTACCTATCCCACCTTCATTAGGAGGTACCTAACAAGAAAAAAATATAGTAGAAACAATAAAACCGACTCTGAATTCATATTATCTCAATACCTACAACTTGATAAGCTTAAATAAATTACATGTCAGAATGCGAAAAAGCCGCAAAATGGAAGACCATGGCTGTCATAAAGAAAATGGCACTAGTGTAAATCCTTGTATAAAAGTAGGTGGTAAGCTGGGCACTGGGTGGGAAATCTTATGGGGTTCGGCTAAAACGGGAATTACTGCCCATATTATTATGTATTTTATTCTTTGGTTACTAACATAATTTTTAAGTATACCTACTAACATAAATTTTACTGTGACAAAAATTTTACTCCGTTATTTTCTAATATTTTTCAACATAAATAATTACAAAATAATGTTTTGATATGTGTTCTACCTATTTTTTGAAGTGAAAACTTCTTTAGCGGCGCTGCGTATTTTTTTTGGAATGGGTAAAAATCTCTAAACTCGCGTCAGGACACGTGACCTGATCGAGAATTCGTAAGACGGATGGAGAGAGGGCAGGCGGCGCAAGGCGCTTGTGCGAATGTTCGATAATTGTCATGTTTGTGTACGATAGCGCAATGAATAAATATTGTATCCTACCACATAAATAATAATACTTTTATACTGATAACGAAAGCAATTCGTACAAAATTATTCTCTAACCATTCCAAAATATCAAAAATGCAGAACATTAATATTTAAGTTTTCACTTCTGCCGGCACTCCCGGAGTGCAACCCGTCGATTTTTTTTTTGAAGACCAATATTAGCATCATATTATAATAGGATGCATGAAAATCAAATACCTACTCAGATGGAACAGAGAGGCTGACACGAAGTCGGGCACGACAATTACGTAAAGCCACACACCCAACATCTTCGGGTTCGTCGCTCAGCTCCGCCTCGCAGTTGCCGGAACCTGCTCCAGACGTGAGTCCAGTGACACCGGCCGCTGCAGTTGCGTCGAGCTCGAGCGACGAATACTTTTCGCCGCCGACGTCACCACCACGAGTATGTCGGCGTGGAAGAGGCCGACCACCGGCCAGCTTAGGACTCCGAGGCCCACCGGCCTCTGATAGGGTCCCCGCTCCCGGTGGAAGTGTGCAGCGCATGAAATGGACACAAACTGTCAATGAAAATATCATGTGCGCATACTTTGGGGCTACTGAGGGGGGAAGTAACTTGACTGCGTACCGTGGTCGGATGCTCTCTCTGTTTCAGGTGCTTGAGCCGGCTGTCAACGTGTCGGCGCAACGACTGTCGGATCAGGTGCGAGTCATCCAGCGTAACCATATGCTGGATGACGTTGTACTTGATCGACTACGCCTCGAATCACGAAATAGCCATGTTACGTCTGCTTCGACATTGGTCGTGGTGCAACAGCAAAATTTACTCAGTGTTACACCGCGACCCGACCGTGTTGATGTAGTGGATGATGACGAGGCTATATCCGTGAATTCTCAGTACAATGAAAGATTGAGGAGCGCTTTGGAGGATGCTTTCCGTGAGTACCGCTCTATTCCGCCTGAACTTAGACCACGTTTACCTCGTTTGCCCATGCACAAGAAAAACAAGGCGCTGGTGTGTGCTCTAGACTCGTTGCTGTCAAATTGTTTTAACGACAGTAAAGACCTCGCCGATACCCATTCAATTTTGTACTGTGCAGCTGTAGCGGCAGGTCGTGTGGCTCATGTCAAATTTCCCAACAGTGACAGAGCTCCACGACCAAAACCAGCTGTACCAGCTTGGCAGTGCAGGATTGAGTGTCGTATCGGTGAGGCTAGAGCACTCATCGGCAAGCTGATCAGCTTCAGGGAGGGCAATACTCGCCCTAGAGTGATGCACTTTGTGAGGCGGGCATTCTCGGGGACTGATATTAGTTCTCGAGATTATTTGTCCCGTGTCACAGAGCGTATCGACTTCCTGAAGCAGAAGATCTGTGCATGGACAAACCGTATTCGTCGGTACAGGCGGAGAGTGGAGCGGTACACTCAGAATCGCACATTCCAGAGTGATGAAAGGTGGGTTTATAGGACTTGGGAGCGACCGGACCCAGGTGTGACTGACACGCGCCTGCCGGATGATGACGCCATGTGTTCGTTCTGGCGAAACATCTGGTCGGTGCCTGTCCGTCACACCGAAGGTGATTGGACTGGGAGGATTGAGCGAGCGTGCGATCTAATACCAGAAATGGGGGTATTTATCATCAGCCCCCAAGATGTTGCTCGTGCAATCCGTCCGTTGCCTAACTGGAAATCTCCAGGGCCGGACGGGTTGCACAACTTTTGGATAAAATGGTTCCAAGGGTCGCACGCCCGCTTGGCATCCCAATTCCAGTCAGCCTTAGAGTCAGTAACTTTTAATATGGGTTTTTTTTTTCAACAATTATGTATTTTTACATACAAACCGCCGAGTGAGCCAAATAAAATTAAAACTTATTTCAAGGCAATAAGAATCAATTTTAAACGCAAAAAGTAATGCTAGTGTCAACATAGTAGTGATTTTCTTAATAAAAATAGCAAGCTTTAAAAAAAATGAGTTTTGGTCATTGTATTATGCTTTTAACTTAATATCCTAATTGGGGTGTATGAGGTCTTGCGTTAATTATGTTACACCTTGTATAGGACGTGGGTGCGTCGTTGTTAGTAAATAATACGAAGAATAATAATGTATTTTATAAAGGACAGTAACTGGGCGGCTATTCTACACGATGGCGATTTAGAAGAGCACCTTTCCCTGCGGTACTGGTATTAAGGTGTTTACTCGGCGCGGCGACGGGTTGCGAGGTCTTTTGTGTTTTGTTATAAGGTTTGAGACACTTTATTTCACTCAAACTTTCGCCTTTATAATATTATTGTGATTAGTAGAATCACAATAATATTATAAAGGCGAAAGTTTGTTGGCTGCACCAATTTTGATAGCATTTTGGATGAAGGTTAACACATAGATACTTTTCATCCTGCTATTCCCACGGGATCACATTTATGCGGGTGAGACTGCGGGACGCAGCTAGTAATATTATAAATGTGAAAGTTTGTGAAGATGTTTGGATGTTTGTTACTTCTTCACGCTCAAACGGCTAAACGGATTTGGATGAAATTTGGCACACAGATAGTTTATAACAGGATACACAGTTACAGTTTAGTTTACACAGGATGCTTTTTATTCCGATATTCCCACGGGATCGAAACTAACGCGGGTGAAACCGCGGGGCGCTGCTAGTAACTAATAACACTGAAAACGTTCTTTCTATACAAACATTTGCAATGTGTAGGCACCGCAAGATTATTTTTAATGCTTTAAGTAAGTTATGGCGTGCAATAGGAGAGGCGTATGTCCAACAGTGGACTGCTGTAGGCTGATGATAATGATGATGAAGTAAATCATATGATAATTATATTGAATTTTCAAAAGTAACAACAATTCCCTTTTTAGTTCACAATACGTAACAGTGTCATATTGTTCCGATTCAAAACGTCACTACATATGCAACAAGCGTGAAGCGACGGTAAATTGGACGGGAATATCCGTTTTTCGAAATCCAATTAATGTATCCAGCTTCGATGCCCAACGTGGTTATATCCATACCGTCTAATTTGTTGATGTATCGAGTCCCAATCTTAATTAAAGTGTAGTCTGAGTTCGGGAACATGACTTGGGATGAACAGAATTCAAGGTACAAAGCCATCCAAATGTCTGACGTGTAAGTTCTAACCTATCAGTGTAACGGATTCTCGAGTTTCAAACTAAGAACTGGATCGGGCTGTCATATACAAATTCTATTCTAAAATTGATTATGGACTAAAAGATGCCTACACTCTGTTTACTAGGTTTTAATATCGAAATTAAATATTAACATCTTGTTTATGGTGTCAAATCCGTATCCTGGCAAATCTAATAATCTATAATTAGAGATGACAATACAACAATAAATAAAACACTAACAATACTAATGCAGAGGAATATTTAGGATACATCAAATAAATCCTAACCTTGAAATTAAAAAAGTTATTTTTTCTAACATATTGAATAGCATAAAAGTGTAAACAAAAAAGAACACGCTTTAAAAATTGCGGCAAAGCGCGGTGTTATTGACCCAACAAACATATGACCTAAACCTGAAAAATGGTATGAGTTAGTGTGCCGGGCACACCTTTTTTCAGGTTTGTAAAAAATGTAACATTTGTAGTAAGTAATAACTTCCGCATGCATGACTCATATGTCTCAAGCATAAGTTATAATATGGATTAGTTCGCACTGGGAAACAAAATTTAAGAACAAATTTGGCGAAAGTTGCTACAACATGTTGTAAAAGAAAATTTTAAAAATAAAGAATAATATCCAGAGACTAATCTATTGGATATAATATTTGATTGAATTTTTGTATGCAGACTGCGAACGTGATTAGGTAATAGGTATACGAAGTTTAATTTATTGTTGTATTGTCGTACCCCCTTTTTATAATTTTTATGCGTATTAACACCACAAAAATACATCAAACACTACAAAATATACAATGGGCGGCCTTATCGCTTCCTTTCTGTCGTTATTGATCCAAGTCTTGAAGTTTTACATAGGTAGGTACTTCTATGATACCTAAAATATTTTATGACTTTTGTAAAGCTCTAAAAACTGTCTAAAGATCATTAGATACAATCTATTAGTTCCCATATGCATGCCAGTCGTTGTTTTGGCCTTCGTCTTAGTTTAATTATTTAATTCTTGCCAAAAACCGGCCGAAATTCAAACTACATCACTAAGAATACGCCATTCGCATTTAACGGATTAAATGACTACGCCTATAACCAGCAAACATTTCACACGCCGCTGAATACGCGGTTGATCAATAACATTTATTGTAAGCCAGGCTTGCGTTTTGCATATACTTAGTTTATAAGTACACCAGTACGAATTTCAAGCGTATTGAGTACGCGTACCCACGTGCCGCTTTGGAACTATTCTTCTATCCAACATTCTTATGGTATCTACTTTGATTTCATTTTTGTGGCAATGCCTTTGATCCGGGATCATAATTGTAGAAATTCTGGTATGGTCAATGAATTTCTACTGAATCGGTATTCGAACCCGTACTAATGATTATATTAGCTTTAAAGCGTAAGGCGTAGCGTAAGCGGAAAGATGAAATAATGATGCGAGTACAGATGAAGAAATGAATGATATTATTAAGCAAATTAGAAAATTATATTTAAATTAAATTACACGGACAATTAAATTTGCAGATTATAACAAGTGTACTATAGTTAGCGCGGCGCGATCCGAATGGTTCGGTAGGCGTTCAAATGACGACTGGTGTTGCGCAGCCCGGCTCATGCGCCGGTGGAAGTGTGTGCACGCAGTCTCAAGAAGTGTGTATACCCGATGGTATTTCCTATTTAAAAATCACGAACTTCCATCCAAACTTTTTTCTCCTATTTAACCCTTTTAAGAGATGAATTTTCAAAAAATCCTTACTTCTCACTTCATAACGGCCGCAACTTACAAGTTGTAGGTTCAAACCCTGATAGGCGCGTTACTTTGGTAAATTATTTTATCACCACTGTTCTGAAAACGATGAACGAAAACATCGGCATGACATTCGTGCATAACATGAGTTTCGAAGAAAAAGTGGTTATCGTGACTGGTGGCGTGGTTGTTATGCAACACTGGTATTGGAGCAGCTACAGCCATCAAGTCTGCTGAAGAAGGTGCTAAAGTTGCTATAGTAGGAAGGAACAAGCAGAAACTGGACAAAGTGGCTAAGAAATGTGATAATCCTGTGGTGCTAGTGGCTGACGTTTCTAAAGATTCAGATATCAAATGAATTGTCTGTGAAGCTTTTGACTGGATTCCGGAAGTTAGATGTTCAATGATCTACAATGCTGGCATGGGCGGTCAAGTCAGTATTCTATCCGACCACGCTATGATAACATATTGTAATAAAGCTGTGGCGATAAAACTACGGTCCGTTGTTTTCTTGATGCATCTTGCTGCTCTTCACTTTGTAAAGACCAAAGGTAACATCGTCAATATATCAAGCGTTGCTGCACTCCGAGTAGTGTCAAACGAAATTTTTCCATACAGCACATCAAAGGGAGCTCTGGATCATTTCTCAAGATCTGTTGCACAAGAACTAGCTTCAAGTGGAGTCCGTGTAAACATTGTGAACCAGAGCGGACTGATATCATTAAAAATATGGGTGCAACGGGAACAATTTAAGAAGCTATTTACAAACAAATGAAGAAAATGACAGATCTGAACTGGATTTCTGTTCCTGAAGAAATTGCTAGCCTTGTCTGTTTCTAGCTAGCTACAAAGCAAGAGCCATCACTGGTTCGTCTTTTGTGAGTGATAATGGAATAATGTTGAAAATGGCGGATGGTATTGATTTTAGTACTTATGACAAATAAATAGCTATAGTATTTATTTAATACTTCAAGTACATAAATGTACAGAGGCGGACTTAAAGCCATAAAGAAGAAAAAAAAAGAAAAATATATATACCTAAATAAGTAATTTCTTAACAACCCAGTTATAAACCCCTGACTTGAATGATCTTTCATTCATTATAAAAGAGATTTAATTAATGTTTTGCTTGTACCGTGCCGTGACAGAAAAATTATAATTATATGACGGAGAAGGTATGTCTGTCTCTCGTTATCATCAGCCATAATTTAACTATTGTGGGCGTAACATGGGTAGTCTTGGTTATTGCGCAATAGAAAAACCGTTTGCAGTTCAAATCAGATTATAATTTACGAACAAGTTAGTCACACAAGCGAATCACATATTATACTCTATATTTATATGGTGTACAGAGGCCAGCACATCAAGCTACCTCAATCTGTCAGATTTACCCAATTGAATATGAACCTTATTCCTTTGCGCTAATGTTGAAAATCTATCGAAGAAATTTAACAGATTGGGGTAGGTTGACCTGCTGGCGTCTGTACATAATAAAGAGTATTCTATTCTATACTCGTAGGTACACGACATGACGATACGAAATGCGAGAAAGTTTCTGAGCACATATTGTCCGTACGATGTCCAAGGGTGAAGAGAGAATGCTCCACCTCTCTGCTCTGAAGAGCTCTCGTTCATTCGCACGAACGTCAGGCTAGACTGTCTAGCGCCACCAAATGGCGCTTGCGTACCGGATACGACTTGATTGCAATATACACATACTCGTATGTCATAGTATGGTTTTGAATCTAACGGAGGTTATAATCTCATTATTATTATATCTCGCAAGATTGTAAACTGCCGATAAATTGTGCTGCTTACAATAAAACGTATTAATTTTCGATAGTTTCTATTCTATCCATGTCAAACCGGATAGAACGATCGGTGCGTTCACAGTTTAACGGTTATATATCTTCACCTGTTTAAATTAACACAATCACTCACTAGACTTGAAACAACAGATTAGGTTTTCGTAATATTAGTAAAAAAACAAACATACGCATTGTTTTTAGAGTTCCGTACCTCAAAAGAAAAAAAAAAACGAAACCCTTATAGGATCATTGCATTGTCCGTCTGTCAAGACCCTTTTTCTCAGTAACGCGTAGAGTTATCCAGTTGATATCAAGTCCCTTAGAACTCTAAAAATATCAAGCTTCCAAGTAATCGCAATAAAAATACGGCCATTTATATTATATGCTACCTCAGCTTGATGGACCTACCGACCTACGACCTTTAGAAGGTGGGCAGACTGGATTGGGTACTTCCCGTTGACCTTGAATCATATTTGTGAACAAACCAGATCTCACAGTACAAGTAAAGGTAAACATTGTTGATTTATAGTTTTATCGCATAACAAAAACATTGCGATTACAAACTTACATTTGCAGTTGGTGAATTTATTTATTTACTTCAAGCACATCAATGTACAGAGGCGGACTTAATGACATAGGCATTTTCTACCAGTCAACCTTGAGAATTGACCGTGACGTATATCTATGTATGGGAGAACATTTTATCAACTACAAACTGACGGGTGTTCTTGGGATAAATTCCAACTACGGCTTATGATGACCCACTGACCCGGAACCCTTCATAATGCGTGATCCGACATGCACTTCACCGGTTCTTTTTTAAATTGTATAATCTTATCGTCTTGGACACAACATAATGTAAATCCATGCTATATGTATATGCATGATATGTTAACGCATAAAAACATAATTCCTATTTTTAAAAGTTTGTCATATTAAACGGTGCAAATGACACGACAAAGATCATTTTTATTAACATAGTTCGGCAATGTCAATACCAAGGATAGAACAGACAAACACGAAACACGATGGCGGCTACATAGAATTTAAACATAATATTTCTGTAATTTGCAGTCGACTTCATTTTGGAGTTTTTGATTTGGTCAGAGCACTGATCATCGTATTGACTTTTACAGCCACTGAAACGCTAGAAAATGTTTCTCCTATAGTTATAAGAACTTGTTAGTTTATGATAAAAATAAGAACATACATGTGTTTAATATTTGTTATGATCGGACTTTACCTTCTGTCCATACACTTCTTTGGCCTATGATATTTACAACAAGTCTCCGAATGAGTATTTAATCGACGTTTATTAAACCTCGTCCGTAGTCCGTCCGCCAGTGTTGTTGTGATCGTTTGGCCTTCGTGTAGGCGATACCATTTATCTCAAAATTGATTATATTTATCAGTGACTTGACTGACTGATTTTTTAGATAAGATTGTCTTATATTAAATAGCTGAAGTTACAACAAACATTCAGTACTAAACTGTTAGTTGGCGTATAAACATGAGTTTCCAAGACAAAGTGGTTATCGTGACTGGTGGCAGCTCTGGTATTGGAGCAGCAACAGCCATCAAGTTTGCTGAAGAAGGTGCCAAGGTCGCTATAGTAGGAAGGAACAAGCAGAAATTGGACAACGTGGCGAAGAAATGTGGCAATCCTTTAGTGCTAGTGGCTGACGTTTCTAAAGACGCAGATGTCAAAAGAATTATTAGTGAAACTTTGAGCAAATTCGGGAAATTGGATATTTTGATAAACAATGCTGGCATTGCCCAGCCAGCAAGTATTCAAGCCGACCGTGCTATGGCAATATTTGATCAAGTAATGTCAACTAACTTGCGTTCCGTAGTTTATTTGACACATCTTGCTGCTCCACACCTTGTGAAGACCAAAGGTAACATCATCAATATATCAAGCATTGCTTCACTCCGAGTTATAGCAAATGATACTTTTTCATACAGTACTTCTAAGGCTGGTCTAGACCATTTTACAAGAGCCGTTGCACAAGAACTAGCTTCAAGTGGAGTGCGTGTGAACGTTGTCAATCCAGGACCTGTGCGGACTGATATCGTTCAAAAGACGGGTGCACCTGAAGACATGCAAGAAGCAATTTTCAAACATATGCAAGAACTGACAGCCCTGGACAGAATTTCTGCTCCGGAAGAAATAGCTGACCTTGTTTTGTTTCTAGCTAGTGACAAAGCTAAAGCAATCACTGGCTCGTCTTTTGTGAGTGATAATGGAATGATGTTGAAAGTTCAAGACAGGCCAAAAAATTAAGATGACGTCTTAATGAATTGCAGAAGTATTCAACTTATTGATATTTTAGTTTTTTTTTCTACCTGTTTTAATATGCCTTAGAGCCACTTGAACAAGCAATATCTTTGATTTGACTACCTACGTTTTTGTATTTACATAATGTATAAGCAAACAGACTTTAAAAGAATATAAAAAAGAAGAAAAAGAATCATGACTATAGACTTAATATTTTCAGAAGTAAACTTCCTATTTGTGAGCACAAACTTTGTACTAAACAGTTCTATCAGTTAATTAGGAAAATGCAAAGCAGGCAATTTTTTGCCACGTCATCATGATGCAGTGTGTTTGTTATAAATTACATTTATTTACAATCACATTGATGTTTTTCCATTTATAAAGCCTCATAATCTCTTCTAATTAATTGATTGAAACAGTGATACCGAATCAACTAAACACTTTATAGATATTTTGTATTTTATTTATCAAAAAATTTCCTACATCTAATTTGTTTTATTTTGATACCGAACGTTTTATCTTGTATCTAATCTCAATAATCTTTGACTTCACTGGACTTAGCTTTGCTATCAGTTATAAATATAATCAGTACCCTAATTGCGTAAAACACTATCGGCCTCAATTTGAATCATATTGCTAATCCATTGCTTCATAATAATATGTTCGAAAAATTTGTCTGATCAACAACGTAAATAACGCAATAAATGTTGTTAAACTGTCAAAATGAAACCCGTTGTTACAGATAGTGTGTTACGCAATTTCCCCACTGATCGATCTCATCAATCCATTCGTATTACTATATAGGGTGTCCCTGGAGGTATGGATCAAATGTATATTTTATACTAATAAAAATAAGAGTTTGTTTGAACGCGCTAATCTTTGTTACAGTTGAGTTCATTAATATATTGACAGTGACAAAGTTTAAAAATATTATAAGCGTATTTAAATAATCTTAAAGTTCTATACAAAGTTAGACATAAATAAAATAAGTTTCGTTAAGCCGTTGGTCCCGGCTGTCATTCGGTGGATCTTTGACAGTCGTTACGGGTCGTCAGAAGCCCGAAAGTCTGACAACCAGTCTTACCAAGGGGTATCGTATTACCCAGTAACTGGGTTGTGGAGGTCAGATAGGTAGTCGCTCCATGTAAAATACTGATATTCAGCTGCATCCGGTTAGACTGGAAGCCGACTCCAACATAGTTGGGAAAAGGCTAGGCAGATGATGATGAGATTTAAAGTTTTAAAATATTATAAGCGTTAAAATGATCATCATTTTAACGCTTATAATATTTTGAAACTTTGTCATTGCCAATATATTAATGAACTCGACTGTACTATCAGTCGGATTTGAAAAAAAAAATGTTTGTATTTGAGAGCCCAATCCTTAGGAAAGGCTATAGGCTATTATTATTATCTATCTAATATTATTATTCGTTTCCCGGGTCGGACAAAGTCTTATTGAGTTTTTCCATTAGGAACTTCTTAGTAACAGTCCGGAATTTGGAAGTTGGCGTGCTTTCCGAGGCACGGGGGTATTAAAATACCCCCGTGCTTCGGAAAGCACTTTAAGCCGTTGGTCCTGCGCCTGATCTCTCTACGGTCGTGTGGGATTGCCGTCCCATCGGACTATGAGAGGGAAGAGGGAGTGCACCTGTGTCTGCGCGCACACTTGTAAACTATAATATCTCCTGCGTACCTGGCTAATCTCCGTTGAGATTGGCCACCGTGACCGAAATCGGTCGGGGAAGCTATTATTATCTATCTATTATGTATCTACTATTAACATCACGCTACGACTCTTAGGAATCGAGCAATTGGAAAAATGAAGGAAGAACGCTAAGCGAAGTAATAGCACAGGCAGGCGATGCGGATGGGTCGGGGGAACAAGCCTTTTTACGTGGACGAAGTCGTGGGCAGAAGCTAGTTGACAATAACTGTGTACATTTGGTCTATGAAAACCATAATCAGAGTCTTATCGAATTACCTACACGATAGAAATGACACTGCCAATTGCGACAATGATGTAATCCACTCTAAGTGGTAATAGAAACATACAAACCTACAAGGTCGAGGACACATCATTGACGAGGTGCTAACGAGTTTAACGTAGCAAAGTCCAATAGACTCAATGGATGTCTATGCACGGCATGCCTACGACTGGTTGGAGGCGCGCGGGCGGCGGCATCAGCATCGTACGTCGGAGGCGGCTGAGGGGCGCACGGGCGGCGCGGGCGCTCGCGCGTCTTCCTGCACTGCGATTCTGTAACCATCTCACCGTGAAAACTTAGGTGAAGTGAGCGTGGAGTGAGCTGTCAGTGTCATCCTGATGCTAGGGATTGATACTCTTGACAGCTCACTCTAAGCTCACTTCACCTAACTTTTCACGGTGAGATTTTTGCAGAATCGATCGGCTGCTCCGAGCGTCGCGTCGTCGCCCCACTTGAAATCTTACCACGACGAAGACACCGCGTTTGTTATAATTATAAACTTGTACCTATCCGTGTATTACACTAAATTTTCACTCAGTCCACGTATTTTATTTATTCGCTCCTGTAGCTGAGCAGCCGACGTAGAATCGTCAACAATGGATTTAATAGAAGATTCGTTAATGGAAAAATTTGCGTCATAATACACACCAGGTATATCAAGGGGTATCGTAATACCCAGTAACTGGGTTGTGGAATATAGGCAGTGGCTCCATGTAAAATACTGGTATTCAGTTGCATCCGGTTAGACTGGAAGCCAACCCCAAAGTTGGGAAAAGGCTAGGCGACCCCAACATAGTTTGGAAAAGGCTAGGCAGATGATGATGATGTCACAGCTGGTTTATTTATTTATGGTCGCGTGAAATCTTTTTGTTTTACTAGCCTACGCTGTTCCACTCCTCGGCAATATTCAAACAGTAGGTACGTACACATCAAAATTCAAACTGCAAACATTTTCAAATAAATTCACATTATATAACATTTATGTCTAGAAGTCACGCTTCAAAACGCGACACTTTAATATCATAAAAATCGTTTTTAAAAGTCGAACTCCGCGTCACTCTACAGGGTGGAATCAAAGTCATGGGCATTATTTTAACCTAAGGCACTACTCACGATACTGATTGCATTAGGGCTACTATTACGCAAATCAAAAATATTATTAATGCAAGTATGGAAAACCTTAAAATGTAGTAAGTCATACAAAGTATCAAATTAGTTGCGCTTCTCGATAGCAAATGCGTAGGTACACTACGCCGTACGCGCGTCATTGGGCGTGAATTCTTTGACCCCGCCCGACTCACGTGACATTCGTAAGTTGCCAATGAATTGATTCATAATAAATTCCAATTTTCCCTTCGTACTTTGCCGGCTTAGGACGGTCAAAACTACGTCAACTAACATACATTAAAAAAAAAAAATTACGTACCTAGCTTGTGGATTGTTTTGAAAAACCTTATTTGTCGGTAAAGTGACAGAGGGTAAACGGGTGCTCTTCCACGAGCTTGTGCATGTGCTGGCACGTGAAAAGACGAAAAATCCAACAGGTTCTGAGTGGTTCTGGTGGAATGAGACCCCGTGAAGGAATAGGGTCGTTCGGGTAGCGCCGATGGAACATTTCACGAGTTCATACTAAATTTCTTGTGCGATCGTAAATTACAACCATTTGTGGGTATTGTTGGTTGGTGTACCTAGCCTGCACATTACGCGGTCGAGGCATCGTGTACACAAACACACACACAACACACAACTACTACACTAACACTTAATACACTGCAATCCAAGCACCGTATGACGCGAGCGGCGAGTACGGCGATTACGTCACGGGATCAATAAATCAATTACGCGTCAATGCACCTGCGCAGTCGTTATGACACTGGTTCCGGGTTCGTGACTTCGTGTTGCGGCGGGAAGCATACCCCGCGCGGGGGTGATATTCGTATTTTTGCGAGTGAGGGAGTGGGACGGAGAGAGTTCAGGGAATCCCGCCGGACGGAATGTCTTGTAGCCCATTGTTATTATTACTTGTAAGGAAAAACCCGCGCGCGCGCAGGTGATGTTTGTTTACATTTCGCTTTGCGCTGTACTGCGCTTTAAGATTTTGATATTTCAACAATTATTGGTGTTAACGAAGTATTTTGTTTTAATTACTTTAAGTGTTTATTTGCAATAATAAGCCTTGTGCAATTTGACTTAATACATTTTTAAGGTTTTCCTTACTTGCATTAATAATATTTTTGATTTGCGTATTAATAGCCCTAATGCAATCAGTATCGTGAGTAGTGCCTTAGGTTAAAATAATGCCCATGACTTTGATTCCACCCTGTATAATCCTACCTTCCGCGGTATGTTATCTTGAGAAAAAAAAGAGGTATAATTCACGACAAAACGTTCATGGTAATCGTATTTGAGCACGCTGCTCTCGTTTTGTACTCGTCTGTACCTGAACACTGTGACCTGAATCTATGTAGATTTTAAATCGACTGGAAACGATAGCTTTGCAGCTTGTTCTAGCTGTATTTTGTGGGTGTATATTAAATATGTTTGGCTGCCATTTTTATTTTTTTGTAAACAAGAAATTCTTCATTATTTTGGAATTTTATTTTTATTGAGTATACAAGGCTATTTGAAAAACACCAGCAACCTCTTAAGAGGTCATTGTACTCATCATTATGAACAACTTTTACTATGGGACCAAACCTGAAATCGCGAAAAAAAAATCAGCTGTTCCGTACATTTTGACGAGATAGACGAAGATAAATGTAGGGAACAACTGATTTTTATTTCGCGATTTCAGGTTTGGTCCCATAGCAAAAGTTGTTCATAATGATGAGTACAATGACCTCTTAAGAGGTTGGTTTTACAAATAAGCCTGTATTTCGTCTTAGATAAGTTAACAGCTGTAACTTTGCAAACGAGACTTAATTAAATATAGAGGGATCCGTGGCTAAATAATAACAGCCGCACAGGTCGATCGATCAAGTTAAGCTACGCTTGCCGCGGTTGGTCTGTGGATGGGTGACCATTTTTACATACCGAGACCCCTCCGTGCTTCGGAAAGCACGTTAAGCGTTTTTCCCGGCTATAATTCATGGACCTTTGACAAACGTTACGTGTAGTCAGAAGCCGAAAAGTCTGGTCTGGTCTGCGGGGTAATTGCGTAACACACTATTAGTAGCAATGCGCTTCAGTTTGACAGATCAACAACGTTCATTGCGTTTTTTACATTGTTGAGCAGACACATTTTTCCAACATATGAAGCAATGGATTAGCAATATGCTTCAAAATGATTCAAATTGAGATCGATAGTGTGTTTCGCAATTAGGGTGCTGGTCTGGTCAAGGGGTATCGTATTACTTAGTAATTGGGTTGTGGAGGTCAGTTAAGCAGTAGCACCATGTAAAATACTGGCATTCATCTGAATCTGGTTATACTGGAAGCCGATCCCAACATAGTCGGGAAAGGCTAGGCAGATGATGACTTAATTAAATCTAAACTAATATTTGAATTATAAAAAACTGCTTCTCTGTTTACTTCGGAGTTGCCTTTTTCTAAATAAATATTTACTTATGAGCTCTGTTCGAGACCGAAACCAATCAAGTAATCCCGAAACAACGTAAAGGCATGTGTTTTTCATTGTTTTCGTGCTGAACATGTAAACAGAAGCTAGAGAACACCCTTTCAAACAATTTTGATAAAGATTCTTTATTTGGAAAACGCTGGTCTACCCAATAGCGATTGGAAAAATTGTAATTGAGACACCATTTTCTAAAACCGACTAGATAACGAACAAACAATGGCACTCGCCTCTTAATAACTATTTGAGCACGTTCTAGTTTTGTGCACGCAGATTTGAAATCGACTGGAAGCGATGGCTTTAAGGTTTGTTCTCGTTTACCTTTCCTAGGTATAAAGCTACACTATTTGTTTAAATGTTGAAAATATTAATGTTCTTTTCTCGGACTGGCACGAGCTACACATATAAGAATATTAGCTCAAGCTGTGGGAGAAGATGTAGGAAGGGCTCGTGGCTAAGTAAGTAATAACAGTCGTGACTTTTGAAAAAGCATAAGTAAAACGTCGTAATTCGAGTCGAAAAGTTATTTCATAAACTGAATAAGAAGGATATATACTGTGTCACTTTGCCCTTAGGCCTTTGTTCAGCAGTGGTCGTCTTTCGGCTGATGATGATGATGTTGATACTGTGTCCCTATGTTTTTCTTTTTTCATTAATAGCTGTCTTTGTAAACTAGGCCTCTGTTGACAGCGGTTTAAATCAGCATTTTTTGAGGCTTCTAGTGCTTACATACAAGTAGTTAATATTTATTATTCTGTAAAACGTCATTCCTTTATTTGTCATAAACCAGAAAGAAAACAAGCGAGAGCGTTTCTATGGAAAAAAGACCACCCGCATTTCCTGTTAAGACTATGCCGACCGCACACTGGCGCCCTCATCGTTTGTTTGGTTATTTCATACAATTTAGAATGAAAATGCAGAAAATAAGCACGTTCTGTTGTGCTTCACAAGATTATACGTTAATATTATAAGAAACGGTAGTTTTACATTGTTTAGTTTTATTATAATCCTTAAAACGGAATATAGTGGCTGTATACACTGTTATCCGTTTTAAGGATTAATGTTATCACTGTTATCCGTCTTAAGCTTGGCTTACCGCAGTAGGCTCGTGGATGGGTGACTATCCATTCATATCTCATTCATTCATCCTCTCAATCGTAGATATTTCACAGTCGTTACGGGTTATTCAGAATCCCAAAAGTCTAACAATAAGTCTTACCAAGGGGTATCGTGCTACCCAGTAACTGGGTTGTGGAGGTCAGACAGGCAGTCACTCAATGTAAAATATGTGTATTCAGCTTCATCCGGTTAGACTGGAAGCCGACCCCAACATAGAAAAAAACTAGGCAGATAAATTTACATATTTATAGTTTTATTTATTATTTATTTATTTATATATACTTTATTTATTATACTTTATTTATTTATTTATTTTTACTTTATTTTATCGAAATTAATCATTAATGAATACTGTGATTGAAATCTGTCTGGCTTCTACCACACTTCTACTTTGTATGCTCTAATTAACTGACTACTTGACTTTTATACGATTACCTAATTATTATACTTAGAGAACCTCAAAGCACAAAAAAACCCCAATTTAACTGGAGCCAAATTCCGTAAAGAACTAAATATATTTGGGGACATTTTGAACACAAGGGTTTTTTCACACACAGGGTCACTTACAGAAATGTATCTAATTACTATTTTATCTACATCAGCCTACAGCAGTCCACTGCTGGAAATAGGCCTCTCCTATTGCACGCCATTCAACTCGATTTTCGGCAACTCTCTTCCAGCTGCTAACAGCCATCCTGCGAAGATCGTCGTTCCACCTAGCCTGAGGGCGTCCTACCTTACATTTACCGATTCACTGTCTTCACTCAAGAACATGTCTACCCGAACGGTCATCGATTCTACGGCTAATATGGCCGGCCCATTGCCACTTCAGCTTGCTCATTCTGTGAGAATTTAATAGAGAATTATCAAAAAGGCGGGTGTGTGCTTATGACCACACGATAAAAGTGAAAACGTATATGATTTTCTAATTTTAAAACCAGATGACGACTAAAGCCGAGTATACACGATTCAGCGCCGAGTATACGCCGTTCAGCGCCACCGACCGCCTGGAGCCTGTATAGGTAGTACCTACCCGATTCAACCTCACCGACCCGAGCGAGACGGTTCAGTTTCGTTCACTGTTCAGAAAGAAAATATTTACATCCAGCAAAATGACATCAATGAGAAATAAACACAGTTGCACACACAAGTGCTTGCAAAACGGCAACGCTATAATATTGCATAACTTTTATGCGTTGCAAATAAAAGTCGTTATAACTTTGATGCGTTTGTTCGCAGCTGCAGTGGCATTGCTGTTCATGACTGTTCCTATTATTCTGTTAGTCGTTTGATTGTTATTGTTATACCTATGTGTTTAACTGAAAGAAGCCATAGGTAAAATATTGTCAAATTAAATAAAAGAAATCGTTCATTTATTATGAAAAGTTTTCGGTAGAGCTGATAAATAATTGAGGCATTGAGGTTTTCCATAATAAATGGATTGCACTGTAAATGTACTTAAAGTCTATTCAAAATTATGTTTCAAATTAATATTATTTCAAGTTAAACAAATTTCAACTTTATTTTAATGGCAAGTAAGTTGATTTCAGAGTGACGAGCACTATTGAAAAAGTTATAAATATGTTTGAAGTTGTAATGTAAACTAAACTTTAATGTGTAGATTTAAAGTTATTTTTCCGTAATGAGTTTATGGAAAAATAACTTTTATTTCTAACAAATAAGTTTATATTATTTGTTTACATTTCTGGCAAATAAATCGCGAATGCAGAGTATATACACTTTAGTAAAAAACAGTGTCAATTGCTAGTTGGAGTAATTTGGTGGTTTAGTGCGTTTAAGCATTATTGGTCTTTGAAAATAATATTGAAGCACAAAGTTTAAGGTTAAAAGAAATCAAATAAATCTAAACATGCAGACCCAGGAGAAGATGGCGGGACAAGCTTGACGCCTACAGACTGGATTGGTCTACACTAGCTCAAGACAGAAAAAAGTAGAAAGGAGACAGGCATTTGCCCTGCAGTGTGGGACAGCATAGGCTAAAAATAATAATACCTACATAAACAGGTGAAAATGAAATAATAGCGGTTAAAACACATCTTAGGGTAGACCAAAATAAACTATAAAATGCATAAGTAATTTACATAAAACAATTCTAATTTTAACCCAGACCTTTTCTGGGTAATTCAATGGATTGACCTTCAGTAGGCTTTGGAGACCGCTTGGTAACAAAAGTGGGGTCTCCGGGGCCCAGAAAAGGGAGTTGTAGTCAGCCAATTTTAAGGCAAGGATAACCGGTTCATTTGGGAACGATTAATTTAGAGCCCATGTGTATAATAAAGGAATGAACAAAAAAGTTCGTTTTCTTTTTTGGCTCACTTATTCACGTACCCGTATTTTTCCGTTTATTTTTGGTCGACTTGAAGTAAGCCCATTTTAATACTCATAATGGGTGCTGGAAAACGTAAATTCCTCATTATTGATTTAAAATTGGAGAATTTTTCTGAAAAACAAGAATAAAATAAAGAATATAAAAGACTTACCAAAGTGAAGGGTAACAAATGATCCGACAAAGGAGAAGGGTGTAATGATTGATCGAGAGGAATCTTCGGAGGTTTCATAATACTTGAAAATGATGAGCCACCTGTTACATGATTGTTCTATGCTTTACGTAAGTGTTTAGCTATATAGTAAAAGTGTGCAGTGCTGGACACCCCTACCATATTTCAAGTTAAACAAATATCAACTTTATTTCAATGATGATTAAGTTGAATTCAGAGTGACCAGCACTATTGAAAAAGATATAAAAAAGTTTGAAGTTGTAGCGTAAACTGAACTTTATTGTGTAGGAATTAAAAGTAATTTTTCCATTAACTCATATTTGTTTAGATTTTTGACAAAGAAATCGCGAAGTCAGATTAGCTAGGAAAGTGTAATTCACGTATTAAGTATCTACCTATATGTATTTTGTAAGAGAAGCTTTATGGATGATTTTTGTGTATATTTACACATGGTAGCGATTTAGTAACCTGTCTAACGATTCTGTAAAAATCTCACCGTGATAACATAGGTGAAGTGAGCGTCAAGTGAACTATCAATGGAGGCAATCCCTAACATCAGGTGGAATGACAGCTCACTTCACCTTTACTTTTCACGGTGAGACTTTTACAGAATAGCACTGCAGCATCCGTAAAGGTAGTGATTATACCCGATATACTAAACAACTTTCGTTATAACAATCATATCTGCACCTTAATTTTGTAACACACCATCAATCTCAATCTGGATCATTTTGTAGGCTATTATTAATTCATTGCTTCATAAGTTCGAAAAATTGGTCTGCTCAACAACGTAAATAACGCAATGAATGTTGTTGAACTGTCAATATTAAAGCCATTGGCGACTGACAGTGTTACGCAATTACCCGCTGATTCGTATAAAAGTCTACTGCTCTATAGGTTTTTTTTAACAGGTTTTTGTTTTTTTTCTTGCATTTACCAAATTTGTATAGATATAACTTTCAAACTATGAAAGCCATAGTTTGAATGAAATAAAAAAATATTTGATCTACCACAGATCTTCATTTAAATATATACAGGTTAGCATCCATCGACGCGCAAACTGTAACTATGAATTCAGCACATTATTCTAGAATCTAGACGGTAGAAATATTTCGATGGATATAAAAAAAAAATGATGACTGAATGAGGAAGGCGGAGGACAGGGTGTGTGGCTCAGCCTGGGAGAAGCCTATGTCCAGCAGTGGACTGCGATAGGCTGAGTTGATTGATTGATTGGAAAAAAAAAATGCTGTTCCATTCAGCAACAAACGCATCAAAGTTGTGACGACTTTTATTTGCAACGCATAAAAGTTATGCAATATGCGTTGCTAGGTTGCAAGCACTTGTGTGTGCAACTGTGTTTATTTCTCATTGATGTAATTTTGCTGGATGTCATTTTTTCTTTCTGAACAGTGAACGAAACTGAACCGTCACGCTCGGGTCGGTGAGGCTGAATCGGGTATACTCGGCTCTAGTCGTCATCTGATTTTAAAATTAGAAAACCACATAAGTTTTCACTTTTCTATGAAACAGCAGATATTTTTTTTAACAACCGATGAAAAAATTCTACGCAGCGCACATTGGGTACAGAATACCCTGTGTAATAATTGTGCTACTATATGAATTATTAGCAGAATAAACTAGAAATAAAACAGACTAATTTTATGCTAAACAACAACTAAAAAACATCACTTTAGTTTCCTGAACCCCACCAAATTGCCATATTATTACAACATAATACCGACTAAGCAAATCCCTTCCTGTATCTAATATTACACCAAAGGTCAGAATGAAATCTATACTAACGATAATGTTGCCATAAACCAATATATGGCTTTTACCCTCATAAAGAGGTGAAACAGGACATTAATTTGGTAGAATGTCCCATTATCAGATAGTGTAGATATTGTGTGTTAGTTACTGTAATGGTATTACTGTTTTAGTTAAGACATTGATTTGGAACTGTTGTTAATATTGTTGACTGACTGTTTCCCGTGACTTCGTCTACAAAGGATAAAGTAGGCTATGTCCTCTTCCAGGTTACCTATCTGTTAAATTTAATAACGATTGTTTCAGTGGTTTAAGTGTGAAAAGTTTACAGACAAACAGACAGACTGATAAACAGAGTTGCTTTCGCGTTTATAATAATACTAGCTGCACCCCGTGGTTTCATCCGTACAAGTGTCGATCCCGTAGGAATATCGCGATAAAAAGTATCTTATATGTTAATCCTAGTAATAAAATATATAAGTGTTAAATTTCATCCAAATCCGTTCGGCCGTCTGTGCGTGAATAAGTAACAAACATACGAACAGACTCACAAACTTTCGCCTTTATAATATTAGTAAGCAGCATTAGCATTTTAGTATTAGTTAGTTAGCAGTTAGTATGTTAGTACTAAGATTATAAATAATGACTAATATTACTAAATACTGGTGTCACTAATAAGTGAAACCAGTATTTAGTAATATTAGTCATTAGTATATTTATCGCTTTTACCCTCATAAACGGGTGAAACAGGATATTAATTTGGTAGAAATGTCCCATTATCAGATAGTGTGTAGGTCTTGTGTATTAGTTGCTGTGATAGTATTACTGTTTTAGTTCAGCCAAAGATTTGGAACAATTATTTCTGATTTACTTAATCTGCAGTAATTGCCATTCCCCTTTATTACATAACGTGGTTAGACTACTCGGTTTATGCTTTTGTTATTAAACTAACCCCGACTCCTGCAAGCAAGTAGCTATGGGTTTCATTTTGACAGTTCAACAACATTCACTGCGATATTTACGTTGTTGAGCAGACAATTTTTCGATCATATCGCTGACTGAATACATTAGTGGCACAAGTCGAATTTGTGGCAATTTGAGTTAATAATGAATTCTTGTTCTAAATTAGGTACTTTATTTTCGTAGATATTTATAAACCAAACATAAACTATAATTATATTCCATAAAATACAGTCGGTAAGAGCTTTTCTGTGCGCGCGCACTAGTCTTCGAATATTTATTGTACGTTTTCTCAAATTGTTGAATTTTGAGTTGTGCCACTATCGAATTCAGTCAGCGATATGAAGCAATGGATTTCAATGGATTTTAACGTGATATTCAATTAGGGTGTTGCTTCGCCAGGGTGCAATGGCAACATATAAAAATATTGAGATTTCTGTGCAATGTCTTTTTAAAATATAAACGTTTTATACACTTAAACTTCCGGAGCAAAAATGTTCTAGCTAGATGATGGCGAAAATCACATCAAAATCAATTGTGTAATTTAGAATATATGTTATCGGTAAAGCACGAAACTAACTAATTGCTTGCATATTTTGTGCGATATACATATAATTGCCATTTTATGTTCAAGAAAGAAAGTAAGAAGTTACATTTATTTAGCACAGACCAAAAGACACACAGTAGGTACAGTCAACAGCAAAAGTAGAAAATGAAAATCAGAAATTCAATACTAATTAATGAACGGAGTTCGCGTCAGAACTGTGTGGCGTCGAAGTAGTAGTACAATTTACAATCACATAACGACACTTCGACGCCACACAGTATTAGTATTGCATTTCTGATTTTCATCATCTACTTTTGCTGTTGACTGTACACCAGAGAGAGACATACACCAGATACAATCAAATAAAAATAAAATGTGTAAAGTCCGATGTAAGAAATTAGCAGGAAAGTGTGCTTCACGGCTGCGCTAAAAAGGGGTTCAGGAAAAAAAATCTCTCTACTGCGCCTATGTTCTTCAAGTCGATATATGATTGGTCTTACAAACCGGTTTATCTTAAATTGAAAAGAGTATGCTTATATAGTTTGGTCATGTTGAGAGGATGAATAAAAGGCGACTAACAAAAGGTATTTACTAGGCAGATGTAAGTGGAAATGCTGGGAGGGGACAATCTAGGAGGACATAATATATTATAGTGACCTTATTAGTGATGTTTTTTATAAAGGTCGAGTGCATAGTGCTCGCAACGAATGTAAACGAGGCAAAAGGAGTAAGGATAATACGTAGCAGATGGCATTCTGTAGTTGCTGCCTACCTCCATGAGAAAAAGGCGTGAGTTTATGTTAAGTCTAAGTATTCAAATTTATGTTTCAAATTGATGTTATTTCAAGTTAAACAAATATCAACTTTATTGATGATTTCAGAGTGACTAGCACTATTGAAAAAGTAATAAAAATGTTTGAAGTTATAGTGTATTGTGTAGAAATTAAAGTTACTTTTCTATAAACTCATATTTGTTTACATTTTTGGCAAATAAGTGGCGAATGCAGACTATGTGTCGGAGTCATTCGTCGAGAAATGTTTCGTCGGTTATAAAAACAAATCAAATACCTACATATTGAAGTAAGTTTTCATATTGTTCCCACAGTTTATTTTAGAACTTCTAGTCAAATACACAAGGACATCTGTCAACAAGTTCAGTGTTTGTTCCTGAATGACAACTCCTGGAAACTTAAAACCTGGGTGAAAAACACATATAAGTAATTTAGTTTCATATATTTTGTTTGTTTTTATATGAAGTTTAAAACTCGATTTGAAAAGTTATTGTACGTATTAGAAGTTCAAGACTTCGCTTCAGGTTAAACACATAATAAGGAACTTATTGTAATCTTATCAGTAAGTAATATACTTATGAACCTTGTTGTTACTTAGAATTTTTGATGTTGGTGGTGAATGCGAAAGTTAGTCGTTCTTTCGTTGGAAAAGTTTTTACGGTTGAATTACCAAAGAATTTTTGATGGAATTTGACACAGATGCGTAGCTTCCTTGACAAATTCAGGAGGGGAAATACTGCCTATTATTACCTTCCAAAATTATATGCATTTTACCGTGAACCAAGTGAACCAAGTGAACTGTTTAATGCATGCCGTGGCAGCCTTTAATTAAGGATACACCATAAAATGTTATAATAATATGGGTTTTAACATGTATTTTTGGTGTATGCTTTGTTGGTTGTCCTTAAATAAATAAACTATACAGCCAAGATCAAATCAAAAGAGCAAATTAGATATTACCCCTGATTTTGCATCACTATCCAAATCACAATGATCTTTATTCTCATTCAAATAAGGTTGCTTTTGTGTTGCTGCCATTGAAAAGTCTGTTAAAATCATTGTGATCTTTATTCTAGTCACAATAAGGTTGCTGTTACCAAAATGACTGTGAACGCACTATACGTATGATTTTGATTTTGAATGACGAGGGAGTAATTCGAAATTAAAAGCACCTTTTTACCATGTACCTATAAACAATATTTGAGAAAACGTGACATATCAATCAAGCAATTTTGCACCTTGTGCAGTCCAATATGTATTTATTGTCACCTCTTGTACTTAAATTGTCCTGCGAATGGTTAAAGTACGCGCCCTATATGCCTTTAAAATTCATGCATAAAATTAATAATGATAATTTAAGTTCTTTATTTTGAAGGGGCTTGTAGCTAAGTATTTAACAGCTGCACGGGTCGATCGAACCGGTTAAGCTATGCTTGTCGCGGTTTGTCCGTGGATGGATGACCATATTTACATATCAAGACCCCTCCGTGCCCAACGGCTTAGCGTGCTTTCCGAGGAAAGCACGTGAAGCTGTTGGGTCCCGGCTGCCATTCGTGGATCTTTGACAGTCGTTATGGGTCGTCAGAAGGTCGAAAGTCTGACAACCAGTCTTACCATCCTTGGTAAGACTGGTTGTCAGACTTTCGACCTCCTTCCTTTTTCTTCCTCCTCTTTTGTTACTCCTGTAACATATTACCTAGTAACTGGGTTGTGGAAGCCAGATAAGCAGTCGCTTCATGTAAAATACTGGTACCTATTCAACTGCATCCGGTGGGACTGGAAGCCGACCCCAATATATTTGGCGAAAAAAGGCTAGGCAGATGATGATGATATTCTACATTTCCGAACAATGACTTAAAAAATATGTTGGTAAACTTTTACAAATCAAAACAACTAAAAATTACGTGACCAAGCGGGATTGTCTGAAAAGGTTACCGCTGCCCCGGAACATAAAGGGCTAAGGAAGGAACACGGGTGGGTTTTAGTCAGTAAGAGTCTGACACTCTCTCCTGCTCCACCCTGAGCGGGAGGGGTCATTTGATGATTTCCCACCCACAAAAAGAAAAAAAAAAGCACATGTTGGCACGTGCCTCCGTACCCAGTCCCTTATAAAGGACTGACCACTTTTTCTAATAGTTAAGGTAGACTAAGCTAAACCATTTATTTCCGCCTACGATTCTATAGGTAGTACCTATAATATTATCAGGTTATACTTACCTACACTAGACGTATCGATTCCAGTTAATAACTCCATTACGATAATGGATTTACCTACTCAATGATTTGGAAACGTAATTTATTAAGTCAATCTAATTTCCTTTGAATCGGAATTGGAATTGTGAAAAAAACTGTTAGCATTCGTCATTTGAAACGCTTATGTTATTTAAAATAATTGTAGCATTTACCTACAATAGTTTGTTGAACGACCTCCACTGAAATGAAGTTGATTGAAATGGCCTTCGTTTGGAATGTTTATAGAATAATCGAATATACGCTTTTGCCCGCGACTTCGGCCGCGTGAATGTCGAAAATTTCCCACGGGAACGAACTACTGGGATTTAAAGTACCTTGCATGTTAATCCAGGTTACCTATAAACTATCTGTGTGCTAAATATTTAATGTTTACGTGGCGGACGCCAGTTAAGCTCCTAGTCGGCATGAGTTTTTCCAACGTCTTCAACAATCGTCACCTTATTTCAGCCAATTTACACAAAACTTTAATGAATTTTACAACTGAACCTCATGAATCACTCCGTCCATTTGTGAAATCGTATGAAAACTCGTTTGGTAGTTTTTGAGTTTATCGCATTCAGAGAGAAACACAGACCCGGCGGAAGGGACTTTCTTTTGTAATATAATAATGATTATTATATCTTGCTTTTATTAAACTCTAATGAGAAGGGTTTTTATTGTATTGAAGTATGTGTTTGTGTCATCAACTGCCTAGTCTTTTCCCAACTATGTTGGGGTCGGCTTCCAGTCTAACCGGATGCAACTGAATACCAGTATTTTACATGGAGCGACTGCTTATCTGACCGCCACAACCCAGTTACTGGGTAACACGATACCCATTGGTAAGACTTGTTGTCAGACTTTCGGACTTCTGACTACCCGTAACGACGGTCAAAGATCCACGAATGACGCAGGGACCAACGGCTTAACGTGCTTTCCGAGGCACGGAGGGATCTCGGTATGTAAAGATGGTCACCCATCCACAGACCAACAGCGGCAAGCATAGCTTAACCTGATCGATCGACCTGTGCGGCTGTTATTATTTAGCCACGGGCCCCTCAAGTATGTGTTTATATGTTTATCTTAAATGTGAAATGAATTGTAAAGTCAATTTTGGTGCAGATTTCTGCCCGTGACATTGCCCGCATGAAATTTCTTAATCCCAGACCTTCCCCGAGGCATGTAATCACCTGCCCGCACTATTACTTTATTTTCGGATTAGCGTTCTTTCTGACTTTTTTCTTTTTGCTCAACTCCTAAGGGTCATAGCGTGATGTTAAGTAGCCTTCCTGAAGAATTGGTCTATCAAATGTAAAAAGAATTTAAATACGATTCCAGAGATTAGCGCGTACAAACAAACGAACAAACTCTTCAGCTTTATCATTAGTATATAGATGGCGCTTTATTTTGGACACAATTCTGTCTAATTACAGTATGGCTTTGTTTACATTTAGTAAAGGTTTTTGAAACGTAAGTAACATAAATTGGCCAATTTGTTACATAGAACATATGCACAAATATAGAATTGCACACATGTAGGGTAATTCCAGGATAGGTGCCCCAATGGGATAGGTGCCGCGGCTTTGAATACTGTATATTAGAAATGTAGTGGGCTAAAATCGTACTACGTAATAGGAAGCGCTCCCCCAGCAGACCCCTCTGCCACGCCAACCGCACGCGAGAGCGCACCCGTTTTGCCCGTGAGTGTAAAAATCTTCCGCGGCGAGACCATTACAAGCGTTGAAAATATAATCGTAAGTACTTACTATCGAATATCTTTTCACTTTGTTATAAATTCTATATTTTTTAAATTTATTTGATGATATTACAGTTTAAAGTACACGAAATAATGCTATAAATAATAGTTTTCTTTTTAACTTTTTTTAAATTAAAAAAGGCATCTATCCTCTGCTAAAAGTATAGTTGCCCCATTTGCTGTTCGGGATAGATGCCCTCAGGGGCATCCATCCCTAAGTGTCTCTATAAATGTTTTCATATTGCAGGTGGAAGAAATGCCTCGAAAATATAAAAGAAAACCGAGGGTGGTCCCCAGTCACATTAGTTGGACTGAAGAAAGCTTGGAAAAGGCTTTCCAAGAAATGTCCGCGTGCGGGCCCTATCAGGATACCAGCGCTGCGAAATTTATTTTTAAATATCGCAGCATCATGCTGAGATGGGAGCCTTTCGGCCTCGTATAGAACTTTCTGTTTCTTTTTTCTTTTTGTTTATTTATTTTTTTTATTTTGGTATTTTAATTTAGACTGTGTTTAGTTTAGTTTGTGATCCTCCTGTACGAGTCGCAATAAATACTTTTTCTTTCTTTTCTTTGATGAGATTTTGTGATGTCAATTGACTTTTTAAGTTCCCTTCCGCGGGTTGTTACTAGTCTTGATCCCCAGTGAGGGTACTTTCAATTCCAGTCTCCCCTGCTATGAAGCGTCCGCCCAAAGTTGAGAAGTACTGGGTGAACATATACTCACTTATCTTGATGGCAACAGTAGCAGATTGTGTGTGCTCAATAGACATAAATCATTAAAAAAGATGTCACAAATTAATGTTAAATACTGAATACAAACTGATTATTGCAACTATAGTATGTTTTATTTCAATTAGCATCTAATATTGAAGCATTTATACAGTGAGTCTTCAATCCCTCACGTTAGGCATCTATCCCTTGAAGCATTTTTACTACGAGTCTTCTATCCCTCACTTTAGGCATCTATCCTACTTTTGAGAGGGTAAAAAAGACACAATTTCCTCAAAATCTATGAAACTTATGTAAAAATAAAAGGGGTACCATCCTAGATTAAAGATCAAAGTTACCATATGCAAAAGACGTATTGCCAATAGATTTTTAATTAATAAGTTATGGCTCCCTATCAAAAAGTGGGGCACCTATCCTGGAATTACCCTATATACACAAATGTACAGCACAACGACTAGGCGAATTTGTTTCAATGTGTGTTCAATTTCATGTTACGTTTCACTAATCTATATCCCGTATAATATATTTTTTTGAACGGACTAAATAGTTATACCGGATGAAATAGAAAACTTGCGACAAATCGAAATAAGAGGTACAGTAATTACTGTGATATAATCATAATAAATTGTCATCTCAAATCTAAATTCTTGAAAAAAAACCATATACTTAGTTATCGTCTTAGATAGTGCAAACTAAGTTATTGCCTTCAAGTAGACCCGAACATTATCAAAACAAATAAGAAAATTAAAGTATCAATTTTAGCGCGCACCCGATAAGCAATCCATGTGTCGCTGAGTTCCAACCATGAAGCAAGCAAGTTGGCAACGTGTTGAACTAGCGGTATTTACCTAAGTAATTATGATCGTTCTTACGAAAAAAAAAAGAACACGTAACGACACATATACCTATATGTGTTTACGTATAATATATGCCTTTCCTTAATAACATGCTTTAAATTTACTTTATGTACAGCACGCTAAATTAGATATTTTAATTTGTCGCACCTATTCAATTTCATCCTGTATAACCAAGACCATCCATAGAGAGCGAAACAGACAGCCAATAGTCGGTAACTACGTTAAAAGAAAAAAAAACCAGGATTTTCTATATCCAATTTCACAGACAGAACGTGAACCAATAACTAAGGTGTTTTAAGCACCGCCACCGAACCAAACGTTTGACCACTATCGACCCAAACGTTTAATTCGATGTCCCAGCGTGCCAAGCGGTGTTTCGCAGGAAATCCCGATCCAAAAACATACAAGTGCCAACTGTATAGTTCGGGTGTACAAATATGTGGGTCGCGACTCGCGAGTGATCATACAATGTATGTACGTTCTTTGTAGTTTGCGAAGGGAGATCCGAGTAGACAAAGTACTGTTTTTGTTGTAAAACAGGAAATAACAAATGTAGGTTAGCATAAACATAAGTATAATCAGCCTATAATGTTCCTCCTGCTGGGATAAAAGCTTCTGTGACAGGGGCCTTAAGAGTAAACTAGTCGCGAGCTCTAACTCGCTGGTGGTCATGGTCAAAAAGCACTCTGTCTCGCCTGGCTTCGTGTACGACAGCGCTAATATCAGTGATGATCAGTTAGACGCTAGTCTACACGAACAACGTCTAGTTGTCACGCACAGAAACACTGTTCCGAACTGATAGGCGCGTAAAAAGATTTTAAAAGTGTTTCGGAAAATCGAGTTTTATGAAAAAACCACTGCATAAATCAATAACATATAAAATTTATTGATCTCTTCAATAACTGAGCTTTGTCGGTACGGACTTGGTTTTGAAGATTTTACAGTTCTTTTATTACTTATTGACACCCAAAGTTACGTTAAAAATAGCAAGAAAAACGAATCTTTGTTGGCTCATAAGTTTTTAATGGCTTTTTATTTTACTATTCTGTTTCCGTACAGACACAGTTAATAATAGGTCTAAACGATATCTTGTTTAACTTTGGATGCACAATGTCAAACAGTGGAGTAATATTCTCCCGAAATTTGTATAGAAAAAATATCGTAAAGTGGCACCTAAATCTACCACGCGGGCCCAGTGCGGATTGGTGTGTGTCACGTGTCTTCAAAGTTTTGGTTCTAGGACATACTGCGGGGCAATTGCGTAACACATTGTAATCGGAATCTGTTTCATTTTGACAGTTCAACTCAGTTGTTCAGTTCAGTTCATTGCGTTATTTACGTGTTGAGCAGACAAATTTTTCGAAATTATGAAGCAATGGATTAGCAATTTGCTTCAAAATGATTCAGATTCCGATTGATAGTGTGTTATGCAATTAAGGTGCTGGTTTCCTCGCTCTGTTTTCTTTCACCGTTTTAAGAGCAGTGGTGATGAAATAATTTACACAAAACAAAACGCCTGTCTGGGTTTGAACCTACAACTCGTGAGTCACGGCTGTTACCACTTGACCACCACTGCACATGTAGGTTATTGCGAGATAATGTTTAATTTTAACTGTACTTAAAACTAACTTAGAATACAACAGATGATTTTAAAAACAAGACAACTCTTTCCACGACGATCTGATATTTTTCCACGCAACAGACGAGACAATAGTCAAATTTGCTTGCACGCGGCGAAAACTGCCCTCATGGGGAAAAGCTTTTTTTGTATGGCCCCGAAAATCTACAACAAAATACCACAGTCATACAAATCCATGACGACAAATCAATTTAAAAATAAGATTCGAAATCTACTAACAGACAAATGTTATTATAATTTAAATGACTTTTTGACAGATACCTTTTGACGTGCTTGTACTTTTATATTATTATTTCTTTATGTAGTATTATTATTCTCATAACATTTGTTTGTTATATATAAAAAAATTTGTACGCCTCGTCAGGCAAAACATGTATGGACTTGTTACCTATATTTAAGATCTTGCATGCTTGATTTGTATGTAAACGCATGTTTGACAAATAAAGGATCTTTATCTTTATCTTTATCTTTAAAGATTTAAAGTTAGATATACGTGTAGTTTTTATTTTTATCCAAATTGGATTCACGGATTTTTGAAAAAAGTTTAGTATATCTGGCTTAAATGCATAAAAGGAACAACCTTTTTTTTTGCAAGCTTGTGCTTCCTTTTAATAAAAGTAAATTATAAAAAGGCTAAGCAGGTGGCCTAGTTGCTTATGGGAGAACCAAAAATTCAAAGTTATATGACATCTATAAACTCGCACTGGTCCGGCGTAGAAGGCTACAGCACACTAAAACATATGAGGCTTGTGTACCAGGAGTGGGAACATAATTATGATTATGATACTATGCTATTGCTACTAATATGTATTATAAACGCGAAAGTTTTTGTGAATGGATGGATGTTTGTTACTCTTTCACGCAAAAACTGCTAAACGGATTAGGATAAAAGGGTCTAACATAATATTATAGGGTCTGCGGCCCCACAGAGAGATATTTTGAAAATAACTTGTGATTCGATATCGGTGAGGTATAAAACTACTGTTGACACTTTGGCACACAGATAGTTTATAACCAGAATTAACACATTGGATAATTTTTATACCGATATTCTTACGGGATCGAAACTTATGCGGGTGAAACCGCGGGGCGCTGCTACTTATATAAAAAACTATTCGGGAAACTTACAGCTAATATAAACAGTGTTCTTAAACAATCTGCATTTGAAGGCCATTTACAAGTTTCCACTGATAAACACTTGAAACAAAAAAACAACAAAGAAAGTCGGTACAAAATACCTATACTTAACACAAATTAGGAAACAAAGTAACATGATTGATTAATACAAACTAAAAATCATTCAGACGTAAACAATCGTTTCTGTAAAAAAGCTTTTTACCAACATATATATTTATATAGAATTTGATGTATGTAATTATGTCCCAAATGTGTGTCAGTGAAAATCAATAACAAAAATAATAACACGTTTACGAAACACATGTAGACACCTAGTGATGTTATGATTGTTATACTGACATTAATAATTCAAAAAACACTAGTAATATGGAAGAGTCTTATAACACCTATCTATTCAAAATGACGCTCCAATCACTAAATGTTGAGGTTTACTTGTAAAAATAATAAAACCATTTATTCATTGCAAAATAAAAAAAATGAGTTATGAAAAACGCATGTTGCGACGATCACAAATAAATTGGCTATAAGTGCAGGAGAAGATGATGATTTCAATATAACAAAAATAAAGAATTCCAGGTGGTAACAATTACCAACAATTACAATTCGTCGAACTGCATTGCCGAACTCGCAAAAATTTCCTAACTGCAAAATGTTTGCTGTCAAAGGCTAACATTGGGTTTGCAATTCGAACCATTCAACCACCACGCAGAACACAAAAACGTTTTGTTGTGAAAAAAAATTTTTTGCAACTTACCTACGTACCGGGTAGATTTTTGACTATACATTTTTTTACTAAAATACTTTCTCTTTTTTCATTTTTCAAAAGAAATGCAGTAAAAAGCATAGCTTTACTTTTTTGCAAGTTACAAACTAAGGTAAGTTATTGATATTAACTAAGTTGGTATAAGTACAGCGGGGTAATTGCGTAACACACTATACGTAAAAATGGCTTTAATTTTGACAGTTACAAAATTACAAAAACAACAGTTACAACACACACACAACACACAGTTACAAAATTCATTGCGTTATTAATGATGTTGAGCTAGCAATACATTAGCAATATAATTCAAAATGATTCAGATAGTGGCGCCGATTCTGTTGTTCACAAACTAAACTAAATTCATTGCATCTTTTTCTTTCTATTTCTCAGAAGATTAATATTAGTTTAGTCCTGTCAAATTAGTCAGCGCCTAACGTAAACTGACGTATTTTTAGAAGCCAATTTTTTAATCTCGTCTAACTTATCTATGGATTGGCTCCAAATCTGTTTTTCACAAACTAAACTAAATTTAAGTTCAGTGCATCTTTTTCTATCTATTTCAATATGAAAAGCACAGAAGATAAATATTAGTTTAGTCCTGTCAAATTAGTCAGCACCTGACGTTAATTGACGTATTTTTAGTTGCCAATTTTTTAATCACGTCTAAACTTGTCTATGGATTATCTAATTTGACAGGACTAAACTAATATTTTATCTTCTGTCCTTTTCGTAATTAAATAGAAAGAAAAAACGCACTTAACTTTAGTTTAGTTTGTGAACATCAGAATCGGGGCCATTGTCTTACTCAATTAGGGTACAGGACTTAGAAGACGACATAATACCTATTTAAAATTATGATCAGACTTTGTTCAAAAAATCTTTCTAAAGACAAGTCATTTCTCGGTCTGTCACTAAACTCTTAAAGCTACCTTTCTCGGCAAAACTTTACAATTCTCAAAAGATAAAGAGCTCGCTCTGTTACCGTTTTTTCCTTTAAACATCTAGATGGCGACGTCGCTACAAAAGTTTATAAAGTTGTCTCGTTTTCCAGGATTTACGAGATTGATCAAATAAAGTGAGACCAGCTCAGTCCAGAAATGAGTCTGGACACCTGCCTGGGATTACACAGGACAAATCAGACTTCACCTTAAAAACTTCAACTTAAAAATAAAAACCTTTACTAACGAAACTGTTCAAAGTTTAAATCAAAGGCGAAGTTCTTAACATTTACGGCGTTAGAAAAAGTCATGAGTCTTAAATATGGTTGAAGATTTTTTGCTAATAAAACTTGACTTGGGGTAAAATTTTGATTAGGAGAGACGCAATAAAAACTTTCCTCAAGTTTTATACCGCCCAATTAAAGTGTCCGTTGGGTTTCCAAATGACAAATTCATTATCCGTTTGATTCGTTAAAAATATATTTTATTTTTCTCAAACAAAAGTTAGCGACGGAATAATTTAATCAGGTTGAGAACTGTAGACTTCGCTCGGGTGTGTTCAGGTGAATTATTAAAATATTTTGTGTATTCTCTTGTCAAAATTCTATTATTTTGTTCTCGTTGAGTTGGTACTCATATTATACTGAAGGACACGGAATGGACTGTATAAAGCTAGAAATATATACAGGGTCAAATTAATTAGCTAGCAAAACTCTGCAGACGTGATGGGTATCGATAGTTAAACATGATAAAACAAAGAAAAAAGATTTAATATTTATAATATATTTTTGGGGTGAACGATCGTAGTTAGTTTAAAAATTAACGTCTCAGTAAAAAAAACAGTTTTTCTGAGGTTATTTCACAGACGTATATTTTATCGTGTTTAGATATCGATACCCATCAAGTCTGCGGAGTTTTCATAATAATAATAATAATCTATTTATTTCAGAATAAAATTCCATATACAATACAAACTACAATACAAGATGTTAGTAACACACAAACTTAAAAACTATGTTAGTAGACATTACCAATATTTACCGGAGCATGATAACAGATACATACACATACACTCACAAACTTTCGCCTTTATAATATTAGTGCGATTATTATTTAAATGCCTTGCAATATTTATAACCATCATAAGAAAAACCATTCTTAATATCCACATACAATTATTTTGTCGACTAAATGTTGACTAATGTTGGTAAGTTTGCTACCAAGTTTTCCGATGGACATTTTATGAAGTAAACTCATTTCTACTTTACAAGATTCCTTTTGTAATGTGTATTCTACTCTAAACATCGAGAAACCACAATCTCTAACTGAAATTTTACCCGACCACACTGTAATTTGCTTACAAAATCCTCTTTCCAAATCCCATTCAAGAATTTCCAGGAATTTCACAATGAACGTTTCCTTGACACGAAGTTTGGAAACTAATACAACTAAGTTAATATGTGTGTACTTAGTCAACCAGAAATATCTAGTGCATGGTGCTGAGGCTGGGATCAATCAGTGATTGCGAACCGCCGCGAGCGCTACAGAACAGCGTGGAGTAAAATTTTGTGGAAGTGTTTAGCATGTTCTTTTATGATAGAAGTTTTAGAATCTGGACAATTTTATTGTCTGGAATGTATTATTGATTTCCCGGAGCCTGGATTTATCCTCGGTTGATAGCAATATAGGCTCGCCACCCGTTACACTAAGAAACTTTGATTTACTCCAAAACGTGCAGCTTTATCTAACAACAGGACAGGTTAGGGAAATAACATTATTATTCGAAATAACTTCTGAAAGTATGACATTTACTACATAGGTACAGTTTTTATATCATTTTTGTAGTGAACTGACAAGTTGTTGGCAATGTTTAATATATTCAAAAGCGGTCGGTTTCAATAATCAACTTCGGCAAAAATAAAAACAACAACCAACCAATAACAACAACAACTCAAAATAAAAAACTACAAAAAAAAACCCCTCTCATAATCAAATTCTTCTTCTTTCTTTCTTTCCTTCTTATCCAGAAGAAACTGTTTGTTTTCTAATTCCTTTCAAAACCTCTACATGCCAACTTTCCTTTAGCTTTCCCCACAAATTTCAAATCCCAAATCACAAACCGAATGTCCTATGTTTGCGCTCCTCTCAAGATCCTGCACCTTCCGGATCCCTAGTTCTGTGTGCCCTACTGTCGTCAAACAGCACGTTGCGTAGCTTCCATTTACATGACTAATTAGTTGGCAAGGCGCCAAGAACTACCGGCTTGTATGCCAAGGTGCCACAAGTTACCATGTGTGTATGCATTGATTGGCTTTACTGATTCATACGATTGGATTAATAGGTTTACACATTTCTTAAGGACGGGTGGTGGTATTTTTAAAGTTATTAGGGGATTGAGTGTTCCTGAAGATGGACGGCGACGCCAAAGCCGGTTCATAAAAAAACTTTTTTACAAAAAAAAAAAAACAACCGACTTCCAAAAAAGACACTACGAAGTGAAAAATAACTTTAATTTCGAAAATCGCACGAATATCGCATTTTCGTTATTAAGGTTTTTTCCCTTTGTAGTGTCTTTTTGGAAGTCTGTTGGTTTTTTTTTTTTAGTAAAAAAGTTTTTATTTTTCTCTTTTAAGTTGTACTTACCCCACAAAAATTCGTATAACACTACTTGCTATGTAAATATCAGTGACAGGAAGTCATTATAACATCCTCAATATAAACTAAGTGGCAAAAATACGTATTATTGAAGCTAACTCGAAAACTACCCAAGCAAAGTTAATAAAATTTATGTGGGACCACCTCTGAGACATATCCTACCCATTAAAAAAAAAAATTTGAAATCGTTTTACAATTGCTGGAGATATCACGTAACAAAAAAAAAACATATAGTCGAAGTGAGAGCATCCTTCTTTTTGAAGTCGGTTAAAAAGGTGGCGAGATGACCTACCGCGAGGGTTGATTCGAGGTGGCGCGAGAAACGAGGTCTTGGAAAATCTTGGGGAGGCCTACGCCCAACACCCTTTAAGAAAACGGGTGTTAGACTTGATCAAATTAATAAGCAATGTTTTGTGGATCCTCTTCAATTTCTACAAAAAGTTTTGTTGAACTTTATCGAACCCTCAAGTTGAAACTGGGTCAAATATTCTACAAATGGCTACTCGATTATTCTGTAGTAACTACCAATCAAAAGGGCTTGCACGTGTTCGCAAGTAAACAAAACACAAAAAAAATACATTTATTTTATACAATGCTTAGTAGGTCGAAGCAACAATACTTCATGATTGTAGATTGTCATGAAAAAAGTCGCTACGAAATAAGTGTCAGGTCGAAACAAAATAACGAAAACGAAAAAAATAACTGAAATTACGTTAACGTCATACGGCAACTAAATTCCAAATATTTTTAATAAAAATTTGTAGATTTTTTTCGTTTGTTTACTAGAAACTTCGTAAAAAATTTCAAAGGTCCGTTGTTTTGACTCAGTTTAATAATATCGTGAATGTATTTTTTTTGTGTGTTTTGTTTTTAATATCAACACGGCCTTATCTTTACAGGGTGGGTGTTTAATCTGATAAATATTCGAGGTCGTCAACATAGACTAATTTAAATAAAATGTTACAAAATCGTGATGTGTTCTCATTGTTTAGGGAACTTTTAAGTAGGTTTTTAGATTGTGGTCCGGTTTTTTGTTTTGACAAAATTTGTTTGTTTTGGTGAATTATATCCTCTCATAAGAAAAACTAGCTTCTGCCCGCGACTTCGTCCGCGTCAAATTTCGCACTCTCCCCATTCACCCTCTTAGGGGTGGAATTTCGAAAAACCCTTTCTAAGTGGAAACATACTCTTCACAAAGAACACACACACTTTAAATTTCATGTCTCTAGGACCAGCGGCTTAGGCTGTGCGTTGATATATCAGTCAGTCAGGAATTTGGACAGAGCAGACACCGCAAACGTCGTTTTGCAAAAAAAAAAAAAAATAGTAGCCGTTTCTCAGACCTACCCGATATGCACACAAAATTTCATACAAATCGGTCCAGCCGTTACGGAGGAGTATGGTAACTAACACTGTGACACGAGAATTTTCTATATTAGACGATGTTTAGATATAGATTTTCTTCTTGTTTTTTCCGAAAATACTCACTACAAATAAAAATTTTCTGCTACTGATCTTCAATATCCGTATTTCCAGAACCATGAACAATGATTCTTTTTACGGGTGAAATCAAAGTACGGTTCGAAAGCTCTCCAATTTTCGTCACCAAATTGACTGTCTGGAACACTTTAAAATTGTATCTCCTCTCACGCCAAATACCGGAGTGTACTTTATTAGCTCCTGAATATTTGAGGGCATCAATATAATCCTGGCTGAAAAGCTATGCTAAGTCACAACAATATACCATCATCTATTTCAGAACTTAAAAAGGTCGTAATCATACTAATAAAGGTGAAAGTTTGTGAGTGCTCCAAATGTTTGTTACGCAAAGACTACTGAACGAATTTGGATGAAATTTGGCAAAAAGTTAGGTTATAACCAGGATTAACACATAGAATACTTTTTATCCCGATACTCCCACGGGATTAACACTTATGCTGGTAAAACCGCGGGGTGCATCTAGTATTCCAATAAAAGCATTTAGGGAGACCTCAAATCTCGGTTTCGTTTAGTGCATGCAACGCAATTAACGGTGGCGTACAAAAACTTGCTCGGCGTCGGTCCTAGCTACAGCTGCCTACGTATCAAAATTCTATATTTTTATTTCACACTAGCTTTTGCCAGCGACTTCGTCCGCGTGGAATAATGACTTCCGGAAATTGAGGCACTAACTCTCATAGAGTTTAACCGATGTGCTCTTTCCTCTGCCGATTCCTGAGAACGCGTATTTCTCATTCAACGCGTTTTTCAAGACAATAGCGGGCGCGGCGACCGTTACACAAAAATAATCCTGATAGCATGATTCAGTATTCACGAGCGATGGCTTATTAGCGTATTTCATGTATAACTTTGGTGTTTCTGTACCGATTTCTATGATTCTTTTTTTATTGCTTATGTAATAATGTTAACATTTTTTAATTAGGGATGAGTGATAGTGTTATAAACGTAAGGGTAGATAAATATAATCAGAAAGCTCCGAACTGCTAAGCTATCGGGAGTTACACGTGTTATTGTGAGTCAACCATAAAAGATAGACATTTGCTGTCGTAGAATATTTTTTATATAATTTTAAGGAGAACATTTTCGTCATACATGATTTCTGTGTAGCTTTAACCATTAAGGCTGCACACGCGACGGAAGCTTAAAAAATGGAGTAAGTTCTCCTGTTTTCCCAACATTTCCCTTCACTGCTCTGCTCCTATTGATCGTAACGTGATGAAAAGTATACTATAACCTGCCTAGGAGTATGAAGAACAATTGTACCAAGTTTCGTTGAAATCCGTCGAGTGGTTTTTGTTTCTATAACGAACATACAGACAGACAGACAGACAGACAAAAATTTTACTGATTGCATTTTTGGCGTCAGTATCGATCACTAATCACCCGCTGATAGTTATTTTGGAAATATATTTCATGTACAAAATCGACCTCTCTACAGATTTATTATAAGTATAGAAGATAAACCTACATGACTGATGAAACATTAGAAACTAGGCGCACGGTTCCTCGGTGCCTCAAAAAGCACGTTAAGCCGTTGGTCCCGGCTGTCATTCGTAGATCTATGATAAGGATAGTCAGAATTCCAATAGTCTGACAACCAGTCTTACCGAGAGGTGTTGTGTTACCCAGTAACTGGGTGTTAGAGGTCAGATAAGCAGTCGCTCCATGTTAAATACTGGTATTCAGCTGAATCTGATTAGACTAGAAGCCGACCCCAATATAGTTGGCGATTAGTCTTGCCTCTAAAGCAACTGATCTTCCGACGGACATCAAACAAAACAGTGGGTTTCACGGATGATAGAAAAGTAGTTCGAGTAACTGTTTGGTCACTACGGCATCAGGATGGTTGCCTAGTATGCCTGATTGGTTATTTTAGCAACCATTGAACAAGTGATCATACCAAACATGCGGCCAGCCTTAACGTCGAACCTTCTTCTCTGTTGTGACATTTTAGGGTCCAATTGCGGTTTCTCTTTGACATATTTAAACGAATCAGGAACCCGCATTATGATTGTATCTGTTTAGGGTTTTACGTTTGCGTTTGTGTTCATTCACAAGCCCTTATCATTTTGGACAGAAACAGGTAAGAAATAATATTTATTTTGATTATTTCTGATAATAATATTTATTTTTCTATTTTGCCTTTGATAAAATCACTGTTGCACAAGGAATTGTTCTGCCTACCTCGTCATGTTTATACGGCGACATCGTACCGTTATGGAATTGACCCCCAAACGATGTCTCACGTCCCGTCCTGTTATCTACGCCAAACTTTTGATTGCATAGGTACTAAAGTCAAAATAAGCCGTACCATCGATATATATACAAAGTTGATACGACAGATGGGCTTTCCTTTAAACTGCCTATACTAGGTATCATTATCAAGCTCTCTACCAAAAATCAATTAAATTGAAATAGTAGTTTAGTCGCAAATGATTTTTTAAGTTTTTGCACCGTTTGAACACGATGTATTTTTCCTAACAGCTGATTATGTCTATAGGCATAGGTCATGCACCTTAAAACGATAAATCTACGATACGTTGTTGCCGCTCTTAGGCAAGTCATAAACCAATACGTAGTACATAAGAGAGTGACAATCCTATTAGCGAAACATCACGTGCGTAAAAGAAATAGAAATAGGTCAGTGTGTTGCTATTGTAACTTAGATCCTTGCGACACAAAATACCGAAAGTACAGAAGTCCACGCTCGGCGGTCACGCTATGGTTGTAAACTTTGGCTTATGCACAAAAAACTATCGTGGTAGTGGCACTCGCATCTAGTTGTTTGATTTATTGATGAGAAACGAAAAAACCAATAATAACTAAAATATTTTAATTTTAATGTTATTGTTACATTACAAATTTGTCACAAAGTGCTACAAAGTCATGTTCGCTATTACTTTACGGCGCGGGACCGGGGGCCGGAGCGCTTACCTACCTACCTAACTACTGTGTTACGTTAATACAAACCATCGAAATACAAGCAAATACCTACTTACCTCTCTGAAACAACTGATAGATTAAAAAACGACAATTCACCGTTTAATGTTGAATTTAAACAACCGTCCACTGAACAGTTATAATTTTTTTTTATTGCTCCATTTTTGCACTTCATAGACGCATGTCTCAAGCGGATGGCACTTGCGCTCGCACTAGTCCCAACCAGTCCGAGATATCGTGTCCGTGAGCGGTGTCTATGTGTGCGTTGCTCGAGCGCACTTTGTATGTAGATTGACTTCTGTACTCTCTGTATTTTGTGCTTGCGATCAGTAAGTGGGGCTTCCAAAAAACTTGTTTTTTCAGTGCGCCGACGCTACCCTTCCGGAACGTAGGTACGTACGCGGAAGCTCCTGCGCCCTTATTGTTTAGTCGAACTTGTGGGCTGACAATAATTGTGAATTTGTTTTGTTATTGTGATAGGACACTAAATAAGTTTAAGACAGTATTCCTTTTTTTTATTGTGACAGGACACGTAACTTGGGATTATTATTATTTAGTGTTAGTGTTTTTTTTTTTGTAATTGACTGTTTTTATTGTGATGGTTAAACTTTGGTTGTGTGTGTGTATAATTAAAGTGTTCAAAAATACCTCGTGTAACTGACACGGCGTCAGAATACACTGACATGATTTTAATCTACGGCGAATGCCGTGGAAACGCAACGTTAGCTCTACGAACTTACAGAGAAAGGTATGGTGATAGCCGCAATTGCCCTAGGAATACCCGCACCATACAGTTGGCAGTACAAAGATTACGGGTCAATAAACGTATAGTGCTGTAACAGGAGGGAGTGCCACCGCGGTAAATGCCCACTGCTTGGGACGAAAGAATTTTAGACAATTTTTCCCGCAGCCCGACGAGTCTCCACAGAGCCGCCCGGCAGTTTAGATGTTGCCATAGAACTATCCACAAGGTTCTAAAACGTAAAAAACGCAAACCTTCTAAATATCGGAAGGTGCAAACTTTTTTATCGAGAGACTTGCCGATCAGCAACAGTTACTGCCAATACTAAATAAAACATCCGAAGACCGTCATTTCTTAACTAATTTAATATGGACCGATGAGAGTACTTTTACTCGGACCGATCTGAAATCGGCAAAATCTCCGGTACTGCAGTTTGGAAAATCCACAGTGTGTTTCGAGTTACTGCCCGCGCGCGACGTTGGACGTTGCCACTTTGTATAGTTATCCAAGGTCAGTCAGCTTACAAATCAGAATAAAACGCAACCACCCTTTGTAAATAAAGGAGAAACCCAAACTTCATAAAAACTTGGGCCTGGTGACTGACCTTGGATAACTATACAAAGTGGCAACGTCCAACGTCGCGCGCGGGCAGAGTAACTCGAAACACACTGTGGATTTTCCAAACTGCAGTACCGGAGATTTTGCCGATTCCAGATCGGTCCGAGTAAAAGTACTCTCATCGGTCCATATTAAATTAGTTAAGAAATGACGGTCTTCGGATGTTTTATTTAGTAGCCATTGGCAGTAACTGTTGCTGATCGGCAAGTCTCTCGATAAAAAAGTTTGCACCTTCCGATATTTAGAAGGTTTGCGTTTTTTACGTTTTAGAACCTTGTAGATAGTTCTATGGCAACATCTAAACTGCCGGGCGGCTCTGTGGAGACTCGTCGGGCTGCGGGAAAAATTGTCTAAAATTCTTTCGTCCCAAGCAGCGGGCATTTACCGCGGTGGCACTCCCTCCTGTTACAGCACTATACGTTTATTGTCCCGTAATCTTTGTACTGCCAACTGTATGGTGCGGGCATTCCTAGGGCAATTGCGGCTATCACAATACCTTTCTCTGTAAGTTCGTAGAGCTAACGTTGCGTTTCCACGGCATTCGCCGTAGATTAAAATCATGTCAGTGTATTCTGACGCCGTGTCAGTTACACGAGGTATTTTTGAACACTTTAATTATACACACACACAACCAAAGTTTAACTATCACAATAGAAACAGTCAATTACAAAAAAAAAACACTAACACTAAATAATAATAATCCCAAGTTACGTGTCCTGTCCTGTCACAATAAAAAAAGGAATACTGTCTTAAACTTATTTAGTGTCCTATCACAATAACAAAATAAATTCACAATTATTGTCAGCGCACAAGTTCGACAAAACAATAAGGGCGCAGGAGCTTCCGCGTACGTACCTACGTTCCGGAAGGGTAGCGTCGGCGCACTGAAAAAACAAGTTTTTTGGAGGCCCCACTTACTGATCGCAAGCACAAAATACAGAGAGTACAGAAGTCAATCTACATACAAAGTGCGCTCGAGCAACGCACACATAGACACCGCTCACGGACACGATATCTCGGACTGGTTGGGACTAGTGCGAGCGCAAGTGCCATCCGCTTGAGACATGCGTCTATGAAGTGCAAAAATGGAGCAATAAAAAAAAATTATAACTGTTCAGTGGACGGTTGTTTAAATTCAACATTAAACGGTGAATTGTCGTTTTTTAATCTACCAGTTGTTTCAGAGAGGTAAGTAGGTATTTGCTTGCATTTCGATGGTTTGTATTAACGTAACACAGTAGTTAGGTAGGTAGGTAAGCGCCCCGGCCCCCAGTCCCGCGCCGTAAAGTAAAAGCGAACATGACTTTGTAGCACTTTGTGACAAAGTAATGTAACAATAACATTAAAATTAAAATATTTTAGTTATTATTGGTTTTTTCGTTTCTCATCATCATCAATAAATCAAACAACTAGATGCGAGTGCCACTACCACGATAGTTTTTTGTGCATAAGCCAAAGTTGACAACCATAGCGCGACCGCCGAGCGTAGACTTCTGTACTCTCGGTATTCTGTGTCGCAAGGATCTAAGATACAATAGCAACACACTGACCTATTTCTATTTATTTTACGCACGTGATGTTTTGCCAATAGGATTGTCACTCTCTTATGTACTACGTATTGGTTTATGACTTGCGTAAGAGCGGCAACAACGTATCGTAGATTTATCGTTTTAAGGTGCATGACCTATGCCTATAGACATAATCAGCTGTTAGGAAAAATACATCGTGTTCAAACGGTGCAAAAACTTAAAAAATCATTTGCGACTAAACTACTGTTTCAATTTAATTGATTTTTGGTAGAGAGCTTGATAATGATACCTAGTATAGGCAGTTTAAAGGAAAGCCCATCTGTCGTATCAACTTTGTATATCAAAAAAGAGGTGTTAAGTTTTCTTAGTTTTTTCTTTTTTTTATATGCCATTCCTTGGCTTTTTAAAACCATCCAGCTGTATTTCTGTTTTATAAATTTCAGTCAAAACTGTAATTTCAGTGCTACAGTGGACTCTAGTGAGATTTATTATACTATTCATATCATGAACAGCGGTTTGCGTTTAGTGTTAATTCTCTAATGAAATTCTGTGCAATCAAATAGTGTGCATGCTGCCTTTATTTGAGACGTGCATACTGCTACTGTGCTGCGTGCACATACTGCTACTGTGCTGCGTGCACATTGTCTCATTTGGATGTAAAAACATCAAGTGTTTATTTACTTCCAACAATTTGTTGGATCCAGGATTTCCTTCATAATAAATAATCATTATTATTCTAATCCACGTATTTAAAGGATGCACACGTAACATCACACATGTACAGACGCCAGCACATCAAGCTACCCGAAACTGTAAAATTTTCCGAATTAACCTTGAACCTAATGCTTTGACGATAAGGTTGAAAATCCATTAAAGAAATTTGACAGATTGTAGTAGCTTGATGTGCTGGTGTCTGAACCTATTCTCCCAAGGGTTATTCAGAGGTGCACTTATAAGTACCTATTACACCCACATTCCGCCAGTTATGTTTTAGTCCCATATAACAGGGGGCGAGGCTATCGCCATCAACTGGGCACACATCCAAACTTCGAGCTGCTACTGAAAAATTTCTGATGGAAAACCCAATAACACTTTATAACACGACCTGGGAAACGAACCTAGGAACCCAGCATAAGAATAATCAGTCTATAATGTTCCTACTTTTCAGATACACATGTCTCCTCTCTGTGGGAGGGAGTGGGCCCAGGAACCCAGGGTGCAATTTAAATTCAAAACCTTTTTCAACGACAGGTCGTTATATTTTTTTTTTTTTTGTTGCTGATTGGGCCCGCTCTTGACCTCGATCACGCCTGTTGAAAAGCGATGGATGAGGTCTATGATGGAACGAGCGTAGAAAGAAGATGCCTAAGGCACTGGAACTCCCACGCATCTACGAAACACAGTAGGCTGCTATTAATTATTTAAATACCTGCCATTAATCACTACCGACTTTAATTTTATGTCAGTTTACGTTATCGTCTTCCAGGAACCATAAATAATAATGGAATTCCATGTTCTATTTTTGTAATCTGAAAATTAATCTACCTAAGCCAAGTAACATTTCGAATAAAACACACATGATTAACAAAAATCTCGTCTTTCCAAAAAATGTGTTTCAGACATCAAAGTGTTTTGCCCTTTTTTCATCCCATCACGAACCCTAATAAAGGTTTTATAACCGGGGCAACAGGCGTCACCCGAACCGTGCCCCAACCGGACGTTTAGCGATTACCGCATGTCGAAACCATCCCGTATACATGTTTACACGAAACACGCTAGTTTTGACAAGACCCGTTGCAGGAAATCCGACTTTAGCTACATCACTATAGGGTTAAATTCAATGTGGCGACGTCCAGAATGGCTATTAGACGCGATCTGTAAATAGAACGTTACATATTATTTTGTTTAATAAAAATGTTATTTTAAAGTATTGCTTGTTGAAATGTTACGTGAAAATGCCCATTAAAAAGACAAGTTGTACAGATAAGCTAGAAGTAAGAAAGAGAGGGGTCAACCTAAAAAGAGTTGAATCACATATTAAAGGACTAGCTTCTGCCCGCGACTTCGTACGCGGATCCTGTTGATTATGCCAGCGACAACGGGGTCGTCAAAATCGAAGATCTGAAACGTCTGATGTCGAATTCTAAGAGCCCGGCGACGGGAAAACAACGGGATGCGCGAGACGATTCGAGACGTTCCACAGAAAATTCCTATCAGACTAAACAACTTTTGCTAAGACGTCATTCCTATACAGGGTGTAATTTATACCCTGTAGTTATCGTTATGCATTAAACATAACAGCTGGTATAGAGTCACTATACATAGTTTCAACTCAAAATAAAATACTCTAAGAATTGATACCAAATTTCCGGTTTCATTGGTTTCTTAAATTCAAATCATAACAAACGTGTCACCGCACTACGTAGGTCAATAACTTTTTAAGTTACTTGCTAATATCACGATAAATCTCTTCCGTAACTCTGCGCGCCTAGTACCGTAGCCTACTGCGCAGGCGCGAGGCGGTGTTCTTTGTCGGCGCCAACTGACGGAATATTCCGCCGCCGCCGCGCGCGCGCGCAATAAGCCATACGTACTTTACCGTGATGTAAAAATTAATGTGTAATTCTAATTATTGATTTACAGTTTACTCGTTATTAAGCTAGAAATTGCACGTAAAAACTGGAATAACAAAACTTACGTAAACAATCGAAACAAAGTTTAGGTAGGTACCTAGGTTAACTAGTTTCATTACTTTATACCGAGTAAACAGTAAAATCTTAAAGCTTTGCTTAATTTAGTAAATTGACTTACATTTTTAAAGATGGGGTTCGATGTGGTGACCTTGGTATTGTATGCACAAGGCCGCTCACTTGTTCATGGACACACATTACGTAGCATGTCTGGTGTTATTGTCCTGAAAGCGGCCTCAATCCGCACTTTAATTTGTATCACACTGCACTGCGTACACTACACACGCACATGGGTGCTGACCGTCGTTGCGCAGCGCTCGCCATAGGTACCTGATTACCTATGGTTAGAGGCACCAAGCCGATGTACCATCCGAGATCAAACTAAAACATGCTGACGAAGGCATCTATCGACGCTCAGCATCTGGTCTACCCTCAATAAAACGGTGACGGTACAGTTCTCGGGCAGCTCGCAAATTACTGATGCGCATAATTATCATAGGGATAAAAACGAATGTACTAGACGCAGGACAGACGTCGACTGACGGCGACGAGCAAAGCAATAACAATAATGCCCAAAATGAAACTCCTATTCCCTGCTATCCTGGTACCTAAAAGTCATTAGGTTTACACACACATCGATGTTACATTGTGTGTGTAGCGACGTAATCAGGGTTCTGTGAGCAAACGATATTCAATTCGGAAATAACAATTCCTGTTACTCATGCGCTTCTAGTACTTTTATTAATTTCTTTCGACAGTTACATGCAATTTTGCGACATTCTTTATTTGAATTATAATAACAAAGACTAAACGTGCTCAAACTAATAAAACCTATGTACCACTCAAACAGCACCGACAGACCGTGAACTCCGATAATTCTTTCGGTTAGTCCTACACACAAAAATTATGCGTGCGTGGTATTATTTTGTAATAAAAAAAAACGATTAACTTGTTGCTAATAGTTTACGTCTTATTTAGTAAAAAAATAACCTTATTTTAAAAATTATGAACGGAACCCACTGTGATTTTATTTGTACTAGGAGAAGAATAAGTTGCGAAGAGGTGAATTGAAATGATGTTTTGGGTTCAGTTGGACAAAAAAATGGTTTCTAAATCCTTTTTCTATTCTAAGCACTAATGGCAAATAATAATGTTTATTTAAGCAATTAATTCCCGGTAGGATGCACGTAAGGATTCGATTTTTATGATCAATTCAATGGTTGTACAAGCTGTCGATTTTTCGAAATCATTTTAATGCGATCTTCAAGCAAATCGATTCAATAGTAACGTGAATCGAATTTCTTGGATCGTATGTGTAAATAAAGGCTCTTAATAGTTCAAGTTCATATTTGCCCAAAGCATTGTGCTGACAATCATAAACAGCGAATAGGTAGGTTTATCTATTTCAAACAAGATCAATTACATAAGTATGCCGACACTTTTTAACTTGTCCGAAGATTGAAACATATTAATCATCCATTTGAATTACGCCGGAAAGGTTATCAAATATTATTGACGTACCTACCTGACTGGCAACTGTAAATATGTCACAAAATAGAGGTGTGTTAAATGTTGTTTAAAATTTTTTAATTACGATTTTTGAATGAATTTTTAGAAGATCGATGTAAGAAGAGCACGAGATTCGATCTGTGAATCGAATGAAAAATCGATTTAAAGCAAAAAATCGTTCATCTTTATGGCCACCAAAATAAAAGGTTAGAAATAATGTTAGGAAATTTACAGGAATATTGTTTTTGAATTAGGTATTTACTGTGTTGTAGGTATGATGGAAAGGTGGGTGGCGGGTGGAAGATTACTACGAGGTAGATAATAATTATCTACAAAGTAATCTTCTACAAAAGGACAACTACGTAAAAAACCAACAAGTGTGTAAATGATACGTGACAATTCAAGCAGGTATCTAAATATTTCGTTAACTTTTGATACCTAGACCAATTAATTGTATTGTAGGTAGCTAGTTCACAAACATAATCAAAGTTTAGGAAAAGTCAGTACTTAATAATATTTTGTGAATAAAAAATAAACATGCGGAACCGTTTATTCAGAAATACCAGGAGTAGGAGGTTTATCTTTACTTACAAATAGGTCGGTGACACCGATCAGCTGTTTTAGTGCTAGTGATGTGTTTATTTCAATTTGAAAAGTTCGGTTTCTGGTATCAATGTATTAAAAAATCTCATAACTTCCGAACATGTAGCGATAGGATTAAAAAACCCTTCCTATATCGTTTGATATCATCCAAAGAAGCCGGGCCTTCTCTATACATATACCCATTTCGTTACACGTTGTATATGTTGTAGTGTCGCTGCGCTTTGGAGTTCCACAACAGGTGTTCCAGATCTTCAGATTTATTCTCACAGCAGAAAATGCTCTTCACGTGGAATAATTTTTGCTATGGCACCATTTTTATATATATATTTATAGATTCTAAGGCAGATTTAAAACTGTGTACGTAGGGATTTACTTCATGCAACATATTTTGAAGCAGTGAAATCAGACTATTTGTTCAAGTGCGGAAAGGTTTGGTTTCTAATATTTGCATGATCTTGATAATTGGATACGAAATATATTTGGAGAAATTTGGGGTAATTTTCAGACAATAATGAACCAATAAGGTGGTAAACTTGGCCTTGCACTTTGAATGTTGGCATAAATGGGCCTCTTGAAATCTGTTTCGCACCAAAAGATGTCATTTGAAAGGCATTGTATACAGATGTTGTCCAAGAAATGTTTTGACTGTGGATGGTCACCAATTAGCAGTGATCTTAATATTTCTGGAGGATTTTGTAATATTTCAATATGTACTTTTCCACCTGAGCAACACATACCGTTTGTTTCTTTTTGCCATTTAACAGCTTCACAAAAAGTACAATTTTGAACCATACCTCCCATGGCGGAATACGTGGCGTAGTCAATCAAGTCATTCATAAGAGTATACGTAAATGCACTCCTTATCAACCCAAGGAAGGTTGCCACGTCGTCTATATCTCTGTCGGATCGGATGTGTCTCTGTCTTGAGACACATCCGATTCTTCAGATGATATCGACATTCTGTTCAGAGAATGTCGAAGTCGATCAGAATTCAAACGTTCGTTGCGCTCTTCTTCTGTCTCTTCATGCCGTACTCCAGCAATTCTTTCTCTCTCACTTTCTAACTGATTATGAATATTTTGTTGTGTGCGTGTTCGGGACAATGTATGATAATCTCGATCACCAGTTACTCGCGCATCACGTTCATCACTCGTTTCAAAAGACCTGTTAGTAGATGTGCGAATACGCTGAGAACGCAGGCGTGCTTCGCGATCCGAAGAGGTTTCCACGGAGCGTTGCAGCTTGATGTTTTCGAACAGCATCAAGTCTCTCCTGACGCTCTTCGGTAGATTCTTGGGATCTTATGATCCTCAATCTTTCAGCTCCTTTGGAACATTGGGAAAGATTTGACCTCTTTCTAGGCATGGTTATAGTTTTATTGTGAATATACCTGACCAATTAAAATCTAAGTGACTGCTCCCCTGCGTTACCGGGTAGGCTACCGTGTCACGAAGATAAATGGCAAAGGAAATTAAACACTCAAATAATATAAGCCCGAAGGCATATTTATTGATAAAGTAAAAAAATAAATGGGAGTTTTGGCCAGTAGAGTCAACTTTTCAATGATATACCATCGTCACCGAAAATCAGTCCTAAACTGTTACCGCCTTCACCGCGTGGAGGTACTCCCAGCTTATGTTATTTTATAATTATACAGTGAAATTAGTGATAGCTTTGATTTCCACATCAGATGTTTCTGATCTTCGATTTTTATAAGTCAACAGGAAATACCCATCAGATCGAACAACTTTTGCTAAGACGTCATTCCTATATGTGTTTTGGTGTAGCTGGGCTCTCGGAGTTCCACAACAGGTGTTCCAGATCTTCGATTTTTATAAGTCAACAGAGAGTGCTCATCAGATTGAATAACTTTTGCTAAAACGTCATTCCTATATATGTTATAGTGTAGCTGGGCTCTTGGAGTTCCACATCAGGTGTTCCAGATCTTCGATTTTTATAAGTCAACAGAGAGTTCTCATCAGATTGAACAACTTTTGCCAAAATGTCATTCCTATAAATGTGTTATGGTGTAGCTGGGCTCTTGGAGTTCCACAACAGGTGTTCCAGATCTTCGATTTTTATAAATCAACAGAGAGTTCTCATCAGATTGAACAACTTTTGTTAAAACGTCATTCCTATATGTGTTATGGTGTAGCTGGGCTCTTGGAGTTCCACAACAGGTGTTCCAGATCTTCGATTTTTATAAGTCAACAGAGAGTTCTCATCAGATTGAACAACTTTTGCCAAAATGTCATTCCTATAAATGTGTTATGGTGTAGCTGGGCTCTTGGAGTTCCACAACAGGTGTTCCAGATCTTCGATTTTTATAAGTCAACAGAGAGTGCTCATCAGATTGAACAACTTGTGCTAAATCTTCATTCCTATATGTGTTATGGTGTAGCTGGGCTCTTGGAGTTCCACAACAGGTGTTCCAGATCTTCGATTTTTATAAGTCAACAGAGAGTTCTCATCAGATTGAACAACTTTTGCTAAAACGTAATTCCTATAAATGTATTATGGTGTAGCTGGGCTCTTGGAGTTCCACAACAGGTGTTCCAGATCTTCGATTTTAATAAATCAACAGAGAGTTCTCATCAGATTGAACAACTTTTGCTAAAACGTCATTCCTATATGTGTTATAGTGTAGCTGGGCTCTTGGAGTTCCACAACAGGTGTTCCAGATCTTCGATTTTTATAAGTCAACAGAGAGTGCTCATCAGATTGAACAACTTGTGCTAAATCTTCATTCCTGTATATGTTATGGTGTAGCTGGGCTCTTGGAGTTCCACATCAGGTGTTCCAGATCTTCAAATTTATTCTCTCAGCAGAAAATTCTCATCACGTGGAACAATTTTTGCTATGGTACCATTATTGTATCTCTTATACTTTAGCTGGTCTGTTGCGGTTCTGCATCAGGTGTTCCATTTTCCAAAATAAATTATAGCCTATATGTTGCCCAGACTTAATACCTATACAACAAAAAAAAAAACATTCAAATCCGTCCAGTAGTTCCGAAGATTAGCGTGTACAAACAAACAGACAAACAGACAAACAGACAAATTTTTTTTTTTGGATTCGTGCTCTATTACTGTTTCTAAACCCCCCTCAAGTATTTTTTTTTTAATATATTCAATGTACAGACACAGTTTTTTTACTGTTTTATTATATGTATATAGATAATCGGTTGGTTGCCATCCTTATTTCCAGTGGGAGCGCATTCCACAGAGATATAGACTTAGCAAAGAAGGAAGAGTGAATATAGTCTCCGCGTTGAGTGAGACATTGAAGATTTTTTGATAAACGAAGATTTTTATTGTGGTTGGCAAAAATATACTGAAAGTTATTGAGAAAGAAAATCTACCTGAAGATAACTAGAGGAAGTGGGAGAGCTCTTTGCTCTCTGCGCTGGCGTTTGCACAACCACTTAAAAAGTGGCAGATGTAGAAGTAAGAAGTTAAAACAAATAAGTTTCCTCTTTTTCAGCCGGGCACAAATCCGGACTGCTATAAAGAAATTCCAAATGGAAAGTCAATAACACAATCAAAATATTTTATTTTACATAATCCTTCACTTATGAAACGTCAGAAGCTAGGTGCACGGTTCCAATTGGTCGTTTCCTATGGAGAAGAGCCGGCAAGAAACTTCACGACCTGACCCGGGAATCAAGCTCAGGACCTCGTGCTTAGGAGGAAATGCGGTCGGAGAGACTTTTGAAAAAGCCTAAGTAAAAAGTCATAATTCGAGGTTTGGTTTCACCTATTTCCTCCGCTAATATAGGATTATAACGCAAACCTTAAACTCTTTACATTTTATTCTAGAAGCTTCCCATTCGGCGCGCACCTTTGTTTGAATTTGACAAGATTATGTGACATCCGTCAACTGAGCTGCGCACCGAAAGGGTACAGAAAAATTCACAATTTAAATCTTCGCCCCAAACCCTATTGTTTATACATATCTTTGTGTGTGTATGTTAAACTGGCGCCCCAACGAGTGGGAAACGCGTGCGTGCGCGCGTTTTGAAGAACTGGTTCGTGAATCGCAGGTACCATCTATCGTTGTTTTCATACGTGCTGTAGAATGCCGCGTATGACAACGCGCAGCAAACAGAAACCCGACTTTTACGACGTGGAGTCAGAACAAGACGCAATGGAGACGCCAAAGTCAGCGGGGCGCAGCGCGCCCCAGGCCGAGGTCACGGCGCTCATCACGGCGAGTGACCTGTCCGCCATGATGACGTCCCTTCAACAGGCGCAAGCCGATAACTTCGAACGACTCCTCACATTAGTCCTCGAAGCCCGGCCACAATCTTGTCCGCCCGCGGCTGCTAATGCCGTCGCGCCGGCCGCACCCACGCCGTCGTCACCGTCTGCTCAACCTGCATCAGGTAACTTCGCTGAATGCAAGGCTCGTTACAGCGGAACAACGACCGAGTCTCTCGACGGATTCATAGATACTGTAGAGGCATACAAGGACTGCGCCAATGTTAGCGAAGCCAACTGTTTACGTGGTCTGTCAATGCTCCTAACACATGATGCAGCTACATGGTGGCAAGGTGTAAAGGCCACGCTCAATTCATGGGACGAAGCAATACAATATTTACGTTGTGCCTTTGGTGACAGCCGCCCACCAAGCCGTATATACATAGAGCTGTTTTCCAGACCACAAGAAGCTCAAGAGCGTACGGAGTTCTTCGTCGCCTCAGCGCGCGTTCAATTAGCGCGACTCCCAACCGGCGACATAAGTGAAAAGGTTCAATTAGATATGATTTACGGCCTTCTAAAACATAGAATCAGAAAAAGATTACGAAGAGAGGAATTCTCTGACTTTAATACCCTTCTTCGTAAAACTCGGAGTATCGAGGATTCCTTAAAGGAAACTCCAAACGTCGGCATTTCAAAGGGCACCACCGCTGCTACTCGCGCACGTATCAAGTCGCCTCAAAAAGATGCGCAGGCTACGGCGCGGACGTCAATTCAGCGAGCCACGAGTTCCACGGAGCCTACCCTTCGTCAAGACACGCTAAACGTCGACGTCAACAAGACTCCAGTCATCGAGAAAGAAAAACGTTTCTGTGTTTATTATAAACATTACGGACATAATCGCGATCAGTGTCGTAAATTAAATGCAAAAGACAGTAGTAATAATCTAAGTATTAATAAGATATTATCGTGTTTAGGATGCGTTTTTCTTACTTTGTTTGTCCAGTCATGGGGTCATAACTTGGTCAAAAGGGGGAGAATATAACGCAAACCTTAAACTCTTTACATTTTATTCTAGAAGCTTCCCATTCGGCGCGCACCTTTGTTTGAATTTGACAAGATTATGTGACATCCGTCAACTGAGCTGCGCACCGAAAGGGTACAGAAAAATTCACAATTTAAATCTTCGCCCCAAACCCTATTGTTTATACATATCTTTGTGTGTGTATGTTAAAGGATCAATTTAAAAGATATTTCATAAACTGAATAAGAAGGATAATTATTTACTATGTATCCCTATCTTTTCTTTTAAAATTAATATTTGTCAAAGTTGTACACTATAGGCCTCTGTTGACAGTGGTTTAAATCGGCATTTTTGAAGGGTTCTAGTGCATATAGGAAAACATACGGACATACTAGTAGTTAATATTTATTATTCTGTAAATAATCATTGCTTTATGGTCATTAACTAGAAAAAAACAGGCGACAGCGTTTCTATGGAGAAAAGACCACCCGCATTTCCTCTTAATAGTAGTGCTTTCGATCACTAGACCAACAAGGCAGTATACCTCTATTAAATGTTATTAAACCCTACTTTTACAAACAACACGTATACTCGTAAAAACCCCATTTATAACCACCATTGATGGTGGTCATTCGCTTTAAGTCAAACTTTTAATTGGTAGCTGGCGGGAAGCTGTGCGTTTGATGTGTTTTGAAAATTTAATCACACATGTTCGCTTTCCACCTTTTGTAATAGCGTGCCTCGCTGAATGGGAATAGAATTTTTTTTTCTGTATGGTACGCGCATAAAAATGTGCGTTTGATTTTCAAGTTTTTTTTTTATAGGAAGGTATTTTTGATTTTAACTACGAAATATTTAAAATTATTTAATGATTCTGTTGTATTATAAAATAGCGTACCTTACCCAACTAGTGTGTTCATTTTTATTTTAATATTTTAACGCTCCTATAAATTTTTATTCGTAAAGTATTTGGTTAATAATGTACTGTACGTGTCGATCGAAGGTTAAACAATTGTTGCCGCGGTCGATTCGTGGATGGGATCCATTACATATGGAGAACCCTCCGTGTTTCGGAAAGCTCGTTAAGCTGTTAATCCGGGTAATCATTCGGTAGATCTTTGACAGACGTTACCGGCAGTTAGAAGCCCAAAAGTCTGACAACCAGTCATACCAAGGGATATCGTGTTACCCAGTAAGTGGGCTGTGGAAGTCCGATAGGCAGTCGCTCCATGTAAAATACTGGTAAGACAGGAAGCTGACCCCAACATAGCTCCTGGACCATCGATCGCGACATTCGATTAGAATCGGTTCCAAAGAAAAATGTAATAATAAAAATAAGTATAACATAGTTGTTTTGTACTAAGCTTAGGTATTAAAACTAAGTGAATAGTTTGAGTTTGTATTCATAGAATCTTCCCAGCTAAAATAGTAAGTATGCCTTTGAGAGTGGTGACCGCTGATGCTGCTATGTTTACACTTGTAGTTAGAAAAAGGCTGGGTGGATAATTTGATTTTGTGTTATGTTTATAATCTGTTTTGTCAATTCCTGATATTTATTCTTGCAGTTCTTCAGTCTCATCCCAATTTTCCTATTGGTCGAAATGATTGGTTTATGGTTAGCACGTTAGTAAGTGCCCGGTCAGTTCCATGAAATAGTGAGTTATTGCTTTTACGGACAACGATTGCCATAAAACATACTATAACTGTGAATATTTTTCAGTTATCATTTGCAGTTTGTTTCGGTACCCAAAACTGTGGTGCGCTCTATTTACATCAGACAAATTGGCGTTTGAAAAAATGCAGCAGAAAAATCTATTGTTTAAAAACCACAGGCTCATATGCAACACATATTACTAGCCTTAGGACTAGCGGGATGATGTAATGTCAGTGAACTTAGCAGATCATTGTACAGCAGATCAAAAATAAATACGAGTTATTTTAGCATGCTGCTGAGTTCTACAGTTCCTGATACTTTTTAGAAATAGTTCTGCCGTTTTTACATAGAACTCTGCTGCATGCGAAAAGAACTCATATTTTTTTTTATCTGCTGGACAAGGATCTGCTAAGATCACTGACATGATGATGTATGGTTTTGTTGAAAGACCATGTTGATAGCCCCGTATCATGGGAAAAAACCCATATATGGATTATGACGATTTTAATGAAATCAATTGAGTTCGATGTTGTCAAAAACCTCAGTCTATATACTACGAGTAGATCGAATATCATAAATGACAACCAATTCATTTTTATCTAAATAATTGGTAAAACGAACAAAACAACCTTTAAATTATATTAAAAAACCGCAAAATTGTACGGATATAGTAAGTATCAAAAGACTTGTTAAGGCTTTCATGTCGTCGTGGCATATTTGAGAATAATTGGCGAGCCCCATTGTTAGAATAAAGCCTCCGCCACATTTACCAAATATTTATTTCAAAAACAAAAGACTTAATGATCTGAAAGAAGTACCTACGTAACTTTTCAAAGTAAAATGGGAATTTTGGGCCAAGTACATTGTTTTAATGAAACTTAATACTTTTGATAAATGAGAATCCGAACATTTTCATGTACAGTTAGCAAAGGAGATAAGTATGCAGGGTCGTCGAATATAGCTGAAGTTTAGTAAGAAACCGAAAGATGTTTTATTTATTTATTTATTTATTTTCACAAAATCCACAGCTCTTTGAAATTAAATTCTTTCGAATGAAATTAAATTTAATTAATAGAAAACAAACAGTTCATTTATCAAATTAAATTTCGTTCGAAAACATCAATCGGTTTCTTAGTAAACTTCAAGTATATTCGACGACCGTGCATACTTATTGCCTTTGCTGACTGTACAATGTTGCCAAGACGAAACCATATGGCTCGCACTGTCAAAAAGTTATCAGACCTCACGTAGAGCTAAGCTCCTAACTCTACACGCCCTAACTCTACAAGCCCTAACTTAACAAACTATACACCATAATCAAAACATGAGGCTTGGCCGTTTCGTTACTGCAAGAACTATTGTATAACAGAAAGTAATGAACAGTGAATACATTTTTCACCTTACACCCATATGATGGTAGCGAAACGGCCAAGCCAGATATTTTGACTAAGGTGTAGATTTTGTGAAGTTAAAACTTGTAGAGTTAGGGCGTGTAGAGTTAGAAGTTTAGTTCTACATGAGATCCGGTAACTTTTTGACAGTACGAGCCACATGGTCTTGGTAACATTTTACATGAAAATGTTTTTGGTGGGATTTCACTTCTTTTTCCTAAAATATGTATTTTATTATTTATAACAAAGAGTTCAGACCTCTAGCATCAAAATTTGGGGAAGTTTGTTTGAGACTTCCAAAATGCAAAATTTTGTTATCTAATCAAATTGCCGCCTCTTACACGCTTCTTATCAAAATAACGTTTAATTACTCAAACTTGGTTTCTATTTATTATGTTAGGGACTGTGTTAAATATGTACCTACTTAGTTTACTTGATTTCTTGTAGGCAAGCGAGAAAATATTTCATAAAATCTTAATTATATTATATTATTATTTATCTAACTAGCTGGACCCGAAAACGTTGTTTTGCAAACAAAAAAAAGCCTATGACCTATTTTCAGATCTACCAAATATACACAAAAAAAAATCATAAAAATCGGTCAAGCTGTCTCGGAGGATATCGATAACAAACACTGTGACACGAGATTTTTATATATTAGAAGATAATAAAGCTGAAGTTAGTTTGACTGTTTGAACGTGCTAATCTTTGAAACTACCAGTCGGATTTAAATTAATCATTTTGCATTTGATAGCCCAATTCTTGAGGAAGAAATATAGGCTATTAAAGATCACAAAAGTCCTAGGATTCTTAGGAATCGTGCAAAAAGAAAAGAAGTAAGAAAGAACGCTAGGCGAAAACGAAGTACCTAATAGCGCGACCAGGCGATGCGATGCGACGGGGTGGGTTCCGCGAACAAGAAATTTCACGCGGATCATACCTGTTTTATCAAATCACTCGCCAAAGTCTGTTTAAGTATTCTTTGTATGTCAAAATTCTAAAATTTAGGTCGACTTGCATATTAAATCACTAATGCCCGGTTTCTGAGGTTTATCCATTCGATAGTGATTATTGGTTCAGTTTCGCGTTTCTGTACGCGTCATTATGGAAGAATTTAGCTTAAAATTCGAGCGAATTACTATCGAGTGTTTAGCTGAGAATTCTTCAGAAACCGCCCCATAAGGCCTGGTTGTTTCAAACGGTTAGTTAATGTAACATAATATGTAAGTCAAATAATAAAGATTACGTACTCGTTATTATTTGGCGTACGCCAAGGCCATAATTTTGTATTGTAATTTGAAACAACGCTTTTTTTGGTTTGACGATAGTTAGCGCCATTTTTGACGTATACGCGTGCGTCAAGTAGACGTATAACAACCCGTCCTAATGCATTTAGAACTAAATGAATTTAAAACCTCGTTCTATATCTATATCTATCAATCGTGTGAAGTTGACAGAGACAACCATTTGTTTTAAATACGTTTAGCGCTAAATGTATTTAGTGATTTGTGTTGCAAGTGGGCCATAGACTTAGACCATTGATCATATTTGTTTACTAAATAACATATTTTATTTTTTTATTTCTTAGGTTCGTACCCGGACAAGCGCTTTACGAGTATTTTCTGTAAATTATTTCATCACCGCTGCTCTCAAAACAATGAAGGAAAACAACGTGAGGAAACCGAGATGACCTAGAACCAAAATTCGAAGACTTGTGATATCTACCAACCCGCACTGAGCCCGCGTGACAGACCACTCCCTCTGACTGAGAGGAGGCCTGGGCTGAGTCCCAGCAGTGAAAAATTTGTAGGCTGGTTATGTCATAAGGTTAACTTGTAAACAATCTGTACAACTTTGTTCAGCTATCATAAAAACTTATAATTTCTAGTGAAAACACTCTGAACATTAACTTTACAACAGCGAACAATGAAATATAAACCAGCAGAAGTTCATCTGTCACTGGAATAGTTTGTGTCAATAATTGCTTTGAAAGTAAACTCGTCTATTATCCTAATGTTGGACACAAATAAACAAAAAAAATATTTTAAATAATGCATCTCGAGTCTCTAGTTACAATCCCGGATTAAGTATTTATTGGGTTCGAGAGGCCTCCGTAATAGTCTGTAGTTCGGATAAACATTTTATTCATCCAATGACAAAGGTACTTACCATCTGCTCTCAAAACCGTGAAGGAAAACATCGTGAGGAAACCGATATAACCTAGAACCAAAAATTCGAAGACATGTGACATGTATCAACCCGCATTGGGCCCGCGTGGTAGATTACAGCATCCTCCCTCTCGCGGAGCGACAGCCTGTGTTCCAGCAATGGGAACATTATAGGTTGATTATGTGTTATGTAACACTTACCATAGTCTAGGTTCGTGACAAAGTACTATGACTAGCCTATACTAAGCCCCGCTTGCATTCAAAATCACTAAATACGTTTACCGCTAAAATAATTTAAAATAACGTTCTGTTTCTGTCAATTGTTTTAAGACGCCAGAGACAAAATGAAGTTTTAACTAGCATCGCCGCAGTTTCACCCGCATTAGTTTCGATCTCGTGGAAATATCGGGATAAAAAGTATCCAATGTGTTAATTCTGGTTATAAACTATCTGTGTGCCAAATTTCATCCAAATTCGTCCAGGAGTTTTTGCGTGAAAGAGTAACAAACATCCATCCAACTTCACAAACTTTCGCGTTTATAATATTAGTAGGATAGTAGGAAGTAGGATTACGTTTAGCGTTTAGCGTTGTGGTGCAAACGTGCCTCAGTTACCATCTGATAAAAAAGAACCCGATATATGTTAATTCTCTTGCCTTTTCAAACAACATCATTACCTACACCTTTCTCGACGAACAACTGTGACTACATATTAATAACTAGCTGCGCCCCGCGGTTTCACCCGCGTAAGTTTTGATCCCGTGGGAATATCGGGATAAAAAGTATCCTATGTGTTATTCTGATGTATAAGCTATATTACTGTAAAGTTTCATCAAAATCCGTTCAGTAGTTTTCGCGTGAAAGAGTAACAAACATCCATACATCCATACATACAAACTTTCGCATTTATAATATTAGTAGGATAAAAAAACAAGAAAACTTCACCACAACACAGACAAAGACGAAGCGATATATCGCGTGACCGTGAAACGGAACTATTGTTATAAAATGGCCAAACTATACAACAATTTTCAGTGTTTAACTGAAAATATTGTGCTAGGTTTTGAACAAGAGAGAGAGAACCTAGTGAAACAAAGCTGAAGATAGTTTATTGTTTTAAAATGGGAAATGATCGAAACACACTGAAGTTTGGGAAGGATTATGAATAACTCTATGTTGCTATCATAATTGCCAAGATTTTAAGTCATCAGGCACTAGGTGGATATTCATATTAGTGGATGAGAGAGCTCTGCAATCTTGTATAGGTTGTAGCTTCACGTATTGTGCATTTGTGAACGCACCTTAGATTACGTGGCGTCACCTGCCGATCGATTCTGTAAAAATCTCAACGTGATAATTAAGGTGAAGTGAGCATGAAGTGAGCTATCAATAGGGACAATCCCTAACATCAGGTGGAATGACAGCTCACTTCACCTTAGTTTTCACGGTGAGATTTTTACAGAATAGCACTGCTGTATTGTTTTAGATAAATATTTATAAGTTAGTCGGGAACGCACCAACCCCTCGGCGCTGACCGTAGTGTCCTTTAAGGTGAATGCGCAGTGGTAGACCGCAAAATTCAAATTGTCTTACGTTTTTTGCAATTTCCAGGACAGTGTCATGTTGTATCTTGATCAAAATACGATTCGCGACTATAATAGATATGTATTTACAGAATTATATTTATTAAAATCATTATTTGTACCATAAGCACTTTTCCATAACTTATGGAAAAGTGCTTATGGTACAAAGAGATTTGTTCTTAAGGTACAAATATAACTGACCGCACGGTGGATGCTGTTCGTGTTCATTTATGGCGTCTTGCACATATACCGACCGCTGTAGTTGCGCAGGTAATCACGTTTAGTTTCGCGTTCTTGACGCTCTCACTTCACTTGACTTGACGTACTTGACGCGCAAGTTTGGCCAAAGCTTTTAACGAAGTATTAACACACTTTATTGTAGTTGTCTAGAAAGCCTTTTTAGACCATTATAAACAACGATCACCATCACGTACGCTGATATTCAGTTGTTAGTTCTGGACCTAATAATTAAAGTTCCGTTTGTTGATGAAGTGGCGAAAATTGAGACAATTTAGCTCCGGCCTCAAGGATTTTTCCTAGAACTAATAATATGTTTAGAGGGACTAAAACCAAACTAAACCAGACTAAATATTTCGTCCTATCACAACAGTTGGTCAATACTATCCAAAGGTAAGAAAGTAAGATGTATCTATCCTACTATCTTATCCTATGCTACTTTCTTAATATAATCACACTAATATTATAAAGGCGAAAGTTTGTGAGTGTATGTGTTTATATGTTTGTTACTTCTTCACGCGTAGGTAGCTGACACACTGGATTAACATAATAGGTTACTTTTTATCCTGATATTCCGACGGGATCGACATTTACACGGGTGAAACCGCGGGGCGCAGCTAGTAATATTATAAATGTGAAAGTTTGAGGGTTTTTTGGATGAATGGATCTTTGTTACTGAATCACGCAAAAACTACTAAACGGATTTTGATGAAATTTCGCATGTAGGTACTTTAGGACCTAGAATACTTAATATAAGATAATTTTACACCGGAAAAATTGTCCACCCAGGTGAAACCGCGTAATACAGCTGGTAAATTTTAGGTATAAATGTAAAAGTTTGTATAGTTTTATGTTTGTTACTCAATCACGAAAAAAAAGCTGAACGGATTTGTATGAAATTTGGCACACAGACAGTTTATAACCTAACATAGTATACTTTCAACCCGATAAATACGCATACGCAGACGAAGTCGCAGGCAGTAGCTAGTATATAAATAAAATAATTAAAGTAGGTGCGTTTTTGTAGTTACTAAATTTTACCCACATAGCACAACGATTGCCAACATTTCGCAAAATGCCCGGACGCGTATCTGCCGCAACACGCTCGAATGGATAGGAAATAAAAATCGTACGGAAATAAATCTCGAACGAGGGCTGTATAAGTTGCAACGATGTATATCGGAATATCCATCCGCTGGCAACACCGTATCGGAATTCAGAATAACCAAATTGATAACATTTTTCCTCGTGGTCTTTTTTAGGGCGCACAAAATTTTTGAATTGAGTTTTCATAATTTTGTTAAGGATGGCCGTATGAATTCGTACTGGCTAGAAAAGTAATACAATGAAATGTACTCTGATTGGGGAGATAGCACGGTGGCTGGTGCCTTTTTAGACCCTTTTTTATGCCTTTAGTAGACTGTAAGTTTTTTTTCCGGGAAAGTATAGCTATTTCAAACTTAAACGAAGCAACATGAATATTTGAGGTTCGTAGCGGGTGGTCTTCTAATTTTCTGTAGTTACTGCCTAGACCCAGCCACGTGAAGAAGACGGGGTTTATGTGTGTATGTATAGCTCTTACTTTCTAGTTTGATTTTAAAAACGTAGTCAAACATTCACCCTAATTGCGAAACACACTTTCAATCAAAATCTGAATAATTTCGAAAGATACCTATTGCCCATCCATTGATCCTAATATTCGAAGAAATTGTCTGCTCAACAACTCAACAATGTAAACAACGCAATGAATGTCAAAAATTTTGACATTTCAACAACATTCATTGCGCAGGACAATTACCTTGCTGGCCCTTATAATTTAAACCACGTGTCTAGATCCAGAATCCAGATGTTCAGAATGTTTATTGTACGCTTCTATGACGTGAGTTTCAAATTTCGCCGCAAGGTACAAAGTTTATACACGATCCTACGTTTGAATTCACGACCGAAATGATACCCGTCTCCATTTTATGTTCGGATATCATAAAATAACAAAATATCGGTTACCTCTGCGTACTTTGTGTTTCAAATAATTTTATATTACACTTTTTAGATGGAGAAATACGAAAGTTTATTGTTAATAAATTTTAATAGGAGAAGTTATGTTTGGAGAAATTAATTTTGGCTTTTAACTTTTTTATGCCGAAATAAAAGGTATTCGAAGATTACAGAATAAGTAGGTACTTATTAAAAGCTGTTGAGGAGGATCAGAAATTACATTAAAATTGTAGCTGCTTACAACAAAACACTCTGTTTTTTTAAAGTTTGTGTGCTAATTTATGAATGTTGTCATGATAATATGCCTAAGAGTTTATTCAAGCTCAAAAAGTGGGCCATAAAAAATACCTTCCAAAAACTTCAATACCAATTACGCACGTTAACGTGACACCCCTTCGATGCGGGATCACGAACCCAATTCTGAAAGAAACCGTAAACAGATCGAGATAGGGCTGTCACCGCACACTTATCCACGTCGCTGCCAGGAATTTTTCCACACAAATCGACGTGCAAAGTCAACAGTAGTGCTTGATTGAATTTTTAGACGACTCGATTGCGTTCAAAAGGCTTGAGATTAGGTAAAAGTAATGAAAATAAACACTGTTTTACACCTACTAACGAACGCTGAAATATTTCTTGCATAGATCGCTATCAGCTTATTGTAAAATGAACAAAATATTTAGTGAGAGTAACAATTTAAATTTACGACCGTCATCTTGCTATCCTAAATCCTACTAATATTATAAATGTGAAAGTTTGTGAAGATGTTTGGACTTCGTCACGCTCAAACGGCTAAACGGATTTGGATGAAATTTGACACAGATAGTTTATAACCAGGATTAAGGGCCTATACTACTTCAAATGGCTTAGCATGATCCTCCGTTATGTCAAAAATACTGCAGCATTAATTTTGAAATAAATATACCGTAAAGTTGAAGATTAATGCTAGGTCTTATGTTAGACGAAAACACGATTTCATAAAATTTTCTCGATAGAAAAAAATTCCAAAGTTGCCTCCAAACCGAACAATAAACCGCTGCTATTCAAAAAATACTTCGAATTAGATCATGAAACTTTGTATACTAACCGAACTAACTATAAAGCAGGCCTTATGTTATTTCCTTTTTTTTAATTACCATTATTTTCAGCGTAAAAAGCAAATGCCTAAACTATTGGCGCTGCCTGCCGCCTAGCACCGCACTCTGTCTCGCTCTCACTCAGTCCGCGAGCAGTATCGTACGAGCGAGATAAAGAGTGAATTTTAGCTGAGGTAGTGTAGGCTCTTAACACGTAGGGTACTTTTTATCTCAATATTCCCACAGGATCGACACTTATGAAACTATTACAAAGTATTGAGCAGTGGAGGCTCAGAGGTAATGACCGTGACTTACGTTACGAGATATCATACATAACCATCATCGTGATCAAAATCAGCCTATATTGTTCCTATTGTTAGGACACAGACCTCCTCTTTGTGAGAGTGACTGGGCCGTAATCCACCACGCGGGCCCAGTGCGGGTTGGTAGATGTCACATGTCTTCGAATTTTTGGTTCTAGCACATGCCGGTTTCCTCATGATGTTTTCCTTCACCGTTTTAAGAGTGGTGATGAAATAATTTACACAAAGTAAAGCGAATGTCTGGGTTCGAACCTACGACCTACAACTCGTAAGTCGCGCGCGTTACTACTGGACCACCACTGCTCTCAACCTGCAATTCAAATTAAAAGAGGGTGAAAAGGAGGGATTTTGTTTTGTTTGTATGAAAAATCGTATTCCTTGAGTTAATAAATTTGAAACTTGGCACGAATAATTATCTAAGTAAATTATGAAGTTGGGCATTTTTTGTTTTTCTAAACTACCCCCTAAAGGGTGGTTGGGGTGTCAAAATTTCTATGGAAGAATTTTAACATGCGGTCCGAAACTCAGTATTTATACTTAAGACCAAAAATAAAGAATAACGTCTATCAGGGATTTTCGAAAATCTACCCTTAACCCTTTGACCGCCACGGTCGTGTATAGCCGACAAATGAAAACGTGCCGAACACGCCACCGTCGTCTAATGCCGACAAGAAAACACAATGTTTTAAGTATAAACACAGAAAACTAAATTTGGTTTATTTATTTTGTACAAAACATGGTGTTTTCTTGTCGGCATTAGCCGACGGTGACGTGTTGGGCACGTTTTCATTTGTCGGCTATAGACGACCATGGCAGTCAAAGGGTTAACGGGGTGAAAAGGGGTACCTAGTTAATTTTACAGGGGGGGATTTTACTGCGTGATTTGACTAACTCGAAAATTGGTATAAATATAAAATAATCTTTGAGTCAAGTAATTAACATATCCCAAACGATTTTTCAAAATTCTACCCCTGTGGGGGTGAAAAGCGGGGATACAGTTTTTATGAAAAATCTTATTCATTTGGTTAATAAACTTGAAAATTTGCTCGAACACTTGTTTATCTAAATAAATGATGAAACCCATACACATACATTTTTGGAATTTTTAGATGAAAGTACGAAATACACGCAGACGAAGTCGCGCGCAAAGTGCTAGTCACCTATAATTTTCTTACATGACGAGGCGTGGCTAAAAAACCTTTGTCAGGAAACACTCAACGGCTCACGGAACTTTATAAGGAATAAATGGTGTGGAATGATCAAGTAATCTTCCTACAAATTGTGTAGTCATATCAATAGGGGAAGGCAGGGAAGGCATCCCAGGTCGGCACTTGTTTGATATTCAAATAGACACTTCAACTCAACACATACGATTTTCTGTGACACGTTTTCCTAGCGACACGATGTCAATTCCACCTTGTACGAGTATTGATCATATTTTCATTATATTTGGATTTGCGACCTATCATCCATCATAACTGACATTTGTGACTTCTAAATCAAATTGAACCGCTTTATGAAAATATAGGTTTCCATAGGATTTATTTATTTTTACATACATAGGTACATCTGCTTTGAGACCATGGTAGCTGACTGGTAAAGGCCCCTACTTACGAAATGTACTTATATATAGACGCGAGCACATCAAGCTGCTACAGTCTGTCAAATTTCTGTAATAGATTTTCTACTTTATCGCTAAAGCTTCAAGGTTCAAAGTTGATTGGAAAAATTTGACAGTTTCGGGTAGCTTGATGTGCTGACGTCTGTACATACTTTCTGCAATTTCTTTCATCGCCATTGCTCTTAAAACGATGAAGGTCGTGAAAAAACTGGTATGTCTCAGAACCAAAAATTCGAAGACATGTGACATCCTCCAACCCTCACTGGGGCTCATGTGGTGGATTAACGCAGAGAGGAAGCTTGTGTCCCAGCACTGGGAACATTAAAGGCTGATTATGAATGAATGATTATGAAAAATAACCTTCCTACGCTTATTAAGGTAGACGGAAGAGAACCGCAACCGGCAGCAAGTTCGTCATGCTCCCTTAGATGTCACTGCTTGCGGTAGCGTCGGGGGTCGGGTTGCCTCCTTCCCTCAAATATGGCGAGGGGGGTAATGGCTGATCTTTGCGTTATGCTCGTGAACGGGTGCTGCTTGTGGTGACTGGTCGTCTTGCTGACCTTGGTTTTACTGTTGTTATTACTAATAACTTTTTTTAATTTATTTTACTTCGATGGTCCTAGTTTACCATCCACAGCTATGTGAACTGAACCCAGTATTGCATACATATGTAAGCTGTCACGCCCTTTATACCTGGAGGCTTTTATTTAGGTAGCAAGTTTTTGTTTACATTTTTAATTTTTGCTTGAGTACGTATTGTTTTTATTGTATTTGTGGGTATATTGGCGTGGCAAGCTAACATATGGCAAATAATTTAATTTAATGTGTTCTGTAACGTCAATAACTTTGCATATCTAGTATTGTATACAATTAAATATTTTCTAACTGAACAGACAGCTGTGCTGCTGGGGAGTTTGTTGCGCCACTTCTTCTCCCCAGCGAAAGCACTAGGAAGTGGTGAAGGGCGGGCGTTTTGGGAGGACTGTCTTTTGTAATTGACGTTCGAAAAGTGCTGATTCTCAGCCTAGTTTGAATAAATGACTTTTGATTTTGATTTAGAAACTTCATCGCTAAAAAGTTCGGTAGAAAAGGTTTCCAAGGAATTCCACGAACATTTTGATCAAACGATGTTTAGTACAGACGCCAGCACATCAAGCTACCCGAAACTGTCAAATTTTCCCAATCAACTTTGTACCTTATGCAATAGCGATAAAGTTGAAAATCTAATAGGTCGGGGCAAAAATATTTTCGTATTTTGAATCTATTGTTAGTAATAAAACCTCTTTGGCAGTACTGAATGTAACTGGCTGGTTTTAATACTATTAAATGATTTGGGTACCACATGATCTCACTGAGAGAAACTTAATGCAACGTGTTTCCATTTGCGATTCTTTATTGAAACGTAATAATTCCGACCCATTTCTTAAACGGTTGATTACGGGTGATGAAAAATGGATCACTTACGATAAGAATGTGCGAAAAAGATCGTGGTCGAAGCATGGACAAGCCCCACAGACCGTGGCAAAGCCCGGCCTGACTCGGAACAAAGTGATGCTGTGTGTTTGGTGGGATTGGAAAGGAATCGTCCACTATGAGCTTTTGCCGCCGGGTAAAACTATAGATTCTGACCTCTACTGTCAACAACTGATGAGGTTAAAAGAAGCTATTGAGAAAAACCGGCCGGAGCTGGTGAATAGGAAGGGCGTGGTGTTTCATCACGACAACGACAGACCGCACTCATCTATAGCCACTCAGCAAAAATTGAGAGAGCTTGGCTGGGATGTGTTGATGCATCCTCCGTATAGCCCTGATCTTGCTCCATCAGATTTCCAACTGTTTCGGTCACTTCAGAACTCTTTAGGAAGCATAAAGTTAACCTCAAAAGAACACTGTGAAAACTATCTGTCAGATTTTTTTGATAAAAAATCTCAAAATATCTACAGCAATGGGATCATGGCATTGCCCACAAGATGGTAACAAGTCATCAATCAAAACGGCAGATACATATTATAAATAAATAAAAAAATAAACCTAAAAGAAACAATTTTTTTTGTATGAAAAATACGAAAATACTTTTGCCCCGACTAAATATTTTAAAAAATTGACAGATTGTAGTAGCTTGATGTGCTGGCGTCTGTACTTCTGATGGACATTTTCAGTTTATAGATATTGGAAATGAGGCGTTTCTATAGAGAAAAGCCTCATTTTATCAATTAATTACCATCAATTAGGTAGATAAACAGTAGATAGTACGGATAACAAACTAAATATTATTACTAATTAAACTAACTAAATACTCACCTTTCAAAACTCAGTGTTTAAAGACGTTATCTTACAAGAATTTTAGTTCTATTTTAAAGAAGGTAGACACGCCTTTATTGGCGCTCAGGCGAACAAAAACCTTACTTAGACTGAGAAAAGTTGAGAACTGAATACCTGCAGTCACTTTTATGATATTTAATACCTATTATAAATAAGTAGCATCCACTATTCTATTATACGGAGTTTGTAGGTATCTGTGTCTTGGTTTCTTTTTTAACTTGCATAATTGACGTTGTCACATAATTATTCATGCTTTTCAACTATTTGGGAATCTATAAAGATATCGTACATCTGAGAAAGGTGGAAAATAGTGGCTATAGACTTTTGTACTTAATTGTTCTTATTACAATAATAATTATGTGAAGGGGCTCCGGGATTTCTGGTATACAACGCAGTACTCCTAACACGCAGACAATTATGAAATGAGATATACAAAACATCGTAAATATTTTTTAGTAAATTTTCAGGAGAGCGCGTCAAACTTATCCTTTTTTTATGATTATATTATAATATAATCATAAAAAAGTATGGCCATTCCCTCGTTACCTCAAAGTTTCAACGTTGGTTGGCATTACGACTTAACCGAAACCTGAGAATTTTTTTTTTATCTTTGGCCCGCTCTCCTGAAAATTTTCTAAAAATGAGTGACGATGTTTTTCCTTGCAGGTGTCGATGTGTTCCCCGTAAGCCATTCTGATTTTCAATAATATGTGCACATACGTAAACTCACGCTATCTTCCAATAGGGGAGGCAGAAACTAGTCGCGAGCTCGAACTCACTGATAGCCATGGCCAAAAGGCACGCTGTCTCACCTGGCTTCGTGTCCAACAGAGATAGTATCTGTGATGAGCAGTTAGATGCTAGTCTACATCCATATCGTCAGTTCTCACGCACAGAAACACCGTTACGAACTGAAAGGCGCGTAAAAAAATTCGAAAAGTGCTATCGAAAATCGAGTTTTATGAAAAAACCAGTGCATCAATTACAAATAAAGTTTATTGAACTCTTCAAAAAAAATCTTCAAAAGAAAGTCAGTACTTTGTTTTGAAGATTTGACCGTCCTTTTATTACTTATTTACACCCAAAGTTACGTTAAAAATAGCAAGAAAAACGAATCTTTGTTGTCTCATAACTTTTTAATGGCTTTTTATTTCACTATTTTCTTTCCGTACAGACAAAACTAATAATAAGACAAAAGAATATTATGTATAACTTTTGATACACAATGTCAAAAAGTGGAGTGTTGTCCTCCCAAAATTTGTATTGAAATAATATCGACGAATGGTACCTTACTACTCCTTTTTGCTTCGTTTACGTTCATATATCTGGTTGCACACGCACGCCGGCTGCGAATATTAAGCACCTAATATTTTTTTTTATCGAAATATGGGCAGTTCTGGCCTCTCTGCAACGATGTCGAATTGACTGGCGCTACATCGAAGTGTTGAAATGTTTGTATGCTACGATGACTGTCCAGATCCAGGATCAGAAAACCAGACCCATTCGACTGCTTAGGGGAGTGAGACAGGGGATGTAATATCCCCTAAGTTGTTCACAAATGCGTAGGAGGACGTCTTCAAGACGCTGGACTGGACTGGACAGGGTATCAATGTGAACGGCGAGTACATTTCACATCTTCGATTTGCCGATGACATCGTCATAATGGCAGAGACGCTGGAACAGCTAGACCAAATGCTGCACAGCCTAAATGGAGTCTTTAGGCGGGTTGGCCTCGGCATGAATTTGGACAAGACGAAAGTCATGTACAATTCGCACGTCTTGCCGAGTCCAATTTACATCGAAGGGTCGCTTCTCGAAGTTGTGAAGGATTATGTCTACCTAGGGCAAGTAATCCAGCTCGGTAGACACAACTTTGAGAAAGAAGCCGACAGAAGGATCCGTTTGGGTTGGGCAGCATTTGGAAAACTTCGTCAAGTCTTCTCGTCGCCTATCCCGCAGTGTACACCAGTGCGTCCTGCCCGTCATGATATATGGTGCTGAAACGTGGACACTGACGGTCGGGCTAGTCCACAAATTCAAGGTCGCCCAGCGCGCTATGGAGCGAGCTATGCTCGGAGTTTCTTTGAAGGATAAAATCAGGAATGAAATTGTCCGGAAAGGAACCGGAGTTATCGACATAGCTAGCAGAGTGAGCAAACTGAAGTGGCAGTGGGCTGGCCATGTTTGTCGAAGGACCGATGGCCGGTGGAGCAGACGAGTCCTTGAGTGGAGACCGCGTATCGGCAAGCGTAGTGTAGGACGTCCCCCAGCTAGATGGACGGACGACCTAAAGAAAGTGGCTGGAACGGACTGGATGAGGAAGGCGGAGGACAGGGTGTTGTGGCGCAGCCTGGGAGAGGCCTATGTCCAGCAGTGGACTGCGATAGGCTGAGTTGATTGATTGAATCATTTAGAAGAACATTACCAATAATATCACTATATATTCTTCTAGGGCGTGCCCTCAAATCTGCCTTGCCTTGTATTTTTAATAATGTTTTTAGTTAAATTTGTTCATTCCCTGGGCATAGTCTGACCCATCGCGATGTCTAAAATATTAAATTGATGGATCGATTTTAAATATTCTATTTATTTATTCCTAATCATAGCGCCTTTACAGACTAATCTAAGGCGATGCTAGAAGTTAAATATTTAGTCATAAAGACTGATTTCACTAACGTCTATATAAGTAACGTAAGTATTCCAAACAGATAAAAACCAAGAATTCAATTAATGGAAAGTAGACGAAGTAAAAACGAGATAACTTTATTTACTTACAGACTAATCGGTAGGAAGAATTTAAATTAGCCGTTCAGAAGATTGATCACGTAGAGAAGATTTTGGAAGCTTAATGAAATTACTTTTGTAACTGGACACGCCCGTAAAAGTGTTCCGAGGAATATTAAACAATGATTTGTTTTGTTTCGTTAATTAAGTTTGATAGGGATTTTCTTGATCAAGTTTTATGGAACAAAGGATTAAGTATCTTGTCAAGTTAATTGTAAGGATTACTTTTTAAGGTTAAGAAGACGTTGATACTTATAATTCTATTGCATAACTACACATCCAGCAATTTATTGCTTAGTGATGTAGGTTTTTCAGGAGTATATCAAATCAAAAGACATTTATTCAAATTAGAAAAATCAGCACTTTTTTAACGTCAAAATTACAAAAGACAGTCCGCCCTTCACCACTTCCTAGTGCTTTTGCTGGGAAGAAGTGCACCAGAAATAACTACCTTAATAATGTTTTGGGACGTCCAGTATAATTATTTCTGTAACTGTTAAAGCCTTTGCATATCCTAGAAGTGAATTTACGTCAAAATTGCAATGGAGAGTTCAAAATTAAGAGTCCTAATTATCTATAAAGTAATTGAATAACAACAGATAAAAAGATAATCGAGACAAATTAAACGTTTTGAAGGAAATTAATGATCTATTTTGTTATTATTAATTTATTTTTAATCAAAAGTTAAACAAAGTTTAAGAAGGCGTCTATCGTCTTGTCTGACATCTGGATCTTTTATTTAATCTGGAATATTTCTACTACTGGAGATAATTCAGATTTCCCTACATTAATTGAAACAACTCGAGACAGTCCGGTTAATTGGAACTTCCGAGATAAACTGTTTGATATTCTTCTTGTGGACTTACTGATCCAATTTATTGTTTGTTTATTTAAATAGGTAAAGATTTTTCCGTAGATTCAATATTTACTCTATATCTACACCTAATATTTATAGTACCCACTGGTGATTTAACAATGGAATTTTTGAATGCTTACTTCGATTGTTATTTTTGAAACTTTAAGGTACGTTTTTGCAATTTGCAAGTCAGTTTTAGGTTATATGGTGATCAAAATTTGATTCACGGCTGTAACAAGGATGTATTTACAGAATTATAATCATTAAAGTCATCAAAACAACTCTTTATGACCAGGTAATCCTAACTATGACAATGCCATGATGAAAAACGTAAGAATATTTGAATTTCGTGGGCTACCTGAAGCATTCACCTTAAGTCTCTTTATTTCGTCTGCTTTCACATGCTTTCCATTATAGATTTGTGATATTGAGAGTAGGTAAGCTGGGTTGATCATTTAATTACAAACATTTGTACGCCCTGTGGCATAGCATAGTGCACTCTTAACTGAATTATACCATTAACATTGTACCTATGTCAAAAAAATAAATAAATAACTTATACCTGGAAAAAATTCTACCTTTATTATAATTATCTGGAATGAGAAGGACTTAAAAACAGAAGTTAGTCTTTGATCGCAAGTACACGTTGTAGACACAGTAATATTAGTCCCCAATCTAGGGCATGATCTCTAGAATAGCAATTTAACAAACGTATACCCTTAATAATATTGGAAATTAATACATTCGTAGCTACACCAAATTGTAAGAATGTTGAGATCAAAGGTTTGTTCAGATAGACTGGCTGTTCTAAATGATTTCACTTTATCAGAAAGTTTAAAAAGATTCAATTAAAAGACGAGTTACAGGGAGACAGAAAATGGTTGTTGCAGAGAATAAAATAAAGCAATACCTAGAAGACATACGTTTGAGAATTTAATGAATAACAATTGGACATACAAGCTTTTTATTTAATTACTAGCGGCCTGTCCCGGCTTCGCACGGGTGGATATTTATTTTTTAAACATTTTATTTTTTTCTTGCAATTAAAAAACCCATATATATAACAGTGATAATGTAGCATTCAAACGGTGAAAGAATTTTTAAAATCGGTTTAGTACTTTTTGAGCCAATTCGTTACAAACATACATACAAACCTTTCCTCTTAATAATATTAGTATAGATTTATTCGCAACGACAACACTACTAACAACAAAAAGTCTTAATTACAACATACCAGCATATATAAACACTAAAATATATATAATTATAATAAACGAAAAAGAGAGGAGCTTACTGGGCATGAAAAACATTCGTCGGAATCGCTGTCGATGGAATAAGTGCCCAAAAGGCTGGGAGCTACCACGTTGGATGGTAATGCTGATTTTTTGGGCTAAAAATAGGCCAGCCGTCTGGTCACGTGAAGAGTCAACCAACCGCTTAGAGACGTCCCGAAATATTTGATGAGCACTAGTCTCAACCCCAAACAGCTCAAACGTTAGGTCCCAATAAGGTTGTTATCAAATTATTTATTATTTTATTCAATTGAATTTACTAGGTACTACAAAATTAGGTTGGTTCAGTCGATGCCACGATTAATTAATCCAAGTTAATTAAGTTTTAACTGAAAAAATAATAACACGTGAACCTGTTTTGGGTTATAAAATTATAATCGTTCTTCAAAAGGAACCTTGAAGATTCCACGAATTTCATACAATAGAACAAAATTAATCGAAATCTGATAACCGAAGTCCCAAAAAGTATCTATTGAGAATCTGATGTTACCAACAAAGTATTCCCCTTAAAAGTTAAATGGTACTTTTCACTTTTGATTAAACGAAACAAAGCTTGATTGCGGCCCTCGTTAATTTGAGTTTTCCCATCGAAATTTTAACTATACGTGCGCACGGGCGTTTTTTAAACGCGAGATTTTTACCTTGCCTGTGGGCGATACAAAACCAAAAACCCAGTTTCTCAACTCTAGTGGCTTTGAGCCACTAGAGTTGAGAAACTGGGTTTTTGTTGAAAATCTAAAACAGCATGTTGTAAACTCTCGCCGGTTAGTTGAGTTGAGCGATGAAAATCAAGTGCGCGGTAAAAAAAAAGTCGCGTTAAAAAGCGCCCGTGCGTACGTAGATTTGTCAATTCAGTGAAGATCTTATCGTTAACACTTGGCGCTTGATGGCCCGTCCCAGCGTCGGGTTAACAGTTAATCTTACTAATAATTGTAAATGCTTGAGATGGGTTTCTTCTGAGTTATAAATTGGATATTTGATGGTTCTTGTTCTTTTAGCTAAGCAGGGATCAGGGAGAAGGTGACAAGCTATAGATCCGCGGTATTATATTATTAGAATTGCAACCTATAACTTACCTGTCTCATCTATTGATTCTATAAAACGTAATCATTTTAATTTCGTAATTCGACCATTTCAGACATTAATCTTTATGGTCCCTCACAAGATCTGACCAACATTATATCTAGGCTTTAAAAGTGGCTGTGACTTCTGAGTTTGTTTCTGTATTTCTTCTCAGAGTAGTCAAATAGGTAACGCTGACCTCATCGGGTTTTAAAAAAAAGATTGACGTTTAAACTCGTTTGTACAAACATACTTACATAAAAAAATGTCTCCCAGAAGTTACACCTAAACTAAAAATTATAATTAACACCATATTTTATCTTGTTCCAGAACGCCTGAACGTCCTGTACGAACGCAACTGGACGCGGCTGGTTCACGAGCAGCTCCGTAAGTTCGAGTCGTCCATAGTGGCGGCTGCGAGGCAGTCCCCCGAGGCACAACCACCAGAACTGGCCATGGACTCCAAGTGGACCTTCTCCGGAGCATTGATTTACTGTATCACACTTATTACTACGATAGGTAAGTTAATAATCGACCTCCATGAGAGGTGGCCTGCTAGCGGCGGACTAAGGGCGTTCGTCGTCCGACCAGATTGGCCCGACTTGGTCCCGCAGTGTTCCACGCGCGCCACTCTAGAATGGCTGTCACTATTATAGGAATGGGCGTACGGGGAAGTGGGACCCGCTGACGAACAGCGGGTCGAAAAAAATGGATTGACACTATTGACAGCTCATTTCATTCCGGTTTTCTAGGAGAAATTTTTACAGAATAGGTTGGCTGATACTAAGGTTTTACAGCTCACTTCAAGGTTTCCCTAAGCTTTCCTATGTTTATTGTTAGATTTTTCAGAATAGACTAACTGATGCTGAAACGATGGTGATATTTAATAAAAAATAAAAACGTGTTGTAGCGATCATTCAGGATTAGGTACTAGTAAAGAGCATTTCACTTTTTTTTTGTAATATTGTCATTTAACCACGAATCGAAAGCGTCAGTCATTATTTTTTTGTGCACAAGCCATTTGATGACACTAGTAGATAATTATTAAAGTGTGATTGATGATAGTGTGGGTGACGTGGAGAAAATCTTAACCAGGTCACTAGGTCAGCACGAGCATGACCATTCGTGGACGCTCTTTTGTATTCAATACATTACATACGTACTTTAAAAAAACAATATACTCTCATCTCACCCTACATTTAACCAACGCATTGAAGTCTATTATGTTATTTTAAATATCCTCTACGCTCTCAGGTTACGGCAACGTCTCACCAAGAACAGCTGCTGGCCGAGCTGCAACGGTTGCATACGCTGCAGCTGGGGTGCCACTCACCCTGGCATGTTTAGCAGGACTGGGGGCATCTCTAGCAAGGTTGGCACGGTTGGCCTGGCTCAGGGCAACCAAGAGGAAAGTGCCTAACACCTGGAGAAAGGATGGAGAGGTGAGTACATAAGAATTACTGTGATACTACTAACTTATATTCATATAGATTCACTATGATGTAATAAATAGGCAATTAATTGAAATTGTGGACTGGGTACTATAATAGAAATTGCCGAAAGGTTTTCTAACGTTAAAGAAGATCTGTAAATGCGTTTGTCAAAAATAGAAAGATTTTATAATGATTAGAAAAACATCAATGGATTAGAAAAGCGTACTTAACGTAAAACTTTAAACCACTTTTCGTTGAAAAATGAGTAAAAGCCGCATTTCAATTCGTGGCACCATCGGTGGTATCAATTAGGTGGTGTCACACACAAATGACCGAAATACTGAAAAGATTTATTGTCATAGCTAGCGAAATTCCGAGAAAAAACCTGAAAATATAATGCTCAACAATATCCTCATACAAGGCAGTGATAAATAGCTTGACAATGAATTAACGTAACACAAAAATTATATTTTCCTGACAGCAAAAATATTACCCCAAAAATGTGCTGTAATTTTTAAACTAGCCGTATTCTCACACAGAATTTTAAAACAAAAGAGAAACGTTAGTGAAACGAGACACCACTTTTAAACAAGGTAGCAACCTATTAAGGTGGACGCACATTTGCCTGCGCCGAAAGAGGCGAAGTTTCTGAAGACTTGCACATCTATCCATGCCGACCTAACCATTGATATATATGTTACACTAGATTACCAATTACCGCACCAAGGCGTTGCCACTGCCACAGGCCACAGCCATCAGCGTAGCTAACGTCACTTCAGTGCTCTGTGTGACGCCAACCGAAGTCAACCGAGTGACATGCGACAAAAAATATCGCGAAAGAGTGCGATTCAAGATCACAAAAACATAATAAATTAACCGGAATTGCTTTCCACACGTAAATTAATTGTCTTTGTGTTTATATCAACGTAAAAACGCAATAAAATGTAGAATTTTGTAAATTAGGTTCAGTGTTACCACTAAAAACTTAGTTTTAGTTTCCCACATTAGTGGGAGTTTTTAATTTATGGAATAAGTGATTTTAAATATTTTTTAATAATAACAACGTAGCAGGGTGCCTAAAGATTCAGCACGCCGTGAAAAATGGGTGGAAATAATCCGATTGCTGAGAAAAGAGACTGACTGGCTACCTACTAAATCATTCAATTTCATTAATAATAAAGAATAAATATTCAAAAAGAAAATGTCTTAGTTATTTTCATTATTTATAAACTTCTATTACACATCCAATAAGAAATACATCATTCAAATATTTAAAAAATAATTTAACTTAACCTAAAACGCTTTTTATGGCTTAAAATGATGGGTAAAATTTCGCATGGGTAGGCAACCCCATCCCGTCATTGCATGTTTATATTGCGGTCTTTGTCTAATCTAAGCGACGGTATTATTCTTACGACGTGTGTAAGTGAGACAGATATATGTTTACTTTTAAATGTTTAGTGGTTTCAAAGCTACGTCGTCGCGTTTATAAAGTGGCTACACTTTTTTGACACATTTTATTGAGGTTTGCTTCTCTAGTTATATAGCTCAATGGATCTAACCGACTGAGTCTATACATAAATTCGTTTGGTTCATACTTACGTGACTAGGGTTATCATCCATCGGGATTTGTCCAGACACGTCCGGCTTTTTGGCCCCGCGTCTGGACTTTGTCGGGCCTTGTCATTTATCCGGACTTTTCTACTTAAGAGGATTTTTTAAAAAATATACAGTTCAGTGAGTACTGAGAAAAGAAAGATAAAAATATACGGATTTTTTTTGCAAAATATCGGGCTTTTTGTCATAACTTTTCAAATAGGTAATAGGCTTGTCAACACTATCAATAAATTGAAAATCTATTTAGTCCGTCGGTTAGAGTATTGGAAAATAATGGTCCCATATTTTTTGTTTTTGTAAATCAATAAATATTGACAAAGATAAAACGCATCAAAACTCGGGAGTGGCGCTCGTGACGCTCGTGACATCAGAACGCACTAAAAAGTGACGTATTGAGAATTTTAAAAGCGTCGTATCTTCGTCAATTTTGGTTTACGTAACAAAAAAAAACACGAGTCAAATATTTTTTATTAATCTAACTGACGGACTAATTAGATTTTTTCAGTCGACAAGCCTATTCGGAATGGTAAACCTATATGTGTGACACACTTAGCCAAAGGCGTAGCCCATGGAATGTGGACACATCGGCCGCTTCGACCACTTCGTCCACATTGTCCATGCCAAATTTTATGATGCCATTCGAATTCGTATGAGATTTAGTACCTTCTGACTTATTCTGGCTATTAGCCATGGATGTTTTGCGAGGTCGCATAGGATTTCATATAAAAACAAGCCACGTGCCCGATGGAATTTTCCATCAGCAAAAATTACGAACTTTAGTTTACAAACGTTTATCCCCTAAATAACTTCATTAGGGGAGGAATTTTGAAAAATCCTTCCTTGTCCTTCCCTCCCGGTTTAGGTAACTAAGTAGATTAAAAAATTCGGCTTGTTTAGCGCGTACATATGTGCGTCAACCTTATAACTAGGTAGCAAACTATTAATGTCCCTCGCAAACCTTCCTGATGAACAATGTGTAGTAGTTAGCTTAATCACAACGGCAACGGTCGCTGGTAATTACACGGTACAGAGTGGATTACAAACAAACGAGTGTATGCCAACCACAGACTTAAATTAAAATAGGTAATTAAGATACTAGACAATGAGACAGTATATTATAAACTTAAAGTGACAATAGAAAAGAGAGCTGTTAACGGAGTAATTTAGATAAGGCTTGAAAATACCTCTCAGCATTTTAAAGTCTGAATGAAAAGTGCTGCAGTTGAAATAATCTGAGGAAAGACATACAACTTTTAAACTTTTTCGTCTTATTTTTTAAACCTACGTTTTCCGACTAGACCCATCTTTACTACCGTCAAGAAAAAGGAGTTGTCTCTTTCAACATTTCATTAAAAGTTATGAATTAAAGTGCATTGACGTAAATTAATTGTTTAACAGTTTGACACACTCCGCTTTTTGTGTTAAAGTCATATCTATACATATAAAATTCAAAGTTCTGACTGACAGATATATCAACACACAGCCTAAACCGCTGGTCCTTGAGACATGAAATATGGAGGGTGTGTTCTTCGTGAAAAGTAGATCCACCAAGAGTTTTTCGAAATTCCACCCCTAAGAGGGTGAATGGGGGAGGTTGAAATTTCACGCGGATGCAGTCGCTGGTAGAAATAGTCGTATCATAAAATGATACATCTGATTGAATTTACGAACCTCTAAGTTGATAATCAATTTGCAAAGCAATAATTTTCCGTGATTTATCAATTCTTTGACAAGAACGGCCACTGTACCACAAAAATAAATCAACCTTTTTTTCTTCCCCATAGCCGGAGAACTACCTCCAACTCCACGAGCAGCAGCGTCTTCTCCCACAGCCTGCAGAACACAACCAGTACACGTCATTTCCACCACGAAGTCACAGGTCACCTGGTACTGTGAAGGCCAGAGCTGGAGACAGGGGACAGTACTCCCAGGTCTTCGAGAGAGCTCCTGCTAGCCCTGCTAAGGCGGCTACGCTCGGTCGGGTGAATCGCAATACTCTGGCTGATGGTGAGTGTGTAGCAGATATTAATAGTAATCTAATATGGCAGACTATAGACAGACGCTATCTACCACGTAATTTATAAGCGGATCTTAGAACCAACAGACGTTAATTATTAACGTCCTTCTGTATTAGGTTAATTGTCGGTTCTTTAGTTCCTCCTGATAATATCCGCTTTAATGATGTGGTAGATAGCGACTATCCGGCTTTTGTGAAATCTCTATAGCAGTTGCTTAGAAAAAAAGTGCTCGAGTTCGTGTTTTGAACGATAAATTAATACACCCTCACATTTTGATCGCTTTAATCCTTAAAAGAGGTCATTATACTCATCATTATGAACAACTTTTACTATGGGACCAACCCCGAAATCGTGAAAAAAAAATCAGTTGATGCATACATTACGTCGAGTTATGCGAACATAAATGTATGGATCAGCTGATTTATTTTTCATGATTTCGGGGTTTCTCCCATAGTAAAAGTTATTCATAATGATGAGTACAATGACCCCTTTTAAGGATTAAAACTATCAAAATGTAACGGTGATTAAAAAAATCAGTACTAAGAACCAAACCGTTTTTGTTCTTTTCGCACGATTTTAAACACAACATGCATGCGCATGCTGCGCATGTATTTCCTAACCAATATATATTTTTCTACAGAACCCCACACATCATCATCACTCCAAACCCAGACCCTAGACCGCAAGAAGTCCATGGGCAGTACCAAGTGCCTGGCCACAGTTCACGGCCCCGGTCGGGGCAGGGGCCGGTCCACCTTGCAGAGGCCTAGGGGAGCCGTCATTGAGCAATTGATCGCTGAGGAGTGTGGGGAACTGCAGATGAACAGGAGTCAGGACGATCTGGACGATTCGGAGGATCCTGATGAGTCGTGAGTGATTTTTCTTAACTTGTTTCTGATCAGTGATGCTGTCATATCACGGACCGGATATCCCCAATATATACTACCCAGAGACCTACGCGAAGCCACTGCTACCACTGTCGAGGTGTCCGTGTTCTGGTCATAGAGTGACCGATACGACCGACGAAGAGAAGATTTCTATAGATGCCTTTGTGAGACTAAATAGTATTAAATAGAAAACCTGAGGTTCAAAGTAAATGGTCCTATGGCATAATTGTGTGGAATCAATCAACATCGCTTTTAGTAAAAACGCATAAATAAAAAAATTGGTTTCGGGTTTACAGGCCAACCGGGTTTAAACTATCTATTAAATCTAATAAAAATAAAAAACTCAAACGGTTGTTTTTTTAATCGCCGAGTTATTTCAGTTTAGAATAAATTCAGCGCACATTTTTTCACATTCGCAAATAAAACGTGGATCAAAAATGTTTTCATTAAAAACATTTGTAACTAGTTTCCGCAGCGAGATATAAAAAGTGGATTTTATTTTCAACGCTTGAATTTGTTTACAGAATATGTCCACACGACACGCCGTCACGAGTGCCTTTGATATGGAACGAGGAGAATCATAAGATGAAAAGTTGTACCGTGGCCAACAGTAGTGCGTCTACCAGCGTGCAGCATCATATCCACCACGGGATCGAGCACTGCCATATCCCCGTCGGTATCGTCTTGTTCCTTCTCCTCGCCTACATCTGCGTCGGTGCCGCCATCTTCTCCGCCTGGGAAAACTGGAGCTTCCTCGATGCCGCATACTTCTGCTTCATAGCATTAGCCACGATTGGCTTCGGAGACTTTGTCCCCACCAGCTTCCTCACAACAAAACAAAGCACAGAACACACCAGGAGCGAGTACGTTCAAATGATCGCGTGTTGTGCTTACCTGGTTTTTGGACTTATATTAATAGCTATGTCATTTAGCCTTCTTCAAGATGAAGTAGTCGCTCGGTGTTCGCAATTAGCTAATAGCTTAGGCCTTTCTCGTCAATGACAGTACGAGAAGAGCGATTGTAGCTCAACAGACAATCACTTAAGAATGTTATGATCGTTATTGTAAGCAATTGATTTAGGATCCACGTCATTTAATTTCCTCATTGGATCCACATCTGTACTTATTGTAACCCATGTTATCATTATTATCATAAATGAAAATTATTTTCTCATATCTACACAAAATTGTAACGATAATTTTAAAATAATGAACAAAATTTGAAAAAAAAAAAACTTTTTACGGAATTTGTACTCGAAAAGAAAGAGGTTTGTGATGTAAATAATGTATAAAACTATTTATAAAAGCAAGGCTGAAATTGTAATGAAACAATAAAATTGTGTTGAACTAACGTTTGTCTAATTTTAACGCCAATAACTTTACATTCCTCAACACGTAGACATTCATTTTCACACTCCAAACTTTTGACATCTAATATTCCGCTATTTAGGTACTTTCGAAAAGCACATTACAAATCCAATTACCCTACCTAATTGAAACATACAAACAGAGTAGGAGCCGTTGTACAGTCACAAACACTAATATTTCAACACTTGGCAACTTTCAATTGCGATTTTTTCGTGAAATAACAAATGCAACGTTGAAGTATGACTAGTTACATAAACCTATGGGTTCGAAAATACTATGTTCGTAATGACATAAAATTTCATTGAAAAATAAAGGAGATAATCGCCTTTGAATAAAACCAAGTGTATACATACTTTTGCTCGTGACTGTACTCCGACCACGTGAGATAAAAACAATTCTGAACGCATTACATCAGTTAACTGGACGACTAAACACCCCAATTCTGGTCCGCGTAAAATCCTCTCTAGGGGGATTACGTGCGGTCCGATACGGGACAAGTGTCCTTGAATTACGGCGGTATCGTCCTTATACGGGCTATAAAGTTGGACGAATAAAAAATGCCCTGCTGGCATTAGCATTCCTTTGTTGTTGGATTTATGCAGTTTATTGCTCAGATAAATAAGGTTTTCAAATGTCTGTTTTATTTCAAGGTTGTTATCTCAAAATCAAATAAAAGAATTGATACTGAAGATTTTATTATTTTTAAAAACCAGACAATTAAGTAAGGATAGCAGGTGGCGTTCTGTAGTTTTTGCTTACCAATTATCAAAAGACATTTATTCAAATTAGGCTGAGAATCAGCACTTTTCGAACGTGAAAATTACTTTAGGAAAATCCCCAAAAACGCCCGCCCTTCACCACTTCCTAGTGTTTTCACCGTGAAGAAGAAGTGGCGCAACAAACTCCCCAGCAACACAGCTGCAGTTAGAAAAACTTACCTCCATAGAAAGAAGGTGTTTATGTATGTATATTAAACCACTTACTTCTTTTTAAAAATTCAAAAATGGCGGTTGCCATCTTAGAGGATAAACGCCATTAACTAAAATGGCGTATTAAAAAAGTGTCCTACAACTTGTATACTAAAGACAGACACTAAAAGTACTAAAGATATCGGGTGCTGCTGATAGAACGTGATAATAGTAGAAAATACACGACAAAATCATATATGCTGGGAAAACGCTGAACATTAAATTGTATCTATTAAGATAGATATATCTGGTACCTTAAAGCAACTATAATTATAATATATCATATGTATTTATAGTTATAATAGGTTTTTGCGTAAGTATCTTTATATTTATTCCTCAATTTTCATAACTGCACCTACCACTGTTTGTCTCTGCATCACCTAAATGTTGACTGGTAGAAAATGCTAAGTCCTCCTCTATGCATTTGTGTGCTTGAAGTATTAAAATATATTATTTATTATAATATAAAATCCCAAATAACTCATGTATAGACGACCCGTAAAACAAAATTCACAATCATAGCCTAGAAAACAGAGCCACATAGCTATCAGAGCAATAACCATTATAGCCTCTGGTCGCACAGCCGTTTAGCCAATTAGCCACTCAGCGTGTTGGTATTTTTGCTTCACATTACAACTACGTGACATTCTGTTGCACCCATCCGTGGCACACATGTTCAAAATGTTCTACTGATTAGTAATGTGCAAATTAGTTCTGGAATTAATGTGGTTTTCGTCATATGGTACATGGTTAAATAGATAGGGATGTAATTTGGAACGTTGAAAAAGTATGAAAATAATCACTCTTTTATTTACCCTACTGTTCGTTACCGTGTGCAGTACCCCTTTGCTCTGTACCCTTTTTACCGACTTAAAAAAAAAGGAGACTATTAATTCGACACGTATGTATGTAATATTATTGAAACTGCAATATATTCACAAATGACAATATATTAGGGCTTCCAAACAAATATACAACATTTTATAGATTTATGTATGTTTGTCCACACATTTCTCCGTAACTATTAATTAGATTGTGACCATTTATTTTTATTGGCTTACGTCTACTACAACTTAGGGATTAGTGCAAGTTTCATCAAAATCGGCTGAGTAGTTTTGAAGATATGGACTAATACTTGTAAGTGTGACGGCCTGGCATAATGATAAGTACTGGAGTAGTGTCAAAGGGAAAAAAACATCTCAAAACCTTGGTCAAATTCTAGTGCAATATTTGCAACAAAAAATGATTACCTATACCCTACCAAACAAATATTAGTAATTTTTAGTTACTTAAATAAAAAAAAACAAATCGACTTCAAATAGAAATTAACTCTAAATTATGAATTTCGGAAGTCGGCGGCAAAATACCAAAATTAAAATACAGATCCCAAGACACCGACTTCCGAAATTAGTTATTTTATCATTTTGAGATTTCTTTTTCAAGTCGATTTTTTTTTAAATTACTTTTTATAGTATTTTATCTATCTATAAGATTACAAATGAAAGAATGAATGGTTCAAAAGTATCGTACGCACGGCTACACGTCAAGCTATACATAACCAGTATAAGCTGAATTCTGATTGTACGAAAAACCTATACAATGCGAGGTCAGCTAAAACTGGATATGTATAGTTTGATGTGTAGCCGTGTGTACCTACGCTTCGAAACTGTGGCACGATTTTGAACGCGGCGGTTAGGGCCCGGATTTTTGATGCCTAAAAAGTATTATAATCTTCATCTATGGGATTGGTCACGCCAAGAATAATTAAATTTACGTAAACCTAAGTAAACATTGTTGGGTTAAAAAAACAAAAAGAATATTCAATTCCTCAGTCTACAGTACAAAATGAGTAAGTAGGTACCTATTTACATTCGCCTCAAAATCCTTCTCCAGCACTCCTTTAGACAAGAACTTTCAATCGAAGACTACAATACTAAACAATAGCTTCTACCAACAAAAGGAATTTCAAATGCAGACGAATGAATAAAACAGCATTCACCCGGGGCGTTACTTCAATGGTTGCGAAGTTCACACAAACTAGTTTGAAATTCGTAAATATTACGACCACTGTACCACCTGTTTCCTCAGCATCTAAAGCAGAGCGCTTACCGGGAATATTCGCGTGTAGTCTAAAAGAACGGTCGGTGGTGTCAGTTTGAAATACTTGATTGTACAACTAGTGCATAAAAGAAGCCATTTTACCCCGAGATGTTTATATCGATGATCGATATGGATAGTTAAGTCAAGGGTTAATATGGCTTGTTTATACCCGAGTTATACGCTCTGCTTTTCACCTCGATTGAAACAGGCTTAAAGTTAAAAACAGTATTTTCACTGTTCAAAAATATTGCAAAATTGAAGAATAGCTAATTCCAGCTACGAAACTTTTTAGAAGTTTTTTTTTTAAATTTTCATCTTGTGTCATTCGACTTGGGTACTTCATACTGCCAAGTCATATAAACATTACTTTGCGTTTTTAAATAATAAATGACAACTATTTTATCTGGTTTTATTAAATTAACGATAAAAAAGACGGAAGTCATAATAAATTAAAGCAAATGAAATAAACTAATTACTTTAATCTGCGACGTTTTATTGTGCGTGTGGACTGTTGGGCTTGATTATCTTAGTCTTAAAAAAAAAATACTATGCACTAGAACATAAAAAGCGATTTTACTCGTATGTCGCCTACGTACAACAGAAAACGAACTTTTAGAGCATGAGAAGTGAAAAAGTATTTTTATACTGGCTGAAAATCATACCAATAATAGTTTTCATTTATTTTTTAAATATCGCAGCATCATGCTGAGATAGGAGCCTTTTGTTCTCGTAATTTTCTATATAAATATTATTTTGTTTTTTATTTTTATTTATGACTGTGTTTAGTTTAGTTTGTGATCTTCCTTATAATTATTCTTTCCTTAGTGCATACGATATGTGACCGTTAGCTCTCCAGTAGTCGGGAAGTCCAAAGTTAGAACATGTCAAAGTTTTAACTTTGACATGCTGTAACTTTCGATTCCCCCTTGAGTGCGACAACTAACTTTCATGCTTAATAATATGATACTTAAGTGAATATGAAACAACTACTAAAAATTAAATTTATTCAGTATAAAATTGAATGCAAAAATTGAGCTGTATCTCCCCTACTATCGTGTAAAAATGCAACGTTCGAAGCTACACTAGCGATCCAGCTCGGTAGGTACTGAACGAGGCGTTCGCTGTTGTAACTGCTCGACGTTGAACAATTTCCAGAGGTAACAACCTGCAACCATTCGTATGTATACCATTGATTCATTCGATTTGGCAATGGCCCCGATTCTGTTGTTCACAAACTAAACTAAATTTAAGTTCAGTTCATCTTTTTCTTTCTATTTCATTAAGAAAAGGACAGACGATAAATATTAGTTTAGGCCTGTCAAATTAGTCAGCGCCTGACGTATTTTTAGTAGCCAATTTTTTAATCACGTCTAAACTTGTCTATGGATTATCTAATTTGACGGGACTAAGCAAATATTTATCTTCTGTCCTTTTCATATTGAAATAGAAAGAAAAAGATGCACTGAACTGAAATATTGGCAAGAAGCAATGTCATGCTCACCTCGACATATTGACTGATGAAGTACTTAAACTCGTGCTCATTACACTGCACGCGAATTCTCCCGGTGTGTGCTCACCTTTAGGCAACTTAATAAAACTTTTGACTGCAACCTTTGGTGGTGGAAACTTTCCAAGAGAAAAGATTGCAAAGATTTATGAACCAACAATGTGATAGTTAGTTTAAATTGAATTGGGATTTACGTGTTGAAGGAGCTGGCTAGACGGGGCTTATGTATGACTTTGTCGCAGTTGCAGGATTGTGCGCAATTTTACCTTCACTGCATTCGAATCTCAAGCATAGATAGGTGCTTTTCGTACACTTACGATAAGAACCTTTGCTCAAATAGGTATAAGTCTCTAGTTTCAATAACAAATTGATCGCTGCCTGTAGATAAAAATAAAAATCTTTTATCGGCAGGCATCGTAGGCCCGTGTTAGTATTACAAGTAACTTAAAAATCTATGTTAGTAGCAGATAACAAATTAGGCACACAAATACAATATTAAGATATTTAAAAAAAACATAATATAAAGCACCTAATTACAGGAAAGTTCATCAAGCCCCATGTCTGGTATGTAGCTTGATAAATCTATCCATTGTAGGCCCTTCTAACTAGAGATTTTTTAAAGACTTTTCAGTCGTCAACGAGATAACATCAATGAAAAAACAGGTTGAAAATATTAACTGTTAATTTACGTCAATGCATTAGTTCAATAGTCATTATTTTACTCAATTCCAAAAAAAAAAACCAGTTGAAAATAAAATGCTGCTAATTCTGTTAATTTACGTCAACGGCTCAACGGATTATTTCACTATAATTTTATTAATTTAATAATGATTGAAAACGTTGACATAAATTGACGCTAAGCGCTACCGATTGAAAATTCAAAACCTGTTAATTTGTCAGCTTCTTTAACCTGATGATCATTGATGATTAAAAGTTAAATTACATTAACCAAAAAACCATCAATGACCCACCTCTACTTCTAACCTTTCAGAAAATACCTTCAGGATGCTATTGTCGCTTCCTCTCACTCTGCGTATTATTGACACCACTTTCTTGCGTATGATTGCGAAATAATCGTCCGTGTTCGCTTCAGCGACCATTCATGACACAGTGATAAAAGAATTGGTGTTTTATTAATGTTTGTTGCTACAAACGGTAAGAAAACACAAAATCTTTGATCGTTGGTACCTGAAACATCAATAATATTTTGTTATATTAAAAAAAAATGTTTACACTAACATGACGTAACATCATGCCTGCGATCCTCGAAGGGTTAAGCAAATGTATAACTATGTACAGACGCCAGCACATCAAGCTACCCGAAACTGTCCCAATCAACTTTGAACTTAATGATTTAGCGATAAAGTTGAAAATCATATTAAAGAAATTTGATTGTAGTGGCTTGATATGCTGGCGTCTGTACACCCTCATTTTGCCTAGTTATGTTTAAGTCCTATAGAATAGGGAATATATTAAATATTTTCATAAACCGGGCACAAATCTAGATTCCGGGCTGCTACTGGATTTTTTTTTTATCTACACTATTCTGAATAACTTATCGATAAGGTTAAGCAGCGCTTGCCGCGGTTGGTCTGTGGATGGGTGACCATCTTTACATACCGAGACCCCTCCGTGCCTTGGAACGCACGTTAAGCCCTTAATCCCGGCTGTCATTTGTGGATCTTTGACAGTCGTAACGGGTAGTCAGAAGCCCGAAAGTCTGACAATCAGTCTTACCAAGAGGTATTGTACCTATTACCCAGTTACTGGGTTGTGGAGGTCAGATAGGCAGTCGCTCCATGTAAAATACTGGTATTCAGTTGCATCCGATTAGACTGGAAGCCGACCCTAACATAGTTGGGAAAAGGCTAGGCAGATGATGATGATGATTCTGAATAACTAATCTTTTTGATGGTAAATAAACACTTGAACTCTTCCAAAGAAAATTCAAGATAAAGCCCGTTACCAAATAGTCAATTACCGACCTATTGATCATGACCCCAGCCTCCAGTGTGACTGGAAATTAATTTTCGGGTTAACAAAATAAAGGTAGTTTTGTGAAGAAGATTAATTAACGGTTTGCTAATCAATTCGTGGGCTGCGACACCGGTTATACAAAAGATCTGCCGGCTTGAGTCTGGCCTGAGTAAGCTTTTAAACCTAATTATTTTTCCTTCCATCTGAGGGTTCTTTATTCTGAATTTATAAAGACATTTTTGCTCGTAATTAATTTGTTTTGAAGGCCTGTTTTATGAGAAGATCGGTTTAATTACAAGTCAATTTTAGTCTACTTTAAAAAAAATCTACCTAATTGACGGATGAAAATATTAGTTTTCGAATTGCAGTCTTGCGTTGTTCTGTGGGTCCCCCATAAAAAACCATCAAGCCGAGTGGGAACCTTCTTGTCACAGTCATGACGAGCAGCTGTTGACGATTTCTGTTTTGTGCTCGTGATTATAGATCTATTATGTTTCTATTTCTCTTTATTATTCGTGTTAATTATCTTTTTGTATCCACGTTGATTAAAAATCCCAGATAGCCATACTTACACAGAAATAATAATGATGAATAATATGCACCTAAGCTCACTGAAAACCATCCCAAAATTCAAATGAAATCCCTTGACAAACCTTAAATAGAAACAAAAGCGAGCTGAATTTAAATAAAAGGACCTACCTACCTACTGATAACGATATCGCTCGCGCGATTCGAAATACAACATTATCACAATAAATTACATAGGTAACCTAAACTGGAACAATTTTGTGACGTGACCAGAATATATCAAGAAAATTAAATATTGCCATGTTTATAACTAGGGCTCGATTTAAAATATCTACTCAAATATTGTAGTAGTCACATTGATATCTAGTTCTATAGTAGGTAGCTACGAAGTATCCGTACAATTATAAAAATCCAAAACGTTCACATTTATTGATCAACTTGTCAACTTCTTGATTTTGGTACGACTAGCAGGATTCGCCGAACCGGAGTTAACGACTCAACTCAAACTCAAAGCATTTATTTCAATTAAACCATTTACAGGCACTTTTGAATTGTCAAGAAGTCGGTCAGTCAGGAAAAAATGAAGCTAGTTGCCCATTCCAAAGCGTAGTAGGGTACCTATGGAGAAGAACGGGCAAGAAACTCCATGGACACTCTTTTTAAATAATATTTTTACAAAATTATTAGTTACATCATATGTTGAATTTATAATAAATGTGAGAACGATATAAAAAATAAATAAAAATCAAGTACGCGTTAAAAGTGTCCAGAGTACAGCAAATAGTAACAAAATAACAATCCAAAAATAAAATAATTAAAAATAAGCCGTGGCAGCTAAAAGATGACCAGCCCCAACTGACGGCGCCCGTTCACGAACATGACGCATGGATCAGCACCATCCAGCTCAACCATTTTGTAGGGAACCGAATGATCCAACACACACGCCACCGTCAGCGAGACACTTGAGCGAGCATGACATACTATCAGCCGCCAGGGCACATTCTAGTCAATGAAAAACATATTACCCGGTAAATGGTAGCTCAATAGTACATAGAACTCACATCTGTGCTATGCAGTTATACAATACAAAGGAAATTGAGTTTATACAATGCAAAGATAGTCTTACAATCTTCAGCAGCTCCAACAGTATTTTCAGGTGTTAATCAATTAGTTGTGGTTGTGGAGCAGGACCAGCATTCAGCCAGGCATTTTTATCAGCGATGTAATCTCCTAACTTATAATATGCCTGCCTACATAGTGTGCGTTTTATACATGACTTGAATGTTGTCTCATTTAGTTGAAGAATGTGGGGAGGTATTTTATTATAACATTTTAAACAGTACCCCATAAAAGATGAGTCTACTTTTGCTAGTCTGAAACCTGGTTGAACTAATAGGTCCCTATTTCTAGTACTATAATTATGTCTTTCACCTCTTTTGCTAAAAATATGTAAATTTTTCCTTACATACATGATGTTTTCGTAGATATATTGACAAGGCACCGTCATGATGTTAATATCCTTAAACAGTTCCCTTAGAGAATCGCGCTTGCGGAGATTATATATGGCTCTGATGGCTCTTTTCTGCAGAATAAAAATAGAATCGATGTCTGCAGCCCGTCCCCAAAGTAAAATACCGTAAGACATGATACTATGAAAGTAACTAAAATAGACTAGTCTCGCGGTACCTACATCAGTAAATTGACGGATTTTTCTGACAGCATAAGCTGCCGAACTGAGCCGTCCTGCAAGAGATGTTAAATGCGGACCCCATTGTAGCCTTGAGTCGAGCGTGATCCCTAGGAAAACTGTTTTTTCGACGAATTCAAGTTTCTCCTGATTCAATATTATCTCACAATCACTACCCTTGACATTTGGTAAAGAAAATCTTATGCACTTAGTTTTTTTCCCATTTAATACTAAATTATTAGCAGTGAACCAATTTTGGACCTGCAGTAGGGCGTTATTTACGTCGTCAAAATTTGTGGCACGTCTATTTACCTTAAAAATTAAGGAAGTGTCATCAGCAAATAACACCATTTGTGGTTGATTTTTTAATAAATGGAGTAGATCATTAATATACACTAAAAAGAGGAAAGGACCCAATATCGAGCCTTGTGGCACACCCAGTTTTACTGTTAAACCAAGTGAATTGACACCATTTATTTGAACTTGCTATTGTCTATCATTTAAATAAGAACTAACTAAATTGAGCGCAAGTTGCAAAGCTGCAAAGTAAGCAAGCTGAAGTGGCAGTGAGCTGGCGAGTGGCCATCTTTGTCGAAGGACCGATTGTCAAGACCGTTTCGTTAGGACCGTTTGTCAAGCGATAAGTGCAGTGAGACGCCTACCAGCTAGATGGACCGATGACCTTAAAAAGGTGGGTGGGACAGACTGGATACAGAAGGCGGAGGACAGGGGTTTGTGGGAAAGTCCCATGTCCAGCAGTGGACTGCGGTAGGCTCAGTTGATTGAGTGGATAGGATTCGCAAAAAAGTCACAGGAACATTATTTATAACGAATATTGAAAAAAATACTGACAATAATTCTGCCGTCATAACGAAAAAGGGCACTTTTTTCCAAAATTGAGTTAAATACATATTCGGAATCAGTAAAAAACGCGCATCCGCCAGTTTTTTTATAATTTTTTATGAGCAAATGTTAGTTGTGCTTTTTCGTTATGACGGCAGAATTGTTCTCGTGTTTCACTTGAAAACTATCGAGTACCTACTGAAACTAAGTATCGTAAAAGAAGTATTGTTACTACTTCAATATGTATCGATACTATTTTCCGATCCGTATTAAAACTATGAACTAATAAATTGTTAGTATCGCGATCGAAATGATTTCCAATTAGATATTATTTGAATACATAATGGGTTGGTAGAGTTATAGTGGGATTAGGGAGCAATAATAGCAAGACGTAATTGATTTTGGGATATAAACGATGAAGATGGGTATAATCGAAGTAATAATCGCAACAACTGTTATATAATAAAACTTGAACCCCCTTACTAATAAACGTTGTATAGCGTCTGTATAGTTACACAACGCTTTGTCTTCTTCTTTCGAAACTCAAATAACTGACGACTGAAAGAGAGAAATCGGTGTCATCATCATCATCATCATCAGCCGAAAGACGTCCACTGCTGAACAAAGGCCTCCCCCTTAGACCACCACGCCGAACGACAATCCGCCACTTGCATCCATCGGTTGCCCGCGACTCTCACGATGTCGTCGGTCCACCTAGTCCAAATCGGTGTATAACAGAACTATTCATCTGTTTGAATGTGTTTATTAGTAAGGGGGGGGGGGGGATGTATTTATAAACATTTACGTTTATCTAGTATTACAAAGAGGAGCAAACTTGTGAGTTTGTATGTAGAAGTGTAAAATGGTAGAACTCATCACATCATTTCAGCCGAAAGACGTCCACTGCTGGACTTAAGCCTCCTCCAAGCACCTCCACTTCGACCGGTTCTGTGCTTCCCGCAGCCAGTAGATTCCTGCGGCTTTCACAAGGTCTTCGGTCCACCGTGTGGGAGGCCATCCACGTAAGGCCTAAAATATAATATAACTAGCACTTCGCCCGCGACTTCGTCTGCGTGTATTCGTGCCAAATTTCAAGTTTATTAACTCAAAAAATAAGATTTTTCATGCAAACAAAATTCCCCCTTTTCACCCCCTTAAAGGTCGAATTTCCAAAAACCCCTTCTTAGTTCTCCCCTACATAATAAAAGGAAGCTGTATGCAAAATTTCACGTTCCTAGTCCTTGCAGTTTCGGCTGTGCGTTGATATGTCAGTCAGTCAGTCAGTCAGTTTCTTCTTTTATATATATAGATTATATATACTAATTAATGTTTGATTTTATGTATTTTCTTTTTTCTCTCTTTTACTCTTACACAGACACACGCCGTCTATAATTATCTCTCTATCTACTTTCCTATCGCAGGTATGTTGGAAGAGATTTCGAAATAAGCATCACCTTTGTACCTATTTTTCTGTTTTTTTTTTTTTTAATAAATATCTGAAACCCGACTACCGAGTATTGTACTTAATTCTGATAAATGTCACAATAAATGTTTCCCTTTAACAGCCAGATCAAATAACCGGATCAATGCCCCAAGGGGAGGCTTTTAGAGGCAAGTACTATGGAAATTACCTTCCGAACTCAAGGATATAAATACAAGTCTAATTGCCAATGCAATGGCTTAGCGACCGTTTAATTTTGCTATGGAAATTGTTCTTTGAAGTAACTGTAATGTTTAAATTAGAACATTGTGGTCTTTAACTTATAAGTAAAATAAGTCAGGGTGGGAATAAAATATTCTTCTCTATAGTTAGCAAGATTGGTGCGAGAATAGCATATCAATCAATCAATCTGCCTAGCTTTTTTAGCTATGTTGGGGTCAGCTTCCAGTCTTACCGGATGCAGCTGAGTAACAGTATTTTACATGGAGCGACTGCCTACCTGACCTCCACAACCCAAACCCCGACCAACGGCTTACGTGCTTTCCGAGGCCTTGATTTCTGTAATAATGGATGATCAATCAGCGACCCGTCATCAATCTATACTTTTATACTAATATTATAAAGAGGTAAAGTTTGTGAGCTTCTAGGTGGTAATCTCTGAATCTACTGAACCGATTTTGAAAATTATTTGACTAATGATAAGCTACAGTGTTGCCGAGTGTCATAGGATATATTTTATGTTAAAACGTGAATTTTCATGCGGACAAAGTCGCGGGCAGAAGCTAGACAGTATAGTGGACAATATAGTGCTTAAAAGTATCAGTACTACTCAGTTACGTAACAACGTAGGTGGCGGGGCTGACTGCCCAAATTTCATTAGACGAAGTAAAGCAAGAAAAATTTGGCTATGGTACATGGAGGGTATATACACACATCAAAAGTGTCTAGGGATCAAGCATTTTTATGCGGATTTCTTGAGATTGAGATGTGGCTTTGTAATAAATTTATGATTTTATAAATTTATATGGATCCTTTTTGGTGCATTTCATAATTTGAATCAGGAACTGTGAATCAAATTCGAGTAAAAGATGAAAATCAGCTGTCAATATTTTCCCTATAAAAACATACAACGCATTGAAGACATTATTAGTGCTACTGTTTCCCTACTACTGATTAAAATTCCGTGCCTCGGAAAGCACGTAAAGCCGTTGGTCCTGCGCCTTATCTCTCTCCGGTCGTGTCGGATTGCCGTCCCATCGGACTATGAGAGTGAGGGAAGAGGGAGTGCACCTGTGTCTGCGCGCACACTTGTGCACTATAATATCTCCTGCGTACCTGGCTAATCTCCGTTGAGATTGGCCACCGTGACCGAAATCGGTCGGGGAGGCTATTACTGATTAAAACCAACGTTATTATGGAGCGGCGACGTCATTTAAGCAGGGAAGAAATGCTCAGAGCCGTGGGAATGATAGAAGCTGGTTCCCGGCAACGTACTGTGGCTTTAGCTCTGAATACAAGTCAGAGTGTTATCAGTCGACTTTGGACACGTTACCGAAGCACTGGTACCGTGGCTGAGCGCCATGGAGGACGGTATCGCTGCACCACACGGAGACAAGACCGATACATTCAAATCTTAACTCGAAGAGCTCCAACAATAACCGCCATGATGTTAGCCGTGAGGCTTCATCACTCTTCAGGGAACTTAATTAGCGACCAAACAGTCAGAAACCGCTTGCATGAAGTGAACCTTCATTCCCGAAGACCGCTACGGGTACCACCTATAGCAATGCACAATCGTAGGATTCGATATCAATGGGCTCTTGAACACAGAAATTGGGCAGAAGAACAATGGCGTTTCGTGTGCTTTTCTGATGAGTCTCGTTTTGGTATGAGACCGGATACAAGACGTATACGACACTGGAGAACCCCTGGACGCCAACAGCGATTAAAATCCTGCCAGGAAGTCCATCCTTATAGTGGTGGAACCATCATGGTATGGGCGGGTATTTGGATCGGCGGAAGAACTGAGTTGATTTGGATCAGAGGCAACCTCAACGCTCAAATTTATGCTGAGACGATTGTATCAGACGTCATCGTTCCTCTACAAGTGCAAATCGGTCCCTTATTTCAGTTAATGCATGATAATGCACGACCGCACACCGCAAGAGTTGTAAGACAGACTCTCGCCGCAGCTAACATCAATGTCCTGCCCTGGCCTGCTCAGTCGCCAGACTTGAACCCGATTGAGCATGCATGGGATATGCTACAGAGAAGAGCTCTGCCGAATATGGAGGGTATCCAGTCGCAAGAAGACCTTTTTTTGTTGTTGCAACGAACATGGGCGGCCATTCCACAGCGTGATTTGGATGAACTCATTTTGAGTATGCCAAACCGATGTTCTTGTGTTGTTAGTGTTCGCGGTAGAAACACGGATTATTAATTGTTTAAGTTACCCAATAAAATTTTAGAGAAAACTGTTATTTCAGTCTTTTTTTCGAACTTTTGTGTTAGTGGTTCAAATTTCAAAAATCCCTTTATTAGGAAAATGGCAAATTTCTTTATTAATGCAAAGGTGACTTGGTTTATCGTTACTGTGACAAACGAAAACACTTTATTTGATGAATCCTTAAAGAAAATTTTAATTAATATCAATCAGGAGAAAAGTTATTGCAAAAATATATGTTGATCCCTAGACACTTTTGATGTGTGTATATGTTGCTGCCTCGTTGGTCTCATGGTCGCAATCGCGACTGCTGAGCGTCTCCTGGGTTCGATTCCCGGGTCGAGCAAAGCATTATTTAATTTTTTAGTAACTGCCCGGAGTTCGGAAGTGGGCGGTGTGATGTTCCCGTGCCTCGGAAAGCACGTTAAGCCATTGGTCCTGTGCCTGATCTCTCTTCGGTCGTGTCGGATTGCTGTCCCATCGGACTATGAAGGTGAGGGAAGAGGGAGTGCACCTGTGTCTGCGCGCACACTTGTGCACTGTAGGTAATATCTCCTGCGCACCCGGCTAATCTCCGTTGAGATTGGCCACCGTGACCGAAATCGGTCGGGGACGCTATTATGTGTTGCTGACAGAACTGATCTGAATTAGACCTCTTATACAGAACATTTTCAAAAACGTACCTAAAAGACTGGATATCGCCACAACAATCAGTGCAACGTGATAAAAGAACGTATTTAAATAAAAAAGGTTAGATGCACCAGTGATTGTAATAACAAGCAGTGCTGTAGGCAAGACCTGTCAAATTTTCGGTGTAAGATTCGTTGCATAAAACAAAAATCTTGCATGTAGTGCAAGCTTTTTGGTTTTATTTTTTGGTGCGCGGTGGAAATCCTCATGGACTTCCTCCATCGTGGGGGTGACAGAGGGGCATGCCGGACTCTTACCGGCGAAAACCACCGCGCTGTTCCACCTCTTCCTATGGTCGGGGGTGTGGAATTCGCATAAGCATTCACCGCTCCCAATTTTATTCTACCCTGAATTAAACATCAATAATAACAATTATTCAGTCTCACTAACAGTTCTTTCTTCTAGTGTTAAACAATAAAAAAGCACCGCCGTTTAAAGAGACCGATAGCCTAACAGTTTCATTTGTCTTACTCCGTATAGACGCGCCCTTACAAAAACTATGATCGATGTGCTCCCGTTTTTATAACACCTGTTTTGGCCTGTTTACTGTTTGTCGTTTTCGAACATGTTTTTCGAACATCAATCTTGGTTCGAGATTGGACGTCAAATAAGCGAGAGTTCTGAGAGCATGGGTGAAACCGTAAAGTTTATTTGGGATATTTTTGTTTTTTTCTGGAGGTAGAAGTACCCACTTCTACCTTACTAGAGTAGAAAAGATCTTTATTGATTTTAGAGTGGATGAAAATTAGACGTTTATTTTGATGAAAGCCGATGAGCGCTTCTAATCCTGGGCTAAATAAATAAATAAAAAAAAAATTATGAACCAATGGTCGTTTCTTCATTTATTTATTATTTATTTATTTTTTGACGGCACGGTTGGCGCAGTGGTTAAGCGGTTGACTGCTGCGCTGCGTGTCGCGGGTTCGATTCCCGCACGGAACAAATATTTGTATGACCTACAAGTAGTTGTTCCGGATCTGGCTGTTTGTGTATGTGAGTTTTAAATATTTTTAAACGCACTCACGATACAGGAGGAATTCCTAGTGTGGGGCAAAGTTTTTTTTTTTTTTATTTATTTAATACTTCAAGCACATAAATGTACAGAGGCGGACTTAATGCCAAAGGCATTTTCTATCAGTCAACCTTTGGGTGATGCAGAGACAAACAGTAGGTAGTAGGTGCAATCATGAAAATTGAGGAATAAATATTATAAATATAAAGATACGCAGAAACCTAATAAAACTTTAATTATAATATATACATAACTACATATAAATATAAGCACAAATAAATATACATAAATAAATTAATATAAGTACTAAAAAGAAATAAGACAAAACATGAGATTGATGATTATTAGCGTTGTGATGATACTGCCAGCTTCTTCTTTGAGTTTCTCGTTCCATTATCTTCTACGGGGTCTGCTGCGACGCCCTCTAGCTGTTTCAAGGTTCTACATAGTGACTATTTCGCCCACAGCTCATTGGGCATGTGACAGACGTGGCCAGCCCAGTCCCACTTTAAAATTACGGCTTTTTGAGCTACGTCAATAATCTATGGTTTGGAGCGCAGTGGCCTTGGCCCAACGTAGTGGGATGATACAGGCTAATAGGATTAGTAACTACTTTACCTAGGGTTTAAACTAGAACCTTTATGGTACCTAAGCCTCTGCTAAATCTTTTGGCAAATACAGGCATAACGTTACGAGTACCTACGTTATGTTACTATCGAACATTTTCGAAGCAGTCCCCAAATAGACCACTTCAATCGATTTTAGGTGAACTTGTAAAGATAGGTGATACGCGTTATGTGCGCGTTGTACGTAAGTTTTGTGTTGTGTCTGTTGTTTTTTTGTGTTTATACTAGCATGAGCAGTGTCCCGCGATTTCACCCGAATAAGTTTCGGTATAAATATCGGGATGTACATAAAATACTTTAATTGTATGTGTTAATCCTTGTTATAATCTATCTGTGTGCCAAACATCTATATCATAATATGTTTATTCGTTTTTGCGTGAAAGAGTAACAAACATCCATCCATCCATTCTCACAAACTTTCGCGTTTATAATATTAGTAGGATTATTAATTTAGTAATGTTGCTAACCATTTATAATTTACAGTAGTGAGTGATATTAGGCATAAAGTTTCAAATACCTTTATATCCTAGTCCTGAAACTATAACTTAAATGAAATAAGAATAATTAATTTAGACTTGTTTTTGCGATTTAATTGGATGCAGTAAAGTGTAAGTAACCGTGTATCGCACGGCTGAAATATCTAGATCGAAGTATGAACTATGTAATATATTTTTTTCAACATTTAAATCCGTGTTATCTACGAACAAAACATAATACAAAACGACGTTTATTCGGGTCACTCCGACTTAAAAAAGGATAAAAAAAACTTTTTAACAAAAAAAAAAACCGACTTCCATAAAAAACACTACAAAGTGAAAAATAACTTTGATTTCGGAAGTCGGTGTCTTTGGATCTGTATTTTAGTTTATTGCCACCGACTTCCGAAATCAAAGTTATTTTTCACTTTGTAGTGTTTTTTATGGAAGTCGGTTTTTTTTTTGTTAAAAAGTTTTTATTTCACGCTTTTTAGTGGGACTGTTTATAATGCATCAAGCTCATCGCCTTTTACAAAATATTACATTTCCCGATACAGGGACGTTAATTGTTGAGGAGTTCTCCTGGTACTCCACCATCGGCTTCATTTCACCATTCGCATTGTGACGAGCATAAATTGTTTAGCAACCATATTAAAGTAATCGAATCGCAACCTGTGAAATACTTATTATTGAGTAGTCCCGGTGGCCATCTGTGGTCTTCATCATCAGTTTTACTTCACTAAATTTTGCTTTCCGAAAGCAAATGCACGAGTTAGTATAAATAATACCCGAATCGCTATAGGTGTGCCTATAATATTTGAAGAGTTCGTTCGATTTCTCCAGGATCCCGCTGATAATCCTGGCAGCATCAGGCCAGACTTATGTCAACATTGCATTGAACTTAAAATTTAATCCTGTTTAAAATGAGCCCAAACACGACTACGGTGCTGTAATTTCAAGGTTTGTACTTTTTCTGATGCTCCTGGCATCAGCATCAAGTCTCTGTGTAGGTATTTCGGTGTTTCTCATTAACAGTACGTTTATCCACACATCGAGCCCTTTTCAATGAGCCTAAACACGATATATCTGCTGTTAGTTGTCGAGGAGTTAGGTACTCTGCAGACTATCCTGACTGCAGCATCAGGTCATGACTTGATGATCATGAGACCAAATGTAGCAAATGCCCTATCAAACATCAAAACAATTTACTAAAACTGTCCTTGTCTGTTCGAGTAACTTCTTACTGTTAAGGAGTTGTACCTTCCATCATCAGCTCAGCTACCTGAGATGGTGACAACCATACGCAAATACACAAGATAATTCATAAAATATGCGAAAAACAATAAGTGAGCCTATAAAATTTGAGGGTTGCCCTCGATTTCTCTAAGATCCCATCATCAGATCCTAACTTGGTGACAATGGGACCACCTCAGAACTATTTACTTTCGAACAAAAAAAGGATTTTGAAAATCCGTCTACAATTGGCGGAGTATTCGATGAACAAACATACAAAAAAAAAAAAACATACAAACATCCGAACATAGTACCTCCTCCTTTTTGTGAAGTCGGTAAAAATGGTTACCTACTTTATTGTAATATAGCATAAACAATTCAAAGACGATTCAAGGACTATAAAAAATGCTAAACTACGTATATATTCCAAAAACGTTTTCAACAGAAACATAACAATTATCTACTTTTACAAAAGTATCCACAGTCATAATTCCATTTGTATGAGAAAAGGTCCCACAGTGGTACGCAATATCCTCACTAATCGGATCTCCCGGATTGATTCAAATATGTCAGTCATAATCCTCTGGAGAGAAACTCCTAATGCGTTTGTGTATATTACTAATGCTTTCTGATAGTGGCAGGGAAATACAAAATAATATATAGTAACCCCTTTTTCCTCGTTTTAACAATTTTATAAGAGATTTTCACTACATCCGCCACTCTCCGTCTCATGCTGGAATCGAACTTTTGTTATTAATTGTTATTAGTAATTAATTGCTTATTTATTTTAGTTCGATGCTCCTAGTTTATTTATTAAAACTTTATGCACAAGTAAAAACTGTACAAAGGGCGGACTTTCTTGCCTTGGGCATATTCTACCAGTCTACCTTAAGGTGATGCAGAGACAATACACAGTAGGTGCAATAATAGAAAACAAATTAGAAAATACTTATAACTAAAATATAAGAATAAATACATAAATACACACATCAAAAGTGTCTAGGGATCAACATATATTTTTGCAAAAACTTTTCTCCTGATTGATATTAATTAAAATTTTCTTTAAGGATTCATCAAATAAAGTGTTTTCGTTTGTCACAGTAACGATAAACCAAGTCACCTTTGCATTAATAAAGAAATTTGCCATTTTCCTAATAAAGGGATTTTTGACATTTGAATCACTAACACAAAAGTTCGAAAAAAAAGACTGAAATAACAGTTTTCTCTAAAATTTTATTGGGTAACTTAAACAATTAATAATCCGTGTTTCTACCGCGAACACTAACAACACAAGAACATCGGTTTGGCATACTCAAAATGAGTTCATCCAAATCACGCTGTGGAATGGCCGCCCATGTTCGTTGCAACAACAAAAAAAGGTCTTCTTGCGACTGGGTACCCTCCATATTCGGCAGAGCTCTTCTCTGTAGCATATCCCATGCATGCTCAATCGGGTTCAAGTCTGGCGACTGAGCAGGCCAGGGCAGGACATTGATGTTAGCTGCGGCGAGAGTCTGTCTTACAACTCTTGCGGTGTGCGGTCGTGCATTATCATGCATTAACTGAAATAAGGGACCGATTTGCACTTGTAGAGGAACGATGACGTCTGATACAATCGTCTCAGCATAAATTTGAGCGTTGAGGTTGCCTCTGATCCAAATCAACTCAGTTCTTCCGCCGATCCAAATACCCGCCCATACCATGATGGTTCCACCACTATAAGGATGGACTTCCTGGCAGGATTTTAATCGCTGTTGGCGTCCAGGGGTTCTCCAGTGTCGTATACGTCTTGTATCCGGTCTCATACCAAAACGAGACTCATCAGAAAAGCACACGAAATGCCATTGTTCTTCTGCCCAATTTCTGTGTTCAAGAGCCCATTGATATCGAATCCTACGATTGTGCATTGCTATAGGTGGTACCCGTAGCGGTCTTCGGGAATGAAGGTTCACTTCATGCAAGCGGTTTCTGACTGTTTGGTCGCTAATTAAGTTCCCTGAAGAGTGATGAAGCCTCACGGCTAACATCATGGCGGTTATTGTTGGAGCTCTTCGAGTTAAGATTTGAATGTATCGGTCTTGTCTCCGTGTGGTGCAGCGATACCGTCCTCCATGGCACTCAGCCACGGTACCAGTGCTTCGGTAACGTGTCCAAAGTCGACTGATAACACTCTGACTTGTATTCAGAGCTAAAGCCACAGTACGTTGCCGGGAACCAGCTTCTATCATTCCCACGGCTCTGAGCATTTCTTCCCTGCTTAAATGACGTCGCCGCTCCATAATAACGTTGGTTTTAATCAGTAGTAGGGAAACAGTAGCACTAATAATGTCTTCAATGCGTTGTATGTTTTTATAGGGAAAATATTGACAGCTGATTTTCATCTTTTACTCGAATTTGATTCACAGTTCCTGATTCAAATTATGAAATGCACCAAAAAGGATCCATATAAATTTATAAAATCATAAATTTATTACAAAGCCACATCTCAATCTCAAGAAATCCGCATAAAAATGCTTGATCCCTAGACACTTTTGATGTGTGTATATACATACAACATAATATAAAACAAAAAAAAAACAAACGATTACAAGAGATAAACAAGAATAGGTACCTACAACAACTTAATTCTGAGACGAATCTGTCAACTTCTTATGTGTGTTCTCGAGCTTTCAGATTTTTATAAATTGTGAACCGATTGGTTATCATATTTATTATTTGTGACTTCGAATGACAACTATGTGAACTTAACCCAGCATTGCATAAATATTGCCGGGGCAGCGGGATTGTCCGAAAGGGTTACCGCTGCCCCGGAACATAAAGGGCTAAGGAAGGAACACGGGTGGGTTTTAGTCAGTAAGAGTCTGACACTCCCTTTTGCTCCACCCTGAGCGGGACCCCTCATTTGATGATTTCCCATCCACAAAAAAAAACATTGCATAAATATGTAAACTGTGAAGATCTTTATGCTTGGAGGCTTTTATTCAGAGAAATTGGAATAAGTACAGGAGGATTATGTTGATTAAACATAACTCATGTACCAGATTAGCTTGTTAGTTATTATTAATGAGCAATTAATTGCAGACAATAGGTCACACTTATGTAATTTGTCACTAATTACTGTCGAACATTCCTAGCACGCAGTTAGAACTTAATTGTTATTAATGATGATTGCTGACAGTGTAGTTTAACCTTATTGATAGAAAATACGAAGGTAATTTTGTTTCTATTTAAAAAAGGTTTTTATCGACAGATATCATTTAGTTTGTGGAGCTTCTGCAAAAGAAACCAAGTGATCTGCAAAAAGGTTGTCTGTTTCATTTTAATATCTAAAAACTTAACTTCTTATTTATCTTATGGCAACACAAATAAGGCACAAACAAGGAATAATATTACTGAACGTGTAGCTGTTCGGTGATACTACGCGGCGTAGCGGACGTAGTTCATAGCAATGAATTCGTAGAGTCAGCTACGTCGTAGCAATGCAGTCCTAATCCTAAATTACACGGGACGTACAATAAGGACTGCAACTAACTAGCGACCCAAAGCAGGGGCTTTGGACGGTTTTCACGAGTTGCCCAATAAACGAGATTTCTTTATTATATGTAGGTTAATTATTACCTTTCAGAATAAATTCTTTTTTTTTTCGTGAATTTTTAACATGTTTTAATAGTTATTCTGCTATTCGGGGCGGAGATAAATCCAACAAATCAAAGATCATCAATATCGGTCCAGCCATTCTTGAGTTATAAATGGTTTAACTACAAACAAAATATGTTATAGATACCTATAGATATGTTAGTAAGTACCTAATTTAAATCTCAGTCTTCAACTTCAATGGTTTATATAGCCTTCATAGAAACTCAATAAGTGAGCTTATTGGATTTATTTTGGTCGGATCCCCAGCAACTAATAGTTAATGGAACAACATGTTCGGAAGTAATTTTCAAATACTTATTACATGTATTACAGAAAATCTAATATCCGCGAATTATCGAAAAAAAAAAAAACAGTTTTATAGACTTTCAACTACATTATAAATATGAAACAGTTGTTTTTTTTTTCAAATATTTTATGTAAACAAAATTAAACAGCAGAGGTAATAATAATAATAATAATTATAAGATTATTTTTATTTTAACATTCTTATTACTTTACAACGCTTATATAACTCGTTTCTTCATAATTTAGTTGTTGCAAATATTCACTTACTTTTTGTTTACATTTAGATTTAGTAAGCGGGTAAATATTTAATTCTTTATTAATTTTGCTATAAAGGAACGGACCAAGAAATTCAATAAATCTTTCACTAAATTTTGTTTTACAAGTGATCCGTTCCATGGATACTTTTTTATTTCTTCGATTTTGCGCGATTGGGTCATAAGGTAGTTTTGTATGTTGTTTAAGGATAATGTTGAGGATGAAAAGTTGTCTTACGGTCAGAACCCCACAAATCTGATAAAGAGAGGCAGTAGGAAAAAGGATAGGTTTAAAAATACACACCTTTATAATTGCGCGCTGAGCGATTTCAATGGACTTCATAGTGGTTTTAAAAGTACCCCCCCAGGATGAGATACAATAATTTAGTAAAGACTGACATAGGGCATAATAAATTTGTTTTAGGAGATAAGGCAAGGTAATAAAACACTGCACCACAAATTTTCCAATAGCATCGTATTCTGGTTAAAAAAAAGTTCGTTCGGCCATTAAAACCTGTGAATGGGCCCGCAATTTCGATGTCGACGTCGCGTTGCTCATGTTCCCATTAGTAGGTACGAGGTTCCCACAGACATGTGGTATCAACGGCCTGTACTTGTTTACCGTGTGCATTTTAGGGTTAAGGCAAAGTTTTAGGAGGAAAATACTTGTGTAAATAAAAATGCAAATAGGTTTGCCATAGTGGTATTAATTAGCTTGATGATAATTTGAATTGAATCACTAGTTCAAGGGGGATTGAAGATTTTTATAAGAAGCCTGGCATGCTTAGCAGTCAGCCATTTTGTTTATTTTTTTTTTAAAATGGCGGCCACGTATGTTACCTCTATAAACACTATATAGGCACTTTACGGGGTTTGGTCTCATTTTCTGTTTGCATTGATGTCAGCTATCGATTTATACAGGATTCATGCGTGGCCGCCATTTTGAAAAAAAATGGCGGACAGGTGTATGCCACGGACCTTCAAAGCCTTCGTTTGTAAAATTTCAACCAATTATAGTAAAATATTCAAATGAAGATTGAATAAAATTTTAGTTTTGGTATAGTGCGATCACAAATGTTATTAAAATAAATTAACTTTGTCATCACTGCGAAGGAATATTGTTATAATTTACTGAGAAGTTTTAAAATAACTGTTTCAAGAGCTTTTGTAAGTACCTACCTAATTTTCTTTATGATTATACATACTTGCTAGTTTACATAACATACACTGCTGGCTGCTAGAACACAGGACTCCCCTCTGTGAGAAGGAGTGGGCCCTAATCCACCACGCAGGCCCAGTGCGGGTTGGTAGATCTCACATGTCTTAGATTTTTTGGTTTTACGACATGCGCGTTTCCTCACGACGTTTTCGTTCACCGTTTTGAGAAGAGTGGTGATGAAATAAATTGCATAAAGTTAAGCTCCTGCCTGGATTCAAACCCACAACTTACAACTCGTACCTCGGGGCCATAACCTCTGGGCCACCAGAGCTCAGCCTGCTAATTTAAACAATGGTAATTTTTGCCGCTCCTCTTTTAAATTGTCTGAATTTTTAATTAAACAAAAAATAATGAAATTCATAAGGCAGCCTTTGTCAATAACGCCGAGTAAAATCCATAAAATTAAAAAATAATATGCGTATCATCATTTTGTACCACATCGGCTGAGTACACAGTTAACTAGAAAGCTACTTATTAAACCGGCCTAAAGTCACAGCTAGCGTCTCACCCTAGGTTGCACTAATGAGGCGGTGTTTGTGCTCTGACAATGGCAGAGCACAAACACCGCCTCATTTTCTATTCCTATTTTGACAACCCTAACCCGCTAGCCTGCCACAGAAAAAACACACCCGACCATTTTTATTGACGCACTGCGTGCGGACTTCATTTTCCGGGCAATATATTTTAATCTGTGTTATTTCGTAGGGACCAAAGTTTTACAAGACCTTGTTAAAAGCGTGTCTTTGGTAATTTCGCTAAAAGGGGCCAGCTCGGGTCGAGTGTCACATCTATATGTTAATTGTGATTTCGTGTACCTTCGCCCATGGTAATAGAGGCGCACATGTATGGAATTAACCATGAAGGGACAAAGTAAATAGGCGTTCGTGTTTTCACGAATGAAGTGTTTTTTTTTCGGGCTGTTTCGAATTCAATTGGCGTACTTGTGATGAAAGTGGCTTGACTTACCAAAGAGTTGTTACATGTTTCGTCTGTGAGAAAAGGTGTATAAAATACCTATTGTATTAATTTTCTCTTTTTCTGTTTGCTTTAGAAGGAAAATTCCTTTCAGGTACATTGGTACTTTTTTATAAGGTTGCTTGCTTGAGTTTATACTTTTAGGATTATCTCATTTATATTTCAAGACTTCGTTTTTGGCTCACTTTATTTATTTCATATCCAAGTTACACACAAACCAACCTTGCACACTTTTTTTTTTTTTTTTTTAACGTGGAGAAATGCTCATGCATACTGCACTACCACGGGGACATAGTGCAGTTATGTGGGACTCTTACCCACTAAAACTCCACGGTGTCCTCCTCCGCCGCTTATGGCGGGAACACGGGCACGCGTTTGCATTCATCCGTGAACCCGCCGCGGCTGTCCGTCACCGGACCCTCCTCTGGGGAGTGCTCCCCATCACCGGCGCACCAGAACACATAGCACGCCGTGACCACCCCAGGGACCAAACCAGCACATGGGCGCCAGACGACCCCGTGTCTGGTCACCCTTGGTCCCCTTGCGGCGGGACAGGTCGTTGGCCCCGCCGCCTGCCAATTTTCGGCCGCAGAGGATAGGGAGAGTGGCCAACGTAATACCAACACTCCTCCTCCCCTGCGGCCCCACCGCGTCCGCCATCAACGGTGGCGACCCCGTCAAGGCCGCGGAAGGTAGGGAGAGCGGCACACCGCAATACCGGCACTCCTCTCCCGCCGCGGCCTCCAACCTTCAGCCGCGATGCCTCCCTCACATACGACATCGCGGCCCGCCTCAGTTGCGATGTCGCCCAAGCGGCACCGCAACCTACTTGTTGGCCGCTACGTCGTCGGCTTACAGGCAAAAGCCCTGACGAGCGGCCCCTCCTCGGGTTCCTCTTCGCTTCACCGTGGGTGACCAAGCCACGGCCACTGAGCCCCCCCGCCTCGACAATGCGGGAACCCACCGGGGGGGAACCTTGCACACTAACCCAACATTTTCCGACCTCTCCTGTCAACGTCGTAACGGCTCAAAGTGTCTATAAAAAGCGATATCAATAACTGTACTTAAACTCGGTACTGAATAGACCGCAGCGCTGAGAGGGTTAGCGCACACTTTAATGAGAGCGAACTCGCGTTATTAATACTAATGGCAGTAATGGCCGGGCCTTGTGCAGTCAAGATACGGAGTTATACTGAACTAGTAAATACCGCACAACTTTAAATCCTTTATGAACTCCGGGTTTTAATAAAAATGAAATAGGTACCGGTACCGATTCTCGTTTGTTTCAGTTCGGATTGGGTTAGTAAAATTGGGAATCAATGTATTGTAGTTCTTATGAATTCTAATATTTTATTATGCTGTAATAGTTATATCGATTGGTTAGTTAAGAGATCAGTGTGAAATTAAAAGTTAACTCTTAAGTAATAATACTAACCGGTTGTCCTACATTGCAGGTGAAAATCTTTCTCATACAGTCAAAGATCGAACATTGATCATTACGCTTGCTTACGCATAGGGGAGGTCAGCTCAAAGCGGCCACCTTAACTTTAAATTAAGAAAAAACCTATAAAACGATTCATTTTTGAAAATAATTTTATACTAATAGGTAGATAATTTATTTAATTTTTGTAATTTGCAATTTAAATTTCGCGCAAATTTAAATATAAGCCTTAGATTTGTAGATTACAAAAACTTGTCAAAAAACCGCTTAGCCCGACGGGTCGCCCAAAGCGGCGGTAAGGGCATAGAGGCCACCCCAAAAATTCTTCGGAAATGTTTATTTTTTGTTGAAATATATCGTGCTAGACAAAATAAAAATCAAAAAAATATATTAAAAACATTATTTATTATTATTAAACATATATTTTTTTTTAATAATCAACATTTTCTACCCGTTTTAATCACAATCAGTCTTAAAAGTAATTTGACTTAAATTTAATATTATAATTAGGTATTTAGTTTGAAAACTTCTGAACTAATAGGAATTTTGAATCAGATTTAGTTTTTGTTAATATTTATTAATTTTATTAATCAACAGTCAGTAATCTTACTTTAAGTCTTCCAACAGTCTTAAAATATTGAAATAATTAATCCTCTAAAACTTAAAAATATTTCATAAAAAAAACATTAAAATAAAATAAAACTTTTTGTATAAATCATCAATATTTTCTGCTTTATCCTAATTAATAATCACAATCAGTCTTAAAAGTAATTTAATTTAACTTTGTAATATTTAGTTTAAAACTTTAATTAAAATTTTAGGAACTACTAAGTATTAGGTTGATACTTGACATTTTTATTAATCACAGTTACTTCTTTCAACAGTCTTTATCTTTTATAAAAATTAATCCTCTTTTTTAAATAAAACAATTAAAATTAAATTATAACAACAGAGATCAGATTTCTTGACTAACTGTCAAGAAATCTGATCTCTCACAGTAGTAAGCTCCAGTTCCGGAATATGTCATACACGATTCATGAGCCCATAACTGGCAGTCATCACATCGTAACTTCGTCCCAAGACGTCTGGGTAGTTTTACGTTTGTAATTGTTGACCATCTAAACAAAATAACTGAGAATTATCAATCGAATCATAATATTTCAATAAGGGCAAAGCGGTCACCTGGCCACTTTGCCTTTATCGCCCATTTTGTTATAAAAATTCACTACTCCCACATTATTTATCAAATTTTGGAGCTAATACTAAAGACACAAAGCCAAATAAACAAGTAAAAATACACGTGTAATGAAAGCATTTAAACTCAAACTGGTTTGACCAAAACAAGTTAAACTTACCTTGTATTATTTTAACAAAGGGCGCGAAAACGTATTTTTCGTCATAAGAGCCACCCGCTCGATCCCACCGCTACCGAATGACTGATCGGTACGGGGCGGGAGGTTTATTACGCGTGCAGAATGGCATCGTCGCGCTATCTCTTCAAATATCCGAAAAATTAATCGTGGCCGCTTTGCCTTCTATGGCCACTTTGAGCTGACTTCCCCTATATAAGTGTTTCATCATCATCATCATCATCATCAGCCGAAAAACGTCCACTGCTGAACAAAGGCCTCCCCTTAGACCACCTCTCCGAACGACAATCCGCCACTTGCATCCATCGGTTGCCCGCGACTCTCACGATGTCGTCGGTCCACCTAGCGGGAGGCCTGCCTACGCTGCGTGGTCGCCACTCAAGAACTTTTTTTCTCTATCGGGTATCAGTTCTACGAGCGATGTGGCCTGCCCATTACCACTTTAACTTGCAAATTTTAAGAGCTATGTCAGTGACTCTGGTTCTTCGTCGAATATCCTCGTTCCGGATTTTATCACGCAAAGAAACTCCGAGCATAGCTCTTTCCATTGCTCGTTGAGTGACTCTCAGTCTCTCTAAAAGGCCAGCAGTTAAAGACTACGTCTCAGTGCCTTAAGTCATCACTGGCTACTGGGATATAAGTGTTTAGGTAATTAAAATTCATAGAAAGTACTACGAATAAAGTAGTATGAGCTAAGTTATTATTTTTTAAACGTTGCCCCACACTAGGAATTTCTCCTATATCGTATGTGCGTTCACAAACATATAAACTCACATACACAAACAGCCAGACCTGGAACAACTACTGGTAGGTCATACAAATATTTGTTCCGTGCGGGAATCGAACCCGCGACACACAGCGCAGCAGTCAATCGCTTAACCACTGCGCCAACCGTGCCGTCATTTTCATTGATCAATGATCGTCTCAAATATTTGAGTGATTATGCCTAGTTTACATCAGGCAAAGGGTTACGCAAACATTCTACTGATTGGTAGCGTCGTGTGTCGGGTCGTTGAGCTCCCTAAATAGGGTTGAGCTAAGCGATAACTGATTTATGAGTACCGCCTGTCGGGATACATGATCTAAGAGCTGTGACGGCTCTTTCCTTGAAAGGGTTTTCCAGATGCTGCCCTATATTGTGAAACTTACATAATATTTCTGACATTATGATTAAATTTGAAAGAGAAGTGGCCGTTGTGAAAAGACTAGGCAGATTGATTGAATCATAATTTTAAAAAAAATATTCATGTTTTTTTTTTTTCAAAGACATGTGACATCCAGCAAGCAGCAGAGGGAGTGTACCCCTCACATAGAAAGGATGCCTGTGTACCAGCAGAGGAAACATTTAGACAAGAAAGAAAAAATGTTTATTCTGCACAAAAAAAACGCACATTACAAAATAAAACGACAAAATATACACATATAAAACGTAGTCAAAAGCCTCGTACTCAAGCATTTAAAATGTTGATAATTTTGCCATTAGCTTGACACACATAATAATTGACATTGGACCCGATTCTGTTGTTTACAAACTAAACTAAATTTAAGTTCAGTGCATCTTTTTCTTTCTATTTCATTACGAAAAGAACAGAAGATAAAATATTAATTTAGTCCTGTCAAATTAGATAATCCATAGACAAATTAGACGAGATTAAAAAATTGGCTAATATAAATACGTCAATTTACGTCAGGCGCTGACTAATTTGACAGGGCTAAACTAATATTTATCTTCTGTCCTTTTCATAATGAAATAGAAAGAAAAAGGTGCACTGAACTTAAATTTAGTTTAGTTTGTGAACAACAGAATCGGGGCCATTGACAATAAAATTAATCCGTGATGCGACCGCGACACTGGCATAATGACAACAAAAATCAAAACAAAAAAAAAATGCCAATTGCAGAGTGGGAAAATAACTATTTTTATAACAAACAACTAACTAATATGCCAACCATAATTTGGGAGTCTTCTTAGTAAGCGTGCAACGTCGTCATAAGCTCAGCCAAACCTTCCGAGGGAAGTTTTTATTCAGCACTGTACCGTAAACTGTTTTAAGCCGTAACTTCGTGATATCTATGAAAACACTCATAAATTAATCAGTCGTCTGACGTGACGAGGGTCATGTCATGACATTATGGATTATATTAAGATCCCGGTATGGCTGTTGTTAAAATTTGTTTTGTTTTTAACCGACTTCAAAAAAGGAGGAGGTTCTCATTTCGATGGTATGTTTTTTTTTTGTGTGTTTGTTACGCGATTACTCCGCCAATTGTGGACCGATTTTCAAAATTATTTTTTTGTTCGAAAGGAGATACTTCTGAAAAGGTCCCATAGTCACCAAGTCAGGATCTGATGATTGGATCCTGGAGAAATCGAGGGGAACCCTCAAATTTTATAGGCACATCTATAGCGATTTGGGTAATTTTTATAGTAACTCGTACATTTGCTCTCACAAAGCACCATTTGGTGAAGTGGAACTGATGATGAAGACCACAGATGGCCATCAGAACTACTCGTAAGTATTTCACGGGTTCGGGCATAACTCCGTCATTAGACGGATTTGCAAAATTATTTTTTTGTTTGAAAGATGTGTATTCCGAAATGGTCTTATTTAAATTTTGTTAAGATCTGATGATGAGTTTCGGAGACAGACAACGGAACTCTTCAATAAATGCCAGCAAATCAACCACGATTGCTGCTATCGCATATATTATGTTTGCATTGTTTACGTAATCACACAACATAACATCGCGCCTGTATCCTCTTAAGGCACGCACTAGCGTTATACACCCTCATTTCTCTGTAGCAAGTAGTGATATTAGTGAATTTTTGTGGGATGGGTACAAGGTACAACTAAAAAGTGAAAAATAATTTTATTTAATATAAAAATAACTAATTTTATTAACAACAGTTTCATAGCGAGGAAACAAAAGGTTACATGTGATATTTAAGAAGGGTAGTATTAATAATCACAAAAGCAATTGGTGTATAGTATTTTAAACATAATTTTAATAATTTACCGAGTGCGCGTCTCCTTTTTAAGGAAATTTCTCGTGGGCTGTTTGACACTTCACGTGACCAGAGGGCTGGGTCATTCTTTGGCCAAAGAATTAGCATTGCCATTCAAAGTGGCAGCCAGTCTTCTGGGCACTTTTCCGGATGACAGCGATGCGGACGAGTACTTCGACGCCTAAGTCTCCTTTGTCTTTGTATTTATTTGTATAGTAAGTTTTTTTCAGTGACTAAATAACTTTTAGTCACTGAAAAAAAAAGTGCAATGCAAAAAAAAAATCATTGTTAAAGTTTTCTGAAACTTTCGTTTTGGAAAGTTACTTTTGATTATGAACAAGAAGTTTTAGTATGTCCAAAACTGAAATACCAACAAAAGAATATCTTTGTTTCATTCATTTTAATTGGACAGGTGTTACACTTGTGAATTCAACATCACTTTTATTAATATTTTCAGCTGTTGTGCCCACATCATAGCTAACACAAGTATCTAATAAAATTAGCCTCGTATGACAAAATTCTTTCTTCCTGAGCGGTAAAATTATACACCGTTTTCAAAAAAAATTTCGAGCACCGAAATATTGTTGTCTTTAGCCAAATTATTATAATTTTCTCCAACGCGCGGGTGAAAGGTTAACGACCCTCACACTCCAAGTTACTGTGCGACTTACAAACATTTATGCCAAATACTTTGTAAGTACTTTTAGTATAATTGGAGCAATTTATTTACCGTTTACCACTTTTTGTTAAATTCCTGTTTGTTCGCTTTGATCTATTTTTTTAACCGATTTTAAGAAGGAGGAGGTTCTCAATTCAACTGTATGTTATTTAATTTTTTTTTTGTATGTTACGCGATATATCCGGTAATTGTAAATAGATTTCAAAACTTCTTTTTTTAATAGATAGGGTATGTCTCTCAACTTTATTAACTTTGCTAAGGTAGGTTTTGAATTAGCTTCAATAATACGTATTTTCGCCACTTAGTTTATACTGATGATGTTATAATGACTTCCTGTCACTGATATTTAGGTACATAGCAAAAACTGTGGGTACCAGCACCCTAATTGCGAAACACACTATCGATCTCAATCAGAATCATTTTGAAGCATATTGCTAATCCATTGCTTCATATGTTCGAAAAATGTATATGCTCAACAATGTAAAAAACGCAATGAACGTTGTTGATCTGTCAAAATGAAACCCATTGCTATTAATAGTGTGTTACGCAATTACCCCGCTGTTCTAGGTTGTGGGTTCGTACCCAGGCAAGCGCTTTACTTTGTGTAAATTATTTCATCACCACTGCTCTCAAAACGGTGAAGGGAAACATCGTCCTAGAACCAAAAATTCAAACACATGTGACATCTACCAACCTGCACTGGGCCCGCGTGGTGGATTACAGCCCACTCCCTCTCGAAGAGAGGACGCCTGTAACCCAGCAGTAGGAATATTAAAGGCTGATTATTTTTATATAAGTAGTGTTATACGAATTTGTGTGGGGTAAGTACAACTTAAAAGTGAAAAATAAAAGCTTTTTTTACAAAAGAAACAACCGACTTCCAAAAAAGAGACTACACAATAAAGTGAAAAGTAATTTTAATTTCGGAAGTCGGTGGCAAACAACGAAAATGCGAACCCAACAACACCGACTTCCGAAATTAAAGTTATTTTTCACTTTGTAGTGCCTTTTTGGGAGTCGGTTGTTTTTTTTTTGTGAAAAGTTTTTTTCTGTATTTATTGGCACGGTCTGGTTTACTGAATGGAAATGGCTTTAAATCAGTAAATGAAATGAAAATATTATAAAGGTTTGGTTTCCTATTATAGAAAGCGGTGAACGGTCACACAACAACAACTGTTGAAATACAGAGCGTTTTTTGACACCTTAATGTCAAATATTGTTGATAAGTTACAGATTTTTATGACTGCCGATATATGATGGAACCGTTCTTTTAGAAAAAACAGTGGCATTATGGTGCGTAGGTACAGACTGGTAAAACATAACATGAAATGTATCATGCAATGAAAGAATTTGCCGTACACATTGCTGCAATGTATCATGAAAGGTTAACACACTTTGTAACAATTTCTCATAGTTTGGACGTCTTGCGCGTGCAAAACGTGCTACGAGCATCACAAGCCGCGTGCGGAGCGATCCGTGATTTGCCGGTTGTTCGAACGAATACAATGTGGCACGCAGTGTGCGCGGGGCAGCAGCGACTAATTCTTGGTCCGACTATCTCGAGTAAATTTTCGAGTGTATTTTTGTATTGTGCAGTTATATGCTGAAAACTCATATCTGTAAGCAATTCTCCATTTACTTTCCGTTTATACAGTTCTGTGCACCACCAACGTCGGGGTCTACGGCGTTTTTTCATGAGTTGATGTAATAATGAAGAACTGATAATCGTCAGAGCAAGAACGTGGTCTTTGGACTCCATGCTTCGTGTCGGATCTAACGGTATTGTGGAGTGACACGCACGAAGAAAAGAACTTGTGACGACGGGCCGTGTTCGCGGCGGAATGGCGGAAACAGACGTAAGCGGGAGATTCGTAGTGAATGCGCTGTAAGGCCTCTGCCTCGATTCTTGCGGGCAGCGGGTCGGTGGCGGCGGCGGCGCAGGAGCGGCAGGATCTTAAGCGTACATTTAAATGTACCGGTTCTTGAAAACAGCGGCGCGGGAGCGGGCAGCGAGCAGTGCACTCCAGTCAAGCGGCGACCGCCCGCGCCGCCGCAGCTGCCGCACCGGTGCCCGCAAAATTCGAGGCAGCGGTCTAAGAGCGCGCTACGCGTCCACGCTTGCAACGGACATGCAATGAAAGGCAGAATGAGACATTTCATGTTAGGTTTCACCAGTCTGTACGCACCTTAAGTGATTAAGAAAAGGTTGTTGTTGTCGTGTCGGCAAGCGTAGCGAAGGACGCCGCCAGGTCGATGAACCGACGATTTTCAGAAGGTTGCTGGGACAGACTGGATGCGAAAGGCGGAGGACAGGGGTTGTGGCGCAACTGTACAGACGCCAGCACATCAAGCTACCCCAATCTGTCAGATTTTCCCGATTGAATATGAACCTTATTCCTTTGTGCTGAAGTTGAAAATCTATCAAAGAAATTTTACAGATTGGGGTAGGTTGACCTGCTGGCGTCTGTACAATAATAATTATAATAACAAATCCAATTTTCTATTTATAATAAACCAAGAGCACAGGAAAACATTTGAGCCATCAATCTGTCAACGTCGTTAGGTCAGAAAACAAGGTTGTGTACCGTACACAACCTTGTTTTCACGCCGGACGACGTGGAACGTGGAAGTTCCAAAACATCGTTAACAACATACAATGTTTGTGCTCGCCAGTTTTGTACTATTCTATTTCGGTATCGGTATTGTTTTTATTGAATGGACGAGTGATGGACTTATAGAGGTATGAGGAACAGGGTGTAAAGTTCACTGATAGAGAAGGGAGGATCCTCCGACCAGACTGGTGTCTTGTCGTGTCCGTTTTGGCTGCTCGGACACAGTGTCGTAGAAGAAAAACGACTACATCAACATTACGAAATAATTTGTAAGACACTAACAATGAAAGTCGCAAATTCGTAGATCCAATTTTCAGAAAGTTGTAAAGGTTTAACCATGGCCGCACGGTCGAAACGTGGACAACCGCGCGGTCACGCAGTTCTCTTAAACGGAGCTTAGTAGAAGTCCCATTCTTTTTGCTAATCACTGTTACGATTTCGAAGAAAATGTAAACAGCATAATTAAAGCCCTAAAGTTTGGACTTAATGACCTACAGAACTTAAATGCTATGACCGCGCCGTGGAAACATGGAGAACCGTTGAGACACGTTGTGTCTGGCCGGCAACTGCCCGATGATTAATATCGGGCCGTTGTATATATATGCTAGTTGCGCGGTAAACTCTGCTTGCTAGATGCAGGATTTTGCGTGATGCCATAAACGTGTAGATCGCATGTGGCTACACAGTCATAAGCCCCAAAGTCTGTAAAGCAGTCTTACCAAGAGGTGCCTATCATGTTACCCAGTAACCGGATTGTGAAGGTCAGATAGTTGGTCGTTCTATGTAAAAATGCTGGCAGTCGGTCACATCCATACCGACCCCAACATAGTTGAAAAAAGGCTAAGCAGATGAAGAATTTAATATAAAGTCTGAGCCATTTCCATTCAGCATACAAACTCGTATTTTTCAAAGCTACGTCACAATATCGATTTCTATATTTGCCATCAAGAGCCCAGTGACTAACAACTAAATTAGGTAACGAACTATGATTTTTGTTTTCTATTAGCCTATCGCAGTCCACTGCTGGACGTAGGCTTCTCCCAGACTGCGCCACAACACCCTTTCCTCCGCCTGTCACATCCAGTCTACCCCAGCCACCTTCCTTAGGTCGTCCGTCCATTAGCTGGGGGGCCACACTACGCTTGCCGATACCCGGTCTCCACTTCAGGACTCGTCTGGTCCACCGGCCATCGGTCCTTCGACAGACATGGCCAGCCCACTGTCACTTCAGTTTGCTTACTCTGCAAGCTATGTCGGTAACTCCGGTTCTTTTCCGGATAATTTCATTCCTGATTTTATCCTTCAAAGAGACTTCGAGCATAGCTCGCTCCATAGCGCGCTAAGCGACCTTGAATGACTGAGAAAAATCAAATAGAAAAACACAATAACACTTTGCCCAACTCGGGAATTGAACACAGTACCTACTGAAACTACTCAACAAACGAGACAGGCATAGGTAAAGAATATAATGTATCTTTGAAAAGGAGAAAACGCTAAAGCGCCATTTGGGTCAAAATATATCGTTGGATTAGATTTTTTTTTCTGCGTCGATCTGTTTAGGTTTCAAGACAATCTGAGCCAATTTCTGAAGCTTCAGCATTTGTAAAAATGTAGGGGTGTCTCGGATTCCAATATCTAAAGCGACGGTTTTCCAATGTTTTTAGAACAAACGTCGCTAAGCAACACATTTTTAGGACAAAGGTCACATTTTTCTTTCAAAATTCTCTTCACAACAGCAACTTAAGCATTTTTTCCTTTTTTGTAATTTGGATGACATTGTTACATTAGCAATTTTGAATTGTTGAATGTTATTTTTCAATAGTCTGTTAGCTATTATTCATTACAACTGTATGGTTTTAGCATTACTGTTCGCTTAAGATTTAAATATAGTTGCCGCTTTAACATTTTTTTATAAGTATTTTTAGAAAATAAAATTGTCTTAATTATTCTTACATTTGTCTTAGAAAAAGGAAGGCATTTTTGTTAAGGTACAAATCGTTTTAGCGTTATGCTTTATTCCAAATGATGACCACTGTGTAGTAATTTATTACTAATATATTTTTTTATTCGGGGACTGCAGCGTGAGTATCTGTTAGCACACATTTAATAAGCCTGTTGCGTGTGGCCTCTCCAGCATAATTGCCTCTCCAACATACTTGGCTTGACTTGATCCAGATGATATGCAACGCTAGACGCCGCCACATCCTAAGTAATATCAAATCTTGTTCTGCTGCCGATATTTGGAAGTTCCTTGGAACTTTAGGAATCGGCAAATCGGGAAATTCCTAGTCACTTTCGCCCAATTTCCATCCTTCCTTTTCTATCTAAGGTGCTCGAGGCCAGTGTTCACAAACAATTCTCCCACTTTATTTACCATAACCCCCTCATCAGTCCATTTCAATCCAGTTTTAGGCCCGGGCACAGTACCGGGCCCCGTTCACACCGCATTTACACCGCACGATTTTTGAAGGATAAATCTTACCGAATAAATAGTGGTATACATAGTGGTAGTGTGTCGCAGCATCTTGCTGAGATAGGAGCCTTTTGCCCTCGTATAGGACTTTCTGTTACATTTATCTTTTTGTTACTTTTTTTTATATATTTAAAAATTGTTTTTTTATCTGTAACTGTTTTAGTTTTACTTTGTGATCTTCCTATACGAGTCGCAATACATTGAGTATAGAACCGTTCAGACGTTATTTGTAATGCAAAAAAAACGTACACAGCTTTATACGTTTATCGAATACTCAACGGATTTGTGAAGCAAACCAAATGAACTTTTAAAGTATTTGGATGCAGTAGCACATATAGTATCACGATCTCTTTCACACTGCGTGATGTCACACGTTTTTTATCGAATAGCCACCAAACAAACGGCGTCTAGCGTCTAGTGTTGAAGCATCTTTTAGAAAGAGTGCACGCACTATATCACAAAATGGCAGACGAATCTTTTATAGACAATGATTTATTCATTTCTGTGGTGGAACAGAAGCCCGTTTTGATGGATTTATATAAAAATCGCGTTGCAACTCAAGCAGTTTGGAAGGAAATAATGACGGTATTTAATCCAGATTTCGAAACCAGAGATGAAAAACAAGACAATCTTACGGTACGTCTCTTTTATTCAATAATGGTTTTACAACTTGTTTTGAGATAAATAAATGAAAGCGAATAATAATAATGAAAACGTGGATCCATCACAGACGTCTACTCGGGGTGGTTGTTATATGAATACTGTGGCTATTCGTCTTTTACACGAATGGAAATGTATCGTGTGAACATCCTGCTGTATATCCGTTAAAATCAAATACCGCATAAAAACGTGCAGTACAATGCCGGGGAATGGAAGACTCTAAAGTCACAGTCTTAGTGTTTAACTGACTTTTCCAATGCTTTTAATACCGTCAGTCACGAAGTCCTTTTATCCATCCTTTCCTATCTTATGGTCTCTCCGAAGGTATTGGAATGGTTTTCCTATTATTTTCGGGGACGTCAGCAGTCTGTTTATGCTGGAATTGGTGTGAACTTGCAGCTGACTTCCTCAAGGCGGTATATTATCTCCTCTTTTATCCTCCATTTTTATTAACCTCTTTACCACCGAGCTTCGGACTGCGTATCATCTTTATACTGACGACTTGCAGCTTTACTGCCAGGCAGGTGTGGGCAACATAGCAGATGCGATTGTTGAGTTAAACTGGGATTTAGATGTCGTTAAAAACTGGTCTGATCGATTCGGGGTAGCGGTTAACATCACCAAGTGTCAGGCAATCGTAGTATGCAGCTCCTATAGCATGATGAAGCTGAATGGCTTAACTGTGCCATCTGTAATCTTCAACAACTAAGTCATCCCGTTTAGCTCTGATGTTAAGAATCTTCGTCTCCATGTCGTTACTGGCGAAAGCAAGTCACGACTGTAAGTCATAAAGTCGGAACGTTGCGGTCGCTCTATCGGTTAAAAACCTTCTTCCTTCACGCATAAAGGCAATATTTCTACAGTCCCTAATATTTCTCATAAGTGACTATGGTGATTTGTGTTACTATGACCTGAATGCAGATTTCCTCAATAAACTAGACCGTCTTCTCAATAACTGCATTCGATTCGTTTTCAGTCTTCGTAAGTATGGCCATGTATCCGAGCACCGGCTGTTTTTAAAACGGTTACCTATGACTTCCCAAATTCAATATAATTTAATATAAGTATTTTGTATTGTTTATTACAATTTAATTAGTACACAAGTTAGGTATAAAGTACGTGCACATTAGGTTCACATTGTAAATATTCGTATGCCGCTTTTAGCGGTGGATGTGTTGAACTTATTTATCCATTTATACCAACCAACTTTGTACCTACCATATCCTACGAATAAATGTATTTGTCTTTGTCTTTTTGCCCATGCTAAAAATCTTTGTTACACAAACATTACCAACAATCGCCGTCTACCATCGTGTGAGAGGACATCTCCTTCTCACAGTTCTGAAGGCCAATTCTAGTAATTTAAAACGTTCAAAATCTAGTCGCAGTCTCATCTCAGCGACAAACAAATGTCAAAAACTTGTTAAAATGTAGGAAAATTAGAAGATTTTTTTTACAGATTGAGACTGAGATCAGACTGTGAACGTTCTTAAAATTACGAGAATTGCCCCCCTCGCTTCATTCATTTTTCTTTCTTTGTCCAGGCGGTCTTTCTTTGGAATGCGCTCCCTCTGAATATCTGGACGGCAACCAGTCGGTTATTTTTTAAAGTGAGGGCACGTGAACATATCCGTCAGAAGTTGGCCGTAACATCCCAGCGCTCACTTGCTGGATTCGTTTTCTCCTCTGCCGATCATTTTTACTCCTGACAGTTCATTTTGTTTATATGTATTTATCTAACTATTTATATTAACATTTATTCTTGTATTTTATAGACCATTTCCTAGCTATTTATCCCGTATGTTGCACCTGTCACGTTTTGTCTCTGCATCACCCTAAGGTTGACTTCTAGAACCTTTGTATAGTATTTTTTACATTTTAATAAATAAATATGTTTTCTAATGCAGTTGCGGTAGTTTCAGAGAAAGCCCTCCACATATACACGAACTCACAAAATTCGCACATTCATACGTTATTAAAGATGTCACCCATAATGTGGTCACTAAGCAATTTTTCGAACAAATACTTACAAGAGTTTCCACAGTTAAGTAGTATGATCGAATAAAGTAATGGTTAATAATTTAGTAACTATTTACCTTTAGTAACTATTGCTTGCATTTATTCAGTTATGCCCGTGCACCTAAGCAATTTTGTTTACATAGCATGTGTAAGTGTGTAGTGTATCGCTTATTTAGTACTTCTTCACGGCATGAAACCATCATAAGCAATCGTTAGCAACTTTATAAGATTTACACGGTCTGAGTTACTTAAGCATTTTTTGTTTCCAAAAGAAATGGTTTTTACCATTTATAAGCATTTCTTGAAAAATTCGATTCATTTTGAGGCAGATTAGCAATTTAAAAAAAAGCAAAATACTTTTGCTAAAGCGACTACTATTTCGCGAAATAGAGATTTACATGTAAGTACCTACAACAGATTTTTTTATAATGTTACATTTTTAGATTAATAAAATCGGAATAAAAAACAAATCTTTAAATCTTATTTCCCAAAGTACCATTCTGGCTGACGATGTATAGTCTCTAAGTTCTAAGGAGCACCAGCAAATCCTTGCGACAAATTTTAAGGAACTCTGTTAGCTAAGCGACCCAATTTTCGTGTCTTAGCTTTACCCAAGACCTTAACATTATAATGCTTTCAGAAACTCCACGAAAACGACTTTCCCTGTTACGTTGATCCGATCAAAATTGAAGGTTTATTTATCAGCTGAACCGGGACTTTGTACCGTCTTATAAATATTGTTTTTAAGACTTCTTTGTACAAGGTTTTAATATTCAGACATTTGCACTTTTCTATGAAACAGCAGATTTTTTACACAGTCGACTAAAAATTTCTACGCTCACTAGTAAAAAAAAATGTATAATTTATAAAAAATCATTATAATTCGTAAATTAAGTTCTGTATTAATAAAACCACAAATAAAACCGTATAACTTACTAACTACTTAACTAACTAAAAATCACATTAAACACCGAGTGTTTTTCCTCCTCACTCCTACTTGATCTATGCTGTGCCCAACAGGGTCCAATTGGACTAATATAATTATTTCTCTACATACATACATTATAGTATGCAATAAAGAATTGAAAATTGAATTGAATTGAGATTCATGTGCTAAATTTATGGTTATAGTTTGCGCGTCGCTATCGCTGCCACCACATGATGTATTTGCTAAGAAACATAAATTAAAGATAAATGATGTACCTAAATAGCAACTTTCAATAATATATCAATGCTAATATTCATACGGACACAATAATAATTCAATTAACTTTTGTATCTATTTCAATCCAGTTTATAAATGAATAAAAATCAATAATAATTATTAATAAAATTTTAAAGACTTCTGGAAAAGTACAATCAGCTTGAATTATAAGTCTAGCTTTCCTGTTAGCGTTGAAGGTCTTACTGATACGGCGGAGATTTAATATATAAACAATTACTATTAAATCTCCGCTGGGCCCGTCCTCAGACGGCGGAGAACTTGAGCGGCCTCCGTCACAAAGCTTTACAATATGGTACACAGCTAAATAATTATTATATAATGTATTGGTGCATAAATGAAGCGCGGAAAGTCCATGGGTCACGGTGAGCTCAGTGTGGAACATTAAAGTACGCTGGTATCCATTTGCCCAGGGCACTGGCATTATTTTATAACTGTTGTCTGTCGCAAGCTTATCTGCCAAATGATATGATGAAAACTATTGTAGTTCCTACTGTTAAAAATAAGACTAGTAACTTATCGGATAAAGCGAAAAAACAGCTCAAAATATTTGACCTAAATAATACTTATTCCAAACAAAATAGACCGCAAAACATTTTAACACCAAAATTTCCGTACCATTGGAAATGATGATTAAACCTTTTTATGTATTCACCAATAAATAAGGCCTCAATAAGTACCTAGTTAGAGACCCCGAGGGATTCCAAATAGCAGGAACGATTTACAGATATAAGCGGATACAAAATAATTGGCCTTTTGGCTTTTCTAAAACCGCTGCCATTAAAATTTTTATAATCTCATCCGGCGCGTTTGGGAAGAATTATTTCTAATTTCTGTAATCATGATCGTTGAGAATTCGCCGTCAGCGGTTTTGAGAATATATAATGAGTGTGTTCATTATTCAATTGACTTTTTCGCATTTTTATTTTGTTTGAAAAGTAAAAGTATGCAGCCATGCTTCGCGCTTCATGTAATAATTAAGCTCATATATTTTTATAATAATCATGTAATACAGGGTGTCCCGTTATTAATGGATAACCTCTTAAGGGGTAATTGTACTTATCGTTATAAACAACTATTACTATGGGACCAAACCTGAAATCGCGAAAAAAGAATCAACTGTTTCCTACATTTTGACGAGTTACGCGAACACAAATGTAGGGAACACACCTCTGCCTAAACGATCGAAGATTACAGGCATGCATAAAACATTTCACAGGCATCATTTTTCATCAAGTTAACTTTGCTATACTTTGTTAAAATTTAATAGCTGCAAAGGCAAAATAAGAGTGTGATAACATCCCCGTGCTGGATTCGTTTTCTCCTCTACCGATCATTTTTTTTTCTTTCGGCTATTTGTACCCAACAAATACATCGGACATCGCCAAATCCGTCGACACAATCTGTTTGCGCCACCGTCATCTAAAACTGTCGCCAGAGCTGAGTCTCCACTGGGATGCTTAACGCCCTCCTAATCACGCTGAATGTGATTTGTTTGCCGATGAATGGAGTAGAATTATGCGTGTATGTCTGATGTTTTTTGAGAAGAAGTATGCTAGAGTGTCCTCTATTATATGTTAGTATTTGAAATATTTTTGTATACCATACCTGTTTAAATCTCTATGTTCATTAATGTAATTGGTGGTAACGTTTTAATTAAGAATAAACAATAATAATAATATTTTTTCTCCTGATAGTTCATTTTGTTTATATGTATGTATCTATCTATGTATTAGTATTTATTCTTGTATTCCTATATTATACAGGGTGGGCAAAACATCGTGGATCAAACGAAATAGGGCGACAGTTGGGGTTATTTGCAGTAAAAAAATTATGTGTGGCAGAGCCCTAACATGATCTCCTTAGAAGTCATGACAATTTGAGTGTTTACAGTAAGGTTCTAACTTCTAAAGTTACAAATAATTTTTCGTGAGACTTAAAAGATATTGAAACAAGTGTACATACTGATAAATCATGGTACCCACTATCATGAAAGCACTTTTGTGGTGATGATACTTTTTTTAAATATTTTTTTATTTCGTTTGTATTTTTTTTTGTTTACTGCAAATAACTCCAACTATTGTTTTGTTTCGTTTGATTCACGATTTTTCCCATCCTGTATAGCCATATCCTACTAATATTATAAATGCGAAAGTTTGTGAGGATGGATGGATGGATGTTTGTTACTCTTTCACGCAAAAACTACTGAATGGATTTTGATGAAACTTTACAGTAATATAGTTTATACATCAGAATAACACATAGGATACTTTTTATACCGATATTCCCACGGGATCAAAACTTACGCGGGTGAAACCGCGGGGCGCAGCTAGTAACCCATATGTTGCACCTGCCATGTTTTATCTCTGCATCACCCTAAGGTTGACTGGTAAAAAAATGTCTCAGTCCGTCTTTGTACAGTATTTTTTTTCTTGTGCATTAAGTTTTAATCTAATATATAAAATTCTCGTGTCACAGTGTTAGTTACCATATCTACTCCTCCGAAACGGCTGAATCGATTTGTATGAAATTTTGTGTGCATATCGGGTAGGTCTGAGAATCGGCTACTATCTATTTTTTTTTTTGCCAGACGACGTTTTCGGGGTCAGCTAGTAAATAAATAAAAATAACATAACCCGTTCAGTAGTTCCCCTAGCATTCTTCAGCTTTCATGCTAAACTCCAATTATATATAATAATGGAACACGTAAGAGCGGCCCTATTTGAAATAATAGAAACCTGAACAACAAGCGGCACTTCAATAAGAAATATTATTTTTTAAAGACATCACTTTACTTCAAGCCTCCCACATCTGGTAAGGATAATTTATTTTCTTCTATTCTTCAGGAAACCGCAATAAAATGAGAATATATTACTGATTACATATATAAAAAAGGTAGTATCATTATTTATATATACTGCCTACAAATAATAATTTACTTCACCATAATGTATTCATTTTTGATCAAAAGCCCCTTAATTCATACAAATGCTTTGAAATGAATATTGTTCTCTAATAAAGAAAAAAGTGTTACAGATAAAATATCGTTTACATTTGAATCAATACTTAATAATAAAGCTGAAGAGTTTGTTTCTTTAAACGCGCTGATCTTTAGAACTAGTAGTCGGATTTGAAAAAATATTTTTGCATTTGATAGTTCAGTTCTTGAGAAAGGCTACAAGCTACTTATCGCTAGGACACTTAGAAGCTGAGCAAGAGCAAAAAAGAAAGAACGCTGAGTGAAAACGAAATAATAACGAGAGCAGGCGATGAAACGTGAAATTTCACGCGTACGAAATCGCGGGTAGAAGCTAGTAAATAAATATACCTACAGTACTCAGAACCGATTAGAAGGTTTACAACCTTGACCCCGAATCAAAAGCGCTCAATAGCACAGAGGTAAACTCAGGCACACGCAAATACCTCCTTCCACGTCCTTTTAAACCCGCAATAGATAATTATATGGACAAAATACCGACTCGTCGACAGCTAACACCTTAAGACATCAATCACCTATTCATGCAGCGAACTAAATAGACACGGCAGTGCCTTTAGGAAAAACAGAACCATTTTACACCCCTGAAACTCTACTTAGATAAACTGCAATCTTATTGCGCAGTATTAAGGTTTAGTTTATAAAAGTAGCCGTATTTCAGCAGCAAAGAAAAGTTTGCAAAAGTGTTTTGAAAGTTTTTCGGGTGTAGAAAGGGACTTTGAAAAATATTTCCTTAGTATATAAACGGGAAAATGGATTGTATAAAGATTATGACGTATATTTCTTAAAGATAACCTAATGGACAAACTAGAGATGGGACGAACCTGGAATATTGCATTTTACCATTTTTACAGAAACTTTCACAAAGTTTGGAGTTAGAAGAGTAGGTATATTATATTACTAGCAGCGCCCCGCAGTTTCACCCGCATAAGTGTCGATCCCGTGGGAATATCGGAATAAAAAGTATCCTATGTGTTATTCTGGTGTATAAGCTATATTACTGTAAAGTTTCATCAAAATCCGTTCAGTAGTTTTTGCGTGAAAGAGTAACAAACATCCATCCATCCATCCTCACAAATTTTCGCATTTATAATATTACTAACTGCGCCCCGCGATTTCACCTGCGTAAGTTTCGATCCTGTAGAAATATCGGGATAAAAAGTATCCTATGTGTTATTCTGATGTATAAGCTATATTTCTGTAAAGTTTCATCAAAATCCGTTCAGTAGTTTTTGCGTGAAAGAGTAACAAACATCCATCCTCACAAACTTTCGCATTTATAATATTAGTAGGAAGTAGGAAGTAGGATAGCAGGATTAGTAGGAAGTAGGATAGGATAGTAGGAAGTAGGATTATTAAAAATCAATCCTAAGAAATGTAGTCATTAGCTATACCAAAATAAAGAACGAATATAGTTCAATAGCAGTGTTTTTGTTTTTGTATTTATTTGTATAGTTAGTTATTAATTTGGTACCTACCTAGTATAAATAATTTACTGTGTTAAACATTGTTAAAGATTAACGGTTAATTTGGTTTGTTAATATTTGATAACACATTAAAATTTTATGATAGACTATACAAACCAAACCGAAGTTGAATAATGTATCCATCCTGTCTTATTTACAGAAAAAAAATCACTTGCATTAATATTCAACAAGATATTTATAAGAATACAAAACAAAAATACAGCTTTCTGATTAGTTATATATACCGAAATACCTATTATAGCGTTTCCTGTCCTAATTGGTATCAAATCGTAACTCTCCCTAATAAGCAAACAGAACAACTAATGATGGTAAATAAATAATGAACGTAACGTGCTCCGAATGCATGCTGAATGAAAATTAAGTCGGAGAAGTAGGTTACTAGAAACATTGTTATTTTACTAATGATACCCTGAATATATCGACATAATTGTGTTTTATATGTTTTGTTTATATATTTTTTTTATTAGTTTGTTTATTCCAGCCGCGTGTGCTATGTGCTTGTATGACAAAATGTATGGAGTTTCTTGCCTATTCTTTTCCATACGAAACTTCCCTTTGAAAGGGACGACAAGAATCTATTCTTTTTTATTATAAACTAGCTGCGCTCCGCGGTTTCACCCGCGCAAATGTTGATCCCATGGGGATATCGGGATAAAAAGTTACCTATGTGTAAATCCAAGGTGTCAGCTACCTCCATACAAAATTTTATCAAATTGGTCCAGCCGTTTGAGCGCGAAGACGAGACAAACATACACACCAACACTCACAAACTTTCGCCTTTATAATATTAGTGTGATTTTGACGTTCAAAAGTGCGTTCTATGTGCCTACATGAAATAAATGCTTTGACTTTGATTTTGACTATACGTATTGTATGATGTAAGGATCTCTTAGACGTATGAAGGTTTTCGATAACGGAAAACGAGTTATGGAACTCTAATGGAGTTGGGTAGGAGACCTGGCAAGGCGCTGTGATGTCAGGTGGAGTAGGGCTATGACTGAGTGGCGCCGGACGACCAACATTTCATCTTCCAATGCTTAAAGGCAAAGTGTTAGTCGTCCGGCGGCGAGATGATATTGTTCCCATTGCGGGTAGAGCCTGGATAAGACTGGCACAGGACCGTGGAGATTAGGACAAGAAAAGAGATGCCTTGTGCCCAGCAGTGGCTGAAGTCGGGCTGTGGATGATGATGAAGGATCTCTGAGGAGGGCTTAGATAGTTTCTGTCAACTCATTGTATAGGAAAAGGACACTTTTAAGCGTCGAAGTACTCGTCCGCATCTCTGTCATCCGGAGACATGCCTAGAAGACAGTTATTATTAATCGTTAGTAATTGATACTTCCATACACAACACCACTTAGCTTACAAAGTAACAGACCACTTCACATACAATATCACCGATATACAGAGTGTCCCTGGAAGTATGGATCAAATCGAATAAGAGCGTGGGCAAAGTCATTTCCAAACTTCTTAACCCTGAGAAGGTCGGTGAATTTATTTACGGTTCAAAAGTTATGACCAACTTTTGTTTTTTTCAAAAATAATTTTTAAAAACATCAGGGCTATCTAAAAAATTAAATGAACAGCCCTAATAGATTTTTTTTAAATTATTTTTTTCTTTGAGCACTATGCGAAGTGATTGAAAAAAAATTGGTCATAACTTTTGAACCATAAAAAAATTCACCGACATATGGAAATAACCTTGCCCACACCCCTGTTCGATTTGATATTTCCAAGGACACCCTGAATATCTTTACCTTATCTAACTCACAAGTACAGTCAAACAATCTAATGTTTGGTATACCTAACAGGCAAAAATATGAATCCTTCCACTACACTGGCAATAATTATAAATTTATTTAGAATGTAAGCTTAGTAACTTCTTGAGATCCAGTGCTAATGTGGGCCACTGGTCAATGAGTAATAACTTCTGAAGCTTATGGCATACTTCAGAGAGCGATCTAAGAGAACTGACTACTCATTGCGAACATCGCTCAAACAATGTTGGGAGTCCAACATTGTTTGAAAGTAGTAACATTATTATTGAGCAGAGCAGCCGTGGTCTGACTTTGCAGTTGACGGATCCGTTGGTCTCGTGTGTGTAAGCGCGGCTACTGAGTTTTTTTTTCTGATATTTCATTAGGAATTTCTTAGTAACAGGCCGGAGTTTGGGAGTAAGCGGTTAAATACCCCCCTGCCTCGGAAAGCACGTAAAGCCGTTGGCCCTGCGTCTGATCTCTCCCCGGTCGTGTCGGATTGCCGTCTCATCGGAATAAGAGAATCAAGGAACAGAGAGTGCACCTGTGCTTACACACGCTTGTGCACTATAATATCTTCTGCGTACCTGGCTAATCTCCGTTGAGTTTGGCCACCGTGACGAAATCGGTCGGGGAGGCTATTAGTAACAGTAATAACTTCTGAAACTTAGGTATGGCATACTTCAGAGCGATGTAAAAGGATTGACTACTCATTGCGAACATCGCTCAAACAATGTTGGGAGGCCAACATTGTTTGAAAGTAGTTATATTAGTAATGAGCTAAGCAATGGTGGCTCAGTAAAACATTGGTGGCCCAGTGGAAACGACGGGGATTTACGATTTGTAAGTCGTAGGTTCGAACCCAGGCAGGCACTTAACTTTATTTATCCCAACTACTCTCAAAACTGTGAAGAAAATCATCGTGAGGAAACCAACCCGCACTGGGACTGCGTGGTGGATTACGGCCCAATCTCCCTGAATAAATATTTGCAAGTTGCCTGAATACCAAATAGCTTAATCAACTATACCAACACATAACTGCCTGTAGTACCAAAAGTGCATTTCATGTACGGATACATTACAACAAAACTGTTTTCCAAAAAAAAAAACAACCGACTTCCAAAAAAACTACAAAGTGAAAAATAACTTTAATTTCAGAAGTCGGTGTCGTTGTCGTACCTTATCGAATCGCAACCTGTGAAATACTTATTATTGAGTAGTTCCGATGGCCATCTGTGGTTTTCATCATCAGTTCCACTTCCCCAAATGGTGCTTTCCGAGAGCAAATGCACAAGTTACTATAAAAAATACTCAAATCGCATACAATTTGAGGGTATTCTTCAATTTCCATGGGATTTCCTCATCAGATTCCGACTTGGTGACAATGAGACCACTTCGAGACCATACCCTTTCAAACAAAAAAAAATATTTTTTAAAATAGGTCCACAACTGACGGAGAAATCGGTGAATATACATAAAAAAAAAATACATAAAGTCGAACATATAACCTCCTCCTTTTTGGAGGTCGGTTAAAAAGCACATGCTATGTGCAAACAACTCCTTACGAGACAGAATATTGTAACATAAAGTATACTACACTAGTGTGATAAAATACATCGTTTTGGACTCGATGCAGGAAAGACAACTTTGAATAGAACAGCACTGTATTGCTTAGAACCTTTTTACTAGATTTTGTACTAGCTCGTAAGGCGGATCTCATTCTACAACACGCCACGCGACGTGGCGCGGGAAACGGAGCCAAATTCTCTGCGCGAAAATGCGTTTTTCTTGATTTTGATCGTGTGATCCACCTAAGGAACGTTTGAGAATATGGCTCTTGAAATAAGTAAAAGAGGACACAATAACTATTTTGGTGAGAACATAAGTTTGAATTTGGAAAACAAATAGAAGAAATCTATTAACAATTTACTTCTAACAGGACGAGCTTGACGTCTACAGGCGAGATTGGTCCGCGTTGGCGCAGGACCGTGTGGAGTGGAACATAGGACAAAGGGAGGCTTTTGCTCTGCAGTGGGACAAAACAGGCCAATTTATTTTATTATTTACTAGCTTTTACCCGCGGCTTCGCTCGCGTTAAATTCGGGGTAACACGGTTAAAAAAAAAGAAAAAAAATAGCCTATGTCACTCTCCATCCCTTCAACTATCTCCACTTAACAAATCACGTCAATTCGTCGCTCCGTTTTGCCGTGAAAGCCGGACAAACAAACAGACACACACACTTTCACATTTAAACTATTAGTATGGATTAATGAAATCTCCACGATGTATAGACGCCAACACATCAAGCTACCCGAAACTGTCAAATTTTTGGCAAATAAATCGCAAATGCAGATTAGATGACATCAGTGTTGTTACAATAAGGGATGGGTATGGCTATTACAGATGAGAAAGACCCCTGTCTTTCAAACTAGGGAAAATCTTGTATCTTGAAGGACAGTAATTATTATGATGCTATCAGTTCTAAAACTGTCGTCAATAAACCGGATACCGAACTTTCCTAACAAAGACAAAAAGATTAGGTACCTTCTTCTTTCCCATATTGCCAAAGTCGCATTTTTCAATTCAATTAAATCCTTTGTTTTCAGTCAACGTTGTAGTAAACTCGTTGGGAGCTACAGTTTCGTCCTCAATAGTCTATTTGAAAGGATTCTCCAGTAAATGAGTTTCTTTTACAAGTACCCATAAAGTGTTTTTCGCACAGAAAATAAGGTAGTTACATTACACCGTAGATTGCTTTTAAACGATGATGGCCTAATCTATATATGTATATAAAATTCAAAGTCCTGACTGACTGATATATCAATGCACAGCCTAAACCGCTGGTCCTAGAGACATGAAATTTGGAGGGTGTGTTCTTTGTGAAAAATAGGTATCCATTAAGAAAGGGTTTTTTGAAATTCCACCCCTAAGAGGCTGAATAGGGCGAGGGTGAAATTTCGTGCGGTCGAAGTCGCGGGCAGAAGCTAGTAATACTATATTGGCTCTACAAACTTGAAGAGGTTTTGTTTTTAAGTGAGGGACTTTTTTCGGAAGTTCATTTATTTGAGCCAGTCTCCGCCGACTTTTAACCTATAACTCACAATTCATTGATTTTGATATATTCGCGCAGTCGCAATCTAAATTTAAAAGAATGGTTTCACAATCTCTTGCAAGGTCACCCGTAAGACGGCTGTTCTTATATAGTCGGTATATAGTGTTTTTCTTCTAAATAATAATTATGTACTTTTTTTATTCTCTCATTTAGAATGCGTTCGTTATCGTACTCCGATGTCACTTCGTATACAATAGTGTGGATTACGTTTTTTCGACTGTAATATAGCAACTTTTTGTAAATGCTGTAATGTATAAGTGTTTTGTCCCAAATAAATAAAATAAAATTTATTTAACGGCACAGGATAGTCTTTACCAGAATTGATCATCGTATTCAGCAGCAATCAATATCATCAGGATTATGCTGGAATATAGCAGTTCTTCATGGAGGTGTTGAGGTGGTAAGAAGGCGGCTCCCCTCACATCATCAGTCATGAAAAGACAGTCGCCACGCAACCAACGACGCGACGCTCTGCTGGAGTAACTGTCACCAGCCAGTGTTACTCTTATCCTACCTCTTCGGTGGGTCCTTAGTTAGTTCCACTTGCTGTGTCGTCATATTTATTAAACTTTATACAATATAAAAGGTACAAAGGCGGACTTAATGTAATCTTGTGAGAAGCAGAAACATAACTTACCGATCATCGTGTTACACTAGGATTATTTTTATCGCTTAACAGAATTCGTGCAGGTATCTATTGCCAGCCTTTGGTATAAGAGCCTTCCGATCGATTTTGGTCATGGTGGCCAATCAACGGAGATTAGCCAGGTACACAGGAGATATTATAGTGCACAAGTGTGTGCGCAAACACAGGTGCTCTCGGTTCCTTTACTCTCATAGTCCGATGGGACGACAATCTGCCACGATCGGCGAGAGATCAGTCGCAGGACCAGCGGCTTTACGTGCTTTACGAGGCATGGGAGTATTAAACCGCCAACTTCCAAACTCCGGCCTGTTTCTAAGAAATTCCTAATGGAAAACCAGAAAAAAAAAGAAACTCAGTATTCGTGCTTGCAACCACGAGACCAAAGGGGCAGTCAACCACAAAATCAGACCACCACTGATTTACTCATTAATAATGTAACTACTTTCCGAAAGCACGTTAAACCGCCCACCTCCAAACTCCGGACTGTTACTAAGAAATTCTTAATGGAAAACCCAATAACACTTCCGACCCGGGAATCAAACTTGAACCACGAGACCAACGGGGCAGTTTGCAATCAGCCTTTGGTATATGCTAATATTGGATAGCTCATGCCAACACCAGGCAATCGGAAGTTTATGTATTATATGAGACAATCAATAAATGTCTAAATCCACGTTGTAATAGTAGTATTAGTAATGACGTGCAATTAAAATGTAAGTTTTTTTTGCCTTTGGTCCTGCTTACGTCACACCACCATCGCCGCGGTCTACCTCGACGGTGATATCTTCCCACAGGCATCCAGTGAGTGGCGAAGTAAGTGATTATAAATAAAAAAAAATAAGTTTTTGAAATAGGAAAATTTAATATCGAGAAAACCAGCAAATTATCCTCAAAAACTCAACATTTGAGTACACCACAAGAATCACATAAACACACTCGTATCGTGGAAAAATCCGCACTATCATCCTCCACGCTCCATTTAACCGAGCCCGTTTACACGCTACGATATCTTACGGAACACGTACGGATCGGACGCGGAACGAATACGTGACAGATACGCGAAACGGTGACCGATTTGAAACATTGTCGAGCATTTTTCGATCGAGCATTTTCAGAATAGTGAATTGTTGGTAGGTAAGTAGTTTAAATTTTCCACGAGAAGGGTTTTTTGTGAGGGAATTCGATTTTAAAATATAAATGAATGAATCGCTTCATAGTACCTACTCGATCTCATGGTAACTGGGGCATTTTCTATATTGTTATCAGTTCCTGGTATCATCAACTTTAGCAGTACGTTTTAAAAACATTTGTACCAAAATAATTCGTTTTTTCGCGACGGCAAAGAGACATTGGCTCCGATTCTGTTGTTCACAAACTAAATAAAATTTAAGTTCAGTGCATCTTTTTATTTCTATTTCATTATGAAAAGGACAGATGATAAATATTAGTTTAGTCCTGTCAAATTAGATAATCCATAGACAAGTTTAGACGTGATTAAAAAATTGGCTAATAAAAATACGTCAATTTACGTCAGGCGCTGACTAATTTGACAGGACTAAACTAATATTTATCTTCTGTCCTTTTCATAATGAAATGGAAAGCAAAAGATGCACTGAGCTTAAATTTTGTTTAGTTGGTGAACAACAGAATCGGGGCCATTATTGGTCCTAAAATCAAAAATTCGAAGACATGTGACATCTTCCAACCCGCACTTAGGTCGCGTGGTAGATTACAGCCCACTCCCTCTCACAGAGAGTAGGCCTATGTCCCAGCAGTGGGAATAAAGGGACATTGACATTTTTTCTTGCAGGCTCTTAGGGAGTTCAGTAACCGCTTTCTACTTAGGCCAAGTTTTGAGGCGCTTATAAATCGTTCCATAAGCCATACGTTAACCGTTTACAAGCACACTTTAATTTGTGTTGCATAGGAATTTGCGCTTAAACACGCACATACCACGTATAGAAAAACTAGGGGTATTTTATTATCAAAAAAAACCCGAAACAAACGTGTGTACAGTCAACAGCAAAAGTAGATGATGAAAATCAGAAATTCAATACGTATTAATGAACGGAGTTCGCGTCAAAACTGTGTGGCGTCGAAGTAGTAAATGTTTGGTATAATTTACAATCACATAACGACACTTCGACGCCACACAGTTCTGACGCGAACTCCGTTCATTAGTATTGAATTTTTGATTTTCATCATCTACTTTTGCTGTTGACTGTACATAATGCCTAATCCAACGCTAAAATGTTTCCTTCATAACCCAACTTTTCCTTGATGGATTGCAAAGGGGTACAATTTACCCCAAAAACATCAGAATAAAAAATCACTTACACGAGTAGTGATGCTTTAGTATTCTTCCCTCGTTTTCTGTTTCCCTTACACGATTCATCAATTATGATATTACACAAGACCGTATAAGCTTCTTGTATGTTCACGTTTTGAGGAAAATCCCTGAATTGTTCACGTAACAACGTAAATACCGTACATATTAAAAGTTTATCTTCGTAATTTTATCAGGTATTCTTTGTCGAAGTTCTGTGAAGTTTCACCGAATAAAGTTATTTATTAATAATTTATGAGATTCCATCTTTCTCGGGTTTATGTGGTGGGATCACACGGGTTCAGTTCGTAGTTGATGGAGCTAGGATTTTTATTACTTAAGTGTTTGACTGTCTTGTTGGTTCAGTGGTCGTATGCGGTACTGCTGAGTATGAGATCCTGGGTTTGATCCTCGTGTTGGGTAAAGTATTATTGGGTTTTTTCATCTGGAACTTCTCAGTAGTGGCCCGGAGTAACCGGGCACAAACCCAGTGCGCCCGGTTAATTGCAATAGGCTCACCTCCTATTCTAAGGGACATAAACTTAACTGGCGAAATGTTGGTGTACATACTATGTAGGTACAGTCAACAAAAGAGATAAGCATGCAGGATTGTCGGGTATAGCTGAAGTTTAGTAAGAAACCGATGGATGTTGTCGACTGAAATTTAATTTGATAAATGAGCTGTTTGTTTCCTATTAATAACATTAAATTTTATTCAAGAACATCCATCGGTTACTAACTAAATTTTAACTATATCTGACTATCCTTCATCTTATCTCTTTTGTTGACTATACACCTGTGCCTAATCCTTCAGTCAAAATCGTAGCTTCAGTTTTCTTTCATTTTTATAATAACTTTTGAACAAAAGATGGTGTTACACTGATCGAGAGACTGCAGATAGATTCAAACTTTTGTCTGTTGAACAGTTGTAGTGAATGTAGTGCTGGTGAAGTTTTAAAAGTGTAAAAGGAGAAAGTATCAAGTAGGTACTTTCAATGTTTTGAAAATCTTTTCCACCATTTTACCTGTGATAGGAGATTTTAAAAAGAGAGATAAAGTAGACTCTGTAGTGTCTTGTTATATATTATATTATTATTATCTTATTATCTTCTTCTAGTTATAACAACCGCACGGGTCGATCGATCAGGTTAAGCAACTCTTACCACGGTAGGTCCATGGCTAGGTGACAATATTTACATACCAAGGCCGCTCCGTGCTTTGGAACGCACGTTAAGCCGGTGATCCCGGCTGTGTCATTCGTGGATCTTTGACAGTCGTTACGGGCCGTCAGAAGCCCGAAAGTCTAACAACCAGTCTTACCAAGGGGTATCGTATTACTCAATAATTGGGATGTGGAGGTCAGGCAGTTGCTCCATGTAAAATAATTGTATTCAGCTGCATCCGGTTAGACTGGAATCTGACCATATTTGGAAAAATGCTAGGCAGATGATGATGAGGACATTTGAAATAGAAAGAGATGTTACAGGCATACCTAAAGAAAAATATCTTCGTAAGCTAAAAATCTATTCCAATTAATTTCGGCTAAATCATCCCCTCAAAAATGCTATCCTCATGTGAACTCAGCGTTAGGACCGTAAATAGTGTAGGTAAAATATTATAAGTTTCGTCACAAACTTTGATAGTTCGGGGACAACAGCCAGCGCCATAAAATGATAGATTATGAACTAGCAAAGTTAAACAGTTTCGTTTTATTTCGGCCTTTGTTGGAAGGTTTATGTTTCTTTTAACCTTTTGACCATCTACACGACAGAAAAAAAAAACCGATATTTGATAAAAAATCTAACTAGAAAACTTATTTTAGAATTGGAACTAATTTGGTGGTTTTTATTGCTCATTACTGGACAATATTGTTTTTTGTTATTATTTTATATGGATATTGTGGTGAGAAAATAAATAAATATTATTATCAATAATTAATACTTGTCGTGGGATAGGCCACGAAGTGAAAATTTTCTCTTTGTGGTGTTGTCTTGTCCTTTACAACGCCCGCGGTATAATAATATAATAATAATACTTATAAGTTTATTCAAGCCTTCGCTTAGTTCGGCTACAGATGTCTAATTCATTTGTAACAAGAAATTACAGCCTGTGTGTATTATTGTAAACAGATTCTGTTTACAATAATACACACAGGCTGTAATTTCTTGTTACAAATGAATTAGACATCTGTAGCCGAACTAAGCGAAGGCTTATTTCAGCTATCAGCACTCAAACTCTCAAATAATAAAAATGATATTTGTATAGTATGATGTCAAAATGGTAGCCAGCGGCAACAAACTATTTTATAATTTAAAATAATGGTAAATAATATATTTCTTCTTTAACTAGCGTATGTCAATTGGAATGACTTTAAAATAGAAAATACTCTTTTAGTGCATACTATTTTTGAAATTTTAAGAAATTATTTAGGGGTGATACTTATTGTAAATTTAAATGCGATAAATATCTATTTGTAGTTTCGATGCAAAATTGTTCGAATTTCCGCTGTTTCGCAGCTTTCATCCTGCGGTGAAAAAATAACCAACCAATGAACAAAACAACCAATTAGTATGGAAATAATTTTTATAACATTAAAAGTAATTTATACAAACTAGGCGAGAATCAGCACATCTCGAATATCAAAACTGTTATTTAATGATAAGGGAGGTTTACTAACATCAGTTGAAAAAATTAACTGGCAGTAACTTAATTTTTCGGCGGTTGGTAAATTAGTGGGACAGTAAAACATAAACAGTAATAAAAAGAAAATCGCTTGGTTTTTTCATTGTACTATGTCAGTACAAAAAATACTCAAGTAGTTTAATAAATGAATGGCCAATAAAAATGTTGGAATGGGCAGTTAGATAAAAAAATTGGCAGTTCATAGGTCGGATTGGGTTGGAACATGGGGTCGTCTGGCGCCCATTGCTGGTTTGGTCCCTGGGGTGGTCACGGAGTGCTATGTGTTCTGGTGCGCCGGTGATGGGGAGTACTCCCCAGAGGAGGGTCCGTTGACGGACAGCCGCGGCGGGTTTACGGATGAGTGCTAACGCGTGCCCTTGTTCCCGCCGTAAGCAGCAGAGGAGGACACCGTGGAGTTTAAGTGGGTTAGAGTCCCACTTAACTGCACTATCTCCCCGTGGTAATGCAGAATGCATGAGCATTTCTACACGATAAAAAAAAAAACCCTTGACCCCAGGAGGCCCGTATAGCGGGCCCGGCACCAGTGGAGTTGCGGAAGGATCGTACGTTCCCGCGACTCCCGGCGTAGGTGTGAGATGGAACCCCGGGATGGTTTTTAGTCAGTAAAAGTCTGACAGACCCCGCCGTCTACCCCAAGACGGCGGACATCCATGAGGATTTTCCACCCTGAAAACAAAAAAAAAGGATTAGTACTGTGACCAACCGCGCGCCAACCGTGCGAGCAGAACGAGCCGCAGGAACTGCCGGCGAGCGCTACTTCCAAGTAAGATTTCTAACCGACTAATTCTGATTTGTTAACTGCCCACGTAACTGCCCATTCAATTATTTTATAGCCTTATTATATGTTTTATTACCCAATTAAATATTTTTTATGACTCAGTTTACTCCTCAGTTTTTACTGCCGAACTTGTTAATAAACATGCATTTTGTAAGTTTAATTTACCAAAACCACAACAACAACAACAAATTTGACAGATTGTAGTAGCTCGCTTGCAACTTTCCGTTGCGCCGCAACTACATAACATTATAACGACACTTCTGTATGAATGGAAGGGTTAAGCAGAGATGCACCTCTAGTTCATCCACAAATCGCAAAAGCTAAAGTCCCATGTAATATGGGGCGAGTTATTACTAAGTACTCTAAAATTCCAGAAGGAAAAACTCAGTAACACTTCGAACCCCAGGAGAGGTCCTGGGGTTCGATTCTCGGGTCGGGCATCGGGTGGTTTCATGCTCAGCTATTAGGAACAGCCGATCGATTCTGTAAAAATATCACCGTGATGACTTATGTAGGTGAAGTGACCGTGAAGTGAGCTATCAATAGGGGCGATCCCTAACATCAGGTGGAATGACAGCTCACTTCACGCTCACTTCACCTAAGTTATCACCGTGAGATTTTTACAGAATAGCACTGCAGTGGTGGCCCAGTGTTAGGTAATAGACGCGACTTACGAGTTGTAGGTCATAGGTTCAAACTCAGACAGGTGCTTTAACTTGTGTAAATAATATCATCAGCGCTGCTTTCAAAACGGTGAAAGAAAACATCGTGAGGAAACCGGCATGTCCTGGAACTAAAAATTCAAAGACATGTGACATCCACCAACCCGCACTGGACCCGCGTGGTAGATTACGGCCCACTCCCTCTCACCGAGAGGAGGCCTGTGTCCCAGCAGTGAGAACATTAGAGGCTGCTTATGTGCATGCGATCACTAAATCAATGAGGCAGTTCGAAACATCACTAAAGAAATCCCATAAAGGGCTATAGAGGTATGAGGAATAGGGTGTAAAGTTCACTCATACTCTATAGAAAAGGGAGGATCCTCCGACCGGATGTTGTGTCTGGCGGGCAACTGCCCAATGATTCATGTCGGGCGTTGTATCTAGCTAGTTGCGCGGTAAACTCTGCTTGCGAGATGCAGGATTTCGTGACGTCAGTATGACGCTTTGTTCGCATGTGGCGTTGTAGATACCGCTACAGGGCTAATGAAGGAACACGGGTGGGTTTTAGTCAGTAAGAGTCTGGCACTCCCTTCTGCTCCACCCAGAGCGGGAGGGGTCATTTGATGGTTTCCCATTCACAAAAAAAAGGCTGCTTGTGCTTGCTGATTTTAAACTAAACTACTTAATAACTTAAATGAGCACCATATTTCCACATTATTTCAGTGCAAGGCGCTAGCAAAACTTGCTAAGTTCTAAACTAGCTTAGGTACATAATCTTGATAACGTGTTCCTGTGCATCTCGTCTCAGTTTAATGTAGTTGCGTACTAGAAAACTTGCTCATCTTAAGGACTTTGGGCTACGAAGTGGGCGATAGTTAGATGGATTTAACTTAGCAACACTTTTTAATCATCTTCAAAAAAGGAAGAGGTTATATGTTTGTCTGTATGTATTTTTTATGTATGTTCAACAATATTTTTTTCAATTGCGGACCGATTTAATAAAATATTTTTTTCATTTCGTAAAGGAAGCTTGCGCGGTTAGATTATTATAAACTTTGTTTGGGTAGTTTTTTGAGTTAGCTTCGATAATACGTATTTAGTCCACTTTGTGTATCTTGATGATGTTATAATATTTCCTGTTGCTGTAGTTTATATGCAGTGGTATACGAATTGGTAACTGCCCCGTTGGTCACGTGGTCGCAAGCGCGACTGCTGAGCGTGGGGTCCTGGGTTCGATTCCCGGGCAAAGTATTATTGACTTTTTCCATTAGAAATTTCTTAGTAACAGCCCGGAGTTCGGAAGTTGGCGGTGTTATACCCCCGTGCCTCGGAAAGCACGTTAAGCCGTTGGTCCTGTGCCTGAGATCTCTCCGGTCGTGTCGGATTGCCGTCCCATCGGAGTATGAGAGTGAGGGAAGAGGAAGTGCACCTGTGTCTGCGCGCACACTTGTGCACTGTAATATCTTCTGCGTACCTGGCTAATCTCCATTGAGATTGGCCACCGTGACCGAAATCGGTCGGGGAGGCTATTATTATGTAGTTCCTAAATGTAAAAATCATACCGCTTGTTTCATAGCACCACTGTGTAACGCGGATCAGTGCACGTAGCACCCAGTGGTTTGAATGATCACAGCAATGTTTACACAAGGTAACTGCGCTCGAGTTTGTACCCTACATGTTATATAAATATTATAATATTATACATTTCATTTTACAGGTATACACGGAAACGTTGTTAATTGCTGAAGCTTTTTCAGACGCGGTAAGAAGCAATTTTTTAGGTAATTGTCAATAGTACATCGTGACAACAAATAAGGTTCAAAACAGTACGTAAGGTAGTTAAACCCAATGACCACAAAAAAAGGAGTTTTGCAGTTTTAATTGAATTAAAAAATAAATGCACGGCTCAGTGGAATATTTTTTAGAAATTTCATCAGTTGATTGACACGAGAATTTTATATATTATCTTATATATAAAATTCTCGTGTCACAATGTTCGTTCCCGTACTCCTCCGAAAAGGCTTGACCGATTCTCATGAAATTTTGTGAGCATATTGAGTAGGTCTGAGAATCGGCCAACATCTATTTTTCATACCCCTATTTTTTTTTTTTGCAAAACGACGTTTCCGGCGTCAGCTAGTTATTAATAAAAATATCGTCGACCGTAGGTTCAATTGAGGTAAGGGAAAAAATACCCAATGTCCCTTACCTCAATTGAACCTACGGTCGACGATATGATAGTTAACCCTCAAAATTTTAAGAATTATGTGACGATTTTTTTTTCTTTTTGTGCTCTGTTTTTCGATTGTTTTAATATGATTTATACCTACTATTTTATTTTTATGAAATATCTTGAAAAGTATTTTGCTTTAAACATTTGACAATACTTTTTCTGGCTTGTAATTTGTACATACGTACGTACTACGTATAACGTAAGTATTTACTGACTGCGACAAAAAACTGAGTGTCTTGCGGTGTCCTAAGTTTGGGCAGTGCCTTAAACTGTGCACTACACAAGAAGCCCTTTAGAAGATATTCTCGTAAAGCCTTTGATGAATATGATTGGGTGGTTTACATCATCACAATAGATAGATCTTCGTCGGCTTCAGTGTGTAAAGCTTCTAATAATTCTATCACGGCCATTTATTTATTAACTAGCTACTGCCCGCGTCTTCGTGCGCGAGGAAGTCTTACACAACATACAAAAATAACAGACACATTTTTATAAAATTCCTTTGATCCTCGGCCCACTGCGCATGGTATCACATCGTGTCGCATCGCCCGGCCGCGCTATTACTTCGTTTTCACTTAGCGTTCTTTCGTGATACAAAAAAAAATTCAAAATGATTTTCTCAAATCCAACCGGCAGTTCCAGACAGCGCGTTATTATATATTAATATATTATAATATTAATATTATATTTGATAATTATTCCCACCATTTCAGTATAAATTAAGATTAATCGAGCTCTTTGAAAATTAATCTGTCAACTCATGCAGGTAATAGGATATAGGTACTGTATAACTTGGTAATAATGGTTAATTACAACTGAGTCATCGAAGACATTAGCATAAATTAAATTAGATACATACATATCTATTGGGTACCTAGCAAAGGCTTACATTATAATAAAAAACAACTTTAATTAAACATTTAACCATAAAGTTAATTAATAAATTACTGAAAGTGTTATCTAACGTCCACTTGTTGAGCTTTAAGTAAAATTTTATTGTGAGAACTGAATTTATTAATTATGTTAATAAATTCAGTTCTCACAATAAAATTTTACAATGCCAAACTTTAGATACTAAATTATGTCCAGTACCAAGTTTTTGTTGAAGTTTATTATAAACTTTTGAATTATCAAAATAATGTTTTGTATTCAATCGAAGCGTTATATAAGTCGACTTTCAAACTTTACAAATGTGTTTTTTAAAAGGTGTCTGTGTCATATCGGAACGATGTTGTACAGTAGCGCGACTTCTGTTGCACCTACGCAGAACATAATATGCAGAATCTGCGTTAGAAATCCAATTTATTGCAAGAAACGGAGTTAAATCCTTCTTGTGTAACTAAGTACTAAGCGACCCGGTTTTTCCGACTTAAAAAAAACATCTACGTAGATGTTTTTATGACATGTGAGTTAATAATATTTCACAATAAATTCTCTAAATGACGGTAAAAACCACAACAAAATCCGTTGCGCAGTGTATAAGACTGTGCCGACCCTACAGTGGCGCCCTCATCGTTTGTTTGGTTATTTCATACAATTTAGAATGAAAATGCAGAAAACAAGCACGTTAAGTTGTGCTTGACAAGATTATACGTTAATATTATTAGAAGCGGTAGTTTTATATTGTTTAGTTTTATCATAATCCTTAAAACGGAATATAGTGGCCACTTTTATCCGTTTTAAAGATTATAATGAAACTAAACAATATAAAACTACCTTTTATAATAATATTAACGTATAATCTTGTGAAGCACAACTTAACGTGCTTATTTTCTGCATTTTCATTCTAAATTGTATGAAATAACCAAACAAACGATGAGGGCGCCACTGTAGGGTCGGCACAGTCTTAAGAACAACGCGATCATACAGACCCACACGAAAAGCGACTCTAATTAATAATATTCATATTTACATCATTTAAAAGCTAACAGTCTTGAATAATAATAATAGGTACATAAAAAGGAGGGGAAATCAAAGGCCATCAAAAAATTCGTCCGCATCGCTCTCAATAGGAAACGTGCCCAAAAGGCTGGCAGCATTGCCACGATGTATGGCAATGCTGATTCTTTAGCCAAAACATAGGCCAGCCCTCTGGCCTATGAAAAATAAATATGAATAGAATATAATAGTTTAAACTATTGATAGATAAATATTTTTCAGCGTCGGAAAAACAAGAAGATCGTCAACAACACTAAAATCAATTCACCCTCTCATTCATTCAACGTAATCACCCCAAATTAATCAGGCGTACATAACGACTGAAATTCCAAAACAAAGATGGCCGACAAACTTAAACGTCGAACAATAGCCCGTGGCTTTGTATAAATCCATTCGTATACGGCCCAGTAAGATAATACGGTCAGGTGGGATCTTGTTCCCGGTTCTGAACGATCAATTTATTGATGGCAGAAACTGGTTGAAATAAGTTTTGTGATGTTGAGGGGGTGAGACTTACCTGCTTGTTGTCTTTTGTTTTTCGATGTGGGTGTAAGTTGGGCCATGCGATAAAGATGTTGGTTTATGGTGCTTCATCTTCACCATCATTTCAGTCGAAAGAAGTCCACTTCCGGGCATAGGCCTCCCCAAGCACCTCCATTTCATTTTGTTAATCTTCCTGTACGAGTCACAATAAATACTTTTTCTTTCTTTCTTTCATTCGACCGGTTCTGTACTTCTCGCATCCAACGGGTTCCTGCGGCACATTGCTCGCAGAATAGATGGCCGATGGGGCCGAAAGGTTCTGGAGTGGCGACCGCGTACTGGAGGGCACAGGAACCCGTTTAAATTGATAAAAACAAACCTAGGGTAAAGCGACTATGCAACGAACTAACGATCAAACGTACCGAAGTTGAACTGGTGTCCTAATAAATATACGCGCAGTGTAATCGCGCGAATAAAATGTTTGATTACTAATTTGCGCAAACTTTGTTCGTACGAATGCGCGATCAAACAAACGGTGGTGAATATTTCCCATTTTTTTGTATTTAGTTTTTAGCAAGGTAAATTACACTGCCCGATAGCAAAAAACTGAGTATTTCTGATGTCAACGATGCATCCTCGATGATTGCTTATAATTAGGCCAATACGCGATTTCGTTCACGCAGAATCGCGTAGGTACTCACGCGACGATCGCTTTTGACCAAAAGCGAAAAAAAAAGAAATCTCATCTAGTTTAAATAATTATAAGATGCTGTCACTAATCTGGTTTTTATACCTACGTGATGTTATCAAAATTACGTGATGTTATTATCGTGATGTTGTTTTTGGTTAATCGATATGTTTACCTTTAGTTTCATATTCTAAAACAGCTGGATATTCATAACAATAATCGGGATTACAAAAGCTAATTATTGTTCCTTCATGTTTAATAATTCAACAGCTCATTTAAAACTGGAATAGAAGTTTTATTCTGTTCGAGAAAAACGTAATAACTTTTATTTTTTTTTTTACAATTTACTTCTGTCTACAGCAATGTTCAATATTATTGTTCGAACTGTAGGTAATTTTCTAATTAGTGTTTTCCTTTTTGTTGTCTTAATGAAAATGATTTAATTATTACTGTTATTTAAGGCTCCTGCAAACAGCGACACGCGACGCGAATCGCACGCGACACAAAAGTACCGCTTGCGCTTCGCGTCGCGTGTCGCGCCTGTTGGAAGGAACCTTTATAAGTTTCGGTTGGTTTTTTTTATGAATTCCAAAATTATCAAGTTTTGTATTTCAAGGTACAGACGCTATAAATTTTCCCAATCAACTTTGAACCTTATGCTTTAGCGATAAAGTCGAAAATACTGTCTTTATCAATCATGAAACATTCTACAATACAGGGTGGCGTGAACATCGACGCACGGTTTGTTACCGTGGATTTCAGTACATGATTCGGAATCCCACTGAATTGAAATTTTTCGTCGATTATATAAATGTTCTGACATACATTTCGACCGCGTAGTACGGAGGGGTCTGAGATATGTAATTGATGGTCATTTGGTCACCCATCCAGAAGTGCGGCAAGCTTACCTTAACCTTTGATCGACTCGAGTCTCTTTGTTCAACGTCTTCCGTCAATGCCCTAAAATCAATTAACGAAAAATATGTTCTCGCCAGCAGTACAAGTACCTCTTAAAATAACAAAAACTTCATATCCAACCTTCCTCAATAAAACTGCTAGAACTACAACTGAATATAAGATGAAACTTTGTAAGTTTTCCAAAGTTTTTGCCAAACAATGACGAGGCTTGTTGTCACCGAATTTCGTTATGAATTTACTTCGCCGACTCACTTCGAAAGTTTTCTCATATTGTTGTGGGTAGGAAGTAGAAGAAATAGAGTGGTGTAACCTAAGGTAATGAACTAACTTGATATTGTATTGTTTAGGTAAAAAAGGTTAATTAAATACAGAATTTTGTAAATGGTTAGGATAATTCACCACCGTTTATATTTATTATTTGTTTAAACCGATCCGCATCGGTTTTATTACGGACTAAGTACCTTCTGCCCGCGACTTCGTTCGCCGCGTCGCATTTCATGGCCCACCCGCGCTAGCGCTTAACGTCATTTCTGAATTTGCGATTTTTCATTTTGCTTGGCTCCTTAGGGGCACAGCGTGATGGTAATTAGCCTTCCTTAAGAATTGGGCTACCAAAAGCAAAAATATTTTTTAAAATCCGACTGTTGCTGCACTCACTGCTGTGTCCAGAGTATCTTAGTTTAGAGTACCTATAATAGCACTTCAAAAAAAAAATAACAATCAAACTCATCAGCTTCATCATATTAGTATAGATTAATGTAGATAATATTATTTAAAAGCTGTTTTATTATACCTTTTAATAAGAAAAATAAGATAAAATAAGCCTTTTATTTCTGTTCGTTTTTAACTTAAATAATTATTTGAAAGTTAACTAACCTTTACTAGATAATATTCTCGACATTCGGTAGGTCCCCTCCTATCACATTGTCTTTCGACAAAGGCCTCCTCTAAGGCTTTCCACTTGTGTCTGTCCTTTGCGGTACGTAACCATTCTGGGCCTGCTAATTTCCTAAAATCGTCTTGGCATCGCTTCAACTGCCTTCCTTCTTTTTTTTCTCTAGTGTATCATTCAGTTATTATATTTGTCCATTTCTCTTTCTTTTCTCTCAGCATATGAACGAATGGACGGGACCTTTTTTTTAATAACGAAGGTCTAATTCACTACATACATAGGTACTTAATTTAAAATTAAGTTTAATAGGCTTTACGTAGCTATAAATTATTTCCCAGACACAAAATATACAATCAAAATACTTTCAGTAAACAAAAGATACGCCGAGTTTTCCTACCCTACACATCTTCCACATCGAAACACCACAAATAATCACCTTTACACATAACTGAAAGAGATACTCCACGCATCCGATAAACATTAGTCCGAAAAAGCAATGAACGAAACAAAAGACGTTCGCTAAGAAGACAGTGAGCAATCAAAGGGCAATCGAGCGTTAACTCGGCGGAGTGCCGACAAATGGGGCAATATGTGGCGGTCGGAACTCGCCGATACCTCAATTGTCTTATCAACTGGATGTTTATATGGCTAGTTTTCTTTGCGTGGCAAAACAAAGAGGTTATTCGGTGGGAGTGACACATGAACGGGTACCTTTGCGTATTTGGGGAAACGAAATTAGCGATGGTAACTTTTGTTATTATCATTTGTGGACGTACCTAATTTATTGTTAGATATTTAACCTTATAAGTTATTTCTTAGACTCGATAACTTTTTTGATAAACGGCTCAGAAATATGTACCTTATCCCTAAAATGGGCAGAATTTTTCTTTGGCATGAACATTATAAACCAGTGGGGTAATTGCGTGACCCGCTATCAATAGCAATCGCTTTCATTTTGACAGTTCAACAACAGTCATTGCGTTATTTACGTTGTTGAGCAGACAATTTTTTCGAACATAATTATGAAGCAATCGACTAGCAATAATCTTTTAAAATTATTTAGACTGGGTGATAGCGTTGTACGCAATTATGGTGTTGATATGGTGGTAAAAAAACTGGAGGTTCAGTCATGTAATTTTTGTATGAATTTTGAAATTGAAATTGTTTATTGAAATAATTGATTTACATAAATATTTACAAATTAGGGCCTTAAACTAGAGGTAGAAAAGAAATAATTGGATTCTCAGGTATCTCACTCAAGTGCTTATACATAAGTATTATCTAAAATTCCTAGAAACATTAAATATCTAATTTATCTACTTTAATAATTATGATAATTATGAATTATTGTTGAATGTATTCAAAGGATACCATTTATAAGAGGCCAAAAAAATATAGGGCCGTTACAAAATTTCACAGCTTATCAAACAAGAATTTATCAAATTTTTACCAAACGCGACAAGATTCCGAACAGACCCGATGCAATTATAGCCAAAATTGTTTTGTTCATTATTTTCTGAACAGAGAAAAGAAGAAGTGGATAATGGGGTATTACTCAAAGTCGTATTTCTCTCATCCACTGAAGATTAAAGGATTATTGTATCATTCGCGCTAAACCGCTCGGAATACGGATACTGCCGAACAAAATTAATGTTTTGTTTTGAAGTTGAGTGAGAACGAGAGTTTTGTTGTTCATTCGTCTCAATTTTATTTTGACGTAGAGTATAGAGTATGCCTCAGGGGTGGTCCCATACAAATTTTATTAATTCGTTTGGGTAGTTTTTGAGTTAGCTTCAATAATACGTACTTTTGCCACTTAGTATATATTGATAATGTTATGACTTCCTGTCACTGATATTTATACGAATTTGCGGAGAAAGTACAACTTAAAAGTGAAATAAAAACTTTTTTACAACAAAAAAACAACTGACTTCCAAAAAAGACACTACAAAGTGAAAAATTATTTTTTATTTCGGAAGTCGGTGGCAAAAAATTAAACTAAAATATACTAGCCATGGCCAAAAGTATTAGGCACCCTAAAATTGTGGCATTACACACATTTGGGATGAAAAATAAAACTAATTTTGTTGTCTATGTTTACATATTATGATTAAAAAATTGAAAAATATTAATATTTAGTGGGTCCACCCTTCGTTTTTATCACCGCAGCAATCCTTTGCGGCGTACTGCGTACAAGCTTTGTGCACTCATCAGGACTTATGGCATCCCACTCACGTGTTAAAGCAATTTTTAACGCTGCTTTTGATGTAATGCTATGCCGCCGTATCTTTCGCTTCAGTATACGCCAAAGGTGCTCGATGGGGTTCAGATCTGGAGACTGCGCCGGCCAGTCCAGCAAAACAATGCTGTTATTTCTAAACCAACCCATCGTGGTCGCCGATTTATGACATGGAGCATTATCTTGCTGGAATTTGACGCCGTCTAAGTTGGTGCCACCGAAAATGTGCACCAATGAAGGCATCGAGACAGTTTCTAGCACATTAATGTACTTTTCACTGTTCGTGCGGCCTTCGCAAACAAACATTTCGCCAGCCCCATCGGCAGCCATGCAACCCCAGATCACAATGCTGCCGCCTCCGTGTTTGAGGGTAGGTACCACACAATCTGGATGGTATTTCTCGCCGACACGCCGCCTCACAAACGTGTAACCGAATGTGTAACCGAATACCTAACAACATAAAAAATAAACACTCAATGTTTGATTGGTTATAATTCTTACAAAAGCTAATGAAATTATTAGTAGTTGTTGTTGTTGTTTTATACGAACGATATAAAAACTTGCCTCAAAATTCGATTCGTCGGACCATACAACATTGGACCAATCTTCTTCGGTATAATGTTGGTGTCGTAGAGCCCATTCTAAGCGGATCTTTTTGTTGTAACTCAGATAACAGAGGCTTCTTCCTGGCTTTACAGCCTTTTAAGTCAGCTTCTGTGAGTCTTCTTCTTGCCGTTTGAGAACTAATCGGCTGTCCAATGTCCTCCGATAGAGCTGCAGCGAGTTTAGAAGAAGTTTTTTTGGGGTCCTTGAGTGAGTCACGAATGAGTTTTCTGTCTTGGCGCTCAGTAGTCACACGTTTTCTGCCCGTTTTCACCCTGTTTGTGTGAGAACCAGTCTCCGCGAACGTTTTAAGAGCAGATTGCACCGCACACCGAGAACATTTTACCAACTTGGCGATCTTTACCAGGGATTTGCCTTCTTCGTGGAGAATCTGGATATTTATCCATTTTTCTATACAAAGTTAATTTTAGTTAGGCATTTCGTATAATAGACAGTCTCTACTTGACAAATAAATAACACACATTAGCTTCTTGACACTATGAACAGTGAAAGAAGACTGAGCAAAACTTTAAATATTTGTCGTTAAATGCCATTTCTCACTAATTGTGGACCTGGTCTTTTATGGCACGTCAAAATACCTTATCTATGGTTTTAATTAACGTTTGAATACACCTCATGGGCTATTGTCTAACAGATAGCTTTGTTTTTGTTATACTTTATTAGTAGCACGTGTTTTATGGGGGGTGCCTAATACTTTTGGCCAAGCTGTAGATCCCAAGATACCGTGGCTAAATAATAATAGCCACACAGGTCGATCGATCTGGTTAAGTTACGCTTGCTGCGGTTGGTATGTGGATGGGTGACCATCTTTACATACCGTGACCCCTCCGTGCCTCGGAAAGCACGTTAAGCCGTTGTTCCCGTCTGTCATTCGTGGATCTTTGACAGTCGTTACGGGTAGTCAGAAGCCCGAAGTCTGACAACCAGTCTTACCAATGAGTATTGTATTACCCAGTAACTGGGTTGTGGAGGTCAGACAGGCAGCCGCTCCATGTAAAACACTGGTATTCAGCTGCATCCAGTTAGACTGGAAGCCGACCCCAACATAGTTGGGAAAAGGCTAAGCAGATGATGAGGAGATCCCAAGATACCGACTTCCGAAATTAAAGTTATTTCATAATTTTTAGTTAATTTTTTTTTGAAGTCGATGTTTTTTAAATTACTTTTTCACTTTGTAGCGTCTTTTTTGGTAGTCGTTAGTTTTTTTTTTTTTTTTTTGTAAAAAAGTTTTATTTTTATTCTTCATAAAGATTAATTCTCATTTTTAAAATAACGTGATTTTTGGATATTGTATCAATCAACCCTCGATACACTAGGCTAGAAAGCTATTTCATACATAATACCGACAAAATGTAGATACAATAGCACCGTTATCTAGAGTAGTGTGCCCATTTGCATGACACTATCTAGCCTGAAGCATTCAGTGCTACGAACTTCAACCTCGATCGGTCTGAATCAGTGAAGTACTAAATATTTGGTTGACAATTCTAGGTCAAACAATACCAAGTCATGCCTATGTTAAGTAAAGACTGAGTTTGTATTGAGTGATAGCCATCCTACTACCTATTCCTGAAATACCTGATCGTGTTCATTATTTCACCATAAATAATACTTATACCCTAATTATAAAAAAGAAGGAGAGGCCCGTGGTTAAATAATAACAGCCGCACAGGTCGATCGATCAGGTCGATTGATTAAGCTACGCTTGCCGTGGTTGGTCTGTGGACGGGTGACCATCTTTACATACCAAGGCCCCTCCGTGCCTCGGAATGCACGTTAAGCCGTTGATCCTGGCTGTCATTCGTAGATCTTTGACAGTCGTTACGGATAGTCATAAACCTGAAAGTCTGACAACCAGTCTCATCAAGGGGTATCGTATTACCCAGTAACTGGGTTGTGGAGGTCAGATAGGCAGTCGCTTCATGTAAAATACTGGTATTCAGCTGCATCCGGTTAGACTGCCAGTCAACCCCAACATAGTCGGAAAAGGCTAGTGAGGTGATGAACCAAATTGTAAAAAAAAAACTTTTCTCAAATGCATCTAAATACTGTCTACTGTAACATAAGGAATTTGATAAAAAAATCAAATTTAACGAATCGGATATGAGTTTCGTAGTAAAAATTGTTTAAAATGACGAATAGAATCACAGCTTTGACGGGTGCAGGGAACTAAATCGCCACCCTGTATGAGTGTATCCCATTAGTTCGCAAAACAAGTGTACATTTTCTTTCGGTTGTACACGTTATTCACGTCACTTCAAAAAAACATGTTGAAACCAATTTATTTACCCCAAAACCGTTTTAGTATCTACCGGTAGCTATAAGTAGCTACCGGACCTTTTACCGAATTTCTGGACCTAAAAATAATCAAAGCTACATAAGAAATAAATTGAATTGTAACCGAATTGAGGATATAACATAAACCTAACATTACATTACAATACTTATTATTGTAACGCATTACAATACTTATTATATTGTAACGGCTAGGGCTTTGTAGGTAAGCTGCGCAGGCCGATAAAAATTAGGTTAGGTAAAAGAGAAACACTTAGGAAAGGTTCATACCTAATCTGCGCTCACGATTTATTTGCTAAAAATGTAAACAAATATGAATTAATGGAAAAAGAACTTTAATTCCTACACAATAAAGTTCAGTTGACGCTACAACTTCAAACATTTTTATATCTTTTTCAATAGTGCTAGTCCCTCTGAAATCAACTTGATTGTCATTGAAATAAAATTGATATTTGTTTAACTAGAATTAGGTTAGGGGTGTGCAGTACCTTTATAATCCTTATAGTAGGTTTACAATAGATACGTAGCAGTAGACTAGGTCGCGGGTAAGAACACACTTATCGTTCTGAGCACTTGCACGTGTAAATATGAAAGGTGTCCTTGGTTCCCGGGACACAGAGGCTTGGACACCGGGGTGCAGGACTTGCCAACACCGGCAGCAGGTCACCGGTAGCGCGCGTATCAGCGTGCATGCAGCGCGCAATTCAGCTATGCGTGCAGTGCGCTGTTTGGTGATGTTGTAGAGTCCCAGCCCTCAGCCGGGACGTAGAACCCCTAGATTTGGGGTATACAGTATCTTGAGGGTCATGGAATCACTCTTGCTAGCTAAGCAAGCGGATGTTGAAATGGCAGAGTGTTCTTAGAAAATTAGTGTTGTGCCATGATTCTAGTGATTTATTTTAAATAGGACGGTCGAAGCCAGTCATGCATTCTTTTCACAAAAATTCAAAAATTCTGACGGTATCATTTTTAATTAAATCACAAACATAATATCAAGATCTGTGTTTGAGTTCAGGAGATAGCGGCCAATATCCGAGGAATAGCTGAATTGGAGTGTGCGACAGTACGGCAAGTTGGAACAGCCAGTAAGTGGTGTTTTCTGCCACGACAGTGCAACTTACTATGTAATTGTAATATATTTAGCATCAGTCGGCTATTTTCCGTTGCGAACTGACCACAATGTTACACTATATAAAACGTTAACAGTTTACATTTGTAGTCTTGTCAGTCTTGTAAAACTTTGAAGAACTAAAACAACTTTGTTACTTTGGCTGTACCAAATTAAAATGGCCGCCATATCACGGAATTGAGCTATAAACTTACTCTGTGTAGGCGACTGCCCGGAAAACAAGCAGCTCCTTGAGGTTATGAGGAATACAGTGCTTTTGTGTAACATGAAAGTCATATGAGCTAGTTGAAAGTTTATGTAATTTTGTTTAAAGCATAATTACTTTTTATTCTAAACTCTGACCGCGACGTCGTCCGATTGCCCCGTTGCATCGCATCGCTTGCCCGCGCTATCACTTCTTTATCCCTTATAGTTCTTTCTGGCCTTTTTCCTTTTTGCTCGACTCCCAAGAGTGATAACGAAAATTTAAATATCTTCCTCAAAATAAAGGCTATCAATTACAAAAAATATTTTTTTCAAATCCGAGTAGTAGTGCTAGAGATTTTACCTCTTTAAAAATTAGAATACATTAGTGTTTACTACAAGAAAGGATCTAGCAATATCAAGAAATGTTTAGACAGCTATGCTGCTGGGGAGTTTGTTGCGCCACTTCTTCTCCCCAGCGAAAGCACTAGGAAGTGGTGAAGGGTGGGCGTTTTGGGGGACTGTCTTTTGTGATTTTGACGTTCCTAGCCTAGTTTAGTAGCCTAGTTTGAATAAATGACTTTTGATTTTTAATTTGTTGGAAGATAAAACGACAAGGAAGAAAGTTTTTTTTTTTTTATGACGGCTAATATAGATGTAGAGTAATAGAAAAGACATATAGTTAATTTATAGATAGAAAGAAAAAGACATTATGCGCCGTCTCCACATATAGTATATTAGGAACAGGGCAGTGAGACGACGCCGAAGACGGAAAAAAGAACACAAACACAAAAAAGAACAAGTTGAGAGTCAATGACGGATTCCGAAAAAATAAAACAATTAACATGGCTATTTTCGATTTTTTAAATAATGTCATGTCTGCTGTTGATAGAAAGACTCCCATCTGCGCTGTTTACACAGACATGACTAAAGCTTTTGATTATGTTGACAACAAAATCCTTTTATACAAATTGCATTGTTAGGGCATCAGAGGCAACATTTTAAAATTATTAGAATCATACCTAAGTAATAGACTGCAATGTACAGAGATCACAAGAGTGTGCGCAAAAACTAAAACAGAACGAACGTATATGTCAAAATTTAGAAGTATAAAATATGGAGTGCCTCAAGGTAGCGTGCTTGGACCACCTTTATTTCTCATTTACATAAATGATTTGCCAAAAGTGACGCAACAACAAATGATTTTGTTTGCAGACGATAGCACTGCTATAGTAAAATGTAATGACTCGAATACTTATCAACTTGACATTAATAATACTCTTACTGACATAATTAATTGGCTATGAATAATTTATTAATAAACCTCAAGAAAACAAAAATAATGCACTTCCACCAAAGAACTGAAATCCCTAAAATTTGTGTCAATTATAATGGCAACGAAATAGAAAAAGTAACAGTGAGTGTATTTCTAGGAATTTATATTGATAATAAACTTAATTGGAAACCTCACATAGAAAATCTTTGCAAAAAAATAAATAAATCTGCCTATGCACTTTTTCAATTGGCTAGAAAAGTAAATATAGACGCGTTACTTGTTGCTTATAACGGTCTAGTAGCCTCACTTCTAAGGTATGGAATTATTTCCCGGGGTAATTCCCCGGATAAGGAATTACTATTTAAGGCGCAGAAAAGGTGTATTAGAGCCATGTGTGGTCTGAAAACAGATGAGAGCTGTGCACCGTACTTCAGATCACTAAATATACTTACGCTACCGTCGATATACATATTAGAAATTAGTATATTCGTCAAAACAAATCCTGACCTTTTTGAAAAAATTCCAAAGTACGAAATGTTCCAATTCGTAGTCAATACAAACACTCTTTGAGTAATTATAAATGTATAACTGCATTAGTAAAAAAAGTATCCTGGGTATGGCACCACGCATTTATAATAAAATTCCCGACGCCATAAAAGAATTAAATTTTACACAATTTAAAAAGAGGATGAAGCTGTTCCTAATTGATAAATGTTATTATACTACTGACGAATTTTTAAATGACAAATTAACATAGGGTTACATTTCACTAATAATGACATTTAACAATTTTGATATTTTTTATTATATACTTAAAATTATTTGGACATTTTACTCTCTTGACATTTCAATTATTTTGACATTCTAAATTATTTTGAAATACTAATTATTTTCACATTTTATTCTTTTGACATTCTAATTGTTTTGACATTTTAATTATTTCGACATTTTAACTATTTTAATTTTTGTGACATTTTATTTATTTTGCAAATGTATTAATTATCTTGACATAGATTTTTTTTTTGACATTTTAATTATTCATTTCTTAAATTTGATATACTTAATATAGATTTTTTTTCTCCAATGTTATAATAATTTTGCATGTTTTTCTTTTTTAATCATCAAATTCGTTTTCGTCAGCAAGAATTGCACACCACATTTGTACGCCTTTAGGCATAACATAGCGCTCTGCATATTAAAATAAGATCTGTATTGGTTTACTATGTTAACAAATAAATAAATATTATTATTTATTATTATTATTAATGCATCTTATCCACGCAAAACGGCCAGTAAGGAAGGTAAATTAGGTTCCGAGACCCATTCAAAGTAGGTCTTCTTCTTAGCGTGTCGATAGCAATCTTAATGGACTCTGCCCAGAATTCGGCTACTTGTTTGGCGCCATCACCGGCGTCCATCAGTTCCTGTAACGTGCAGCTGACAGGACACGCAGGACCAGATATTAAGTATCCCATCGTTTGTGGAACAGCACCACATTTACACTCCAAGGCGGAGTTGTCTGTGAGTCTCCACCTGAACAGGTTTTCCTTGCTTTTGCCAACCTGGGTCCGGAGTCTGTGACTTCCAGGTTACCTAAGCTAACTCATGTCCAGGTGGGTGGACTTCAGCGGGTGGAACGAACATCAAAACTTCAAAGTAGGTTGTAAGCAGACAGAGTAAACCACCTAAAATATTCACATTTGAATCTCAAACCACACTTTATCAATCCCCGGAAATCGATGACCAGAAATCATCGAATCTCGGTGCCGACGAGAATTGACCGAAACGTATACTAAAATTCGTCACCGGTTAATGAAATTCCGATCGGCGCTGGCACGCTGGGATTCTCGTCACCTAACTGTAATCGGGTCATTCCAACCTGCCAATTACAGAGGTGACCGGTGTGATGGTGTGATACTGATGACGTGTTTCGCAGACGGTTCTGGTCGGGTCAATTTTGTTTCCAATATCGGTGTCGGGATTTCTGTTCAATTTTGGGTTAAATTGTTTTGCACGTGGTGATGTTAGATTGAGTGCCGGAATAGGTTGATAACTGCTAAATATTCAAAGGTAACCTTTGACTTATTTCAAATTTAAATACAGATAATATTTTATATACGAAAAAGGGGGGCTTGTGGCTAAGTAGTAACAGGCGCACGGGCCGATCAATCAGGTTAAACAACGCAGTTGTTTCGTGGATGACCATCTGCATATACCGTGCCTCAGACGTTAAACCGTTGCTCCCGGCTGTCATTCATGAGTCTTTGACAGTCGTTATGGGTAGTCAGAAGCCCGAAAGTCTGACAACCAGTCTTACTAAGGGGTATCGTATTACCCAGTAACGGGGTTGTGAAGGTCAGATAGGTAGTCACTCCATGTATTATACTGGTATTCAGCTGCATCCGGTTAGACTGGAAGTCAACCCCAACATAGTTGGGCAAAGGTTAGGCAGATGATGATGATTTCATATTCGAAAAAATACATTTATTTGATTATAATGATTATTTAGAAACGAAGGATGGACTGCGTGAATGATGATATGGTTAAAAAGGGGATGACTACCGAGATAACGACTAATAGAGAAGTATGGAAGAACAAGAAACGTTGCGCCGACCACAAATACATTGGTATAAGTTCAGGAGAATGATTAAGATGATGATTGGCTTATGTTGACCCACTGCAGGGCTAACTTTCTCTGCCTCGAGCTAGTGTAGACCAATCCAGTCTCTAGGCGTCCAGCTCGCCCCACCATCTTCTCTTGGTAACATGTTATCAATCGAAATCGGTTTCATTTTGACAGTTCAACAACATTCATTGCGTTATTTACGTGTTGAGCAGACAAATTTTTCGAACTTATGAAGCAATGGATTAGCTACTTGTTTCAAAGTGATTCAGATTCCGATTAATAGTGTGTTACACAATTAGGGTGCTGGTTCATAATGGTGAATGTAAATGTAATCATGGTATAAGTTATCATCGTTGCAATCAATCTATGTATCTGCAAATTGTGTATCTGCAAGCATTTGAAAATGAAAATACCTCTAACAACATTGAAAAAAACACGACGAAAAATTTTAATTAAGCCCGATGCCAAACTTAAAACCAGGGATGTGTAAAATCTGGATTAAAACATTTAGTTTTACAATTTGTAGTGTATCATGGCTCTATGTAACAACAACATTGTATTCCCCTAATTAGGTAACAAAACAATTCCGTTACAATTCTGCTATTTCACGAAATGTTAGTTACAGGTAAATAATTTTAACGCCACGTTATTCTGACCGCTTTCTAGTCTATGAACAACGTTATATAGTTAAGTCGACCGTCCACTGCTATAGCGTTATATCTCACGAAACGACGCGCGCTTTACTTGCGGTGAAAAAGTGTACAAACACGCTGAAAATGTGTCTGAAAGCGCAGGCGCTGTCGGTACCGTCCGAGATAATGGCGAAGTTGAAATTGTGTGTGAGGGTGTGTTTGCGTGCGTGTGTGTGTTATGTCCTGACGCTCATCTTCTTCACGTATACATTCCCAGCGTGTTTGTACTACAAGTAAAGCGCGTCGCGTTTGAAATACGTATTCCGGCTATACATGGAAAGGTTTACCATATTAGCTGCGCGGTTTATTTGTTTGCTAGCCATTCATCCGTGCGTGATCGTAAGTTGCAGTGGACGATTCTGCCTACAGTCTTATTCAAAGCGATGCTCAGTACATGTGCGTAGCTTAGCCGTGGGCTAATGTGGAGCGGCACCTTTATTTAAAAGCGAACCGCAGCAGAAATCTGTTGTGTTATCCAACTTGAAATAGGAAACAAGAGACAACTTGCTGTATAGATAACGAACTGGACTCCTCGTTTGTTACCGCGCTTGTGGTCAGGGTTTTCAAGTGAAGCGGTTAAATAAACAACTGTAAATTAATTTATTTGCATAACGCAGTCTCTGGATTTGTTTTTAATTTTTCTTTTAAATGCTAACATACCAATTGGCCGAATCTTTAGCCTTTTGGTTTTTATGCCGTTTTGTTTTTAATTTATATTCAGTTCTAGGAGAGTTATAATGTCAAGTGACAACATGCTATCTGCTTAAGACGGTTTTACAAGGAATAAAAAAAAGATTTGCCATATTTACGAATTCAAATATAATTTCCAGAAGTTTCTATTTATATCCCTTTCAAAGCTGCACCATCATTATATAACTACGATGTTAACTATCTTACAGGAAACACTATTCTACATCGAACTCTGGCAGACCAAAACAGGACGAGTTTCCTTTCTAAGAAGAGCTATTTCAGAAGCAAATCTAGAAGCAGATAATATAGGTAAAGTTGAATCTGACAACCCTAAGTCCACTGCAACAGTTGCCCGACTTTGTTTATTAACATAGCGACGAGTTTGATAAAGTTTGAATTAGATACCGGACACCGACGCGTGGCTTCATGGATATACGTCCATGAAGCCTAGCTGTCTATGCACGGCACGCCTACGACTGGTGGCACTTGAAATCTTACCACGACGAAGACACCACGTTTGTTTTAAACTTGTATCCGTGTATTACACCAGATTGTCATTCAGTCCACGTATTTTATTTATTCGCTCCTGTAGCTGAGCAGTCGACGTAGAATCGTCAACACTTGCCATGAGGTCTGTAGGGTCAACTAGTAGTATTCTAATATTTTCTAAGTATCATATAAGACGTTGCAAAACAAATGAATATCCAAGAATACAAAATAACAAATGAATCAAATTCATGATGATTTGATTTCTAGTCTACCCAAGAGCCTCTTACTGAATCATCAACTATCCAGAAACTTACATTGTACAGTGATGGATTGGACTGACTGTTAGGTAGCCACGAGCCCCCTTATCACAGTCTAGTTTAAAAACTATAATTGATTCTTTTGCAACTTCTGTGCACATAAACATAAACCAACAATTAAGTTTAAAAATTACTTTTCCTTGCTACTTTGCCGAGCACGCTAAACTTAAATTACACTTAGTTTCATGTAAACTTCCGTGTTTTCTCATAGCGGTATTATTTATAATGCTATTACAATATTTTATATGTTCGCCACTACGTATTAAGTTCGGTTTGCTGGTCAAGTGGAAAGATGTTAATCATGGAAATTGTTTCCGCTGCCGTATTAATGTTAGCAAGCATTATAATTGTTAGCCAATTAATGTTGATTTAGGTACATTAATAGGATTATTTTCGTGCAATCTTTCGCCGTTTTCCTTGTTGTTTTGGCAGAATTAATAACAATAGCAGAAAAAGCCAAAATTAACGTTCTTGGTTGGTTCTGCTATTGCAGGCTCTAAAATAACTTAAGGTAGTTAGGATACTGCATCGGACACCGCTTCGGTGTGCAGTGCTGCAGTTTTTATTTTGACTGTAGAATCTTGATTTGTATACAAAATACCGTAGGGCAGGGGTCACCAAATGGCGGACCGCGGTCCGCATCCGAACCGCCGACCCATTTTGTGCGGACCGACAGAACACAGCAACTTGCACTACAGAATACGTAATTTAATAAAAATGTACCCACCGCATAATCTTTCTTGACGTCAATTCGAAAACCGCCTAACTTGACGGAATAACTTGGTCCAATGTGCATTTTTTATCAAAGAAATTGGATGACTTCATCAAATGAGCTAGAAACACTCGACTTACCTACTGATGAATATCTCCAGGATTTAATATCAATATCTTGCACCAATTTGACTCCAAATTCAAAACAGATAGTCCGCAACAAAAAATTACATTTTTCTCATTGATATGTAAAAAAATACCATTGTTATTTCCGTGATTACATTTGTGTACTAAATATTTTTTTTCTATAAAATTTTGTGCGGATCGCAATGGTCATTTCATTTCTTAAAACGGACCCCGAGCGAAAATAATTGGTGACCCCTGCCGTTGGGTATTAAACACTGATACCGCATCTCCGTGCAGTCTATAAAGTTAAGGCGGATAACACACTTCAACGAGACACGCAACGGGACGCAGATAACGTGTACCCGCGCGTGATAGTTTACATACAAATTCAATAAAAACGCTCTTCCGTGCGGGGAATATGGCTCCGTTTCCCGCGCCCCGTCGTGTGGCACGTGGCAGTGTGTGATACCCCTAAAGGTCATAGCACACATATAAGCTCGGAAAGGGATCGTCACCGTTTCAACTCGAGCCATTTAGTATCCTTTGTATGAAACTCCCTACTGCAACTCACACTAATCGGAATCTTAACGTAATCGCCTCGCCTCGGGACAAGCTCACGAACCGCTGTGCGGTGCGTGGTCAACGTGTAATTCCCGCGCGTTCGGTTCGTCGTTCCATACCCGAGCTTACGTCTCTTCGTCCACCCTTGCCCCTCTCACCCCTCCCGCAGCCTGCCTGCACTATTACTACAACACTACAGCGGTCGGCAAGCCGTAAGCGCGGCGTCGCCAAGCCGTAGCAGAGTCAACGTATCGGAGCTGCTGATCCATTTTGGTTACATGCTTACGTTAGGTTGACGCGTGTTTGCCAGCGACGCGAAAGGCAATACGGTGACGATCCCTTTCCGAGTTGATATGTGTGCTATGACCTTAAGGTGGATCACACATAGCAATGTGCTACGCGGCGCCTTAGGCGGATCATACACTGCAACTTGGTACGCGACGGGGCGCGTTGTAATGTGTGATCCGCCTAAAAGTCAAAGTTTAAAAACGTAGCACCGCACACCGGAGTGGTTTCAGGTGCAGTTTGAAAACCGCATAAATCCTGTAAGCAACAGATTGCAGGATTAAAATCGTCTCAATAAAAGTATACGTAAGAATTATTATGTCCAGAGAGAAGACAAGTGAGGTAATAATGACAAACAATGCCATCGATGCAAAAGTAATAGAGATCAGCGTTGTAATCTTTGGACTCTAGATCAGCATAAGTGGCATATACAAGGTAAAACAGAATAAACGCAAGTCCTGAAAGTTTGTTCATATAGTTGACTTTTAAAATAGGTTTTTTTTAATATGTATTTTTTCATACTAACCGCCGATTGAGCCAAATAAAATTAAACCTTATTTCAAGGCAATAAGACTCAATTTTAAATGCATAAAGTAATGCTAGTATCATCACGATTTTCAAAAAATTTTTTTGTCATTGTATTATGCTTTTAACTCAATACTCTAATTGGAGTGTACCCAGTAACTGGGTTGTGGAGGTCAGATAGGCAGTCGCTCCACGTAAAATACTGGTATTCAGCTGCATCTGGTTAGACTGGAATCCGACCCCAACATAGTTGGGAAAGGCTAGGCAGATGATGATGATGACTCTAATTGGAGTGTATGAGGTCTTGCGTTAATTATATTACTTTATTTTTATTTTTTATTTTTTATTTAAAGGAACAGCAAACAGTTACATTATAAGAACTTACAACTAATTTAACAAAAACAATTTTACTGATAATATAACCCACAACGCTGTCCACAGGTTGACATAATAGTTTAGAAGAAAAAAAAAAGTGTAATCGCTAGGAGTTTTAGTAGCAGTACGTGCATTAATTAATTGTATAATGAGCAATAATATTAAAGTTAAAATATAGACAAAGTTGACATGATACTTATATAAAATAAGACCTTAGTACATTTGAAGATTTTCAGAGAGGGTACTTAGGTTTCATTTAATAAAGTGGAGCGGATGAGGCTTTGGGATCTACTCATTGGGCAATTGAAGATGTCAATATTTTCAAAAGTATTGTTATATGAGTCAACCATACGGCGGATTGGTGAGCGCTCGCCAGAATTAGTGAGCGCTCACCAATCCGCCGTATGGTTGATTACACCTTGTATATAATACTGATAACTGGACATTCCATTATCTTGTATAAATTATAATTACTTATTAATAAATCAATTTGAAATTTAAGTAGACAAGAAATCTAAAAGTTAACACAAAAAGTCAGAAAGAGGAAATCATTACGAAGAAGAGCAAAATCATAAGTCGTATCAGGACCTCCTCACCAATTTCACACACACTTTGTTACTTCAAAGAGGTCTGAGTTCATGAATTACCCAAACTTGACTTTACGACGATGTAATCTGGCTAGTACTTAAACTGGTAACTTAATTAAAAGTTTTAAAATCGTCAAGTTTGTGACAGATATTATAAGAGGCTACACTGAGAATGCCTAAACGTTTTCAGCGAAGGTTTTAACTAGAGATCTCGTTATTATCATTTGAGTGACGATATTAACAATCTCTTTAGATGGGATAAAAGACATGTTTATATATATTTTTTCCTAGATCTAAGAACCGCTAGGAAATATACTGAGCAAAAATATATAAAAAGTGTTCATAGTGTGTATCCAGATGTTCTTTGGACCTAAATATTCCCTTCACCTACACGCCCCCTCTACTTTGTAAATATTTATGTTTACATTTCTAAGATCACCTTGTAACATGTTCTCTACTGTTATTGTTTACTTTCAACAAGAAAATTTTCTTAACTCCAAAGTTTACGCATAATATAATTATTATCTTCAACCCGTCATAACAGCACCCTCGAGTCCCGATTCGACCCGATGCGTCCCGATTCATCCCGATGCGTCTCGCACAGTCGAACTGTTTACGGATCATTAAGCTCTTTCGAACCGCCTACAGGACCACTTTATACATAAGGACCAGTCTATATAAGTTATATATTTTTACCTTGGATGTGTAGTGACCTGAGACGAGACCCTTCCTGGAGCTAATTTAAGAGGTACGGAAGACGTAACGCGGATGTTGGAGTTCTCTGTTATCTTATTGGAAACGTTTGGTTAGTGGAATGTGGCAAAAAAGGTTGCAATATGGTATTATTTATTGGAGTTTTATGATTGGCTCTAATACATACTCAGTTTTTCAGGTAGGTACCTACATATGTTTCGCTTCTTTATTTTCAACGAAAATATTGTTCTTATTTACAAACCTAAATCGTCTATCGACCGTATGAAGTCAAAGGACTAACGTTAGCCCCATGAAACTATAAGCTGAACATATGTAGCTAATTATTTCAACACCACTGCTGGGACACAGGCCTCCTCTTTTTGTGAGAGGGAGTGTGGCCAAATCCACCACGCGGGTCCGTGCGGGTGTGAATGTCAGATGTCCTCAATTTTTTTTATATTTTAGAACATGCCGGTTTCCTCAAGATGTTTTCCTTCACCGTTTTGAGAGCAGTGGTGTTGAAATAATTTTCAAAAATTAAATTGCTTGCTTGGGTTCAACCCCAAGACATACAACTTGTAAGTTGCTGCACTAACTTTCGATTGCATCCGGATTTTTAAAAATATTAATTTAGGTAAGTCCAACTATAGCGGTTAGAAATTCGCAAAGTTTGCATCTTCTCTTATTTTCCTTAACCGAATTATCCCCAACCCTTTGAAGCAAGATTAACCCAACGATTTTCATTTAATAATTTAATTCTCGCATAAAAATATTCGAGGATAATTTTATGTAGCTACAAGTAACAATGTTTGAACAAGTCAAAGACTGCATCGTTCGCTTGTTAGCAAAAACGCTTGCCGGCGAAGTTGCACGGTTGATTAAATTTTAATCAGAGTTTATTGAAGTTACGTCAAGCCGGGGTTAGGGGTTCATGCATTAAGCATAACGTTGCAACCGAGCTGGTGTTTTTGTAAAGGATAGTAGGAGAATTATTTATGATATGCGTGTGCTGGAAGATTTATTTGTTTTTAACAGTAATTATTTTATACAGGGTGGTAAAAAACTCGTGGATCAAACGAAATAGGGAGATAAAAGAGGTGTTTTCCAACGCTTTTAAAGTGAGGAAAAAATTTTGGTAACGATGAAATTTTTTTGGAAAAAAAATTAATTTCTCTTGTTTATTAGAACTTTTGTAGTACTGATACATTATCTAGTACCTAATAATACAACACCGTTTGTTTTATTAATTTATCACTTTTTTTTAAATTAATCTAATTGTAAAAGAACTCGGTATACAAAAATATTCATAACTTTTAGGGCAATTGAATTATGGCCATGCTGTAGAAAGATTTTTTGTTGGAAATGACCTCCTTTATTTCCCTATTTCGTTTGGTCCACGACTTTTTGATCATTCTGTATATTTTATTATGTTTGAGTGGCTTACAGTTAACAACACAGAAGATTATACAGTAAAAATGACATAATTCACGAAAAACATTTAAAAGCTTCCAAAGATAGCAATATTAGAGAATGGAGTGTAGAGAGTGTAATTATTTGATAAAGAGGATAAAAATATATACACTGGATAAACTCCTTAAACTAAAGTAACTAACAAACAATTAAAATTTATTAACCTAACCTAACCAAAACTTTAACTCACTAAAATATGGCGTCGACTGGTATCGAAGAAAGTGACGGCTTTATTACGTTCTGTGGCAATGCTTAGCCTCTGGCCAAGGTAAAAGCCAGCCCTTGGGTCACAGGAAGTGTCAACCGGCCGTTTAGAGATTTTGATGAACAAACCATGAACACTCGGACCCCACGAAGAGTGGTTATAGTTCATTTGTGGGAACTTAATTATAACTAAAAACTTAAAAGTGCGCAGTCGTTACTTGTCTTTAAAAGACTCGTAAAGAAACTTATTCTAGTAACTGCAATTATCTACAGTTTTCGTCTATTTTCGTTGCTTATATATTTAATATTTATATTTAGTGTGTTTATCGTAGTTGTAAATTCTGTAGAAGAATAATTCTCTAGATCTCTTAAGCCAGGTTATAACTCTATTTTAAGAGGTACCTAGTTTACGGTCGACAATGATCAACAAAAACATATCGCAAGTGGACTGTGTCATTCTAATGTATGGTATAAAAAGAATAAAATTGTATGTATTAAGTATGTTCCTATGTATTTATTATGTTGTAAATGTATATATCGGTATTGTATACATAATATTTTGCACCAACGACAGCCCCATTTTATGTCCAAGAAAATCACTGTCCATTCCAAGGTTGCCTGGAAGAGATCGCAGAAAGCGATAGAGCCGCCCATTGTATATTTTGTAGTGTTTGATGTATTTTTTTTTTGTAGTGTACAATAAAGTAGGTATATATAAATAAAGGGCTTGTTCTGGAAACAATAGCAATGCCTTAATCTGCTGGGATAACGCGGTCCGGAAATTTAGACCAATTTATTCGCTACAAAGACCAAGTTTAAAAATAAAATTATAAAACCAGACACTACTAAACCCAAAATTAAATACCCAGCTAATTAATTCTATCACGCTTTAATTTCTTAAGTTTCACTCAAACTTCCCGGCGGCCATCAAAAGGCATCAAATGTTGCCTTTTACGCGGCGTAGTTCATTAATTAATTTTTAATCAGAATCTATAGCCTTCCTGAACGAGAGGGAGGAAGGGCCACAGAGGGAGAGGGGAGGGGGGGGGGGGGGAGATTGAGTTTTGTTCCACGGAATTTTATGAAACTTCATCCCGTCGGTAATGCCTTTATCCTGAGTATGGAAAACCTTGATCAAGCACTTTATTGCTGCTTAAATATATTTAGCTTGGCGTGATAGGATAGAACAGAATATTTATGCTTGGAGTTAACGCCTCATTGGTGCAGTGATTTCAAGGCAAACGTGAGCTGGTTTTGCTACAATATCTTGTAAAGTGTTGGGTTTTATGTGGTAGATGTTTCTGGAGAGAAAGGGTGGATGCACCTTGACCAACATGGTAGAAAATATTCCCTGATAAAAAAAACATTGACAGTTTTGAATAAAAAAACAGCAAGTTCGTCATTTTTTACACGAGTGCCCAAAAAAAGGAGTGTTAAGTTTTCATGGTCCATGTATGTTTGTGAGTTTCTTTCTTGAAAAACTTTATTGTGTAGGAATTAAAGTTATTTTTCCATAAAGTCATATTTGTTTACATTTATATCCGACTTCTAAAAAGGAGGAGGTTTTGTGTATATTTTTTTATGTATGTTTACGCATAACTCTATTTTCAGATTTGTTTGATTTGTGATTTGTTTTTCGGATTTGTAAAATTCTTTTTTTGTTCGAATGAGGTGTATTCCGGAATGGACCTATTTAAATTTTGTAAAGATCTGATGATGATGAATTTCGAAAACAGAAAACGGAATTCTTCAATGAATGCCAGCAAATCAACCGCGATTGCTGCTATCGCATATGTATGCAGTGTTTACGCAAGCACACAACATAACATCACGCCTGTACTCTCTAAAGAGGTACGCAGATTTTGTGTTCAATATTAGGATTTTTTTTCACTTAGTTTATATTGATGATGTTTTAATAGCTTCCTATCACTGATACCACGTAGTGTTATATGAATATTTGTGGGGTACTGTACAACTCAAAAGTAAAAAATAAAAACTTTTTACAAAAAAAAACAACCGACTTCCAAAACAAAACACTACAAAGTGAAAAATAACTTAATTAATTAAGTTATTTTTAATTCGGTGTCAAAAAACTAAAATGCGGAACCAACGACACCGACTTCCGAAATTAGTTATTTTTAACTTTGTAATTGTAACGGTATTTATAACGCCACATGTGAACAACGCATCATACTGACGTCACGAAATTCTGCATCTCGCAAGCAGAGTTTACCGCGCAACTAGCATAGATATAACGGTCCGACATTAATCATTAGGCAGTTGCCCGCCAGACATAACACCCGTTTGGTCGGAGGATCCTTTCTTTTCTATATAGTACTAGCGGCCTGTCCCGGCTTCGCACGGGTGGACATTTATTTTTTAAACATTTTTTCTTCTTGCAATTAAAACAGCCTATATTAATCAGTGATAATGTAGCATTCAAATGGTGAAAGAATTTTTAAAATCAGTCCAGTACTTTTTGAGCCAATTCGTTACAAACATACATACAAATTTTTCCTCTTTATAATATTAGTATAGATGAGTGAACTTTACACCCTGTTCCTCATCCTACTAATCCTACTAATATTATAAATGCGAAAGTTTGTGATGTTTGTTTGTGTTTGGATGGATGGATGTTTGTTACTCTTTCACGCAAAAACTACTAAACGGATTTTGATGAAACTTTACAGTAATATAGCTTATACATCAGAATAACACATAGGATACTTTTTATTCCGATATTCCCACAGGATCGAAACTTACGCGGGTGAAACCGCGGGGCGCAGCTAGTACTTCTATATTGGTGACCCCGAACATGAACGTCAGCGCAGCCTTCGTGTACCTACTCCAGCGTAACGTCATCTTCATCACTCCCGCCAGCTTTAGCGGCGAGTCACCCAGCCAGCCAGCACCCACGGCTTCAACGGGTATCCTGACCACCAGCATGCAGCGACCGCGCATTCCTGGTCATCACCTCATTAGCAACCTCGGCACAGCACACTGCGCTTTCGGCCGGTCAACAAGAAGAGCTCTAAATTACTCTCCAGCCATGCTATTCTCTAAGGATACAGCCTTGCGAGCAGCGCTGTCGCAGCGCTGTCGCGGTGGGTTTGACAGTTGCGACAGCGCTGTCCGCAAGGCTGTATCCTTAGAGAATAGCTCCCCTGGTCGACGCCAGCAGTCAGCTTCAACCCGGCGCTGTACCACATCCGACGCACTGGAGCATAATGCAGGGCCACCCCGGCTCACTGGGGACATCTTCGCAGACAGTTCCGACTCACCGTGAACTATGCGACAACCAGTTCCGACTCACTGGAACCTCAGCTGGCCTGGCAAGCATCGCAAGATACAAGACTCAGCCCACTATCGACCTCCGGTCTCCGGGGAGAGTGATGTAGTGGTATTTATAACGCCACATGCGAACAACGTGTCATACTGACGTCACAAAATCCTGCATCTCACAAGCAGAGTTTACCGCGCAACTAGCATAGATACAACGGCCCGAAATGAATCGTTGAGCAGTTGCCCGCCAGACACAACACCCGTCTGGTCGGAGGATCCTCCCTTTTCTATAGAGTATGAGTGAACTTTACACCCTGTTCCTCATACTTCTAAATGTTTTTTTTTTTTGGAAGTTGGCTGTTGATTTTTTTTTTGTAAAAAAGTTTTTATTGGCAAATAAATCGCGAATGCAGATTAATTATTAAATTAAATGTCGGTCGTCCGACGGTGAGATGGGCGGGCGACATTGTTACCATCGCGGGTAGAATCTTAATGAGGCTGGCACAGGGGCGGGGGGAATGGCACTTGAAAAAAGAGACCTGTGCTCAGCAGAGGCCGCAGTGGGTGAAGTCGAGCTGAAGATGATGATGACCTAATTATTTTCTTCAAACAAACGAAAACATACGTTATCTGGCTAAAGGGTTCTTAGAAAACCTGCCTGTACCATAAAGCCTAAGAAGACCATAACTCAAAAATTAATTAAATTAACCCAACCACTAATTAGCCCCATATAATTAAAAACACAATTTATTAACCCCTTAAGAGCATGAGTGCAATCTTATAAGACCTTATAAAGTCCTCTAAGCACATACATAAAACAGAAGTTACTCCGGGTAATGCAATTTAGGTAAATTAACTCATTAGTCCAAAAATTGCTGCCCTTAAAGAAGATAAAGTCAAGAGTCTTTGTTAGTGAAGGTAATTGTCTAATTTAATCAAATATTAATCTTATGTCTGTATACTTAAATGGTGTTTTAGTGTGTTCGTTAAGGCTCCGTGAGATGGGACTTAAATTGTGTAAGTGGTGGAAAATGGACGCTTTTGTGGAATGGAATTAGAATTACAGGCGATTTTGTGTGGAAGCTGAATAGAATAAGTATAATAGAGTAAGTGTCAGTTGTTTTTCATTAATAAAACATGTAAGACGGAAAATTTTGGTGCTATTAGTAGGGTGGGCTCTCGACTCTAAGATCATCACCTTAGAGTCGAGGGTCCAACAGCAGGGCCGTAGGGCTTGCGTTCACTGTAGTTCTTCCCACACCTACCAATTACTTTAAGCCGGCTCATTATCTGCCTAGCCTTTTCCCAACTATATTCGGTTCGGCTTCCAGACTAACAGGATGCAGCTGAATACCAGTATTTTACATGGAGCAACTGCCTATCTGACCTTCACAACCCAGTTATTGGGTTATACGATACCCCTTGGTAAGACTGGTTGTCAGACTTTCGGGCTTCTAACTTCCCGAGACGACTGTCAAAGATCCATGACCAACGGTTTAACGTGCTTTCCGAGGCACGGAGGGATCTTGGTATGCAAAGATGGTCCACCTATTCACAGACCTATCCACAGACCAACCGCGGCAAGCGTAGCTTAACCTGATCGATCGACCTGTGGGACAGTTATTATTTAGCCACGGTCCCCCCGGGCTACTTTTTATTGGCTATTAGAACTAAAACCACCTACATAAATATTTCCAATTCTGTAGAGCTATTCTGTGAAAATCTCACCGTGAAAACTTAGGTGAAGCTCACTTCACGCTCACTTCAACTAAGTCATCACGGTGAGTTTTTTACAGAATCGACCGGCTGAACATTGCATAATCTTTCAGATTCAATCAAATTTTTATGAATGCCGTTTCTAAAACAAGTAAGTATCGCATCGTCGTATTCGCGTACAGTACGATATTTTGTATTCTCAAGGCTGTTATTAAGGCTTAATCAACGTCTTCAGAGCCGCCAGATTCAGGCGAGATTGTGCAAGAAAGTGGGGCGAGAGAGAAAACGATTAGATGGAAAATTCTTTGCAAAGAATATCTAGATTACCGTACATAGCTACTTAGTGAGATTGTCTGTCTGCTTAGTAAGTTTTCAGCCTAAACTAGAGGACTGATTTTGATGTTTCATAGGAAAGTCCTTTATCGAAAAGGATGAGCTACTTTTAAAAATATTTTTTGGGTTAATATAGAACGAAAAGAAAGAAAGAAAATACGTTTATTTGCGGTGAACATGACGCAAAAAGAACATAAACACAAAAATAAAATAAATAAAAGGTAGGGGGAAACATGCGTGACATCCACGCAAAACGGCTATCGCTCAGCATTATACTGCGACCCTGTGCAAGACAGAGCCTCAGCGCTGGTTTTCAGCGACAGCCGGCGCTGACGTGCAGCACACAATAGGAATATATGAGTAGATTATATTATATTTTTTTCTTTTTGTTAAAAAAATTAAAGTTAGTTTTTTAGTTTTTAATTCTGTGAGTTTTTATATCTTCCTAGAACATTTTAATAATTTCAGCATGCAGGGACAACTGAAAGTTTAGTTTGGATCGATAGGAGTCATGAAAAGCTCCCACATAATTTCCTTTAAATGTGGGAAATAAAAAGTTAACTAACTAACTTGCAATAAAGAACCAAACTACATAGAAAGACCAATGATTACCGCTTACGAACGCATTCATATGCACACCGCCTCCCTACCTATAGATACAGTGTTGCTGTGCTATTCGACAAACAATGCATTTAAAAACATAATTAAAGTTGACGACTCGCTCCCAGCCGGCATTGCGCCCCCCTATTGTTGATTTATAATTGTTGCCGTGCTATTTTTACTCATTGTTTAAAGAAATTGCTCTCGCCTTGTTTGGATTTTAATGACTTTTCTTATGGTTAATGAGAGGGGCGTATAGCCTGCGGTTGCTAGGGATAATATTTATCCCCTATTTTGCATCGGATGTCGAAAAGGTGCAATAGCTCGACCCCGATCTAAATTACGGCTTATTTGACGTGTTACTTAACAAAAGTGTAATTTTTCGATGTAGCTCTCATTTGGCAAGTGTGAAAAAGCGAAAGGAGCTTTGTTCCAACCGAATTTCCCGCGACATGGGACACCTCTCGACTTTCTTCTTAATTTGCATTTTATTTTGGTACACACAAGCAGTGGCGTAGCTTGTCCTAAAGGGGAACTGTATCAAAAATTTTTGGGGCCCTTTTCACGGTTCCTATTTTTTTATTGGGAGTCGTTTGAGAAGAATGGATGTTGCTGTCGGACTAATACCGAAAACCTCATTGTTCCTTCCAGTACCATAAGTCGGGGGCCCGGGAGATCAGATACTGGTAGATTCGCTAATTTAGGTTTTTTTATATCTTTCTGATAACTATTATGACTTGGCCTATTACCCGAACCCGGCTTGACGTCAACTTCTGGGACCTTGTATTATATAATTAAAGATTTACTTATTTATTACAAGCCTCTTAGTGATCAATAAGAATTTTAGGTTCTCGATAGTATTTTAAAAATTCTTGCTTCACACGTCGGCGTCGCGTTGGGGGCTCCTGTAGCTCGAAGGCCCCGTATAATTGATACAGCTGATATGGCGGTAGCTATACGCCCCTGCACACAAGAGAGTTTTCAAATCAATCAACTCGGTCTATCCCAGTCCATTAGGCATATATGCATGACATGTATGCTAGACATAAGCACTCCCAGATTGCGCCACACGACCCTGTCCTCCACCTTCCTCATCTAATTTCAGCCGAAGGTGGCTACGACAGATTGGATGCTTAAGGTCGTCGATCTGGGCGGAGAGATGGGTAACTCTCCGTCTGATCAGGACCAGGCCCGTGCTGGACGGCGCGTACGTGTTTCACGCGCGCCTCAAAGAGATGTCAGCTTAAGGAAGGGGCCTGAATGAGCCGAAGCCTGCCGGGGCAGCGCGGTTGTCCGAAAGGGTTACCGCTACCCCGGAACACAAAGGGCTAAGGAAGGAACACGGGTGGGTTTTAGTCAGTAAGAGTCTGACTCTGACACTCCCTTCTGCTCCACCCAGAGCGAGAGGGGTCATTTGATGATTTCCCATCCTCAAAAAAAAAAAAAAAGGTCGTCGATCCATCTAGCTGGGAGGCGTCCCACTTGGCTCTTGGCTTGCCAATACGCAGTATCCAATCCAGGAATCGCTTGCTCCACCGGCCAACAGTCCTTCGACAAACATGGCCAGCCCACTGCCACTTCAGTTTGCTTACTCTGCAAGTTATATCAGTTACTCGGGTTCTTTTCCGGATAACTTCATTTCTGATTTTGTCCTTCAAAGAAACTGCGAGCATAGCCCGCTCAATAGTACAATGAGCGACCTTGAATTTGTATACTAGCCTGACTGTTAGTGTCCACGTTTCGGCACCATGTGTCTTAAGACTGTGCCGACCCTACAGTGGCGCCCTCATCGTTTGTTTGGTTATTTCATACAATTTAGAATGAAAATGCAGAAAACAAGCACGTTAAGTTGTGCTTCACAAGATTATACGTTAATATTATTAGAAGCGGTAGTTTTATATTGTTTCGTTTTATCATAATCCTTAAAACGGAATATAGTGGCCACTGTTATCCGTTACCGTATAATCTATTAACGTATAATCTTGTGAAGCACAACTTAACGTGCTTGTTTTCTGCATTTTCATTCTAAATTGTATGAAATAACCAAACAAACGATGAGGGCGCCACTGTAGGGTCGGCACAGTCTTAACGCTTAGAGCGCACTGATTGAACCTTAGTCTTCAAACATTCCGGAAGAGGTGACGAGAGTTTTCAAATAACAGCGCTTCATTAATTAATGCCGTCTCATCACAGAATTTCAATCTTGATTTGGAGTTTAAACTTATTTCAGAAATCAATTTTGTTTCAGCCCAGAGCATTGAAAATGGAAATGTGAAAACTTTGTTTTTACAGCGGATACAGATTCACAATGGATGTTTACCAAAAGAATAGATATTATTAAAATTGGAAAACCAAGAATGTTCAATTCAGTTTGAGAAGTCGACAAGAACCTAAAACTTTCCATTACGGATGCATCTGACAGATATAATAAAGCCAATTTACCAAAATGAATATTTCTAAGCAAGAACAATACAACATTAATTCCTATTCAGTATTAAGCATTGCCAACTTCAAATGAAATCTAGTTCAAGCCTTTGAACTTTATTTCAAGGAAATAGGCTCAATGACCTGAAACAGTTTGATAAATGATCCTGCATATTTCGGAGCATTTATTTGACTTGCCTTCCGATTAAGACCTTCACGATAGCTCATTAATTTACATTCCAATCGTTTTGAAAACGTTGGTAAAAGTAGTTTTTTCAGTAGATATTTCATAAATTAATATTCAGAGTTTGTTTTTTCAAAACATCGTTAGGAAACCGGCATGTTCTAGAACCAAAAATTCGAAGACGTGTGAGATCTACCAACCCGCACTTGGCCCGCGTGGTAAGATAAGATAAGATATTTATTTTGCAAATATGGGTAGGTACAAAAAACGATGATATAAAAAATATAAATTTTACCAACAGCCATATTTAACCTGTAGGCATGCAAAAGTACAAAATACTCTAGAGATGCTAAGTACATTATTAATAAAGATAAACAATGTCATTAGAAAGATTGATCAACTATAATACAATTTTATTATGAAGTAGGTACTTCAATAGTTAGTTATCTATGTTATACACAATTCATTCTGCAGTCAACTTATTTCGTATTGGAATTAAATTAAAATTAATAAAATAAAAAATTAATTATTTTTCCAATTTCTAATCATTATAAAAAGTAATCAAGAAATTTCTTTCTCCATTAAAAATTTCGTCACACTATAATACGCTTTGTCTACTAAAAAATTTCGAAGTTTTTTGTGGTGGATTACGGTCCACTCCCTCTCACTGAGAGGAAACATAATTAAGTCCCAACAGTGGGAACATTATAGACTGATTATGATTATGTATTTAAGGGGCTAAACAAATTATTTGCCTAAAATCAAAATATTGATAATTCCACAAAACATTTATCACCTTTAAACAATATAGCAAACGAAACGACAGTTTCATCCTACTAATTAAAAGTTTAAATAAAACTGTTGATACCTTGTGCAAATTGCAATGCAAATTAAACCCTAATGGCTTGAAATAAGGCTGGTTATCAATGCCGTTGCTTAGGTTATTATTACAGACAGGTTTCCCAATTAGCAAGGATCGCAGTGTTACCTAATTTGTAGCTTTTCAGTTACCTGCTCGTACATCTACTGCACGTTTGATTTTGACGATAAAAATTCATCATTTACATAGTTCTTTTTCGTATGTTTACAGGGCACATCTGTTACCATGAATTCAGTCCATACTTCTGAACCCCCTGAGCAGAAATTTTTCATCCGATATTTTGTTTAACATTTGCTCATACATAATGTATCAGCAAATGTTTAAAAAAATATCAACATTTTTGACTGCGTAGCTATTG